>CAMRHE010000001.1:17631250-19027500 GCA_947044405.1 Leptodactylus fallax
TTCCAGAAGCCAAAGCTAAATTTTATTTATCTATTGATATAACTGTATGAGGGCTTGTTTTTGTAGGGTGAGTTATAATTTACATTGGCACCATTTTGGAGAACATATAATTAGAGATGAGCGAATTTCTCAAAAGTTCGACTCTGCAGTTCAATTCCAATTTCCAAAAAAGTTTGCTTTGATCCGAATTAATTTGCGGCAAATATAATTAAAAACACCTATTTCCTGGCTTCAGAGAGCCTGTATAGTGGTGTAGAACACTGTGCCTTGCAGTAACACGTTTAGGGAGCCTACTGTGGTAGCAAAACTGTACTGTGATTCAGTATGACACGGACATGACAGGCGTCACTCTTAGAACCACTGTACACTTCACTTATTTGGCCAGTTATGGGGCCAAGACTGACCAACTAACTCAAGTGTGAACTCAGCCTTCCAGGTCCATGTTAGTGCCAGGTAGAAAGAACCGTGCAGAGCCTACTGTAGTGTGGAAGAGCACACTCCTTTTACACCGTCGTCTGCTGATTCCACATAGATGTCTACAAAGTGGCAAGGCAACATAATGTGGAGTTGGCAGCGGCATGAGGAGGGCATACAGTGACCCAGCAGTGGCAGCAGCATGAGGAGGCCATACAGTGACCCAGTGGCAGCTGCATGAGGAGTCCATACAGTGACCCGGTGGCAGCAGCATGAGTATGCCACAGAGTGGCAAGGCGACATAATGTGGAGTTGGCAGCAGCATGAGGAGTCCATAGAGTGACCCAACGGCAGCAGAATGAGTAGGCCACAGAGTGGCAAGGCGACATAATGTGGAGTTGGCAGCAGTATGAGGAGGACATACAGTGACCCAGTGGCAGCGACATGAGGAGGACATACAGTGACCCAGCAGTGGCAGCAGCATGAGAAGGGCATACAGTGACCCAGTGGAAGCAGCATGAGGAGGCCATACAGTGGCCCATTGGCAGCAGCACAAGGAGGCCATACAGTGACCCAGTGGAAGTGGCATGAGGAGGCCATACAGTGACCCAGTGGCAGCGGCATGAGGAGGCCATAAAGTGACCCAGTGGAAGCGGTATGAGGAGGCCATACTGTGACCCAGTGGCAACAGCATGAGGAGGACATATAGTGACCCAGTGGCAATAGCAAGAGGAGGCCATACAGTGACCCAGTGGCAGTGGCATGAGGAGGACATACAGTGACCCAGTGACATTGTGGAGGGGTCAGCAGCCTTAGGAGGCCATACAGTGACCTGGTAACATAGTTACCCAGTGGAAGCGGCATGAGGGGGACATACAGTGACCCAGTTCCTCCCCTGTGTGATTTTGTTCACTCAGGCAAATGAGGTGTAGAACAGCATGACACCGCTGTGCCCTGCATATGTGGTATGGAGGAGGAGCACTGTGAATTGTCCCTGCAGTGGAGGCCAAAGAAACAGTGGAGGGAGAGGTGGACATTGCTGCAGGACCAACGGCGTGAGAACGTGGAGGTGGAAGCAGCATCATCTGGCCAAGTTGCTGGTGACAAGGCGACAATGTGGAGTTGGCAGCAGCATGAGTAGACCATACAGTAACCCAGTGGCAGCGACATGAGGAGGCCATACAGTGACCCAGTGGTAGCAGTATGAGGAGGACATACAGTGACCCAGTGGCAGCATCATGAGGAGTCCATACTGTGATCCAGAGGCAGCGGCATGAGGAGTACACAGAGTGACCCAGTGGAAGCAGCATGAGGAAGCCATACAGTGACCCGGTGGCAGCGGCAGGAGGAGTACACAGAGTGACCCAGTGGAAGTGGCATGAGGAGGGCATATAGTGACCCAGTGGCAGCAGCATAAGGAGAACATACAGTGACCCAGTGACATTGTGGAGGTGTCAGCAGCCTTAGGAGGCCATACAGTGACCCAATGGAAGAGTGAGGAGGTGGCAGCAGCATGAGGAGGCCATACAGTCACCCAATGGAAGAGTGCGGAGGTGGCAGCAGCGTGAGTAGCAAGGTGATATAATGTGGAGGTAGCAGCAGCCTTAGGAGGCCATACATTGACCTGGTGACACAGTGTGGTGAGGCAGCATGGATCATTTAATCTGCTGCATCAGGCATTGCTGGGTGGAAATCCTCATCCTCCTTCTCTCCACCCATTTGGCTACACATTGCTTGTGCTCCAATGTCCTCCTTATCCTACTGCTCCAGTTCAGCCCCACACAGGGCTCGTGTGGCCGTGAGATATAGGCACCACATCTCCAGTCTCCTGACCAGCCATATTGAAAAGCATCTTTTCCAGGATGTGAATCAGTGGAATAATGTTGTTCATGCCGTAGTCCTGGCGACTGGCTAACAAAGTGGCCTCCTCAAAGGGAATGAGCAAACGGCAGGTGTCACGCATGAGCTGCCACTGGCTAACGTTAAAGTTACACAGGGAAGTTCCTCTGTCCGCTTGGATCATCAAGAAATCGTTTATGGCTTTTTATGTTCATATAGTCGTTCTGACATATGGAGAGTTGAATTCCAAAGGGTGGAAACATCGCATATTGGACTATATTGTGGGAGGCCGTTCTGCCGCTGCAGCTCAAGGAGGATGTGCTTGGCCGTGTACGAGTGTCTGAAGTGCATGCAAAGTTTCCTTGACATTTTTAGGATGTCTTGCAGATGGGTGGAACACTTAAGGAAACTCTTGACAACCAGATTGAACACGCATGGCTCAGCCCTCTTTGATGCAGCACCGACACCATGTTCCTCTCGTTGTCGGTCACCATTGTTCCGATTTTAAGTTCTCTTGGAGAAAGCCAGGATTCAATTTCTTGATTAAGGACACGGAACAGTTCCTCCCCTGTGTGACTTTGTTTGCCCAGGCAAACGAGGTATAGAACAGCGTGACACCACTGTGCCCTGCACATGTGGTATGCTGGAGGAGCACTGTGCATTGTCCCTGTAGTGGAGGATGAGGTGGACATTGTTGCAGGACCAACTGCGTGAGAACGTGGAGGCGGAAGTGGCGTCACCTGGCCAAGTTGCTGATGACAAGGCGACAATGTGAAGTTGGCAGAATGACTAGGCCATACATTGACCCAGTGGCAGAGTGAGGAGGTGGCAGCAGCATGAAAAGGACATACAGTCATATGAAAAAGTTTGGGCACCCCTATTAATCTTAATCATTTTTAGTTCTAAATATTTGGGTGTTTGCAACAGCCATTTCAATTTGATATATCTAATAACTGATGGACACAGTAATATTTCAGGATTGAAATGAGGTTTATTGTACTAACAGAAAATGTGCAATATACATTAAACCAAAATTTGACCGGTGCAAAAGTATGGGCACCTCAACAGAAAAGTGACATTAATATTTAGTAGATCCTCCTTTTGCAAAAATAACAGCCTCTAGTCGCTTCCTGTAGCTTTTAATCAGTTCCTGGATCCTGGATGAAGGTATTTTTGACCATTCCTCTTTACAAAACAATTCCAGTTCAGTTAAGTTTGATGGTCGCCGAGCATGGACAGCCCGCTTCAAATTATCCCACAGATGTTCAATGATATTCAGGTCTGGGGACTGGGATGGCCATTCCAGAACATTGTAATTGTTCCTCTGCATGAATGCCTGAGTAGATTTGGAGCTGTGTTTTGGATCATTGTCTTGCTGAAATATCCATCCCCGGCGTAACTTCAAATTCGTCACTGATTCTTGTACATTATTCTCAAGAATCTGCTGATACTGAGTTGAATCCATGCGACCCTCAACTTTAACAAGATTCCCGGTGCCGGCATTGGCCACACAGCCCCAAAGCATGATGGAACCTCCACCAAATTTTACAGTGGGTAGCAAGTGTTTTTCTTGGAATGCTGTGTTTTTTGGACGCCATGCATAACGCCTTTTTGTATGACCAAACAACTCAATCTTTGTTTCATCAGTCCACAGGACCTTCTTCCAAAATGAAGCTGGCTTGTCCAAATGAGCTTTTGCATACCTCAGGCGACTCTGTTTGTGGCGTGCTTTCAGAAACAGCTTCTTTCGCATCACTCTCCCATACAGCTTCTCCTTGTGCAAAGTGTGCTGTATTGTTGACCGATGCACAGTGACACCATCTGCAGCAAGATGATGCTGCAGCTCTTTGGAGGTGGTCTGTGGATTGTCCTTGACTGTTCTCACCATTCTTCTTCTCTGCCTTTCTGATATTTTTCTTGGCCTGCCACTTCTGGGCTTAACAAGAACTGTCCCTGTGGTCTTCCATTTCCTTACTATGTTCCTCACAGTGGAAACTGACAGGTTAAATCTCTGAGACAACTTTTTGTATCCTTCCCCTGAACAACTATGTTGAACAATCTTTGTTTTCAGATCATTTGAGAGTTGTTTTGAGGAGCCCATGATGCCACTCTTCAGAGGAGATTCAAATAGGAGAACAACTTGCAATTGGCCACCTTAAATACCTTTTCTCATGATTGGATACACCTGGCTATGAAGTTCAAAACTCAGTGAGGTTACAAAACCAATTTTGTGCTTCAGTAAGTCAGTAAAAAGTAGTTAGGAGTATTCAAATCAATAAAATGATAAGGGTACCCACATTTTTGCACCGGTCAAATTTTGGTTTAATGCATATTGCACATTTTCTGTTAGTACAATAAACCTCATTTCAATCCTGAAATATTACTGTGTCCATCAGTTATTAGATATATCAAATTGAAATGGCTGTTGCAAACATCCAAATATTTAGAACTAAAAATGATTAAGATTAATAGGGGTGCCCAAACTTTTTTCATATGACTGCACAATGACCCAGTGGCAGAGGTGGGGGTGGGAGCAGGGTGAGTAGATCACAGGGGGGGGGGGGGGTTTTTTGGGGGGGGGGGAAGCGGTTTGGGGGGGCATTGTGGGGCCGTGTGGTGGGGGGGGGGGGGGGGGGGGGGGGGGGGGGGCTAGACACCCCCCCGGGGGGGGTGTTGGGGGGGGGGGGGGGCATGAGTAGGCCACAGAGTGGCAAGGTGATATAATGTGGAGGTAGCAACAGCCTTAGGAGGCCATACAGTGACCCAGTAGCAGAGTGAGGAGGGGGCAGCAGCGTGAGGAGGACATGCAGTGACCCAGTGGCAGAGGTGAAGGTAGCAGCAGCCTTAGGAGGCCATACAATGACCCATTGGCAGAGTGAGGAGGACATACAATCACCCAATGGCAGAGGTGGAGGTAGCAGCAGCGTGAGTAGGCCAGAGTGGCAAGGTGATATAATGTGGAGGTAGCAACAGCCTTAGGAGGCCATACAGTGACCCATTGGCAGAGTGAGGAGGACATACAATCACCCAGTGGCAGAGGTGGAGGTAGCAGCAGCGTGAATAGGCCACAGAGTGGCAAGGTGATATAATGTGGAGGTAGCAACAGCCTTAGGAGGCCATACAGTGACCCAGTGGCAGCGTAAGGAGGTAGCAGCAGTGTGTGGAGGCCATACAGTGATCCAGTGGCAGAGGTGGAGGTAGCAGCAGCGTGAGGAGTCCATACAGTGACGCAGGGCTGTGGAGCCAATATTGGTACCCTGGCCACGCTTCGCCTTCTGCCCACAGATTGAACATATGGCTATTTTCACCTCTCCCAGTGGCTTAACAAAAAACTGCCACACCTCTGAGTAGGTCATTTAACCCCTGCACCACTGCTTTCCGGGCAAGTAGGCTGCTGCGAAGAGGGTGGCCTACCCCGGGCACGTTTAGCTCCCGACCTCCCACTGCTCCTACCCTCCTGAATCCGCCGCTGCCTCATGCGCAAGTTGCAACTCTCTTCTCCTGATGACGAAGAAGCCCCTTCATCACCCGGCTCCCAATTACGATCGGCTACATTGTCATCCACTGATGTCTGCAGGTCACTGATGTCCTCCTCAACACCAGCTCCCATGCCACTCTCCTCATCACTACTTGCCCGCGTACCAGAGGAAGCGGCAGATGTCTCCTCCAGATCTTGGCTGAGCAGTAGCTGCTAACTGTCCTCTAGTACCTCCTCCTCACTGTATAGTGGATCTGAGCCCACAGCATAGAGTACTTCTCTAGCTGAGGGAACAGAAAAGGACAGAGGCAGGTTGAGGACAGGTGAGGGCACAGGGCCTGCTGCTGGGCCATGCCAATTATGGGTTTTGTCTGTCGAACCCACCGACTCTTGGCTGGGGGTGTCTGATGTGACTTGGGATGAAGTGGATGATCGAGTCAACCAGTCTACAACTGTTGGACTGCTAGTCAAGACACGACTGCTACTTGACACTGGGAGCTCAAACCTCTGTAAGTGACCCCTGCTACCACGCCCCCTCACTAGGAAATAAATACAGGGCAAAAAGGCCTGTAATTTTCAACTTTGAAGAGAATGGCAAATATGCCCCTTATTTCTTTCCCCACTAATGAACACCTATAAAAAAAAGCGTGATAAAGGCAGAGATTTGTTGCTAAGACTTATTGATTTTTGAAAATACTGTATTGAAAAATGGCCAGCAACTTTATACTGGGAACAAAATGGCAAATATGGTCCATATGACTTTCCACACTAATAAACACCTTTAAATAAGTGATAACCACTAAGAATTATTGATTTTTGACAACACTGTATTGATAAATGGCCAGAAACTTTATACTGGGAACAAAATGGCGAATATGCCCTTTATTTGTTTCTACACTAATAAACGCCTTGAAAAAGGCGTTAGAACACATAATTGCAGATATTAGTGGATGATAATTCAGTTTTATTTGGCATAGTAGCACTGGTAAATGGCCTGCAATGTTATGCTTTGGATGAACAGTGAATAAGCCCCTTATAAAAAAACGCCTTGAAAAAGGCATTTATTACAGATAAGTGCAGATATTAGTGGATGATAATTCACAATTTTTTTTTTCTGTACTGCACTGCAAAAGGCTTGTTGTGTTCCACCTTGAAGACACAGGTATGAGTAATGAGCAGCAGTATAACGGCAGTGAGTGCTGCAATGTATATTAAAGTTCTTGCTGTAAATGACGCTGCAACCACCCCAAATTCTTCTTTCAATTCCTCCCTATCCTTTTCCTACAGTTCTGAGGCTCAGCCTCTTTCCCTGAACTTCTATCTGTTTTCTAAGTCTTTCCCTAGCTCCTGCTGATGTCTATCCCTACAGTAAGAGCGATGTGAAATGACTGTACCTAAAATGGCCGAGGGTTTTTATAGGGCTGTGACATCACAGGAAATCTGGAACTGAGGCGAATCAAAGATTTCCTGAAATTCGGATCGAATTCCACTTCTGCAGCTTCGATTCGCTCATCTCTACATATAATGTATTAATCAGTTTGCATTATGTTTATTTGTGTGCGTTGAAAGAATTAAAAAATCACCAGCAATTTTGTCACTGTTTTTAGCATGTTGCTGCTGTTAACCTTGAGCTAAAAATAACAAATTCAATGTATTCTATTAGTTGGTAAAAGTACAGTGATACTAAATATGCCTAGTTTGATAGTTTACTATATTTTACTGTAAAAAAGTAATCTAGTAATCTATATACACCATATTTTTCGGACTATAAGACGCACCTGACCATAAGACGCACCTAGGTTTTAAAGGAGTAAAATAGGGAAAAAAAATTTGAAGCACAAAATTGTGGTAAAATATTTAATATTATATGGGAGTTGTAGTTTTGCAACAGCTTTCAAATGTAAAGCACCATGGAATTAATGGTGCTATATAAATAAACAATAATAATAATAACAGCTGCAAGGCCGCATTGACAGGTGTTCCTGCAGCTGTACGGGGATGCATAGAGCTTCTTCTTTTGCGGAGTCAGGTGTACTTTTTAGTTATACCATTTTGGGGAATATTTATTGTTTTGATCACTTTTTATTCAAATCAGAGGCGAAACAACGAAAAAAAAAAACCAGCAGTTCAGCACTTTTATGATTTTTTTTTTTCCCGCTACGATGTTCACCCTATGGGAAAAATATTTTTATAAGTTTGTAGACTGGGCTTTTTCAGACACAGGGATACCTAATGTGTATGTGTTTCACAGAAATTTTATACTTTTAAATGTATTCTAGAGAAAGGGGGTGAACTTTTATTTATTTATACTGTATATATATTTTTTTATTATATATTTTTTTTTTTTAAGTTTTTTTTTTTTGTTTTTTTTTACACTATTTTATTAGCCCCCCTAGGGGGCTTGAACCTGGAATCATTTGATTGCAAGTCCCATAGACTGCTAAACAACTGTATTGCAGTCTATGGGAGGTTCTGTACATTACTATGACAAGCCTGGGAACCTTCATTAGGTTCCCGGCTGTCACAGGAACAGATCGGCTCCCACGATCTCGCCGCGCAGGAGCCAGCCTGCAACAAAAAAGGTACCACCAGGCCCAGGGTATTTTCTTAACTTTGAGGGGAAGGTTCACAGGTAGTAATGCCCGCCATCAGAGTGGACTCTGATCGTGGGCATTAGCTCCGGGTCTCCGCTGTATGTTACCACAGCAGGGCGGTCGCCATTATCTTTACAGACCCGGCATCCGCCATAATAGCACAGCGGATTCCGGGATGGGTTTGCACCACTGGGACACCTGCTGCTCCAAGCCTAGGCCCCGCAGCATCGTCCCACTCCTTTCCTCTGCAGGAAGCCAGTGGAAGCAGGAGTGGGGCGATGCTGCGACCCCGCTCCTCCGCCCTCCTGCCAAAACACCCACATTTGGACTATAAGACTCACCCCCCTTGCAAGCAGGGCCCTGTATCCCACTGTGCCAGTTGATCACTGTTAGTATTATATTTGTTTTGTATATTTTGTGTACCGTATGTTAATCCTCAATTGTAAAGCACCAGGGAATTAATGGTGCTATATAAATAATCAAAAATAATAATAATAACCCCCCATTTTCCTCCCAAATTTTGGGGGAAAAGTGCTATTATAATCTGAAAAATACGGTATATATATTTATTTAATTATTTTAATTTTAATAAAGAAAATTAGATTTTTAATGTATTTTTCATATATATTCTTTTTATATTTTTTCTCTCATCCATTGTATTCTATGCACTATGCTCTATTTTTTTGTGTTTTTTTTGTGAGGCAAGAAAGGGAAAAAAGGTATATCTGACCTATATTTTGTTGTGTTTGTAGGAGTTTTTACGCCACATAGCCAAGTCCTATGAATTTTTGGTTAACCTTAATGTTAACTTTTTATTGTTAATTATTTGTAAACATTAAGATATAGGGTTTTTTTGTGGGGGAGAAATTAAACTAAACTTTTTTAAACTTTATCTAAATTTCCAAAGTCCAGCTAGGCGACTTCAAGCTCCAATGATCTAAATAAAAATAATAATTTCATTAAAAACATTGTTCTGGAATACTTAGTGTACTGTATTCCAATGCATTACACTGCCAGCCAATCTACTAGGCCTTGCCTCCTGAAAACTTAAAAGGTTTAACCTATGGCACACCTAGAGCCCCTGGTTGTCATTATAACCCGTCAGAGCCTATAGACAGACAGAGAAAGCCCCTTCCTCTGTCAAACTTCATGAGCTCCCCAGCTCCTTTCCCATAATGCCTTGTGATATGTAGATGCTAAGTAGAGGGCGAAAGGCAATTAAATCTCTACACACCTTCACTGGTGCTTTCCTCAATGTGAGAGATTCTTGTCCCTAAACTTCTTAGAGGTTAAACATAAGATTCAGAAAGTTTTCTTATCCCAGCCTTTACAGTATGAGCCCTGGTATCACATTTGTGGTGCTCTTTCAGTGTACAGCATACGTGTACATTTTTGTTAAATCTCTTAAATATTTACATGTAAAAATGTTGGCTTGTGATACCCTAACATTCAATATAATAGTACTTCATAATAACAGTCTATGGAAGACATACAGTATGCACCTTAAAGACCAGTTTTAGAGGAAATTCAGCTTTAAAATGTCCATCTTGTAATGTTTTTATATTTGTTTTTCATTCGCTTTAAAACATTATTCATTTTAGAGATTTTATTTCTAGTTTTATTAGGTTTATTTTATTGGCAAAAGTGAATTAAAATAGACTGTTCACAAAAAAAAAACAAAAAAACTGTTGAACACAATGCTTTGAAAGTCTTAAAGTATTACAGTGCTGGCCAAAAGTATTGGCACCCCTGCAATTCTGTCAGATAATACTCAATTTCTTCCAGAAAATGATTGCAATCACAAATTGTTAGGGTCTTGCCAAACGAAGCAATACCCTGACACTACTGCAGGGGTCTGGGAGGAAGGACAGAGACAAGTGAGCCCTAATCTCACCCCAGCCACTGTCCCTTCCTATTGCCACAGTTACCCTAAATGGTAAAAGGACAACCTGAAGACAAGCCCTATACTGGGCAAGTGACACACAGAACAGGACAAGACAAACAAACGACAAAAGAGAGGTCAGGAAGCCAAGGGGTCAGTAACAAACGAGCAAAGCAGTACAAAGTCAAAATCCAAGAGAATAGTCAAAGTCAAAGCCAGTGGTCAGAAAATCAGGTAACAAAATAGTAAGGTATAACACAAGGAGAGCAGGCAAAGACAGAGCAATAACCGGCGACCATGTGAGGGCTGACAACTTGTTTATAGAAAGTCTGGGACCAGCCCAAGAGCTGATAGGTACACAGGCTGTCAATCACTCAGGCCAGGAAGAGATTAACTCTATGCAATCCAGAGAGAAATGTTCCTAATTACACGGGTGTGGCTTTACACAGCAAGAGAACTAGGACCATGTTCAGACTGAGCATCAAGAAGCTTACACAAAGAACCAAATTGAAGACGCCTCCTTCGCCACAGCGTGCGAGCGGAGGGCGGCGCCGAGACCCGAAACGGCAGAGACGTTACACAAATGCTTTGGTAATAATATCTTCATTTAATTTGTCTTCAATGGAAAACCACAAAAAGAATTGTCAAAAAGCCAAATTGGATATAATTCCACACCAAACATAAAAAAGGGGGTGGACAAAAGTATTGGCACCCTTTGAAAAATCATGTGATGCTTCTCTAATTTGTGTAATTAACAGCACCTGTTACTTACCTGTGGCACATAACAGGTGGTGGCAATAACTAAATCACACTTGCAGCCAGTTGAAATGGATTAAAGTTGACTCAACCTCTGTCCTGTGTCCTTGTGTGTACCACATTGAGCATGGAGAAAAGAAAGAAGACCAAAGAACTGTCTGAGGACTTGAGAAGCAAAATTGTGAGGAAGCATGAGCAATCTAAAGGCTACAAGTCCATCTCCAAAGACCTGAATGTTCCTGTGTCTACCGTGTGCAGTGTCATCAAGAAGTTTAAAGCCCATGGCACTGTGGCTAACCTCCCTAGATGTGGACGGAAAAGAAAAATTGACGAGAGATTTCAACGAAAGATTGTGAGGATGGTGGCTAAAGAACCTCGACTAACATCCAAACAAGTTCTAGCTGCCCTGCAGTCCGAGGGTACAACAGTGTCAACCCGTACTATCCGTCGGCGTCTGAATGAAAAGGGACTCTATGGTAGGATACCCAGGAAGACCCCACTTCTGACCCAGAGACATAAAAAAGCCAGGCTGGAGTTTGCCAAAACTTACCTGAGAAAGCCAAAAACTTTTTGGAAGAATGTTCTCTGGTCAGATGAGACAAAAGTAGAGCTTTTTGGGAAAAGGTATCAACATAGAGTTTACAGGAAAAAAAAAGAGGCCTTCAAAGAAAAGAACACGGTCCCTACAGTCAAACATGGCGGAGGTTCCCTGATGTTTTGGGGTTGCTTTGCTGCCTCTGGCACTGGACTGCTTGACCGTGTGCATGGCATTATGAAGTCTGAAGACTACCAACAAATTTTGCAGCATAATGTAGGGCCCAGTGTGAGAAAGCTGGGTCTCCCTCAGAGGTCATGGGTCTTCCAGCAGGACAATGACCCAAAACACACTTCAAAAAGCACTAGAAAATGGTTTGAGAGAAAGCACTGGAGACTTCTAAAGTGGCCAGCAATGAGTCCAGACCTGAATCCCATTGAACACCTGTGGAGAGATCTCAAAATGGCAGTTTGGAGAAGGCACCCTTCAAATCTCAGGGACCTGGAGAAATTTGCCAAAGAGGAATGGTCTAAAATTCCAGCAGAGCATTGTAAGAAACTCATTGATGGTTACTGGAAGTGGTTGTTCGCAGTTATTTTGTCTAAAGGTTGTGCTACCAAGTATTAGGCTGAGGGTGCCAATACTTTTGTCCGGCCCATTTTTGAAGTTTTGTGTAAAATGATCAATGATTTGACTTTTTTTTTCATTCTCTTTTGTGTTTTTTCATTGCAAGCAAAATAAATGAAGATATTATTACCAAAGCATTTGTGATTGCAATCATTTTGTGGAAGAAATTGAGTATTATCTGACAGAATTGCAGGGGTGCCAATACTTTTGGCCAGCACTGTATATATATGTACAGGCATGTCCTTCTTTACCCATCATTTTGGATAGTCATGCCCAGATTTAAGTATGCATCTTTTCTAAAAGCAACATTATTTTGTGATATGTTAACGCAAAAGTATATGCTGTGGGGAGGTGTGAATTGCAATCTTTAAAGCTTTTGTTAATATGATGGTTGTAAAAACTGTAATAATATTTATAATAATTATGATGGCTGTATCATGATGAACTTAATCCTGATATAAGTGACCTTGGTAAATAAATAACACACACACACACACACACACACAAATAAATATATACAGTGGGGAAAAAAAGTATTTAGTCAGCCACCAATTGTGCAAGCTCTCCCACTTATACAGATGAGAGAGGCCTGTAATTGACATCATAGGTAGACCTCAACTATGAGAGACAAAATGAGAAAACAAATCCAGAAAATCACATTGTCTAATTTTTAAAGAACGTATTTGCAAATTATGGTGGAAAATAAGTATTTGGTCACCTACAATCAAGCAAGATTTCTGGCTCTCACAGACCTGTAACTTCTTCTTTAAGAGGCTCCTCTGTCCTCCACTCATTACCTGTAGTAATGGCTCCTGTTTGACATTGTTATCAGTATAAAAGACACCTGTCCACAACCTCAAACAGTCACACTCCAAACTCCACTATGGTGAAGATAAAAGAGCTGTGGAAGGACACCAGAAACTAAATTGTAGACCTGCACCAGGCTGGGAAGACTGAATCTGCAATAGGCAAGCAGCTTGGTGTGAAGAAATCAACTGTGGGAGCTATAATTAGAAAATGGAAGACATACAAGATCATTGATAATCTCCCTCGATCAAGAAATCCCACTTATTAAACCTGACAGGGCACACCTGTGAAGTGAAAACCATTTCAGGTGACTACCTCTTGAAGCTCATCAAGAGAATGCCAAGAGTGTGCAAAGCAGTAATCAAAGCAAAAGGTGGCTACTTTGAAGAACCTAGAATATAAGACATATTTTCAGTTGTTTCACACTTTTTTGTTAAGTATATAATTCCACATGTGTTAATTCATAGTTTTGATGCCTTCAGTGTGAATCTACAATGTTTATAGTCATGAAAATACAGAAAACTCTTGGAATGAGAAGGTGTGTCCAAACTTTTGGTCTGTACTGTATATATATATATATATATATATATATATATATATACACACTGTATATATGACAGAGAGGAAGGAATAAGAGAGGATGAAAGGAGGCATAAATAAATAAACAAAAACAAATCAAAAGTAGTAAAGTATTGAAGATTGCTGTTTGTGATAAAGATGGATGGATAGGACTAACTTTCCCTCATAATTCTGTCCCTATACTGCCTGACCTATTCACCCAACATCATGTAACTCTACAAGTGCCAAATAATACTGCCAGACCTTGAACACATATTACCACTACATACAATAGTGAATAAATATTGCCCTCATACTGAATAATACCTACCATACCAAGACCAGCATTGCCACCATACACTGACCATATAGTGGTACATACTGTACCAGTTCTGCACAAACACTTCACAAACCCAGTGAGTGAATATAGTTACATCCAGTGACTTACAAGTGATTCCTGATTCTAGTCACTCAGTTTCCTCTTCCTTCTTTATCTAGCCAAGACTTCCATGATGAATTTTACCAACCATGGGGATGATTTATGATGGCATATACACCTTAAAAAAGTCACAATCTTTTTACACAAGTCTGAATTTTCCACAAATGTAACTTTTTATATTGTGTGCCCCATACACCACTTTCTCCAAAAGAGGAGTGGTGGGGCGGGGCCATTGGCTCTGTCTGATTTATTATTATTTACTCCACTGTTCTGGCATAAATGATGCAAAAAATCTGTGCTAACAGTAGACTGCCAAAGATTTCTTTTAAAATGTAGGGCCCCTGGAAGATGCACCTAATTTATGACAAAGCATAGATTAGGTGAAAACTCTGGTGGGATAATCAGTCTTGATACAACAAATCAGCCCCAGTGACTTGTTTTTGTAGAATTTGACACACATATAGTACATATTTGGCTCCTTGCTTTTCTAGTGCACTGAATACCTGTCCCCACCCTCTACACAAATGTCATATCAATAGTGCAGCAAATGATGATAATGCCACCTTTTATGCGCCACACAGTAATAGCCCACCTTTTGTGCCCCCTAAAAATCCTGCACAGTAAGTGTCACTCTTAACTGCTCCACTCAGTATAGTGTCCCCTTTAGACTCCTCACTGCTGACAGTATGCCATTACAGGTGCCCCCTTTTAGTAATAGTGGTTCTGAGCTGCTCTTAGTTACTCCACTCAGTAATAATGCCTCTTTTTAAGACCCCACTAATGCCATCAGTACTGATGTTCCGTTATTTGACCACTCAATAATAATGCCCAAACAGCATTTCCACTCAGTAATAATGTTCCCTTTCCATTCCCACTCAGTAGTAATGTCTCGATTGCACTCCCACTAATATTTTCCTCATTAAGCGCCCACTCAGTAACAATGCCCCATTGCACCACCACTTAGTACTAATACTCCCTATGCACTCAGACAGTGATAAACTCTCAATTGCACCCCAACCAGTAATAATGTCCTTTTAGTTCTTCCACTCTGTAATAATGCCCAAGCTATGCACCTGCTCACTAATAATGTCCCAATAATGTGCCACAGCTCCATAATAATGTTAACCCTTCTGCCCACATTTAGTAATAATGGCACATTGCACCTCAGCTCAGTAATAATGCCCCTCATGTCCTCCACTTACTATTAATGTCCCCTCAAAAGCTCCTACTCACTATTAACGTCCCCTTATGAGCCTCCAGATATTGATAATCATGGCTTTACTCATGGCCCGCACTGGGCTTAGGGACGCTTGGCGAGATATTAACCCAGAGGGAAGGAAGTACACATATTTTTCACACACTCATAAAGCCAGGCCATTAGGATTGGGTTTCTAGTCTTGTCCTGCATTAGGTATTTAGGCATCAAGACAGGGAAATCATCTGATACACTTTACCAATTAAATTATTCCCCACTAATTGAGAAAAATCATCAAAGAATTAGCTGAATGGATCCTTTAGCTGCAATTTCTTCTGGAGAGATGCTACCTCATAAAAATTGCTTAACCTCTGCAACATTACCCTTTCTGTTGTGGAATGTAGACATCAATAAGCTCGGATTCTTTACATTTTATATGAGCCAGCAAGAGACTGCACATTCAATATTGTAAACTGACACTACCCTGCCCTGGAGGGGGATCATTATGCCTAATATAAGGGGCTACAATATAGATTGTATATTCTGTCATGCCCTAGATTGGAATAACCATAGTAATGCATATTCAAATTGAGATTTGGAGGCTGACCTGGCCTCCTCATGGTACCTTGTGACACTGTTGCATACAAAAAGGAAATTTCACTCCTTCATCAGGTCATCTATATTACTCAGGGCCACGATGGTGGCATGGAAAAAGGTATGGAAATTATGTGATCTACCTTTTGCTATATCTAAGTACATGTCAGTATAGGATCACCCTGGGTACCATGGGGAAAAGTTAAAGGTATAATTTCACATGCTGCGATTTTCAAGAACACAGGCGTTGTTGGAAACATAGCTTTTCCACTGCAGATCTTTTTCTGCAATGTGTAGATGGGATTAGAAAGAATCCCCTTCACTTTGCAAGTACTGTAAAATGCAACAATTTTTTCGCAATATGGGGCTTCAGCCTTAAAATCACTGACCTCTGTAAACAAAATCAACACAGAGACATAAAAAAGGGAATGAAAAAGGTTATCTCCAAATGGAAACCTTTCATAGTAGTTCATTTCTCACTACAAGAAATTTGATACAACCTTTTCAATACAAGGGATGGTATCACACCGAGAACCTAAAGGGCACCTTAGGAGTTTTCAAATTCCTTAGAGAAAAGGGGGGTATGCACACCATCATGGGGACACTTACACAATGGTAGGAAGTGACCTTACTTAGAATATGCATAACAGGTTAATAACTTCGGCAATGGATGATGGTGCTACTATTAAATGAATCTGTTGCCTATCATTGACCCCACTGGGAGGCTCTCTAATCTTTGTTTTGTTAAGCCAGTTATGTTATTTGTTTTGTTTTTTTTAGTTAATAAGTAATAATTGACATTGCACACTAATCTCTATTCAGCTGCTTTACTCAGCTGAGGTTTCACTACAGGGTACTTATCAATGAAGTTGTAATACGTATAACCTGAAATCTTTGTATGTGGAAGGACCTTGGAGTAACTGACAGCAGATTACCCACTTTTGTCTTATGTTATCAGATGCCACCTGGGCACATGCAACTAAGGATAAAACTTGATTCTGGTAAAAGTTGTTCCTCTTTGTGAGGCCAAACCAGACCCTCTCTCCAATTAGCTCCACTCCGCATTGCCCATGGGGTACCCTGAGACACGTATCAAATGATCTCTTACGATGTTTTAACCTCTGGATATGCTTCATTTTTTTTTTCGTCTGGGAACATAGAGCTGATGTGCCTTGCCAAAAATTTCGATTTTTTTTTTTTTGTCTCATCTGTCCATAGGACATTCTCCCAGATGCTTTGTTCATTTTCATAGAATTTTTATATATTATTACTTTTTTCAGATTCAAGTTTTTTCTGTGACCATTGAGGGTTTTTCTTTCATTAAACAAGGGGTACCAACAATTTTGTCCACGTGTGTATGTACCCTTTCTTTCTGATAGTATTCCCCATAGTCCTCTTCTCTTTAATAGTGTCCCCATCTTGGGGATGGGGATAGGGATGTAAAAAATACACCTTATGAATCCCCATACACAGATATATAAAAAAAAAGTTGCAGTATCTAAATATGGTGACTCAAATTATTTTTTTTTTGCTGTATTTTCACTGTTTCGTCTCTCATAAAAATTTGGATAAGAAGTGATCAAAGCAATAGACATTGTACAGAATATTAAATGGTACCATTACGAAGTACAACTTGACCGCAAATACTAAGCCCTCATATGGCTCTGTGAAAGGAAAAATAACAAAGTTATGGGTATTGGAAAGATTAGAGTCAAAAATGAGAATCCAAAAATGTCACCAGCAGAAAGGGGTTAAAAAAAAAAAAAAATCAAAAGAATAAAAAAGAACTAAAAATTCAAATCACCCCCTTTAACCTTGAAAACATATAAAAGTTAAAAATAAAGTGAAACACATACACATTAGGTATCCCTTATAATTAGGTATACTTATAAAAATATGTTTCACATACGGTGAATTCCGTAGCAGGAAAAAAAAATCAAAACAGCTGAATCGCTGTATTTTCACTGTTTTGCCTCCCATAACAATTTGGTTAAAAAGCGATCAAAGCATTGTTCAAAATATTAAATGGTGCCATTACACAGTACAATGTGTTCTGAAAAGATTATGGCTGTTATATGGCTCTGTTGACAGAAAAATGAAAAAGTTATGGCGTTTGGAAGACTGGGAGTCAAAAACGAAAATGCCTGTGACTGGAAGGGGTTAAGGTCCAAAACAGACTGGTCACAAAGAGGTTAACTAAACTGGAGATTAGCTAAGTTTGGTCATATTCTTACCCTCTGATGTCTGATTAAGTTGCTGACAAGGCAGTTGTTTGTATTGTGCATAGCTACAGTTTATCTTTCATGCAATTGTTTGTGAGTGTTAACATTGTTACATACAACTAACTATTCCTTTGTATAGCAAAAAAAATAAAAAATCATAAAAACCATTTTGTATACAAAAGAAGGCATGTAGAATAAAGTTCTGTTGATTATTTCTAAAAAAAAAAAAAAAAAAAGAAAGCAAGACAATAAAACTTCCTATTAGATATTCAGCAATATTTGCAATATTCTTAATATTATTTTATTCCAATCTACAAGAAGCAATTTTGGCAAAATTGACTGTACTTCAACTAGTCATTTGTTATGCCCTGTGTGTAAAAGTGGTAGTGTTATCATTTAATAATAAGTGTTAAAAAAAAAAGTCTTTGACGCATGGTGTATCTGCTGAGACAGTTGAGCAAGGTCTGTTACCTCAATTATAGATAGTGAAACAGACATTAATGGTAAAAGGAGTATTCATTAAACTTCATGTTCAAATTCTGATTTGCAGTGTCTAATAGGTGAAGTTGCAAGGTGTAAGAGATCATTTTCTTCTTTCTGAACAGAGGACGTGCCTAAGGATTAAAATTGAATATTTTTTATACACACACACACACATAACAGATATGCAGTATCACCAATGCATTTGATAAAGTATATATTATTGACACTCTGAATGCAAAAATAATAATGACTAAATTGGAACATATTTTGACAACACATGGTAGATTTAAATAGTCACCAACTTCTTAGAAAGCTACATATTATCCATTGTATTTATGCTACATGTACTGTATCTGCCCTTATGCTTCCCATTTTATGCTGACTTTTCTAACAACTATGTAATGTCCATCAGTCATCTAACTTGCACATTAAGGGTAGCCACCTTTGTAGTCATTAGTGTCATTAGTTGTGGGGAATGTACCAGAAACAGAAAGCTGAGACAGCAGTACTGCATAGCATATGCTAGATAAATAATTATGACAAGAAAAAGTCATTTTGCAAGATATGAAGATGTGTACCATAGGAATGCATGGTTTTACCTAGCTAGTCATTTTAAAGGATGCAGAAATTTATAGCATTTATAACTCTAAGATAATTTTTCAATTTCCCCCTCTGCCTTATTAGTCATAACTTTATTATTCTTATATTGAAATAACTGTATGAGACCTAGTTTGTTATGTTCCATTTTGGAGTGTATGCGAGTGTATAATTTATGTTATGAAAAATATGAAAAAATTGTCTGTGCCTATTTTTCTACTATAGTCAACTGATTCAATGAATCAATAACATGGAACCCTAAGAGATTCCCATGGATTTCTTTGAACTGTAATGTCTATCTCTATGATAGTACATTAAAGGAGATGTCCAAGATTAGAAAAACCTGGGTGCTTTCTTCGAAAGGTGGTCTAAGGTATAGCAGCTCAGCACTATTCACTTTAACATACAGTGTAGATGAACTGTAGTATCACACACAACTAGATAGACAAATGGGGCTCTCTTTTTAGGAAAAAAGAGGCCATGTTTTTATAATCATGTAATACCTTTGTATGCCTATACACAATTTAAAACAAATGATATTAATAATTCCCATAACCCATAGATTTCAATAATGTAGCAGTGCAGTACCTAAAGCCGCCACTACACTTTGTACAGTGAGTGAGCAGCATGACTCCCAGCATGTAGACATTACTGAGAGTCACGCTGTCCTGGAGCAACTGATCTGTGGGAATTCCGGGTATCGGACTCTCACAGATCTAATATTGATGACCTATCCTAAGGTAGGCCATCAGTATTAGAAAAGTGGATAACTCCTTTAGGGTTTTTTCCAGTCTTCGTTATTAGAATGGCAATGTGGCTGTCAATCATAGAAGCCCTTCCGTGGGTGATTGCTTACTGTGCAATGCCATCAATGAACACAATCTCTAGAATGTACAAAAATGAGAACTACCTGCCACTACAATGTACATGTAAGTAAGACCTGGCACAGGAAACAGTTCATGATTAGAATATCAAGCAAGAACAACATGAAAGCAACATTCAAACAACTTCTTCCTTTTCTCCAAAAATATTTCAAGATTTATAGTTAGCACATCACTATAAATATAGAGTCCAATCCGAGGGGATTCATTATAATTTATTGATGTGAAGGGAATGTCTTATCAGAGAAAACCTTTCCAAAATGCAGGAACTCCCAGAACCCCTGTCAAACAGCTGATTTTGTCTGGGAAAGCAATAACCGGGCAGCCATCTCTTTTGGATAAATGGATGTCCATGTACTGCAAGGTAGGCTCACTTTTGCTCAATAACATGCTAGTTATAGGTGTGACAGCAGGTGCAATATCCCAGGTACCATTTACGATTCCTACATTAGCAGTAATTATTGAAGAGCGGATGTGAGAAGGAACATAGCAAAAAAATCTCTTTAAGCTTTGACTGCAGCTTATAGTACTGTATATGGATTTTTTTCAGCTCCTCATCACAGTGCTCTTAAATTGTTCTCCCTGGCTGTTTTCTAACTCATTTGGGGATGAACTGCAGAACTTAAAATGCTTTGAACACAGTAAGAGCTGTGTTTTATCTACAGCAGTTAAAACACTACTAAAGTTTTGAGGGAGCTGAAAAAAATACTTGTGTAATCACACAATATTTATAGCAAAGTGTCATAAAGCTAAATGCATAGAGCTATAAAGCAAAAACAATAGTGCCACATAACAGTTTATACCATAACAATAGTGATAACATAATTAGGCTTACAAAAATACCCATACAACTGTAACCTCAAATGAGAACCTACCTTTCATAGCAAATCCGTTTAAGTATCACATATCTCCACATTGCTGTGGTGTCTGAATTCTAGTGTTTTAATATCCAAAATTGCCCATACCAACATAGACACAATGCAATCATTGCCACATAGACCCAAATCAAATACTGTACTGCAGTGCCAGGAAGTCAAGAGTGTATCAAACTATAAAAAATTATTTGTAAGCATTCATGGGCGACCATGCATTCTGACACCCAATGACTACAAGCTGATGGAGAAAGATAAGCATTGCAGATTTGACTGGTTTGAACCAAATGTTTTATTCAGATCCAAACCAGTTTGTTCTGAACTGTAGGGTGTGTTCACATATGTCAGTTGTGAGCATCAGTTTCCCTCCGGCGAGATGCACACAAGCCCTCAGTCCCAGTGTGTGAATTGACTATTTCTTTGTAATGTATCTTTTTTGTCTGTACTTGAACCCTACAAATTGTACAGTGCTGCGGAATATGTTGGCACTATATAAATAAAATGTATTATTATTATTATTATTATTATGTATGTTTCTAATGAGTCAATGGCGTGTATGCATCATGAGTGTGTGTGTGTGTGTATATATATATATGTGTGGAGTTCTTTCATCGCACCCTGCAATCACATTGTGGGGGCCCTGTGCATCCCACATCACATCGCTGAACAGCGTTAAGACGTCGCTGACGCTATTCAGCGCGCAGGGGGATCTCCTGGAGGATGAAGGGGAAGTGAAAACGGCTGTGGGCAAGACCAGGAATCGGTAAATACCTCTGCTGCGGAAGATAAGTTCATCCGAGTCACCAGCCTCAGAAATCGCAGGTTAACAGCAGCTCAGATTAGAGACCAGGTCAATGCCACACAGAGTTCTAGCAGCAGACACATCTCTACAACAACTGTTAAGAGGAGACTGTGTGCAGCAGGCCTTCATGGTAAAATAGCTGCTAGGAAACCACTGCTAAGGACAGGCAACAAGCACAAGAGACTTGTTTGGGCTAAAGAACACAAGGAATGGACATTAGACTTGTGGAGATCTGTGCTTTGGTCTGATGAGTCCAAATTTGAGATCTTTGGTTCCAACCACCGTGTCTTTGTGCGACGCAGAAAAGGTGAACGAATTGACTCTACATGCCTGATTCCCACCGGGAAGCATGGAGGAGGAGGTGTGATGGTGTGGGGGTGATTTGCTGGTGACACTGTTGGGGATTTATTCAAAATTGAAGGAATACTGAACCAGCATGGTTACCACAGCATCTTGCAGCGGCATGCTATTCCATCCGGTTTGCATTTATTTTTCAACAGGAAAATGACCCCAAACACACCTCCAGACTGTGTAAGGGCTATTTGACCAAGAAGGAGAGTGATGGGGTGCTACGCCAGATGACCTGGCCTCCACAGTCACCAGACCTGAACCCAATCGAGATGGTTTGGGGTGAGCTGGACCGCAGAGTGAAGGCAAAAGGGCCAACAAGTGCTAAGCATCTCTGGGAACTCCTTCAAGACTGTTGGAAGACCATTTCAGGTGACTACCTCTTGAAGCTCATCAAGAGAATGCCAAGAGTGTGCAAAGCAGTAATCAAAGCAAAAGGTGGCTACTTTGAAGAACCTAGAATATAAGACACATTTTCAGTTGTTTCACACTTTTTTGTTAAGTATATAATTCCACATGTGTTAATTAATAGTTTTGATGCCTTCAGTGTGAATCTACAATTTTTATAGTCATGAAAATACAGAAAACTCTTGGAATGAGAAGGTGTGTCCAAACTTTTGGTCTGTACTGTTATATATATATATGTATACATATACACACACACACACACACACTGCATACATGCCATTATATATTTCAGCATCATTATTATTTTTGAAGGAAGTGGCCCTTTGTTCTCAGTGTCTATCCCTGATTTTATATAGAGTTCAGGGATCAGTATGTGGGGAGGCATTATTACAGTAAGAGTATTACTTATGGGAGCTATTACTTGTGGAGCGGTGCTATTATGGCACTATTACAGTATTAGTGCCCCCCACAGGTAATAGTCTGCTCATATACACTACCATTCAAAAGTTTAGAGTCACTTAGACATTTCCTTATGTTTGAAAGAAATGCACAGTTTTTTTCAATGAAGATAACATTAAATGAATCAGAAATACACTCTATACATTGTTAATGTGGTTATATGACTATTCTATCTGCAAACGTCTAGTTTTTAATGCAATATCTACATAGGTGTATAGAGGCCCATTTCCAGCAACCATCACTCCAGTGTTCTAATGGTACATTGTGTTTGCTAAATGTGCAAGAAGGTTAATGGATGTTTAGAAAACCCTTGAAAACCCTTGTGCAAGTATGTTAGCACAGCTGAAAACAGTTTTGCTGGTTAGAGAAGCTATAAAACTGACCTTCCTTTGAGCTAGTTGAGAATCTGGAACATTACATTTGTTGGTTCGATTAAACTCTCAAAATGGCCAGAAAAAGAGAACTTTCATGTGAAACTCGACAGTCTATTCTTGTTCTTAAAAATGAAGGCTATTCCATGCAAGAAATTGCCAAGAAACTGAAGATTTCCTACAACGGTGTGTACTACTCCCTTCAGAGGACAGCACAAACAGGCTCTAGAAAGAGAAGTGGGAGGCCCCACTGCACAACCGAGCAACAGGACAAGTACATTAGAGTCTCTAGTTTGAGAAATCAACGCTTCACAGGTCCTCAACTGGCAGCTTCATTAAATAGTACCCGCAAAACGCCAGTGTCAACGTCTACAGTGAAGAGGCGACTCAGGGATACTGGCCTTCAGGGCAGAGTGGCCAAGAAAAAGCCATATCTGAGACTGGCTAATAAAAGGAAAAGAATAATATGGGTAAAAGAACACAGACATTGGACAGAGGAAGATTGGAAAAAAGTGGTATGGACAGCTGAATCGAAGTTTGAGGTGTTTGGATCACTCAGAAGAACATTTGTGAGATGCAGAACAACTGAAAAGATGCTGGAAGAGTGCCTGACGCCATCTGTCAAGCATGGTGGAGGTAATGTGATGGTCTGGGGTTGCTTTGGTTCTGGTAAAGTGGGAGATTTGTACAAGGTAAAAGGGATTTTGAATAAGGAAGGCTATCACTCCATTTTGCAACGCCATGCCATATCCTGTGGACAGCGCTTGATTGGAGCCAATTTCATCCTACAACAGGACAATGACCCAAAGCACACCTCCAAATTATGCAAGAACTATTTAGGGAAGAAGCAGGCAGCTGGTATTCTATCTGTAATGGAGTGGCCAGCGCAGTCATCAGATCTCAACCCCATTGAGCTGTTGTGGGAGCAGCTTGACCGTATGGTATGCAAAAAGTGCCCATCAAGCCAATCCAACTTGTGGGAGGGGCTTCTGGAAGCATGGGGTGAAATTTCTCCAGATTACATCAGCAAATTAACAGCTAGAATGCCAAAGGTCTGCAATGCTGTAATTGCTGCAAATGGAGTATTCTTTGATGAAAGCAAAGTTTGAAGGAGAAAATTATTATTTCAAATAAAAATCATTATTTCTAATCTTGTCAATGTCTTGACTATATTTTCTATTCATTTTGCAACTCATTTGATAAATAAAAGTGTGAGTTTTCATGGAAAACACAAAATTGTCTGGGTGACCCCAAACTTTTGAACGGTAGTGTAAGTAATAGTGTTACATATGGAGAGGCGCAATTACTGTTGTGGAAGGGCATCATTAATATAATAGTGTCCTAAAAGTATCCCCCCACATAAGTAATATCACTTATTATAAGTAATAGTATAAATAATAGTATTACTTATGGGGGGGTACTATTACCAGGGGAGGCAGTATTACATTTGGAAAGGTTCACTCAGAGGCTCAGAGAGGGCAGGGAAACTTTAGTTTCACTGGGGCAAATTTATTAACACTGTCGTATCATACACCAGTCTTGATAAAAGACCAGACTGACGCAGGGAAAAAGAGATTTATGAAGTGGCTGAGGCCCCAGTGGCAAAATGGAAATCTATGCTAGGTAGGAACTGGTGTAGATTTCCATTCTAACTCACGCCAGAAAACTGTTGTGAGTTATAATAAACATGCTGGGGCGAGGCGTCCACAACTCACCCTGCTCTGCCCACATTGACACAATGTGGCTGCTGAGGTGTGAATTGGGGCTTGTGGTACACATTTAGGTACAAGAAAGGACCTTGCATCAAAGTGCACCTCAATTTCATCCTTCTATGCCAGAAAACTGGTGTAGAGGGAATAACAAATCCCTCCCACTTTACTGTAGGTAGGTTAAACTTGGCACAGTGAGGAGAATTCATAAATCCCTGTATGCCAGCTTTCTGGCATAAAGGGATTCTATTGTGGTGTGTATTTAGTGCCAAATGTGTGCCTCAAACCCTAATCTGCGCCTTGCTCACAGCCTCTTCATAAATCTCTTGGTCCCTGTTCCAGTTGGGACATTGATTAAGACTGGCATACGATACATAGGTATTAATAAATCTGCCCCACTGTGTCACTTATTGGGAATATCTAGTCAAAAGTGAGCAAAGTATGGCATTACAGTATTACTGTATGGATACTGTGTAGCTGTTTGTGGGTTAAACAGTAACCATACACAGGGGTGTAAGTAGAAAAGACCGGGCTCCACAGCAAGCTTTTGTCTCAACCCCCTCCCTGGGGTAAGGCCCCGTCTAGTGTCCCTCAGCATTGTATAACCCCAGTTACAGGCCTGCACACATGATATTATTGGCCCCCATACAATATATTACCTCCTTTATTGGCCTCCATACAGTATACTGTCCCTGTACAAGGCATACACCACTTTTATGGTAAAAAATGATAGTAAAAACTGATGGTAAAGACCGATGACAACTCATGACAATTGATGGTTTTGGAGTAGAAATTTGTGAAAAAGCCTGATGACAACTGATGCATTTTCCCATCAGTTTTGGCATCAGTTGTAAACAGTAAATGGACAAAAAACTGATACTGATGCAACTGATATATGTGAACCTACCCTGTGACAATCGCCTTAAAAGTTGTAAATGACACTATAAGGTCAACTAAGACTTTATGTAACACCTTCTAGCTCTTTAATGCAAAACATAGCCTTAGTAAAGTAAAAGTGACATCAACAGATATGACTGAGTGAGCAGATGGTAGTTGCATACTGCACTGGCAGATTTTTTACATGAAAAACAGTCCAAAAATTATCCCTTTTTGGGGCATATGTGTGTGGGTGTTTATACTTACATGGTGCTATTGGAAGAAGCAATGGCTTGTTCAAGCACTATAAAAAGTATCCCTTTTCTGGGAGTAACAAGAATAGACAAGGAAGCAATGACAGGAAAATATGGAACAGGACACATAAATCAGGATACGATGATCCTGCTATGTGATGATGGTGATAGCAGTGGTGACAGTGAGGGTAGACAGTATGGAATAAGATGGCAAGGCAAGAGATAATGCTCTGCTATGTGGTGGTAGCAGTGGCAAGACTGCATGGAACAGGACAGACTAGGCAGGAGAACATGTCCTGATGTGTGGTTGTGTTGATATAGCTGTGGTGGCAGGACTATATAGAATAGGATGGATAAGGCAGGAGATGAGGCCCAAATGTGTGGTGGCGGTGCAAGCAGTGGCAAGATAGGATGGAAAAGGCAGGAGATGATGTCTGGCTGTGTAGGGGGAGCAGAAGCAACAGTATGAGAAGCAGTACAGCCAAAGGTGGTATCGCCCATGATGCAACCTAAATAATTGCATGGTGCCCCAGAGATCATACTGTCATATACCATCTGGCAGTTTTTTATTTTTCAAATTGGCTTTTATATATCGGATAATTTCAATAGGTAATGGCTGATATTAACACTTACTTCTCCTTTTCGTCAAGCCAACATTTTTTTTCTTATGCTGTCAGCATCTGGACAAAATGTGCAGCAGCTCCTGAAGCCACTTCATGATGGCAGCACCAGGGCCTTACAGCTGATGTGATTGGCAAGTATGTGGACCACTAAGGGGGCTCTATACTGTGTATGTGGAGCATTAAGAGGGCATTATACTGTGTGTGGGAACACTAAGGGGGCAATATTCTGTATGTGGAGGCACCAAGTCAGCAATAGCATATCTAATCAAAGGTATCAGCTGGAGGTGTGTGAAAATCACCCTGAATCCATGCCTCATTAATATTCATAAATGTAAGTTTATCCTCACTTTTGGTGTGCAACTTTGTTCACTTTGGTTTGATGACACCACATGCCCTTGTGAATACCTTCCCTGACATTACACTGGAGGCTGGACAAGACAGTACACACACAGAAATTTGCCGCTTGCACAATTTGCTGCCCCAGAAATCAATGGAATAAGGGCTTAGAGCATCTTATGGAGTGACTGAACCTGTTTGTTCTGATAGTGACACTCCCTACCCAATTGCGTATCTTGGTCAGGATGGCACTGTAGATAAAACATCAACTAACTCCTCATGTTGTAGAAACTGTCATTTTGTCTTTATAGCAAAAATCTAAAAGCATATTTGTCCAATACTCATCCCTTTGCTTGAGGTTAACGATATGCTTGTCCGCACATAAGCTTGCATCTTGGCACACTTGGCAGCATGTCCCAGGACCAATTTTATAATCTAACATGCAGTGTTGTGTTTGGTCTTGACTAGTGTTGTCATTGTTATCATCATCACTATTACCACAATAAGGTTCCTCCTCTATATCCTCCAATTGTTTCTCCTCAAGTTCAGGAACCATACCCAGTTCTTCATCCTCGCCCATTTTGTCCTGCATATTACATCATTTGTGCTAGCCCCAATAGCCCCAAGATGGTTAGCAAATTGTGGAAGCTGTTGTTCAACTTCTATTCCTTGTTAAATGAATGTGGCCATTTCCTCTAACATAAATAACAGCTAATGATCAGACTCAGTTCTTTATCTTCCTCCAGTTCTCCTTGCATGATAGATTTCTTGTGTGGATCACCAACAGCCTCGGGACAGTGACCGAGAAATGGAAGTCATTCTTCTTCTATCACTTGTTCTATGAATGTGCTCCCTGTAATAGGAATTACCTCAGTGATACTGCAGTTTCCCTACTGACGAAACTAGTGGCCTCCCCAAATGGCATCAGGATTTGACACACTTTACTGGAAACCTTCCATGGTCTAATCTCAAAATAATAACTCATTGTCCACATGATCTGTGCAGGTAATAATCTTTGAAAGGTAAATAGAAAAATGTTACCACATTGGTGCCTCTAAAAGGTGTAAATCCAACATCATATGTTGGTGGATATCAGCCCAATTGCAAACAGAGAGCTACTGCTGCACCACCCCGGGACCACTGTCTGATAGGGCAGTGGTAGTAGAGATAACACAAAGGAGGAAAAAAAATGGTGAAATAGATATGGAGGGGTGTTGTGGAATTAGATAGAGCAGTATGGTGAGGGTCGGTGGTTGGTGAAAAATTAATGGTGGGTGAAGGGGGATCATCATAAACAGATAACTGGGAGAGATTTGGAATAATGGTGGGAGAGGAAGGCAGGAGAGACAGGTGATTGTCCAACCCTCACCTTCCGCAGAGCAGTCACCCTCTGTAATCACTTAGCTCCAAGTCATCTTCACCCAATCAAAACTGCCATTTCCCAATCTTCTTCACCAACACCAACTAAAGGCGTATACAAATGCGGACACTCAAGATGTGCCTGTTGTCTTAACATCAAACACAGACATCTTTCAAATCTACAATTGCAAAAGAAGAATTCCCCATAAGATCCTTTCTCAACTGTGACTCTGATTACATTATTTATTTATTAGAATGCCCTTGCAAATTGCAGTATATCGGCCATACCAACCAACCTCTCCACAAAAGGATGAACAGTCACAGATCTAACATAAATAAAGGCTTCCAAAAACATAACTTATCCCTCCATTTCTCTGTAGAACATAAGCAAGAATTTAAACATATTAGCATCCTTCCCATTGAACAGATCCTTACCTCCGACCCCAACCGTTACTTAAAACCCAGACAACGTGTATCCTTTTGGATCTACAAACTCAGAACTCTAGTTCCCAATGGATTAAACGACACAGTAGAATCCACTTTCTGACATCAAATTATATCCATTCCATTAGATTCCCATCTACTAGGCAGGTACTATAGTTTCACATTTATTTGGGAGGATCCCATAACAATACACAATTTTTGCCATCACATGTCACGGTTGCCCCTCCCATATCTAGGTCTACTTTACATCTACTATATCATATCCATTTCCATCACCCATGCATCATAGGTTCCATTTGTCCATTTTCCCATTAGACTTCCTCTGTCTTCCTCTTTTTACCCTCATCTCTTTCCCTCCTTCGTTTTCACATCCTTTTATTTCTTCCTTCTCCCCCTTTCCCTTCATTTCCCTACTTCCCTGTCTGGACTCTTCCCATCCTTTTCTTCTTTGTCCACATCTTTTTTTACCCATCCATTTATTTTCTATCAGCGCAACTCCCTGGAGTTTACCTTATTCTTATTGTCCAGCGCTAATCACTTGTCAGCATCTTACCAGTTCTCCACGCATGCCCATTACATTTTTCTCCAGCGGTATTCCACGATCCTCATAGTTTTTATTCCTCCGCTACTAATCTTGCGCATGCCCAGTTCAATGCCACTACACGTGCAGAAGACTCGCGCCTCTTTGAGCGTCCTCCCTACTACACCTGCGCAGCCACATCACCGCTGGATACATCAATTCCCTATATAACCTCTCCTGTCCACACCAGCTAACATCTCTATTCAACTTCTGCCATACACTTTGGTAAGTTATCTTCTAGTTACAGTTATCTAAGCGTTTCTACCTTATGTAACAACCAATACCACGCTGTACCTTAAGTTATCCTGACTCTCCATCATAACGATGCTCTGGCACAAACTATGACACATTATATCATACATACCTACTTCACCCCCATAAGTGTTTCTACTTAGACCGAATTGTTTTTATCCACTGCCTTTATATATGGATTTTTTTTTCTGTCTGTGTCTATTTGATTTCATTATATATACCGTTTTAGTATGTCATCTTATACACACTATTTTAGCATCTTCTATTTAATATGTATTTATTAATTTGCCTATTCAGTTTGATTTGATACAAACCTATGTTTTCTTATTTTCTTATATATATATATATATATATATATATATAATTTTTATATATTGATTTGTGATATACCCATTAGACTGAGTCAATCTTCCTCAGTATATACTATGTGTTTTAACTATTTAATTCCCCATACACGGATTTAGTTTCATTTATCAGTCTTGTTTAACTTTTATTTTTGTTTTTATCATTCTAATGTATACTCCTGTCTTTATGTATTTTATTTGAACTGTTTAGTTGGCCTGACGAAGATGTTAGTACAATGTCGAAACGTGTTGCCAATTTATATGCAAATTGTAATAAAAACCAGTTGGATTTATCTACGCATTTCTCATCATTTTCCACAGAGAAGTGCTCCTATCCATATCCCCGTAATAATCTTTGCTTTCCACTTCTTGTATAACATGGAATTTTAGGTAATTGTTATGTTGCACAGGCAGACCATTGTGTTTCTACCAGGTGAATGTTCTAAGCCATGTAAGAATGACTGAAGCACTTTCCTGGTCATGTGCAGCCCCTCTTTCACACCACTATATGTTTTTTATAAAATGTTGCACATTTATAACATGCCATGCAGGGATAGTGTGCTATTTTATCCAACTGGTGTGCAACCATACTGTTTATGCCATTATTAATCATTGCTTTGCCTATTTGAACTTGACAGGGAGACATGCAATCGCAAATTTGCTGCTCAGTGCAGAGATATTTAATTATTTTGGAGGAGGTGGTGGAGGACACATGCAATGAAGTTCCAGTCCCAGTGTCATTATCATCATCATACTATGACAGAGATGATGATTGAGACACATTTTCCCAAATATCTGCTTCCTTCATAATATTTTAATGTCTACTACAGGCACTAGTCAACTGGGGTTTGAAGCTGTGAGTAATACTTGATAAAGCACTGCAACTCAGTTTTTTACTGGCGAGTCCTTCTGCTACCTATCTATCTATCTATCTATCTATCTATCTATCTATCTATCTATCTATTATCTTATCCTTTGCCTCACCTTTACCAGACATTTTAGGCACTCTTATGCAACAGATGTTCAATTAAAGATGACTAGTACAGTGTATAATTTCATTGGGTATCCTTGGAGTTTGATAATTAAAAATAAATAAATAAAAGAATAGGCCAAATGACTTTTATACATCAAATAAATAAAGGGGTCTGTCATACTACTATTATATTGTATAACTGTAGTAAACTATAAGTGTTATTTGGCACAAAAAAACAGGCCAATATATAATGGATGACTTATTTGCAGCAAAATCTCAATGAAAGAAATAGAGGTACAGAGTACTTCTAGTGTAGTATATAACTTCACCAGATTTTTTGTGTTTGGCAAGATAAAAACAGGCCAAATTATGCTGACTGCCAAACAAATATTTTGAGAAATTTCTTGCTTTTGCTGCCTATGGATATATGACTGCTGGGAGGTTTATGACAAATATATATTCTTATTTGAAATGAAGACATATGACCAAGGAATTAATGAACCTAGTGTTTCCTATAATGTTTTGAGAAACTGAAAAACAAATTATTTGTAGAGTGGAAAGGAAAAAAATGCAATCATGACATTGTTTATTGGGTTTTGTTTTTAAGCTGTTCGCTGTCTCCTAAAAATCATATGTTAACTGTATTCTGCTGGTCAGTTCAATTATGGCAAATTTATATACAAATGTGTCCATGCCTAACTGATCTCAAATTTCGTTAAGGTAGTTATGTGGAAATAAAAAAAAAATAAAATAAAGTTAGATACTTAAATAACAGCACAGAATAAATAAATTCCTGTATACTTTTACTTATTTCTCCTAGTTTTGTCTAGGAGATAATCACTGCTATAAATGAAATGGCTGCCATCCTCCAGATCGAGCAGGATGGCTTGTGTCAGGTCAGAGGGTTCGAGACTGATATAATCCTCTTTCTTGCTATGTCTCCCTGAACAGAATATACATATATCACTGCTGAGATAAGACCTCACCTGTGTGCGTGTACTTTGAAGGGAAACTGTCATAGATCAGGTCAGACAAGACAGTAGCAGTAGCATTTGCATTATTGCTCATCACCCACAATAGACTGTCCCTTGGGCTCTATGCCAGTGTCCATCCTGAGGTGTTATTTAAGCATTTCATTTTTGTATCCACACATAGGACTCTGATTTCTTATGAAACCATTACAACACAATATTTCAATGTGCTAACAAAAGCTTTGAAAAACTGCAATTCACAAATCCGCAATGGGTGGTCACATACTGTATATTCACGTATCACAAAGTCATGTTGTTTTTAGAAACGCTTGCTTAAATTGAGATACATACATCTGGACATGTCCAACCTAAGAGACAATTAAGGGAGGATACATCTGTAGTTTTGGTTTTACTTAAAGAAAAATCAAAGTTAAATGTCTTTGCGTATTCATATCCTGACACCACAACTTTTTTATTTTTACATTTCTGAGGATGTAGAAGGGCTTAAAAAGGGGAGGGGTTATGAATTTTTAATGCTTTGGTTTTTGAAAACTTTAACATTTTTATTTTTTAGACTTGGTTACTTAATCATTTGGTAAACAGCTTAGGCACATTTTAGTTTTTTCTCCATTTTGTTTACTTTCCAGTAAATTCTATAACATAAACAGTAACCTACAATAAAAACTCTGACTGAAAGACATATTGCTGGAAAATAACTTTGATTTAGAGTGTTTTGTTGCCTTCACAGTTTTTTTAGGTATACGTTTTACATGTTGTTGTTATTGTTTCTCAGCTTTATGTGTTTTACATATCTATATATACAGTGGGGAAAAAAAGTATTTAGTCAGCCACCAATTGTGCAAGTTCTCCCACTTAAAAAGATGAGAGAGGCCTGTAATTGTCATCATAGGTAGACCTCAACTATGAGAGACAAAATGAGAAAACTTATCTAGAAAATCACATTGTCTGATTTTTAAAGAATTTATTTGCAAATTATGGTGGAAAATAAGTATTTGGTCACCGTCAAACAAGCAAGATTTCTGGCTCTCACAGACCTGTAACTTCTTCTTTAAGAGGCTCTTTTGTCCTCCACTCATTACCCGTAGTAATGGCGCCTGTTTGAAATTGTTATCAGTATAAAAGACACCTGTCCACAACCTCAAACAGTCACACTCCAAACTCCACTATGGTGAAGACCAAAGAGCTGTGGAAGGGCATCAGAAACAAAATTGTAGACCTGCACCAGGCTGGGAAGACTGAATCTGCAATAGGCAAGCAGCTTGGTGTGAAGAAATCAACTGTGGGAGCAATAATTAGAAAATGGAAGACATACAAGACCACTGATAATCTCCCTCGATCAGGGGCTCCACGCAAGATCTCACCTTGTGGGGTCAAAATGATCACAAGAACGGTGAGCAAAAATCCCAGAACCACACGGTGGGAACTAGTGAATGACCTGCAGAAAGCTGGGACTAACGTAACAAAGGCTACCGTCAGTAACACACTACGTCGGCAGGGACTCAGATCCTGCAGTGCCAGATGTGTCCTCCTGCTTAAGCCAGTACATATCCGGGCCCATCTGAAGTTTGCTAGAGAGCATTTGGATGTTCCAGAAGAGTATTGGGAGAATGTCAAATGGTCAGATGAAACCAAAGTAGAACTGTTTGGTAGAAACACAACTTGTGTTTGGAGGAGAGTGAATACTGAGTTGCATCAAAAGAACACCATACCTACTGTGAAGCATGGGGGTGGCAACATCATGCTTTGGGGCTGTTTCTCTGTAAAGGGACCAGGACGACTGATCCGTGTACATGAAAGAATGAATGGGGCCATGTATCGTGAGATTTTGAGTGCAAACCTCCTTCCATCAGCAAGGGCATTGAAGATGAAACATGGCTGGGTCTTTTAGCATGACAATCATCCCAAGCACACAACCAGGGCAACGAAGGAGTGGCTTCGTAAGAAGTATTTCAAGGTCCTGGAGTGGCCTAGCCAGTCTCCAGATCTCAACCCCATAGAAAACCTTTGGAGGGAGTTGAAAGTCCGTGTTGCCCAGCGACAGCCCCAAAACATCACTGCTGTAGAGGAGATCTGAATGTAGGAATGGGCCAATATACCAGCAACAGTGTGTGCCAACCTTGTGAAGACTTACAGAAAACGTTTGACCTCTGTCATTGCCAACAAAGGATATATATCAAAGTATTGAGATGAACTTTTGTTATTGACCAAATACTTATTTTCCACCATAATTTGCAAATAAATTGTTTAAAAATCAGACAATGTAATTTTCTGGATTTGTTCTCTCATTTTGTTTCTCATAGTTGAGGTCTACCTATGATGTCTATTACAGGCCTCGCTCATCTTTTTAAGTGGGAGAACTTGCACAATTGGTGGCTGACTAAATACTTTTTTTCCCCACTGTATAAAACTCAAAATCTGTAGTAGCCCGCTCTATACAAATCCACAGTTTTTGCCTGATTTGGATGAAATTTGGCACGCCCCCCTCTCCACCCACAGGAGCAAAATACTGCGCATGTTACATCTCGCTAGCGTCCCCCCGTCATGAGATCGGGGCCCCAGAAGTTAGGCCCTATACATATAAAGGGGAAATGTGAAATCTGTAGTCGCCTGCTCTATACAAATCCACAGTTCTCGCCCGATTTGGGTGAAATTTGGCACGCCCCATCTCCACCACAGGAGCAGAATACTGCGCACGTTACATCTCGCTAGCGTCCCCCCGTCATGAGATTGGGGCCCCAGAAGTTAGGCCCTATACATATATTGGGGAAATGTGAAATCTGTAGTAGCCCGCTCTATACAAATCCACAGTTCTCACCCGATTTGGGTGAAATTTGGCACGCCCCCTCTCAACCCACAGGAGCAGAATACTGCACATGTTACATCTCGCTAACATCCCCCCATCATGAGATTGGGGCCCCCGAAGTTAGACCCTATACATATAATGGGGAAATGTGAAGGTGAAAGTGACAGTGCTGAAGGGAAAACAACAGTTGTGACTGACAGGGATGGATTATAGTGATGGCGCCAAAGAGTCGCTGCTAAAGGAGCCACACCACCACACACAACACATAAACATTTCACAAACACCATACAAACATCACACAGACAGCACACATACACCAACCCACAAGCACACCACCCCACAAATACCACAACACCACTCCATAAATACCACATGCATACCCACACACACACACACACACACACACACAAGGACCAGACACGCACGCAAACACACTGAGATGGATGTACCCTACGCACACGGACGAACAGATCACATGCGTACTCACACACACCTACCGCACGCATGGACACTTGCACTTTGAATGCACAAACACATGGATCACATGCGCACACACATGCATACATATACACGGATCACACACGTGCATGCACACACGTATACATACACATGGATCATACGTGTGCACACACACACATACAGTGGGGAAAAAAAGTATTTAGTCAGCCACCAATTGTGCAAGTTCTCCCATTTAAAAAGATGAGAGAAGCCTGCAATTGACATCATAGGTAGACCTCAACTATGAGAGACCTGTAGTAATGGCACCTGTTTGACATTGTTGTCAGTATAAAAGACACCTGTCCACAATCTCAAACAGTCACACTCCAAACTCCACTATGGTGAAGACCAAAGAGCTGTGGAAGGATACCAGAAACAAAATTGTGGACCTGCACCAGGCTGGGAAGACTGAATCTGCAATAGGCAAGCAGCTTGGTGTGAAGAAATCAACTGTGGGTTGCAATAATTAGAAAATGGAAGACATACAAGATCACTGATAATCTCCCTCGATCAGGGGCTCAACGCAAGATCTCATCCCGTGGGGTCAAAATGATCACAAGAATGGTGAGCAAAAATCCCAGAACCACACGGGGGGACCTAGTGAATGACCTGCAGAAAGCTGGGACTAACTTAACAAAGGCTACCGTCAGTAACACACTACGCTGCCAGGGACTCAGATCCTGCAGTGCTAGACGTGTCCCCCTGCTTAAGCCAGTACACATCCGGGCCCGTCTGAAGTTTGCTAAAGAGCATTTGGATGTTCCAGAAGAGTATTGGGAGAATGTCATATGGTCAGATGAAACCAAAGTAGAACTGTTTGGTAGAAACACAACTCGTCATATTTGGAGAAGAGTGAATGCTGAGTTGCATCCAAAGAACACCATATCTACTGTGAAGCATGGGGGTGGCAATATCATGCTTTGGGGCTGTTTCTCTGCAAAGGGACCAGGACGACTGATCCATGTACATGAAAAAATGAATGGGGCAATGTATCGTGAGATTTTGAGTGCAAACCTCCTTCCATTAGCAAGGGCACTGAAGATGAAATGTGGCTGGGTCTGTCAGCATGACAATGATCCCAAGAACACCACCAGGGCAATGAAGGAGTAGCTTCGTAAGAAGTATTTCAAGGTCCTGGAGTGGCCTAGCCAGTCTCCAGATCTCAACCCCATAGAAAACCTTTGGAGGGAAATGAAAGTCCATGTTGCCCAGCGACAGCCCCAAAACGTCACTGCTCTAGAGGAGATCTGCATGGAGGAATGGGCCGACATACCAGCAACAGTGTGTGCCAACCTTGTGAAGACTTACAGAAAACGTTTGACCTCTGTCATTGCCAACAAAGGATATATAACAAAGTACTGAGATGAACTTTTGTTAATGACCAAATACTTATTTTCCACCACAATCTGCAAATAAATTCTTTAAAAATCAGACAATGTGGTTTTCTGGATTGTTTTTTCATTTTGTCTATCATAGTTGAGGTCTACCTATGATGACAATTACAGGCCGGCCTTATCTTTTTAAGTGGGAGAACTTGCACAATTGGTGGCTGACTAAATCCTTTTTTTCCCCACTGTACACGCATGCACTGACAAAACATGTCTGGTATCCTTACTGGCTGCTTGCACATTACAGTATTTTTCACGGGCCTCCGGGCCATGGATTTGGCAGTTCCATAGACTTCTTTGTGCACAAAGCTTGGAATTTTGCAGGCTCCATAGAATGTTTATGGAGCTGTAGAATCCATGGCCCGGAGAGGCGTGAAAAATACTGTAGTGTACAATCGGCCTTACTGAGCAGCAATATTGGTCAGGCAAAAACTGCCTCATAGTAAGATTGTCATTATTTCTTACTATACGAGGAGCTTTCATCACTGAAGCTGCTGAGGAAAAGTGAAAGCTGAGCTCTGATTGGTTGCTATGGGCAACTACACAAGTCTGCCTGTGAGGCGGTTTTCATTACTGAGATGTGAGCTCCTTCAGGTCATAGTAATACTGTGTGAGGTCTGCTCTGTATTTACTATTCATCCTATTACATCTCTTATCAGTGTCAGGTGAAGACTAAAGGGTCATAATACTAAGGACTGTTTTTTAAAATGCTGCCCAAAAAACTACCATCTACTGGGCAAGTTCATCCAAAAGCTAAGAATGCAAAATTTTGTCAAAGAGCTGAGACAAGTGAACAACGTGATTCGCTGCTTGTAAAGAAACAGATGAGACAGGCTAAATGTAAGGCAGCTGAGACATCAGATCAACGGGAATGTCGTCTTCACAAGAATTGGATATGGCAGGCTGAAGCAAGGAATATGGAAACATCTGAACAAAAGATGAACGTTCTGAAAATGACCACATACAACATATGCAACGTGTGCAAAGCTGTAGGCAGGCTGATTTGTGTTTGGAAACATTTCACTACAACCCAATTCAAGACTATAGGTCACATCAGAAAGTCATAATTGGCAAAATGGACATAATATGCAAACATTGTCAAGCAAAGAAGTTTAACTTGGAATCGCCTGGTATGTGCTGCTCAAATGGCAAAGTCAGTTTGCCACCTTTAGATGTACCTCCTGAACCACTTCTTTCACACATGTCAGGAACAACTCCTGAGTCAAAGCATTTTCTGCAAAATATTAGGAGATACAATTCATCTTTCCAGATGACATCCTTTGGTATGACAGCTGGACTCCAGGAAGCAGGATTTATGCCAACTTTTAAAGTCTAGGGCCAAATATATCACAAAATCGGTTCAATGCTTCCTGTAGCAAATGAAGATCCAAAGTTTTTACAAATTTATTTTTTGGGAGACGAACGAATGCAAGCTGATAGACGTTGTGAAGCTATACTTGAGACAAAAAAAGAGAATGTGTTGAATTTGTAAAGATTTTTCCATCAGCACAATCAGTTAGTAAACCTTTTCAAAACATCCTTAGAAAGAATGCCACATGATGAATATCAAGTTGTAATAAGAGCAGACAAGGCAATGTTTGGTGAGCATGAAAGGCAATTTAATTCTCCCACTGTTAACGAAGTAGCTATTGTACTGGTTGGGCAGGACTTTCAAAGCCGAGATATAATTATTCAGCGACGAGGCGACAATCTTCAACCTATTACAGAAACACATAGATCATATGATGCTCTGCAATATCTGATAATATTTTGGAATGACCAAGATGGCTATCACTTTAATCTAACACAGACTGATCCGAAGACTGCTAGGCCAACCAATAAAAAATTATCAACTATGGACTTTTATGCCTACCAAATAATGATCAGACATGGGTCTTCTAACCACATTTTACAATGTAGGCAAATTTTTCATCAATTTATAGTTGATATGTATGCCAAGGTGGAAAGTGAGCGTCTTTTGTACATATGATTGAACCAACAAAAACTTAGAGTGGATAAATACATTCATTTAAGGGATGCTGTTGTTAATGATGGCAACGTGGCTGACATTGGGCGTATGTTTATTTTACCGGCTACATTTACTGGAAGTCCCAGACATATGCATGAGTATGCTCAGGATGCCATGACATATGTTCGGATATATGGTCGTCCTGATTTGTTTATTACAGTTACATGCAATCCAACTTGGCCAGAGATAAAGGAAGAGCTTCTGAATGGTCAGGGCCCCTCTGATTGATGTGATTTAATAGCAAGGGTTTTTAAACAAAAACTGATCAAGCTCATGGACGTAATTACAAAGTGTTACATTTTTGGTGAAAGTCAGTGTTGGATGTATTCAATTGAGTGGCAAAAAAGAGGTCTTCCACATGCTCATTTACTGATATGGCTAAAGGATACGATACGCCCTGATCAAATTGACAGTGTTATTTCTGCTGAGCTTCCAAATCCAGAAGAGGATCCGGTACTTTTTGAAACTATTTCTAAAAATGTGGGCCATTTAACCCAAGATCGCCATGTATGAAAGAAGGAAAATTTACTAAAAAGGTAAAAAAAAAAAAGATAATCGATGGGTTGTACCTTACTCTCCACTGCTTTCAAAAATGTTTGATGTGCACATTAACGTAGAATATTGTAACTCTGTTAAGTTAATTAAATACATTTGCAAATATGTTAACAAGGGCAGTGATATAGCAGTTTTCCAGATAGAGAATCCAAAATGTACAGTACAACTGATGAGATTATGCTGTATCAGATGGGAAGGTATATAAGTAGTAATGAAGCCGTGTGGCGATTACTAAATTTTCCCATCCATGAAAGACATCCGACTGTAGTTCATCTCAGTGTCCATCTTGAAAATGGACAAGTTTATTTTACTCCCAAGAATGCAGAGGAAAGAGCTGCTCAACCACCCAATACAACATTGACAGCTTTCTTTCTCCTATGTCAAGCAGATCCATTTGCAAGGACTTTATTATATTCAGATGTTCCAAAATATTATACATGGAATAAATCGAGAAAAGTATTTTGCAAGAGGAAACAAGGTGCAAGGGTCCCAGGATGGGACGGACGTTCCAGTGAAGCTCTTGGACATGTGTATACAGTGCATCCAAACAACGCAGAGTGTTACTACCTCCAATTACTGCTTCACACTGTCCGTTGGGTCAACTTCTTTCACAGATTTGAAAATAGTTGATGGAGAGCTGCGTCAAACTTACAGGGAAGCATGCCAAAAGCATGGTCTGATCGAAGATGATCAACACTGGGACATGACATTGCAGGAAGCATCCGTCACTCGCTTTCCACCTCAACTAAGAGACCTGTTCGCTATTCTAATTACAACCTGTGCACCTTCCAATCCCTGTGCGCTTTGGGACAAATACAAAGAATATCTTAGTGCAAAGGAGAGTTAATCCAGACTTAGACTTAAATTTCACTGCTGACATATTCAACAAAGCCCTCTTGATGATAAAAGAAAGGTGCATATCTATCAATAGTAAAACTCTAATAGAATTAGGTTTACCAGCACCAAATCGACCAGACTTTGATATTATGAACAGAGATATTCTGCAGGAAAAAAGCTATGATTTGGTAAAATGTAAAAAGTTTGTCATATTAAATAAGCCTCTTTTGGTTGATGACCAAAGATCGGCCCATATGGCAATTATGGGTCAGATTTCCAGTGGAAATGGGGGACTATTTTTCCTACATGTACCAGGAGGTACTGGTAAAACATTTTTAATTAATTTGCTGCTTGCAGAAATTCGCTCAAACAATGACATTGCCTTGGCTGTTGCATCATCTGGGATTGCGGCCACTCTTTTAGATGGAGGGTGCACGTCTCATTCAGCACTAGGATTGCCCTTTAATATAGCGCTGTCAGAAACTCCTGTCTGTAATATCACTAAGGGCTCTGGAAAAGCTAAGGTATTACAAACTTGCAAAGTAATTGTTTGGGATGAATGTACCATGGCGCACAAGAAAGCGGTCGAGGCCCTTGATCGCACCTTGAAAGATCTGTGGGGAACCGATTGTTTAATGGGGGGAATTGTAATTTTTGCAGGTGACTTCTACCAGATGTTACCTGTTCTTTAAGGGAGCAACACCAGCGGATGAGCTGAAAGCCTGTCTAAAATCTTATTATCTGTGGATACATGTTCAGAAGCAAACTCTTACTACTAATATGCGGGTTCATTTGATGGGACATACAAATTTACACACCAGCTACTATGCCTTGGAAATGACAGGTTCACTAAGGATTCCACTACTGGTCTCATTTCCTCTCCGGAAGATTTTTGTGAAATGACATCTTCGGTAATGGAACTTATTGACCAAGTTTTCCCTGATATTTGTAACAATTTTAACAACCATCAGTGGCTTTGTGAACGTGCAATCCTAGCACCTAAAAATGATAGTGTCAGCTCCATAAATCTACTAATTCAAGGAAGACTGCCTGGTCTAGCGACCACATACATGTCCATTGATTGAGTCATGGAGAGTGAACAAGCCGTAATGTATCCATTGGAGTTCCTAAATTCTTTGGAGCCTCCTGGAAAGCCACCGCATAAGCTCACTTTAAAAATAGGAGCCACAATAATTTTGCTTCGGAACCTTGATCCACCAAAAATCTGTAATGGCACAAGATTGTGCATTAAAAGTCTCATGCCCAATGTTATTGAAGCCACTATTCTTATGGGAAACTCTAAGGGAGCAAATGTTTTCATTCCGCGTATTCCTTTACTACCAAGCGACATGCCCTTCAATTTTAAGCGTCTGCAGTTCCCAATCCGACTTGCATTTACTATGACTATAAACAAAGCACAAGGTCAATCACTTAAAGTAGCCGGCATTAATTCAGAGAGCTCGTGTTTTTCACATGGACAGTTGTACGTTGCTTGCTCTAGAGTGCGTAACCCCAAAAATCTTTTTATATATGCACCTGAAGGTAAAAACAGAAATATTGTTTGCCAAAAAGCACTACAATAGATAGTTGTTTACCTGTAAAACCAATTTTACTCTTTTGTCCGTGAACTAATTATAGATTACACTGGAGTGAGGGGGGAAGGGTTGCACTTGTTAATTGGGTATAAATGTTTTATATATTTGTGTACGGTGCATAAATTTTAATTTTTGAGAAAAAATAGTTCAAAAAATAGTTGTAATAGTTTATGCTACGTAATATGTATTGAATATGTAAAATCAATAAAAATGTTGAAATTAAAAAAAGTTGTTGTTCATATCAATGTTACGACAAATAAGTAAAATGTGAAAATAATAAGAAAAATTTTAAGTGGAAAAAAAGATTTACTGTAGCACTCTGAAAATGTCAATTTCAGTGTGACACTGAAAATTTTACTTTAGCTAGCATAACCAACAATTTAACATATTTTCTGCGAGCGAAGCCGCGGGTATTCTACTAGTCATACCTATAAAGCTACAAGAACAGAACCAAACCACTGTCTACCAAAATAATTTCACTGTATAATCAACTGGACTACCAAATTAGGGGGTGCATCCATAAATCTAGAATACCAAAAAGAAGAAGAAAGAAGCCCATCCCAAACATATATACAGCCATGGCCATAAGGGTTGTCACCCCTGAAATTTTACCAGAAAATGAAGTATTTCTCCTAGAAAATTATTGCAATTACACATGTTTTATTAAATACATGTTTATTTCCTTTTAAATAAAAACAGAAAAAAAGGAAAATTGGACATAATTTCACATAAAAATCCAAAAATGGGATGGACAAAATTGTTGGCACCTTTTCAAAATTGTGGGTAAATAACATTGTTTTAAGCATGTTCATTCAAACTTACCTGTGACAAGTAACAGGTGTGGGTAATATAAAAATCACACATGAAACCAGATAAAAAAAGGGAAGTTAACTCAATCTTTGCTTTGTGTGTGGGTGTGGGCCTCATTAAGGGGGGGGGAGGGGGGGGGGGGGAGGGGTGGGGGTGGGGGAGTGGGGATATAAAAGGGGGGAAAAAAATAAATTTTTTAATATTTATTTTTTTTCCCGGGGGTTTTTTTTTGTTTGTGGGGCGGGGGGGGGGAAAAAAATAAAGGGGTGTGTTTTTTTTTGGGGGGGGGGGGGGGGGAAAAAAAATGGGGGGGGGGGGGGGGGGGGGGGTGGGGGGGGGGGGGGGGGGGGCGGCTCCATTTGTGTTTAAAAAATTTGGGGGGGGGGGGGGGGGGGGGGGGGTGTTGTTGTTGTTTTAAAAAAAAAAAAAAGGGGGGGGGGGGGGGGGGGGGGGGGGGGGGGGGGGGGAAAAAAAAAAAAAAAAAAGTTGTATTTTTATTAAAAAAAATAAGATTTTTTTTTTTTTTTGGTTGGGGTGGGGGGGGGGGGGGGGGGGTGGGGGGGGTGGGTGGGTTTGGGGTGTGGTGGGGGGGGGGGTAATTAGCACCAAAAGGTGCCTCCTACTAGCCCTATAAGAGGGCACCTGAGACCTCCCTCCACTGTGTTTTTTTCTGTCCTGTGTGGAACAGGTGGACGGAGGTCTCTTGTGACCTCCCGTTGCTAGGGCTTTTAGTTACTCCTGGCTTACCTTCTTGGGGTACCTCGGTCCCAAAGAAAAAACCTCCGGTCCTTCGGGCCTTCGCACCGCAGCGCAGCGTTATCCGGCATCCATCTGCAGGCAGCGCGATCCCGGAAGTAAGCGGGGAACCTCCGCGGCCGGAACTTTTCTCCGGTTCCGTGTTCCCAGGGGAAGGAAGCCTTTGCGCACCACCGCGCCCTACTTCCGGTTTTCTCGGAAAAAGTGCAGTAAGTTTGGAAATTTAAAATTTAAAGGCAAAATATAGAATTGATTTTTGCTGCTTGTATTTTGAGCCTCTGGCTTAGGCTTATGCTCCTCTATGTTCCAGTATGGCGTTTGACTTGTTTTGGTGCTGTATAAATGTTTCTTTGTTGGCTTCCTCCCCTCGCTGCTGGATTACATTTAAAAGGTCTGAATGCAGTCCTTTATTTGTTGAGTGAGTGGTTTCTAGCTCCTCTGCTGCGGGTTGCGGTGGCTGGTTTTTTTCTGACGGTTTTTTTCTCTCTTCAAGTGACCGATTCAAAAAAAAAAAAAAAAAAAAGAGGTACCCCTTGGGTTTTTATGCGATGCTTGGCGATCTTCCCTGTTTCAGTGTCACGTGGCTGTTTGATGTTCAGATGTCATCTTCTGCATCACGTAATGGCGATGCGCTTAGGAGGAAAAATTCCTCTAAACGTGAAACACCTAATGTGTTTGGATTGCAATACCCCTTTACCTGACGGCTATGATTTTACCCGCTGTCACCAGTGTCGCGGATCTCCGCCGGAAGTACCTTCTATAAGAGGTTGTTACTTGGGTAAAGGACTATATGAGGAGTCTCTTAAAGGAGATTCGTTCTTCCATCGCCCAGATTGCCAAGAGACCGCAGATTGAGACACAATCTTCCTTACGGATCTCTGATGAAGATTATCAGATAGTGGACGAGACACTCTCATCTGACGATTCCACTGAAGATCCCAGCAGGCCGTGCTTCCACTCGAAAAATTAAGCCGGCTGCTGAAGTCCATCCGGTCTAAGGATCGTGATGTTGACGGGGAAGCCTCCGTGTCCACCTATAGAGGGCCTAGGGTCTTCCAAGTGGACCAGACATTACAAAAATTAATGTCCTCAGAGTGAAAGAAGTCCTGAAAAACCTCTTGTGGTTCCTAGGAGGTTCGGCGCTTTATTCCCAGTTGCTCAATGGGATCAATGGGGTTCTCCTCCCAAGGTGGATATGGCAGTGGTTAAACTGTCCTGCCGCACTAAGGTACCATCAGATGATGGAGCAAATCTGCACGACGCCATGGCAGGCACTTCAACAATACCTTCAAGAAGGCTTATTCAGCTGCCTCGCCCAAGACCGCTGTGGCGGTTGCGTCCTGTGAAGTGTCAGCCAAATTATGTACTGACCTGGTCCACCTCGAAAGTGACCGACTCTGGAAGTCTCCAGAGACGAGCTGCTAGGGTTTCTAGGCTCAGTTTCCCTAGCAGCTGAATATTTAACGGAAGCCTCCCACCATCAATTAAGGCTGGCGGCCAAATCCCTGGCACTTACCAAGAACACTGCAGCAGGAAGACCTCTATGGTTAAAACCTTGGAGAGCTGTGTTCCCCTCAAAGTATAATTTGTACGCATTACCCTTTTAGCTGGGTAGAGTCTTTGGCTGTGCCCTAGACGAGATCCTAGAGGGCTTGGCCGACAAGAAGGGTAAAACTTTACCCCAGGCCTTCAGAGGTAGGTCTGGCTCTGGCCGTGGTAGAGGCTATCCGCCTCGTCGTGGAAGGCAGTCCAGAGAGGCTCTAGTTATTCCTAGAGACACCGGCCGGAGATTCCGAAGTCTGATGATAAAAAAGTCAAGCCTAGCTTTTGACATCAGAAGCAGTTTTCCTGTGGCCGAGATTCTTGTCGGAGGTCGTGTCTCCCACTTTCTCAACTGCGGGCAGGGAAAAATTCGAGACCCATGGGTCCGGTAGGTAATCCAAAGAGGTTATGCAATCAAGTTCCTCCGTCCTCCTCAGGATCGGTTTGTGTTAACTCGCAGCCTCCCTACAATGCAGCAGACTACATTGGAATGCTCCATCCGAGAGTACATTCACAAGGGAGCCCTGGTGGAAGTCCCTTCTCTAGAAGAAGGATCCAGTGTCTATTCTCCCGTCTTCCTGATGCCAAAACCGGCAGACAAGTGGAGAATGATCATAGACTTAAGGTACCTCAACCGCTTCATCAAAAAGAAGCGCTTCCGTAGGGAAACCATAAAGTCTGTCACCACCTTTCTCCTCTAAGGCGATGTTTTTTGTGACTTTGGATATAAAATACGCCCATTTGCATTTTCTATTTACCTCCACACAGAAGGTTTTTTTCTAAGGATTGCCGTAGTAGTTTCCGGCCACAGGAAGCACTTTCAATTCACAGCACTACCCTTCGGGATCTCCTCTGCTTCCCACACCTTTACAAAGGTAGTGGCCCCCATAACGGCCGCCCTCAGGCTTCAGGGGATATTCTTGGTGCCTTATCTAGACGACTGGTTGATAAAGGCCCAGTCAGAGTGTTCTGCTCCAGTACCTACAGACAGCCTTCAGAGTCTGTGATGGCTTATAAATTGGGAGAAGTCAAAAACGATCCCTTCAACTCGAAGGAAGTTCCTCTAAGAAAACTACTTCCTAGATTCAGTCCGCCTGCAAATCTCCTTGACACCAGCAAGGAAGGAGAAGCTGGTTGCGGCAGTCCGGCACCTCTTCAAAAAGCCGATAGCCTCCATCAGAACATTGATGAAGATCCTGGGCTTGATGTCTTCCTCAGTGGAGGCAGTCCCATGGGCCTTGTGGCACTTACGTCCCCTCCAGAAGGAGTTACTAGAGGCTTGGGATCGCTCCCTTCTTACATTCAGCAAGAAGATTCGACTCTCCCCCAGGACCCGTCTTTCCCTCAAGTGGTGGTTGCACCTGAAAGACGGAAGGTCCACGGTCCAACCTTCTTGGACCCTGTTGACTACAGATGCATCCCTCTCGGGATGGGGAGCCCATTGGACGAAAACTCCATAAAGGGAGTCTGGAGCGCTCCTGAAAAAAGGACCTTGTCCAACTGGAAGGAGCTCAGAGCCGTATATCGTGCCTTACTCTATTGCTTGCCTCTTCCCCAGGGGAAGAGCAGTCAAAATCCGGTCAGACAACATGACCACAGTGCTGTACGTGAACAGACAGGGAGGCACCAGATCACCAACCCTCCTTAGAGAGGCAGATCTGATATTTACATGGGCAGAGAAAAATCTAACCCATTTATCCGCAGTTCACATCAAGGGCTCCCTGAACATAGTAGCGGATCGGTTGAGTCGGGGTTATGCCGTATCAGGAGAATGGTCACTCAATCCAGAAGTCTTTCATCAGATTACCCTGAACAGGGGTCTTCCAGAAATAGACCTCATGGCAACCCGACTCAACGCCAAGGTGGAGAAGTTCTGTTCCCTTTACCAGGAGGACAATCCCTTGGCAGTGGATGCCCTGTCCATCCCTTGGAGGTCCAGGCTGGCATACATCTTCCCTCCAATTCCAATAATACCAAAGGTATTAATGAAAATCAGACAGGACCAAGTCTCTGTGATAGCCATCATTCCATTCTGGCCAAAAAGAGCTTGGTTTTTTCCCAACTCATGGAGATGAGTCGAGGGATATATTGGAGGCTTCCCCCCATCCAGAACCTGGTTTCCCAAGGAACTCTGAAGTGCCAGGATCTCTGGAGATTCAACCTGACAGCCTGGAGGTTGAGCAGTCCCTACAGCAGGATAGAGGACTGTCAGAGGCCGTCCTGAAGACCCTTTATTCTGCAAGAGCAGAATCTACCAATAAGAACTACCAGAGGACAGCCAAGATTTTCATGGAGTGGTGCTCCAAGAAGGGTATTAATAATCTAGAACCTTCAACGGCTGATATTTTCTTCAGGACAGTTTGGATAAGGGCCTTGCCCCTGCCACTTTGAAAATGCAGATTGCGGCCCTCTCCGCTCATTTGAACAGACGTCTGTCTCAGGATCCTCTGGTTGCAAGGTTCCTTAAAGGGGCAATGAGGCTAAAGCCCTCAGTATCATCCCCAGTGGGACCTTGTGGTAGTCATTACAGGCCTGTGCGGTCCTCCATTTGGACCCTTGGAGACTACGGAAATAAAATATTTAGCCTACAAAACCACTTTTTTGTTGGCTATTATATCTGCCAAAGAGTAGGGGTACTCCAGGCCCTCTCTTCTAGAGAACCGTACATTTTGTTTTTGCAGATAGGGTGCACCTTAGGTTTGCCTGGGTTTATCCCTAAGGTCCCCTCATACTATAATAGCAATCAGCTAATTTCGTTACCTGTGTTTTTCCCCTCTCCAACCTCTGAGGAGGAAGAAAAGCTCAACACCTTAGATGTGGTAAGGTGTCTGTGGATTTACCTATTCCACACTCAACCGCTTAAGAAGGCCGAAAGCCTACTAATTGATATGCAGGGTAAAAACAGAGGCCTCAAGGCTTCCAAGCCTTCTCTATCCACATGGATCAAGGAGACCATTAAGTCTTCCTTTCTTATTCAGGAGTTATTCCCTCCAGTTTTTCTACGGCCACTCGACCTGGGTTGTTGACTTCTTTGGCTGAGTATCGGTCCTTACCATTGGACCAGATTTGTGCGGCTGCATCATAGTCATCTCAGTTGACCTTTTGTTAAACATTATCATTGGACATCCGCAGTTTTCAGACAACTGCCTTTGGTCAGTCAGTCCTTGACGTTGTAAGGCGAGGAAACCCTCCCTAGGGGAATTACTTGCTATCTCCCCATATTGTGCTGCTGTCGGACGTAAGGGGAATCGTTGATTGTAATGTCAATCTGTATTCCCTTAGTCCAGACAGCAGCACAAGGCTTCCCTCCCTAGAAGCTTGTTTCCTGTTACTTTATAATTTACACAGTGGAGGGAGGTCTCAGGTGCCCTCTTATAGGGCTAGTAGGAGGCACCTTGGGGGGCAAAAAAAGGGTCCCCCTGGCCCTAAACAACACACAGGGGCAGAGATACCCCTTTTGGTGCTGCTGTCTGGACTAGGGGAAAACAGGTTGATATAAAAAACAACTAATTTTTTTAATAAATTAAATTAAAATCAGGGGTTTTTTATGGGTGGGTGTTCCTCCGGACCGGGGGGGGGGGTTTATTTAAGGGGGGAGAACTGGGGGGGGGGGCACACTTTTTTTTAATAAAAGGCCCCCAAAACGGGGGGGCCCTGGGGGGGGGGGGGGGTAGGGGTGGGCGGGGGGGGGGCATTTTTGAACTTTTTTACAATATTCAAATTTTCTTAGATTTGGGTTTTCATTACCTGTAATCCATAATCAACATTTACAGAAATAAAACACTTGACATAGAACACTCTCTGTGTGTAAAGAATATAGAAAATATAGGAGGTCACTTTTTTAATTTAATAACTGAAAGAAATAAACATTTCAAAGATAATCTAATTTATTGAGATGCACCTGTAGACTGCAGTTTGCCACAGTGTACGGGAGTAAGCCAAAATCATTCAGGGAAAACGTCTTGTGGACAGATGAGACCAAGATAGAGCTTTTTGGTAAAGCACATTATTATACTGTTTACCAAAAATGGAATGAGGTCTACAAAGAAAAGAACACAGTACCAGCAGTCAAATATGGCGGAGGCTCAAAGATGTTTTGAGGTTGTTTTGCTGCCTCTGGCACTGGGTTCCTTGATTGCATGCAAGGCATCATGAAATCTGAAGAATACCAAAGGGTTTTGGGTAGCAATATAGGGCCCAGTGTCAGAAAGCTGGGTTTGCATCCTAGGTCATGAGTCTTCTAGCAGGACAATGACCCCAAACATACTTGAAAAAGCACCCAGAAATAGATGGAAGCAAAGCACAGGAGAGTTCTGAAGTGGCCAGCAATGAGTCTGGATCTAAAACCCATTGAATACCTGTGGAGAGATCTTAAAATTGTTGCTCAGAGAAGACACCCTTCAAATATGAGAGACCTGGAGCAGTTTGCAAAAGAAGAGTGGTCCAAAATTCCAGTTGAGAGGTGTAAGAAGCTTGTTGATGGTTATAGGAAGCGATTGATTTCAGTTCATTTTCCAAAGGGTGTGCAAACAAATATTAGGTTGAGGGTGCTAGTAATTATGTCCGGCCCATTTTTGGAGTTTTGCGTAAAATTATATCATTTTTGGCCTTTTTTCTCAGTTTTTTTGTGTTGTGCCAATATGCACAGAGGAAATAAACATGTGTATAACAAAACATGTGTAATTGCAATAATTTTCTAGGAGAAATACATTTTCTGGAAAAATTTCAGGGGTGCCAACACTTACGGCCATGAATGTGTGTATACTGTGTGTATACATAGTCAGGATCTGGGGGTGCTGGGGGGTTGGCATGGACACAGACTTCAAGGTAATAGTCCAAGCATTGAGTTTTATTCACTCAAACACTCATTGGTACATGCAGCATAACAGAAAACATAAAATAAACACCTGCCCATCTGGGCTCTAACTAAACAGAAGTGGGTTACCTCACCTTGAATAGAAACAAGTTCGGACAGTTAGGATTGTCTCCAGCAGCAGCGACCCTATTTGTGGCTTTCCAGCCAAGCTCTGCTCCAGTCTGCTCTCCTAGCAGACTTCTTATTCCCCCCTAATGAGGACAATCCCAGTCAACTGGGTTTCTCCAGGGGAGTCCACAAGGTGTGGACTGGAGGGGATGGGAATGGTAGAAAAACCCACAATGGTCACAGAAATAACTTAAAAAAAACAGACTGGAATTTGCCAAACTACATGTTGACAAGCCACAAAGCTTCTGGGAGAATGTCCTATGGACAGATGAGACAAAAATCAACATTTTTGGCAAGGCACATCAGCTCTATGTTCACAGACAGAAAAATGAAGCATATCTTGAAAAGAACACTGTCCCTACTGTGGAACATGGAGGAGGTTCTGTTATGTTCTGGGGCTGCTTTGCTGCATCTGGCACAGGGTGTCTTGAATCTGTGCAGGAAACAATGAAATCTCAAGACTATCAAGGGATTCTAGAGAGAAATGTGCTGCCCAGTGTCAGAAAGCTTGGTCTCAGTCGTAGGTCATGGGTCTTGCAACAGGATAATGACCCAAAACACACAGCTAAAAACACCCAAGAATGGCTAAGAGGAAAACATTGGACTATTCTGAAGTGGCTTTCTATGATCCCTGACCTAAATCCTATTGAGCATCTTTGGAAGGAGCTGAAGCATGCCATCTGGAAAAGGCACCCTTCAAACCCGAGACAACTGCAGCAGTTTGCTTATGAGGAGTGGGCCAAAATACCTGTTGAGAGGTGCAGAAGTCTCATTGACAGTTACAGGAATCGTTTGATTGCAGTGATTGCCTCAAAAGGTTGTGCAACAAAATATTACGTTAAGGGTACCATCATTTCTATCCAGGCCTGTTTCATGAGTTTTCTTAAATGAGGGGTACCAACAATTTTGTCCACGTGTGTGTGTATATATATACAGTCATATGAAAAAGTTTGGGCACCCCTATTAATCTTAATCATTTTTAGTTCTAAATATTTGGGTGTTTGCAACAGCCATTTCAATTTGATATATCTAATAACTGATGGACACAGTAATATTTCAGGATTGAAATGAGGTTTATTGTACTAACAGAAAATGTGCAATATGCATTAAACCAAAATTTGACCGGTGCAAAAATTTGGGTACCCTTATCATTTTATTGATTTGAATACTCCTAACTACTTTTTACAGACTTACTGAAGCACAAAATTGGTTTTGTAACCTCACTGAGCTTTTGAACTTCATAGCCAGGTGTATCCAATCATGAGAAAAGGTATTTAAGGTGGCCAATTGCAAGTTGTTCTCCTATTTGAATCTCCTCTGAAGAGTGGCATCATGGGCTCCTCAAAACAACTCTCAAATGATCTGAAAACAAAGATTGTTCAACATAGTTGTTCAGGGGAAGGATACAAAAAGTTGTCTCAGAGATTTAACCTGTCAGTTTCCACTGTGAGGAACATAGTAAAGAAATGGAAGACCACAGGGACAGTTCTTGTTAAGCCCAGAAGTGGCAGGCCAAGCAAAATATCAGAAAGGCAGAGAAGAAGAATGGTGAGAACAGTCAAGGACAATCCACAGACCACCTCCAAAGAGCTGCAGCATCATCTTGCTGCAGATGGTGTCACTGTGCATCGGTCAACAATACAGCACACTTTGCACAAGGAGAAGCTGTATGGGAGAGTGATGCCAAAGAAGCCGTTTCTGAAAGCACGTCACAAACATAGTCGCCTGAGGTATGCAAAAGCACATTTGGACAAGCCAGCTTCATTTTGGAAGAAGGTCCTGTGGACTGATGAAACAAAGATTGAGTTGTTTGGTCATACAAAAAGGCGTTATGCATGGCGTCAAAAAAACACAGCATTCCAAGAAAAACACTTGCTACCCACTGTAAAATTTGGTGGAGGTTCCATCATGCTTTGGGGCTGTGTGGCCAATGCCGGCACCGGGAATCTTGTTAAAGTTGAGGGTCGCATGGATTCAACTCAGTATCAGCAGATTCTTGAGCATAATGTACAAGAATCAGTGACGAATTTGAAGTTACGCCGGGGATGGATATTTCAGCAAGACAATGATCCAAAACACAGCTCCAAATCTACTCAGGCATTCATGCAGAGGAACAATTACAATGTTCTGGAATGGCCATCCCAGTCCCCAGACCTGAATATCATTGAACATCTGTGGGATAATTTGAAGCGGGCTGTCCATGCTCGGCGACCATCAAACTTAACTGAACTGGAATTGTTTTGTAAAGAGGAATGGTCAAAAATACCTTCATCCAGGATCCAGGAACTGATTAAAAGCTACAGGAAGCGACTAGAGGCTGTTATTTTTGCAAAAGGAGGATCTACTAAATATTAATGTCACTTTTCTGTTGAGGTGCCCATACTTTTGCACTGGTCAAATTTTGGTTTAATGCATATTGCACATTTTCTGTTAGTACAATAAACCTCATTTCAATCCTGAAATATTACTGTGTCCATCAGTTATTAGATATATCAAATTGAAATGGCTGTTGCAAACACCCAAATATTTAGAACTAAAAATGATTAAGATTAATAGGGGTGCCCAAACTTTTTCATATGACTGTATATATATATATATATATATATATATATTTAAATATAAAAACATTTTATTAAGAACAAAAAAGACAAAATTTAAAAACATGTGGACTACAATGGTTCATGGCAGCAAACCCAGAACAGACATAGATTACATTTCATAGTAATAATAATAATAATAATAATAATAATAATCAATACACATAGGCAACAATGATTGTGTACAATAATTATAAAGTGAACTGTTTCACAACATATGCACAATGGCTAATCTCATGGCCAATAGTGGAAAAAGCATCCCTTACCAGATATGGAATGAGCCGACCGTTCTGGAATGGCGCCAACCTCAAGACACGTGCAGCATTCTTCTGGGATATGACATCATCCCAATAGTGGTGATCCCTTAAACCAACCCCTACCCAATAAAAGAGATTCTTACGCAGGTGGAAATATTTATCAGGCATAATCGCCAAATAAATATTTACAGGAAATGTTATCTATGCCCATTCTGGGTTTGCTACTGTGAACCATTTTGGTCCTCATGTATTTAAATTTTGTCTTTTTTTTCTATTTTTTTTTCTATTTTTTGTACTTAATAAAATGTATATATTTATATATTTGTGCTTGGGATTGGCTACTTTTTTTTCTTCTTTTGGTATTCTGTATTTATATATGGTAAAGTAAAAGAATGAAATAATTACTAGCCCATGAGTCTCATACAACAGCCTTGTAGAAAACATTCTTTGAAAGGATTGCTAGTAATTGCTTAATTATTCATAAGTATATCTAACCAGCTAAATGTTAAATTTAATTACAGTTGATTTGGCACTCGTTTATAGTCTGCTATGTCATGCAGAAAATTACTGTATTTTGGAACTAATTTCAAGTGTTTCAAATGTCTGAGTTTAAATTCTATCTCAGGGAACTGTATTAAAATCTAGACTTACAATTTCCTTTATGTCAGATCTAGTACGGTTGTACCCAAAACCAAACTGGCAATTGTTAAATCTTTTTAATTGGTTTTCTTTCCATACTATTACAGGTACAATTGCTGTGACACAGCAATAGGGAAAAATAAAACACATCTCATGTTAAAAGTGCATTTATGACAATGATAGTTTACAAAATCATTCCTTAAGAGGTAAATGATGAATTAGAGGGATAACATACCATATAACAGTCAATAAATATCTGTCAAAAGATTGAGTATGTGGCATGCCTTTTCTTTTTAACCCCTTGAGGCCTGGAGCAGCTTTAACCTTGATGACATGAATAAATTTTCAATCTTTACCTCATTGGTAAACTGGTGATAACTTTGGTAAGTTGTGATAACATTTAATTTTTTGCTGAATATACAGTAGCTATATAAGGTTTTATTCTTTGCTGGATGAGTTATATGTGTCATTGTACAGACACTGTGGCAGTGATAAGCATAATGAGTGTGATATAGTAGATGCCAGCCGCTCATGACAAGTACAATCTCATAAACTAACAAGTTAAGGGGAGTTACCAAACAATATTGTTAACTATTGTTTGATCAATTAACAAGGAAGTCAGTTAAATGACCCATATGTTTTGATATTGTAAAAAGAAAAAGACTTTAATGGGAGTCTATCACTGCCCCCAGCTACTTTAATCCGCTCCCATAGTGCTGTAGATGGGGCAATGAAACATAACAAAGGTATGGTTTTTATTCTGATAACAGTTAGTTATCAGAATAAATTAGTTGATTAGTTGATTGCTTTAATAAGCTTCTCTTTGCATGAGCATGGTCAAGATTTGTAGTCGGCAAACTTGCTATGGATTTACAGGAAAGTCAGTGGCAAAAATACTCAACTAAAAGGTGAAATCTGCTGTGTATTTGCATGCAGATTTACACTCCAATTAGACCTGTTAAAGCTCAATACACATTCTCTGAGGATTTCTGCTGCAGGATTCATGTGAACACACATTGCTAGCAGAATTCCTGCATATTGTATCTAGTTTTAGATCTACAATTACATTAATAAAACCATGACTTGGGAACTGGTATTAACTATAAGGCAATAATATCTAAACAGAACTCTTTATGTCTAAGCATCAAGGCTGTGATAATTTGTTTCTTTTGTTAGCATCCTGAGTAGTGCTGTTTGAGACACTATGGCTGGGGGCCTCACAGTGAGTAATAGCAAGGGTTACAGTAGAGCATTTTGGATGAGATTTATAATCTAAAATATTATCTATATACTGAAACTAAAAGCTGCAACACAAAGCAACCTGTGCTGCCTGTGTCAAACCAATAACTGGCATGTTTCAATGCAAAGGCCCAAAGCTGCAGAGCAGGTGAGCTGCAGCAAAAAACAACCATTTTCAGTGGCAGCTTCCAGGGAGAAAATGCTGCAGAATTGTGTTATGTACATTCTGCAGTATATTCGTCCTATGTGACCCCAGCCTTTATATTAGATTGAAATAGAATAATAAGCAATGCCATCAGTTTCCACAAGAGCTTGTGGAAGCCATATGCCATTTGCACGCAACTGAGCCTCATCTCCCAGACTGAACTCTGCTGCATGAGTTGAACTCATTGCATCATAATGAGCTATGATACAGTGAACTCCTGAACAGCCAAAGTGCTACTGTACTGACAGCTTTGTGTCAGTCATCTCAGACCTGTCCCTTTCCTGGATCTCCTCATACCTCACCAACCTCACATTCAGTGTCTCCCACTCACACACCACCTCCCTGCCACGCCCTCTTTCTGTAGGTGTCCCCTAAGGCTCTGTCCTAGGACCCCTCCTGTTCTCCATCTACACCCTCGGCCTTGGCCAACTCATAGAATCCCATGGTTTCCATTACCATTGCTATGCTGACGACACCCAAATACATCTCTCTTGACCAGACATTACCTCTCTGTCCAGAGTCCTGCTTTCTCAAACTCAACATGGAGAAAACGGAGTTCATAATCTTCACCCCTCCTCACACGGCCCCCCCACCTGACCCAGCTATCAAAATTAATGGAACCACTCTCACCCCAGTCCCTCGGGCCCGCTGCCTTGGGATAATCTTAGATTCTGACCTATCCTTCAAGCCACATATTCAAAACCTCAACACCTCCTGCCGCCTCCAACTCAAGAACTTCCATCGAATCCGCTCCTTCCTCTCCCCTGAAACCACAAAAATGCTAGTCCACGCCCTCATAATCTCCCACCTTGACTACTTTAACACCCTTCTCCATGGCCTCCCAGCTAACACTTTCGCCCCCCTCCAGTCCACTTTAAACTGTGCTGCTCACTTAATACACCTCTCCCCCCATTCTTCATCGGCCGCTCCCCTCTGCCAATCCCTTCACTGGCTACCTGTTGCCCAGCGAATAGAGTTCAAACTACTAACGCTGACATACAAAGCCATCCACAACCTGTCCCCTCCATATATCTCCGACCTAGTCTCCCGCTACCTGCCCCCACGTATCCTCCGATCCTCCAAAGACATCCTACTCTGCTCTGTTCTTATCTGCTCTTCACACAATCGTCTCCAAGACTTCTCACGTGCATCCCCCATACTCTGGAACTCATTACCAAGACCCATAAGACTGTCCCCCACAGTCACAAGCTTCAAGAAGGCCCTGAAGACTCACCTATTCAGGAAGGCCTACAACCTCCAATAACACTATTGTCTCCACTCCACCTCCTGAACAGCCTCTACTGCCACCTTCTGTCTCTATCCCTCTTACCTCATAGATTGTAAGCCCTTGCGGGCAGGGCCCTCTATCCCACTGTGCTAGTTGGTCACTCTTAGTATTATCTGTTTTGTATATCTTGTGTACCGTATGTAAACCCTCAAATTTAAAGCACCATGGAATTAAAGGTGCTATATAAATAAACAATAATAATAATAATAGTTTGGTACTGTAGTTCTTTGGCCATTCAGAAGCTCACTGTTCATATATTTCACTATGTTATAGGGAGGTCGATTCACAAGACCATTTTTTTTCCCGGATAAGACTCATGAAGTCAAATGAAAGCAGCCTTAGTTTTCTATTCCCAATGTTTATGATTAATAGGTAAATTCCATATCATTACCATATACTATAATTATACCATTTAATTGTCAAACAGGACATAGAATGTGGTATAAAATGTGCCAAAACTTGGTATCTTTATGGTCTAAAGTGTCATATCTAGTTTTAAACCATTTTTTCAGACTGGCAAGAGAGACTTAGATGAAAAAGGGATGTCTTTACAGCAAGGAGCATTTATTTATACATGCCATTTTAGGACATACAATTTCTGCACAAACAAGGCCAGCCAATAGTTGCTGTTAACTTTTAGGCAGGCAGTCTATTTGTCATATAATTTATAATTATAACATGGCCATAATGTTCTTTTTTAAGGTAAATTTGTATATATATATGGTATGTGCCACACAATTGTTGTAGACATTTCCGAGACTGAAAAATCTTTTCCATACCTTTGAATAAGGGTGTACCTATAGCAACCTCATGGATTTCTCCAAGCTATATACGGATGAATTGGACAGTCGTGAAAACATTTGCAGCAAATCTGTTGCATGTGACTATTACCTAAAGAAGACCTGTCAAGCCTCCTGTGCTGTCCGAACAGAGGGAGGCATTGAACTGATATAGCTGAGTATGGAAATGTGCAAGCCCTATAAATGCTGCTGTTGACTAAATTGATTAAAAGTTTATTTTTTTTTTTCTACCCACCCTGTTGATTCAGTCATTCATCATAATCCATGAGACTTTTGTGATTATCAATGCTATCTGTCCCATATGTTGTCTGACACATTGGATAAATTTAAGAAGATATGGGGACCATGAAAACGCTGTTCACCCCGGTGGCCCTGACAGAGCCGAAGCATTCCTATCCTCCTTTTCTTCCTACCTTTCTCCCCAAGTTGATAGGCCATGTTGCCCACCTTACGTCTTTGTCTTTGTGACCTACCTGGTCTTATTCCCTGCTACCTATAAAACATTTCAATAAAAACCTATTGGCAACCAAAAGTTTTTTTTGTTTTTTTCTGCAAGGAGAGCTTTACCATTTATATGAGAAGGCTGAAGCCGGGCTGAGCAGCATTTGTATGTCTTGCATTCCTAATTAATCCAGTAAATTTTACAAAACTACAGTATATAGCATTTCACTATTACCAGCTCAGACACACACCCTTTATTCTACTATATGCTGCCCTCACATAGGTAAAGGGCACCTAACAGGTCTTGGTTAGCAAATGTAAGCATTTGTGTATTGTGCTGTGACATTTAACGTGCCGTCATTTCAAAATTCAAAGTAACTTTTAATTAAAATTTCTTGCTTTCTTATATGGCTTAAATTGAACCTGTCAACTTGTCCTAGCCACAGGCAACATGTTATAGACTTGGAGAAGCTGAGCGACTTGATATATAATTTATTTGGAAAAGAATCATAATAACTTGTATTCTATTCATATAAATCTATGCTTACTGTGGTCTTATGAGTACAGTGAACTTTTCATATGACAGCCTTCCTTATACAAGCATGGATACAGAGATATCTGTCAATCACTGATTAGGACTACCCAGTGAAATTCTAGCGCCAGGATAAGTAGGGATTTAGAAAAATAAAAGTAATCATTTACTACAAACTCTATATAAATATATATATATATATATATATATATTCTATCTATCTGAAACAGCTCATACGATCCTGCTCTATGACATGTTACTTTCTGATCAGATAGCATATTCAATGTGACATGTTCTCTTTAACCCTCGTCCGGCTGAGTAGGTACAATTGTACCTATTCCTATGGAGCCTGTAATGTTGTAAAATTATGCAGCCTGACGAGGGTTAAAATGTATCATTTTTAACATACATTCAAACGTGTATTTTTAGTCGCATTAAATACAACATCCGAACTTTACCAATCTGTCATGAATCAGTTTGTTAGCACTGCACTACTAATGAGATCCATTTCAGTGCTAGTAAATCTTGTGATTAATTTATTGTACTGAGTACTTTGAAAAATCCATGCAGTAAATCACTTACAATCATTTGGTAAATGTAACCACTTGCAGGGCTTAAATGTATAAGGAAAGGGGAGTGCATAGAAATATCTGTCTATTCTCTAGGGTGTAGGAAATCACCAGATAAATTATATTCTGGCTGTGAGATTGATTATAGAACCCAATCTGCCAGCATCTGAATGCTACAAATATAGCCTAACAGCACATTTAACCATTATTATTTTTCAAGGTCTTGTAAATGCTTTTAAAGAAAAAAAAATTAGCATTGAGTGCAATATATTTGTTAGATAAAGTGTGCATTTGAACTTATTCATAATTAATGCTCAACATGGTCAAATTGCAAGCTAACGAAACATTAGTAGAAAGAAAAAAGAAGATTGGTATTAAAAGTGATACCTTTTATTTTCTACTTGAGTAGGCTTGGACTATTACCACAGAGTTTTATAATACCGTAGCATTTCATGCAGAGTCTTTGTAGTTAAGCCCTCAGATGCATGCCTTGTGTGACATGGAAACAGCATTTAATGAAAGCTGGCTGCAAGCTAAGGGAACGTTTGATAAGAGAAAGAGGTTCTTTAAAAACTGGAGTACATATAGGAGATAATACTGTGCATCCACTTTAGATTTCTTTTATCATCAAAATGTACTTGTATATATATGATATCACCATAATTCACTCAAAAATATTCAGAACAAATATCCACAATGCTGATAACAGAAATATATCAAATATTTTTTCATATTAACATAAATCATTAATTGTAAATTTTAAAAAAATAAATAAAAGGCATGTATTTTTTAAAGTGTTTTTTTTTTTCACTATATTATGTCTGGGGTTCCAACTTGTGGGAGAAGCACAATATCAAAATCAGTAAAGATGTGTCCATACTCGACTGATCTCAAATTTGGTTAAAAATGACATGCTAACAAAACCTTGAAAGGTTGCAATTACCTCCACACTTAGACACATAAATGATGGCATATAACTTTGTGATGATTTGTCACAAAAACATGTTGTCTTTAGAAAGGATACTTAAAGAAGCAGTCCAGTTTATTGCTCCATTGTTTTCTACATAGGTGGTTCAGTGTGGTGGTGTAGGAGACTGCTATTTTAACATGTGATATACATACTGATGTAGCCATTTTTAGCATGACTTTTAGAAAATGAATTGTAAAAATATAGTAAACATTTATACTCACCTTCTCTCACCTCTTTTGGCTCTCCTCATGGCATTCGTCTCTCTTTTAGTTCTCTTCCAGCCTCCTGGGTAGCATCATGCATCCAGGATCACCACTTAGGTCTTTGATTGGACCTCAGAGGTCACATGGAATACGCCGACTATCATGCCATCACCAATCACAGACTCAGAGATGACCCTGGGCACATGACATCACTTAGGAGGCTGTAAGAGGCCAGAAGAGGGCCAAGTGAGAACACTGGACACTGTGGGGAGGGCCATAAAAGTGGAAAGAAAATGAGTATAAATGTTTGCTTATTTCTTTACATCTGCCCTGTGTCTCCACCTATTATACTCTGGGATCTGAAGAGACGCCAGAGTATAATTATTTCACTTTTAGTTCTATACGAACAAGTTTGGACCGAAACGAAGCTGAGGGTCAACTCGTCCGAACCCAAGGCAAAACAAATCTTAAGTGGTTTGTCCATCTCTAATTCATTCCACACACTGCAACATAAAAATGAAACATAAAAAAGCAACACAATGTGATTTGCACTGAGGGCTTTGAATACGCAGCATGTCAATTTTTGCTGTGGGTTTACCTGCAGTTTCAACCTTTGCATTGCAAGGTTAATAGGAAATTGTGACTCAAAGCTGCATAAAAAAACAGCTATTTTAGCTGATTTTTGCCCAGAGTAGGTCTACTGTGGGATGTCTGCAGAAGACATCTGGCAGTGGACTGGATACATGTGACTTTAGCCTAAAGGGGATTCCTATTAATGATATTTATCCTCTAGCCACAGACTTCTTTTGACCCGCTCATCCAAACAATTTGATTTTGTATTTCAACCAAATCAGCATGCACCTGTTTATTTGCCCCAAACCCTAAAGTTATAGCAGCACGCTAAAGCTACCCAAGAGTTACTTAAACATTGAATGTATGGATTATTTTGAATTGTAGTACTGCTATATTTACTATAGCTATAAATTTGAGGCTCTTAACACACATTTTTATCAATGTCATCCTATCTGCCTCAACTAGGCATTTTCATCAAATGGGACCCTACACTAAGAAGATTTTCACTAAGAAGCAAATAGAAAGATACATGGTACTGTGACTTAAATACAAAAAGGAAACCTTGAAGCAAATGGGCAAAATGTGAAATAGAAAACCTCACATTTATATGTACATGTATAGTAATACCTTTAACGGAATTCAAAATAATCCATAAATTCAGTGCTTTCATATGTCTTGGCACTCGCAGAATACTGCTGTTACAAATCCCAATGTGCAATGTAAAAGCATTCATTGTGTATTTACAGTGGGGAAAAAAAAGTATTTAGTCAGCCACCAATTGTGCAAGTTCTCCCACTTAAAAAGATGAGAGAGGCTTGTAATTGACATCATAGGTAAACCTCAAAATGAGAAAACATATTCAGAAAATCACATTGTCTGATTGTTAAAGAATTTATTTGCAAATTATGGTGGAAAATAAGTATTTGGTCAATAACAAAAGTTAATCTGTTATATATCCTTTTCTGGCAATGACAGAGGTCAAACATTTTCTGTAAGTTTTCACAAGGTTGGCACACACTGTTGCTGGTATGTTGGCCCATTCCTCCATGCAGATCTCCTCTAGAGCAGTGATGTTTTGGGGCTGTCGCTGGGCAACACGGACTTTCAACTCCCTCCAAAGGTTTTCTATGGGGTTGAGATCTAGAGACTGGCTAGGCCAGTCCAGGACCTTGAAATGCTTCCTACGAAGCCACTCCTTTGTTGCCCTGGCAGTGTGCTTGGGATCATTGTCATGCTGAAAGACCCAGCCATGTTTCATCTTCAATGCCCTTGCTGATAGAAGGAGGTTTGCACTCAAAATCTCACGATACATGGCCCCATTCATTCTTTCATGTACACGTCATCCTGGTCCCTTTGCAGAGAAACAGCTCCAAAGCATGATGTTTCTACCCCCATGCTTCACAGTAGGTATGGTGTTATTTGGATGCAACTCAGCATTCACTCTCTTCCAAACACGACAAGTTGTGTTTCTACCAAACAGTTCTACTTTGGTTTCATCTGACCATATGACATTCTCCCAATACTCTTCTGGAACATCCAAATGCTCTCTAGCAAACTTCAAACGGGCTCGGATATGTACTGGCTTAAGCAGGGGGACACGTCTGGCACTGCAGGATCTGAGTCCCTGGTGGCGTAGTGTGTTACTGATGGTAGCCTTTGTTACGTTAGTCCCAGCTTTCTGCAGGTCATTCACTAGATACCCCCGTGTGGTTCTGGGAGTTGTGCTCACTGTTCTTGTGATCATTTTGACCCCATGGGGTGAGATCTTGCGTGGAGCCCCTGATCGAGGGAGATTATCAGTGGTCTTGTATGTCTTCCATTTTCTAATTATTGCTCCCACAGTTGATTTCTTCACACCAAGCTGCTTGCCTATTGCAGATTCAGTCTTCCCAGCCTGGTGCAGGTCTACAATTTTGTTTCTAGTGTCCTTCCACAGCTCTTTGGTCTTCACCATAGTGGAGTTTGGAGTGTGACTGTTTCAGGTTGTGGACAGGTGTCTTTTATACTGATAACAATGTCAAACAGGTGCCATTACTACAGGTAATGAGTGGAGGACAGAGGAGCCTCTTAAAGAAGACATTACAGGTCTGTGAGAGCCAGAAAACTTGCTTGTTTGTAGGTGACCAAATACTTATTTTCCACCATAATTTGCAAATAAATTCTTTAAAAATCAGACAATGTGATTTTCCCCACTGTATCTTTATTAATGTTATTTTTATATATTTTTTATTCTATTGAATAAAATGAATATCAAATATCTAAATTTACGAAATTTAAATAAAAAAATTTTAAGTTACATTTTTTAAATGTTTTTCTAAGCTGAGGTATCAGATTATGCTGTCAGTAATACGGATATATTTGCTGAGTCATTTTATATTCTTGATGCATCTTTGTTGGTAAAGTAATAATAATAATAATAATAATAATAAATAATAAGGGCCAACACAATTTCAGAGAGGTGCAGGAGATTGCTCTTGTGGGCACTGAAAGTATTGAGTTAATGACCTATGTCCCTGATGAGGACATGGCCCATCTATAAGTCACTGGCAGACAGCTAAGATATTCTAAAATAATAATATTTACCACCATTATTATCAGTATAATTACATGCATTGGCATCATCATAATCAGGACATTTCCACTAATAAACTTGCTTGCAGTTAACCATTTCCAGCTCCATGACATACTATTACGTCTGCAGGAGGTGCCTATTAGTAATAGTAAAAGAAGGTCATGGTAATGACATCAAGAGTAAGAAACAACTTGAAACCGCCTGTAACTCCCAAGCTTGTAGCTGAGCTCCAATCATGGATGCTAACCCCTTTAGATGCCATGGTGAATCATGACCTCAACATATAAGGGATTTCCCTAGCAATACAGTAACTCAGTGTCCCTCCCAAAGCTACCTGTTTCTTCAGCAGACTGGGGCCTGTTCTGTCATTCTAAGCCTTGCTCCTCTCTCTCTCTCTCTCTCTCTCTCTCTCTCTCTCTCTCTATCTATATATATATATATATATATATATATATATATATATATATATATATCGTGGATACAGAAAGTATTCAGAACCCTTGAAATTTTTCAATCTTTGTTTCATTGCAGCCATATTTGCTAATAGCAAAAAAATTCATTTTATTTCTCATTAATGTACACTTGACAGAAAAAAACAGAAATGTAGATATTTTTGCAAATTTATTAAAAAAGAAAAACTGAAATATCACATGGTCATAAGTATTCAGACCCTTTGCTCAGTATTGAGTAGAAGCACCCTTTTCAGCTAGTACAGCCATGTGTCTTCTTGGGAATGATGCAACAAGTTTTTCACATTTGGATTTGGGAATCCTCCGCCATTCTTCCTTGCAGATCCTCTTCAGTTCCATCAGGTTGGATGGTGAACGTTGGTGGACAGCCATTCTCAGGTCTCTCCAGAGATGCTCAATTGGGTTGAGGTCTGGGCCAGTCAAGAATGGTCACAGAGTTGTTTTGAAGCCAATCCTTTGTTATTTTAGCTGTGTGCTTAGGGTCATTGTCTTGTTGGAAGGTGAACCTTCGGCCCAGTCTGAGGTCCAGAGCACTCTGGAAGAGTTTTTCTTCCAGGATATCTCTGTAGTTGGCCGCATTCATCTTTCCTTCAATTGCAACCAGTCGTCCTGTCCCTGCAGCTGAAAAACACCCCATAGCATGATGCTGTCACCACCATGTTTCACTGTTGGGATTGTATTGGGCAGGTGATGAGCAGTGCCTGGTTTTCTCCACACATACCACTTAGAATTAACTCCAAAAAGTTCAATCTTCGTCTCATCAGAGCAGAGAATCTTATTTCTCATAGTCTGGGAGTCCTTCATGTGTTTTTTTGGCAAACTCTATGCAATCTTTCATATGTCTTGCACTGAGAAGAGGCTTCCTTCGGGCCACTCTGCCATAAAGCCCCGACTGGTGTAGGGCTGCAGTCATGGTTGACTTTGTGGAACTTTCTTCCATCTCCCTACTGCATCTCTGGAGCTCAGCCACAGTGATCTTTGGGTTCTTCTTTACCTCTCTCACCAAGGATCTTCTCCCACGATTGCTCAGTTTGGCTGGATGGCCAGGTCTAGGAAGAGTTCTGGGCATCCCAAACTTCTTCCATTTAAGGATTATGAAGGCCACTGTGCTCTTAGGAACCTTGAGTGCTGCAGAATTTCTTTTATAACCTTGGCCAGATCTGTGCCTTGCCACAATTCTGTCTCTGAGCTCCTTGGGCAGTTCCTTTGACCTCATGATTCTCATTTGCTCTGACATGTACTGCGAGCTGTGAGGTCTTATATAGACAGGTGTGTGCCTTTCCTAATCAAGTCCAATCAGTTATTTAAACACAGCTAGACTCCAATGAAGGAGTAGAACCATCTCAAGGAGGATCAGAAGGAAATGGACAGCATGTGAGTTAAATATGAGTGTCACAGCAAAGGGTCTGAATACTTATGACCATGTGATATTTCAGTTTTTCTTTTTTAATAAATTTGCAAAAATATCTACATTTCTGTTTTTTTCTGTCAAGTGTACATTAATGAGAAATAAAATGAACTTTTTTGCTATTAGCAAATGGCTGCAATGAAACAAAGAGTGAAAAATTTCAAGGGGTCTGAATACTTCTAGCTAGTCTGGCTTCTGCAAAAAGTAAGTCCTATACCAACTCCATCAACAGAAAATTTAAAATGTTATGCCTCTCAGAATATGGTGGTGCAAAAACAATAGATTTTCTTCCCCAAATGGATTTTTATTCTTCAAAATTAGTAATGCATAAAAACAATATAAATTAGATATCGCTAAAATCATGCCAACTCATAGAATAAAGATGACATGTTACTTAAGGTGTATGGTGACCAGCAAACAATTTAAAATATTAATAAGCAATGCTAGAATTGATGTCTTTTTTCCATCCCCTAGAAAGAGTTAATAAAATATAGTCAATAAATTGCCAAAATGGTGGCAACATTCCAAAATGGCGGCATTAAAAAGAGCATGTCATCCTGCAAAAATAAAGCCCTCATTTGGCTACATCACCATAAAAATAAAAAAAAATTATGTTAAAAGAGACAATAAAAAAACTCAAAAATCACCAAATCTTTAGGACAAAATTGGCTGCAGCATGGAGGGAATGTATAAGTTGTGCGAGCATACATCAGAGTATATAAATAAAATTTCAGGGGGTGCATTTTCCCCTTTAACTATTATGGCTAAATAAATGCATTATTGAAAAAAAATTATAAATTATCTTCATACTATTATCTCCATTATCTCCATATTGGGTTAACAAAGTTCCCAAATGCTGTTTTGAATTATTTGAGAGGACCAGTTTTAAAAATGGGGTGAGCTTTAGAATCCAATTCAGAACTGAAGTGGCCTCTAAAAAAATAGGTTTGGGAAATTTGCTTTTAAATTTGGAAAATTGTTGTTGTAAGCTTTCTAACGTCCAAAATAAAACAAGAATTTTTTAAAAGATTATGCTAACATAAAGCAGAGATATAGTAGATATTTATTCACTAACTTGGGAATTATGACCGTCTGAAAAGAAGAGCATTTTTTTATTTTGAAAATTGTCAATTTTTCCAAATTTCCCATTTCATAAATAAATTTTAAAAAAATGTACACCAAAGTTTATAATACATAAAGAAAAAAACAATCTCAATATGGGTAAGTTAAAGAGTGTAAAAGTTAACAAAAGTGACACATGTGAGTTTTGAAAAATGAGATGTGTCCTTTAAGGTAATTTTAGGCCATATCCTTAAAATGTTAACGTGACTGAATATTTTTTTCTTTCATAAACTCACTTTATACATTTTGTTTGGATGTTTTTATTTTATAGTTGTTTTATTTCTCTATAGTTGTGTTTTGGATGTAAATGTCAAAGTGCACATAATGTAAAATTTATAATAGATTTTAGATTAAACTCTGCAAAATTAAAGGAATATGGTAATTAAATCTGTTGGGATCTTATATACTCTATATATCTAATCAGATCAACTTGATACTCAATACTTAAAAAAAATATAAAACATAATTTGTAATAAGATAAAGTTAAAAGTTCAAACGAGGTATACCAATATTAATAAACAATTGGAACCGTCTTTCCGGTTGATAGTGTATCACACATCAAAGGGGTGGAATATAACACAGTTGAGCCCAGGTGGGTCACGTGGATGACTACTGACCCTGAAACTAACCTTTGAACCCCAGAATCCAAGTCCTCCTCACAACGGCAGTACCAAACTGTCCCTAAAAATAACCCTAATTATGTCTCATCATACTGACGCGTTTTGACCCATGGATAAGGGTGCTCATCAAGGGATATGGAATACATTTCTGGCAATCTAGAAAGAGGGTTCACATAGAGCTCAACCCTGTTAAGCAGGGGAGCTCTGGTCACTCCTGCAGTGGCAGACTAACTTGTACTAACTTGAATTGTAGATTATGGAAAACAATATTGTACTTTATCAAAAGGTAAATTATGTATTTTTGTCAACAAAATAATTTATAAAAATGGAATATCTTTCTTTTCTTAAATGCTGATATTCATAAATAAATAACTTACATTTTTCCTGTTGATCTATTGACCTTTACTTTATGTACAAAGATTTATCTTTTGTGATATTTTGGTTCTTGGTTAAGTTTTACAATGAAAACTAACCTTATTGAATTAAATGTTTCTGGACAATGCACAAAAAAGAGAAAGAAGTCTGATTTAGGAAAAGACTTGAAAAATGTTTAAACCATTAAAATTCAATGAATCATTTGACATGCAGGAAACCAAGACAAAACTAATTATTTTTACAAATTGTAAAATAATTTAAAGGAAATTCATTAAACTACATTTAGCAAATTCAGAAAATCTGTACTTAGAAAGCAAATGACAATGTTCTGTTTTACTAAGGTTAGATTTTATAAGTGCTAATAAAAAGATTATATACAGTAGTTGACTTTTAGAGATGTAGGAAAATGTAAAGTTTGGAAATTTTGGTTGCTTTTTATTTATAAGGGTTACATCACACATATACTGTATATATTTTTTAAATTCTGGGCTTTGTGCTGGTTTTTCATGCATTTTTTGAGCCATGGCAAGGCATGGATTCTAAAGGAATAAGGAATAATAGGAAAGGCATATACTTCTTCTTGTGGAATCCACTTTTGACTTTAGGTCTAGAAACTGCACAAAAACTGCCAAAAAACTTGTGATGTTTTCCCCAAAACTACTGTATTTTAAAGCATCCTTAAAATATGCTATAGATCTTATTTGTGTGACACTACATATAAACACTCATTTTCTATGGGTCAGTTTTTGCTTCTCAATCTCAAGGACAGCAAGTTCAAAGATCATTAAAACATCCAATGGTTACATAGCCCTGAACACAGTTTGGAGTATTTTCAGTTTATTTGTGACTTGCAACTGGTGTATACTGAATACAGCACAAGCGGTTATAATATACGGAATTATGTACAGTGTAAACTTAAACATTTTTGATAAATATTTGATTGCTATCACAGTGATCTGGGTAACTATTTACCATTTATCATACACATAGAGTAATTTGACCAGGGGTCACACATAATGCCCAATGCATTTTGTGAGGCTTGAGATGGAAAGGTAGTCAGGATTAATATTGTGTTTGTCCTGAATTGTATATTTAAACCTACACTGTGGAGCCAAAAATAATTCCCGGTGCTGACTTAAAATGCTAAGGCCTCTAACAGAGCATGACACTTTTTCTATTGGTTTCTTGTAGAATCTGCTCAAGCCATAGGTGAACATGCGGTACATTCAATAAAATATGCTGTGAATCTGCCATGTCTGATTTCATACTATAGTGTCAGACATAAATATATTTGCTTTGATTTAAACTTGATCTCTTGTGAAATGATCAAGTTCTGAAGGTTTGAAAACAAGCTGCATTCAATTTTTTTGGTGCACTGAAGTGCAAAGCAACAGATAATACATTGCTAATATTAGTTCCATAATAAATAGTGATGTCACTCTGCCGCACTAAAGACAGCAAACAATGCTATTGCTACATAGGAACAGCCTACTTGTATTTGTTCTTCTTGGATGTAATACCATAGGGCATAGGCAAAGTTTAAAGGTACACTAAACCCACAATCCAAACTATCAGAAAATAATTCCCTATATTACACCTCCCTTCATCTCCTGATTTTCCCTGTTCTTCTTTTGTATTTTATCCTAATTACAAAGCTAGAAAAATAAATTAGAAAAGCAGTATATTCTCTATGGCAACAGCTATGTTTCTCCCTTCCTCTCCTCCTCTAATGCTAGTGTATGTGAGCCAGAAGGTTTATGAGGAGAGGCTGACAGTGGCCATTTTGTTGGAAGGAATCTCCCAAGTAACTGACAGTATGACATAGATGTGGTGCTAGTGTCAACAGTAATACCAACAGTACGTGTTGTAATGGTACCAGCAATAGTGTGCACATTGTGACACCAATCGAATGTACCTTACTAACACACAGTGAAAACAATACAAGTATAGAAGTAAGACAGGTTAAAGCAGTGAAGCTACTTATCCCCCTACATTGGCTTCAGACCTCACCTCCTTCCCTTCAGGAATGGGAAGCCAAGGTACACCAGAGTTCTCGTTTTGAAGAACTCTTGAGCTGGGCCAGACGGATGTATCAGAAGTTCCTGACCATATGGTCCCCATGGCTCCGGCTTCATTAGTCCTGATAGTGGACCTCTCTGGCTAGATTACAGAACTAACAGATCACCTCTGACTCTGCTTACCTCCTCATAGATTCTGCTTAACTCTGAATTAGTTATTAATTTATTCATTTATTTCTCCACTTCTCAACCCTACTTTCACTTCTCTTACTCCTTCCTCTTCTCTTCTCTTCTCTTTGTTCTCTTTTTGATTTTTCTTTCCCTTCCTCTCCTCCTTCTGCCTTACCCATTTTCTTCACCTTTCTTCGTATTTGCTTCCCATTCTTCTTCTTTTTCCTACCCCTCCCCTATCATCTTCATCCTTCCACTCTTGCTCCTCTTTCTTAATGCCTCCATTTCCCCTAGTGTTCTGTGGGTTTTTCATGTTCTATGTATGTTGCTATGTTTATGTTATATATTCTGTATGTTGCTTGTTTCTTGTCTTTAGAGCAGTGGCCATGGCACCTTTCCTTTTCCATTTATTTTCCCCATTATTATGGGGCGTTAGACATCTCCTACTGCTATTTCCTGTCTGTTTGCGGGATTCTATAAATATTGTGCTATAGCCCTTGCCTAGGCTGGTACTTTGCCTTACATACTTATGCTAGTATCCTTTGATGTATTAGATTTCTTTGCATCCTTATGTATTTACTGGTATGGCTCATTTGCAACCCTGTATGTGCCATTATCTTGTACTTGTTTCCTATATTGTATTTGTCTATGTATTGTATTTGTTACTTATGGAAAACAATAAAAACCTAAGTATCAAAAAAAAAAAAAAAAAAAAGAAGTAACACAGGTTAAGTCACCAAACTTTAACACACTTCTGAATGCAAAGATGCAGTGGCGTAAATACCAGGGTAGCAGCGGTAGAAGCTGCCACAGGGCCTGGGACGTTAGGGGGCCCAGGGGCCCTTGATGTTTTTTTTTTTTTTTTTTTAATAGGCAGTTGCCTGCTGGAGTAACCCCAGCAGGTAACGGGCCCTATTTACTTACTTATCCCTGCTCCTGCTCACGGCCGCCTGCGCTTCCCCTGCTGCGGAAGCGGAGACATCTGTGAGCAGGAGCGGAGATCGGTAAGTGAGGCCGCTAGCCTGCGAACCCCACAAACACTGTTATTATTATACTCTGGGGTCTTTTCAGACCCCAGAGTATATTGATTGAAGGCCCAGGGGAGGTGAGGGAACATAAAAAACAACATTACTTACCTCTCTTGCGGTCCAGCAGTCTTCAGGCCTCTTTGGTGTCGTCCCAGAGGTCATGTGGGCCGGGCCGGTGTCGTTATATGTCATGACACTGGCCTGGCTCACATGACATCTGGTCCAACATTGAAGAGGGCCGAAAGTAGCGGGAAGTGCGCCGGAGCTAGGGAGAGGTAAGTAACACTGTTTTATGTTTGTATCCTTCCTGGATCTCCGAACATTATACTCTGGGGTCTAAAAAGACCCCAGAGTAAAATAATTGTTCATGGGTTGTCCACAATGGGGCATAATAGTGTGTGCAGGGGCCACGGTGGGGCATAATACTGTGTGTGCAGGAGCCACTATGGGACATAATACTGTGTGTGCAGGGGCCATGGTGGGGCATAATAGTGTGTGTGTGCAGGGACCACGGTGGGGCATAATACTGTGTGTGCAGGGGCCATGGTGGGGCATAATAGTGTGTGTGTGCAGGGACCTTGGTGGGGCATAATAGTGTGTATGCAGGGGCCACAGTGGGACATTATACTGTGTGGAGGGGCCGCTATGGGACATTATAATGTTTGGAGGGGCCGCTATGGGGTTATGGGGAATGCGATTTGTGCAGGGGGGGTTGGGGGTTATGGAGAATGCCGTTTGTGCAGCAGGGGGTCCATGTCAAATGTTCACCTTGGGGCCCAGCCATTCCTAGTTTCACCATTTCAAAGATGTATAGTTATGCTTTAATAATTCCCCTCTTTCTTATATCCCTGCAATATTATACATGTTTACTTTTCAGAAGCTTTGGAAAGCTGAGCAACAACCAATGAATAAGTATTCTGAAAACTGAACCTTACGATTGCCCTAACACTCTGTGACAGTGTATATGTGCTAAATAGTATAGCATACCATGTCAGATTTGCTTTTCAGGTTTCCAGGAAAACTGAATGCTGTAATACTGTAATAGATATTGATACTTTATTTATTATTTAATATAAAACAAATCTCCTTGGTCCAGAGCTTGCCATATTTACTTTTCAAACTTCTGGGTAAGCTGGGTAACATAGGATATGGAGCTGTAATAAGGAACATTGAACACTATTCTATAATATCACCATTACTTCAGCCCTTGACTCTGTGGCCCCCTTCACAAACACCAGAGCCCGACTGATCAATAGGAAACCCTGGCACACTGACCTGACTAAAAAAGACGTGCCTCATGGGTTGCAGAACGCCTCTGGAAGAAAAGCCACTCCCAGGAGGACTTCCTCAGGTATAAGCAGTACTCACATTCAAGAATGCACTCACCTCTGCAAAGCAGGTCTACTTCACCACACTCATATCTGCCCTATCCCGCAACGCCAAACAGCTATTCACTACCTTCAATTCCCTTCTCCGTCCTCCTGTGCCCCCTCCGACATCACTCATCACAGCTGATGACTTTGCCTCTTATTTCAAAAGCAAAATTGACACCATCAGAGACAGTCTCACCCTAAACCCCCGATAACCACCCTACCCAACTGCTCGGTGCACTTCTTCTTTAACCTGTTTCTCCACCATCTCTGATAAAAAGCTCTCCACTCTAATCTCTAAATCCCACCTCACTTCCTGCATGCTTGACCAGATCCAGTCACATCTCATCCCCAAACTCACTGAAGTCATTACTTTGGCCCTAACCCATCTCTCCAACCTATCCCTATCCAATGGATCCTTCCCTTCCACCTTCAAACATACTACCATCACACCTATACTTAAGAAACTGTCCCTCAACCCGTCCTCTCCAGCCAACTATCACCCCATCTCACTGCTCCAGTACACCTCTAAATTGATTGAACAACACGTCCACTCCGAACTATCCTCCTATCTCTCGTCCAACGCGCTTTTGACAGACTACAGTCAGGTTTCAGACCCTATCACTCCACAGAAACTTTCCTAACCTAAGTCACTAACGACCTTCTAATTTCCAAAGCCAAGTGTCACTACTCTGTCCTCCTCCTCCTTGACCTCTCCTCCGCCTTTGACACATTCGACCACTCCCTCTTATTAGAAACGCTTTCATCCCTTGGCATCTCAGACCTGGCCCTTTCCTGGATCTCCTCGTACCTCACCAACTGCACATTCAGTGTCTCCCACTCGCACACCACCTCCCTGCCATGCCCTCTTTCTGTAGGTGTCCCCCAAGGCTCTGTCCTAGGACCCCTCCTGTTCTCCATCTACACCCTCGGTCTTGGCCAACTCATAGGATCTCATGGTTTCCAATACCATTGCTATGCTGATGACACTCAAATATATCTCTCTGGACCAGACATTACCTCCCTGTTGTCTCAGAGTGTCTAGCAGCTGTAGCCTCCTTTATCTGCTCCCGCTTTCTCAAAGTCAACATAGAGAAAACGGAGTTCATCATCTTCGCACCCCCTCGCACGGCCCCTCTACCTGACCCATCTATCATAGTTAATGGTTTTAAACTTACCCCAGTCCCATGGGTCCGCTGCCTAGGGATAACCTTAGATTCTGACCTATCCTTCAAGCCACATATTCAAACCCTCAACACCTCCTGCCGCCTCCAACTCAAGAACATCCATCGAATCCGCTCTTTCCTCACCCCTGATACTCTTGCCCCCCCTCCAGTCCATCTTAAACTGTGCTGCTCGGTTAATACACCGCTACCCCCGTTCTTAATCCCCTCTGCCAATCCCTTCACTGGCTACCCGTTGCCCAGCGAATAGAGTTCAAATTACTAACACTGACATACAAAGCCATCCACAACCTGTCCCCTCCATATATCTCCAACCTAATCTCCCGCTACCTGCCCACACGTAACCTCCGATCCTCCAAAGACCTCCTACTCCACTCTGCTCTTATCCGCTCTTCACACAAGAGCTCTTTGTTTCCAAGACTTCTCCCGTGCATCCCCCATACTCTGGAACTCATTACCAAGACACGTAAGACTGACCCCCACAATCACAAGCTTCAAGAAGGCCCTGAAGACTCACCTATTCAGGAAGGCCTACAACCTCCAATGACACTACTGTCATCACACCACCATCTGTACAGCCTCTACCCTCATCTCCTGTCTCTATCCCTCTTCCCTCATAGATTGTAAGCCCTTGTGGGCAGGGCCCTCTATCCCACTGTGCCAGTTGGTCAATGTTAGTATTACACTTGTCTTGTATATTTTGTGTACCGTATGTAAACCCTCAAATGTAAAGCACCATTGAATTAATGGTGCTATATAAATAAACACTAATAATAATAATAATAATAAATAAAGTTATCTCATTTCACTATAATCATACCATAGCTTGCCAGGTTACCCTGGGTAACATACCAGGTAATACAGTAATATGGACTGCTGATACTTAATATACCAAATAAAAGCTCTTGCTTGCTCCCAAACAGGCTAGATTTGTTTTCATTGTTCTGGGAAAGCTGAGTGACAAAGCATGTGGAACTGTGATAGTAAATACTGAATATTTATCTAAAATAGTATTCTAAATAAATCCCACTACTTGCGACAAAATTGTGCTATATCATGTTAGACGTGCTTTTCAGGATCTTGGGAAAGCTGAGTCACATACCAGGTAATGCTGTAAAAGGGACAACTAAATACTGAATATATTAATATAATGTAGCAGAGATCTCCATCATTGACCCAAAATCGTGCCAGAGCTTGCCAGATTTTCCTTTCAGAATCCCAGGAAAGCTGGGTAAAATAACAGTTATTGCAGTAATAAGGAATGCTCAATACTAAATATACCTAAATAAATATCACTGCTTATTCCTGTATCATGCCAAAGTTTCCTGGGTTTTCCTTTAAGGGTTCTAGGAAAGCTGAGTAGCATAACCATGGCAAGCCCTCCTTACTTTGTAATTGTTTCATGCTATGTCAGATTTGCCCTTCAGGGTCCTGGGAAATCTAGGTAATATACGAGGTACTGCTGTAATAGGAATGGCTGAGTACAAAATATATCTAAATAATTACCCCTCCTTGCTCTGAAATTGTTATTTAACTTGACAGATGCATCTTTCAGGATCCCAGGAAAGCTGGGACACATACAAGTTATGCTTAATACAAGCTGCCAAATCTTAATCTACCTTGATAAACCTCTGTCTAAGTTATTACACATCTGCATAGTTTTGCCTTCCAAGAATCTGAGAAAGCTGGGTGATTTGCACAAAGCAATAAGCATGTAACCGTCCCCTATCTCTGGTGTAATTCATTCTTCAGAACTTCACTATTTCCATTACACTCAATGGCACACCATAATAGCATTATAGTGATTTGGGATTTAGCCCCTCCCACTTTGTGATAAGCTCCATCCTCTCCCAAACTTCCAGACATTCTGTAGCCATCAATGCTGCTACAGAGAGGTAGGAAGCACCGTTTGTACACTGTATGTATTCAAGATTTCTGCTAAACTGCTATAAGCAGCAGCTTATTCGTTAATCCTGCAGATATAACTACAGTTGAACTATATGATACAGCTTTTTTTTTTTAGTTTTCAGGGTTTAGTGTCCCTTTAAATTAGCATATTGTGTGACACTGTATTTGACATCTTGCTTGGTTCGATATATTAGGTTCTGATGTTGTAATTTTATGACATCATATCCCATATTTTAATCTCGACCAAGAAATTTCTCCAGAACAGTCATAAAAAGAATTGTAAAGCTTTATCTTAATAAAGCTTGCTTAACGAACCACAAAATTAAAAGTTATCTATAGTGTAATTTGATTAACCCCTTCCTGATATCCGCTGGCAGATGTTGGTTATTTAAATATGGCAACCGCTAAGGAGCTGAGCAACCGCCATAGCAGTCGGGTCTCTGCTTCATTATACAGCAGAGACCCAGTGCTAATGCCTGCAATCAGTGCCCGCAAGGCCCCTTGGTCAAAGCTGACCAAGGCGCCATTTTCCCAGCGGCATATGGGTGCTGACATTTTGGCAAGGATCTCATTCCGGTTGCCGGCGATTCATTGTCATGACAGCCGGGAGCCTATTGAAGACCCCCAGGCTTGTCTGCCATTCATTTGTATGACAGGCTGCTTTATGCAGCCTGTCATACAAATGCCGGTATTTTGCAATGAATTGCATTAGTGATCAGATCATCTGGGGATCAAGGCTCCTAGGGGGTCTAATAAATAAAGTTGTAAAAAAACTAAAAAAAATATTAAAAAATGTAAAAAGAATTAAAAGTTCAAATCCCCCCCCTTTCCCTAAAATACATAAAAAAGAAATGACTGTGAAACACATATACATTAGGTATCCTGTGTCCAAAAATGCCCGGTCTACAATCTTATAAAAATATTTTTCCAGTATAGTGAATGCCGTGGCGGGGAAAAAAAATTAAAAGTGCCAAACCACAGATTTTTTGTTGTTTAGACTCTGATAAAAATTTGAATAAAAAGTGATCAAAGCAATAGATATTCCCCAAAATGGTATAACCAAAAGTACACCTGGCCCCGCAAAAAAAGACACCCTATGTATCCCCGTATACAAAAAGTTACAGGTGTCAGAATATAGCGACTTTTCAAATACATTTTTTTTTTTTTTTGCATAGTTTTGGATTTTTGTTAAGGGGTTAAAATGTAATTAAAACTATAGAAATTTGGTGTCCCTAGAATCATAATGAAACATAGAATACAGGTGACATGTCATTTTGGCTGCACAGTGAACGCCGTAAAAACGAAGCCCGTTAGAAAGTCGCACAAATGCACTTTTTCTCCAATTCCATGCCATTCTGAATTTTGTTCCAGCTTTCAAGTACATTGTACAGAATAAAAAAATTGTACCATTATGAAGAACAATTAGTTTTGCAAACATTAAGTCCTCATATGGCTGTGTGAGTGGAAAAATTAAAAAATTATGGGGTTTGGAATGGGCGGAGACTAAAACAAAAATTGAAAATTGAAGAATGCCACAGGCAGGAGGGGGTTAATGACTCCAATGTCTCATTAAACCATATCAATACAACATGCTAACAAAAATCTTAAAAGACTGCAATTAACAATATACTCATAGAAACATATAGGACAGACAGCAGACTCACACTGGCCCACAGGGGAACAGGTGAATTCCCCGCTGGACCTATGAGCCAGGTGAGTTAGGTCATCCAGGCATAGCACAGTACCAGGCATTAGTGCAAGGCAAAGGCTAGGCAGGAAGCCACTACTGAAAAATAATTTTATGTTGGTGACATTTTAGGAATTTCCATACAAGGGTCAGGTTATATTTTCAAGTGGCTGTATAGTGGGACCCCAGAATGAGTTCTGCTGATGGACCCTTGGCACCCCAGTTTGACACTGATAGACAGCATAACACTTTGTGTTATCATACCTCTTTGTGATAGCATAACATGAAAAACTGTTCATTTTATGACACATATGTGGACACGTTCAACCAAGAGAAATGTAAAGGAAGAACACATATGTATGGTTTAACAAATATGATAATGAGACATTTTTATTTACTTATAGGGTATTACAAAAATCTGTTCTGTTTATGTACACAGAGGTACATAGCTTGCTATAAATAAATAACAATGCTCAACCTTCACTTCTGCTTTACGCATTCTTTCATTCCTCTGTTGTTCCTCATAGAAATGTATGAATAAACTGACAAAGGGAAATTACAATACTTTCCAAATCAGTGCTAAGAGTGTCAGAATATGTAGGAGCACACCTTACACAGCCAGGTATTCACTAATTGTCATTGACATGCAAAAGAGCTGAGAGAAAAAGCAATATTTCATATGGGGTTAGCCATAAACAGGTTAATCAATTATTAGTTTCACTGTGAAAACAGGAACAGACTGGATTTACATCTGCGTCATTTTGGTCATTTCTTCTGTTATGTTAGTAGACAACATGGTTCATGAGGGTTCCCATTGACTATAATCTGTTGCTTTTTACATGATTTCACTGATTTTCACTGGATGAAAAAGTCATGCTTGCTGGACTTTTAAGTCCATGATTTTAGATGGAGTCTGTGCTGTCAAAGCCTCTGTCACAGATTTTAGAAAACCTAATTCACAGGAGTATTCAACCTGTTATTGTGCTGGTGGGTCTTTGAGGGGGTTATAAAATGTTTGATCAGTTTCCATTACTCATAGTTAAAGTGAATGGTTTTAGTAGGTTAATTCTATTAGCATAATGCTGTTTAATGTGGGTCTCTAAGTAATTGTAGAAAGTCCAAGACATCAGATTCTATAATAGAGCCAATCTTTATTCATTTCATATCTAAAAATACAGTGATGTTTCAGCCGCACAAAGCATTTTTCAAGTCCATAAAAAGAACAATTGAAAGTATGTGGGTCTCTAGATACAGCATGTGTAAATAATGGTTAAATGTATTTTACAGTGTATCCTGTGCTGTAGCTTGGTTTTATAGATCAGGATCTACAGATGGTAGCTTTTAATGATGTACCTGGATGAGATGCTGTTTTATGGTATGTTCAAAGGATGTGAGAAACTAGAATGCAACACACCTAAAATTTCAGTGGAGCAGACAGCAACAGGAAGTAATGAAATGAAAAAAAAATGTGCTCAAGTGATGAAAAAATGTTCCCAATATGTTTGGTACATTATAACCAAGCACATAGAATACAATTAGTTACTTAGCTTCAGGTCAGCTTTCACTTTTGGGAAGATATGTTAAGCACCTCAATGCCAAATATATCAATGTAATTTTGATGATATTTGTGAATCAAGGAAGTGTCTAGATGAGTTAGGAGTTTCATGTACTTCTATAGACTAATGAAACTGAAGCTTCAGAAAGTCGGTGGTCCCCTAATGAACAGATACGTGTTCTGCCCAAGAACCTTTTAGAAATGTTGCTTTGTCCCAGGCAGATCCAGGTTCTCCCATGCAAAGCTGCAAGGAAGTATGTGGTTCAGTAAATCGAAATGAAAAAAACTTCAAAGCTAGAAAATTAAACCTTCCATACACAGGTGAAAACAGATGTAGCCATCTTCAACTTGGATGTGATAACTCGCTTCACCATGAAAACTCACAACAATAGCCATTTAAAGTTATGGGAATAAATTGAGTGAAAGCTGAGTACATAGAGTTCTAGACACAGCAGGCTTACATGGCTAGAAATAAATATGGGGATTCCTACAGTCTGAATTATTGTGGACATAATTTAACTTTGGGAATAATCTAGTTTTATTGGTTTGCTCTGTTGGCCTTCTTCCACCTGCATTTTCATACATTGCAGGCTGCTCAGCTAAGTTTAGTGTAGAATCTGTCAGATTATCTCTACTAGATTAATATGTGATCCCACTTTCTGCTAATCATTGCACTAAATAAATTTAGTTACTACTTTTTCAACACATTTTGCAAAAAAATAGTATAGGTTATTATATTACACTTTGTAATAAATATAATTAAAGAATATGTGTCTTAATGCTTTTATCAAGCTGTTTACCTCCTCCTCCTCTCTGCTAAACTGACTTGAAAACTCTGCTATATCTATCTTGAGACAGACTACAGTTCAGATGACTTAGATTGCACATGCCTATAAAAGTCTACGAAGAGGGGAAGAACAGAGGGAGAGAGGCACAGCAGCAGAAATACATTTTTAATGTGATCTGGAGCAGAACGGCAGCTTCTATCACAAGTAAAGTGGTTTTCTCACAACAGTATATATCAGTAATTCTCTATATATGCCCTGCAGGATCCTGGAGGCTTTTTCTAAGAAAAGAGAATTACAGTTAAAGAGGTGGGATTCTCCTCTACTCATTGCACACAGTCTATGGCAACTAGTCGACATCCATGAGCTCAGAAATAAATTAAAACTACATATAGACCCTGCAAAAGGAAGAACTCTTTAAAATTGCAGAAGACAATAATACTATGTTTGTCATATAGTGGAAAAAAATAGTGTTATTTCCCATATACGCACTGTATTATTGATTTCTGCAAAATTTGTTTAAAGGTTAGGTACACTTTAAATCAAAAGGGATGTCAGCTTTATGAGCATTCAGCACCACAGAGAGGGGCACCAGTCTGATCCATCAGAGAGCTTGGATTCAATTAATGAGCCTGAGCAGCCTCAATTGTGTAATAATACATGCAAGCTGCAGAAGCCAAAAGGACATGCAGCATGTTATTATGCCTATAATGCAGTCAATGTAATAAAAAAAAAATCACCCCAAAGATGTCAATAGTTTTAACCATTTTTCATCTTCCCTGCTGTACATTCATATTTAACAATGTACAAAATGTCACCATCCTGTTAAGGATTCTATTTATCTCAGACCAGTTTACATAACTGTAAACATCCAATTTACTTTATTTTTCTGTCTTTTTACAACTGTTTCTTTATTTGGATTTTTACTTAAATGAACATTTTAGAATCAAAAGGGAAAAACACCATTTTATTTCTTCTTTACTGCGAAACTGGGTTAATGTATACCAGATTGCATGTTGAATGTTGTGTTAATTGCATTACTGTAGAAAATAGAACAAATGAAAAGAAAAATACAGCAAAATTAAAAGTGAATTGACGTACAATCAATTTAAGAGTATTTGTCTTCACTAAATAATTACTTGAATAATATCATTACTTGGCAGAAACGTGTATTTCACATAAGGGACAAAATAAAGGAGCATCTGTTGAGTGCTGACAGTAATCTAACACTTGTGAAGTTTATTACATTGATACCCCAGCAATGAGTTTTCAGAGACACAACTTCGGCAAAAAACCCCATTGTTTCTGATTGACTTTGCAGTACAAGTTCTATTAACTTTATAGCACACCACCAAAAGTATAATTAAAACAGATGGTGTTGTAAACCCAACTGAAAGGATGGAGGCATTTTTACAGATAAAATGCTTTAAGTTGTGTAGCACAGCATATGTTAATTTACATTAAGATGCTTATTTACTACCTTCCAGTTCATGTTTCATGGTGATCTAAGGAACTATATGTCTACATATTTCATTTTTTTTTCTCTTTATGCAGCATGTGTAGCTTGAATAGGTCAGGCATTATCATGAATAACTTTTTTAACTAAGTCTCATAAATTCAGTTATCCTGTTTTCATGAAAATAAAATCTAAACAATATTTTATATTTTATACATCTGGATAATCAGAAAAATCTATAAAGCACATATTGGTGGGTTTTCTCTCCTCAGGCCTCTATTTTTATCTTATAAAATTCTACATTTTGTAAGTATTCAGATCCTTTCACTATTTCTTATTTTGTTATATTGAGACTTTATACTAAAATAAAAAAAAAAAAATCAAATTTTCCCTATAAATTGGGATTTACACTGATAAGTAAAAGTGTAACAATGAACAATGTTTTGACCTTTTCACTTTTAGCCTCCATATCTCACCATCCACTACAGCCTGGAACGTGAGACTACCATCATTTTATAGACAATCATGTTGGCTATCTCATACATAAATTTGACTTGCAACTATTTAGCATATGATTAGTTATGCAGATTCTTGTCAGGTAACTGCATTGTTACTGCTTTGCTCCTAAAAATAAAAATTTTAATTTTGATTATTTTGTAAATCCACCTTTGTTTTTCAACAGTTCCTGAACCTGAATCCTTCTAGGAATACTCTTGATCAGATTCAAGCATGTCTCGACAGAAATCTCGCTTTTGAAGCGATATTGAAGTTGAGGCTACTTCACCTTTTTTTCAGGCCTCCATTCCAGACTTATGTAATGCACATCATACAGTGCTTGCATGGACGTTTTGATCTCACTATTACGAAGCACACAAGCCGACTCCACTGATGTGTTTATCGCGCCAGAACTGATAGACCTTGTGATGAGCCAACTTGTTGACTCTGATATTTTGCCTGGATGTCTACCTCTTTGCTTTTGAATAAATAGATGGACTTCATTTCGTATTCTTCCTTTGGAAATTTTATTGGCCAATGAGCTGGATGATGCCGTTTCTCTTTTCTTGGGAAATCTTCTTCATGGCTGATCCTCGATTTGCACTAGTGACATTTTGCTTAGGAAACAACCTAGTAACACACTGAACTATAAGCGAATGTGAGAACAGGTTGTTATTTGTAGTATACAAGAAGAAAAAGATTTTTCCACCACAGGAGCAAAACAGTAACAATGCAATTATGTGACAAGAATCTGCATAACTAATCATATGCTAAATAGGTGCAAGTCTAATTTATGTATGAGATAGCCAGGGTGAGTGTCTATAAAATGATGGTAGTCTCACATTCGAAACTGTAGTGGGTGGTGAGACATGGAGCCTGAAAGTCAAAAATCCAAAACATTTTTACCTTTTGCTCATCAGTGTAATACACCATAATAAAATGTTTGCAGAATTATTAGAAAAGAAAAGCTAAAATTTTGCATGTACATAAGTATGCACATCATTTGCTATGACACTTTATGACAAATATAGCTCTGAGGGCCTTCCATATCTCTTGATCATCTTTGAGATAATTCTACACCTTGACTATAGTCCACTCATTGTAAATTCAGTCCATTGGACTTGATTTGGAAATACATATCCCTGTCTATATAAAATCTCGCAGCTGGCAATGAACGTCACAACAAAATTCATTCCATAAGGAGAAAGTACCTGTGTGTAGATCTCAGAGACATGATTGTGTGGAGGTCCAAATCTGGAGAAGGGTACAAAAAAAATTTGCTGCACTGAAAGTTCCCAAAAGCACAGTGGCTTTTATAATTCTTAAATGGAAGGAGTTTTGAACAACCAGCACTCTTCCTAGAACTATACGCCTCACCAAACTCTGAAATTGGGTGAGAAAGGCCTAAGTAAGAAAGAGGTGAACAAGAATCATAGTGACATAGGACATAGGAGAGACTTAGGGACTCTGTGAGTGTCCTATCGAACATATCTGGAGAGACCTAAAAATGACTGTCCACTAACAGAAGTCCATCAAACATGACAGAGTTTAAAAGGATCTGCAGACAAGAATGGCATAAAATCCCTAAATTCAGCTTTGCAAACTTTCAGACATCATACCCAAGAAGAATGGGGACTGGAATCACTGCCAAAGCTGCTTCAACTAAGTTCTGAACAAAGGGTCTGAATACTAATGTAAATGGAATATTTTAGTTTTTCCTTTTCCATAAATTAGCAAAAATTTCTAACATTCTGTTTTTACTTTATCAGTTAGGGTTATTGAGTGCATACTGATGTGGAAAATTTGATTTTCTTTTTTATTTTAGCACCAGGAATACAAAAGACAAAATAATACATCAGCACACCATAATGTATGTAGTATTAATTCACATTAATAAGTTTTATCATCCCATGTCTAAATTTAACAATATCGTGAAATATAAGCAAAATAAGAAAAGGCAATGAAGCACAAAATAAGTCAACAAAAAAAGTAAAACAGGCAGATTTTAGAACCCTACACAATAATGTGTTAGTTTGTAGCAAACAAATATTGTTGTTTGTTTAATGAAAAGTTGTACAATATTTCAATATATTTTCTGAATCAATTCCTCACAGTCTTCTAAATCTCTGCTTGCTGTCATTCATTCTGCTTACCTCTAGTGGATAAAGTTCTGACCATGGTCATGTGATGGACACACAGGTGCACAGTTCGCTACAGTAACAGCACAGTTATCAGACATCTGCCTGGTAACGAGCGGTGCACCTGCGTGTCCATTACATGACCATAGACTGATTTTATTATACAACCCCAAAAAAGTAGGTACATCGTGTAAAATGTAAAGAAAACAAGAATGCAATGGTTTGGAAATCCCATATATCCATATTTTATTCACAATAGATCATAGAACACATAGCAGAATTTGTTCACAGCTGACCGAGTTTCAAACTATCAAACATCCATGCATAAAATTATAACCCAAACTGGTTCCATGTGATATATTGCAAAAAATAGTGAATGTTTCAGCATCCAGACATGTAATAGTTAAAAATGCATTTTATTCAAAAACATTAAAAACCTCCACCATGTACAGCAAAAGAAAGCATCTTATGACTGCCAGACAAAAAAAATCCTCCCATCTGACTAATTTTAAACTGTCTGATGTAGTCCTGATTCATAGAAATCATAGATATCATTTCTATGATTAAGGACTGCATGAGACAGTTTAACACTAGTCAGACAGGAGGATTTGAGTGCATTTTTTTAATGGCTTTGAATGAACTGTATTTTTAACTATTACTTGTCTGGACACTGGAACAATCGCTATTTTTCCTATATTTCTTATCGATTCATGCCTGTTTTTAAGGCAGTGCCCCCAAGGGCCCATAGATGACCGTCTGCCTTGTCCCTTGAGCATATTTCTTCAGATTCTCTGAATCTTTTAATGATATTATGAACTGTAGATGGTGGTATATTCAAAGACTTTGAAATTTTATGTTGAGGAACATTTTCTGAAATTGCGCCACAATTTTTAGACAGAGTTTTTCACAGACTGGTGAACTGCTGACCATTTTTGCTTCTGAGAAACTCTGTTTCTCTAATTTTATACTCAGTCAATTGACTTAGTTGAAAATTGACCCTCCAGTTGTTTTTCACTAGTACCACTTACTTTTCCAGCCTTCTGTTAACCTTGTTCCAACTTTTTTGAGATGTGTTTCTGTCTTCAATTTCCAAATAAGTTATTATTTGCAAATGAAATGGAAAAATGGCAACTTTAAACTTCTCATACGTGTTCCATGTTACATTTTACATAGTGTCCTTCCAACTTTTTTTTAAATCAGGGTTGTACTTTATTTCGTTACACTTTAGGCTATATTATTATACTAAATTGTATTATACTTTATACTGTATTTTATTTATGTAAAATATCATTATGCAAAAAATAAAAGTTATTTGTTGAAATCTTATCTCAGGGACATTACTAGTTTGTCTACAAACAATCACATCATTGTGCAGGGTTCAGGACTCTGCCTGTGTTACTTATTTCTGTGCATTTATTTTGCACTTCATTGCTTTTTCTTGTCCTGTTTATATTTCATGGTGTTGTTAAATTCAGACAAGGAACAATAAAACTTTTTTAATGTGAACTAATACTACATGTCTTATGGAGCGCTGACCTATTCTCTTGCGTTCTATAGTTCCATATACTATTACTATCTGTACTACTGTTAAAGGATTTGTCTATGCTTTTGAAACATACTTTAAGAAATATTTACTATTTACTTAAAGGGAAGAAGTCTTATCTTTTCCCACTACATACTTGCAGCAACAGTAGAGGACTATAGAGCTTGTGCAATCTACAGGTCCCTTTTTGAACAGTACATTCAAGGTCGCTTCAACCACTTGCATCGGGCCCTATGATAGCTGGGGCCCCTTTTGGACAGCAGGACAGTCCTGCATTTTCTATCCCACTGTCCAGGACAGTGGGTGCGGGCTGCCCCAATTCATCGGCGTCCGGAGGACACCAATGAGTTGAAGCCAGTGATGAAATAGGGAGCCGTCCGCTCCCTGTGTCATCATCCAGCCGCTGTCTTTGCTTGGATTCTTATGGGAGCAGGAGGTGCGATGTAGTGACGTCACTTACAGTGGGGAAAAAAAAGTATTTAGTCAGCCACCAATTGTGCAAGTTCTCCAACTTAAAAAGATGAGAGAGGCCTGTAATTGACATCATAGGTAGACCTCAACTATGAGAGACAAAATGAGAAAACAAATCCAGAAAATCACATTGTCTGATTTTTAAAGAATTTATTTGCAAATTATGGTGGAAAATAAGTATTTGGTCAATAATAAAAGTTCATCTCAATACTTTGTTATATATCCTTTGTTGGCAATGACATAGGTCAAACATTTTCTGTAAGTCTTCACAAGGTTGGCACACACTGTTGCTGGTATGTTGGCGCATTCCTCCATGCAGATCTCCTCTAGAGCAGTGATGTTTTAAGGCTGTCGCTGGGCAACACGGACTTTCAACTCCCTCCAAAGGTTTTCTATGTGGTTGAGATCTGGAGACTAGCTAGGCCACTCCAGGACTTGAAATGCTTCTTATGAAGACACTACTTCGTTGCCCTGGCGGTGTGCTTGGGATCATTGTCATGCTGAAAGACCCAGCCACGTTTCATCTTCAATGCCCTTGCTGATGGAAGGAGGTTTGCACTCAAAATCTCACGATACATGGCCCCATTCATTCTTTCATGTACACGGATCAGTCGTCCTGATCCCTTTGCAGAGAAACAGCCCCAAAGCATGATGTTGCCACCCCCATGCTTCACAGTAGGTATGGTGTTCTTTGGATGCAACTGAGCATTCACTCTCCTCCAAACACGATGAGTTGTGTTTCTACCAAACAGTTCTACTTTGGTTTCATCTGACCATATGACATTCTCCCAATACTCTTCTGGAGCATCCAAATGCTCTCTAGCAAACTTCAGACGGGCCCGGATATGTACTGGCTTAAGCAGGGGGACACGTCTGGCACTGCAGGATCTGAGTCCCTGGTGGCATAGTGTGTTACTGACGGTAACCTTTGTTACGTTAGTCGTAGCTTTCTGCAGGTCATTCACTAGATCCCCCCGTGTGGTTCTGGGATTTTTGCTCACCGTTCTTGTGATCATTTTGACCCCACGGGGTGAGATCTTGCATGGAGCCCCTGATCGAGGGAGATTATCAGTGGTCTTGTATGTCTTCCATTTTCTAATTATTGCTCCCACAGTTGATTTCTTCACATCAAGCTGCTTGCCTATTGCAGATTCAGTCTTCCCAGCCTGGTGCAAGTCTATAATTTTGTTTCTGGTGTCCTTCCACAGCTCTTCACCATAGTGGAGTTTGGAGTGTGACTGTTTGAGGTTGTGGACAGGTGTCTTTTATACTGATAACAATTTCAAACAGGTGCCATTACTACAGGTAATGAGTGGAGGACAGAGGAGCCTCTTAAGGAAGAAGTTACAGGACTGTGAGAGCCAGAAATCTTGTTTGTTTGTAGGTGACCAAATACTTATTTTCCACCATAATTTGCAAATAAATTCTTAAAAAATCAGACAATGTGATTTTCTAGATATGTTTTTTCATTTTGTCTCTCATAGTTGAGGTCTACCTATGATGTCAATTACAGGTCTCTCTCATCTTTTTAAGTTGGAGAACTTGCACAATTGGTGGCTGACTAAATACTTTTTTTTCCCCACTGTACATCGCACCCGTTACTCATAGAAGACTCCCGGGCCAGAGAGAGAGAGTGAACGAGGGAACGGCAAAAGGTGTGTATTAAGGTTTGTTTTTTTTTTCTTTGATTATATACAGGGGGGGGTACATAAAACTGTGGGGCAAACCTATGTTGTGGGGGGACATGATACTGTGGAAGCAATCTGGAGGGTGACATAATGTGGGGGCAACCTGAGGGGTGGGGGGAAATGATACTGTAGGGGCAATCTGAGGGGGACAAGACAGTGTGGGGGGACATACTGTGGGGGCAACCTGGGGGGACATGATAGTGTGGGGGCAACCTGAGGGAGACATGACACTGTGGGGGATATTCTGTGGGAGCAACCTGGGAGATGAGGGGACATGATACTGTGGGGGCAACCTGAGGGGGACATGACAGTGTGGGGGAACATGATACTATGGGGGCAACCTGGGGGATGGATGGACATGATACTATGGGGGAAACCTGAGGGGGACATGACAGTGTGGGGGAAACCAGGGGGTGGGGGGACATGAATCTGGGGGGGGTAACCTGGAGGGGGACATGAAAATGTGGGGCAACCTGGAAGGAACATTATGAGGGGCATTATATTGTATGGGGCCACTAGGGAGTCATTATACTATGTGGGGGCCATTCAGGGGGCATTATAATTTGTGCAGGTCAAGTATTTCTAAGTGGTTGTGATGGGGGGGCCCACTTATGAAACCTTTGCATAGGGCCCACCAATGTGTTAAAACGTCCCTGAGTACATTTATACTTACATGTAAGGTAACAGTAGTCATGGCAGAAATATTTTTTTCCATGACTCATCATCATTAAATAAATAAATGTCTTTTGTTTGAAAATGTCAGGAATGCTGAGGATTCTGAACTCAAGTAGCTTCATCTGAATAAACAGTATTCTATTTGTATATTTTTATCAGCACTATCTATATGCCTTGCTAAAGATGTTTGTGACAAAATAACTGTTGTGTTGAATAAAATGTTTTGTGATTTTTAGCTGTAAAAAAGTTCCTTATTTTCTGTAACAAGTTGAAGCTATGTCATAACCACATAAAATATACCTAGTTATTTTGTAACAGTTAAGATAAAAATATAGAATATTGCTGAAACTGTTAAGCAACTTTTTTTTTTTAGAGAAAGAACATCTCTTTGAGTACAGTAGTGGTTCTCTGTAGAAGGTGATTGGTGACTGATGATCGATGTTACATTCTTATTTTTCAAGGTCTATCCATGCAGACTAAGGCTAACTGCCTACTACAGGGATATTTTGTAACCACCGTAAATTGTAATAATTGATTAAGTGCTTAAATTATGTCATTGGCATACCATGAGGCAGGATTTCCATAGGGGTGCATTAATTTTAAAAGGAAATGCCAAATAGCAGTTTATGTTGCTAAATAGAGAATAGCAATAACAACATTGTTTGAGGTGCTTATTCATTAGAATAAGAAGAGATTTACTAAAATGTTGTAACAATTGCTTTTGCATAATAACAGAATTTTCTTTTAGTACCAGCAATGAACTGTTATTTCAGACTATGATCAGACATTTGACATCATTATCAGTTTCATAGTAAATTGATAATGATGAAAAGTTCATGTGCAACAAATTAGCAATTGCAGAAGAGATATGGACGTGTCACTACCTAACTGATCTCTAGTTTGGTTAAAGGGAGTCTGTCAGCTCCAATAACAATATTAAACAAGCCCAGTATCTTATGGTGTTCGATGCAATGCATAGGGTTAAGCGAACCAGTCGAAGTACCCGAACTTAACCCAAATCTGAACCAGAACCCCATTGAAATGGGGACCCGAACCTTGAGACCCAGAAATGGATGTAAAACTTTTTTTTTTATGGGACCTGAATCAGCGATACAGTGATCACTGGTTCAGCACTATAGACTGCAATACACATGTATTGCAGTCTATGGAGGAAGTCAGCCTATGCAGGGGGGGGGCTCCTGGCAGCCTGGGGTCACTGGCCAGACCCCAGGCTGCAGAAGATACATATGGGCACCTCCCGATCTCACTGCATGAGGTGCCGAGGGGGACATTTGGCACGACGGAACCCCTTGGATAACACAGTCATGTTTGTCATGTCATGTTACAGCTAACAACCACTCCCGATGCTGCCTGCGGCATTCAGTTTCAATGACAAATACCTAAAAAGAATCTCATTTTTACCATACCTACATTGTGAAGCAAGAACTCATGAAACTGGTCTTCTTACGAGCCTGGGAGACAGAAATGGATATATCCCTGACAGATGAGCAAACTAAGAATGTCCTATAGTCATCCCATGGATTTTTCGGTTGCTTTAGAATCGAGGAAAACCATTATAAGCTTTTATCTCAGTGGTACAAAATACCAGAATTGCTACACGTTTATCAATTAGCTTCTTCTAATCTTTGCTGCTGAAACCATCATGTTGGTTTTCTCTCCCAAATGTGATGGTCATGCCTGGTCTTGGCCCCTTACTGGGCGTCAGTTGAGTCTGATTCAAAAAATCACCTCATCGAGATATATCACTTTTTTGCCTGCATAACACACCCACCAAACTCAAAAGGACATGTCTCCCCCCACCTTTCCCTCCTTACCCCATTCCTTACCCGTCACCATCTACCCTCTTTAACCTCTAATGCTCCTTATTCCTCTCCCCAATCATTTTAACCTTCACTCCTCTCTCCTCCCTCCCAGCTCCCCCCTCCCATCCTTCTCCTTAAAACCTTGAAAAATTTACTTGTTTTTCTTATCCTCAAACCATTGGACGTCGCAGATCCTGTGATGTCTATCTTCTCTATAAACTGTCTTGCTGTTTTTCTTTACTGCTGTACAATTTTATTAAGAATTGATTAAAAAAAAAAAAATATTGTGACAAAAAGCTGATTTTTATTCCTATACAAAAGAAGTGAGAGTCCATCAGGGAGTGTTCTGGTGTGGCAGAGCATCATGGCAACATCTTCGTCTTGCTCGGGAGGAGGCGGGAAAAAGCTATGATGACATCAGCATTGCTGGGGGTTATTGAGTGAGAGGAAAATCTTGCTTCAATGCTCAGCCATTCCAGAACACGCCTCTAATGTACTCTTGGCTCATTTGCATAGGAATAAAAATAAGTTTTTTGTCAAAATCAAACAGCCATTCTACAGACAAATTATAGCACTGTGCTCTGAACACTATAAGGTACTGAGACTGGTTTAATAATGTTTCTGATGCTGACAGACTTCTTATAAAGAGGACTTTTCACCACCTCCACCAATTTAAGTTCTTAGCATCTATTAATAGACGCTGTTCCACTGATTCAGGCACAGCTGGAATTTTCTCTCTAGCGCCCACTATTCCTGTGATGTGTTATTTAAGCATTTAAGCTGTGTAATGTGGACGTGATTCAGAGCTCCAATCAGAGGCAGCCAGTGTCAGAGTTCAAAGTCACACCCTTTGCCTGCTTCTGCCTGACACTGCCCTCCTGACAGTACAGAGCCTACATAGCATATCGGCACCAAAACCAACAACACTGATTGCTTGGAAACAGTGGGGGCTAGAGAAAAAAATTCGAACTGTGCCAGAATCAATGGAGCAGTCCCTATTAATTGACGTATAAAGCTAGACTTGTTGGAGGTGGTGAAAGGTTCACTTTAACAATTCATCTTGAGGGAGGCGGAATTAAACAAAGCAGCTAAAGAATACCTCTAAAGAAGAATACCACTGCTTTTTTTTATTTTTAATGCTCTGTAATTATGATATAAGATAAAAGAAGTATAAAGAGAAGGTGTGAGCTCTCATATAGGGAATTGTTTACTCTTTTTTCTCAGTTTCGATTCTGGGTTAAGTGGTACTTTTAATGAATTTGAGGGAATTTATTAACCTTCCTACTGTAGTTTTCATGGCAGTGGCAGGACCTCTATGTCTTATTAAAGACTATATAAAACATTATAAAACATTCAAAACACTACAGAGGTCTTTTAGTCAGTTTTGCATTTGAATAATTTACATAAATTTTTTCAAATGTTGCATGATGTTTGATAAATGTGTCTTATGTCCTGAGATGTTGCTCCAATTTCTATAACTCTCCCTTACTGGAGTAAGATTGTGATAATTTTTGTGACTTTTTAAAAAAGTTGCATTTGATAAACCTGTATTTTGTATAAAAATACAAAATATATCAAAATTTATGTGCAAATAAGTTCAATACGTCACAAGTTCCTATTTTGACATTTTATGTCATAATTCTTGAACGCATGGCTTTCTTTTGATTTGTGGAATTTAGGTCATTTGGTGGAGAGAGGAATTTTTTTCTCAGAAGATACCATGCTCTGGACAAGATGTTTTTTCTTATAGACATCTCTATAAATCTTGCAAAATCCAATAAATAAAATGTTACAAATACAGATGTTTAAGCAAGTCATTTAACCTAACTTGTTTTCCACAAATATACACATATATGAAAGTTAGTATATCATTTTGTGATAACTTATCTTCAAATCATAGTGTTTTTAGAAAAAATGTTTAACTACATTTATATATGCACATATATAAATATACAGATGTGTCCTCCCTTAAATGTTAGCTGGACTTGTCCAGATATGTGTGTCACAAGTTAAACACTTTTTCTCAAAACAACACAATCTCCTAATAAATTCACACAAAGGTGTATGCTATTTGTATCTATGTGTAACCACTCTGTATCTGGGAATGTCCAGGAGAAAGGTAAAGAGGGATACATACAATGGCTTAACGATCGTGGTCACAGGGGTTGCGACCCCGATCAGGCCCAGATGGCTGCCAGCCCAGGGTAGGTGTAGAAAAATAAAAAAAAATACTTATACTCACTTGTCCTGGACTGAACATCTACTCCGGGGTTCTTTCTGCTGGTAACTGAGGTCACGCCAGTGGTCACATGGGACGCGCCAGTGTAATGATGTCATCCCGCCCCATGTGACTGCTGGAGCACAAAACCACAGTCACCAGACAGAAGAGGTTGCCGCAGACAGCAGGACGGAGTGAGGATGCCATGGTTTTGAGGTAAGGTGATTATAAATGTTTGTTATTTTTAATCACTTTTCCTGGGCCTCTGACTATTATACTCTGGGGTCTGAGGTAACCCCAAAGTATAATAATAGCACCAGCTCTAGAAGGGGAGACTCTTAGGAGCATATAATACTGTGTGGGGGCCACTGTGAGCATATAATACCGTGTGGGGGCCACTGTGAGCATATAATACTGTGTGGGGGCCACTGTGAGCACGTAATACTGTGTGGGGGCCACTGCAGAGCATGTAATACTGTGTGGGGGCCACTGCGGAACACGTAATACTGTGAGGGGGCCATTGCGGTGCACGTAATACCATGTGGGGGCCACTTTGGAGCACGTAATACTGTGTGTGGGCCACTGTGAAGCACGTAATACTGTGTGGGGGCCACTGTGGAGCACATTATACTGTCCCAGTATTGTTTACATGCCGGGCGCTGCTCACTCACCATATTCTTGATAACTGCAATTGTGGGTACTAAAGCTGTATCCCTTTCAAGGATATGAGATATTGCTGCAGCACCCGTAACTGCCACTATCAAGAATTCGCTCTAGGGTAGGGGGCCCCGGACAAAAGTTTGGAGCGGGGCCACAAAACTTAAGTTACGCCACTGGTTACATATGTACAATTACAATAATAGAAAACTTTGTAGCATCAGTTAAGCAAAATTGCATGCCCTGGGTTCTAACCTCTGCCCCACAATAAATATTCCAACACTCCAAATGAGTATGTGAAAAAGTGGGTACTTTGTTAACCTATCAGCCACCACGTTTCAGCTCACAACCAGGAGCCTTTTTCAAGCCTCGGATTTCCATAGGCCTGCATTTATTTCAAAAGGAAATGCCAAATAGCACTTTATGTTGCTAAATTGAGAATGGCAATAACTGCAGTGGACAGCAATATGTATTTGAGGTGCTTATTTATTAGAAGACCGATTTACTAAGTCATTGTAACAATGGCTTAAGCATAATAATAGCATTAGCTTTTTGTATCAACAATGAACTGTTATTTCAGACTATGATCAAACATTTAACACTATTAGCAATTTATAGTTATTTAATAATTTCATAATTATTAATTAATAATGATGATGATGAAAAGCGCATTTGTAACAAACTAGCAATTGAGGTAGAGATGCGGGTAGAGTTTGGTTTAAGGGAGTCTGTCAGCAACAAAAAGCGTTATTAAACAAGCCCCAGTACCTCATAGTGCCTAGAACCATAAGCACAGTGCTATAATTTTTTGCAGCATGGCCACTTTATTTTGACGAAAAGCTGCTTTTTACTCCTATGCAAAAGATCTAAGAGTGCATCAGGGAGTGTTCTGGGATTTGCACCCCATGAAATACCTCTTCAACCTCTGACTGATGTCATGCAGCCCGGGGTCACCCCGGGCCCCGCTTCTTCTTATATCAGTTGCACACTTGATTTAGATTGGCGTAAATTTCCATTATAACTCACCCAGATAACTGGCATGAGTTGTAACAAATATGTCAGGCTGAGGTATAGATGGATTGATAAATTTCCCCCAATGTATGTTTCTTTGAAATCGCAGCATATTCTAGATATGGTGCTACTTTGGGTTTGGTATCTTCTTTTGTATTTTATATAGAACCTGAAAAATGCCAAAAAAATGCATGTACTGTACGTTATAGTAAATTCAAAAGGTCACAAAAAATGTCATTAAAATGTTTGTGACATTTAAAAACACTATCGTTTTAAAATGTGCTTTTTAAATGCGTTTTAAAACACCAGAAAATTACACTGAATGAAGGAGTCCTTAACATAATAAAATTAAAGGTAAGAACAAACAGATTTTTCTTTATGCCAGGTGTGGATTATAATGAACCTACAGTCATGGCCAAAAGTTTTGAGAATTATACAAATATTAATTTTTACAAAGTCTACTGCTTCAGTTTTTCTAATGGCAATTTGCATATACTCCAGAATGTTATAAAGAGTGATCAGCTTAACAGCAATTACTTGCAAAGTCAATATTTGCCTAGAAAATGAACTTTATCCCCCAAAACACATTTCAACATCATTGCAGCCCTGCCTTAAAAGGACCACCTAACATCGTTTCAGTGATTGCTCCATTAACACAGGTGTGGGTGTTGATGAGGACAGGGCTGGAGATCAATCTGTCATGATTAAGTAAGAATGACACCACTGGACACTTTAAATGGAGGCTGGTGCTTGCCATCATTGTTTCTCTTCTGTTAACCATGGTTATCTCTAAAGAAACACGTGCAGTCATCATTGCACTGCACATAAATAGCCTAACTGGGAAGAGTATTGCAGCTAGAAAGATTGCACCTCAGTCAACAATCTATCGCATCATCAAGAACTTCAAGGAGAGAGGTTCCATTGGTGCCAAAAAGGCTCCAGGGCGCCCAAGAAAGACCAGCAAGCGGCATGACCGTCTCTTAAAAGTGTTTCAGCTGCGGGATCGGGCTACCAGCAGTGCAGAGCTTGCTGAGGAATGGCAGCAGGCAGGTGTGAGTGCATCTGCACGCACTGTGAGGCGGAGACTCTGGAGCAAGGCCTGGTCTCAAGGAGGGCAGGAAAGAAGCCACTTCTCTCCAGAAAAAACATCAGGGACAGACTGATATTCTGCAAAAGGTACAGGGAGTGGACTGCTGAGGACTGGGGTAAAGTAATTTTCTCTGATGAATCCCCTTTTCGATTATTTGGAACATCTGGAAAACAGCTTATTCGGAGAAGAAGAGGTGAGCGCTACCACCAGTCTTGTCTCATGCCAACTGTAAAGCATCCTGAAACCATTCATGTGTGGGGTTGCTTCTCAGCCAAGGGAATCGGCTCTCTCACAGTCTTGCCTAAAAACACAGCCATGAATAAAGAATGGTACCAGAATGTCCTCCAAGAGCAACTTCCCCCAACCGTCCAAGAGCAGTTTGGCGCTCAACAATGCCTTTTCCAGCATGATGGAGCACCTTGCCATAAAGCAAAGGTGATAACTAAATGGCTCAGGGAACAAAACATAGAGATTTTGGGTCCATGGCCTGGAAACTCCCCAGATCTTAATCCCATTGAGAACTTGTGGTCAATCATCAAGAGACGGGTGGACAAACAAAAACCAACAAATTCAGACAAAATTAAAGCATTGATTCTGCAAGAATGGACTGCTATCAGTCAGGATTTGGTCCAGAAGTTGATTGAGCGCATGCCAGGGAGAATTGCAGAGGTCCTGAAGAAGAAGGGTCAACACTGCAAATATTGACTTGCTGCATTAACTCATTCTAACTGTCAATATAAGCTTCTGTTACTCATAATATGAATGCAATTATATTTCTGTATGTGATAAAAACATCTGACAAACACACATAAAAACCAGAGGGCAGCAGATCATGTGAAAATATAATATTTGTGTCATTCTCAAAACTTTTGGCCATGACTGTAGAAATGACATATAGAAAGGGGAGGACTTCATTTAACAACCTATATGAATGTTAAAAAAAACAGCTTTGTGCAATTACCACAAATACAAACTACTACAATACATTAACTTTATTAATTAAAGCTTATTTTCTGCAAGTTAATACAATAGTTAATAAAAAAAATTTAATGTTCTCCATTCCTTTATGCAACTACAATTGAGTATTATGGCTGTGCTTGGAGTCATTACTGCAGTGAGGCAGGACGCAATGAAATCATAACACTCACTGACAGATAAGGCCACTGTCCCTAAGAGTCTCTTTTGTGGGAGCAAGTATTCAATATTAGTAAATATTTGATTTTTTTGGAGGGGCACTGTGGAATCACTGAAGAGGGCACTTTAACTGTGTTTAGGGCACAAAGATAAATAATGGGGCCCTATTTCTGTAACAAGTCTACTATTAAAATGTGAGGGGCACTAGGAGGACACTATATCTATTCCATGCCACTATGAAGAGGGTACTAATGGCAGTACTTTTTATACCAGCCACCAACTGATGCATGAAGGCATTATAGCAGGTAGTATTGTATTGTAAATTATTCCAATAAATGTCCTCACATAATTCCGAAATGTCAGTGAACATTCATTTCTACGGTATATACGGTACTTGCGAAATATGGATTATGTCTTAGATATGGATACACTTAACCAACATGATGTTTACATTGCTGCATATTTAACTACTGTACATTGTATATTGTATAGAATACAGTTAAACTTTTCTGAAGCTCCTGCTAATCATATTAAAAATACTTTTATCTCATCATTTATTTAAAAGATTAAAATCAAATTGGAGAAATAAAATTTCAGAATGTTAGCTTCTAGCTTATTTTCTGCACTTGGATGCAGTGTTGGAACCACAATATTCCTGAATGATTAAATACAGTAGACAATGTCAATTAAAATGAATAATTAGGATAGACAATGCTATTCACTGACATTGAAAAAAACAGATACATTATAGTAGTGAAGGACAAAACAGACCCTCTGAAATGAATAGCACTTTCAAGTCAGTCCTAAATAAACAACTGCAGTGTACTTTAAATTTGGAAATTACTTCTAAATCAAAAGAGACAGAGCAATTTTTCATTTAAATTGAAAGGCTATTTACTTTCTTAACTGATGCTTAGTACACTGATGTATAATGTCAAAAGGTAAATGATTTTGAACTAAATTCAATTTAAATTTCATTACATATATGCTTGAAATCATGGTTTTACTTATTTTTTGCATTCTCTTTGAGGATCTTTCACTTTTAATAATTTTCTTGCCTAATGCCATGATCTATTTTACACTGTGAGTTAACATGAATAATGCCTTTTTCATTCACTATAAACAGATTTAGTATGTCTGTGAAATAGACTTATGTGGTTTAAATGGCTTTTTCATCTACTATTACAGTGGTGTTTTAAAATGCTTAACAAATTGTACCATTGGTAGCACTGAGATATCCACAGTTCACTCTTACTCACAGAAACTAATGTTACAAACACCTGACTCTGAATATTTTATATTTCATAGGACATAAATTAAAAAATATATTCGTATTGCTTCTTTCAACATATGATGTTTTAGATATTACTTTTATTTTTCACATAATAGTCCATGATCACAACTATAAACTATTACATTTTGGCATTTTGGCATGCAATTGATAGAGACATCAGTGAGTCATCAATAGTAAACACAAACTCTTGTTGCCATGATGGTTAATGTAATTGTACCCACTAATATATATTTATTGTATACATGCATTCCTTTTTTAATTTATGGATGTACTTTATTACACATAATATCATGTTAATTGTATACACTGATATTTATTGGTATGTATTATTTTGTATACAATTATTTTGTTATTAGTTGGATAATTATTCACCTTATATGGTATGTCTTTATACAGCATATGCAGTAAAAGCAATGTACACAGTATATACAGTAAAAAAAATTAAACTCACAAACGTAGAAGAATAATTGTCCCCAACACCCTTGAGAACATCCCTCATTGCACCATCTTAATTGCTTGAAGGACTTATTCCTTAGGCGAAGGCCCCACGTAGTGGCCACAGCCAAAAAGCGCGGCAAAAGTGCATTGTGGTTTTTTGCGAACTTTATTATTATGCTTACTTGTATAGCTCCATCATATTCCACAGTGCTTTACAGACATTGACAGGCACTGTCCCATATAGGGCCCACAATCTACATTCTCTATCAGTATGTCTTTGGAGTGTGGGAGGAAACACATGCAAACACGGGGAGAACATACAAGCTCCTTGCAGATGTTGTCCTTGGTAGGATTTGAACCCAGGACTCCAGCGCTGCAAGGCTGCAGTGCTAACCACTGAGCCACAGTGCCGTCATTGAGCCACCCTATACAGAAACCGACACTGTTTGAGTAGGTATAATTGACATGCTCGATTTCCAAAACCGTTGCGTTTCCACTGCGGGTATTTTTCTGCAATGTGTGGATGGGATTCGCTAGACTCCCATCCACTTTGCAGGCACTGTAAAATGCCACAGTTTTTGCTGCGGCATTTACTCCACATGGGGCTTCAGCCTTCAAGGGGATGGCCACTTTCAGACCAATATTGAGGGAAAATGTTATTGTTTGTATAATTAAAAATTATACAGTTTTTCAATATACTTTCTGTTTTAATTCCTCACAGATTTCTAGATCTCTACTTGCTTTTATTCATTCTGTTACTTCCAGTGGATAAAATCAGTCCATGGTCATGTGATGAACACACAGGTGCTCAGCTCTTTATAGTCACAGCTCAGTAATCAGACATCTGCCTGGTAACAAGCTGTACATCTGTGCGTTTTCCCGGATCCCTCTATACACTGAATGTGTGCAAGATGGCTGTGAAAAATGTTTTTTTTATGGCCATTTTGCACCTCTTTCGTGTGCATCTAGTCTTAGTTCCTGACCCCAATCCATACCCCCATGTGACATTATGATGTAAATGTATGTCATATGTCATGAAGGGTGTTTAAATTAATGTATAATGCATTTCATAAAAAAGAAAATATGGTCAGTGGTGTTTTACACTGTACATACTGCACAGTACAGTACAATACTAGCCATTTATACTCCAAAATTAAAAGGCATATCAAAACTACCACTGCTACAGTTATAATGACCTTGTGATCCACTTTATCTCCAAGTAACCAGACATACAGATCAGCCTTGAAAAAGGTCCCTGACAAGGCTCTTATTTACTTGGTGGATGTAATTTAATGTAACTGGTCAGTCATAGCTATCCAATACTTGTTATATCTGCATTTGCCTATATTTTTATGATAAAGAAATACTAAATCATTAGAGCAGAGAACATCAAGTAGACGAAGTGCTTTGAGAAGTGAGCAATACAGTAGGGAATAATATATCCAGTTGCCTTATGACAGTAAATGTCCAGCAGCATTGTAACAGATTCCTGAACAGCTTCTTCCAATTCAGCATCAAAGACACTATGAAAAAATTGTATAAATTTTTTCTATTAAAAATAAACTGTGCTGTAACCATGTTCTGTCAATTTGAGCTTTAAATTAAATTTACTTCCTCAGGAGAGATTAAGTAGCTCTGATATTTAATTTTCAGATAATATGCACTTTTTAAACTACTGAGTAGTGTTATATTTGAAGTTGAAAATCAGTAATAGTGTATAATATTAGATTTAGGCAACAAAATAATGAAAATAAGCACAATATTTATGGTTTTGCATAAATAAATTCATGACATGATGCAGCATGAACCTTAAAGGGATTTTTTTCATTTATGAATATGATTTTCCATAAGTGTACAGTTAATAGGAGTTCGATAGATCCTCACTATAATAAAGTGGCATGGCACTAACAATGCATTGTTTCATTTCATGTGCTGTGGCTGCTTTTTCTTGGTAACTACAATACTGCTGAGGCTGCCTGGATAGTGCTGGTTTTTCCATGAACAATGTGATATGGAACGTTTCTAGCAATGCCATATGAATGCTGACACTTTTTCCTATTCCTAGCTATCAATGAGGTCACAGTAATGGGGCCCCCACAGATCAGACATCAGTGGAATATCCTAGAAAGATGCAAATGTATTTTATGGAACCTAATACAGATTATATAATCTCTAACACATATTTATACAGATATACAGATATTTACAGTATTACTGAATTTTATCACATATCTCTGCATACATTACATGCTAATAGCACTATCATTTTAACAACTTTTTTTTTTCTTTTTAAACCTCGTCAGTGGTAATACACCTGTAAGAACATGGCTGTTCAAGAACTCTAGGCACAAAAGAAATTAATCTGTATAGCCATGTTCATTCTCTTTTATATGCTTTACAGAAGATTACCCTGTCGTTATTAGAAATAAATCAGAATTTTATACATTTCTATGGTGCCATTTTTTATCATTGTGAACTATGTGAATACATAAATCCCATTTAGTAGTCCATATAATGTGAACATATTATATAGTCTGAATACTGTACTGGTATAGACTGTGTGCTAGTTTGTCACAGTAGTAAAATCCATAGACTCATTCCATCATTTGAGTCACAGCCCAAAGAAAACATTTTCTTTTTACTAAATGGCTGTGTAAAAATCCCATGAGGCTTAGTGGCTTTATAACATATAGTATTCAATTCTATTGCTGCTACATGGTGATTTTGTCAAGACTTCATTCTAGATAAGAGATCTTTAGTGAAGACAAGTGAATTATTTCAATATTAAAAGAACATAACACTTCCTATTTCTACAATAAAACATATTTTTTCCAACCTCTTACTATAGTAATGCATCAAACATCTATCTACTACAGTCTTTTCATTTTTAAGTAAATCCATTTACTTGCACCACATTATTTATTTTGCATTGGTGAAGCCTGTTTATGGCCATCTGTGATGAACACAATCTAAATGCAAAATAACAGACAATAACTTTTGTATGAATAAAATAGACAGTAACAAGAAAATTTACACAGTATGCCTAGCTGGGTGATTGTGAATATATATCTATGATTTTTACTTATGGAAAAACCTTGTGTAATGCTACATGTCTCTATAGTATATGCCTATAGTAATGTAGACACAAAAACTTTCTCTAACCCCTATCCACTTTGTACCATAATATGGTGCCATCCTCATTGTACTACTACAATGCAGTGATGGTGTCAGCACCATCATTTGCTGCTGCCAGCTGTACTTTAACACTGAAAACCTCAATCTAATAACCTCGTAGAGTTTGTGATCATAGCAACTACAGCGGCTAATTAATCTTTAAGAGCATGTTATGGGAACCAGGAGTTTACAAATGGTCCAGGGAGCTGACATATATGAAAGCCAAGGGGTTTTCCAGAGGCAGGACCTAGTAGACTGGTGGTAATTGTAAGGCTACATTCCCACGGAAGCATTCATTTTAATGTCAGTGAGTGGGGCTATTCACATTCATATATTTTTACATTGTCACGGACCATCAAAATATAGATCATGTCCTATTTTTGCCGTTTTCAGTGAAATGCCCTTTTACACTGAAATGTTTGGGGGATCCGTGAAAATGGTGCCCCTCGGGTGCATATAGCCTAAGACATGAAAAATTGCAATACAGAGATATTGCACTGTATCATAGAAGGATCACACTGTCTAATTCTATTTTAGGACAAAGAGATTTAATATATTTTTAAAACATTTAAAAATCCCAGTTAAAACAACAATCACATAACTTTTTGTTTAGCCACAACCTTTAACCCTTTAAGAAAGCAGGTTAGTTTGTACGTTAATACTCAATTACTTTTTACATATTTTCCTTCCAAAATGCAATTTTATTTTTTTGCCGACATAGCTATGTGAGGGCTTATTCTTTGCATGACGAGTTGTACTTTCATTTGGCACCATTTTTGGCTACACATAATGTTTTGATTAGCTTTTATTAATTATTTTTGGGGGTCCGTGTGAAAAAACCCACAATTCTATCATAATTTTTGCATTTTGTTTTTACAGCGTTTACTTTGCATTAAAAATGACATGGCAGCTTTGTCTGTTGGGTCATTACTATTATGACGATATTATATTTATATTGGTTTTATTACGTTTTACCACTTTTACAAATAAAACCTCACTTTGTGAAAATGAACTAATTTTGTGGGTCTATCCTATTCTGACGCCTATAACTTTTTTACTGTTTAGTTGACAAGGCTCTTTATTTGCAGGGCAAGTTGTACTTTTTATTGGTACCAATGTTTTGTATGCATAACTTTTTGATCAATTTTTATTGCTATTTTTTAGGGAAAGCGAGGTGACCAAAATACATTATTTTGCACATTGCGGTATATAACACTTTGGAGATACCTAACATGTTTGTTTATTTTTTGTTTACATTATGTGTTTTTGAAATGTAAAGGTAAATTTTTGGAACTTTTTATTATTTGTTTATTTTTTATTGTTAAACTTTTTCTCTGTCCCACAAAGGGACTTGAACCTGGGATCTCTGATCCCTATTGCATTGTACTGCAACACATAGTATTTCAGCACATTGCACATAGGTCCGCTATGGGAACTGTACATAGGCCGTTAGGAGGCCATTGCTTGGCCTCCTGGCTGCCATGGCAACCCCTCAGACCCTGCAATGTTATTGTGGGGGGTACGAGGGGTGGCAGGGGGGAGCTATCTTGCCCCAGACCCTCTGGATGCCATAATTGCTATTGATCACAGCATCCAGATGGTTAACCTTCTGACTTTGGCGGCTAGTCCCAGGCCTCAGCTGTGTAACATAGTTGAGAGCTGAAAGTAATGCTGCAGGCACCACACCTGTATCTGTGGCATTACAGCGCCATACTATTACAGCACTGAGTGTTAACTACACGCTCAGCATGACGTAATAGTACAGTGCTGAGCAGGAAGGAAATAATATTCCAAATTTTTTTAAAAAAAGCTATACATAGTGTAATTAGCCCTTTAGTAATTGGTTTATTTAAAGACCTTAATGACCAAACTATTTTTTGTGTTTTTCGGTCGTGGCATATAAGAAGTCATAACTTTATTATTATTGCTTCAATTTAATTGTATGAGAGATTAGGGGTTTTTTTACGGGAGAAGTTGTAGTGTTTTTGGGCACACATTTTGAGGTACATATATCTTATTAACTAACTTTTGTTAACACTTTCTGGGATGGAATGGAAAAAGACAGCAATTCCACCACTGTTAATATATGCTATAAATTTTTTGCTACTCACTGTGTAGCTTAAATTACCTGATAAACATATTCTCTATGTCAATACAATTGCATCGATAAAAAATTTGTACATTTTTTTTAAGTTTTACTATTTTTGCATGATAAAAATCTTTTTATCTCATACTCACAAATAAAAATTTTTTTTCGGCAGCAGAATTGTGCGGGGGGCTTTGTTTTTGCAGGAAGACCTGATGTTTTTATTTATGCCATTTTACATAACACTATTTTATCACTTTTTAGAACATTTTTCAGTGGGAAACATACAAAAAAAAAAAATCACAATTCTGGCATTTTTTTTAAAGATTGTTTTACACCGATAACCATGTGAAAAAAATAACATTACGGTTGTATTGCTCGGATAATTATGGACTTATGGGCAATATACAATCACTATATTGTGATAATATTGGTATATCTGCATTGGGGGCCCACTCTGATGTGTTTTTCCCCCTATGCTGAACCCCTCGCTACTCCTCTGCTGCAACCATAATGCCCTGTATAATAAAATTTACTTGGAAACATTGGCCCACATTTACTAATAGATTAGTAAAAATAGACAGTCTGAAAATGCAACACCTTTATCACAGTTAGGCCTTATTCACACATCTACTTGAAAAAGATGTGTGATACCTAGAGAGCAAACTGTCTATATCACTGGGTACTTCAAAAACAGACAGAACACAGATGGCATACATGTGTTGTATGTCTGTGATATTTGGAGACCCATATACTAGAATGGTCCACATAATGGACCAAAATAGAGCATCTCTCTGTTTGCAACTGTGCATGCAGTTTGTGAATAACATAGACATCACATGGACAAGTGAATAATCCCTAAGCCACACACCCTTCCCAATATACTACACCCCTTTTCATCTAGGCCATGCCTGCTTTATAAGCTAGTCAGAAAAATTGACCAAACAGAAAAAGAGACATTTTGCATTGAAAGCGCACAAAATTTTGACACTTCTTACACTGAATTCTAGGAGAAAAAAAAAATCTAAAATACACATGTGGACAAAATTGTTGGTACCCCTCGTTTAATGAAAGAAAAACCCACAATGGTCACAGAAATAACTTAAATCTGACAAAAGTAATAATGTATAAAAATTCTATGAAAATGAACAAATGAAAGTCAGACATTGCTTTTCAACCATGCGTCAACAGAATTTTTTTAAAAAGAAAACTCATGAAACAGGCCTGGACAGAAATGATGGTACCCTTAACTTAATATTTTGTTGCACAACCTTTTGAGGCAATCACTGCAATCAAACGATTTCTGTAACTGTCAATGAGACTTCTGCACCTCTCAACAGGTATTTTCGCCCACTCCTCATGAGCAAACTGCTACAGTTGTCTCGGCTTTGAAGGGTGCCTTTTCCAGACAGCATGTTTCAGCTCCTTCCAAAGATGCTTAATAGGATTTAGGTCGGGGCTCATAGAAGGCCACTTCAGATAGTCCAATGTTTTCCTCTTAGCCATTCTTTGGTGTTTTTAGCTGTGTGTTTTGGGTCATTATCCTGTTGCAAGACCCATGACCTGCGACTGAGACCAAACTTTCTGACACTGGGCAGCACATTTCTCTCTAGAATCCCTCAATGATCTTGAGATTTCATTGTACCCTGCACAGATTCGAGACACCCTGTGCCAGATGCAGCAAAGCAGCCCCAGAACATAACAGAGCCTCCTCCATGTCTCACAGTAGGGACAGTGTTCTTTTCAAGATATGCTTCATTTTTCCATCTGTGAACATAGAGCTGATGTGCTTTGCCAAAAATTTCGATTTTTGTCTCATCTGTCCATAGGAAATTCTCCCAGAAGCTTTGTGGCTTGTCAACATGTAGTTTGGAAAATTCCAGTTTTGTCAGATTCAAGTTATTTCTGTGACCATTGTGGGGTTTTCTTTCATTAAACGAGGGGTACCAACAATTATGTCCCAGTGTGTATGTGCTATTATGTAGCCCAAAAGTTCAACACCACTAAACAACTAAGAACAAAATGCAGTATTGAAAGAATTGCTGTTTTTACTCACCTCCAAAAAGCAATAAAACTTAATTGGAGTACTTCAAAATGATTCCAATTAAAACTACAAGTTATCTTACAAACAACAAGCCCTGTAAACCTTTGTCAAACAGAAAAACAAACATATCACTCTTGGAATATTATGCTACAAAAATAAATTCTAAAGTGCTTTTATTGTGCAAAAGTAAAATAGTAAAATGGGAAATTTGGAATTATCTTAATCATAACAATAAGCAAAATAAAGTTAAAGGGTTTATTCAGGGTTTTTTTTTAATTGTCACGGACACAGACTGAAGTATATTAGTCCTGTATGAACACTTGATACCGAACAACATACCAACTTTTTGTGGCACAATTAGATATCAGCAACAGGATTTAAATTTATATTTATTTGAAAATTGAAATATCATTTGGCCACAGAAAGTACAATAGTGGTGTATAAATATGATATAAAAATAATATGCTAGTTTAGTAGTGATTGAGTTGGTTGAGTGTTGCAGACTCTTCAGAGAAACCAAGCTCCGTGTTGTACTTTTGTATAGTGACTATGCTTCGTATTGCAGCTCATTGAATGGAACTGAGCTACAAAGACACCATGTGACTGATAAACGTGATCTCACATGGACTGTGAAGCTAAAGCAGTGTTTAGGGAGTGCCACGGCCACTTCAAACAGCTAATCCACAAAAGTACCTGGTGTTGAACCCCTGGTCTTTTTCAATTTATGATCTTTTCTAAGGATCTAAGGTCATCAATTAAGAAATCCTGGAAAATGTCACTTGGACACAGAAAGTATAATAGTGCAATATAAATGCTTGACACAAAGCAATGCATGATTATACTTGCTTAATGGCCATTCATTGTTTTATGTTTCCATTGTTGTTATAGTTGTAAGTATCAAGATATCAATAATCTAATCTTCTCTATCTAGTCCTTACCATCTAATGCTAAATATTTTCATGCATTAAACAGCACACAGGATTGTATTTGCTTGTCAGTATTTGTTGAAATAGGAATATGCTGATATTAAGAAGCCACTAGTAAAAAGTCAATGCACCCCTAGTGCTTCTATTGCAATTAACAAGGCAATTTAAGCCTGGTGCCTGTTAACAAGTGTACTTGATTATTTGGAAGCCATACCAACTCTATATAAAGACAGAAATTTTGGCAGGATGGTCTAGAACTTGTATTCGGTAACACCATGCCAAGGAGAAAAAAAAAGCGTATGCACTCATTTTATAAGCATTGCTTGCTATTTATTAGTAATACAAGGTTCATATAGCTGATTCTTTTTAGCAAATGATAAGCCAATGTAGGGAAGTCATACAGTGCCTTTCGAAAGTATTCGGCCCACTTGAACTTTTCAACCTTTTGCCACATTTCAGGCTTCAAACATAAGGATATAAAATTTTAATTTTTTGGTGAAGAATCAACAACAAGTGAGACACAATTGTGAAGTGGAACGAAATTTATTGGTTATTTTAAACTCTTGTAAAAAATAAAAAAACTGAAAAGTGGGGTGTGCAATATTATTCGGCCCCTTTACTTTCAGTGCAGCAAACTCACTCCAGAAGTTCAGTGAGGATCTCTGAATGATCCAATGTTGTCCTAAATGACTGATGATGATAAATATAATCCACCTGTGTGTAATCAAGTCTCCGTATAAATGCACCTGCTCTGTGATAGTCTCAGGGTTCTATTTAAAGCGCAGAGAGCATCATGAAGACCAAGGAACACACCAGGCAGGTCCGTGATACTGTTGTGGAGAAGTTTAAAGCTGGATTTGGATACAAAAAGATTTCCCAAACTTTAAACATCCCAAGGAGCACTGTGCAAGCGATCATATTGAAATGGAAGGAGTATCAGACCACTGCAAATCTACCAAGACCCGGCCATCCCTCTAAACTTTCATCTCAAACAAGGAGAAGACTGATCAGAGATGCAGCCAAGAGGCCCATGATCACTCTGGATGAACTGCAGAGATCTACAGCTGAGGTGGGAGAGTCTGTCCATAGGACAACAATCAGTCGTACACTGCACAAATCTGGCCTTTATGGAAGAGTGGCAAGAAGAAAGCCATTTCTCAAAGATATCCATAAAAAGTCTTGTTTAAAGTTTGCCACAAGCCACTTGGGAGACACACCAAACATGTGGAAGAAGGTGTTCTCGTCAGATGAAACCAAAATCGAACTTTTTGGCCATAATGCAAAACGATATGTTTTGGCGTAAAAGCAACACAGCTCATCACCCTGGACACATCATCCCCACTGTCAAACATGGTGGTGGCAGCATCATGGTTTGGGCCTGCTTTTCTTTAGCAGGGACAGGGAAGATGGTTAAAATTGATGGGAAGATGGATGGCGCCAAATACAGGACCATTCTGGAAGAAAACCTGTTGGAGTCTGCAAAAGACCTGAGATTGGGACGGAGATTTACCTTCCAACAAGACAATGATCCCAAACATAAAGCAAAATCTACAATGGAATGGTTCACAAATAAACGTATCCAGGTGTTAGAATGGTCAAGTCAAAGTCTAGACCTGAATCCAATCGAGAATCTGTGGAAAGAGCTGAAAACTGCTGTTCACAAACGCTCTCCATCCAACCTCACTGAGCTCGAGCTGTTTTCCAAGGAAGAATGGGCAAGAATTTCAGTCTCTCGATGTGCAAAACTGATAGAGACATACCCCAAGTGACTTGCAGCTGTGATCGCAGCAAAAGGTGGCGCTACAAAGTATTAACTTAAGGGGGCCGAATAATATTGCATGCCCCACTTTTCAGTTTTTTATTTTTTACAAAAGTTTAAAATATCCAATAAATTTTGTTCCACTTCACGATTGTGTTCCACTTGTTGATTCTTCACCAAAAAATTAAAATTTTATATCCTTATGTTTGAAGCCTGAAATGTGGCAAAAGGTTGAAAAGTTCAAGGGGGCCGAATACTTTCGCAAGGCACTGTATGTCTAACAAGTCACATGACTCCTTAGCTTAGCAACACATTTACAAATGTGCAGCAGTTGTTTTAATATGAATTCCAAAGCCTATTCCATTGCATTGATTGCTTTAAGACCATATCCCCTCAAATCAATAATGTACTTTGGCAGCAATTTAGATTATTTTTTACTCAAATTATGTATATCATAAGCATGCATGTTTAGATGAACATACATTTTCAGTTCAGAAGTTTGATGCTTTTGTTGCTGCCCTTGTGAATCAACTTGGATTGAGATTCATGAGTGAAATTTGATGGTGCATCTATAACTTTCTTGGATTTCTGTATGATGATAAAAATGGAATGTACAATGCATACACTGGTCCAGCAAAGAGACGGGGGGTGTTCTGGCTGCTAATTAATTCACAAGCTCACAAGCACAAGATATTTAAAAATTGCTGCATCCAGAAATAATATAAGATGTGGAATTTTTGAATTGCATGACATTGGGAACCATTAACCTTATCACACGCCCATGCCCACTTTGTTATGTGGATAAGATAATTGAGAAAGATCATTATCATATAAGGAACATGTGAGAGATATTCTGAAAGCCTAGGACATACCCATTTCTTATCATGTCCATGGGATCATCAGGGACGTGTTGTTGTACTCTGTTTTCAGGCAATCAAATGTGTGCGCCTCCAATGCGTGGTGGTGACTGGGACAATTTAATTATAAATAAAGAGGCACAGTGGATTTATAAGCAGTGGTTAGCACTGCAGCCTTGCAGCACTGGAGTCTTGGGTTTGAATCCTGCCAAGGACAACATCTGCAAGGAGTTTGCGTGGGTTTCCTCCGGGTACTCCGGTTTCCTCCCACACTCCAAAGACATACTGATAGGTAATAGCGATTGTGAGCCCTATATGAGACAGTGACTGACAATGTCTGAAAAGTGCTGCAGAATATGATGGAGCTATATAAGTAAGCATAATAAATAATAAATAAACCTGCCAGAGCCTGGATGGACTGAACAATACCACCTTATAATAATATAATTGTGCCAAAATTTTCGATTGTCTCCTTGATTGTCCCATATGTGCAATAGGATGAGTAATAATATCCCGTAGGATTTGTTTCCACCAGTTTGTAATGTAGGTCACAGTTTCTAGTTACATTATCTACACTTATAATTCCACATGTCCTGTTAATAATTTCCTCTGCGCATGGATGGTAATAAGGATTGTTTACCTTTTCTATGCTGAGTTCATATATTCCTGCTATGTGGGTACCATGAATTATTTCCCACATTGGAAAATCCATCATGTGTTATACAGCCTATAAAGGTTTAGTGGACACTCTATTCTCATGTTCCCTGACTACTTGTATTTTGAAGTGATGGGACTCACCTTTCCTGATTATTTGTAATGTCTCACTTTGTCAGATTATTTACATATATACAAATCAAAGAAGCTCACACAACAAAAAATACCAATAATTATAATTATATTTAATTATAAAATGCAAAAGAAGAAAAGAAGAAAAATAGGGAAGATTGGCCTAGAACCCAGATCACACTAGTGTGATCACAGAGGAGTGGTATATGGAAACAATCTTATACATACAGGTATGAATGTGTGATATCTACCACAGTATAAATACAAATTGCAAGGGGAGGATATACAAAAAGTAATCCCCACCTAAAGTTATACACAGTCCTCCAAGTTAAGTAACAGTATACATAACAAATATGTAAGGAAAAAGAGCAAGGGACTAACTGTATATACTAGGATCAATCATATAGTACACAAATCATGTATGTTCCACAGTCAAACAAAGTAGACATGAAGTAGACTCACATAATAAAAAGGAATGGCTGATCACCAAAACGTAACCTATACCAACCAAATGTAGATCACATGAGTTAGGTGCTCACAATATGTGTTGATGTTTACAGAGTATCTAGCTCCACTAGTCTCTGGTGATGTGTGACGTGGGATGCACAGAGGCTATGGACGGTTAGACGTGTACTTGTTACGTGGACTACGCCAAGCTTCCTCCGTCTCCTCCTTGAGTGAGTTCCCAAGTGGCATGGATAGTGTAGATGTCAGAGATGGTGTATCTACGGAAACAACCTGTTTATTTGGCATGCCACTGATATCAATGTGGACACACTATGACAGTGTGTATATCAACTATATAATAGCAACAACACATCAATATATATCAAATCCCTGATGATAATACATTTAGAACTGTGTAGGGTCTTGTTTTTGGGGGGCACTAATTGTATCCTGCAACTTTAATAACAAGCATAATACTAGTGGTTTTGCCTGATGGGGAAATTATCCAGACAGGTGTACACCTTCAAATACTACATTGCATTGTTGTTTTGTTACACTTGCCCCATTACTGATACTGGTAGTACATGGGTCAGCTTTGTTGCTGAATTAGTCAGTAGTTCTGGCCTATATGGAGTTGTAATAAATGCTTTTGAGCCACATGATAACACAGTGTTGTATTCACACTTCTGAGTTCATTGGCAATAATTTAAAATTATGTATAAATGCCCTGATTGCACATTAGTGCATGTTTGTTTCCAAACTGTAATAGTCTGTAGAATTTTTCTATCAAAACAATCTTGTAGTAAAACCCAGGATTATTTTCCTGCTGATATGCTCCATTTTCAGCTGGGGAGTAGCTGAAAGGGAGAGGACAGAGCAGAGAGTGAAAGCTCCTCCCCCAGCCAGTTGTTTTACAGTTTATCACAGGAGACCGAGGAAGGAAAGGGTCATAAGAATAAGCTCCTTAGACAAGCAGAGAACATGTATTTATATAATTGTGAGTTTTGAGTTATCTTTATAATTCTGAGAAAAAATAGGTTCAAATGACAGAAGCTTAAGGGGAGAGATCTGGATTTTTTTGTGCATTTTCTCTGTTTTAATGTTTCTTTAACAGTTTAGCACAGAGAGCCTCTATTCTTCTAATTGCATTGGCACAATCCTCTCTAGAGGATTTCCTGAGAGCAAAGTTTGAGCTTGAACACTTATAATGCATCAAAACTTAGCAAGTTATTTTATTTGTCTCCACTGTTAAGTAATAAAATTGATGTCTCATTAGTAGTACATGTGCAGTGTAAAATGACATTAAAATCATTTATAAATCTCATAAAATGTAATAGGAATATTTTTTTTTTCCCTTTTGTAGATTGTGAATAAATGTTTAGCTTTGTACTTGTTAGGTTAACAATCTTCTAAAACCTGAGGCAGTTTACATGCTGCTAAAATATTATGGTAAATTAAAACCTGGAAGTATTACTTACTTAGTCTGAAAAGAAGTCAATAAAATCTACAGTATTTTTAAAAATTTGTTAAAATGATTGTAATAGACACTAAATCTTTGTGCACAGTTTTCGTGAAATAATCTATTTACTAAGCATATTCTCGCCAACAACGTATGCTTTCTCATTTAGAATCTTTTTAACATACTGATTTATACAATCATTTTACAAATATTATTCTTTCCATGTCTTTGCTAATTTTAGAGTTGCACACATTCACTATCAGTTTGATTGAAACTGGATAGTCAGAAATTTAATAATAGTGTTGCACCGTATAAATGATAATCCACATTTACTAACAGAGCAAACACCCTGTTGCTGAATTTGTTTTTGGGTAAAAATACTGACAAGTTGAACAATTTGTCACATCTGTAAAGTCAATTCAACAAGTACTTATGGCAATCATTACATTGTTTATGAAGGTCATCATCCAACATATAAGGATATGTTCATAGACAACAGATCCATGCTTAGTGTAGATTTACCGTAGATGTGCCAAAAATTTGCAATTAAAGAACAGTGTATGTGAATTTTATAAGTCCTAATTCTACAGTTCTAAACTTCACCCATTGCTATTCATTAAATTTAGCGGGATGCGGTTAGCACTGTTGCCTGCCTTGCACCACTGGGGTCCTGGATTCGAATCAAACCAAGGACAATATCTGAAAGGAGTTTGAGTGAGTAATCTGGTTAACCTCCCACACTCCAAAAACATACTGATAGGGAATTTAGATTGTGAGCCCTACTGGGGACAGTGAGTGATGATAACAATGTCTGTAACGTGCTGCAGAATAAGTTAGCACTTTATAAGAAAGAAACAAAAATAAAATAAATTTAGGCCACTCCAAATCTGCTGAAAGTAAATAAAGCCTAAATATGTATACACTTATACTGTTATGTTAAATTAAACAGGCCACACAAATTAGATAAAGTAAAGAAGTAGTGTTTCTTGAGGGGGTACAGAGAATGCAGTTGCACTTGGGCCCAGGAGTTTTGGGGTGCCTATAAGGTGTCTCTTGTCAATATGAGGAAAGCAGTGCTATAAATAATACATTATAGTTTGGGGGCTTGGTATATATATATAAATGATAAATACACATTGGAGTTCCATTATGCCATTATGTTTCATAAATGTCAATAATACTATTCAATATCAAAGCTTGAATAGTATAGACATATTACAACTAGTTTTGAATTGTTATATATATATATATATATATATATATATATATATACACAGTCATATGAAAAAGTTTGGGCACCCCTATTAATCTTAATCATTTTTAGTTCTAAATATTTGGGTGTTTGCAACAGCCATTTCAATTTGATATATCTAATAACTGATGGACACAGTAATATTTCAGGATTGAAATGAGGTTTATTGTACTAACAGAAAATGTGCAATATGCATTAAACCAAAATTTGACCGGTGCAAAAGTATGGGCACCTCAACAGAAAAGTGACATTAATATTTAGTAGATCCTCCTTTTGCAAAAATAACAGCCTCTAGTCGCTTCCTGTAGCTTTTAATCAGTTCCTGGATCCTGGATGAAGGTATTATTGACCATTCCTCTTTACAAAACAATTCCAGTTCAGTTAAGTTTCATGGTCGCCGAGCATGGACAGCCCGCTTCAAATTATCTCACAGATGTTCAATGATATTCAGGTCTGGGGACTGGGATGGCCATTCCAGAACATTGTAATTGTTCCTCTGCATGAATGCCTGAGTAGATTTGGAGCTGTGTTTTGGATCATTGTCTTGCTGAAATATCCATCCCCGGCGTAACTTCAAATTCGTCACTGATTCTTGTACATTATTCTCAAGAATCTGCTGATACTGAATTGAATCCATGCGACCCTCAACTTTAACAAGATTCCCGGTGCCGGCATTGGCCACACAGCCCCAAAGCATGATGGAACCTCCACCAAATTTTACAGTGGGTAGCAAGTGTTTTTCTTGGAATGCTGTGTTTTTTTGACGCCATGCATAACGCCTTTTTGTATGACCAAACAACTCAATCTTTGTTTCATCAGTCCACAGGACCTTATTCCAAAATGAAGCTGGCTTGTCCAAATGTGCTTTTGCATACCTCAGGCGACTCTGTTTGTGGCGTGCTTTCAGAAACGGCTTCTTTCGCATCACTCTGCCATACAGCTTCTCCTTGTGCAAAGTATGCTGTATTGTTGACCGATGCACAGTGACACCATCTGCAGCAAGATGATGCTGCAGCTCTTTGGAGGTGGTCTGTGGATTGTCCTTGACTGTTCTCACCATTCTTCTTCTCTGCCTTTCTGATATTTTTCTTGGCCTGCCACTTCTGGGCTTAACAAGAACTGTCCCTGTGGTCTTCCATTTCCTTACTATGTTCCTCACAGTGGAAACTGACAGGTTAAATCTCTGAGACAACTTTTTGTATCCTTCCCCTGAACAACTATGTTGAACAATCTTTGTTTTCAGATCATTTGAGAGTTGTTTTGAGGTGCCCATGATGCCACTCTTCAGAGGAGATGCAAATAGGAGAACAACTTGCAATTGGACACCTTAAATACCTTTTCTCATGATTGGATACACCTGGCTATGAAGTTCAAAGCTCAGTGAGGTTACAAAACCAATTTTGTGCTTCAGTAAGTCAGTAAAAAGTAGTTAGGAGTATTCAAATCAATAAAATGATAAGGGTACCCAAATTTTTGCACCGATCAAATTTTGGTTTAATGCATATTGCACATTTTCTGTTAGTACAATAAACCTCATTTCAATCCTAAAATATTACTGTGTCCATCAGTTATTAGATATATCAAATTGAAATGGCTGTTGCAAACACCCAAATATTTAGAACTAAAAATGATTAAGATTAATAGGGGTGCCCAAACTTTTTCATATGACCGTATATATATTTAAGACTTTACCTGTTCAAGAGTTCTCAATGTTTGGGTTTGTGGCTTGCTATGGTCTCAGAACTCCATAGTGTCTTCTAAAATCCTTGTTATTTACAGCATGAGTACATTTTCCAATATATCATGAGTAATAGTAAAAGGATATAAAATTGCTAGAACATTGGGCTGTAAATCAATCAACATTAAATTTATCATTTGGTGTTTTCTTATGGTAGGGTATGGCTATATAATTTATAACATCGACATGGCATAAAGTTATGAATATTGTTTTGTAACATCCATTTCCATTTCTTTTTGTCAGCTTGTCTTATATTATGTGATTGTGTTTTTCCAAAAATATTATCTTTGCTTTAGTTTATTCTACATTGACTTGAACTAATTATTTAAAAATAATTAGTTTACATGTATCTTTTCCTTTAGTATCATTAGGGCTGATTGATCTTTTTTAATTAGGATGGTTTCTATACATATTTTTTCAGTGCTATCTCTCTAATGAATTTCTGTAAGTTCCCTGCCGAGCACAAATTCTCAGTTAGTCAGTAGATTATGTGTTTGTATAGAATAATTACAGAATTCTATATACAATCTTGACAAAGTCTAATTGTTGATATAAAAATGAAATCCTTATATGCAGTTGTTCTAAATGAATGATATCTCACACTGACAAATCCTTCAGGTTGGCACAATGTAAACTAAAGGGGTGGTCTTGAATTTTAAGAAATTGTCTAAGTGCAGACAATGGTATTGTTAAGACCTGCAGAAATCTTCTGCTATGTCATTGCTTCCTTCCTACTAGTTTATTTGGCAGTTACTATCCTGAGGCCTGATTCATTAGCTATATCCTGTTGCTGCAGAGTGCTGAGGGCAGTTTCTTAGGGAACAGTCCCTAATTGGTTAGCCTTTCTTTAAGTACTGCTAGGTCCTTCAGCAAACTGTGGGTTATACTGTTAAGCTTCATGTCATTATGTAAGTCTGGTTTCTTGTCTATTTTGGTATTATTCTCGTTCAGTTTTAGTTTCTAGTATAGTTTTGATTTGTTTCTTAGTTATCCTTATATATCCTTGCTTCTTGATTCAGTTCTGCTGAGTTTTGTGTCCTAATCTTATTTTCAGATGTGTTCTAGGGTCAGTTTTGCAGATTAGTGGTTAGAACTCTGTAGTTATTGAATCCACAGAGCATTGGCGACTTTAATGCACTATGCACTTCAACACTCGGCACCCTGTTTTGTAACTTGATGATCTAATGCTGTGAATTATCAATTCAGTGTGTGACAACTTAGTGACACACGCCACAAATTTAATTGCATAAATTGACAATTAAAATTTTATTTACTGCCATTAACTGAACTGCAGTTCAGTCTGTGCTCCAATTAATATTTTTTCATCAAAAATTTTAATTCAAATAAAATTTAAATCTTCCTAGTAGTAATAGTAAGTTATTTCCTGCTGACTTCATTGAAAACCTATAGAAAGTGTCACTTCCCAAAAGAGTATGTCTAAAATATTATCTTTATTAATATAATCTAAAAGATAATGAGTCACAATAATCTCTCATGATAGAAAACTTAAGAGCAAGTAAAGTCGTGCATGGCCAGGGGACTTGAACATGTGTAACACATATAATATGTCACCCCTAGTCATAAAGCAACCCCTCCCCTTTCTCAGAAGTGCATGATAGTAACTAATATTTGCTCAAAATAGGAAAGCCGACCCCCAGCAGAATATTTGCAATGCTGTTCAATGGCTGTCGGACTAGTCCTAGGCAAACAAAAACAAAAAAACAAACAAAAAAACCCCACATTTCTGAGAATTAGGAATAATTTAGTGCCAATATTCACATGAACACTATCAGAACGCCTCAATAGAACAACTGACGCGTTTCTAGGATAGCGCCAACCACTATCCCATCATCAGAGGTGTAAAGTTACTCCGTTATAAGTCTGTTTACAGAGAGCTATAGTTTCCCCTGTTCCCCCTCGGCACTAATGCATGGCCGTGAGAAGGAGTAGCGGAGCCAGCCTTTTAAAGTGCACTCACTGGCCAATCAAGGGGCGTCTAGGCATTGACATCACTAGATAACGCCCCCTTACATGCTGGTCGCTATGGAGAAACTAAACAACAACAAAAATACCAGCGAATCTACAATAACGTTTACCAGGAAGTATATTAAGGATCACAGTAACAGGTATGTAATCAAATATGGACACCACAATACAACAGGCTATTAGTAAACCCAGAAAGTATGAAGGTAGAAAGAGGCAACCCAGATAGCTAAATTACAAAGATACCAAAGAAACCAACCCGGTACTGATAATATAAAGCTGTTATATAGGTGCAGCACATTATCTATTCTATACAAAGATGATCATATGTAATCGGACAATTAAAGATGAACAAACACTCATAATATACTAAGACGCTAGAGATGTACATACACACAAGAGATGTACATACAACTTAAATGTACTAAAACACTTCAAACCAAAAACCATTAATAGGTGAAAAGTGTTATGCAATAGTCCCTGTATGGAATATAGATATCTAACATTTCTTAGGTCATAAACCATATAAGAGGAGTATCATAAGAAAACCGCAGTATATCAAACGGAGACCACATTTTATATGGACATGAGGGAAGCTGAGTACCACAATTTTTTCAAAAACAAAAAGCCACCAACTGCCTCCTGGTATGGGACAGTTGCACCCTAATTCGTTGCGCAGGGGCATCCTGAAGGGGCAGTTCCTGTGTTTACGCAGGAACTGCACAAACTTTGTTGATCAGAATGCAGCCGCTAACCTGTGACAAAGATTTAGAAATAGGGGTTACCCTGATGGTGTACTCAGGAGTGCATACCAGCATGCCACGTCATCAGAGCGAGGGGGACTATTGCAACCTACGATAAAACAAGGTTCTGATGAATTGCAGATTATAGGTACATATGATTAGGCTCATTGTGAAGTAGGACGCGTGATACACCAATTTTGGAGTATTTTGAGAGTGTATCCGGAAATAGGATCATCTTTAAGTTCAAATCCGTCCATCACATATCGTATAGGTCCAAATTTTCGTGATAAACTGGTACATAGTCATCTTGCACCAGCAAATCAGGAAAATTGGCTTGGGAGAAAAATAAAAGATCTGGTGGGCACTTTTTGCTGTGGCAACTGTAGAGCTTGTGATTTTATACAAGTGAGCAAATCGTTCTGGAGTACTAGTACCCAGAGGTAGTTTCGGAATAGAAACTTCATAAATTGCAAGTCCCAGGGCCTGGGGAGCTCAGTACAGTCATATGAAAAAGTTTGGGCACCCCTATTAATCTTAATCATTTTTAGTTCTAAATATTTGGGTGTTTGCAACAGCCATTTCAATTTGATATATCTAATAACTGATGGACACAGTAATATTTCAGGATTGAAATGAGGTTTATTGTACTAACAGAAAATGTGCAATATGCATTAAACCAAAATTTGACCGGTGCAAAAATTTGGTTACCCTTATCATTTTATTGATTCGAATACTCCTAACTACTTTTTACTGACTTACTGAAGCACAAAATTGGTTTTGTAACCTCACTGAGCTTTGAACTTCATAGCCAGGTGTATCCAATCATGAGAAAAGGTATTTAAGGTGGCCAATTGCAAGTTGTTCTCCTATTTGAATCTCCTCTGAAGAGTGGCATCATGGGCTCCTCAAAACAACTCTCAAATGATCTGAAAACAAAGATTGTTCAACATAGTTGTTCAGGGGAAGGATACAAAAAGTTGTCTCAGAGATTTAACCTGTCAGTTTCCACTGTGAGGAACATAGTAAGGAAATGGAAGACCACAGGGACAGTTCTTGTTCAGCCCAGAAGTGGCAGGCCAAGAAAAATATCAGAAAGGCAGAGAAGAAGAATGGTGAGAACAGTCAAGGACAATCCACAGACCACCTCCAAAGAGCTGCAGCATCATCTTGCTGCAGATGGTGTCACTGTGCATCGGTCAACAATACAGCACACTTTGCACAAGGAGAAGCTATATGGGAGAGTGATGCGAAAGAAGCCGTTTCTGAAAGCACGCCACAAACAGAGTCGCCTGAGGTATGCAAAAGCACATTTGGACAAGCCAGCTTCATTTTGGAAGAAGGTCCTATGGACTGATGAAACAAAGATTGAGTTGTTTGGTCATACAAAAAGGTGTTATGCATGGCGTCAAAAAAACACAGCATTCCAAGAAAAACACTTGCTACCCACTGTAAAATTTGGTGGAGGTTCCATCATGCTTTGGGGCTGTGTGGCCAATGCCGGCACCGGGAATCTTGTTAAAGTTGAGGGTCGCATGGATTCAACTCAGTATCAGCAGATTCTTGAGAATAATGTACAAGAATCAGTGACGAATTTGAAGTTACGCCGGGATGGATATTTCAGCAAGACAATGATCCAAAACACAGCTCCAAATCTATTCAGGCATTCATGCAGAGGAACAATTACAATGTTCTGGAATGGCCATCCCAGTCCCCAGACCTGAATATCATTGAACATCTGTGGGATAATTTGAAGCGGGCTGTCCATGCTCGGCGACCATCAAACTTAACTGAACTGGAATTGTTTTGTAAAGAGGAATGGTCAAAAATACCTTCATCCAGGATCCAGGAACTGATTAAAAGCTACAGGAAGCGACTAGAGGCTGTTATTTTTGCAAAAGGAGGATCTACTAAATATTAATGTCACTTTTCTGTTGAGGTGCCCATACTTTTGCACCGGTCAAATTTTGGTTTAATGCATATTGCACATTTTCTGTTAGTACAATAAACCTCATTTCAATCCTGAAATATTACTGTGTCCATCAGTTATTAGATATATCAAATTGAAATGGCTGTTGCAAACACCCAAATATTTAAAACTAAAAATGATTAAGATTAATAGGGGTGCCCAAACTTTTTCATATGACTGTATGTAGGGATAACCATCCGTGAGTTCCGCAGGAGGATTCGTGACCATGTCAATAATATTCTGAGACATGATGATACACCGATTGCCAGACATATCTGAGACAAACATGAGGGGGTAGTTTCCCATATTAAACTTCAAGGAATTGAGTTGGTATCTCCTTCCCCCCGTGGTGGTAATTACGATCAAAAGGTTCTACAATGTGAGGCACGATGGACGTTTATGATGCAGACAGTAAAACCAATAAGTTTAAATGAGACCATTTCATAATCCTGTTTTATTTGATAAATTTGTGAAATCCTGGGAGACTCCCTAGTGTCCATATAAAACGGGATCTTCGTTTGATATACTTCAATATTCTTATGATACTCCTCTTATATGGTTTATGACCTAAGAAATGTTAGATATCTATAGTCCATACAGGGACTATTGCATAATACTTTTCACCTATTAATGGTTTTTGGTTTGAAGTGTTTTAGTCCATTTAAGTTGTATGTACTGTACATCTCTTGTGTTAGCATCTTAGCATATTATTAGTGTTTGTTCATCTTTAATTGTCTGATTATATATGATCATCTTTGTATTGAATAGATAATGTGCAGCACCTATATAACAGCTTTATATTATCAATACCGGGTTGGTTTCTTTGGTATCTTTGTAATTTAGCTCTTTGGGTTGCCTCTTTCTACCTTCATACTTTCTGAGTTTACTAATAGCCTGTTGTATCGTGGTGTCCATATTTGATTACATACCTGTTACTGTGATCCTTAATATACTTCCTGGTGAACGTTATTGTAGATTCGCTGGTATTTTTGTTGTTGTTTAGTTTCTCCATAGCGACCAGCATGTGAAGGGGCGTTATCTAGTGATGTCAATACCTACATGCCCCGTGATTGGCCAGTGAGTGCACATGTGTGTGTTAATGCACTTTGATTTGTTCATCCTTCTCTGTGATGCTGATGACATGTTGCGCCCCTTGATTGGTTTGTCTTGATGACAGGGGGCATTTCTTATGCGTTAAAAGGCTGACTCTGCTACTCTTTCTCACAGCCTTGCATTAGTGCAGAGGGGGAGCAGGGATAACTATAGCTCTCTGTAAACAGACTTATAACGGAGTAACTTTGCACCTCTGATGACGGTTTAGCGCTATCCTAGAAATGTGTTCTATTGAGGTGTTCTGATAGTGTCCATGTGAATATTAGTATAATGTTGTACCGTGTTAGCCATTGAAAGTAGTGGAAGAGTGAAGAAATGAGGCAATACCTTTTAGAGGCTGAGTATATTTATAAGTAAGCTTTCAGAAGCCTAGCTTCCTTCATCAACTGAATTTTCAGTTCTTGTATAACACCATGTCTGATGAAGGAAGCTAGGCTCCATGTGAATATTGACACTAAATTATTCCTACTTCTCAGAATTGTGGGTGGTTTTTTGTTTTTGTTTGCCTAGGACTAGACCAACAGCCATTGAACAGCATTGCAAATATTCTGCTGGGTGTCAGCTTTCCTATTTTGAGCAAATTTAAGTTACTATCATGCACTTCTGAGAAAGGGGAGGGCTTGCTTTATGACTAGGGGTGACATATTATATGTGTTACACACGTTCAAGTCCCCTGGCCATGCACGACTTTACTTGCTCTTAAGTTTTGTCTACTTTAAGTTTTCCCATACACTTGTAGACAATTCAAGTTAAACATTTTTGCAAATATAAGTAATTACAATTTCTGCAGAGATTTATAGATTTTCTCTAGTCTTCTTAGTGGTGACAGTCTTTTGTCTTTATGAGTTGCCAATGGATACGACCATGAATGCAGGAACTTTCTATGGTCTGGAATTTGTGAAAAACTGAGTCATGATTTCCTTATTGTGGTTGGGATACCTTCTCACACATGTAGTGTCCCTGCCTGATAACAGGCCACAATAAGGAAATCATGACTGGATTACTGACAAGTGACAGACCATACAAAGTTTGTGTATGTCCATAAGATGGTTAAAGAACATTTTTAAAATGCTGCTTTTTAATTATTTATATTTGCAAAACTGTTGAACTTTTAATTGTCTACAAATTTAAATTTGGTTATGTTTGTGGGAATACCCCTTTAAATTCTACTACACATGGTCATTCACAGCATAATGAAGTAGTACATGGTGTTTTTTGTCTAGTCCAATTCCTCATTTTTTTTCTTCTTTGTCTCATTGTGGCTCATCCATAATGGAATGTGTGGGACAGAACATGTCTTGCAAGCCCCACTGTGTCTATATTTTCTGACACAAGGTGCTAGTGACACCACTATGATTGTGCATGTCTGGTTCCAACACCAGGCAATGTAATAAACATCTTCCTGTCACAAGCAGCAACATGGCAGACCATTGCTTCCATTCCCCCACTTTCCTTTCACATGAGTAAGCTGAAGTGCTACCATGCTGTATTATAACTGATGAGTTTGTGTGCAACAGTGGAGGCGTTGGTCCTCTGCATCGACCAGCAAATTTTCTGTTGGATGTCAGGTATCTCCGCCAACTACAACTTCCCAAAACAATGCATGACAATGGCAGGAACTTTGTCGCTGCAAAGCAGTTGGGCAATCTAAAACATTGTCCCTGCAGGCCACATGTTATACATTTGGTGGTACAACTGTTTAAGGATGCAGAGTATTTTGGAATTAAGGCTTCGCAATTTTTTTACATATTTTCCATCTCCACCTTTCAAAGTTCATAACTTTTTTATTTTTATGTTGACAAAGCCGTATGAGGGTTGATTTTTTTTGTGTGATATATTGTTTTTAAAGTTAGCACTAGAGATGGCCGAACCTCTCAAGATTTGTTTTGTTTCGGGTTCCAGTGGCTCAGGTCCAAGATTAGTTTCAGGTCAAGTTCAGTATGAACTACACCTTAAATTGACTTAAAACATAGTGTTTGCTAAGGCAAACACAGGTAAGTTATTTCAAAGTGAAAGCGACATGTATGTCTAATAAATATAATAATAATAATAACTTTATTTATATTGTGCCAACATATTCCGTAGCACTTTACAAATCAGAGGACACATGAACAGACAATATGAGACATTACAATGTGACAAAGAAATAAACATATCAAACAATAGGAGTGAGGGCCCTGCGCGCAAGAGCTTACATTCTATGAGGAGATAGGGGGACACAAGAGGTCAGAGGGCTTCTTTGCTACCATGGTCCAGCCATCTTTTAATAAAAAAGGTTATGTAACTGAAGCTGTATGAACCCATCACCAGCCAGTATCTGTGAATAAACATATACTAAGTGCAAGGAGTGCAGTGTAACTTCTAGATGGAGAGGACAGGATCTGAGGAACAGAGAAGGAAGGATAAAAGGTGTTATTGTTCTACACCTCCACACACTACACTGTGATCAGGTCACTTGATATTTGATAAGCCTGACCATACAGATGTGATTTTAGGGCAGTTTTGAAGCTGCTGTAGTTGGGGATTAAACAGATTGTCTTGGTTAAAGCATTCCAGAGCACCGGTGCAGCTTGAGAAAAGTCTTGGAGACGGGAGTGGGATGATCGGATAACAGGGGATGCAAGTCTAAGGTCATTGGCAGAACGGAGAGGACGGTTAGGGCGGTAGACAGTGACGAGAGAGGAGATATAAGGTAGCGCAGCGCTATGGATGGATTTGTGGGTCAGTGTGATAATTTTATATTGTATTCAGTGATGGATGGGCAACCAATACAGCGACTGACACAAGGTAGATGCGTCTGTGTACCGATTTGACAGAAAGATGAGTCTGGCGGCTGCATTCAGGACAGATTGTAGTGGGGAGAGTTTAGTAAGAGGAAACCCAATTAGAAGAGAATTGCAGTAGTGAAGACGAGAGAGAATCAGAGTGACAATGAGGGTTTTTGATGTTTCCATGGTAAGAAAAGGGCAAATTCTAGAGATGTTTTAAGGTGCAGGTGGCAAGAGCATGCAAGTGTCTGAATATGTGGGGTAAAGGTGAGATCTGAATCAAATAGAATCCCCAGACAGCAGGCATGCCGCCTCGGGGTAATAGTAAGTCCACAGACAGAAATGGAGCTATCAGGGTTAGGTCGGTTACTAGATGAAGGGAACACAAGAAGTTCAGTTTTTGAAAGATTCCATTTCAGATAAAGAGAAGACATGATGTTAGAGACAGCAGAGAGACAGTCACTGGTGTTCTGTAGTAGTGCAAGAGTGATGCTACAGGATGCGGTATATAGTTGGGTATCATCTGCATAAACATGGTATTGAAAGCCAAATTTGCGAATGGTTTGTCCAACTGGGGCTGTATACAGAGAAAAGAGGAGGGGACCTAGGACTGAGCCTTGAGGAACCCCAACCACAAGGGGCAGAGGAGAAGAAATAGCACCAGTGAATGATACACTAAATGAGCGGTCAGAGAGATAGGAAGAAAACCAAGTGAAAGCGGTATCCCTGAGGCAAATAGAATGGAGCATAGTGAGGAGTAGTTGGTGGTCTACAGTGTCAAATGCTGCTTAGAGATCCAGCAGAATAAGTAGTGAATAGTTCTCTTTAGATTTAGCCGTCAAGAGATCGTTGGAGACCTTTGTGAGGGCCATTTCTGTAGAGTGTAGTGCACGAAAACCTGATTGTAAGGGGTCCAGAAGAGAGTTAGCAAAGAGATAGCAGATTAGGCGGGAGTAGACCAAGCGATCCAGGAGTTTAGAGATGAAGGGGAAGTTAGAGACAGGTCGGTAGTTAGCAGCACAGGATGAGTCAAGAGAGGGTTTTTTCAGTAGTGGGGTTATGACAGCATGTTTGAAGGAGAAGGGAAAGATTCCAGAAGAAAGCGAGAGGTTAAAAATTTTAGGAAGGTGAGTTGTAACAGTAGGGGACATAGACCGGAGGAGGTGTGACGGGATAGGATCACTTGTGCAAGTAGTGGGGCGAGAAGAAGAAAGGAGCTGGGAGACTTTTTCTTCTGTTACCGGGTCAAATAATGAGAGTTCACAATGAGGAGCAAGGGGGGGGGAAGGGGATTGATGCCGCTTGGAGAATGGGTTATTTCCTGATGGATGTTGTCGATTTTGTCTTTAAAGTGCGTGGCCATGTCTTGGGCACTGAGGTCTGTGACAGGTGCCTGCACCTTCGGCGTGAGAAGGGAGTGAAAGTTGTCAAAGAGTCGTTTAGGGTTATTGGAGAGAGAAGAGATAAGAGAGGTGAAGTAGGCTTGTTTGGCGAGGTGAAGGGCAGAGTTATAGGCTTTGAGCATAAACTTGAAGTGAAGAAAATCTGTAGATGTGTGAGATTTTCGCCATAGCCGTTCGGCACATCTTGAGCATCGCTGAAGAAAACGTGTTTGAGGAGTGGGCCAAGGTTACCGGTGTCTGTGTCGGGATTTTCAGACAGTCAAGGGTGCTTTTGAGAGTGTCATTGTAGTGTTTGGTGGCCAGTTCAGGACAGGAGAGAGAAGAGATGAGCGACAGTGATGATTGTAGGGTGTCTATGTCGATAGAAAAGCGGATGGTAAGCAGTGGATACAACTCCTAGTTTAACCATACACTGCACTGACACTCGCTTTTAAGCATTTTAACATACAAAATGCTCAAAAAAATTACCCTTTTATTGGGGAAAGGGGCTTTCCCGTGTTTTTTTTTAGACATATATGACGGTTATATTACAAAAAAGCAATGATTTTGTAGTAAAATTAGCCTGTTTTGATGACTTGTAAGTGCTACAGGCTTGTTGTTATTTGGGAAACAAAACTATCAACATGCCTGACCTGCAAGCTGTAAAAGCTATAATATCTTCTAAAATGGAAAGGACCTGACCCTGAAAAAAAACACTTGGGAGGCAGAAAAGAACCTGGATTATCCTGCCAGTTATCCCAGTATGAGATGGGAGTAAATGCGGGGTGACAATTTACAAAATTTCAAGAAAAAATTGGTAGTGGTATAATGTTGCACCGTGTTAGCCATAGAAAGTAGTGGAAGAGTGAAGAAATCAGGCGATACCTTTTAGAGGATAACTGAGTATATTTGATGGTGAGCTTTCAAGAGTACTAGCTCCCTTCATCAGACATGGTGTTCTACACTAAAGACATGGACCTTCAAAGGATCTTAAAATCCTTAAAAAAGGATAAGTAGAGAAGTTATTTACAAAAGGTCAAAAAATAAACAATCTGGAAACTTGTGGGGCATGACAGAGGGATCAGGAATTCTTGCTGTTATCTGTTTGCTATTAGGTGGTGATTTGTGACCCTCAGAGTTTATACATAGTGTGACATGAAACTGACATGAATATTAAGTCCAAATTGCAGAGTTTGAAATTTTTGCATTAACTTATATTCCCATTCCTTTCTCTCCCTCTGCATCTTAAAATGTCCCATTAAAACCACAACCCACAAATCTTCAATAGAGTGGTCTTCTCCAGAGAAATGTGTGGCCACTGGGAAATCTGTTCTGCTGTTATTAATGGTGAATCTGTGTGAGTTCATGTGTTGACTCTCTGCCCTGTTTCCCCCACATAGAGGCCTGTGGTGGGACATTGCACACCCATTATGAGATACACCACATTGGAAGACCCTTAGGAAAATGTCCCCCTAATTCTGTGCACCTGTTGTGACTGTGGCTGACCACTTTAAGTACTGGAGCTCACCACCAGAGCTCCAGGAATTGCAGTTTTAACTGCATCTTCACCGCTGTTACTCATATCTAAGCTCCCTTATTTATCAGGAGGGGGTGTACAGAAGGGACTTTAACTGCTGCGCTTGCTATTTATAGTCAGGATCACTGTGTTATATGGGCAGGATCCTTGACAGGAGAAGCAAGGCTGGTCCTCTGTTATATAGGGACTTTAGCTGCTGTCCTCTGAATTAATAGTCAGGATTACTGCGTATGACATATGGGCAAGATCCATGACAGGAGAGGCAAGGCTAGTCCTCTGGTAGATAATTGCTGAACTATGTTCATGGCTCCTGATGAACCCAGTAGATCCCACTGGTGGGGGAAATGCGTTGAGCTTCTTAATTAGGTTTATTATAGTTTATTCTCAGCGGTTTATACATCTCACGGCTGAGACTAGCTTAGTGGCGATTGCAGCACTTTTCTGGAAGCTATCTGATCATATATAGGAGTTTCCAGTGTCATCTCTACACTACCATCTAAAGTATTTGAGAGGGTGTGGGATAGATACCTCTCACTCCTACACAGTGGTATCTATGTCTTGTATTTGGAACATAAAGCTAGAATTGGGGTCTGGGTATTTGGAGACATAGTAGTAGGATCTCCAGCTGTGGGTTGTATGTGACAACTAGGGGCACTTGGGCTTCATTCTGGGTCTCTTTATATGTAAGCAGACTGTCTCTGTTAATGGCTGCTGCTTTGTTTAATTGATTGTCTGTCACTTTTGGTTTATATCCCAATCAGATTCAGGAGGTGCTTGTCCAGGTCTGCTTTGTCAGAGCAAATACGATTGTAGTTGTCACATATAACCCATAGCTGGAGATCCTACGAAGGATTGCCAAGGAGCTCCAACCTGTGCTACATAGGGACAACAGACTCAAGGACATATTTCCAGTCCCCCACTCTCCTTTCCTTTCGGCAGCCACCAAACCTACGGCGTATTATTGTCCGGAGTGCCCTGAAGGCCCTAACTGAAAATGGAACCTCACCTTGCCTGCAAAACAGGTGCAAGACCTGCAGGCACATCCACACCGCTGACAGTGTACCTGTCCCACAGTCACAACAGGTGCACAGAATTATGGGGACATTTTCCTGCAGGTCTTCCAATGTGGTATATCTCATAATGGGTGTGCAATGTCCCACCACAGACCTCTATGTGGGGGAAACAGGGCAGAGACTCAGTCAACGCATGAACTCACACAGATTCACCATTAATAACAGCAGAACAGACCTCCCAGTGACCACACATTTCTCCGGAGAAGACCACTCTATTGAAGATTTGTGGGTTGTGGTTTTAATGGGACATTTTAAAACTCTGAGGGTCACAAATCACCACCTAATAGCAAACAGATAACAGCAAGAATTACTGATGCCTCCGTCACGTCCCACAAGTTTCCAGATTATTTTTTGACCTGTTGTAAATAATTTCTCTACTTATATTGCATTTTGTTTTTTTTAAGGATTCTAAGATCCTTTGAAGGTCCATGTCTTTAGTGTATAAAAAGTTTGTGAATTTTCAGTTTCTTGTCTAACACCATATCTGAAGAAGGGAGCAAGTACTCTCAAAGCTCAACATCAAATATACTCAGTTAGCCTCTAAAAGGTATCACCTGATTTCTTCACTCTTCCAAGAAAAAATTGGGGCACATTATTAGCGTTCCTGGCTGCCAGCTGATAAAGCTAGAATATCTTCCAAAACTTCCAAAACTGATCATCCTACTGAGGTAGAAACTGTTCTTCTTTTCACAGACCAGTTATCCATTCCATTGTGTCTGTGGTTTGCTGCATGCAGTAATCATATACTGCTACTCAAATTGACACCCCAGCATATGCAACAGTGCCACTCAATGTACGCTTCACCTTACAACCATAAAATGAGGGAGGAGAGTGTAAGGAATGGCTTGCCCTGGTGAAGTTGGAGTTGGAAAATGGCCCAGTGTGGAGGAACTGGAAATAATGGCATCTAGGTATTCTTCATTGAGACTGCCATCAGTTGGAAAAATGCAGTGGCACAGCAGTGATTGCATAGCCAATAACTTGGCCAGGTGGGAGATAAGATTGCAGTCCAGCCAGATGACTGGGTGCAGTTTGCTATCTACTTGACACACATTCTGTTATGGTTGATGACTGATGTTGGCATGGTGGAGGAGAAGCAGATTGAGATCATAATGAATGATAATGATGAAGACCACAGCATGTAAATCACAGCATGTCAATTATGCCAACCGAAATGCTGACGGTTTCTACATACTGTAGGTATAATAGGGACAGAAAATCAACATAGTTTTCCTTTCTGTGAAAAAAACTGCAGAAAAGCTGCAGAAAAAACTGTGTTATGTTTCCACCATGGTCTTTTCCGCAGGGGCCTTAGCCTAATTTTAATAAAGTTAACAACACTGCAGCAACAGGCCAAGCTGTCAAGACCAGAAGTAATGTTGCTGAGACTGTTACAATCCAGACAGTTGCTATGTATTTAATGAAAAAAATGTAATCTCTTGCCCAAATTAGCCCTTAAAAAAAGATTTTTCACTAACAGGATTGTTTTGACAGTATAAAGTATGTTTAAAGACTTTGTATACAGATAAAACTGTTCTATTGCACAGCAGATTTAGTCAAAATTAGGGTTAGCAGGGTTAACTGTCTTGTCTGTGTGTCTATAATTCTGTAGGAATTCAGCAGTCTCATGCTCACAGCTATCCCCTTACTCCTGTCTATTGATTTCTATCACTAATCTACCTGTGTAATTGCTTGAATCTAAATTCTTCTCTTCTAACTATTGCTTTCAAGCATTTCAGAACTGTTCTCTGTATGATGCAGTGAGATGATTCACAGACCGTACACTATCTCCACCATTACTGCAACTAGCTTCTGGTGACACTTTCAGCATCTTATACACTGTAAATGACATCAACATTGTAAGGTGTCCACCTACTACTGTCTATTAGTTGATAGCCTGTCAGCTGATGTAAGGTGGTGCTAGAACAGAATCTGAATCATACACACGTGTCTCTTCTGCATTTCCTGCTCAAACATGTGGGAAGGCTATTTTAGTTTGTCTAAGATGAATATCCATTTGTTCGGGGATGTTTGTAATATTTGTGTCGAATCCGGTTAGTGACAATGCAATTCACCCATCTCTATTTGGCACTATTGTAGTATAGTTAACGTTTTTTATTAGTTTTTATTAACATTATTGGGGGTCCACATGAACATATATACAATTCTGTCATTTTTTTGTTTTGCATTTATGTTGTTCATGCTGCATTAAAAATTATATGGCAACTTTTACTAGCGGGTCACTATGATTACATGGATGCTATATATATATCAGTTTTATTATGTTTACCATTTTTAGAGAGAAAAACTCCATTTTGCACAAAAAAACTAAATGATCCAGGGACACTGTAGTCTGACTTCAATAACTTTTATATTTTTTGTTGATGGAGATAAGCAAGGGTATACTTTTGCAGGGCAAGTTTTACCTTTTGCTGATTGATATTTTCTGGTTTATACAAGTGTTTGATTAATTTTTATTTTTTTTTTTTTGTGGAGAAAGTGAAGTGATCAGAACATACTGTGGTATTCAGTTTTTTTTACACAGTTAACAATATGGGATAAATAAAATTATTACATTATTTGTATATATATATATATATATATATATACAAAAATTATATATATAAAGTACTGTTTAAGCATGAGGATATATATATATATATAGATATATATATTCAGTATATATATATATATATATATATATATATATTATATTTCTATATTTTTTTAGACTTATTTATTTTAATTATATATATATACAGTACAGACCAAAAGTTTGGACACACCTTCTCATTACAAGAGTTTTCTGTATTTTCATGACTATAAAAATTGTAGATTCACACTGAAGGCATCAAAACTATGAATTAACACATGTGGAATTATTTACTTAACAAAAAAGTGTGAAACAACTGAAAATATGTCTTATATTCTAGGTTCTTCAAAGTATCCACCTTTTGCTTTGATTACTGCTTTGCACACTCTTGGTATTCTCTTGATGAGCTTCAAGAGGTAGTCACCTGAAATGGTCTTCCAATAGTCTTGAAGGAGTTCCCAGAGATGCTTAGCACTTGTTGGCCCTTTTGCCTTCACTCTGCGGTCCAGCTTACCCCAAACCATCTCGATTGGGTTCAGGTCTGGTGACTGTGGAGGCCAGGTCATCTGGCGTAGGTAGCACCCCATCACTCTCCTTCTTGGTCAAATAGCCCTTACACAGTCTGGAGGTGTGTTTGGGGTCATTGTCCTGTTGAAAAATAAATGCAAACCGGATGGAATAGCATGCCGCTGCAAGATGCTGTGGTAACCATGCTGGTTCAGTATTCCTTCAATTTTGAATAAATCCCCAACAATGTCACCAGCAAAGCACCCCCACACCATCACACCTCCTCCTCCATGCTTCACGGTGGGAACCAGGCATGTAGAGTCCATTCGTTCACCTTTTCTGCGTTGCACAAAGACACGGTGGTTGGAACCAAAGATCTCAAATTTGGACTCATCAGACCAAAGCACAGATTTCCACAGGTCTAATGTCCATTCCTTGTGTTCTTTAGGCCAAACAAGTCTCTTCTGCTTGTTGCCTGTCCTTAGCAGTGGTTTCCTAGCAGCTATTTTACCATGAAGGCCTGCTGCACACAGTCTCCTCTTAACAGTTGTTGTAGAGATGTTTCTGCTGCTAGAACTCTGTGTGGCATTGACCTGGTCTCTAATCTGAGCTGCTGTTAGCCTGCGATTTCTGAGGCTGGTTACTCGGATGAACTTATCCTCCGCAGCAGAGGTGACTCTTGGTCTTCCTTTCCTGGGGCGGTCCTCATGTGAGCCAGTTTCTTTGTAGCGCTTGATGGTTTTGGCCACTGCACTTGGGGACACTTTCAAAGTTTTCCCAATTTTTCGGACTGACTGACCTTCATTTCTTAAAGTAATGATGGCCACTCATTTTTCTTTACTTAGCTGCTTTTTTTCTTGCCATAATACAAATTCTAAGACTCCATTCAGTAGGACTATCAGCTGTGTATCCACCTGACTTCTGAACAACACAACTGATGGTCCCAACCCCATTTATAAGGCAAGAAATCCCACTTATTAAACCTGACAGGGCACACTTGTGAAGTGAAAACCATTTCAGGTGACTACCTCTTGAAGCTCATCAAGAGAATGCCAAGAGTGTGCAAAGCAGTAATCAAAGCAAAAGGTGGCTACTTTTTGCACTAAAAAAAAAAATCTGTCTTAAAGTGCGGCATGAACTTGGATTTCCTTGATTCACTGTACGAGGGGTGCCTGAAAAGTTCGTGGCCCACCCAGAAGTAATGACTGTGGGTCGAAATTTTGCAGTCAGTTCTCAACATACTCTCCTTTGAGGGCTATACATGTATGCCATCACTATTGGAGTTTCATTATTCCACTGTGGTAGAACGTTCCGTCCTGCTCCTCCAAAAAGTCCTTTACGGCGTCCATAACGGCTTCATCAGAAGGAAAATGACTTCCACCAATGTGCCTTTTCAAATGTGGGAATAGGTGGTAGTCCAAGGGAGCCAAATCAGGGGAATAAGGTGTGTGCTGAAGCAGTTGGAAACCATAGGAGTGAGTGATGTGTGAAATGGCGCGTTGTTCTGGTGAAACAACAGCCATTTCTGGAGCATCCCTCTCTTTTTTTCCTTAATTGCTGACCTCAGGCGATGAATTGATGGTTTGACCTTTCTGGAGGAATTGACAGGAGGAATCAGAACACTGATGTCATCACCTTGCCAGCAGATGGAACCACCTTTGCCTTTTTGGGACATGGGAGGTGAGATGTTTCCACTATTTCAAGACTTCTTTTGACTCAGGACAAAAGTGGTGTACCCAAGTTTCATCCATTGTAACAAATCTCTGCAGGAAAAGTTGAATATCAGCTTCAAACAGTTGCACATTTTCTGCAGAGCGAAGTTCTCTCATACGTTTGTTCTCTAAAGTCAAAAGTGTTGGCACCCATCGGGCTGAAACTTTGTGCATGTTCAGCAGCTGTTAGGATATGGCCAACGCTCTCTACTGATATGTCTTTAATTGATGTCTGGCCCCACTTGAAATCTGCAACCCACTTTTTCACGATAGCATAAGAAGGAGCATTGTCCTCTATTCTCCCCAGCATGACCTTGTGAATTTCCTGTGGTGTCAGTCTTTTTTTTCAGAAGGTATTGAATGACTGCTCGCTTGCCAACTTCTCCATTTCCATATTTCAGCTTCACAGCCTAACTTTAACCCCTTCCCGCTGGTGACATTTTTCGAATTTCGTTTTTCGTTTTTGACTCCCCCCCCGCTTCCAAACTCAATAACTTTTTTATTTTTCCGTTCTCAGAAGTCTTAATGAAGTCTTAATGTTTGCGGGAATTATTTTTCATGATGCTACCATTTAGTATTCTGTACAATGTACTGGGAAGCTGGAAAAAAATTCAGAATGGGGTGGATTTGAAGAAAAAGTGCATTTGTGCGACTTTCTTACGGGCTTCGTTTTTACGACGTTCACTCTACAGCCAAAATGACATGTCAACTGTATTCTATGTTTCGGTATGATTCCGGCAATACCAAATTTATATGGTTTTATTTACATTTTAACCCCTTAAAAATCCAAAACTGTGCAAAAATATATATTTTATATAGTCGCCATATTCTGACACCCATAACTTTTTTATACTTTCGTGTACAAGGATGCATAGGGCGTCCTTTTTTGCGGGACCAGGTGTACTTTTTAGTTATACCATTTTGGGGAGTTACTATTGCTTTGATCAAATTTTTATCAGAGGCAAAACAGTGAAAAAACGGAGGTTTGGCACTTTTGATTTTTTTTTTCCCCAGTACGGTGTTTACTGTATGGAAAAAATATTTTTATGGATTTGTAAGCCAGGCATTTTTGAACACAGGGATTTTTTTTTGTTTTTTGCATTTATTAGACCCCCCAGGGGTCTTTTGCAATGCATTGCAAAAAACGGCGCTTCTATGGCAGGCTATATAGAGTAGCCTGCAATAGAAGTTAATGAAAGACAGGCCTGGGAGCCTTCACAAGGTTCCCGGCTGTTATAGCAACGGGACACCGGCCCTGGAGCATTCTCCGGGTGCAGGCGATCCCTGGCATAATGGCGCCTCGGTGACCGAGGTGCCAGAGGGGTTAATGCCCACGATTATTGCGGTCACTGATCGCGGGCATTAGTGCCAGGTGTCTGCTGTATAATACAGCAGAAACCCAGCAGCTATGGCGGCTGCTGGGATCCCAAGCGCCCGCCATATTTAAGCACCTGACATCTGCCGTACTATTATGGCAGATGTTGGGAAAGGGTTAAAATGCTGTACCTGAAACAAAAAAAAATCTAAATAAATCCAGATTGCTCAGGAGACCTTTCAAATAACTAAATAACATATTGCATTGCAAAACAAGACCATGTGAAAAAGATTTCATGGGTGGGCTATGAACTTTTCAGGCACCCCTCATATCATATGTTGCAGTACTTCTGTATTGTAGTATACAGTGAAGGAAATAAGTATTTGATCCCTTGCTGATTTTATAAGTTTGCCCACTGACAAAGACATGAACAGTCTATAATTTTAAGGGTAAGTTAATTTTTTTTATTTTAACAGTGAGAGATAGAATATCAAAAATAAAATCCAGAAAATGACATTGTATACATCTTATAAATTTATTTGCATTTTGCAGAGAGAAATAAGTATTTGATCCCCTACCAACCATTAAGAGTTCTGGCTCCTACAGACCAGTTAGACGCTCCTAATAAACTCATTACCTGCATTAAAGACAGCTCTCTTATATTGTCACCTGTATAAAAGACTCCTTTCCACAGACTCAATTAATCAGTCAGACTCTAACCTCTACAACATGGGCAAGACCAAAGAGCTTTCTAAGTATGTCAGAGACAAGATTATAAACCTGCACAAAGCTGGAATGGGCTACAAAACCATAAGTAAGACGCTGGGTGAGAAGGAGACAACTGTTGGTGCAATAGTAAGAAAATGGAAGAAATACAAAATGACTGTCAATCGACATCGATTTGGGGCTCCATGCAAAATCTCACCAGTGGGGTATCCCTGATCATGAGGAAGGTGAGAGATCAGCCTAAAACTACACGGGGGGAACTTGTTAATGATCTCAAGGCAGCTGGGACCACAGTCACCAAGAAAACCATTGGTAACACATTATGCCGTAATGGATTAAAATCCTGCAGTGCCCGCAAGGTCCCCCTGCTCAAGAAGGCCCATGTGCAGGCCCATATGAAGTTTGCCAATGAACACCTGGATGATTCTACGAGTGAATGGGAGAAGGTGCTGTGGTCATATGAGACAAAAATTGAGCTCTTTGGCATTAACTCAACTCACCATGTTTGGAGGAAGAGAAATACTGCCTATGACCCAAAGAACACCATCCCCACTGTCAAGCATGGAGGTGGAAACATTATGTTTTGGGGGTGTTTCTCTGCTAAGGGTACAGGACTACTTCACCGCATCAATGGGAGAATCGATGGAGCCATGTACCGTAAAATTCTGAGTGACAACCTCCTTCCCTCCGCCAGGACATTAAAAATAGGTCATGGCTGGGTCTTCCTAGCAGGACAATGACCCAAAACATACAGCCAAGGAAACAAAAGAGTGGCTCAAAAAGAAGCACATTAAGGTCATGAAGTGGCCTAGCCAGTCTCCAGACCTTAATCCCATAGAAAACGTATGGAGGGAGCTGAAGCTCCGAGTTGCCAAGCGACAGCCTCAAAATCTTAATGATTTAGAGATGATCTGCAAAGAGGAGTGGGCCAAAATTCCTCCTGACATGTGCGCAAACCTAATCATCAACTACAAAAAAACATCTGACTGCTGTGCTTGCCAATAAAGGTTTTGTCAGCAAGTATTAAGTCTTGTTTGCTAGAGGAATCAAATACTTATTTCTCTCTGCAAAATTCAAATAAATTTATAAAATTTATACAATGTGATTTTCTGGATTTTATTTTTGATATTAACCTATATTAAAATTAACTTACCCTAAAATTATAGACCGTTGTCTTTGTCAGTGGGCAAACTTAGAAAATCAGCAAGGGATCAAATACTTATTTCCTTCGCTGTATATAGTACATTATTGTCTATGTGTATTAGATTAAGATCTGCTCCTGGTTGATTGGACTCCTGGCTACCATGGCAACCCCTTGGAACCCTGTGATCTCACCATTTCTGTGCATTTCAGCTATTCTTCTTTGACTATGAATGCCCTCCTGGATTGCAGAACAGTCTCCCTTTACATGACTTGATCTGCGTCACACTAACTCATTGGAATTCTACCTTGCATATGCTTGACCATCAGTATGGGCAAAGGAATGTGTAAAGCTGAAGGCTAAACTGCAAGTAGAATGTGAGAGAGTTGCCCCTTTGTCTAAATGATAATTTGTCAAAGAAAATGTAAATTTATTTTAAATGCTGTTAGCTAGCCTTTAGGTGATGGGACAGTTGTTCATCCACTCTGCAATACTTACACACATCAGCAAACACCTGAACAACCAGGTTAAGTCATTTCTGGGTTTTTCCCTTTATTGGCAGAAACCCTGAGGCCTGTATCCATGGACTTCTGGGCAAACAGTTTGGACCAGTGTCAGGAAATCACCCAGTTTGCCATGCAAAACTGTTGTTTGTTGTTGCTGTTATTTCTTGCTAAATTTATGCCGAATATGCAATATGCCTGTTTAGGGAGCACTATTAGATATCAGCACCAGGGTTTAATTTTTAAATTTACTTGAAAAATAGGGCTAAAAATAATGGGCAGTACTTTATATATGCTTAACATAACAGTTAGAATGTGCCAAATTTTCTGGTGCTGTTAAATATCAGGATTTAAATTACTTTGAAAAACAATTATCAGTTTTATATATGTATTTGGGCACAGACTGAAGTATAATGGGCTGAAATGTATAAATGCTTGAGGCAGAAGTTACAATACACAGATTTATTGTGGTGCTTAGATATTAACTTCATAGAATTCAATCTTCAATAAGCTTATTAATATCTCATTAATCTCAACTAATAAAAGTGGACACAGCAGCATATGTGAATAGGCACAGGACTGTCCAGTCTGTCGTGTGTGCATACCTGAGAAGAAGTGCCTAATATGGATGGACTGATATCAAGACACTATGCAAAGTCTCTTACATAAGCAGTCAAATCATTCATTACACTACTCTAGACATTTCACAGGTCTTTATGTAACAGGAACCCTCCCTCTGGTGATCAATACCAGAGTTCATCAAGGGGAACTAGTTTTATTCACTCTTAAATAGGCGAGCACAATAGTTATACCAATAATAGACAGATGAATAATTTAGAGATACAAGTCAGTGTGTTAATATACACACATTGATGTACACATATTCACTCCCTATGTGACATTCTCAAATATGATTTTCCATCTCCAGATGTCTGCCAATATTCATGACATAACACAATTGTGGACTGTTTAAGTATATCACAGCAAAAACGCAAGAATGCCTGTTAAATTTAACAGAAATAGTGATGGCAATAATGATATCAATACCATCCACAAAGACTAAGCAGCTACTGTGAATGAAGTAATTTCCCACTGCACCAGCAATTGTATTATGTTTCTCATGATATAGCAAACCATCAAGTGCCATAGTGGGTCTAAAAAAGGTAAAATAAAAGTAAAAAAAAAAATTCAGACATGAAGTAAATAAAAATTATAAAAATGTTCCTTTCCAACATAAAAATACTTTATTATATAAAAATCACATAAAATGCTTTAATCATAAAAAAAACACCAGAAATAATGCATTTTTGGTCTTTTCACTTCATTAAAAAATAGAACAAAAATCAAATATACCCCAAAATGGTACCAATAAGCTCACCCAGCAAAAAACAAGCCCAAAACCGGCTCTGTTAAAAAGAAAAGTTATGTTTCTGAGAAGATGGTGATACAAATAAAACAATGTTTTTATTCTGCAAAATCAGCAACGCTTAAAATATATAAATTAGATATAATTGTAATCGTACTGACCCATAGAATACAGATAACATGTTATTTATACCTTATAGTCAACTATAAAATTGCAAAAATTGCAAAATGTTAAAAAGCAATGCCAGACTCGCTGTTTTTTCTTTATCCCCCCAAAAAAGAATGAATAACATTTAGTAAATAAGTTATAGGCACCCCATTGAAAATGCATCTCATCCCACAAGAAACAACCACTCATATGACTACATTAATGGAGAAAAAAATTATAAATTGTACAATTGGACAATAAAAAGCCACAAAATTGCCACATCCTTTCATGAAAAACTGGCTGTGTCAGGTCTTCATCCGTCACTTTTTTCTAACTCATTACAGCCATGGGATTCTTGCACACCCTCAAATTCCCACCTAGAGATTTCCCACAAGCGCCCCTACCAGAACAATTATGAGTATGTAATGTATTGCAAATAGGCTTGCAACGAGCCAGACTTGTCCCAAATATTCCAAATTGTTCAGTTTTTACCAAAAACCAACAATTTGGAATTCGTCTCATGCGAACTAAATTGTCCACCACAACATGAATATGAATACAATAGGAGTAGGCCCAAGGGAGGTGTAAAAAATAAAAAACATTAATACTCACCTTCCGTTCCCCTCGCGGCATCTGGCAAGCTGTTTCTTCTTTCTCCGGGCATGTGACACCTCAGAAGAGTGCCAGAGCCATCATGACGCTCGATGTGCCCATGTCACTGCTGAGGTCAAATCTCAAGCTTCAGCTTTGATCCTGGGCATGTGCAGTTGCACAAGAGTGCCAAACACCAGCTCCGGCATTCATCTGAGACATCACGTGCCCTGAGGAAGAAGAAACAGATCACCAGACACTAAGAGGAGGCCCGAAAGAGATGAGAGGAGGTGAGTATTAATGTTTTTTGTTTTTTACACCTCCGTTGAACCTACTTCTATTATATTCTGGGGTCTAAAGAGACCCTTGAGCATAATAATTTCATGTCCGGTTCTATCCAAAGAACGAAGCAGAGGATTGCTTTGTCTGAACAATGAGCAAAACAAATCTTTAGAGGTTTGCCCATCCTTACCAGTAACCCATGCCTTACCACTTCTACCTCCACTACTAACAATTATGTCTTCCACCTCTGATTTTTCCACATACTAAAAGCGCTGATTGTTCTCATTCAATTCATCAAAAAAGGGGAAGACTAGGAGGAATATCTTTCTCAACAGGGGCCACATCACTTCAGTGAAAAATACATGGTTTACAGTGCAGAAAAACTGTGCGGTAAATTACCTGTTGCAACAACAAAGGTAAAGGAGGAAAACACAAAACCCTGACTCAATAACACTATATCACTCACCACTGTCAGATGTAATATGCTACTCTGAATGAGATGAACAAGCCAAGTAATCAAAAATCTTCATTTGTATGAACTACAACAACCCTGAAGCTGCTGGAGGCACTACCAAGACCATATGTAGGGTTTCTGTTGTCACCCACTCATATGATAAAAGTTACATTCATCTTCCCTTACCTCTCCTGGGCATCCTTTAATATCCTGTTCTCCCTTGGCATCTTCCTGCTGCTTCCACCCTCCTGGGTGACATCACAGGCCTCAGGGTCACATAGGGCATGTCAACATCATGATGCTTGCATTTTTACTCTGCTAGCATTGCTAGTTGAAGTTATGACATCATTACTGTAAGCTTTCAACCAACCACATATGATTGGCTAAGAGGCTGTCAAGCAATGATGTCAAAAGCCCACTTAGGACACACAGATCATGTGGTTCTTCTCCTCTATGCTCTTCTACCTTATGTTACATTTGGTGGTGGTCATTTTACAGGTTCATCCAAGATGAATTGCAAAAGATTAAATTTTATTAGAAACTTAAACATTTGAAAAATTTGGGTTGAAACTTGTTTGTCGTCTATACTAACTAAATCCTTGAAATGATAAAATTGACACCTTATCTACCCTCACAGAGTGTCCACAACTAGACATATTAGTTAGCATATCCTTTTGTGCTAACTCATGTTTATGCTTTGTTTGCAATACATATAACTGAACTAAAGATGAGTGAATTATTTGGAATGAACCAGATGTAAGCCTCATTTCCCAAAATAGGGCATGCTGACTTTAATGTAAGCATCTTTGGCATGCCCCATATGACTGCTGATGCTCAATCATAGACTTCAGTGATGACCCGGGGACGGGTGACATTACCCAGGAGGCCGGATGCTACAAAGATGCACAGGAGAGGTGAAGTAAGGTGAGTATAACTGTTATGCTTCCACACTTCCCCTGGGTCTCCACTTATATTCTGGAGTCTGAGTTGAATCTAGTCGACCCAAAACAAATCTTTGAGTTAAGCTGTCTGAACCCGAAATGAATCGAATCTTCAGAGGTTCACCCATGTGTAATTTGGAGATGTTTAGCCAAAGAAGAGGTATTTCCAAATATCCATTAAGCCTACAAATGTGAACTAACTATTCTTTCAATGTGTGTTTGTATTTACCACAATTACTACTATAATGCAATTTAGAAACATAGGTAGAATCAACAAGGTTTTTCCTGCTAGTATTAGTGATATGCCTTACAAATCCACAAGGAATACAGAACAAAAAAGATGAAAAGGGATTTCTTATACTTATCTTCTCTTTTTTTGTCAGGAAGATTATGTATTTAGTGTTGAAGGATTCTCAGTAGAGTTTTACAAAAATGCAGCTTTGCTGGAAGTGAAGTGATCACTATGTTTCTTAAACCATTTTGGAGATTACGGTATAGGGAAGACAAATTCTAATCTAGGTCATTACAAACTGTAAAGCACTTGTCAAAGATACAGTAACAGAATGTGATGTTGAAAGACTACCACAATATTCTCCACTCACATTCATGATTCGAGAAAAAGTAAAGTCCCAAGTCATAGATGAATGGAATCTTATAGAATAATAAATTCTCACTGAGATCTTAAACTATATCTTAAAGTAAAGGAGTGCTATAATAGTCCATTCTATTGCAGGTTTCAGCGAAACTATTTGAAAATAGCTGAATAGGTTTTTACCTAAAACTATTTTTATAGACCAATAATGACACTATATATGGAAAATATCATCTAATTAATACAAGTGGCAATTTTCTACTCAGTTATCAATGTGAAAAACTTTCAGCCATATGAAAACAATATGGCTACAAGTAAAAGTTGTCCAATTGATAAACCTTCTACCTCGTTGCGTATACAGAATACCAGTATATCTCATCAGGTTACTCACTGTCCAGTTCCTGTTCCTCCATGCTGCTCAGCATGTGCATTTCCTTCTGACACCATTGCTGTTGAGCCTGACCAAAGCGTAGCTACATGTTCTCTTTCTACTACTAAAAGGGCCAGTGCACTTGTCAGTAAACCTTTTCAAGCCAATATATGTCCTTCTGCAGGTATAACGGTGTACTTCAAGTGTCATGCACTGCATGTAAAAAGGTTCCTAGCTTAAATTTCTGTGTGATTCTGGATTCTGTTCCTGATTTTGTCCTTGTTGGTTGGGCCTATTTATGACAACTGAATCTTTGCCATCTCCTATGACCTTTGACCTGTACACAGACTACCCTTTGCCTGACTGCTGGGACTTTTCTTCAGTGCCTTTTGACCCATGAGCAGCTGTCACCTTTACCGGGATCACTTCAAAAGGTAGCAACCCAGTAGTAAAGTTCTGATCCCTGTGTAGGGGATAAAGAGTGAAAACCAGGGAGACCACCAATGTCCTTAGTGACCCAGATCCAGACCAGTTAGGTGACACAGTTGGTTCACACCCACTGTCTGCCACAATATGAACGATATGATTATGTGTGTAAAGATATTACACTTGGTCTATGACTCTAAAGAAGCACTCTAAGTAAAAAAAAAAAAGCAAACCAAATATCTCCCAATTTGAAAATGGGGCTGTCTGTAATGTAATGTTGAATAAGTCACTGACAGCTTTTAGTGTGAACTTACATGCTCCACTCTCTGTGAACTGACCTCCTCTCTGCTATGTTTCATGTATGATCAGTAGGTCAAACTATCTATGGGAGCCAAATTGAGTCTCTAATAAACTTTGTGAGTTTGACCTCCTGTTGACATATCAAACACTGAATACATTATGGAAGTAGAGAGACGGTCAGTGCTTTGGGGAGGAATACATTCAGATGTGTCCACACTTAAAGAGGAACTTTCATGTGCTTTCAATGTGCGGTGTTATATACCGCTAGAAAGCCAACAGTATGTGCCCCGTTTCTGGAGATATTGGTGCACTTAGTTTTGGCACTGATATCTCCCCATTGTCAGAAGACTAGCATCATCGCTGGGCTGTGAGGAAAGTCCCCCTGACTGTACTCTAACATAGCCTTGTACTGTCAGAGGGGGCGTTCCTTACTGCCCGGCGATGACACTGAGCTGTGAGGAACGTACACAATAAAGCTGTAATTTATTCAACAACATTACTATACACACAAGCTCATTTTCATTTGAGGGTATATTTTTGACAATAAAGCTGTAATTTATTCAACAATGTTACTATACACACAGGTTCATTTTCATTTGAGGGTATATTTTTTACTGGTGTCCTTTTTTAACCTGTGGACATATATATTACATATATCATTTATTTATTATGCTTACTTCTATAGCATCATCATATTCCGCTGCGCTTTACAGGCATTGGGGTCACTGTCCCATATAGGGCTCACACTCATTGTTTCAGAGTGCCCGGAGGAAAACCACGCAAAAAAGGGGAGAACATACAAACTCCTTACAGATGTTGTCCTCGGCAGGATTCGAACCCAGGACTCCATTGCTAACCACTGAGCCACCGTGCCGCCCATATATAATGATTTACAATTTACAAGATTTACAATATCGAGCATGAGGGACAAAATTACTTCTTACCTTGCTCTATATTGGTAAGAACATTTAGTTAATTTTTTTCACAATAAAAAACTCTTTTTATTTCCAGGAAAGTCATTTGCACTTTTTGTTTTACTATAATACACTCGTAAATCTATAGAGAACCTCTGCACAAATATTTCACAATGTCACAAACAAGATACTGCAGCTATAGCCATATTGTGAGGTGTTCAGTTGTGTTTTATTTTACACTCCAATTACCAACTAGAGATAGTGTGTCTGACATGCAAAACTACTAATATCTACAAGACTCTCCACATACAAATATGAAAAAATATTTGAGATGTAATATCAGACAACCTTACCATGTTACCAAGCAACAGTGAAAAAAAGTAGGATGGGCAAAACAAATAATGTGCAATAAATGGATAGGTTTACACTTGGAGGGTCTTTTTTATAAATACATTAACCTATTAAGTAGTACATAGCAGTACATACTGTAGCAGTACATAGGACATGTGAGTGGACCTCTGAGCAAAGATAAATATAGGCCCTATAAAGTGGTGTCAGGTTTAGCATTTCAGTATAGAAGGATTTAATTTAGGTTTGTTAGCCTCTTGCATTGACACCTTCCCACCAATTTGTGTAATAACATTGCTTTTCTATGCAATACCCCTTTCTTAAAGCTCAATATGTATATCTTGACTATTAAGTATCACATTTATTATGTGCAAACATTATCTATAAAAAAATGAAACATAAATTAATTTTTTATAGTAAGAACAGCTACTATAATAAATTATTCTGTGAGTGCGTGTATAAGTATTTCATATTTTCATTGAATTGCTTTGGGTCATTTGGAAAGTCCCACCTGTTGTCTTGCACAGTGCCTTTTCATTGTGTTACCTTTGGCTCTAAAAAAATAGTTATACATAATTTTTTTCATAATTTCTGAATTACCATTTTCAATTACTTTTAAAGCTCATGTGGAAATATTCTGTAAAGTGAACTAAGAAAGCAACATGTTTTAAAAATATTCCATTTAGACTTATTTTTAAAATGTATATAAAGGAAGACCACAGAGATATTAATACTGATATTTAGTCAGGGAAATATTTCTGTACAAATTATTTTATTCTAATTTCATGCAGTAAGAGCAGGTGCTCAACACAAGAAGGAAGTGCATTGTTTAATAATGTTGTATACAGGAAATATGCAACAATGACACAATCAATACAGACAACGGAGATTGGAAAATATAACATAATAGGCTTTTTTCTTGGAGGTCTAGTGCTTTAAAACCACTATAAATATGAGCTATTTTATAAACATGCCAGTACTATGATGCATGACAAGATCTGTATCCAGGCAGGATAGATTTCCCTTCAATTCTCTTTGTAGTGCTAGAGTTGAGGCAATGATTATTATTGCTTGTTTCTGAAGTATATCTTTAGTCTCAGAAGTTGTATAATTTCACTTAGAGCCACTGTAAGTAGTGAGCAGAGTAGTTGTAGAATGTCCTGTTTTACATCCTTCCACTTTGCTATGTTGCTTGACAAGGACATCCCAGTGTGGTTTCACTATACTTTTATTCCCTGTGTATTGCTGATGTTCATTAAATGTAGCTGTTGTTCCCACTGCTTGTTTCTGAAATGTAAATGGAATCCAGTCCATACTGCCATACCCCTTCATTCATATTTACTGCTCTGTGATATCAGCTCATGTAGTGAATAATAATGAATCAGTTGTCTAGATGCCCAGATCCTCCATCTCTTTATATTTTCAGAAGGTCTGTCCCAGTCAGTCATTCTTAAGATTTTCTTTGGGTATATATCTTCTTTATGTGCATATTGTACTGGTAATTACTGATATCTCTCTATATTTTAAGCATAAAATGTACTGGCATATACAGAGAAATAACTGGCATATAGAGATAATAAGAATGGTAAATAAGTCTGAGGTTCAACTGTCTGCCTCCCATACTGAAGTTATGAGACTAAAATCTGGACAAACCTAGTGAATAATAAATAAAATAAAACATTAACTACGTGGGGCAATCTCCTGTAATTTATTTTCCTGCACTGAATTAATGTTTAAAAATATATATCATTTTTATGACCCATACAATAAAATGAACAAAATATTTTAGTGATCACGAAAATGGCATTAATAAAAATGTTAAATTTTTTTTTTATTTTACCCAGTAACAATCTAGGGTCTGATATGTCATCCTGTGTGTGTACTGGTGATGGGAGCGCCATGGTGCCACTTTAAGTATGGGTGGATGCCAACATGCGGCGTCAACAATCCTTTTCACATGACTGACCTTCTTGGCCATGATTGGTTGATTAGTATTATATAGTTTTAGAGCTATTTCCTGTTCCAGACACATCTCCTGAGGAAGCTAATATGCAAAACGTGTGTTGAGGTGCTGTCATATACCGTTCAGGTAATTCTCATTTGGAGCATGTGTTTCAAGACCTTTGTGCTTGTATGTGGTATATAATTGAAAATGGCATAAGATCTAGATGGCTCTATTATTGTGAATAATGCTAAGATGGTTTGGCTGGTGATTAAGTGCTGACTTCTTGCTTTAATGAATTGAATATTTATTATACACCAGTACTATATAGCATAATATATAGATTGATGAGTGGATTGTTTACATATGAACTTGAAATAGGTTATGGTGAAATACTTATAATTAAAGGGGCTGTCCAAGATAACCACTTTTTTAATATGAGACTGGGGAAGGTGAAAAAAAAAAAAAACCCTACTCACCTGTCCCTTGTGTTCCGATGTCTCCCACCGCTGTCTGGTTGTGTTGCTTTGGTGTTTTCTTCTAGCAGAAGTCCCCGCTGGGAAAAAACACCAGAGCAGCAGGACTTGAATGCTCTGGGAGACACTGGAGCATCTTTCCCGGCCTCATATTAAAAAAGTGGTTATCCTGGTTATCCTGGGCAACCACTTTAAGGTGGCACTTAGGCCTTATTAAAGGAGTTTTGCAGCTCAATTCTAATGATGATCTATCCTTGGGACAGATCTTTAAATAAAAGATCAGTGGACCCTCCCCTCTGATCAGCAGTTTGAAGGGGCCAAGGCGCCTGTTACTGTGTGATGTAATTACAGTCTTGTCACATAGACGTGTATAGGATGAGGCTGTAGTTACATTACATGGCCACTATGAAATGAATGACACTATGTAAACAGAAAAGCATTCACAGCGCTTAGTAAGGTACCACGGTTCATTTGAACAGCTGATCAGTGGGAGTCCCGGGTATTGGATCCCCACTGATTTTTTTATTTTTGATTGATGATCTGGAAAACCTTTTAATTAGAAAACACAGGGGTCATTATTAATAAGGGACACTATTTAAACAGGGTACAAATGGACATTAATATAAAGATGCACTTGGGAGTATTAATCATTTTGGGGGTTATATCATATATATTATAATTGGGGGTAGCAGCGGGATGGAGACTATATGTAGATGAGGACAATGTGGTTGGATGCCTGGAAAAGTGAGGAGTGAAAGAAGTCTGTGCTGCAAACCTTGCAGAGACAAGTCACAGCTGGAAGAAGTGGTCATGGTGGTCCAAATGGAAGAGAAAGGGAAATGTGAACGATTAGTCAAAGACCTGTAAGTCAAAATGTTACTGCACTGTATTCACCTAAATGATCTGTAGAGCCCTGTGCAGAACCCAATATCTAACGCTATATGGTCACCATATAGTGATAATATCAGTATACCTAAGTTTAGGGCCCACTTGGACATGTTTGCCCCTCCCCCTGTGCTGAGCCCAGAGCAACGCCTCTGCTCCTAGGCTATGCAGTACAGTTCCTGTGGTCTCCCTGTCTCTGCTCTAAGGATTTTAGTGCTGCTGGCCTGGCTGCTGCCTTCTTCTTAGATCTGGATCCCTACCTGTGCCCCCTGACTCATCATCAGCTGAAGTAAGAATTTTATATTAATATAATAATGAAATAATGCTCTGAAAAGTATTTATTCCCTATCCATAGGATAGAGGATAAATACCTGATTGATGGGGGTCTGTCTACTGAGACCACCACTGAGCCTGAAAATAGTTTTTTTTTTCCCTCCCCAGTGGGTATTCAGCCTGACCACAGCCAGGCTGTATATAGGAGTGTCGCTTGGTGGATAGACGAACCTATGCTCTCATTCACTTCGATGGAAATGCCAAAGATAGCTGAAGTACAGTACTCAGCTCAGCTATCTGTGGCACTTCTGTCAAAGAGAATGGTGGCCATGTGTGCTCGTCCATCCACCAAGCAGAAGATGTGTTAAGTTATTTTCATTCTTAATGCCGTGTTGTTGATCTCTGATACTGAAGTAATACAGTAAGAAGAATTCTTAAAAACTGTTTTATAACTTTGTGTATTGTGTATGTTTATTGTAACACGATAGCAGTGTGCGAAGCTAGGAGCATGTAAACTCAATTGTTTTTTGGGTATTTTTTTTTTGGGAGGGTGGTGCCTTTCTATAGTCCGCCTCAGGCAACAAAGAAGCTAGGTTCCTGTGTGTGATTAGTGCAGCTGTGAGACTATGGAAACTGGGGAATCCCACATCCTACATGACTACTGTGAGTGATCAGAGAGAAAGTTCCTGCTTTTCTGAGACTGCTTAAAACCCATGTGTAAAAGATATATAGAGAGAAAGATTATGTCATGTGTAACAGGTGAGAGACTACTGAGAGTGTGTTGTGACCATTCAGTCTGCCATCTTGAAAAGTCACAGAGTGGAGGTAAAACCAAAACTGACCAATGCATAGAGACGAAGAGAGTGATGCACTGAGAATAGGACTGTATACAACCTATGGCCAGGTGTGTATGACAAATCTCTGATACAGATGCTTAACCACTTCCCGCCAGAGGAATTTCTTCAATTTTCTTCAAAGTTTTTGACTCTCGGGCTTCCAAACCCCATAACTTTGTTAAGTTTCCATTAACAGAGCCATATGAGGGCTTAATGTCTGTGAGACAAATTGTTCTTCATAATGGTATCATTTACAATGTACTGGGAAACTAGAAAAAAAATTTGTTCTCCCGAACTAAAGTTCTGAAGAAGTTTTGAAAGTCCTCTGTATTAGAAACCCCCATAAATAACCCCATTTCCAAAACTGCACCCCTTAAATAGGTCTAAACGGCATATACAAAGTATCTTAACCCTATAAGCGTTAAACAGGAATTAAGTCAAAAATGGAGGTGAAATTTACACATTCACAAGGTGTTAAAGGAGAAAGTGCATTACAAAATTTGTTATGCAAGTTCTCCCGACTACCATAATACACCACATGTGAATATAAACTAATATATTGGAACAGAGCAAGACGCAGAAGGAGCGTGAATCAGCTTTTGGAGGTTAGATTTTGTTGTGATCAGTTTCAGGTACCATGTCGCATTTGCAGAGCCCCTGAGGTGCTGAAACAGTGGAAACCCCAAGAAAGTGACCCCATTTTGGAAACTAGACCCCTCAAGGAATTTATCAAGTGGTATAGTGAGTATTTTGACCTTATAGATTATTCACTGTATTTATTACCATTGGGTTGTGAAAATGAAAAGTTTCTTTTCTTATGATGAAATGTCACTTTAGCCTCAAATTTTTCATCTTCACAAAGGGTTGAAGGAAAATAACCAACTAACATTTTTCTCCTGAACACAAAATACCACATAGGTGGAAACCCCCCAAAAGTGACCCCATTTTGGAAAATAGACCCCTCAGGGAATTTATAGAGCACCATTGAGCTTTTTGGAGAGCAGATTTTGCTGAAATTGGTTTCAGGCACCATGTTGCATTTGCAGAGCCCATGATGTAGAAAGCCCAACAAATGATCTCATTTTGAACCCACATCTGTTTCAACGGATTTACTACCAATGGAATGAGAAATAAAAAATTAATTTTTACCAATAAAATGTTGCATTAGGCCAAATTTTCTCATTTTGACAAGAGGTTAAAGGAGAAAAAGCACCCCAAAGTTTGTTACACAATTTCTCCTGAACACAGCAATACCCCATATGTGGTCATAAACTGCTTTATGGGAACATGGCAGAGCATGAAATGGAAAGAGCACTATTTGGCTTTTAGAGGGAAAATTTTGGCGGAACAAACATGACCCCATTTTGGAAACTACACCCCTCAAATGAAAATTGTTATACAATTTCACCTGACTAACAAAATACTCCATATATGGAGGAAAACAGCTGTTTTGGCAAATGACAGGGCACAGAAGGCATGGAACACCATTAGGCCTTTGGAGGGCAGAATCATTTTCAGGTGCCATGACATATTTGACCCTAAGATGCAAATGCAGTGGATTGTACTAAAAAGTGACTTTGTTTTGAAAAATGCATCCCTCAAAGGGCATAGCGATCATTTTACCTCCAGAGATGCTTTCCAAAAAGAAATACGCAATGAAAATTGACATTTTCCCAAAAAGGCAATTTCATTGCCCAATATGTCATGACCATCTCATGGTACTGTGAAAAGTCAGCTCTCCAGTTATTATGTTCTGTTTCCTGATTTTGGAAACAGCCTAAATGCAGCCCTAATCTTTTGCCTAAAAATATGGCAGGGGTAAGAAATGAAGAAGCACCATGTGCATTTGAAGCCTAATTTTGTATTTTACATTGCATTGGCGAGCAATTGTTGAGGGTCTGAGGCAAAATTTAAAAACATGGACCACCTATTTTAGGAATTACTCCCTTCAAGAAATGTATCAAGGGTGAAATGACGTATTTCTGGACAACTTGTCATTTTCACTTTGCGCAACTGATGTTGCATCCATTTCTGGAAAATAAATTATTGTAACACTTGGGGGGTAAAAATGCTAATATAATGGCTGTATAATACAGCCAGCAACCGTCGCTAACAGCACAGACACTGATTGCGGCTGTTAATGCTTTAGATGCCGTGGCAATATGCTGTGAGGATCGAGGATCTAATGTATATTTTTATCAGAAAAATCCTTATAGCACCCTTGCGGAACAGGAATCTCTGCTTTAAATCTTACCAAGAGCAATATCTGCATGGAGTGTCTACGCTATCCCCATACTTACATTAGACTGGATCTCCTGAGTAGGTGAGAAGGTTCATTCTATCATTGCAATCACTCTTGCATGATCCTTCTGCTAGACAGCAGTACTTAATGTAAATGTGCATTTACATTTATTCATCATGCCACTAATAATGTTGGTAACCAATTTATCCTTCATGGAAACTACTAGAGACACACTATCCAGACAAAACCATTAACAATATAACCCAGCCACATATGTGTCAACCTTTACCAATCCTTTTGGCTGTACATGTCCACATACAGTATGTGTAAAACAAGTTAATTCTCTTTTATAAACACATGGTTTTGTGACAAGTTATCACAAAGTGATACTGTATGCAGCAGTAATACTCTGCTGATTTCTCTTTTTTTGATTCATTATATTGTCTGAAAGACTATCCCCTCTACCTAGTGTCTTTCCATATCCTGTTTTTCAATATCTCCAATAAGTAGCATAATCAGTGTGATCTGTTTTTTATTCTAGCATGAGTTACTATGCAAAGAGGAAGTCTATCCCTCCTGCCTGCAAATACTATTGAGAACTATATGTAATCTCAGATTCATCAAAGTCCCACCCGCTGTTCTTTTGCCCTACATTTTCTGCTGAAATCCCTCCCTGCTCCTCTTCTGCCTCTCACATATACTCCATATAGCCCTCTATCTCACATACTATAGTTCACCCCTCAAAGTCAGGTCACCATGCCCCCATCTCCTTCCCCAGTTTTAACAATAGCAGTTGGTGCAGATTTCAAGACGGCTTTCACAGTCTGATGTCCTGGAATGTCCATTGTAGTATTAGCTTGGCAGTGTTTTTCAGAAACAAAAAATATACATGGTACTGGTACAGGTGCTAGATATGGCTACAGGAATCACAAATGTGTGACAGCATCAGCAATAGTCTATTTTAAACCTATTTCACTTAACTTTTTTACTTAGCTACTTTGCATAGCTAAGAAAAACCTGCATTGTCACTTTCATCAAACTGGATATCAGCTAACTGTAAACACATCTGTATAAGTCAGTTTTACTTTCAGATTGGAACTGATGCCCCCAAACTTAAAATCACTAGAATGGAATTGAGATCCAATAACAGACAAATCACATAGGCCAAAATGATACCTTTGGAAGAAGGAAGGCCTTTTTTTTCTACTGTTATCCAATGTATTTAAGCTTAGTGTCAGTTAAACATGGTGTTTCAGTGCAGTGGGCAACTACAGTACTAAATTAATCAATATTTGTTAAAATCCAATCAATACAGAATATTGCAGGAAATCTACAGTATTTTTCACCAGGAAGTTAATACAAGCACATGTGAAGTTATCTAAATGTCTAGTCAAGATATTCTTATTATTAAACATCTTATTGTATTTTTTTTATTACAGTGACATTGTAGAACATTGATGTTTGAAGCATTCACGTGAATACTTCAACTTGTTTACGATGTTTATTTTAAATGGTTGAAATCAATTTGGCCCCACATTGTTATTTTTTTTATTTTTAGAGCACCATTAATTCCAGGGCACTGTGAATATGAATACGGCTTGGATACATAGTATGAAAATGAGTACAATAAACAAACTTGGTGGCCAACTGGCACTATGGGAAAGAGGTCCGTGCCCACAAGGGTTTACAATTTACAATCCACAAGTTTATATATGGTGACCACCTTTGTGTTTATGTGAGAAATTTTATTTCAGTAATATCCTTAAATAATGTCCACTGCACCTTTTATAACCTATTTGTGTTTCTGAGTATCCAATTTGTGAATATAGAGATTCAGAATAGTGGTATTTTAGCATTGCCTGATTCTTGCATTGGAAATCTAGCTTTGAATCTGACCAAGGACGACATGTACATGGAGCTGTATTTTTTCCCCATATATGTTTGAATTTTCTTTGATTTTTCTCCTGGTAAAATACATTGTAAATCCCAGTAAGGACAGAGATTGGTTTAAATGTGATTAATGCTTATAATTACTGTCCTGGTTCCTTAAACTCCAACGCACCTGCCAGACCCTCTCCCCTCCTCCCCAAGTAAAGATTTTTTTGTATTGTGCTGTGGATATTCATAGTTCTCAAAAAGTACAAGCATTACAGAATACTATAACTAAAGTCAAAGCAAAGCTCATATCTATTTTAACTACTAAAATGTTCATAGCTCTGAATGGGATGGTGAAGGAATGACTAAAATAGCAAAGCATTGAGTAGGAAAGGTGAACAGTAATATCTCAGACACACTAAGAAGCATTTTATATAGCACTTGTGCATGTTCTTCTTTAAGTGTAACGTGATGTAAAGCATAAATTGTTGCTACATTTATATCTTTTATTTGACTTGAAGCAAAAAAGAAAAAAAAACATTGTAGCTATAGATCTTTTAATGATGTATCTAATCACCTGGTTACATAAAAGCTTCGCTTGAAACAGCTTTCACTCCTGTTATTATGTTATCATCTGTTTCCTGCAAAGCTTTGACATTTAAATTTTAGTTGAACAGTTTTTCATAGTGATAAACAAACATCTGCAAATAGAAGACAGGCAGAATGAGAAAATGTCAGAAATATTAAAATCTCCAAAACAAATTAACTTAAAAATTAATTAAATGAATGGGATGCATATAATCATCAACATTTATAAATAACTGCAAAAGGCAGGGACTAGGTTATAGAATTAAATTCTGCCACTTTAAAAGAAATTATACATGGTAAGTTTCAAACCTTTAGTTACAGATACTGTTGCCTTACAAGAAAGAAAATTTACTTTCATAGTACATTATACATTATTTCTGATATTACCTAAAGTTTCACTCCAAATCCATAAAAGGACTATCCTAAGTCAAGAATCTAAACTGCAATTAATACATATTTAGCCAAATGGGTTTTCCAGAGATAAGGACAAAATAAAGATTTCACGCTGCCTAACGTATTACAATTCTTTATATATTTACTATTAATTCTTCACTATCTTCTGTACCACTATTTATTTAAACTTTCTGCAATGATGTGCTGTCCACAAGGACAACATATGACAGAAGGAGACTGGCCAGCCAATGTCCATTATAGTGATGTCACTACGGTCAATACAACACTGCATCAGGCCATGATTAGCCACCCTTATAATACATCAGCATGCAACAGCAGGGAAATGTCGAAAAATTCTAAACTAACATTACTTTAATATTTTTCTGCTGTGCTTACTTTCACTGTGTAAGGAGTGGCAGAGAAATTTCTGTTTTTAATAGTACTGTAGCCCTATAAATATTTTTTACAGTATTCACATAGTTTAAAGGTTTCCAATAATAATCATGAACAATATTATTTCACTGAATGGGTATTAATGTCTTGGAACAAACTTCCAGCAGATATAGTTGGGAAAATATTCAGTAAGTGAATTTGAGCATGTCTGGGATAAACATGCCTATCCTACGGCAAAATGGTAATAATATAAGGGCAGATTAGATGGATCATGTGGCCTTTTTCTGCCGTTGACCTTCTATCGTTTTGTTTCTAACACTGTCTTAGTTTTTAAAATTGTTATTACATCCTAATACAAATCTTACATACACTATTTACTACCTTTTACACTACCTACTTATGTTTTTACATCAACATTTTTGAATATGTTGTCATTTTTAAAAACATATTTCCATTGGTAGAAAAATATATGGGAAAGCTAATGTTTGACAAATAACTTAAGTGTTGCCAGAGTAAAAGGCATGAATTTTATTCCTTTTAGAATGCAGTTGTAACGTCTCTGCCTGTTTGGGTCTCTGCGTCACCTTCCGCTCGCACGCTCCGGCACAGGAGGTGTGTTCAGTTTGATTCCTTACTTAGGGTTCTTGTTGCTCAGTCTGAACACTGTCTTAGTACCTCTTTTCTGTAATTGAATTTCAACCACACCCACCTTCTGCACCTTTGTTTCCCTCCGCTCCTTTAACAGTTAATCTTAGCTTACCTGTGTGATTGACAGCCTGTCTGCCAATCAAGTCTGAGGCTGGTTCTGGAATTTATATAAACAGGTCATCAGTCCACACAGGTTTTCTGGCCATTGTGACTCTGTTCCTGCTAGCTCCTCTTCCTGTTATTATTGTATTTCTGACTTCTGACCTTTGGCTTCCCTTGTGACTACTCTTTTGGATTGCGATTTGGTACTGCTTTGTCTCTCTGGTTTTGACCCTTGGCTTGCTGACTCTTCTTCTGTGTTGTTAGTCTAGTCTTGTCTTGTTCTCTGTGTCACTTATTCAGAGAAGGGATCGCCGCCAAGTTGTCGGCTGTCGCCTAGGACAGTCAGGCAATTAGGTAGGGACAGGGGCTGGGTTGAGTTTAGGGCTCTCTGTCTCTGTCATTCCCTTCTTCCCTTGTTTCTGCAGCAGTACTGTGGAATTGCTCAACTAGCAATTCCCTTACAGCAGTATTTTTATATATTATCTAAAGTATAAAAATACATTGTTTATACAGAAAACCAAATAAAACCAACTCCAAAGTTTGAAAGCATTTAAAGTGACTTGAAGCACTGCATAATACAGTGCAATGGAAAGAAACTAGTGTCAACACGTGGAGTTCCTATAGCTTATATGTGATGCTGTACAGACTTAATTTGCACATGTACTGTATGAGACCTAACTATGCAAAACATCTTATAGAGGTTATCCCAACATACAACTGATTTTTAAAACTTGAGCAACCATGCAGATAAACCATCTGTACTATACATCTTACTTCACCCACCTTTGGTGTGCCTTCTCTTCCAAAAATCTGTATCTCCCATAGTTCTATTACTTTTTCAGCCCACAATGGATAATGTCAACAGTCTTTATTATAGAGCATGTGACTGTCTGCTACTAGTGGAAACTACATTTCCCAGGTGCACTTTGGTCTCTGTGCTTCCTACCTGCTCTCTTAACAGAAATTATTAATGCAGTGCATATGCTCTATCTCCTAGGGCAACACATGCATGGTTATGTGGCACTGATCTAATGAACAGCTATAACTATTTAACTAGGCATTTTTTCAGTAGGTGTATACAAATTGGCTAACTACTTTCAATGGATGCCAATGATATTTTGCAAAATACTTGCATATGAAATGTGATTGTTGCTGTGGGAATACTCCTTTAAATAAGTAACTTAAGCAACCAATATGTAATCAAAAACTATTAAAAGTGTTAATTGATTCTTTATTGTTTGACATGAACATGTCTTATTTTAGCTGAACATTGAAATATTCCCCAAGGAGGCACACTTAGTAAGCTAAATGAATCAAAAATTTGGCTTAATTTGCGGCAAAAAAAAAAAAACCTAAGCTTCAGCCACTGTGATAAATTCAGGGCATTTTAAGGCTAAGTTCACATCTGCACCAGAGACCACAACAAAAAAACACCAAAAATCGGCAAAGAGAAAAGGCCTTCACATATATAAAAACTATTTTGCTTCAGATAAAATAAAATTTAGATTTTTTTTCACATTTTATACCATATTTCTATTTAACAAATAATGCTACTTATTACAAGCCTTATGAGTCCTGAAAAAAAAAAAAACTAAAAATTGTTGAGCTATGCAAAGCCATTGAAAAGATATTTGTGTGTAAAGCAATGTTTGCCAAAAATACTAAATTTGGATTGAACATTGGGGCATCAATGACCCTTAGTCCTGAAAGGGTTAAAGCTTAAGTAAGTTTTCAAACAACTTTGTATTTCTAGCAGCGTTTGTGTTGTTAACAAATTTTGTAATATACTTTTTGACAAATTTTGGCCTTTCTGTGAGATCCTGAAATTGAGGCCTGCTTTCACTTTGTACAGTATATGGGCTTGTATGCAATGAAGATAAAATATGGGTTGCGGTTCACTTAAAACAGTTATATTTCTGGCATGAAAGAGGAGAGTCTCATCTCTCATCATATTGCACTTCTACCTATATTATTATGCAGCTGCAGCTTAGTTTCATACGAAAGATGAAAATCTCCTCTTTCACATGACACCAGAATCACATTTCTACATTTTAATGCCCAAAATATAACTGCAGGAATCATCTGTATGTTCTTTCTTAAATGTAAATAACATTCTTTGTACTGTTTGGTCTCAAAACCGTGTGGGTCTGTCATTATATTATGTTGCATAGGTCAGCACACTATGGTAAAAGATTAGCTTTTTGAAACAGTATTAATGCAGCTTTCTTATAAGGTGACTATATAAGTATAAATTGTATTAATCTCCCCAAGGTTTACTAAGGTAAATTACATTATTGTTTATCAGACAAAATCTTTTCATTACATTATTTTGCTGCAAGTCTTCATCTTTCTGCATTAGATGTAGATTTCATCCATATGCCTTCTTTATTTGATAATCAAGTATAATTTTTATATAATTTAATATTTAGTCTCATTATTCCTCCATTCTTCCTTCCAATTAACCTCAATTACCTATTTCCTTTGTTTGTGAGAGCTAATATGTGATAAAATTGAAAAGCTCATCAATACAATGAAATATTCTGATTTAATAGATTTCCATGCTGTTCGTGAATATTTCATTTCTGTATATTAAAGCAGCTTTTGGGATATAGATTAATGGTAAGTAATGAAAATTCTGGATACAAAACTTTATTACAGGAATATCCATTTTACCATGTTAAAATGCCTGCAAAATTTACAAAAGTGGTTTGTTTAGGAGGGCCACCTTAAATATCTACAGCATCTATCTATTTATTTATCTATCTATCTATCTATCTATCTATCTATCTATAGAAAAAAGAAATCAGGCAGCATTCCACTGATCAAATGAAAAAAGGTGAGGTAGTTTTTTGCCTCATACGCGGCAACGTTTCGGCTCACACTGAGCCTTTTTCAGGCTTGAAAAAACAACAAAATAGGACAACCATCTTCATTATTAGCCATGTGTATGTAACAGTTGAAGGAGGTTACATCAAAAACACCCATAAAATCATGATATCATAATCACTGATCTTCTGTGAATATATTTAAATTGCACCTAGTAATATCAGCTAAAATTATCCTTAGTTATGGCACACAGTATGAAAAATAAATAATTTGTGTGAAACATCCAAGAAGAGACATTGACCATCAGTTTAGGGGAATCAGGGTAGTCAGATAAGTATCTATGTAAAGATAGAGCACTTGTGGAAAAAGCCATTCGCATATAATTCCATTCAGGCTGGAAATTTGATGATTTTGCATCTGTTTACTTCCTTTATCCAAGGAACATGTGTGTAGCTATACTGTACAGAGGTAGTGAAATCCAAGCCTCCAGGCTGGTATTATTTGACACACAAGTTTTTACTCATGTGATAATTTATACTGATTGCCTTTGGATATGATGGTGCTTTTAACCTAATTGTGTTGTATACCTAATATATAATGATCAGGGTCAGGTTTGTCATTTTGGAGGCCCAGGAAAAGTATATATAGGGGCCCCCAATCAAACATTTTGGGCCATGCCCCCTCTTTAAAAGAACTCCCCCATGACTCCCCCTTTATTGGACCCCACAGTATATTCTCTCTTTTACTGGCCACATTGTACATTGCCTCCTTTTATAACCCCCACACAGTATAATGCTGTCTAGATAGACCTTCATCAGACAAGTTGTAGATGTAAGGAGAAAGAGAATAATCTCCTGTTATCCTGAGCGCATATGGTTAATTGCAGGTCACCACTATGGTACACTCTACACACTGCTATTATGAGTGAATAAAGTACACCTTTTCGCATCTATCTACGTGTTTAAGGAATCAGAATAGCACCAGTGATACTGGATTTTCCTTACATTTTCCAAGAACTGTAGATATGTTGCCAGACTGAGGCTAGGTTCAAACTTGTTCTGGGCTCTCTGTCGTTTGGGTCCAACAGGGGACCCATACGACAGAGAGCCTGTCTGCTAAAACGGCAATTAGTCTATAAAGGGGTCCACCGGGTGTTCATCGGTGTCCGCCGGTTTTAAACTGAAACCCGCAGAAAGAAAAGTCCTCCATGCAGGACTTTTCTCTCCGTGAAAGGCACAGATGTTAACTTAGCCTTAACTGATCTCCAGTTCAGTAAATGAATAAAATTTCACATTAAATCAATTTCACACAATATCATGACTTGCTAACAAAGCTTTGAAAGGTTGAACTTCACAACTTGCCCCTACCCCCAGAGTGGCTACACATAGACATAGGATAGTTAGCACATCCAGTTATTTTAACTTCTCAGAAGATCATGTTTATTTTTAAAAAGGGTGATGGTGATATGTATATCTGCACATGTCCAGCCAATAGGAAAGGTAAGGGAAGACATATATGTATATCTCACCTGGTGGTCATATATGTTATATATGTTTATTTATGAAAGGTAGACTCATTTTTTCTGATCATTCCTGTTTTCTTAAAATCTAAAACGCATCTTACAAATTCTAACTGCAGTATGAAACTTATGAGCACAAATGGTCAAAATATACAGTATCAGCCAGACAAATTAATCTTGAAAAGAAAAATGTTTTTGATTTATTGTTGTTCTCAAATAACAGGTTAACAACTTTGCACTAAATATAGGCTCACAATATAAGATGATGACTATTCTAGATAAATAGAAACGTTCTTTCCTCGAAGAACAATGGAGCAGAATAATGTAAGTGTCTAAAAGAAAAACTGTCTTTATTGCTTATAGCAACCAATCATGGCACAGCTTTCATTCATCAAGAGCACTATAAGAAATAAAAGTTGTGATTGGTTTCTATGGACAACAAAGATAGTTTTTCTTTTAGAAACTCTCTTAAATCTTACCCAATGTTTATAATCTGCAAGATACAACACAAGTCAACAAACATGTTCAAAAGATCAGAAAGGATAGAAAGGATAAAAGGAGAAGAGTTTGTTATTAAATCAGACTTAAAGAGGACCTTTCATGTCCTCATGCACATGCAGTTTTATATACCGCTAGAAAGCCGACAGTGCGCTGAATTTGGCGCACTGACGGCTTTCCCATTATGTGCCCCGGGGCTGGATATATCGATGCCATTAGTTTCGGCACCGATCTCTGCCCACTGTCAGAAGGGCATTCCTGACAGTCTAGTTGGGCTCTGAGGAACACCCCCCCCTGACAGTACTCATCCATAGCCCTGTACTGTCAGAGGGGGCGTTGACGCAGAGCTGTGAGGAACCCCCCCCCCAGTATAAGTCTATGGACAAGTACTGTCAGGGGGGGGGGCCTTCCTCACAGCTTAGCTAGGCTGTCAGGAACGCCCTTCAAACGATGGGCAGAGATCGGTACCAAAAATAATGGCACCAATATATCCAGCCCCGTGGCACATAACAGGAAAGCCTACAGTGCGCTGAATTCAGTGCACTGTCGGCTTTCTAGTGGTATATAATGCCGCATGTGCATGAGGACATGAAAGGTCCTCTTTAAGACCAGTGCTGAATGATGGCATTGGGAGGTCTTTGACACTGTAGAGACTTTATGGGTGCAATAAATTAACTAATGGGAGTTTGTTATAAGTCACCAACATAGGTGAAAAGGATAAAAAGCTGCAACAAACACAAAAGGCAGCAAATATTAATAATGCTGTACTTATTATAGGGGATTTAGCTATCCTTACATTATATGGGGTATGGAGTCTGCTGGTTGTGCTAAAAGATGTAAGATTTTATTAACAATTTAGACCAATTATTTCTCTCAGTTGGCTGAGGAACCAACCAGAGAAGATAATATGATGGATCTGGTTTTGTCAAATGGACTGGATACAGCATCAAATTTGCAGGTCTTGAAGAAGTTGGGCACCAGTGACCATAATATAGTAAGTTTCAACTAATATTCACTAAAAGATTAGAAAAGGGGTCTATAAACCTTAAAAAGTTTTAAAAAGTCCTCACAAATAAGGATACTGAAGATAAATGAGGAACACTTAAAGATTTATTATATGAATGAAACGGCAGTTCAGCACTTTTGATTTTTTTTTTTGTATAATACAGCAAAGATCCTACGGCTAGGGTGGTCACTCAGCTCCTGAGCAGCCACCATATTTAAATATCGACATCTGCCTTAATACTATGACGGATGTCTGGAAGGGGTTATAGACTTTTGCATCTCATCACTCTTGTAACAAGTTCAGCGCCACAGGATTGAAGGTTGCTTGATGTGGTGTCAATAAAAAAGGTAAAAAGGTAAAACCATGCAACTACTGTCTGATAAGTTTGACATCTGCTGCATATAAAATATTTGAAGGTGTTCTAAGAGATGAACCACAAAAGTATATAGCAGCAAATTATTTGATAATTGATAAACAGCATGGATACACAAGAAACAGCTTGTGCATTATTAACATGCTTGATTTGTATGAGGAGGTAAGCCCAAATCTGGATATTGGTTATGTAGCTGATATGATATATACTGTACTACACAACAACCTTGTTCTAAATCTAAGGGTGCAAGGAGTAGGGGCTAATATATGCATAAGGTAAATAATTGGTCAGGGGACAGAAAGCAAAGAGGTATTGTACATATTCAGAATGGCCTAAAGTCAGCAGTGAGGTACTACAAGGATTAGAGATGAGTGAATTTCTCAAAAGTTTGATTCTGCAGTTCGATTCGAAGTTCCAAAAAAATTTGTTTCGATCCAAATTAATTTGCAGCGAATATAGCTAAAAAACACCTATTTCCTGGCTTCAGAGAGCCTGTATTGTGGTGTAGAACACGCATTGGGAGCCTACTGTGGTAGTCAAACAATACTGTGAGTCAGTATGACACACACATGACAGACGTCGCTCTTAGAACCACTGCACACTTCACTTATTTGGACAGTTACGGGGCCAAACCTGACCAATTAACTCAAGTGTGAACTTAGCCATACAGGTCCATGTTAGTGCCAGGTAAAAAGAACCGTGCAGAGTCCCAACATCCTACTGTAGCGTGAAAGAGCGCACTCCTTTCACACCCTCATCTGCCGATTCCACATAGATGTCTACAGAGTGGCAAGGCAACATAATGTGGAGTTGGCAGCAGCATCAGGAGGCCACAGAGTGGAAGGCGATATAATGTGGCATTGGCAACAGCATGAGGAGGCCACACAGTGGCAAGGCGACATAATGTGGAGGTGGCAGCAGCATGAGGAAGCCATACAGTGACCCAGCAGTGGCAGCAGGATTAGGAGGACATACAGTAAACCAGGGGCAGTGGCATGAGGGCATGCAGTGACCCAGTGGCAGCAGCATGAGGAGAACACAGAGTGACCCAGTGGAAGCGGCATGAAGAGGCCATACAGTGACCCGGTGGCAGCAGAATGAGGAGGGCATACAGTGACCTGGTGGTAGCAGCATGAGGAGGCCATAGAGTGACCCAGCAGTGGCATTGGCATGAGGAGGCCATGCAGTGACCCAGTGGCAGTGGCATGAGGAGGCTATACAGTGACCCGGTGGCAGCGGTATGAGGAGAACACAGAGTGACCCAGTGGAAGCAGCATGAGGAGGACATACAGTGACCCAGTTCCTCCCCTGTGTGACTGTGACTTTGTTTGCCCAGGCAAATGAGGTGTAGAACAGCGTAACACTACTGTGCCCTGCACATGTGGTATGCTGGAGCACTGTGAATTGTCCCTGCAGTGGAGGGGGAGGAAACAGTGGAGGATGAGGTGGATATTGTTGCAGGACCAACGACGTGAGAACATGGAGGCAGAAGCTGCGTCACCTGTCCAGGTTGCTGGTGTGTCTGGGCAGGCACCACATTAACCCAGTGGGCCGTAAATGACATATATTGTCCTTGACTGTAGTTACAGCTCCACACTTCGGCGCTGCCATGCACTTTGGCAGACACCAACAGGCTCAAGGACTGGCCCACCTTCTCTTCTACATATTTGTGCCTTCTTGGCAAAGAAATGATGGTTTGGGACTCTCCACCTTAGCTCGGCGCAAGCCATCAGTTCTCTGATAGGTGCAGAGTCCATCAAGTGGAAAGGGAGTGACTGAAATACCAGCAACTTGGACAGGAGCATGTTGAACTTCTGCACTGTTGGATGAGTACACGCATTCTGTTGTCTCTTAGATATATACAGTCATATGAAAAAGTTTGGGCACCCCTATTAATCTTAATCATTTTTAGTTCTAAATATTTGGGTGTTTGCAACAGCCATTTCAATTTGATATATCTAATAACTGATGGACACAGTAATATTTCAGGATTGAAATGAGGTTTATTGTACTAACAGAAAATGTGCAATATGCATTAAACCAAAATTTGACCGGTGCAAAAGTATGGGCACCTCAACAGAAAAGTGACATTAATATTTAGTAGATCCTCCTTTTGCAAAAATAACAGCCTCTAGTCACTTCCTGTAGCTTTTAATCAGTTCCTGGATCCTGGATGAAGGTATTTTTGACCATTCCTCTTTACAAAACAATTCCAGTTCAGTTAAGTTTGATGGTCGCCGAGCATGGACAGCCCGCTTCAAATTATCCCACAGATGTTCAATGATATTCAGGTCTGGGGACTGGGATGGCCATTCCAGAACATTGTAATTGTTCCTCTGCATGAATGCCTGAGTAGATTTGGAGCTGTGTTTTGGATCATTGTCTTGCTGAAATATCCATCCCCGGCGTAACTTCAAATTCGTCACTGATTCTTGTACATTATTCTCAAGAATCTGCTGATACTGAGTTGAATCCATGCGACCCTCAACTTTAACAAGATTCCCGGTGCCGGCATTGGCCACACAGCCCCAAAGCATGATGGAACCTCCACCAAATTTTACAGTGGGTAGCAAGTGTTTTTCTTGGAATGCTGTGTTTTTTTAACACCATGCATAACGCCTTTTTGTATGACCAAACAACTCAATCTTTGTTTCATCAGTCCACAGGACCTTCTTCCAAAATGAAGCTGGCTTGTCCAAATGTGCTTTTGCATACCTCAGGCGACTCTGTTTGTGGCGTGCTTTCAGAAACGGCTTCTTTCACATCACTCTCCCATACAGCTTCTCCTTGTGCAAAGTGTGCTGTATTGTTGACCGATGCACAGTGACACCATCTGCAGCAAGATGATGCTGCAGCTCTTTGGAGGTGGTCTGTGGATTGTCCTTGACTGTTCTCACCATTCTTCTTCTCTGCCTTTCTGATATTTTTCTTGGCCTGCCACTTCTGGGCTTAACAAGAACTGTCCCTGTGGTCTTCCATTTCCTTACTATGTTCCTCACAGTGGAAACTGACAGGTTAAATCTCTGAGACAACTTTTTGTATCCTTCCCCTGAACAACTATGTTGAACAATCTTTGTTTTCAGATCATTTGAGAGTTGTTTTGAGGAGCCCATGATGCCACTCTTCAGAGGAGATTCAAATAGGAGAACAACTTGCAATTGGCCACCTTAAATACCTTTTCTCATGATTGGATACACCTGGCTATGAAGTTCAAAGCTCAGTGAGGTTACAAAACCAATTTTGTGCTTCAGTAAGTCAGGAAGAAGTAGTTAGGAGTATTCAAATCAATAAAATGATAAGGGTACCCAAATTTTTGCACCGGTCAAATTTTGGTTTAATGCATATTGCACACTTTCTGTTAGTACAATAAACCTCATTTCAATCCTGAAATATTACTGTGTCCATCAGTTATTAGATATATCAAATTGAAATGGCTGTTGCAAACACCCAAATATTTAGAACTAAAAATGATTAAGATTAATAGGGGTGCCCAAACTTTTTCATATGACTGTATTCTGTGATCGATTGCTGATGCAATAACTGACTAGGAGGAGGTGGAGAAGCAGGAGCATCACGACCAGCAGATGATGGGAACGACACACAGCTTTCTTCGGCTGAGGTGCTGGAGCCTTAACTGCCTGAAATGGAGTATATGCCACTGGGTGCTGCAGCAGTTACTGCGGCAGGCTGGACCACCACATTGGAGCCATGGCTCTCCCAGGCCACTTTCTGGTGACGCTGCATATGTTGACGCAGGGATGTGATGCCAACATTGGCACCCTGGCCACGCTTCACCTTCTGCCCACAGATTGAACACATGGCCATGTTCACCTTCCCCCGACAACTTTACAAAAAACTGCCACACCGCCGAGTAGGTGATTTTATCCCCAAAACTCCGCACTAACTGACTGCTACTGCCACTGCCTCCATGAACCCCTGCACCACTGCTTTCCGGGCAGGTAGGCTGCTGCGAAGTGGGTGGTCTACCCCGGGCTTGGGACTTTTCTCTCTGCATTTTTCAAGCGGAATGGGGAACGAAATCCCCGAGAGTAGAGCGCTAGTGTGAACCTATCCTGAGTTGTTTTTTCTCAACAGAACATGATTCCATGACAAGTGATCATAAAGCAATATGCTAATTATCCTATTTGTGTCTATGTGTGACCAGCCAGTGGGGAGGGTGAATTTCAGCTTTTTTATGGCTAAGTTTTGACATTGTGTTAAATTGGTTCCAAGACAAATTAGAATCAGAGTTGGAGATCAGTTTGGATATATCTGTAGGGAGGTTTTTTTTTTTTACAGTTAAAGTAGATAGTAACAGCAGATACTATATTAGTATTTAAAAAGGGTTAGATGGTTATTTAATAAAAAAGTAATATTGAGTGCTATAATTAATCTAACTATAAAGTATAGGAAGTCCACAAGAGAGCAGCACCGGAGGGTCAAATTGCACAAATCCTTTAGGTCAACATCTTATTGACCATGTAAGTAACTCCAAAGCTTGAGAAAGGTTCTATAGGAACTGAAACGTTACACTTGGGGCGAATAAAATATAAATTATAGGAACTAGATTTTTGGAGATGAAAGATTGATCCATGGATTTATTCTGATTGCAAATTTAGAGCTGGGAAGAAATTTTTCCCTAATATGGTATAATTTGCATCTGCCTTGTAGGGAGTTTTGCCTTCCTCTGGATAAACGCAGTAGGGTTATGGGTTGAAGCTGATGGATCTGCACCTTTATTTAACCATATTAATTATGTAAATTTTAGAGATGGTGAACCTTTCTAGATTCATTTAACTAATATTCCTGAGGTTCACCTACCAGAATTGAAACTGCTTTTATTATACGCGTGGGGCTCTTCAGCGGTCATGTGGGATGCATTGATGTAATGGCACTTGTGTCAAAATATCATGACATCGACATGTCCCATGTGACTACTGAGGTCAAATCACAGGCTTCAGCTTCCTCTGAAGCCCATGACATCACTGAAGATGCCTGAAGAGGACAGAAGATGCTGGGGATGTTTACCAGACTCCACAAAGGAGCACAGGAGAGGTGAGGGAAGGTGAGTATCATCATTTATTTAATTTTTTTTACCACACCTCCACTGTACCTTCATTTATTATATTCTGGGGTCTGAAGAAACCCTGGAATATAATAGTGGTTCATGGGTAGTGAACCCAAGATTTTCAGAAAAATTGTAACAACCCATCTCATTACAAACCAGTTTTCTCATCTCTAGTAACTATGTAACACATTTTTTTCGGCCTATTGTGGTATGCTGTATGTTTCCTCTATAATTTTGGTAACTCCTCAATATCACACTTTTATTCCTTTTTCTTTTGTATCATTCAACATACTTCTTTAATACATCTTATATATTCTTCTATATGTATATATGATGATTGACCTGATATATAATTTTCCTGTATCTTTTTAATTCATATCTATGTATAAAATTTGGTAAAAACTGTTTTGTAACTGTCAAGCTTGAACTTTGTTTATCTCTCTTTTGGTGATTTTTTTTTTACTTTCTGACTGGTCAACAGGATCACTACCACAACAGAACAGGTCATGCAAACATCCAGAACCCAAGAAAGAGCCCATCACTATCACACTGTAATGTTAATATCTGCCATTCAGTTTCAAATCATAAAATGAACAGATCCCATCTTTGCATGTAATTACATGACATGGGGTCCATATACAGGGTCCATAGGAGTAATAAAAGAAACAGCTACTTTTATGCACAATACCTTCACTGGTAAACAGCTGTAAGTGAACTGTGTATGAACTTGTAAATGCATCCAGGCATACATGTACATCCTGGTAATCACCAATAGGAGGACAACTGCAAGTGACACTTCTTCACTAGCGGTTGAAAACGGAAAAAAACTTTTCCTGCAAGCACTGTAGCTCCCCTCCCTTCACATCCCAACTGGGAACTGCTACTAGGCATCCATGACCTGTCTGAACCTTACCCAGCCCCGGGACCTGATGATGATGACCGCAACCTGCATTCTCCCCATCCGCAGAGATACCATCACAGACTTTGCACTCCTGCAAATAGAGAACGCCTTGCCTGAGAGGACTGTCGCCAGGTGATATCCACAATGCTGAACTGTTTTTCCTCCTCATTGTTATTTTGTGTTTCCAACTCCCCGGTTTATTGCCCCCCACCTCCCTCATTATATTCCCCTACACAATCCACTATTCTCATACACTTCCATTGGATTCAGACGGAAAATAACATTCACTGATTGGTTATACCCATCTTCCATACTAGCTGCTTCCTGTGTGCCTACCACAACCCCCAAATAGTTTGGTAGTCCGTATCTTGGTTCTGCCTTGAGACTTGTGCTCCTCACCTGTAGTCCTCATTGTGGGCAGCTTTCCTGCCCTCTTTTTTCCTTCTCCATTTCCACTCCCTTTCCCACTCATTCTCCATTCTGACTTTCCCTCTGCCTTTCTTTTTACATATTACTACTTCTAATCCCCTACTTCACCTACCTCTCCTCCCTCTTTATCATCTCTAATGGCAGCATTCTCTGTGTCATCCTTCAGTGTTAAAGAACTTAACACCCCTGAAAAATGGTCACAAATCCTTTATGACTCCCATAAATGTAAAATCCATGTATTGTGCCTTCATGAGATTGTGCCTTGATTCCAACATACCTACAATTAAGAACCGATATGTGGTAACATAGTAGCAACTCTCAAGGAAAGATTAAGAGAGTAGCCACCTTGTTTCACAAAAACCTCAAGGTCCGAATCCTGACCCTGATGCCCGATACTTCTTCTTAATATGTGACATCTCAGAAGTGGTTTATACTATTGCCAATATTTACTCACATAACTCAGGTCAGGTACCTTTCCTTCTTTCTGCTCTCACGACTCTCCAATCCTTCACCCATGGTCACCTGATTCTCTGTGGAGACCTTAACCTAACTATTAATCCACTTATAAACTCATCCCTCAATAATCTTCGAAAACTTTTAAACTTCATGCTGCTGTGCAATGTCTGGCATATCCTACACCCAGATGCAAAGGACTATTCCTTTATCTCTCATGCACACTCCTGGTACAGCAGACAGGACTATATATTCCTATTCCATGCCCTCCTACCACAAGATATTGCCTCTTCCTTTCATGACTATTACAGATCTCTATAATCTACCCCTGCCACACACTGTCAATCAACAGCCTGATCATCCCTGCACCCTCCCTGACTATATTGCTGGCACAGTATTACCCACTCTCACAGCTGGTGACACCACACAGCTAGAAACCCACTTCTCCCCAATGGAATTAGAGTTAGGAATCTATGGTCTCCCAGCGGAAAAGAACTCAGGCCCTGATGGCTACACCACATGATTTTATAAAACCCTTCAGATGGAACTCTCCCCCTTTCTCCTGAAGGTCTTTAAAGCAGTCTCCCCAGACACCCCTTTCCCCACCTCCTTCCTCCACACTCCCATCACTGTTATCCCTATGGAGGGTAAAAATCCCCAACTCTGCCCCAGCTACAGATCTATATCCCTGATTAACACAGACACTAAATTGTTAGCAAAACTGATTGCCAACAAACTTAACCCTTACCTGCCTGCACCCTGAACAGGTGGGCTTTATCCCCCCCCCCCGAAACAGAGACTCAGGACAACACCCTGAAGGCCTTCTTCACAATCCACCATGCTCAGCACTATCAAATACCCATGATGATACTCTCCTTGGACACGGAGAAGGCTTTTGATAGGGTAGACTGGAACTTCCTACAGTCAACCCTACACCTGATTGGCTTAAACCCCACCATGCTCACCCGTATTTGAAGATGTAACTCCCAAAAGAATTCCTCACCTCTATCCAAAGCCTGTTCTCCAAATTCATCTGGGCCATGAAACCCCCAAGAATAGCTAAACATGTTCTAACTAAACCCAAAGAGAAAGGGGACCTGGACATCCTTGACAGCACTCATTATTACTTAGCTGCGGTCACTGGGCACTTACTGGTTTGGCATCACGCCTCCAGTACTAAACTCTATGTTGCCCTGCAAATGTCATTGTGCTCCCTTCCTATCACTACTCTTCTGTGGCTCCATAGACCTCACTGGTCAGATACGGTGCTCACTGCCTTTACGTACAACGCCCAACAAGTCCTGGGAGTGTCCCGGGAAATACCACACCCTGCAGTGGCTCTACACTAATGATGGCCCGCTGACTCCTGTCTCGGGCAACCCAGACTTCTCTGCAGCTATGCGCCCAGTCTTTTTTCCTTGCTCGCTTGAACTCTCTCCTATCACGTTCTCCCAGGTTGTCTCTCAATCCTCTCTCCTTCCTTACTCAACCCTGGCCCCCAGTGACTCCAACACCCTGACCTCCCATTGGCAATATATCCAGGTACACTACTTTTACACTTCTATTAAAAGAACACATAACCTCCACAGGCCGTTACACCACTTTAAACAGCTTTGCACAGCTTCCACTACGCCACCCAACCCTATCTCACTGATTTACAGCCTACTCTCCGACCACAAAGACAACTCCTTACTGTTGTTTGTTGGGGGCTGGGAGAGGGTTCTTGGGGTTGCCTTTCCTCCAGATATGTGGCACACTGCCTTCGAATCGAGTCATAAATTCTCCATTACTTGTAGAGCTCAGGAGACCAATTACAAAATTCCCTCTGCCCTACATGAAATCTTTCCTTCCACCTCGGATCTTTGCTGGCAGTGCTCATCTGGCTGCAGTACACAGCTACACTTCCGGAGGAACTGCCCTAGCTTACACCCTTTCTGGCATGACGTTCATAGAATTATCCACACTGTCACTGGTGTCACTTTGAAGGATGATCCAGCCTCTCTCCTTCTCTCCATCTTTCAAAACAAAATCAGTAAACATACTGTAGTGTTGTAGTGAGGATGCAGGTCACCTGGAATAAGTCCACTATGCGATAATTACTTTTATGGATCAGAACTCTTTATTCCATGTTTCCTCCAAGAATCTCTGTCTAGCATCTGCTCCTCCTAGCTCAGCTCTTTCTCCCTTACTACCTCACTGTTGCTAGGCAGACAAAGAAATGAGTAAGCAGCAAAGAACATACAGAATATACTTATAACAACATCACATCACTACCCTTCTTATAAAAAAAACAAAAAACAAAAGAAAATGCAACCATTATAAATGGACAATAAATCAAATGTCCAGATTGACAGAAAAATTTTACTGCTGAACATAATCCATGAGGTGCATTGGTGGTCTTCGATTCTCGTCGGGTAGCCTTGAGATATTTCATTATCAGATAAAGTCTGTGTATTGTCGGAGGCATCTCTTGTTGGTGTTGCTGAACCAGTTGTATCTGGTGGGATTTCCTCATCATCTGTCTCCTCTGTACTTGATCCTGTGTCATAGCTGCGAAGCTTTTTAAAATGGGACACATTTCTTGTGACTTGATGACCCTGGTGTTGAGCCGTAACCATGGTACCCTTGACATGTGTGACTTGAAAGGGTTCTGGAAGATAAGGGGATGATAATTTGTCACTAGGTCTCAGCCTTTTAACAAGAACCCAGTCTCCCACATCCAGCTGTTTGAAACGATGACTGCTCTTATCTGCATATCTTTTCATCCTGCATTTGGCAAGGGAATCATTGAGGATCAATGGAGTCTGGACGGAAACTACAGGGATGTTCGGAAGCTTAATGCGCAAAGGCCTGCTGAAAAGTGCAGTTGCTGGCGGAGTTCCTGTAGTAGATTGTGGGGTGGCTCTGTACTGTCTAAGGAATCTGTATAATTCTTGTTGCTAATCCTTGTGTTCCATGGTAGCAATCCGAAGAGTTTTGTTGATTGATTGCATGAAGCGTTCCACTTCCCCATTGGCTTGAGGCCAGTAAGGAGTTATTTTCCTGTGGGTGAAACCAAGATAAGTTGCAAAAGACTGAAAATTTGCACTATTGAAAGGCGGCCCATTGTCGGTCTTTATTGTTTCAGGTATGCCATATGCAGAGAAGATCTTGTCCAGTTTTGGTATGACAGCTCTTGCAGAGGTGGTGGAAAAAGGTTCAATGACTGGAAACCTGAAAATCATCTATGACAACCAGTAAATAGGAACGATCTGGCAAAGTGAAGAAATCAACACTAACGGCAGCCCATGGACTTTCTGGCAGGTGACATTTGTACTGGTGCTGGGCTATAGTCCATCGTAGTTGCTTGACGAGGTATACATGTGTTAATAAGTGTTTCCACTTGTTTATCCAGTCCAGAAACCATACTTTCTCCCTAAGCAATTGCTTTGTTTTAACTATGCCTTGATGAGCCTCATGAGCCAGATCAATCACTCTACTTTGAAGTTTCTGAGGTATGTCCAGGCAGTTGTCACGCAGTAGTATGTTTGAGTCAGATACAGAGAGAGAGTGTCGTGCATAGAAGAAGGCCTGAAAATATGCTTTTTGACCCTGTGGATGAAGGCGAGCCTCAGCTAGAAAAGAGCTCCAGTTCTTAGACCGAACAGCGTCAATAACTAACTGGAGTTGGGCATCAGAATCTACCGCATGTTTAATTTCTTCTATGGTCATTGCTCTTGGCACAGAATGTGTAACAATGAAAGTTATATGCTCCTCAGCTAAGACAGTGGCAGGCAAATCATCTTTGGTAGACTGTGGTGAAGGGTGTCTTGAAAAATAGTCTGCAGGGTTCCCTGCTCCTGCCTCATATCTCAAATGAAAGTGGTAGTTCTGTAGGCGGAGTAGCCAGCTTTCAAGTCGTGGGGGTGGTTTTGATGAATGTTTATTGAAGATTGGAATAAGTGGTTTATGATCACTTACCACTGTGAATGGATGACCAAAGAGGTAAAGATGGAAATGAAGGCATCCCCATACAACTACAAGAGCTTCCCTCTCAGTTTGGGAATAGCGCTGTTCTGTCTCTGTTAAAGCCTTGCTTGCATAGGAGACTGTGGAAATGCTACCAGTTTTGGACACCTGAGTTAAAATCGCACCAAGGCCTACAGGACTGGCATCCACAATGAGCTCAGTAGACTTTAGAGCACAGGTGTCAAACACAAGGCCCGCGGGCCGAGTCCAGCCCGCTGCCTTCTGTTATCCGGCTCGGCACTTATCTGGCCCCGGGCGTCATTTTTTATTGTCTATTTAATGTAAACCAGCCCAGGACAGGCCGCTTAAAAAGATAACAAAAAAAACAAAAAAAAAAGCTGCGCGATACCTGTCCTGGGCTGCTTTACGAGACCTCTGCATGTCAGCGCAGGCAGCGATACAATGACGTCATTGCGCCTCCTACGCTGACACACAGACGTCGCGGACAAGAAGAGGAGGCGGCTGCATCAAGGCATCAGAGGTAGGTGAGGATAAGTTTTTTTATATATACAAATAGGCTGTTGCCTGCTGGAGTATCCCCAGCACGTAATGGCCTATTTACTTATCGATCCCCGCTACTGGTCGTGGCCACCCCTGCTTCCCCTTCTGCTATGGGACGTAGAAGCGGCTGTGTGCAGGAGCGGGGATGGTAAGTGAGGCCGCGGCCTGCGAACCCCATAAAATACTACTATTATTACAGTATATTCCAGGGGCTTTTCAGACCCCGGAGTATAATAAACGGAGACCCAGGGAAGGTGATAAACATAAAAACCATTGTTACTCACCTCTCCGGCAATCCGATGTTACTCCCTGCAGGCTTCGGCCTTCTTTGGTGACGTCCCAGGCGTCACGTGAGCCAGGCCGACGTCATTATGTCGCGACGCCGGTCTGTGCGACATTGAAGAAGGTCGAACGCAGGGAGTGCACCGGAGCCCAGGTAAGTAACACTGGTTTTATGTTTGTCACCACCTGGGTCTCCGATCATTATACTCTGGGGTCTGAAAACACCCCAGAGTATAATAATAGTTCATGGGTGGGGGGTCACTATGGGACATAATATCATGTGCAGGGGCCACTATGAAGCATAATACCATGTGCAGGGGCCACTATAGAGCATAATACCGTTTGCAGGGGCCACTCTGGAGCATAATACCAATGCAGGGGCCACTAAGGAGCATAATACCGATTGCATCGTCCACTATGGAGCATAATAATGTGTGCAGGGGGCCACTATGGAGCATAATACCATTTGCAGGGGCAACTATGGAGCATAATACCGTGTGCAGGGGCAACTATGGAGCATAATACCGTGTGCAGGGGCCGCTATGGGGCATAATACCGTGTGCAGAGGCAACTATAGAGCATAATACCATTTGCAGGGTTGAACGGTATTTGTATATTGCTTAATTTTTGATATATTCAGAAAAGGATGAGGATAGTATGTAACATGCCAATGTCTTAGGTTTTAACAATACATTATGTTCTTCCTGGTTGCCCTTAAAGGTCTGATTGTAACAGTAGTAATGTACAAATGTAACTACTCCTTAATAGCTCGCTTAACTGTTAAGTAGAAGTTACTTTTATACATGTGTAAAATAATCTTAGCCCTTCAAGGTACCCCGTGAGGCTGAAGTGGCCCCCGGTGAAAATGAGTTTGACACCCCTGCTTTAGAGGATCGAAATAGGTCATGACTGTGTCACTAGTCAGACTGGACTTTAGTGTGTCAAATGCTGATTGATGTTGAACCATCCATGACCAAGGAGCATCTTTTTTAGTGAGGTGTTGTAGGGGTTCAGAAACAGTAGCTAGATCAGGTATGAAACGTCTGCCGAACACTCCACTACATAGAAAGTGTCCGTGATGGATTTTCCATCAGACGTTAGTACTGATTGAAATTTGCCACACAGGGGTAATGCAGTAGCTGAACCATAAGGATACATCTTCTGGTTAGTACATTGCAAAGCAGGTTTGTCCTTTAGGTGGTTATAGATGGCATGACTAATAACGTTGACAGATGCCCCTGTATCTACCAGTGTCTCCACCAGAGTGCCATTTATTAAGATGACTTGTTTGGGATTAGGAATTACATGCACATTTTGAGACCCCTCTTCAGTCACTGAGAATAAGTAGGTGCTGCTCGGCTCATCAGTACCGAGTGCAGGGGCCACTATGGTGCATAATACCGTGTGCAGGAGCCGCTGCGGGGCATAATACCGTGTGCAGGTGCCACTATGAGGCATAATACCGTGTGCAGGGGCCACTTTGAGGCATAATACCATGTGCAGGGGCCACTATGGAGCATAATACCGCGTGCAGGGGCCACTATGGAGCATAATACCGCGTGCAGGGGCCGCTGCGGAGCATAATACCGTGTGCAGGGACCACTGCAGGGCATAACACTGTGTGCAGGGGTCGCTGTGGGGCATAATGCCATGTGCAGGGGCCGCTGTCGGGCATAATATCATGAAATACTGTGTGCATGGGCCGCTGTGGACCATAATACCGTGTAATACTGTATTAAAAAAAAAAAAAAACACCTACTCACCTGTCCCTTGTGCTCCGATGTCTCCCACCGCAGTCTGGTTCTGCTGCCTTGGTGTTCTCTTCTGGCAGAAGTCCCCACCACACATGACCGCTGAGGGGAAGAAAACACTGGAGCAGCAGGACTGGAACGTGCTGGGAGACACTGGAGCGTCTTGCCCAGCCTCATATTAAAAAAGTGGTTATCCTGAACAACGCCTTTAAGGTGGCACTTGGGCTTTATTAAAGGGTCTTTCCAGCTCATGTTTATTGATGTGCTATCTTTAGGACAGATTATCAATAAGAGATCAGTGGACCCCTCCTCTGAACAACTGTATGAAGGGGCTATGGTGCCTGTTTATATCACACGCTGTTTGTTTATAGTGACCGTTTGATGTAATTCTAGCCTTGTCACATAGACGTGTATAGGACGAGGCTGTAGTTACATGACATGGCCACGTCTGTCTGCTGAATCCCCCACTGAGCCTGAGAATTGGGTTTTTTTCCCCCCCATTGGGTGGGAATTCAGCCTGACCGCAGCCATATAGGTGTGTTGCTTTGTGGATGGACGAACCCGCGTGGCTCTCATTCACTTTGATGGGAGTGCCAAAGATACCCGAAGTGCAGTACTCAGCTATCTGCGGCGCTCCTATTATAGAGAATGGGGGCCACGTGGGCTCGTCCAAGCAGAAGATGTGTGAAGTTACTTTCATTGTTAATGTCGTGTTGTTGATTTATGATGCTGAAGTAATACAGGAAGAAGAATTCTTAAAAACTGTTTCATAAGTTTGTGCATGTTTATTGTACGACAATAACGCTAACAGCATTTAAACGCAATTTTATTTTATTTTTTTTTAGGGTGGGGGCGTCTTTCGATAGTACACCTCAGGCAGCAAATAGGCTAGGTTCACCACTGATTGCAGTCTTGTATACAATTTGCTGTAGCTGTGAAATACCTTTAGTTGATAATTTTTAATCCTCGTCGCCAATTGTAGTGTGTTGTAGTGAGGATGCAGGTCACCTGTAATAAGTCCACTATGCGATAATGACTGTCTAGCACAGGGGTCGGCAACCTATGGCACGCGTGCCACTCTTGGCACGCAAGGCATATTCCCCTGGCACGGCAGCGGACTCCTCACCCAGCAGTTTCGATCGGACCAAACACGTCCGAAACGAAACTGCTATTATTCTACTGTGGGGTCTCTTCAGACCCCGAGTATAATAAGCGGAGCCCCCGGGGAGGTAATGAAACATAAAAAACAATGTTAACTCACCATTCCACGCTCCGCAGCCACTGTGTACTCTTCAGGCGCTTCTGCCTGAAGTCAGCTGACAGGGCCTCAGGGGTCGCGTCTGCGTCTGACGTCATTACGCATAATGACGCGACGTGACCCCTGAGACTCAATGAGCGGTCGCTGACTACAGGCAGAAGCGCCTGAAGATACAGAGCGGCTGCGGAGCGTGGAATGGTGAGTTAACATTGTTTTTTATGTTTCATCACCTCTCTTTGCCCTCTACTTACTATACTCTGTGGTCTGAAGAGACCCCACAGTATAATAATAGCTAGTGAGTGTGCAGGGGCCACTATAGAGCATAATACCGTGTGCAGGGACCACTATAGAGCATAATACCGTGTGCAGGGACCACTATGGGACAAATACCGTGTGCAGAGGCCGCTATGGGATATATACCTTGTGTAGGGGCCGTTATGGGACATAATACCATGTGCAGGGACCGCTATGGGACAAATACTGTGTGCAGAGGCCGCTATGGGACATAATACCGTGTGCAGGGACCGCTATGGGACATATACCGTGTGCAGGGACCGCTATGGGACATATACCGTGTGCAGAGGCCGCTATGGGACATATACCATGTTGCAGGGGCCGCTATGGGACATATACCATGTGCAGAGGCCGCTATGGGACATAATACCGTGTGCAGGGACCGCTATGGGACATAATACCGTGTGCAGGGACCGCTATGGGACATATACTGTGTGCAGAGGCCGCTATGGGACATATACCATGTTGCAGGGGCCGCTATGGGACATATACCACGTTGCAGGGGCCGCTATGGGACATTATTCTGAATAACGGTGTGTTCTCTATATTAAGGATGTGTTTTTGCACAGAAAACTCAGGCTTTGTTTTTTTTTGTGCAAAAATGCACCAGTTTTACATCGAATGAAAAAGTTCCAAATATAGCTGCATCCAGATACATAGTGTGTTTTCACCATAAGACTGCCGCCATACGGTGCTCCTGGACACATTTACCACTAATTGGCGGTTGCACATGGACTTTCATTGCTTCTAATCAGAAAGTACAGGAGCGTCCCAGGAAATAGCAGTAAAAGCATGTGTCCTAAAGCATCTGGTGGCAGCACTTCTGTATTATGGTTTGTGGTATATAACTTTAGTTTAGGGGTCGTCAGACTTACAATTATTGACCGGCACTCCAAGTACCTCTTCTTTGATTTTTTTATTAAAATCGGCACGCCGAACAAAAAAGGTTGCCTACCCCTGGTCTAGCATCTCCCTCCTAGCTCAACTCCTCCTCCCTTACTACCTCACTGTTGCTAGGCAGACAAAGAAATGAGTAAGCAGCAAAGAACATACAGAATATACTTATAACAACATCACACATACCGCAAAGTAATTGGTATTCTACTGATTGCAGCCATGTCTGTCATACCCAGACTGTGGAAATCTGTTTCCCCTCCAACTATCTCTGACTGGCTTGAGGAGATCCTATATATTAGGCATATGGAGGACCTTGTCCTGGAATTTATGCCAGATGACAGTGCTCATTAGAAAACCTGGATTCTCTAGAACACCTTCTATTACTCTGCTGCTATTCAGACTTCCTTTGTCACCTCCCACTCCTCTCTCCTCATACGCCTATATAATCCCTCCCTTACTCTGCTTTTTTCTATACCTTTCTTCCCTCTTGCCCCCATAAACATGAGAACACTGTGCTTTCCCCCTTGTATTGCCTCACTGGTTGGATCTGTATTTGCTGTTTTCTGTTTCTCTGCTGCATCAAAGCTTTTTGTCTCTGCCTCGCTCCTTCTGTCCCCACCCAACCCCAACATATTGCTTCTTTGCTCCCTGCCTACTCTACTTGTTCTGTTGTATACTGTTTGATAAAACTTTAATAAAAACATTTAATAGAATATGGAAAAACTTAATCATGACATTTTAACCCTTAATTGTGGTCATAATACTGTCAACAATGGTAGAGGGCTCTCCTTTTGGCTTATGTGTGGACATATCCAGATGTGTTTATCATAAGTTAACCAGCATTTCTAAACAGGCCCGTGCTGTGGTCCTGTGATAATTTGTGTATTCTGGGCTTCACATTGTTAACGTTATAAACCACACAGCATTAGGAAATATTTAAAAAAAAGTATCTTATTTCATTATATTCCCAATAATCACTTTAAGATTTAATTTCAACAGCAACCCTCTCCCAAATAAACTGAATGTGTCATCCCTTACTCATCCTCTTGAAAATGTCCAGATATATGTAGCAAAAGTTAAAGAGGTTGTCCAGGCAATTTTTTTTTTTTTTTTTTAACTAGGCATGGGAAGGTGAAAAAAAATAAAAAAAAACACATACTTGTCCCCGGTGCTCTGTTGTCCTCCCAGCGCGGTCTGGTCCTGCTGCTCGGCTGTCTTCTTTTGCAGAAGTCCTCGCCGACTGTGACATCCTGTGTCCCTTCTGCTGAGGCCTCAGTGGCCTAAGGAAGGGACCTGGGGACGTCACAGCCAATGAAGACTTCCACAAAAGAAACCATTGATTGGATTCAGCGGTCACATGCAGTGGGGACTTCAGTCGGAAGAAAGCAATGGAACTGCAGGACCGGACTGTGCTGGGAGACAACAGAGCACCGGTGTAACAGGCCTAATTAACCCCCGCCCAGATTAAGCCCGGGCCAAAGTATACCCCAGGGATAAACTGCCCTAGGCCAAACTATACCCCGAGGTGTAAAATATCCTAGGCCAAACTATACCCTTCCAGGCCAGAATATACCCCTCTAACGTGGAACTGGGTATAGTCTGGCCCAGGCCATAGTATACCCCTGGGGATACACTTTATACCTGGGGGTGTAAAATAGACTACACCAGGAATATATCCCTCCAGGCCATAATGTTATCACTTCACTGGTTTTCTCACCCTGTCTCTAATTTGTTGAAAAGGGTGCAGATCTTTTTTTTTTTTTATCATACTCATACACACAGCTGCTTCCTCTTGTTGGAAAATACAGTACAGTGCTTACATTGAGCTGACTTTAGATGGTGCTGTCCAAACAGTGCATAGTAACTTTTTATATATGTTTCTCTCTGCTCTCTATGACACCAAACTTTTGACAACCATGGAAGACCAACTGTATGACCAGCTTTTGAGATTCTACATTGCAACAGAACAAAAGTACCCCCAGTGGATCTACGATCTACCTTCAGAAAAACATGTAAATGCCAAGTTCCAGTTCAGACAAACAGCTAAGCCATATTGAGCAGACTGAGGTATTCTTTACCATGGGAAAAAGGAGGCTCTCGCTAAAAGCCTACTGACAAATATCCTGAAGGCCTGTCATGACAACCCAATTTCTGGTGGCCATTTTGGCAGAGATAAATGTTCGCCAAAATCTCTGACCGTTATTACTGGAAGGGAATAAAGAATGACATTCATCAACATGTCAAAGCCTGTCAAAAATGTTTTGACACAAATCCCAAAATCAGCAAGGAAGCTTCACCACTCAACAGTATACCACTGTCAGGAAAAGTATGGAGCTTAGTCGGGATTGATATGATCGATCCTTTTAAGGAAACATCAAATGGCAACAAATATATAGTTGCTGCCACTGATCATTTCTCCAAGTGGACTGAAGCAACAGCTGTTCCAGATAAGAGTGCCAAGTCAGTAGCAATTTTTTTGTACTCCGTTATTTGCGGCCTTGGCTGTATGGACACTCTTATTAGCGACCAGGGATGAGAGTTTGTGAACTCGATCATCAACAACCTGATGGAGAATTTTCAAACAGATCACCTCATTTCATCTGTCTACCACCCGAAAACAAATGGCCAGTGGGAACGTGACAATCGAACACTCAAAGAATCTCTTAGTAAGCTTGTCAATAACCAAGGTAACAACTGGGATCAGTTCATCCCTGGTGTTCTGTTTGCCTATCACACATCTGTGCATGCCTCAACCAAGTGCACTCCATTTGAGGTCATGTATGGACGGAAGGCCAAGCTTCCTATGGACCTCAATCGATCAGAAAATGACACTGTGGACCCGATGCCCATTTCAGATGATGCCAACCCTGATGTGCTAAATACACTGACAACAATTCTTAAAAAGCTCCGCTCAACCATTAGTACCAACATCCACTCTGCCCACGAACACCAGAAGTGCGCCTATGATTGCCGACACAACAGCGACAAAGAAATCACTGCTGGCGCCATCGTTTATATCAAGAATGATCACCGTATTCATCGCATGGGTTCAAAGATGGAACCACGCTGGATTAGACCCTACTTAGTTATGGAATCCTTGACCAAGGGACGAGTAAAACTTAAGAACAATAAGACTGGCAAGATATTGAGCAACACCTACCCCAGTCTCTTGATGATTGTCCCAGTGACTCTGTCACACAGAAACACAAGCAAACTAAGATTTTCAACCCACTACCAAGTTCAGTAAGGAAGTATCTTAGCACCACTCTTGGCCTTACGTTTGATAGGGTTGTATTCTATGGTTGCACAAGGGACCTTGGATAAACACGGCGTACATATAAAACTGCTTTTTCCGTGCCATCAGCTACATCCTGACAGGAACAGAGGACAATCACTCCCTTCTCAGAGTTAAAGTCATCCACCACATGAAAACTGACTTGACAAAAAAACTACAGGACTACTTGAATCAAAATGTGAATGAATATGTGAACATCTTTGGTATGTCTCATGATGGATTCTGGGCAACTGATGCAGAGATCATGGCCACAGCAAATCTGTTGAGTTGCGACATCATCATCTACACGAACGTCGGTGACTCCATGGATTGGTTGATATATTCTGCAAGCTTCAGTCTGCAGTTAACAACAGAACATGCACTTTATCTTGAAAACAAGCATCATCATTTTAATGTTATCAGTGTTTCCCTTTAAATGTTTATATTGTAGCAAGGACTTGCTAGTGTAAAGGTCCTGATACATGAGACGATTATTGGGCGATTTGTTGTTCCTTGCATTGAGTGATAAGTGACTTATTGCTAACGAGAAATCGCTGAGAAAAAAAAAAAATTTACATACTCACCGCCCAGCATGTCCTGACCCTCCTCCGTTCCTTCTTCATGTTTCCGCCAGCTGCCATTTCTTGCTTCTCTGGCTGCAGCTTTTGAATTTCGTGCTATCTCCTATCTCTCCGGGTCCTCCCGGTCACCTGATCAGTGTATGACGCGTCATGCACTGATCAGGTGACCCACAATCAGCTGATAATCGCACCATGTAAAGCCACCTTTATAAGTTGAAATTTCAAGACGTTTTTTTATGAACAGTCAAGTTTTTCTAGTAGAAGTAATAAAAGTCTATGTGTTTAAAGCTGTAACATTTAAGTCAGCTTTCTCACTAAATTTTTCAACATTTTATTGGGGATTCAGCTTTGTCTGGTAAGATAAGTAATTTTTGTGTACAAGTGTATCTCAATAAATTAGAATATCATTAAAAAGTTTTTTGTTTTTTTTTAGTAATTCAATTGAAAAAGTAAAACACATATATTATATTGACTTGACAGATGTCCAGAAGGCAGTCATTGACACACTCCACAAAGAGGGTAAGCCAAAAAAAGTCATTGCTAAAGAAGCTGACTGTTCACAGAGTGCTGTATCAAAGCATATTAATGGAAAGTTGAGTGGAAGGAAAAAGTGTGGTAGAAAAAGGTGCACAAGCAACCAGGATAACCGTAGCCTTGATAGGATTAAGAAAAGGCCATTCAAAAATTTGGGGGAGATTCACAAGGAGTGGACTGCTGCTGGAGTCAGTGCTTCAAGAGCCACCACACACAGACGTATCCAGGACATAGGCTACAAGTGTCGCATTCCATATGTCAAGCCACTCATGACCAATAGACAATGCCAGAAGTGTCTTACCTGGGCCAAGGAGAGAAAGAACTGGACTGTTGCTCAGATGAAAGTAAATTTTGCATTTCATTTGAAAAAAAAAGGACCCAGAGTCTGGAGGAAGAGTGGAGAGGCACACAATCCAAGCTGCTTGAGGTCTAGTGTGAAGTTTCCACAATCAGTGACGGTTTGGGGAGCCATGTCATCTGCTGGTGTAGGTCCACTGTGTTTTATCAAGACCAAAGTCAATGTAGCCATCTACCAGGAAATTCTAGAGCACTTCATGCTTCCCTCTGCCGACAAGCTTTTTGGAGATGGAATTTTCATTTTCCAACAGGACTTGGCACCTGTCTACACTGCCAAAAGTACCAATACCTGGTTTAATAACCACGGTATCACTGTGCTTGATTGGCCAACAAACTCACCTTACCTTAAACCCATAGAGAATCTATGGGGTATTGTCAAGAGGAAGATGAGAGACACCAGACCCAACAATGCAGACGAGCTGAAGACTGCTATCAAAGCAACCTGGGCTTCAATAACTCCTCTGCAGTGCTACAGGCTGATCGCCTCCATGCCACGCCGCATTGATGCAGTCATTTATGCAAAAGGAGCCCCTACCAAGTATTGAGTGCATTTACTGTACATACTTTTCATTTGGCTGTGTTAAATATTTTTTTTACAGTTGGTCTTATATAATATTCAAATTTTCTGAGATAATGACTTTTGGGTTTTCCTTGGCTGTAAGCCATAATCATCAACATTAACATAAATAAACACTTGAAAAAGTTCACTGTATGTAATGACTCAATATAATATAATATTCACTTTTTCAATTGAATTACTAAAAAAAAAAAAATAACTTTTTGATGATATTCTAATTTATTGAGATACACTTGTATATTGCTCAATGCTAGTGATGGGGGTATAATATGATCTGAGGGGTATGAATTGGCCTAAGCTAATTTATACTCTGGTGTATAAATTGGCCTAGTCCAATTTATACCCCAGAGTATAATCTGGCCTAGGCCACTTTAACCCTGGGTATAGTCTGGACTGAGGGTATACTCTGGCCTGTTACACTGGGAACAGGTGAGTATGTTTTTGTTTTTTTCACCTCCCCCGGCCTAATTAAAAAAAAAAAAGTTAGCCTGGACAAAGTGATGTACTAAAAATCCTGTTTATGTCTGTGTGCGGCCACCTACTATTAGAGGGTGAAATGTACTGAATTGCTTTCTAGACAAATTGGAATTCTTAACTATATATAAGATCAGTTAAGTGTGGGCATAGCTGTAAGTGAATTTCCAGAATTAACTACTATTATTTTACACAAAGAGTTATACACAGAGAATGAATTCCCAGCTGGCCACTATCCATTACTATTAAAATGATATTTCTATTCCTTTAGATTATCCTCTCTCCAACTGTGTTATCTGTGTGAGTCTGGCAATTTTGTAATTCTGACAAACTAAGGTATGCGCTGAATTGTGTGGACTTATCTGAGGACAAATTTAAATTGCTTAGATACAACAAATACCACCAAGAGAGCACCATATAAACAAAATACTGTGAAAAAGTATTTGCCCTGTTAGGGCTTTCTTATTTTTGCACATTTACTACACTTAAATGTTTCAAATTATTAAACAAATTTGAATATCAGACAAAGATAACCTGAGTAAATACAAAAAGCTGTTTTTAATTGATGATTTCATTTATTAAGGAAAAAAATCTATCCAAAAACAACCTGGCCCTATGTGAAAAAATAATTACACCCCATGAATTATCTGTGATTAACCACATTTTTTGGAAAGCTGAGTTCAATTTCACTAGTCCCACCTGGCCTTGATTACTGCCACACCTGTATAATCAAGACATCACTTAAATAGAACCTGTCTGACAACATGAAGTAGGCTAAAAGATCTCAAAAAGCAACACATTATGCCCAGATCTAAAAAAAAATGCAGGAACAGATGAGAAACAGTCATTGACATCTACTAATCTGGAAAAGGTAACAGAGCTATTTTGAAGGCTTTGGGACTACAGCAAACCATAGTGATGAACCTTCCCAGGAATGGCTGGCAAAATTACTCCAAGAGCGCATCAACGACTCATTTTAGAATCACAAAATAACCTAGACCAACATCTAAAGCACTCCAGGCCTCACTTGCTTCAGATAAGGTCAGTGTTCATGATTCAACAATAAGAAAGAGACTGGGTAAAAATGTTATCAAAGGGAGATTCCCAAGGCGAAAACTACTGCTGACCAAAAGAGAACACAAGGCCCAGCTCACGCCAAAAAACATATTTATAATCCCCAAGAATTTGGGGAAAATATTCTCTGGACTGACGAGAGAGAAAAGTAACTTTTTACAAGGTGGTGGAAGAGTGATGGTCTAGGGCTGTTTTGCTGCTTCAGGACTTGGACAACTTGATGGATTTGAATTTTGCTCTCTACCAGAGAATCCTGAAGGAGAATGTCTGGCCATCAGTTCATGACCTTAAGCTCAAATGTACTTGAGTTCTACAGCAGGACAATGATCTGAAGCACACCAGCAAGTCCAGCTCTGAATGGCTGAAAAAAAAAATGAAAATGAAGGTTTTGGAGAGGCCTACTCAAAGTCTGGACTTAAATCTGATTGACATGCTGTAGCATGACCTTATTAATTTGTGTTTATGCTAGATTCTCACAAAAAACATATTTTATATGACCACATAATGTTAACTCCTGTTGTTTTGTGGCATGCAAAAATAATTATATTGGACTTTAGTAAAAAATATATGTGGCCATTTGGTTTCAAATCTGCAGTAAAAGCAAACAATAATTCAAGAAATCACTTTAAAGGTATTGTAATAATCATGAGCTAACAGAATAGCCAGATGAAATAAATACAAAATACAAGACGTCCATTGAAACAATAAAGCAGCTATAAAACAAAAGCCACTTTGTAAATAACTATTAAAATCATATTAAAGGAAATTCTTTTTTTTTTTTTTTTCAAATTGAAAGACTGAAGATTTATGTTATGTTTAGAACTTTATTCTCTCTTGCCTTTCATAATTTTTCAGTTACTTTTTTTCAGCCAATATGCCTCTCCAAATAATGATGCATGCTATTGCTTTTTGAGTACTGTTTATTGTATTTACTTGTCAAAATAAAATGTGAAAAAGAAGCTATTGATTTATTGTCGTATAGAAACATACAAATTGGCAGGGAAGAATCATTTTGCTAAATTAGTCTGCCATTTTCTTTGCTCACGACAAAACTATGCACTTTACTAAATTACATTTATTAGGTTCTATCTTTTAAATAAATTAGTTAACTGTCTTTACATCCTGCTGCTATTACTGATCACGTTCTTATATACTCCATGATCGTGTTCTTTAGCATATAACCTAATTTTCCTACTTTAAAGCTAAAGATAAACATTGTGAATCATGATATGCTTTTTTTCATCTAATATAAAATCAGTTTACTGAAATATTTTTTATGTAGAATATGAATGACCTCTATGGTCTGAAATGAGTTTAAAAATCAGTAACATCTGTTTTAGGAGCAAAATGAATGAAAAAAGAATTATTTAAGAAAACATTGCATTCATTAGTTTTATTGATGATCTTAGAGATGAGCATATGTAGTGAAATCAAAATTTACTTTTTTGAGTGATTTTCATTATTTTGGATCAGTTTTTTGCCACATAAATTGACAACGGGGTGGGAATATTCCAACACTGAAATAATTGCAATTGCATCATTGCCATAACTCCATAATAGAAAATGTACCCGCCAATAAAGATCAATTTTGAGAGACTTCCTCATCTCCGTGGGTCTGTTTCAATACAGTAATTGGTTTCTACAATGCTAGGTAGGCTATTTGTTATATACCGTATTTTTCGGACTATAAGACGCACCGGACCATAAGACGCACCTAGGGTTTTAGAGGAGGAAAATAGGGAGAAAAATTTTGAAGCAAAAAAAGTAAAATATTTAATATATAGGAGTTGTAGTTTTGCAACAGCTACAAGGATACATTGACAGGTGACCCTGCAGCTGTATGGGGATGCATAGGGCGTCTTTTTTTTGTGGGGCCAGGAGTACTTTTTAGTTATACCATTTTGGGGAATGTCTATTGCTTTGATCACTTTTTATTCAAATCAGATGCAAAACAGTGAAACAAAATGGTGGTCCAGCACTCTTAATTTTTTTTCCCGCTATGACGTTCACCCTACAGGAAAAATATTTTTATAAGTTTGTAGACCGGGCATTTTCAGACACAGGGATACCTAATGTGTATGTGTTTCACAGTAATTTTATACTTGTATATGTATTCTAGGGAAAGGGGGTGATATAGAACTTTTAATTTTTTTTTTATTTTTTTTTTTAAAACTTTTTTTTTTTTTTTTTACTATTTTATTAGCCCCGCTAGGGGGCTTGACCTTGCAATCATTTCATTGCAAGTCCCATAGACTGCAAAGTGTATTGCAGTCTATGGGAGATTCTGTATATTATTAATAGTAATATTACTATGACAGGCCTGGGAGCCTTCAAAAGGCTCCCGGCTGTCACAGGAACAGGACGGCTCCCACGATCGCGCTGCGAGGGAGCCGTCCTGTACCAAGAAAGGTACGGGGGCAGTGGAGACCGGCCCTGGGGGCAGCTTTACTACCTTTAGGGGGCTAACAGGTAGTAATGATCAGAGTGATCGTGGGCATTAGCTCCGAGTCTGCACATTACAACGGAGATCCGGTTGCTATGGCGACCGCTCTGCAGCAGAGTGGCCGCCATCATCTTCACAGACCCGGCATCCACCCTAACAGCACGGTAGATGCCGGGAGGTTCACACCGCCGGGACACCCTCTCAGCCTAAGGCCCGCAGCATCACCCCACTCCTCCCGCTGCAAGAAGTCAACGGTGGCAGGAGTGGGGCGATGCTGCGACCCCAATCCTCTGCCCCCCCCGCCTAAACACCCCACATTTGGACCATAAGACGCACCCCCATTTTCCTCCCAAATTTGGGGGGAAAAAGTGCGTCTTATAGTCCGAAAAATACGGTATGCTATAAACTGTTACATATAAAAGTATATGATTATACACAGATGTATTTTTTTGATGCATCATACATTATGAAACTTAGTTAGGTATGCTGTTTGCATTTTGTTAAAATTAGGCATCACTCTTTACTAAAAAATGTAATCTAGCAGTTCAGATTCCCCAATAGGATATGCCCAAAAGGTCTTACCAAAGCACAGCACTTTATGCCATGCCCACTGTTTATATTGGACAAAGCAGTTTTATGCAGGACATGTACAGATGTGGCCACACTTAACTGTTCTCCAGCTTGTTTAAGGATTCCAGCTTGTCTTGAAAACCAGTTCAACACAATATCATGATATGCTAACAAAAGACTTGAAAGACTGCAATTCACCCTACCCTGCTGGGTACTAACACATAGACACATATAGGGTAAATAGCATATCACTTTGTGATAATTTGTCATGAAACTGTGTGCATTTAAGAAAAAAAATTCTTAACTTTTGCTAAAAAATCTGGTCATGTTCAAGAGGAATGGTAAAGAATGGCACATTCTGTATATTTCTAATTATTTGGGAGGAGATTGCTCTTTAAATTAAATTTTAAAGTGTTTAGCGGTGAATATAATGAAATAAAATGCCATTTTATAAATTGGTTAATGTTGTGTATAAGGTTAATAATGTGAGGCCAGAATACAACCTTAGACTTCTATCATAGTACAAACATACATTTGGAAATATTGCTTAACTTGTAATACACTTATCTGGACATGTCCAGCCAAGAGGACGGGTAGGTAAGCACATATCTGTAAATTTAGTACGTACTTTGCTTTCCTGTTCTATTTAGATTTGTGTAAAGCAAAAATGATAATAGTCATTATCCCAGGAAATTTTTTTTTGACTTAAACAAGGTGGAAAGACCTATATGAACTTTTTTTTTATTTACAGGATGCAAATTATCAGAAATATAGGAGTATAGGTCAGATTTGAAAGACATATGTCTTTCAACCTAATTAACAATATAATTTAAAAAAAAGATCAATATTTTTTTGTAGTAACATCAATGTTTCACTGCACAGCTAGGCCTGCATACAGATTTCTTTTGTAGCAGTCCATAGGAAATTATTTCCTTGCATGCACATATAAAACGTACATGAAAATTTTATGCAACATTTTTGTGATAAAAGATAAAGGTAAAACATATAAAATAAATAGATAGCCATAAACTAAGTGCATGAATATTGAATACAAGTAATTTGATTCAAATTAAAGTGTAGTTGCCATGCAAAGAAGTTTGTGTACACCCAACATAAAATACGTCTACCCTATTAAACTTTTTTTGAACCTGAAACATTAATAATTCTATGTTAATTACATCTGATCAAGATTTACAAACCTACAAATCCACATATAGTACAGTCTGCAACAAAAGGGGGCAGAGAAGCTTAGTACATACTGTGTAAACATTGAACTAAAAAGTAAAAGCACAGTGTGCAGTAAGTTTCTCCTAGAAGTGACTGCACACAACCAACATGTTATCTTTTAAATATATGTTTATAAATAGCTTTATACTACAGAATTTTTCACTTTATATAATTTTTCACTGAATTTTGCAAGTATTCTCCTGATGTTTCCAGATCCTGCCATGTTTTATTATTAGTAGCAATCAACATGTGTCTGTGCTGTAGCCTCTAGAAAACAACTAACATTTGTATTTCGCTTTTCTCACAATAGACTCAAAGAGCGGTCTGGTGATTAGCTAAACAGTATTTTGCAGTATTCTATGGAGACCAAGGATGTTATTTGCCCTCAAATTCCACACTGAAGAGATGTATTTCAGTTGGTTTTAGGGCGGACGCCTCAAAAAAGCCTCACATTCATTTTAATGGGAGTCAGTGGCAGTTTTTACCTCTAGCCGATTTTTTAATCTAGACGAAAATAAAAGCGACATGACCTATCTTCAGGTGGATTCCGCCTAGAAAAACCCATTGAAATCAATGGGAGGCAGAAAAAATGCAACATATTTTTTTGTTGTGGTTTTTGATGCGTTTTTAGTCGCATCTTTTGCAAAAACCACATCAAATCCACAAGCATTTTTTTTAAAGGGAAGTTTTCAGGTTAATACAGTGTGCAGGAGCAAAAAAAATATGGCAAAAAACGTGACAAAAACCGCTATGAAAAATGTGACAAAAAAACCACATCATGTAAAAAAATGCGTATAAAAAAAGTTTCTTAATTCCTGAAGCAGATTTTTTCAGCTTGCAAAAAACTCCATGTGAGCATACCCTAAAATTGTTCAAGGATGAGATCTCTCTGATCAGTCTGGGTAATGCAGTCCAGAATGCACTGACTCCAAATCATTTAAGGTGGATCCTGGGAATGGACAGTTTATTTATGCCTGCTGGTCTGAGAGGTTAGCAAGGATTATGGGGCATCAGAAGATCTTTTAAGAAGATCTTTTAAGTAGCTTAAGATGTTTCTGGATTTGAAGGTTATCAAGCAAAGTTTAAAAGCTATTATAAGCAACTAGTGCAGTAAGTGGAGGATGGAGATTATGGGAGCTTGTCGGAATTGTTTGGTTATGAACCTCACTGCAGAATTTTGGACTGTTTGAAGGTAATGTATTTACTTATCTGGAGGACCTACATATAAGGTATTACAGTAGTCCAGATGTGAAGTTATGAATGCATAAACCAGCGTGAAGAGATTTGTTGGAATAAGGTGCTTGATTTTTGCAATGTTACTCAGGTAGAAGTACAAAGATTTGATAATGGAGGATACCTGATTCCTGAGAGACAGTTTCATAGTTTGAGCTGTGAAGTATTGCGTTTCCTAGGGAAAGAGGTGGTAGATGTATAACTTGCCATTTTGTCATTAAGCCCTTCCCGACATCCACCCTAATAGTATGGCGGATGTCCAGTATTTAAATATGGTGGCCGCTCAGGAACTGAGTGGCCACCATAGCCGTGTATCTCTGCTGTATTATACAGCCGGCATTAAACCCCCCCCCCAGCACCTCGGTCAAATATGACCAAGGTACCATTTTGCCAGTGGCGCCAAGGCGCCAACATTTTGCCAGGGATTGATGGCACCCGGAGCAAGATCCTGGGCCGGCGTCCCATTGGCATGGCAGCTGGAAGTCTATTGCTTTATGTAGCTTTTCATATAAATGTCGATATTTTGCAATGCATTGCAATGCATTATCATTGTAATGCATTGCATTAGTGATCAGACCCCTAGGGTGTCTAATAAATGCCAGAAAATTTTTTAATAAGTAAAAAAAAAAAAAAAAAAATATATATAAAAAATTAAAATCACCCTCCATTCTGTAGAACACATTTAGAAGTACTTTAAATACTGTGGAACACATAAACATTAGGTATCCTTGTGTCCAAAAACGCCCGAAACCTATATATAGAAATATTTTTTTCCTGTACGGTGAACGCCGTAGCAGTGTTGAATTGTGTTTTTTTCACTATTTTGCCTCTGATAAAAATTTGAATAAAAAGTGATCAAAGTAATAGACAGTCCTCAAAATGGTATAACTAACAAGTACACCTGGCCCTGCAAAAAAAAAGATGCCCTATGCATCCCCATACACAGAAATATAAAAAGTTTTAGATTTTTGTTAAGGGGTTAAAATGTAAATAAAACTATATAAATTTGGTATCCCTGGAATCGTACCAAAACATAGAATACAGGTGACATGTCATTTTGACTGCAGTGTGAACTCCATAAAAACGAAGCCCGTAAGAAAGTCGCACAAATGTACTTTTTCTCCATTTCTACCCAATTATGAATTTTTTTCAATCTTTCCAGTACATTGTACAGAATAATAAACGGTACCATTATGAAGTACAATTAGTCCCACATACATTAAGCCCTTATATGGCTCTTTGAACAGAAAAATAAAAAAAAAAAGTTATGAGGTTTGAAAGGCAGGGAGTCAAAAACAAAAATCAAAAAATGTCACCAGCGGGAAGGGGGTTAAGTACTGTCCTCCAACCATGAGAACTACAGTTTTGACCAGGTTCAGCTTTTAGCCAGCTGACATTCATCCAATCTTGTAGCTCAACTAGGCATTAATTTATGACAGGAGATGGATCATTGACTCCAGGCTTGCAGGATATGTATAGTAAGTATATGCATAACAGTGATAGGCCAGGCCATGACTCTGGATTAATTTTCCTAATGGAAGCATGTAAACTGCAAACAGCAATGAGGATAGCACCAAGCCCTGTGGAACTCCATATTTTGAGGGGACTGGTGATGACGATGATGAACCAAGAGATACTCTATGTGGTCTGTCAGCCAGGAAGGAACAAAACCTCTGAAAATTTGTTCCATCATTCCACAAAACTCCTTGAGTCTATGTATTACGATGTCACTGTCAAATGCTGCTTAGAGGTCTAAGAGGATTCGGATGGTGCATTTGTCTCTGGCCATGAGCAGGTCATTTAGTACTTGTGAAAGTGCTGATTCAGTGCTATGTTTTTTCAAGAAGCCTGACTGAAAAGGAGCAGCAGGACTGCACTGAGCTTAGAGACACTTGAGCACCTGGGACAGGTGAGGATGTTTTTTTATATATATATATATATATATATATATATATATATATATATATTTCACCTTCCCTGTCCCAATTACTGTATATATATATAAAATTTTATCCTGGAAAACCCCTTTAAGGTCAGTGATAATTTTCACAGAGTTGTTGCATTGATGGGATAGTAGGTCTTAGGCACTGTGGATTGCAGAGTTTATATACTGTTTGTAATGGCTATGATTTATTATTTATTTAGCTTACTTATATAGCGCTATCATATTCCACAGAGCTTTACAGAAATTGTCCCATATAGGCCACACAATCTAAGTTCCCTATTGGTATGTCTATGGAACTTGGGAGGAGACCAGAGTACCCGGAGGTACTCAGTCCAACTATGGTCTTGCTCTCACTACCATCTGCTAACTATATTCCATCGAGAAATAACCTTGTCTCACTCCTATTATCAGCTGCTAACTCACTTATACCTCGCAAATGGCTAAGCACTGAACCCCCATCTAAAATGGCTTGGGTTGAAAAGGTTAATCAGATCTCACGTTTCGAATTGTCAAGCTGGAAATCCAGGACACATGCCCGTTTCCTTAAGACTTGGGCAAAGTGGAGAGATCAGAGACTGTGAGTCCTCCCCCCCTCTTCCCTCCTTCCTCCTCCTTCCTCCTCCTACCTCCTTCTCCCCCTCTCTCCTCCTCCTCCTCTGTTTCCCTTCTCCTCCCCTTCACCCTTCCCCCGCTCCACCTTCCTAGGGATAAACACTGAGCACTTCCCACCTGCCCATGCTCCCTATCCTATATTACCCCATTGCTCTATTTGATGTCCTTTGTTTACCCCTCGCTCCTACATTCTTCCTTCCTCACTCCCTATCTCCCTTCCCTTTCGCTTCCTTTCTCTTTCTTTCTTTCTTTCTTTCTCTCCTCTCTTCTCCCCTATTGTTCTCCTCTTATATACTTACTGCCTATGCTGCGCCTTATATAGCTCAGTATTACTCAGAACTGATTATACTACAATTTGAGTTTATTGAATTCATTTAGTTTTCACCATTACTATTGTACTATGTCAGAAGTACTTTTTCTTTGAACCTGTTCATTGACTTAAATTTCCTTCAAGTATTTGTATTTTGTTATGCAAGAATTAATAATAAAAAATATTATTAATAAAAAAAAAGAAAGTAAGTATCTCTTGATGATCTGGTTTCAAAAGGATACTCAGGGGTACGTCTCTTGATCCACCGATCCTGAGACTAGTGGAGATCCATCCACCGTCTCCAACACCACAGCAGAAGCCCTCTTCAGGAATCTTATCCCATGCTTCTTAGCAAACGAAAAGTCAATAAAGTTTCCACTGGCTCCTGAATCTATCATAGCTGTACTAGAAATCCACTGAGAATTGATCAAGATCTGAATAGGGAGAAGGCAGTGTGATCCCTTCTCTCTTCTTTCAATGTGAGGAGCAACAGAGGATATGACAGCGTTCAGAGGTAGAGTTGGCTCTGAAACAACTGACTCAGAGTCAGAGAAGTCACATTCAGCAACTGCTGCAATGGTTCTAAGTGGACAATCAGGACAGTTCATAAGGAAGTGACCCGATCCACCACAGTTCAGGCACAAGCCTTCTTGAAGCCTGTGTTCCTTACGGTCCTTACTATGATACCTCTGTAGGGAATCTATCTGCATAGGTTTGGGCTCAGCCTCCTGGGGAGACTTACTCAGAGGACCCTATAATAGACGAGGAAGGAGAAAAACTGTTACTCCCATTCAAGGCGACCCATCTCTCTCTCTCTCTTGTCTGCGTTCTGTAATACGAGTATCAATACGGATACAATGGTTAATAAAAGTATCCAAGCTGGAGGGAGCTTGGGCAAACTCATCTTTAACAGTACTGGATAAACCTTTAAGAAAAAGTGGAAGCTGAGCATCACTGTTCCAGTTCGTATCAATAGCCCATCTTCGGAATTCCATAGCATAGTCTGTGACGGAACACCTGCCCTGGCGTAAAGTTAATATAGTTGCTTCGGCAGTAGCACACCGATTAGGATCGTCAAACATTTGACTCATAGCTGTAAGGAAATTTGTCAGATTGTTTAAGAAAGGATCATCAGTCTCAATTAAAGGGTTGGCCCAAGCTAAGGCTTTGTGAGTCAGAAGTATGAAGATACACAATACTTTGGACCGATCAGTTGGAAACTGGCTTGCGTGGGCGTCAAAATACAACCGGCATTGATTTATGAACAAAAAGAAAAAATATTAAATCTTCAGCTCACCATATCCACATGTAAATAGATTCCATATAAAGAAAGCCAAGGAATGCCAAGGAACGCTCACTGGACTTCTTCTGAGAAAGATGTTGAAAATAATTAGCGTAAAAAAGGTTCCAGCATCCAACAATTATAGTTAATGAATAAAATGTAACTTTTAATCCATATAGTTTAAAAAAGTAACAGCAGTTACACAAAAGCAAGATCCATAAAACAGCCTACACGTTTCAGGGCGTATAGCCCCTTAGTCATGATTTATGAAGCCACAGAACTTGTCACATTCACTGCCAAATCTAAAAGGTGGTAACTTGGGAATAGGAATGGCAGGTACCTGCGTCTCCAATTGCGTAACCCGGCTACGTAGTTCTTAAATTGCTTGACTGAACACCTGGGCATTATGGTTAGACTGTCTGTCTATTGTGTGGATTCTTGCTTTTAAAGACTGTATCTCAGCATTCATGGTGGTGGTAAGATTGTATAATTTCTTAAAATGCACCTCCAAACTCTCTGACCCAGCGATTTCCGTCATCATGGCCTGAGTATTCTGTCAAGACTCTCTTGCCGGGCTTCTGGAGACCAATGGCTGGGATCTGTAGTGCAACAGGTAGTATGCTGGAACTTGTAGTACATTGGTAGCAGCTGGTATCCACATTGTAACGGGCAGTAGCAGTTATCCATATTGCAGCAGGCAGTAGCAGGTATCCACAATGCAGCAGGCAGTATGCTGGAACTTGTAGTGCACTGGTAGTAGCTGGTATTCACAGTGCAGCGGGCATTAGCAGGCATCCACAATGCAGCAGGCAGTATGCTGGAACTTGTAGTGCGCTGGGAGTAGCAGGTATCCACAGTGCAGCGGGCAGTAACAGGTATCCACAGTGTAGCAGGTAATATAGAACCAACTGAGATCAGTAGGCCCCAGCTCAAGGATTGTCAGAAGCAGGCTACAAACACAATACTCAGGCAGTGAGTGATCAGGTGCAGGAGTTCAAATAATCAACAGGCAGGAACCAAGATGGCCACGGACAGGAAACACACAAAACGCCATCTTGCTAAGGGACTGGTACTGGCAAAACAAAGAGTTCATCAATTAAGATCCTGACATACTGTACACATGCCTATGCCTCTGCTTATTTCTCATTTGGCTCCTCCTTTCCTTTCTATGTAATTTGATACTTCATTGAGCTGACAGTCCTTGAGAAACCAAGACAGATTTTGCAGACATTGAATATCCATTTAGAGAGGAGAGGAGGAAAAAACCCCGATAAGTGGAAATTAGGCATTCTTTGATATGATATAGTGCAATGTTTCTTACAGTTTTTTTTAACTTGTTTTAATCATTTAAACAAAGTTTGATGAAAAGTCACTGACCATTTAACAGTATTGTATTTATAGTTAGTGTGTACTACATCCTGATGCCATATCAGCTGACAGTGCTGTCTCAAAGCCAAACTTAGAGCATTTCCTTCTTTCTCAGCCCTACTTCAACAGGTCCATCGACATATGTGCTAAAAGAAAAAGCAGAAGAATGGCATACTAAATTGTTATCTGTTACTTCACGTTACCAACACAACTATGATTTGTGAGCCATATTGATGAAGCTTTTTGATGCACTTTTTGAAGTCAATATGAGGAGTAGATCGTAAAATGAAAGAAATTATATTAGACAGATACTACTTCTCCTATAATTTACATCAACTCCTTAATCACTGTGGGCTAGGTCCTCCAAGGTTCAAACCAGATCCCTGAAAAATTTGAAAAACGTAATAAAACGTAACTTAGCGATATCGCCCTCGCTACACCCGATGGTGAGCGCCCTTTGTGCAAATGTGTCATATGGCGCCTCCCCACGCCAACCTCATTTAAACATGGTATGTACACCATGTTATATCGCCTTCCTGTTGCGGATCTGCCACTATTCCTTGCTCCTAAATGGAATTATGCATCCTCTCTTCCAGACTTAGGTAAGATAGTTAACCTACTACTTGAGCTCTACCACATATGGAATACCTATTGGGCACATGGGCACATATATTGGGCATATGTATGAGACATATATATATATATATATATATATATATATATATATATATATACAAATTTGACATGTAATGTGTGTAACATGTAACTAGGTAGTAGACAACCTGACTTATATGGGGATCTTCTTATGATATGTATTTACAATGCCATATGTGCCTTTCTATATGTTATGTAGATCTACTCTATATTTCTGTACTGATACATATATTATTATTATTATTTTTACCAACTTAAGGCATGTTATCATAATTCACTTGACCAGTCATTATATTATCTAAATGTCCATATTATGTTGTTGTCCATCTTATTTTCACCAACCTAAGGCATGTTATCACTATTGACTTGATCAGCCACTATATTGTATTATATTATATTATATTATATTATATTATATTATATTATATCATTATCCATCTTTCATCATATGAACTCTTCATGGTTGTTGCCTTGAATATCATATATTCATCACATACATTTGTCTGGACTTCTCTTGAGGAGATATGCCTATTTATACAGTGGGGAAAAAAAGTATTTAGTCAGCCACCAATTGTGGAAGTTCTCCCACTTAAAAAGATGAGAGAGGCCTGTAATTGACATCATAGGTAGACCTCAACTATGAGAGACAAAATGAGAAAACAAATCCAGAAAATCACATTGTCTGATTTTTAAATAATTTATTTGCAAATTATGGTGGAAAATAAGTATTTGGTCAATAACAAAAGTTCATCTGTTATATATCCTTTTCTGGCAATGACAGAGGTCAAACGTTTTCTGTAAGTTTTCACAAGGTTGGCACACACTGTTGCTGGTATTTTGGCCCATTCCTCCATGCAGATCTCCTCTAGAGCAGTGATGTTTTGGGGCTGTCGCTGGGCAACACGGACTTTCAACTCCCTCCAAAGATTTTCTATGAAGTTGAGATCTGGAGACTGGCTAGGCCACTCCAGGACCTTGAAATGCTTCTTACGAAGCCACTCCTTTGTTGCCCTGGCGGTGTGCTTGGGATCATTGTCATGCTGAAAGACCCAGCCAATGCCCTTGCTGATGGAAGGAGGTTTGCACTCAAAATCTCACATGGCCCCATTCATTCTTTCATGTACACGGATCAGTCGTCTTGGTCCCTTTGCAGAGAAACAGCTGCAAAGCATGATGTTGCCACCCTCATGATTCACAGTAGGTATGGTGTTCTTTGGATACAACTCAGCATTTACTCTCCTCCAAACACGAAGAGTTTTGTTTCTACCAAACAGTTCTACTTTGCTTTCATCTGACCATATGACATTCTCCCACTACTCTTCTGGAACATGCAAGTGCTCTCTAGCAAACTTCAGACGGGCCCGGATATGTACTGGCTTAAGCAGGGGGACATGTCTGGCAATGCAGGATCTGAGTCCCTGGCGGCGTAGTGTGTTACTGACAGTGGCCTTTGTTACGTTAGTCCCAGCTTTCTGCAGGTCATTCACTAGGTCCCCCCGGGGGGTTCTGGGATTTTTGCTCACCGTTCTTGTGATCATTTTGACCCCACGGGGTGAGATCTTGCGTGGAGCCCCTGATCGAGGGAGATTATCAGTGGTCTTGTATGTCTTCCATTTTCTAATTATTGCTCCCACAGTTGATTTCTTCACACCAAGCTGCTTGCCTATTGCAGATTCAGTCTTCCCAGCCTGGTGCAGGTCTACAATTTTGTTTCTGGTGTCCTTCCACAGTTCTTTGGTCTTCACCATAGTGGAGTTTGGAGTGTGACTGTTTGAGGTTGTGGACAGGTGTCTTTTATACTGATAACAATGTCAAACAGGTGTGTGAACTGTGAAGAATATCGCCTTGCCAAGCCCCTTGGCCTACCTGCGATCACCCTTCTTAACCTTCCACTCACAACCCGTGAGCGGACCGAGTTCATAGGATAGAATGAAACGAGCTGTATAAATTTTATATATTTAATAACCCAAGTGGGTCGGTACTAATTAATAGCATATACAGAAATATACAATATTAATATGATCAAGCATAAATATACGAGCAAAAGTACGATGATACAGCACATAAAACAAAAATGGGAATAAAGTATAGAGTAATACCGGTCCTGAGCACAGCTCTCTCTTAGCTGTCTCTCTCTTCCAGGCTTCACACAAAGACAAAAGACCTCACCCCACCTCAGTGTGAAGACCCTGTCCAGCTCCACCCTTCACCCCCCCAGCCAGCCCTCTCCTCACGAAAAGAGGAATCTATGCCGGTTAGAAGGAAAGGTGGGTGTCTGGGTTAGTTTCAGGTCATTAGCCCACACTCCCCCCTTTGGACATCTGGGATATCACACTGACGGGTCAGAAAGACCCTCTCTCCATGGTATGCACATAAAACCACTGGAGCGAATTGACCACCAATATATAAACACAGCTCTACATTCCTACAGATATGTGAGACTGATACAAATAAAGAATGATACATGTCCAAGAAAGATACATAAATTGAGCGTCTCATCATCACAAGGTGCCATTACTACAGGTAATGAGTGGAGGACAGAGGAGCCTCTTAAAGAAGAAGTTACAGGTCTGTGAGAGCCAGAAATCTTGCTTGTTTGTAGGTGACCAAATACTTATTTTCCACCATAATTTGCAAATAAATTCTTTAAAAATCAGACAATGTGATTTTCTGGATTTGTTTTCTGATTTTGTCTCTCATAGTTGAGGTCTACCTATAATGTCAATTACAGGCCTCTCTCATCTTTTTAAGTGGGAGAACTTGCACAATTGGTGGCTGACTAAATACTTTTTTCCCCACTGTATATTGCCACTATCTATGCCTATATGTGAAATTTTTAATATGTAAATATGTAATTTTGTATTCTATACTTTATGTACTTATTGTCTGTTTTATACTGTATATGCACTTATTGTAGAGTCTGAGGAAGGTCTCATAACCGAAACGTGCATGTTGCGAATAAACAAAACACTGCAATTATGTCAACAAATTGAATGTGAAGTCTTTTTACTGCTTGTAATTAACAGCTTGGAACCCTACTTCTACACTCATGATTAAGCGGAGTGCAGCCTGCACCACTTACATGTTGTTGGTAGTAGGATCCCCCGAGGCATAATTTGTGGTAAGTCTCTTACCTGTTGATAGTTGTGACCTTAATGTTGGTGCAGGATTCAGGACTCAGGAGAAAACTGAGAATGGTACAACATCTCATGATTTTACTGCAGTCTTCAAAAAGGCAGGTAAACATTACATGCACAGCTTAGGTAGCTACTGGGCTGGAGCAGAAGCTTTAGATGGTTACATAGTTAGTATGGTTGAAAAAAGTCATATGTCCATCAAGTTCAACCAGAGGATTGGAAAGGGCATGACATTCTATATATTTTCATAAGCATCAATGCTATTTTGCTCTAAAAAGGCATCTGATCCTTTCTTGAAGCTGTCAACTGTTGCTGCTGTGACCAGCTCCTGGGGTAGGCTATTCTACAGATTCACAGTCCTTACAGTGAAGAATTCTTGTCAGCTCTTCAGATTAAACCTCTTTTTTTCTCGAGCCTGGCCTCAGGCTCTTTGGTGGTATTCATATTATTATATTACAATAAGTGAGGTAAGCAGATAGTTAACCTCCTCCTTGACTGTAATCTTAACACTAGGAATGATATGTATAGTTGTATAGCTATAGTTGACAGTCTATAACCTACCCACTGCAGCACATACTGCCTTTCCCTATCTAGAAAGAAGTAGAGAATGTCTCTTCCTCCTCATGAGAATAGTCTAAAGTGCCATCTTGTTTTCTCTGTCTGCTGTATGTCATTCAGTGCTATGCTTAGAACTGGCAGGTTTAGTGGCCAATTTTTAAAGGTATCATTCCATAAAGTTAAGTCCATATTACTGTTGGAAACTGCCCCCTCACTAGATGGTAAGTCAGTTGGTTTGTGGATTGTCTGTGGTATGTTGGAAGTAGGGAGTCGGAGCTTCCTAAATCACACTCCTATATCACTGGCGCCGTAACCAGAAGTTTGAAGTTTTTTTATTTACAAGTGCTTGCTATAATAAGTTTTTGCAAACTACTGTTGCAGAAATTCAGGCATATTATATTTGCCAACCAGGTCACAAAATAGGGAAAGAGGTTGTTTTAATTTTATTTTAAAATGAACATTTCTTTGTATATATTTCAGGGTGGAATGGCTGACTGAAAGTATCCCAATATCTGGTATTCAAACATTGACAAGTATGTACAGGCAAGGTGGCTACTGTGATATTCCTGCAGCAAATTGAAAACATGTTTTAGTATAGATTTTAATTAGTATGTAAAAGGGTAATTCGATCAGGAAAATACTTTTGTTATTAAGAAATTTTCAGTATAATCCTTTACTTAGTATAAATAATGTAATACATTCCTATTGAAGTTTGCTTGCCTATACTTGTGTGCATTAGTAGCACATATTCTTCTTAAAATGTTTTAACAATGTATTGCCTTGTTTGAAATGGCCTCGATTAACATATTAACATATGATGCATTAGGACCGGTTCACATCTGCGTTCAGGTTTCCGTTCGGGGAGTCCACTTGGGGACCCCCTGAATGGAAACCTATACGCATAAAAAAGTGGTTAACCTGGGAAACCCGCGGACCCCATAGACTATAATGGTGTCCGTGTGGTTTCCGCACGAAGCAAGCGGAGAGGAATGTGCTACAATCAGCACTTTCCTCTCCGCATGTTTCCGCATGTTTTGTGCGGACTCCCCGAACAGAAACCCGTACGCAGATGTGAACCGGGACTTACTCAAAGGATAAGTGGGAAGTGAAAACAATGTTACTTTGTCACTGTTCTTTGCATGTTTGTATATTTCTTCCTGATAGCACGACACCTGTGTATTATGTTTCTTAAAGGGTTTGTTTTATTTCCAAAGATTTACCTATACATTCTGTAAGTAGCACTACAGGTTATATCCCAAAATAGTGTCTTTAGCTGCTATGTCCTGCTAACCTCCTTTGCCAAGTTCTGCCCTCTGTTATGTGTACAGCCTTCTGCTCTGAGTGTACTATATTTCAGTTTTACCATGGATGCTGATGGAGGGTCATGTGACCAGTCTGTTCATCAGCGGTCCCCATTGATTTTTATTGCACAATGTAAATTTAATGCCAATAACAGAATAAAATAAACCAGCTATAAATCAGCTATTATAGTTTCTATTAAAATTACTGAAATGTATTCAATTTATTTTTCTCACAGCGGGACTGGTGATGATAAGTATTGGCTTTATACAGTCTGAAAACTTTCTCTAAGCCATCTTGGAACATCTTTTATATTGGAAAATTAAAAGGTATGTAAGCCCTGAAGGCAATTGACAGTTATGATAGCAGGGTCTTTAGTGTCACCTGCAAACATTTTCATTGCAGAAATTGATTTGTATGTAAAATGTTGTATTACATTAGTAAACTGTGTCAATCGATTATTGGAAGTGCTTTACAAGATTAGGGAGCTTCAATTATTTTACTGAGAAAAAAGGAAATGTAAACTGTGTATTTAATTTTCTTTTCCTGTATCCCCAAAGTGCAGAGACATGCCATCAGACAAAAGTGTTCTTTGTGTTTCGTACAGAAGTGATCACTTGCAGCAAACAAAGATGCTTTTGTAAGCTGTGCAAGCGATAAAATACCCATTGGACACAGAAGGCATAGTATCTGGAATCTATCCTTAATGGCCTTGCTTAGTCCTTGAAGCCTCTTAACATAGCATGTACAGTGGGGAAAAAAAAGTATTTAGTCAGCCACCAATTGTGCAAGTTCTCCCACTTAAAAAGATGAGAGAGGCCTGTAATTGACATCATAGGTAGACCTCAACTATGAGAGACAAAATGAGAAAACATATCTAGCAAATCACATTGTCTGATTTTTAAATAATTTATTTGCAAATTATGGTGGAAAATAAGTATTTGGTCACCGTCAAACAAGCAAGATTTCTGACTCTCACAGACCTGTAACTTCTTCTTTAAGAGGCTCCTCTGTCCTCCACTCATTACCTGTAGTAATGGCACCTGTTTGACATTGTTATCAGTATAAAAGACACCTGTCCACAACCTCAAACAGTCACACTCCAAACTCCACTATGGTGAAGACCAAAGAGCTGTGGAAGGACACCAGTAAAAAAATTGTAGACCTGCACCGGGCTGGGAATACTGAATCTGCAATAGGCAAGCAGCTTGGTGTGAAGAAATTAACTATGGGAGCAATAATTAGAAAATGGAAGACATACAAGACCACTGATAATCTCCCTCGATCAGGGGCTCCACGCTAGATCTCACCCCGTGGGGTCAAAATGATCACAAGAACGGTGAGCAAAAATCCCAGGACCACATGGGGGGACCTAGTGAATGACCTGCAGAAAACTAGGACTAATGTAACAAAGGCTACCATCAGTAACACACTACGCAGCCAGGGACTCAGATCCTGCAGTGGCAGACGTGTCCCCCTGCTTAAGCCAGTACATATCCGGGCCCGTCTGAAGTTTGCTAGAGAGCATTTGGATGTTCCAGAAGAGTATTGTGAGAATGTCATATGGTCAGATGAAACCAAAGTAGAACTGTTTGGTAGAAACACAACTCGTCGTGTTTGGAGGAGAGTGAATGCTGAGTTGCATTCAAAGAACACCATACCTAAACACCATACCTACTGTGAAGCATGGGGGTGGCAGCATCATTCTTTGGGGCTGTTTCTCTGCAAAGGGACCAGAAGGACTGATCCATTTATGTGAAAGAATGAATGGGGCCATGTATCGTTAGATTTTGAGGGCAAATCTCCTTCCATCAACAAGGGCATTGGAGATGAAACATGGCTGGGTCTTTCAGCATGACATTGATCCCAAGCACACTGCCAGGGCAATGAAGGAGTGGCTTCGTAAGAAGCATTTCAAGGTCCTGGAGTGGCCTAGCCAGTCTCCAGATCTCAACCCCATAGAAAACCTTTGGAGGGAGTTGAAAGACCGTGTTGCGACACCCCCAAAACATCACTGCTCTAGAGGAGATCTGCATGGAGGAATGGGCCAACATACCAGCAACAGTGTGTGCCAATCTTGTGAAGACTTACAGAAAACGTTTGACCTCTGTCATTGCCAACAAAGGATATGTAACAAAGTATTGAGATGAACTTTCGTTATTGTCCAAATACTTATTTTCCACCATAATTTGCAAATAAATTATTTAAAAATAAAACAATGTGATTTTCTGGATTTGTTTTCTCATTTTGTCTCTCATAGTTGAGGTCTACCTATGATGTCAATTACAGGCCTCTCTCATCTTTTTAAGTGGGAGAACTTGCACAATTGGTGGCTGACTAAATACTTTTTTTTTCCCCACTGTATATATACATATACACATACATAAACATGAATATTTTGACAACTACATCTCTCTCTCTCTCTCTCTCTCTCTCTCTCTCTCTCTCACTATATATATATATATATATATACAGTACAGACCAAAAGTTTGGACACACCTTCTCATTCCAAGAGTTTTCTGTATTTTCATGACTATAAAAATTGTAGATTCACACTGAAGGCATCAAAACTATGAATTAACACATGTGGAATTATATACTTAACAAAAAAGTGTGAAACAACTGAAAATATGTCTTATATTCTAGGTTCTTCAAAGTAGCCACCTTTTGCTTTGATTACTGCTTTGCACACTCTTGGCATTCTCTTGATGAGCTTCAAAAGGTAGTCACCTGAAATGGTCTTCCAACAGTCTTGAAGGAGTTCCCAGAGATGCTTAGCACTTGTTGGCCCTTTTGCCTTCACTCTGCATCCAGCTCACCCCAAACCATCTCGATTGGGTTCAGGTCTGGTGACTGTGGAGGCCAGGTCATCTGGCGTAGCACCCCATCACTCTCCTTCTTGGTCAAATAGCCCTTACACAGTCTGGAGGTGTGTTTGGGGCATTGTCCTGTTGAAAAATAAATGATGGTCCAACTAAACGCAAACCGGAAGGAATAGCATGCCGCTGCAAGATGCTGTGGTAACCATGCTGGTTCAGTATTCCTTCAATTTTGAATAAATCCCCAACAGTGTCACCAGCAAATCACCCCCACACCATCACACCTCCTCCTCCATGCTTCACGGTGGGAACCAGGCATGTAGAGTCCATTCGTTCACCTTTTCTGCGTCGCACAAAGACACGGTGGTTGGAACCAAAGATCTCAAATTTGGACTCATCAGACCAAAGCACAGATTTCCACAGGTCTAATGTCCATTCCCTGTGTTCTTTAGCCCAAACAAGTCTCTTCTGCTTGTTGTCTGTCCTTAGCAGTGGTTTCCTAGCAGCTAATTTACCATGAAGGCCTGCTGCACACAGTCTCCTCTTAACAGTTGTTTTAGAGCTGTGTCTGCTGCTAGAACTCTGTGTGGTATTGATCTGGTCTCTAATCTGAGCTGCTGTTAGCCTGCGATTTCTGAGGCTGGTGACTCGGATGAACTTATCCTCCACAGCAGAGGTGACTCTTGGTCTTCCTTTCCTGGGACGGTCCTCATGTGAGCCAGTTTCTTTGTAGCGCTTGATGGTTTTGGCCACTGCACTTGGGGACACTTTTAAAGTTTTCCCAATTTTTTTGGACTGACTGACCTTCATTTCTTAAAGTAATGATGGCCACTCGTTTTTCTTTATTTAGCAGCTTTTTTCTTGCCATAATACAAATTCTAACACGGAGAAATGTGCGGCCACTGGGAGATCTTTTCTGCTGTTATTAATGATGAATCTGTGAGTTCATGCGCTGACTAAGTCTCTGCCCTGTTTGGAAGACCTGCAGGAAAATGTCTCCTAATCCTGTGCACCTGTTGTGACTGTGGGACAGGTACACTGTCAGCGGTGTGGATGTGCCTGCAGGTTTTGCACCTGTTTTGCAGGAAAGATGAGGTGCCATTTTTAGTTGGGGCCTTCAGGGCACTCCAGACAATAATACGCCGTAGGTTTGGCGGTTGCCGAAAGGAAAAGAGAGGGGGGAATGGAAATATGTCCTTGAGTCTGTTGTTTTAGGAGATTTTCCACCCAACCCAAGATGTTTTCCGACAGTGTCCCAATGCCAGAAATGTTAGGCCTCCCAGGGTTGGCATCTTTGTGTATCTTTGGAAGTATATACAGTAGAAGCAGCCCGGCCTGGGATCCTCTGGGATAAGCCCTTTTACCTTCTTCTGGACCTGGATTGGAAACTTCTTGATCATATCCTTTAGTTGTTTCATATAGGCCTCTGTGGGATCACTTCCAAGTTTGGAGTAATGGATGGGATTTGACAGTTGCCTGTTTGCTTCCTGGATATAGTCTGAGGTGTTCATGACATGAGTATGACTATTGCGCCCCCTTTGTCAGCAGGTTTTATTATTATATCCTGATTTTCTTTCAGTGAAGCAATAGTTTCCTTTTCCTGCAGGGTTAGGTTATGCGCCTGTTTCTTTTGTTTATCCAGGATTTCCGGTTAGATTTTTTGGTGGGATTCCTTATGGGCTGTTCTATCTCAGAATCACTGCTGTATGGAAGGTCTTCATCATAAAAATATTCCCTCAATCTCATTTTTCTCAAAAACTCCTCCATATCATTGCAGAGTTTGATATGGTCAGTGTGTGCTGAGGGGCAGAAGGAGAGACCTTTGGAGAGAACTGACAATTCGTGTTTGTTTGGCTCATAGGAGGAAAGATTCACAACACAGCTCTGGTGAGCTGGGCTGGTACTTGTGGTTGTAGTATTTTGGCCTTTTTGTCTCAATCTGTGGAGCTTTTTCTTTTTGTTGTTAATAAGCATGTCCTGAAGTTTCTGGTAGTATATGTGGAGTTTGGTCTTCATTTCCTCTGTGTCATTATCCAATGATGATTTCAGAGCCTGTATCTCCTCCTGTATTCTTCTTTAGTTGTTATAGGAAATTTTTATCATATTGTTCCGCAGCCTTTCTGATGTCCGAATACATAGTTGTTCTGCATATCAGCTGTTAAGTTAAGATAAGATAAGATAAGTTAAGATAAGATAAGATAAGATAAGATAATCCTTTAATAGTCCCACCATGGGGAAATTCAGTGTGTTACAGCAGCATAAATAATACAAATACTAAAAAGCTCCATGGTAGAAGCATAACAGTGACAGTAGGCACAGATAAAAAGGTACAGGTAAAAAAGTAGTAGAAGGGATATCACAACTTAAGATCTTTCAGTTCTCTGTATGGAATGATGTCCGCTTATGTCAGTGTTGGTTGTAAAACCTAACAGCAGCGGGGAGGAAAGACTTCCGGTAGCGCTCCTTCTCACACTTAGGGTGAAGCAGTCGGTCACTGACAGTACTGCCCAGTGCTATCACAATCTCATGCATGGAATGTTAGTCATTCTCCAGCATGGAGCTCACCACAGACAGTATCCTTCTGTCACCCACCACCTGCACGGGGTCCAGGGGACTCCCCAGGACAGAGCTGGCCCTTCTAATCAGCTTGTTGAATCTATTCCTATCCCTGGTTGATCTTCTGCTCCCCCAGCAGACCACTCCAAAGAAGATGGCTGATGCCACTACAGAGTTGAAAAAGGTCCTAAGACGTGCCCCCTGGACTCCAAAGGCTCTCAGCCTCCTAAGCAGGTAGAGCCTGCTGTGGCTCTTTCTGTACAGTGCATCCAAGTAATTTGCCCAGTCCAGCTTATTATTGAGGAGCACACCCAGGTACTTATAGGTGTTGACTATCTCAATGCCCGTCCCCTGGATGTCCACTGGTTTTGGAGGGTATCTGCACTTGCGAAAGTCCACCATCATCTCCTTGGTCTTCCCAGCATTAATCCTAAGGTAGTTCCGCTGGCATCAATCCACAAAATCCCGGTATATATAAATAGGTTATCACCAATTTGTCATCTAACACCTGCATATATGGTTAGACATGAGCCTGGAAAAATGTTGTCATTGGTAAATTTTTTTTTTTTTTTTTTTTGGAAAGTTATGGTGTATTAACAGCACAAAATGTAATGCTATTATCTCTATAGATATTGAAGGCAAAAACCAAGCAGATTGTATTTTCACTTTTTCACTTGAATCCCCTTTAGCTATAGATTTAGTCACCATTACTCTTCAGAAAAAAATGCTGCAATATATTTTTGCCTTGATGTCCTATAGCAGCAGCACCTATGGGAAAATTCTTCTTCCTGCAAAGTAGGACATGTGAAAAATAATTAATTAAGTTGCCAGAACAGCCTATGTCTAGCCCTCACCACCCTTATCCCTTCTTCTGAAGCATCTACTTCAACAACAAAACGACATGAAGGGTAAGGTTGAACTACGACTGGAGCTTTCATAAAACTACTTTTAAGAGACTCAAAGGATGAGATAGCCACAGGATTCCAATTTAGTAAATCAGCCCCTTTTTTTTAGTGAAATCTGTGGTTTAGCTATGGAAGTGAAATTACGAATGAACTTAGTATAATAATTGGCAAAATCCCCAAATTTCTGCAATGCCTTTAAATAGGTAGGGCGTGTCCATTCCATGATAGCTTAAACTTTGACTGGATCCATGCAAATCGCAACAGAATACATAATATACTCCAAAAAAGTAAGTTTCTGTGCACCAAAAAGACATTTTTCCCTAAGTACATGGAGAACTGATCTTAAATGTCTGATATGACAGGCCCAGTCAGGAGAAAACACAAGTATGTCATCTAGATACACAATAACGAAACGCTCAATAAAATTTCAAAACATGTCATTGACCAGATTTTGAAAGACAGCAGCAGCATTATTTAACCCAAATGGCATAACCAAATATTCATAGTGTTCTTCAGGAGTATTGAAGACTGTCTTCCATTTATCCCCTTTACAAATTTGTATAAGGTTTTAAGCTCTCAATAGATCAAGTTTTTTTTTTTTTACTGTAATTTTGTTTAAATTACGGTAGTCAATGCATGGTCTCAATCCTCCATCTTTTTTTAACAAAAAAAACCCCAGTACCCACTGGAGACGTGGATGAACGAATATGACCTTTACGAAGATTATCTTTAACATAATCTTTCATGGCCCGCCTTTCCAGATTGTAAAGGTTGTATAACCATCCCCTGGTATGTATAGAATGAGAAAGAAGATGTATAGCACAATCATAAGGTCTATGAGGCTGGAAGCAACTCAGCCCCGGAACATCAACAAAATCTTGAATTAAATCAGGTTATAATGAAAAAACAGAAGCCAAGGTCAGAGATATACAAGACTTGAATCATTCAGAATTCCATTGAATTAAATCCAGGTCTTCAGTCTATAACAGGATTATGTGTCTGTAACCAAGAAAACCCTAGAACTAAGTCTGTAGGTAAATTTTCATGAACAAAAAAGGAAAAGGGAATCAGTGTAAATTGTACATACAACAATAGTCAACAGAGGTGTTACAAACTTAACTGTATGCTGGAAAAAAGGTGTGTTATTAATTGTGTTGACACAGACTGGATTCACAAGAGGAATCAGAGGAATACCTACTGTCTGCACTACCCGCAAATCCAAAACGTTGGCCGCTAACCCACAATCAACAAAAGCATTACCAGAGAAATAATTCTCAGAAAACTGAATTTTAACTGGCAAGATCATTTTAACTGGCAAGATAATTTAACTGGCAAGATAAATTTCCAAAACCGCAATGGTTTTGGAAATCGCAGAGTGTCTGCTTCACGCATTTTTCCACAATGTGTGGATGGGATTTGCTAGAATCCCATCCCCACTTTGTGGTAAAATATGCACAGTGGACATGCTGCGATTTCCAAAACAGTCGTGGTTTTGGAAATCGCAGCATTCCTATGGAAACGCTCCCGGTTTCCCTGTAGATATTATTGAAGCAGAAATTCCGGAGAGGAAACCTCTGCGAACTTTCTGTGTAAAGCGCAGCAGGAAGAACAGCGCTTTTTTGCTGTGGGACGCCATGTGGGGCCTTAGGCTTAAAGAGTTTTCCAGCTCATTTTTAATTGATGATCTATCCTCAGAATAGATCATCAATAAGAGATAAGTGACTCCCCACTGATCAGCTGTATGAAGGGGCTATGGCGCCTGTTTATATCACACGCTGTCTGTTTATAGTGACCGTGTGATGTAATTCCAGCCTTGTCACATAGACATGTATAGGACGAGGTTGTAGTTACATTACATGGCCACTATGAGATGAATGACACTATGTAAACAGAGAAGGGGTCACGGCACTTACACAGGTACCACGGTTCATTCAAACGGCTGATCCTGGGGGTCCCGATTATTGGAACCCCATTAATTATTTTTAACTTTTGTTTACTTTTTAATTAGGAAACACCTGGGGCATTATTAATAAGGGGCACTATTTAAAGGGGGTACACAGGGAAGTTATTAATTTAACACTAGAAGTCCCAGAGAGGGGTCATTTAACATTTCTACCTTTGGAACCCAGAGACGGGTCGAATGACCTGAAGGATTTTATCTAACATCCTATAATCACCGTCTTTTGTTCTGTAATTAAGGCCATTACTGTCACACCACAGGAGGTTGTTGTTTTCCATTGAGTTTAGCCATTTAGTGTCTAGTTAGTTCTATTCAGTTTATTGTATTTGATAATATAAAGACTATACATATTGTATTAAGTTTAGTTTTATTGGAGCAAAAAAGCACTGAAACAATTAATCATTTTTTATATATTTTAAATAGAATTAGAAATTTTAGAGCAAGGTACAGCTGTGAGTAATGACCAGAAGCATTTGTCTAAGGCAGGGGTAGGCAACCTTTTTTGTTCGGCGTGCCGATTTTAATAAAAAAATCAAAGATGAGGTACTCGGAGTGCCGGTCAATAATTGTAAGTCTGACGACCCCTAAACTAAAGTCATATACCACAAACCATAACACAGAAGTGCTGCCACCAGATGCTTTAGGACACATGCGTTTACTGCTATTTCCTGGGACACTCCTGTACTTTCTGATTAGAAGCAATGAAAGTCCATGTGCAGCCCCCAATTAGTGGTAAATTTATTGTGTCCAGGAGCCCCATATGGCGGCATCCTTATGGTGAATACACACTATGTATCTGGATGCAGCTATATTTGGAACTTTTTCATTCAATGTAAAACTGGTGCATTTTTGCACAAAAAAAAAACAAAGCCGGAGTTTTCTGTGCAAAAACACATCCTTAATATAGAAAACACACCGTTATACAGAATAATGTCCCATAGTGGTCCCTGCACACGGTATTATGTCCCATAGCGGCCCCTTCAACATGGTATATGTCCCATAGCTGCCTCTGCACACGGCATTTGTCCCATAGCTGCCTCTGCACACAGTATTTGTCCCATAGCAGTCCCTGCACACAGTATTTGTCCCATAGCGGCCCCTGCACACAGCAATATGTCCCATAACGGCCCCTACACACCGTATATGTCCCATAGCAGACCCTGCACACGGTATATGTCCCATAGCGGCCCCTGCACACGGTATTATGCTCTATAGTGGCCCCTGCACACGGTATTATGTCCCATAGCAGCCTCTGCACACGGTATTTGTCCCATAGCGGCCCCTGCACATGGTATTATGTCCCATAGCGGCCCCTACACACAGTATTTGTCCCATAGCTGCCCCTGCACACAGTATTTGTCCCATAGCGGCCCCTGCACACGGTATTATGCTCCATAGTGGCCCCTGCACACGGTATTATCTCCCATAGCGTCCTCTGCACACGGTATTTGTCCCATAGCGGCCCCTGCACACGGTATTATGTCCCATAGCGGCCCCTACACACGGTATTTGTCCCATAGCTGCCCCTGCACACAGTATTTGTCCCATAGCGGCCCCTGCACACGGTATATGTCCCATAGCGGCCCCTGCACATGGTATTATGCTCCATAGTGGCCCCTGCACATGGTATTATGCTCCATAGTGGCCCCTGCACACGGTATATGTCCCATAGCGGTCCCTGCACACGGTATTATGCTCCATAGTGGCCCCTGCACACGGTATTATGCTCCATAGTGGCCCCTGCACACGGTATTATGCTCCATAGTGGCCCCTGCACACGGTATTATGCTCCATAGTGGCCCCTGCACACGGTATATGTCCCATAGTGGTCCCTGCACACGGTATTATGCTCTATAGTGGCCCCTGCACACGGTATTATGCTTCATAGTGGCCCCTGCACACGGTATATGTCCCATAGTGGTCCCTGCACACGGTATTATGCTCTATAGTGGCCCCTGCACACGGTATTATGCTCCATAGTGGCCCCTGCACACGGTATATGTCCCATAGTGGCCCCTGCACATGGTATATGTCCCATAGTGGCCCCTGCACACGGTATATGTCCCATAGTGGCCCCTGCACACGATATATGTCCCATAGTGGCCCCTGCACACGGTATATGTCCCATAGTGGCCCCTGCACACGGTATATGTCCCATAGCGGTCCCTGCACACGGTATTATGTCCCATAGTGGCCCCTGCACACGGTATTATGCTCCATAGTGGCCCCTGCACACGGTATATGTCCCATAGTGGTCCCTGCACACGGTATTATGCTCTATAGTGGCCCCTGCACACGGTATTATGTTCCATAGTGGCCCCTGCACACGGTATATGTCCCATAGTGGCCCCTGCACATGGTATATGTCCCATAGTGGCCCCTGCACACGGTATATGTCCCATAGTGGCCCCTGCACACGGTATATGTCCCATAGTGGCCCCTGCACACGGTATATGTCCCATAGTGGTCCCTGCACACGGTATTATGCTCTATAGTGGCCCCTGCAGGCAGAAGCGCCCGAAGAGTACAGAGCGGCTGCGGAGCGTGGAATAGTGAGTACATTGTTTTTTATGTTTGATCATCTCCCCGGGGGCTCCGCTTATTATACTCGGGGGTCTGAAGAGACCCCACAGTATAATAATAGCAGTTTCGTTTCGGCCGTGTTTGGTCCGATCGAAACTGCTGGGTGAGGAGTCCGCTGCCGTGCCAGGGGAATAAGCCTCGCGTGCCAAGAGTGGCACGCGTGCCATAGGTTGCCGACCCCTGGTCTAAGGCCTCAAGCACACTAGCGAAAAAAAATTGCGCGAAAATCGCATCGCAATGCGATGCAATTTTTTTCTGCGATTTGCCAATGTATTTCAATGGCACCAAGCACACCTGCGATTTTTTTTCGTGCGATTTTTTTTCATAGGTGCGATTTTCCTGCGATTTTTTTTTTTTGTGCGATTTTTTTCGTGCGAAAAAATCCCAGAGGAGTGATCTATATGACCAATGGGACAGATCACAAAAATATCGCAAGTAGCTGTGATTTTTTTGGCGATTTTTTTTTTTTTTTTCTGCACCCATTGACTTGAATCTAAATATACAAAAATGTAAATATACAAAAGAACAACTGTTATTTGTTTCTATGCTTTTTATTTTTGTTATGAAAATAATAAAAAAAATACAAGGAATAAAACAATTCCACACATATTTACAATAGGCTGCTGTGGGGGGGCTGCGTGTGTGTGTGTGAGTGGCATGTCCTTCTTGTGTGACTAGCATTTCAGCACTCACTCAGCAGTCTGTCTGCACTGTCGGAACATACCTGGCACTGCCTGGGTATGTCCCTGGTACATTTGCCACACGTGTATTTGTAGCAGTAAACACATCTCTCAGTTGCACAATTGTTCGTGCATCGATGGTTGACCTGACACTTCGCCCTTTTGCCAGGGCTGGGTGTGGAAGGTTGTTGCCGAAGGAGTTTCTCCTTGTGTGCCTTCTTTTCAGTCACATGAGAGCCACCTAACTCTTTTGCAAGCTCAACCAGGAAGTCCACCCGTCTCTCCTGCACCCCAGTGCATGCCTGATAAAGAACATGAGCATTCAGTGCTGCCATGTCAATCATGTTGTAGAACACGGCGAATGGCCATCTCCGTGTTCCTGCATGCAGGCTGTACTCCCGCACCATTTGGTCCATTACATCCACACCGCACTTTGTGTGGTTGTATTGTGTGACCGTGTTTGGCTTCCTTTTGTTGGTATCCTTAGTCTCAACCACGCTGTGCATGCTGCTGAGAATGTAGACGGCCTTCTTTCGTTTGGGTGCATACACTGTCAGTGTGGCATCAGTGGTTGAAAACACCTGAGTGGTGAATTCAGTGCGGTCCATCTGTCTAGCGGATTGAGGAATTTCCCGGCGACTCTTGTTGACTGTGCCGAGGATAGTGGTTTTCCGGCTAAGCAGTCATTGTGCAAGTGACAATGATGTAAAGAAATTGTTCGTGGTTACAGTTCTGCCCTTGTCCATGAATGATTCCATCAGCCTCATCACTACAGTTTCGGACAGTCTCTCCCCGCTGGGACGACTGGGGTCCTTGCCAAGATATGGGAGGACATTACAGATGTACTTTGATTTCAAGTCGCAGACTACTTTGAGAAGCAGTCACATCCCCCACAGCACAAAAGGCTGCATGCAAATTTGCTAAGGTGTTAGCAAATATTCCCAGCACAACAATGCAGCTGGAGGGTGGGCAGACACTCAGGAGCAGCTTACATTCTTTTCTTTACACTCTCTTACAAGACCTGAGGTGGATCAACACAATTCCCCCTGCAGATTCCTCAGACAATGGCCACATTTACAAATGAAAGGAAATGCTAATTGGAGCCATCAGAGTTGTCAGTTTGGACTAAGGGTCATTTGACCCTCTTTCAGGACTTGAAGGGGGAGCTCGAAATTTCTGGGACTTCTAGTGTTAAAGATGCACTTGTGGGTATTATTCATTATGGGGGGTTTATATTATACATTTTATAATTGGGGTAGCAGCAGGATGGCTGTGCAGGTGAGAACAATGTGGGTCGGGTGCTTGGAAAAGTGAGAAGCCAAAAATGTCTGTGCTGCAAACTTTACAGAGACTGGAAAAAATGGTCATGGCGGTTCAGATGAAAGAGATGGGGGAATGTGAACGATTAGTCAGAGACGTCACCAGTAAGTCACTAAATGTTACTTCACTGTATTTGCCTAAATCGTCTGCAGAGCCCTGTGTAGATCTGATATATACCACTATACGGTCACCGTATAGTGATAATATTGGTATACCTAAGTTGGGGGCCCACTTGGACATGTTCGCCCCCCTGTGCTGAACCCCTAGCTACGCCTCTGCTTTAGTCCAAAGCAACAGTACATATATCCCCCCCCCCCCCATTAATAATTATTTTCTTCAGCAGTCTTGAGTGTGCGTCATTTCTTTGTTAAGTTAGAACAAACACAACCTAGTCAGGGGATAGGGATAGATATAGGCTGTTCATGTAAATGTAATTAATTATTTATCACCTGTCCTACTTTGCAGGAAGAGGTATCTTCCCATGGTTGCTGCTGCTTTGGAATAAAGGAAAGAAAATTACACTATTTTTGTCAATTAACAAAATTAACAAAATTAATTGAATGAACAAAAGAGAAATATAACTCAAAATTAATATTTTGTGTGGCCACCCTTTGTAGGAGTTGTCCTGGGAGTAATGATGTGGAAGACATGATGATATGGGTAACAATAAGCAAAAATTTGCAGTATAGTCACAAACATTCAGTTGATCAGACCACCATCATGCAAATAACATTTCCTGAACTTTTTGCTTTTCTTTCTAGTTCAGGATTGAATTAACATATTTTTTTCTTGATACAAAACAATGACAATGCTTTTTTCTCCGTATTAAAAGCATGATTATTAACACAGTTGGCATTGTCATATAACAATAGATATGTTCATGTTAAAAACCAGTCTCCAGCACTGAAAATGTACACTGCAGTGTAGGAATAGATTAGTCAAACTCCATATTTTGATTGAAAGGTCAGTAGTATCAGACACGTTCTTTATGAATATATACATACTCATTGACAAAAAAATATGATGCACCAATAAGGAGTTGTTGGAAATGAATGAAGCTTTATTTGTGTGAAAGTAATTATGATAAATGAAAGTGATTACAAAATTAGAGTTAAATCCACACTCAAAGGTTGCTGAAGCTGACATCCCAGCTAATCCCATAAATGTTTAATTGGCACTAAATCTGATGATCAGGCAGGCCAAGGAAGTGTTGCAATCTGGCACAGACATTCTTGGGAAACTATTGCTATGTGTGGAAGAGAATTATCCTGATGAAAAATGCCATTTGGAAGCCCTGCCATGAAAAACAACATATGTAGTCACATGATGTTCTGCACACATTGCTAAGCTGTTGGTGGCCCTTATATCATTACTAGGGATGACCAAATGTTGTATGTAATGGCTCCCTACTTTAGGAAGCTGGTAAGCTGGACCACATTAAACTAGTCAATGGTAGCCAGCTATTTAACTAGTAAATTGCTCACTTACTAGTTAAAAAGCTGGCTAACATTTACTAGTTTAATGTGATCCAGGTTACCAGCTTCCTAAAGTAGCTGAATGATCACAAGTAACCTGTCCCAGACTGTTTGCGCCCCAGATGTGCCATAATTATTATATTAATATACCACAGGTAATCTGTGAACCAGAAATTGAAGCTTGGCACACCATCACCATTTAGTGCAGGGACTTTAGATCACATGGTTCAGGTTATTATAGGTGAGTGTAAAACCGTCTTTTCAGGGCATTTACAGCAGTTTCAATATAGACCAAATATATACAATTTAAATTGAATCTGATACCTGAAATGAGCAAATCTAACCTAAAAAGAATCTCAAGAAATTCACTCTTCTCTAGTGTGCACCTTTAAATTATTAGGGTCTAGTGGACCTTGGCAATACAGTGGTTGCCTATTCAGGGATGGCGGACAAAAACAGGACACTGGTGTGAAGTGAAGAACTTTATACACAGGGTTGCAATAGAACATTTTAACAATAAAAACTTGTTGACATTTTCAAGACTTTACTGATACTTGACCTCAATCTGCAACCCTCTCTATTACAGCAGCTCTGCTTTATTTCACCAGCTTGGTCTCTGCCTCTGCTGGTCACAGCCACTCTCATTTTCACATCTACTTGGCAGCAATATACTAGCAGTAATAATAATAATAAAAAACTTTAGTTATATAGTGCCAATATATTCCGCAGCACTTCACAAATCAGAACTAAGTAACTCAGTTTTGTCACAACTGCATACTTTCTTGCAGGGCTGTGCACTCTCAGCTGTGGCACTCAGTCATCAGACATCAGATTCCTCTCATGTGACTACACGTCTCCCCTCAGAAGTGGTTACATTTCACCTTTCTGTTGGATGTACTCTTCTCTCTGCTATAACAGGTGAACTGAAAATCTTAATGTGCCACATGGATACATTCCACTCTAACCTATGACTCAGTCACTCACCTAGATGCCCAGTGTAGTCTATCTTCAACAACATAGTGCAAAACTCTATCCCTACATTGGCAGGTTTTTAGAGTATTAACTAGCTACCCAGAAACACCCTGCATGAGATATTTCTTGACCAGACAGAACTATATATCCTTCCTATTTACAGTAGCTTTGACATAACCACCTTTATACACATACTTTTGGCCAAGTGTATGTCAGTTGCAATAGAGTAACAAAGCTTTCACATTACATAACATTAATGCTACAAAACAGTAACAGTGAACACGCTTCAATTGACATTATAGTAAAAGCCTAACTATAGGGGCATATTATGACCTAGCAACAGTACTTTGCTAAGTCATATACAGCACAATACACAGCATTAAATATACAGTATCATGGAATAAATTACCTGACATAGTATGTATAGGCAAATAATACAATCATGGTAATTAGGAGGTATTTCCACCCCAACAGAGTTATTTCCATCCCAACAGATGTAACAGTTAAGTGTTCAAAAGTGGGGTACATGAAGAGTAATATTTTTGAAAAAGGGTAGTATACCTATTTCTCAATCCTTACAGATGTCCTCCTAATGTAACTCATCTCCCTTTCCCTCTGACCTCTGTCTCCACACTAGATGCTGCACCAGAGTGATGTGCTGTCCTATAGGAGAGTCCATCCCCAAAGCTGCAAAGCAAAACTGGGAAAGGACTGCCCTCGTTCACAGATTGACCAACTTATATCATTACAGTATAGGGGGGGGGGGTCTGCTTCCACTCTACATTTATTTACCATAAAAGAATAATGTTGCTGGTGTAGGTGGAAGAATTGGGTTCACAAACCCTCATGCCAACTTGGCTATAGATGAATAATAAATAGAGAGGTTGCCACATATTCACTTCTATGTGAGTTATGAAAATAGCCAAGCTCCTTACCAGACAGGCCAGGAGTTGAGGAACAGTCCGGCTGGAAAACCACCAGCTATCAGACATTTATCAGATGAAAGCAAAGCAGTTTTCATTAACTTTTTTCTTAAGACTAAAGTTATAAGATGATGCAACCAGCAGAGAGAGAATAATCACATTGGGTGAATATGGCTGGGTATTAGCTTAAAAAATTCATATGATTTGCTGCTTGTTTCGTATCAGAGGTAGCTCTTTCCATACTTTAAAAATTGAGAGGTAAAGAAATTAGCCCTGCTCCAAGGCAAGAATTACAGTTCATCTGGGATAGATGTGTTTTATATGAACATGAAAGAAAAAAATAATGCAATGCTGTGTTATATTCCTTACAAAAATAAATCCAGATTACTTCACTATATCTTAAAAAAAAAAACTTTTGGGATCCATCCTACACAAATTGTTCAAAAGGTGACTGGCTAACTTACTGACCTACTTTCAAACATGCAGAGTAACTTAAACACAGTGGAAGAGTGAAGAAATCAGGCGATACCTTTTAGAGGCTAACTGAGTATATTTGATAAGTAAGCTTTCAAGAGTCTAGCTCTCTTCTTCAGACATGGTGTTATACAAGAACTGAAAATGCACAGATTTTTTTATATACCCTATACACATGATCTTCCCAGTGTTCGCACATTTCTCTGGAGAAAACCACTCTACTGAAGATTTGCGGATTGTGGTTTTAATGGGACATTTTAAGACGCAGGAGGAAAGTAAAGAATGGGAGTACAAATTTATGCAAAAATTTCAAACTCTGCAATTTGGACTTAATATTCATGCCAGCTTCATGTCACACTATGTATGAACTGTGAGGGTCACAAATCACCTCCTGATAACAAACAGATAACAGATCCCTCTGTCACGTACCACAACTTTCCAGATTGTTTTTTGACCTGTTGTAAATAACTTCTCTACTTAGATTGCATTTTGGTTTGGTTTTTTTAAGGACTCTAAAATCCTTTGAAGATCATGTGTATAGGGTATATAAAAAATCTGTGAATTTTCAGTTCTTGTATAACACCATGTCTGAAAAAGAGAGCTAGACTCTTGAAAGCTTACTTATCAAATATACTCAGTTAGCCTCTAAAAGGTATCGCCTGATTTCTTCACTCTTCCACTACTTTCAATGGCTAACGCGGTACAACATTATACTACTATTAACTTAAACACAGGAGTTAAACCAGTCAATGACAGCTGCAGGCTGTCAGTTTACAACTGTCATTGTCTGGTTGATATCATATGGCTGGGTTACTCTTGTTCATTGAAAGTATATCAATCACAGAGAGTTACTGTTGGAATTTTTTGGGCATGTGGTATTATAACACTTTTCCAAAAAAAGTCCAACAAACCACATTTTAGGGCTATTTTGGCACTTTCGATTTGAACCAAGTTTATTGGGACCACATCAAGTTGGATGGTCGATTACAGTAATTCAGACCCCAAATGAATTTCAGGATATTCATTCATGTCTATAAGTAACACTGCTGATTCCCAATATTTTAGAAACTGCTGAGTAGGGCTCCATTTGATTGAATGGATGGTGCTTTGTCCATTTACATACAACATAGCCATAAACGCTCCCAAAATAGCCTACAGTACATACCATTAAGGCCTTTGAAGAACTCAACTGTGGATATTACTAAGCCAGGCAGGCCCTTTTGTACATACAAGATACAGATAGTTGACGACCTTGGGAGCTTTTATCGATAACTGTTACATGCAATAGAAAAAAATGTGGTGTTTAATTTTCTATACTACTTTTATATGCCTCCCGCATTGCTAATGTTACAATGTACCATACTATATATTATACAATTTGCAGGTTGCTTAAGATGTAAAGGGATTTCAGCATATTATTGCTTAGGTAATCGGTTACAGCTGATTTCATGTAAAGAAACATTTTGCGTAGGAGGATGATTAAAAGGCCTAATTAAAATTCAGAGTGTTCTGGTTCTTAAACTGGAAACAATATCCACCGGTATCCTGAAAAATGATATCATCTTTGTGAAACAGAGCTGCAATAATATCCTGAGTTGTAGAGCATAGGCATATAAGGGACTTGCTTTGCTTTTTTAGCAATTTCTACAACACACATTCTAACTACAAATAGCTTACAGACAACCAAAATAATATGTTAATTGTTTAACTTGAGACATGCCTAAAGAAACTGAGCATTCCCCAATGTGTTCACTCATCTAAATCTGTCTATTTATTGGTTGAACCATCCTGACCCCCAAAAAGCTATTTTAATCCAATGTTAAACATTAAAATTGATTAAGGCACGACACTTTCATTTATATATTTACTTTTACTACTAAGCTGCCTCATTTTAATCACTCTATGGTGAGGTTAGTATTCTTTGCTCCCTGATGTATTATGCCTGCTAGATTCAGCACAATGCTGAGGTTAAAAACTGTTTCAACATCAACTATGGCTGTAGATCACAATAAAAAGCTTCCTTGGTGTTCAGACCAATAAATAAATTAGAAGGAGGGCTTTAAGCTCTGCATGATAAAACAAACTGAAAGTGGGGCAGGGAATGAACAACCTCTACAATGAGTCTCGCCCGGGGCTAGAAAGAATCAGACGTTCTTTTGTATAACAATGTATGGTGCTGTAACAATACAAAGAGTTGGTGACTGAGATTTTCACAGCCTCAGGATAGCAGTGATTTGGCAGTGTATAATGATATTGATGGCCAGAAATTCACTAAATAAATCTTGTCTTTGCGACTCATATTTTCAACCTGCAGCTCTGAACAGAATGGAAGATTTGACTTGATGTGTTTATTGCCGGGAGCATGGATATTCTCCCTGTACATATCTCTACAAAACATAAGATGGTGTTTTAGTGTGGTTTAAAAATGTTATAAAAAGAAATGAAGAAATTAATGACATGAAAAATAATTTTAGTTTTGGGCGTGTGAGAAGTTAACACAAGTTAAATGTGAAATTTTGGGAATAAGAATTTATCTTTCCAAATATATTTTGTTTAACTATCAGTGTTATTGTGTCACAGTGTAGCACAAGTACTTTTTTTGTTCCTAAAACACTATAAATAATAAAATAATTGTTGTAAATATTGATTTCTTTATCAGTGAGAGAATGAATCCCACAGCAGTCTGAATGCTTTATGGAGTGGGCAGGAAATCTGTAGCTCTGCAAAATGCATCACATATTCTAGTGCCTGCACTTTTCCTATATGCTTTTTAACAGTAAAAGATATACTATTTTTAAAACTGTATTATGATATTATGTTTGGTACATTACCATGTTTAATGTCTATGACGCTATCATCAGGGGAGTGCAGTTATTTAGGTGAAGCTATTTCAGTGTGGCATTTCACTACTGTGCATCCCAAACCCCAATGGGTTACCAACCAAATGGTATAACAAGCTTAGTTTCTTTTGTGAAGTTAAGGAGTTTTCCAAAACTTTTAATGACCTATTCTTATGATAGGTCATAAATATCAGAGTTGGTGGGGGATCCTTCTGTATCTCAGTGCCGTTCTAGTGAATGGGACTGAGCTGCAATGCCAGGTGCAGCTGGTATGCAATATATGGTGCTATATCTCGTATACAATAGAGATTACAGCACTCACTTGAGTGCCATGGCCTCTTAAATCATTTGACCAATTGGGATGCTAGGACTCAGATTCCTGCTGACCTGCTATTGGTGACCAATCCTAAATATTTATGCAAAATTTGTAGAAATGTTAGGTTCACTTTAAGGAATAAGGGGGTTGCAGCAATAGCAGTCACTACCGGGCTCTAGATCCTGAAGAGGTCCAAAGGTTCCTTCTGCCACATAAAATATACCACTATTCTAAATGGCACAAGGCAGAAGATCTTGGAGAGATTGGTTCTCACACATCTCCGCCCTCTAGTGAGCCCCGCTATGGACCCCCTCCAGTTTGCTTATCGGCCGGGCATTGGGGTAGATGATGCCATCATCCATCTTCTGCACAGGGCTCTGTCTCACCTGGAGAAACCAGGGAACACAGTGAGAATAATGTTCTTTGATTTCTCCAGTGCTTTTAACACCATACAGCCCAGGTTATTGAGGGACAAGCTGGGCCTTGCTGGAGTGGACCACCACCTCTCCAACTGGATCCTAGACTACCTCACAAATCGACCTCAATACGTGAGAGCCCAAGACTGTGTGTCAGGTACCGTGATCTGTAATACGGGGGCACCTCAGGGTACGGTTCTCGCCCCTTTCCTCTTCACATTGTACACTGCAGATTTTAGGTGCAACTCATCCAGCTGCTACCTACAGAAGTATTCTGACGACTCTGCAATAGTGGGTCTCATCACAGATGATGATGATAGGGAGTACAGAGAACTGAACCAGGATTTTGTGGACTGGTGCCACCGGAACCACCTGAAGATTAACGCGGGGAAGACCAAGGAGATGGTGGTGGACTTCCGTAAAGGCAGAAGCCCTCCTAAACCAGTGGACATCCTGGGGACGGGCATCGAGATTGTGAACACCTATAAGTACCTGGGTTTGCTCCTTAATAATAAGCTGGACTGGGCAGATCATATGGAGGCCCTTTACAGGAAGGGCCACAGCAGGCTCTACCTGCTTAGGAAGCTGAGAGCCTTTGGAATCCGGGGGGCACTTCTTAGAACTTTCTTCAACTCGGTAGTGGCATCAGCCATCTTCTTTGGAGTGGCCTGCTGGGGGAGCAGTATATCAACCAGGGACAGAAATAAACTTGACAAGCTGATTAGAAAGGCCAGCTCTGTCCTGGGGAGCCCACTGGACCCAGTGCAGGTGGTGGGTGACAGAAGGATACTGTCCGTGGTGAGCTCCATGCAGAAGAAGAAGTCCCATCCCATGCATGAGACTGTGATCGCGCTGAGCAGTACTGTCAGTGACCGACTGCTCCACCCTAGGTGTGAGAAGGAGCGCTATCGGAAGTCTTTCCTCCCCACCGCGGTTAGGCTCTCTCTGCCTGTTAAATCCCACCCCCCGCTACTTCCTATATGTCTGTCGGCTATCAAAGTAATGCCTCTTACCTTGGAACATTCCTGTACATGTTGTATTTGTATTTGTATCTGCTTATCTTTGCTGCTGTAACACACTGAATTTCCCCATTGTGGGACTATTAAAGGACTTATTATTATTATTATTATTATTATAGAGGACACATTACAGACTTTGCATTAGGCCCTGGGGCTTCATGTTATGTCTGTGCTTTAAAGAATATTTTGTCATGAAACCATTTTAATACATTATTGCAACATGCTAACAAAACTCCTGGAAGACTGTGATTCCCTACACAACTATTGGGTGACTGTGCATAGGCACATATACAAGTACATCTCAATAAATTAGAATAGCATCAAAAAGTTATTTTTTTTTTTTTTTAGTAATTCAATTGAAAAAGTGAAACACATATATTATATTGAGTCATTACAAACAGAGTGAACTTTTTGAAGTGTTTATTTATGTTAATGTTGATGATTATGGCTTACAGCCAAGGAAAACCCAAAAGTCATTGTAAAATGAAAGCCAGGTCAGGATGAGGAGGAATGAAATTAATCGATGAACAGCAAGGAAGTTTTGATCCTTATTTCTGTGTTAAAAACATGACATGGTTCCCATTGAACCAATGTCTTCATCCATTAAATTGGTCAATCACAGCTGGGCTTCTTCTATCATAGGACACTCTTGTGTTTGCCTGATCATTGGGAATTTCCTGCATATCATGAAACTTTTATGTAAAGCAATCCATCACATAAATATATATTATAGCCTAGAAATGAATATCAAAAGTATATAGTAGATACACTGTTTCAGTTTAGGATTTTTAGCATGTTCCTGCAATAATCTTTCTTGTAGAAATCCTGCAGACTACACAAGTTCACTTTCTGCTGATCCTTTTTTAACTTAAGACTGGCTGTTTAGACATGGTTTCGCTAATGGGGTGGGGTTAAAATGGTCACTAACCTTTCAGACAACTTAAATGGGTTGGCCACTTTCAGATCAATATTGAGAGACTAATGTTATTGTTTGTATAATAAAAAGTTGAACAATTTTCTAATGTATATATTTTCTGTATCAATTCCTCACAGTTTTCTAGATCTCTGCTTGCTTTCATTCATTCTGCTTACTCCTAGTGGATAAAAATCAGTCCATGGTCACGTGATATACAGACCATGGTCATGTGATGAACACACAGGTACACCAAGAGGTTCAAGATGGAAAATAGGAAATGGAGAAAAGAGGGTCTTTTCACAGGATCTTTTCACATCTTTTTTTACAACATGTGCATGTTTATGCACAGATCTGTTGCTCTCTGCTCCCTGCCTGTACACTTCTCAGAGAGAAGTGCATTTGAAGTGTTATTGCTCATGGGATGTTAGTCATAGACAGAAAGCAGCTTTTCTGATTGTGCTAAGCTCTCTCATTTCCTGTGTCAGGGATCTTTTTATCATCAAATCCAAGCCAGGCTTTGGAGTCCAGTGCCCCTAGATCTCCTATATTATGTTCACTTGTGCTTTTCTCAGCTATTTGTTTGCTATTTTACAGCTATTTCTGCCATGCTATGTAAAGAAACCAGTAGCAGTAGTAGTAGTCATGGGAGGAGAGTGGCAGACTGCTCTGTATTGTATTACAAATGTGCAGAAGCCATAATGGATCTATTAGTAGCAGAAAAACTGATAGGACAGCATGTATGAAGGCTTAAATAGCCAGAGAACAGATTGCTTATGAAGACTCTTCAGATATTTAAACTTTTGATGAAAACATTTAGCTTTGGTTCTCTATGTCCTACAGTAGTTACATGAAAAGGTAGAGGCAGGTTTGGACTAACCCACATTGGAGCAGATGAATTCCCCATGGGCCCCTGACCTGTGGGGCTAGAAGGCCCTTAGTCCCACAACCCCTGCAAGAGTGGTACATGGCACAGTACACTCATTGCATATATAGATAGACTGTGTACAGCCTGTTATGCAGTCTACGTGCCTATATACTAAACAAGATATAATATTTTATAAACTACCCAATTTATTATATATAGATGTACAGGGTGGCTGATATGACATCTAGGCACAGAAGCAGTCAGGGTGGCTGAGCACCCCTGGTATGCCATTCAAAACCCTTCTGCAGTTATAGGCTGGAACAGTGGCGCAGTAATGCATCTGTCCTTCATTTCCGCCCCCATGTAGAACTAATGCCACATGTAGATAAATGGTTTAGAAGATTTTCGATATAACCCCGTCCCCTCATTCCATTTTTTTCTTTCCTTTTCATATGATATGTATTTTTGTTGTGTTTCCTCCTACTCCTAAAAAGAATGGTGTTAATAAAATAAGGATCTGATTCAAAAAAATAAAAGATCAGTGGGGTTATGACACTTGGGACCTCCACTGTTGTTTGAAGGGGCCGTGGTGTACGTGCAGGCACAGTGACCCCTTTACTGTTTACATTACATGCTGTCCTGTTTTATAGTGACCATGTGATGTAATTACAGCCTTATCTTATAGAAATGTATAGGGAAAGGCTGTAGTTATATTGCATGGCCACTATGAAACGAACAATAGAATGTAAACAGAGAAAGAGCTGTGGTCCGCTTCAAACAGCTGATCAGTTGTGGTCCCGAGTGTCCGAACTCCTTTTTTTTTTTTTTTTTATTGGAAAAGGAGCCAAAGATGTCTGTGTTGAAAACTTTACAAAATGAAGTCACAGCTGAAAAAAGTGGTTATGGCGGTCCAGTCCAGATAGAGATATGTTTCCTTATTCACCTAAATGGTTTGCAGAGTCCTGTGTAGAGCTGGTATATACCACTATACGGTCACTATATAGTGATGATATCTGTATACCTGAGTTGAGGGCCCAGTTTGCCCCTTCCCCCCGTGCCGAACCCTTAGCCATGCCTCTGATACAGTGCACTAAGATTCAAGGACAATTTCTCATTAAATCAATTTAATACAAAATCCCGACATGCTAGCAAAAAACAACCACTGGGTTGCTGCATACAGACATATGTAACATATCACTTTATGACACAATATTGCTAAGTCATGTCTTAAAAGGCTACATATCTTGTGACACACATTGGATTTGGACCTTTATCATACTTTTTTTTGTTTTGTTGTGCTTCAAATGGGAACTATTGTGTCTGCAGACCCTGCGTGTGGCCAGGATTCTTTTGCCTACACCAGGGATGAACTGTTGCAGCTTAGAGACACAGCAGGGCTGCATGCTAATAGAACAGACAACCTCTCCCCAAGAACTTTGGAGAGGAAAAAGAAGGGGGTGTAGAGCTGGAGCCATTCGGAGGATTAGGAAGAGACGTTTTAGACCAGCTCTCCCCTCCATCATTATGGGCAATGTGAGATCTCTTGCAAACAAGATGGACGAACTGACAGCGCTCACCAGGCATTATCAGGAGTTTTGGGAGTGCAGCATGATGCTGTTTACAGAGACTTGGCTCACTGAAGTTACTCCGGACACTCTGGTCTCTTTGGATGGCTTTAAACTCCTTCAGGCGGACAGGACAAGGCACAGTGGTAAGAGGAGGAGGGCTGGCGATATTTGTGAATGATAGATGGTGTAATCCTAGGCACATTGTGATTAAGGAGCTAATTTGCTGTAAGGACATTGAACTATTAGCTGTGAGCATGAGAACTTTCTATCTACAGAGGGAACTATCGCATGTCATCGTGACAGCTGCATATGTCTCCCCCTCTGCAAAAGCTGATGCTGCCTGTGAGGTCCTACAAGCCATGGTGAGCCAGTTGCAGTCCCTACACCCCCAGGCCCTCCTTCTTGGGTCTGGAGACTTCAACTATGTCTCTCCATGATCCACACTGCCCAGTTTCACACAGTATGTAACCTGCCACACAAGAGGCAACAAAACATTAGACTTGTTCTTTGCTAATGTGAAGGAGGCATATAACTCATCAGCCCTATCGCCCCAGGGAAGATCGGATCACAACCTAGTGTATCTCCAATCTGTCTACAAGCCATTTGTACAGTGGGGAAAAAAAAGTATTTAGTCAGCCACCAATTGTGCAAGTTCTCCAACTTAAGATGAGAGAGGACTGTAATTGACATCATAGGTAGACCTCAACTATGAGAGACAAAATGAGAAAACAAATCTAGAAAATCACATTGTCTGATTTTTAAATAATTTATTTGCAAATTATGGTGGAAAATAAGTATTTGGTCACCTACAAACAAGCAAGATTTCTGGCTCTCACAGACCTGTAAATTCTTCTTTAAGGGGCTCATCTGTCCTCCACTCATTACCTGTAGTAATGGCACCTGTTTTAAATTGTTATCAGTATAAAAAACACCTGTCCACAACCTCAAACAGTCACACTCCAAACTCCAAAATGATGAAGACCAAAGAGCTGTGGAAGGAAACCAGAAACAAAATTGTAGACCTGCACCAGGCTGGGAAGACTGAATCTGCAATAGGCAAGCAGCTTGGTGTGAAGAAATTAACTGTGGGAGCAATAATTAGAAAAGTGGAAGACATACAAGACCACTGATAATCTCCCTCGATCAGGGGCTCCACGCAAGATCTGACCCCGTGGGGTCAAAATGATCACAAGAACGGTGAGAAAAAATCCCAGAACCACACGGGGGGACCTAGTGAATGACCTGCAGAAAGCTGGGACTAAAGTAACAAAGGATACCGTCAGTAACACACTACGCCACCAGGGACTCAGATCCTGCAGTGCCAGACGTGTCCCCCTGCTTAAGCCAGTACATATCCGGGCCCGTCTGAAGTTTGCTAGAGAGCATTTGGATGTTCCAGAAGAGTATTGTGAGAATGTCATATGGTCAGATGAAACCAAAGTAGAACTGTTTGGTAGAAACACAATCATGTTTGAACTCGTCGTGTTTGGAGGAGAGTGAATGCTGAGTTGCATCCAAAGAACACCATACCTACTGTGAAGCATGGGGGTGGCAACATCATGCTTTGGGGCTGTTTCTCTGCAAAGAGACCAGGATGACTGATCCGTGTACATGAAAGTATAAATAGGGCCATGAATCGTGAGATTTTGAGTGCAAACCTTCTTCCATCAGCAAGGACATTGAAGATGAAATGTGGCTGGGTCTTTCAGCATAACAATGATCCCAAGCACACCACCAGGGCAATGAAGGAGTGGCTTCATAAGAAGCATTTCAAGGTCCTGGAGTGGCCTAGCCAGTCACCAGATCTCAACCCCATAGAAAACCTTTAGAGGGAGTTGAAAGACCGTGTTGCAGAGCGACAGCCCCAAAACATCACTGCTCTAGAGGAGATCTGCATGGAGGAATGGGCCAACATACTAGCAACAGTGTGTGCCAACCTTGTGAAGACTTACAGAAAACATTTGACCTCTGTCATTGCCAACAAAGGAAATATAACAAAGTATTGAGGTGAACTTTTGTTATTGACCAAATACTAATTTTCCACCATCATTTGCAAATAAATTCTTTAAAAATCAGACTGTGATTTTCTGGATTTGTTTTCTCATTTTCTCTCATAGTTGAGGTCTACCTATGATTTCAACTACAGGCCTCTCTCATCTTTTTAAGTGGGAGAACTTGCACAATTGGTGGCTGACTAAATACTTTTTTTCCCCACTGTATGTAGAGAACCAGCTGTCACCTGCACAGTGAGGATATGGTCCAAGGAGGGTGATGAGGCTCTGAGGGACTGTTTTGACACAACCGCATAGGAAGTGCTGCAGGATTCCTATGGGGAAGACATAGAAGGACACAAACATTGCATAACGGACTACATTCATTTTTGTGTGGACAACACAGTACCCACAAACGTGGTGAGGTGTTTCTCTAACAACAATCCATGGATTCATTTTGATATAAAAACACTACTTAAGGAGAAAAAGATGGCATTCAAGACAAGAGATAAGGTGGGGCTGAGGGAGGTACAGAATGAGCTTAGGCGACAAATCAGGCAGGGAAAGGCCAATTATAAGGAAAAATGAAAAAGCAAATGGAAAAGAAAAATATAAGGGGTGTCTGGAATGGGCTTAAGTCAATTTCGGGTCATAGACAGTCTGTCTGCCAGATAACGACAGATGTTAATTGGCTTAACAAACTAAATCTATTTTTTAATAGATTTGATCACACACCAGCTCCTCCCACCCTTGCATGTCCTTCAGTTCCCCCTACCACAATGACTTCACCCCCTGTGGCTACTTCCCACCAGACCAGTAAATCCAGAAATCCGTCTTTATCTGACCACAATCTGACCTTCACACGTGCCCAGGTGAGGAAGGAAATGAAAAAGATCAAGGCGAGGAAAGCCACAGGGCCAGATGACATCAGTGCAAGGCTAATTAAGGCTTGTGGGGATCAGCTATGTAGTATAATTACATATATGTTTAATATGAGCCTGAAGCGGGAAATGGTCCCTGAATTATGGAAATCTTCTTGTGTAGTACCAGTTCCACAAAAACCTCACCCTATGGGCCTCAACGACTACAGACCTGTAACATTGACATTCCACTTGATGAAGATCTTAGAGAGATTGGTTCTCACACATCTCTGCCCTCTAGTGAGCCCCGCTATGGACTCTCTCCAGTTCGCTTATCAGCCAGGCATTGGGGTAAATGATGCCATCATCCATCTTCGGCACAGGGCTCTTTCTCACCTGGAGAAACCAGGGAACACGGTGAGAATAATGTTCTTTGATTTATCCAGTGCTTTTAATACCATACAACCAGTAGCCAGGGCTACTGGGAGACAAGCTGGGCCTTGATGGAGTGGACCACCACCTCTGCAATTGGATCCTAGACTACCTCACAAACCGACTTCAGTACTGTGTGTCAGATACTGTGATCTGTAATACGGGGGCACCTCAATGTACAGTTCTTGCCCCTTTCCTCTTCACACTGTACACTGCAGATTTTAGGTGCAACTCATCTAGCTACTACCTACAGAAGTATTCTGACGACTCTGCAATTGTAGGCCTCATCACAGACGATGATGACAGGGAGTACAGAGAACTGAACCGGGATTTTGTGGACTTTTGCCAGCAGAACCACCCGAAGATTAACTCTGGGAAGACCAAGGAGATGGTGGTGGACTTCCATAAATGCAGATGCCCTCTTAAACCAGTGGACATCCAGGGGGCGGGCATTGAGATTGTCAACACCTATAAGTACCTGGGTGTGCTCCTTAATAATAAGTTGGACTGGGCAGATCACATAGAGGTCCTGTACAGGAAAGGCCACAGCAGGCTTTACCTGCTTAGGAAGCTGAGAGCCTTTGGAGTCCAGGGGGCACTTCTTAGGACTTTTTTCAAGTCTGTAGTCTTCTTTGGAGTTGCCTGCTGGGGGAGCAGTATATCAACCAGGGATAGAAATAAACTTGACAAGTTGATTATAAGGGCCAGCTCTGTCCTGGGGAGCCCACTGGACCCAGTGCAGGTGATGGGTGACAGAAGGATACTGTAACGTCTCTGCCTGTTCGGGTCTCTTCATGCTGCAGTGCAGGAGGCGTATTCAGTTTGATTCCTTGCTTAAGGTTCTTGTTGCTCAGTCTGAACACTGTCCTAGACTATGTAACTGAATTTCAGCCACACCCGTCTCCTGTACTTTGTTTCTTTCGGCTCCTCAATAGTTAATCTTAGCCTTGCCTGTGTGATTGACAGCCTGTCTACCAATGAAGTCTGGGGCAGGCCCTGACTTAATATAAACAGGTCATCAGCCCTTACATGGGTGCTGGCTATTGAGATTCTGTTTGTGACTTTGTGCCTGCTAGCTCCTTTTCTGCTATTACCTGTATTCCTATTCCTGACCTCTGGCTTTTACTTTGGCTATTCTCTTGGATTTTTATTCTGTATTGCATTGCTTGACTGTTACCGACCCCTTGGCTGGCTGACCTCCCTTTTGTTATTGTTTGTCCTGTCTGCGTTCTGTGTTGTCCCCTATATTAAGAAGGGACTGTCGAACAGTTGCTGGCTATTGCCTAGGACAGATCGGGCAAGTAGCCAGGGCCAGTGGGGTGGTTCAGCTTTAGGGTTCACTACTGTCTTGTTTTGCCCTTCCCCTCAGGGTTCTGCAGCAGCACTGGGAAATTGCTCAACTGGCAATTCCCTTACAGATACTGTCCATGGCGAGCTCCATGTGGGAGAATAAGTCCCATCCCATGCATGAGACCGTGATAGCACTGTGCAGTACTGTCAGTGACTGACTACTTCACCCGAAGTGTGAGAAGGAGCGCTATTGGAACTCTTTCCTCCCCACCGCGGTTAGGCTGTACAACCAACACCAACCTAAGCGGAGATCATTACACGCAGAGAACTGAAATATCTTTCTGTTTGTGAAATCTCCCCTCCCCTCCCCCCTCTGCTACCTCTTATCTGTCTGTCTACTATCAATGAAATGCCTCTTACCTTGGAACATTCTTGTATATGTTGTATTTGTATCTGCTTATCTTTGATGCTGTAACACACTGAATTAAAGGATTATTATTATTATTATTATTATTATTATTATTATTATTATTATTTCTGTACATATCCAGTCAAGAGAAAAGGTATGGGAGAACACATCAGTACTTCTTGATTGAAAAGGAAGATAAGGATAAAACCTTCCTCTATACTCCTGTGGATACTGGAGGCCATACAGTGGAAAGATGTAATAGTAGCAAACTCTTATTATTTGTGCTGCATCTAGGACTGGACACTGGACTAGGACGGGAGACTGAAAACTATAACTCGTTTTTTGACTCCTCTCCTTCCAAACCCCATAACTTTTTTATTTTTCCATTCACAGAGCCACATGAGGGCTTAATGTTTGCGGGAAAAATTGTTTTTCATATTGGTACCATCTATTAATCTGTACAATGTACTTGGAAGCTGGAAAAAAAATTTAGAGTGGGGGTAGATTGGAGAAAAAGTGCATTTGTACGACTTTTAGAGATGAGCAAATCGAAGTTGTCGAAGTGGAATTCGATCCGAATTTCAGGAAATCTTTGATTCGCTTCGAATCCGGATTTCCTCATGTTTCATGGTATCAAATCGCATTTTAAACTAAGGACACGTCGCAATAGCCTTTAGAAAGGCTATTCTACTCCTACCTTTGCCGTTGCATCACGTCCCCTGCGACGTCCTGGTCCTGGAAAAGAATAAAGATGGCCGCCAGGCATGTGCAGAGCCACTCATGTAGGAATAGAGAAAAGATGGCCGTCGGACATGCACAAAGCTGCTCGTGTAGGAATAGAAAAAACATGGCCGCCGGACATGCGCAGAGCCACTCGTGTAGGAATAGAAAAAAAGATGGCCACTGGACATGCGCAGAGCCACTCGTGTAGGAATAGAATAAAGAGGACCACCAAGCATGCGCAGAGCTGACAGCAAGGAGGGCAGGAAATCGCAGGGGGCGTGATGCAACGGCAAAGGTAGGAGCAAGATAGCCTTTCTAAAGGCTATTCCGATGTATCCTTAGTTTAAAATGCATATCCCTATATCCCCAGGCTTTCTGCAGCCAGGAAAATAGCTGTTTAACACAATTTGCTGCAAATTAATTCAGATCGAATCAAATAGTTCTGGGAAATTCGGCGAAGTTGCCGAATCGAATTTTTGAGAAATTTGCTCATCTCTAGCAACTTTCCTGCGGGCTTTGTTTTTATGCATTCACTCTGCTGCCAAAATGAAATGACACCTGTATCCTATGTTTCGGTAGAATTCCAGGGATACCAAATTTATATAGTTTTATTTACATTTTAACCCTTTAACAAAAATCTATAACAAATTTAAAAAACATTTTTTCTAAAAGTCGCCATATTCTGACATCCATAACTGTTTTATATTTCTGTGCACTTTTTAGTTATACCATTGAACATCACTGAATGGAGCTTGACGATTTTGAAGCAGGGGTGCAAAAAATACATAAATAAATAAAAAATAAAAAAACACAAAAGACAACAAAAAAAGGGGCTGGTGTTGATTAAGGGTGGGGTTTATTACCTAATCAGCAGCTAACAGAGGGGGGAGACCAACCTGAAACAGAGGCAAGAGACAGGAATGGAGGAAGGGATGCACGGAGATACAAAGGCACACAGTGCCCGGAGGCACAGCATAGAGGCAACCAGGTAAATATAGCAGCACGGTGTTTGCCCTGCTCGTAATGCCCAGGTAGGGCAGTAACCATTAGTTCAAACTTCCCGCCGCAGCTGCCATTGGTTAGTCTATAGAAACTGACCAATAATGGCGATCGGGGGTGGTGGTACCACTGAACGCCCCCTGATCCTCGACAATGATTGGTGCTATATAATCACTTTCAGAGGCCGCGTCACCTGCGGGCACAGATCATTGTATCCATGCCCACAAGCTGCTATTGGTCGATCAAATTTGATCAGTCAATAGTAGCAATAGCCGTTGTGGTGGGGGGCATGATTTTTCCCCAGGCATGATCAGAGGAGTTTACCATTTCAACAGTTTACCATAAGACCTTGGTGGCCACATCGTAATAATACAGTGCATGTCAACTAAGGAGTTAATACAAACCTAAAGATGAAAAACTATAAATTATTACTAGTAAGTATGTAAGTAAGTATGACTAGTGAGCTGATTGGTTTTTTTTATAAACATAATTATTATTTATGTTAGAATGATATAAAATCAAATTCAGTATTAGTCTGACCAATTTGTGCAATATAAGATCACTGTTTTAATATATATTATAGATTCAACTGTTGATAAAGCTTTACCTTTAAAATCATTGAAATATATACATAATAACTGTGTGAAATGTATTGCTCTGTTTTATCTAATAAAGAAACCTGTCTCTTGTAAATATAAAGATCAGAAAATTAATTATTGCAATAAATTACTTTGCCGTAAGATGTAACCTTTTCAGCAGACGGCATACGAGGGAAATGTCACAGAGCATGCTGTTTTTTGTGCACTGGCAACAGTATTTACTACAGCTGTGGAAGCAGAATCACCTGTCATCAAAGCGTTGTTATCTAATTTGCCCTGTTTGATATTATTGACCCTGCTCTTTACTGATCCGTTAAAAAATATTAACGCTTTCTAAGCTGCCGAGTTCCCCAAAACATATAAATCCTGATTTGCACTAGTCTTACATGGAAGTGTTAATCACTTCTATAGATTTTTTATGTGAGTATTGAAGATTTTACCTAGCACAATTTCATTTATTTATTAGCTAGAGGAAATAGTCCTTCTTGTCACTAAAGTGAGAAGAAACCAAGTTTTCTTAAATGGCATTTGCTAATTTGTCACGTATGTGTCCCTAATGTCTGCATCCCTTGAGCAAATGTATGATCTTGTTATAAATCCTGCCTTTAAGATAATCTTTTTTATTGAAGTGGAAAGAAGTTTAAAGGAATGGCTTAGAAATTTATAGCAGCAAATAAAAGAAAAATATAGATAAGAACACAACTTGACTTAATATGAAGCTTGTAAAATTCTTCTGTGAAGAGAAATGAAATCACCTTTCACCCAAGAGGTAAGTAACTACCAGTGTTGCAGGCACAACAACTGTTATGGGCCTTTGTATTTGAGGCAACCCTCTGAACATGACTAATGTCAAAATAACAGACCTCTTTAGGTTCTGTACTGAGTTTGTAACTACCACTGTAGCAACCATAAGAGCTGCAGTAGCTGCAGATCTTGGGGCCTTCCCAAAGAATTTTCAAGCAAAACTGTTATATTAATAAACTGTTTTCCTAGTGCAATGCCTGAGAAGGTAGTGAATGGGATTCTCTCTGTGTGTTTTTTTTATATCCTTGTATTTAATGTAGTTTGCCTTCTTGCTGCTGGTGATTGGTATCCTGCCTATGGTTTTCTTAGAATCCCTGTTTTCATACATCATCATTGGGAGAGCAGCAGTTCTAATCCCTGTTCTTCTGCTTCTTGCCCTCATGTTTGTGATCTCTGCAGCCAAACCCTGGAAGTTCAGATCAGTAGCCACACTGATCTCCTACAAGCTCCACCATTCTGACAGATAACTGAAGGGGAGGATTCAGCATTGCTGGGTTGGGAGGGCTAAGTGTTAGTGGCTGGAAGAAAAGAGGCTAAATCTTGATTCCCCTTACGTCCAACAGCAGCACAATATGGGGTATTTCTGCCCCTGTGTGCTGATAGGACAGGCGGAACTTTTAATTAACATAATTAATTCCCCTATAAGAGGTAAAGAAGACCTTCCCCCCTTCATGTTAGTTATAAAGAACAATGAACATACAAGAAACAACAGTACTATTCCAGGGAGGGAAAGCTTGTGCTGCTGTTCCGACTAAGGGAAAACAGATTATCTACATAATCAACGATTCCCTTACGTCCAGCAGCAGCACAATATGGGGATGTAGCAAGAAGACCCCTAGGGAGGGCCCTCTTGGCATACAGTATTCAATACAGAATGTCTAATCTATAGTGCTTTACAAATGTCAATTGAAAGCTCCAGGATGCGGCAGTGTAAATTTGATCCAATGGAACAGAAAGATTCTCTGCCCAAGAGGTAGAGACGTCTCTAGTCGAGTGGGCTTTTACAAAATTAGGAGGGGATAACCCTTGGGAGGAAAAGGACATCTTTAATGCCTCTTTTATCCATTTAGCCAAGGAGGGTTTTGATGCCTTCAAACCACTGTTTCTACCGAAGTAGTTTATTAGAAGAATCGCGACGTTTATGCCACGTGGGGCCCCAGCCTAAAGCAGATTTTGAAGCCTTTTTGAGGTGTGTTTTGAAGAGGCTGCTGAACCAGATTTGGGAAACATTTTTTGCCTAGCACACAGAGTTCTGTTTCCTAAAAGCTTTAGTGGTTTCTGAAGCTTTTTTTTTTTACAAAAACCACCTAAAAAAAGTCTCAAAATCCTTCCTCTGAGAGTTTTTTCTGCCTTCCATTCTTTTCTATGGGCATTTCAGGCATAATCCACCTGGGCAGAATACTTTTTTTTCTGCTAGTTAAAAAAAAATCTGCTAACAGAAATAAATCTTCCACTACCTCCCATTCATTGAATGGGAGGCAGATTTTAGGGTTTTTAGAAACAGATTTTGAGGCGGGATTTGTCTCAAAATCAGCTCCAAAAACACTGGAGGTGATTTATTAAGCAAAATGCGTCAGGATTCTGGTGTATTTTGCACAAAAAAACCTGTCTAGCATGTTGCATACCACATTTATCAAGTGTTTTAGATACTTTTTAGACACTTTTCAGACTTGGCCAAAAATGTGTGTTGCCTTGTGGGAAATTGGCGTGGTTTTGCGGGAAAGGGGCATGGCCTAACTTACACCTCTGTACGACAAGAATGTGCCACAAATGCGCCAAGAACTTTTACACCAACTAATAGAAGGTGTAAACTTAGACTAGTCCATCTAAGAATATGTAAGATTTATCAAACAACATCAGACACTTTGATAAATCTAGACAGTATTAGTAAATTTGGTCCACTGTATGAACCTATCCCAAGGGGTGAGGGCAATTAATGGTTAAACTTCATTAGTTCAAAGTTTTTGGTGTCATTGTTTGCTTCCTCATATATAGAAGACCATATAGAAAAATACCCTATCTTGAGCAAACTAAATTTTGATATAAATGCCACTAATCCTAATACTAATAATTTTTTACTATAGTTTTTAACCTTTTAAAGAAGTAGTCAAGATTGGTAGTTAACCCCTTAATGACATGATTGTGACCTCCATGACAAAGAATATTTTTTGCTTTTTTTAATCAGCAATTTTAGCGAAGCCTAATTTTTAGACTAAGGCCCCATGTAGCGAGCTGCATCTGAAAAACGCTGAGAAAAAGACTCCGGCGGAAACACTTTGCGTTTTCCTCTGTGGACTTTCTGCTTGTACTACATCTACATGGAAAACGCCACTGTAGGTACAGTGGGGAAAAAAGTATTTAGTCAGCCACTAATTGTGCAATTTCTGCCATTTAAAAAGATGAGAGAGGCCTGTAATTGACATCATAGGTAGACCTCAACTATGAGAGACAAAATGAGAAAACAAATGCAGAAAATCACATTGTCTGATTTTTAAAGAATTTATTTGCAAATTATGGTGGAAAATAAGTATTTGGTCAATAACAAAAGTTCATCTCAATACTTTGTTATATATCCTTTGTTGGCAATGACAGAGGTCAAACGTTTTCTGTAAGTCTTCACAAGGTTGGCACACACTGTTGCTGGTATGTTGGCCTATTCCTCCTTGCAGAGCTCCTCTAGAGCAGTGATGTTTTGGGGCTGTCGCTGTTCAACACGGACTTTCAACTCCCTCCATAGGTTTTCTATGGGGTTGAGATTTGGAGACTGACTAGGCCACTCCAGGACCTTGAAATGCTTCTTACAAAGCCACTCCTTTGTTGTCCTGACAGTGTGCTTGGGATCATTGTCACACTGAAAGACCTAGCCACATTTCATCTTCAATGCCCTTGCTGATGGTAGGAGGTTTGCACTCAAAATCTCATGATACATGGCCCCATTCATTCTTTCATGTACACGGATCAGTCGTCCTGGTCCCTTTGCAGAGAAACAGCCCCAAAGCATTATGTTGCCAACCCCCTTCCTTCACAGTAGGTATGGTGTTTTTTGGATGTAACTCAGCATTCACTCTCCTCCAAATACGACGAGTTGTGTTTCTACCAAACAGTTCTACTTTGGTTTCATCTGACAATATGACATTCTCCCCATACAGTGTCCATATTAGGACATCCTCAGATATCAGTGTCAAACATCAGATTAATAGCAGTTTACAACAGTGACACCTGACTTTGATTCTGACAACTGACTTTGACTTTGATTCTGACTTTGACTTTGATTCTGACTTTGACTTTGATTCTGACTTTGACTTTAATTTTGATTCTGACTTTGACTTTGATTCTGACTTTGGCTTTGATTCTGACTTTGACTTTGATTCTGACTTTGACTTTGATTCTGATTTTGACTTTGACTTTGATTCTGACTTTGACTTTGATTCTGACTGACTTTGATTCTGACTTTGACTTTGGAAATCGCAGCATGTCAATTCTATTTACGGAAATGGCGGCGGTTTCACTATAGGTATAATGGAAGCAGAAAGTCTGCAGAGGAAACCTCGCCAGACTTTCACCAAAAATCTCTGAGGCACACAGAGAGGTTATTTGGTGAAAATGATACCATAATTATGGAGCATTTTACTTGATAAATCTCCACCATTGTATGTGCTGGCTGGCTTGTATGTATATGAAAAACTCAGATGATGTGTGAGTCTGATCTCTGACTTAGTCAGGTATCAGACAACTTTGTGTCAGACAACTTTTTATCAGACTCATGGAGCTCTCAGCCTGCAGCCTTCTACAAGTATCTTCTACTCCTGAGTGTGAGCAGTGAGTTCACTCAGAGGTCAGTCAGACTGGCCAATCACAGTGTAACATTGTATGTGCTTCATAGCTGACTGCTGACTTGTGACTCAATCAGATATGAAAGTCAGAAGTCATCTAAGTTTTACAACCAGCCCAGAAACTGCATAGTCAGGTGTCAGACTCAAAGTCAGGTGTCAGAATCAAAGTCAAAGTCAGGTGTCAGAATCAAAGTCAAAGTCAGGTGTCAGAATCAAAGTCAGGTGTCACTGTTGTAAACTTCTATTAATCTGATATTTGACACTGATATCTGAGGATGTCCTAATATGGACACTGTATCCCCATACTCTTCTGGAACATCCAAATGCTCTCTAGCAAACTTCAGACAGGCCCGGATATGTACTGGCTTAAGCAGGGGGAGACGTCTGGCACTGCAGGACCTGAGTCCCTGGCGGCATAGTGTGTTACTGACGGTAGCCTTTGTTACGTTAGTCCAAGCTTTCTGCAGGTCATTCACTAGGTCCCCCCGTGTGGTTCTGGGATTTTTGCTCACCGTTCTTGTGATCATTTTGACCCCACGGGGTGAGATCTTGCGTGGAGCCCCTGATCGAGGGAGATTATCAGTGGTCTTGTATGTCTTCCATTTTCTAATTATTGCTCCCACAGTGGATTTCTTCACACCAAGCTACTTGCCTATTGCAGATTCAGTCTTCCCAGCCTGGAGCAGGTCTACAATTTTGTTTCTGGTGTCCTTCTACAGCTCTTTGGTTTTCATCATAGTGGAGTTTGGAGTGAGACTGTTTGAGGTTGTGTACTGGTGTCTTTTATACTGATAACAATGTCAAACAGGTGCCATTACTACAGGTAATGAATGTAGGACAGAGTAACCTCTTAAAGAAGAAGTTACAGGTCATTGAGAGCCAGAAATCTTGCTTGTTTGTAGGTGACCAAATGCTTATTTTCCACCATAATTTGCAAATAAATTCTTAAAAAAATCAGACAATGTGATTTTCTAGATATGTTTTCTCATTTTGTCTCTCATAGTTGAGGTCTACCTATGATGACAATTACAGGCCTCACTCATCTTTTTAAGTGGGAGAACTTGCACAATTGGTGGCTGACTTAATACTTTTTTTTCCCCACTGTATAATTGACATGCTGTGATTTGCAAGAACGCTTGCAGATTTTTTTCTGCAATATCTGGATAGAATTAGTCAGAATCCCATCCACTTTGAAGATATTGTAAAACTTTTCACTACTTTTGCACAATAATAACAATTTCATACAATAAATGTTTTGTTTTTGCATTACATATTCAAAGAGCGATAACTTTAAAATTTTTCAATTGATTGAGCTGTTTAGGGCCATATGATTTTTTTGCAGGATGAGCTGTAGTTTTCATCTGTACTATTTTCAACATTAAAAGTTTTATTAAGATTGTTTCATACAGAGAAGACAACAAGTTAACAACAGTATTGGGGAATGGGGTACAGAAAGAGGGAAAAAGGGATGAAACATCACTGGGGGGGGAGTGGATAATACAACAGGGAAGAAAGGCAAGGATGCTAGGCTCTGTGGCAGCAGAGCCACACATAATGGGGTTGAGCATTGTATGAGGAGCATGACATGGGGGGAGTAGGGGAGTCACAAAAGACTCAAGGGGTGTGTCGGAACTGAAGAGAAAAACCCGAAGGAGAAAGAGAGAGAACGGGGGTAGGACATAGGTTGTCATGTGGGTGTTTTGATGGTTGTCATAGTTGACATGTAGGTGTCAGCTGGTTTCCTGCCGGAGATCGAGCAGGTGCACTGGCAGTGCCCACATGATCACCATGACAAATATATTCATCATAAAGTATTATCTGCCCCTTGTGCATTACAAATATATTCATCATAGAGCGGGAAGGGGTTATAGGGAACCTGTCAGATCCAAAATGCCCCCAAACCAATAATAGTGCCATGTAGGGGCCGTTAATAGGAGCAGAAACATACCGTTGTGAAAGATAACTGATAAAAAAAGCAGGGATAAACATCTTTTTATGAATATTTCAAAACAGCTTGCAAGTGCATTAGAGATGGGGCCTTATTTACCTACAGACAGCCACATGTGATTTGAATGTCCTCTTTTAATAAATATAAGGCACTCAGGCTTCAGAATCGCACCAACTCCAATTAAAGGAGGTTATCAGAGTACGTGGAGGTATTCCTGATCCAGACACAGATTTGACTAGCAATATATGCCAGGTTGTAAACACCCACCTCCTTCGCTGCCATTTATTTATAGAGATAAATACGTGGTCATTTTCCTTTCCACAAAAAGGAGGTCACCTCCTTCTTGAGCTTTAGGACATCAGAGTGCTTTAGGAGCAGGGGAATTGTTTGTAATGGATAAAGGAGTTTAGGGAAGGTCATCATCTTAAGCAGATAATGCCTTCCCAAAAAGAAGAGGGGCAGACTCCTACAACGATCTAACTCTTAGGCTATTTTTTGAAAAAGGGGCAGATAAGTCTATAAAATTATTCCTGCATTTAACTGATTTTAATGCCCAGGTATTTAACCCTTTCAGGACCAAGCGTCATTGATGCCCCAATGCTCAGGCCAAATTTAGTACTTTTGTATGTAGTGCTTTACACAGTAATATCTTTGTAATAGCTATGCATATCTCAACTATTTTACCATGTTTTTTTTCAGGACAGGTAAGGCTTGAAATAAGTAGCCTTATTTGTTAAATAAGTTGAATATTTTTTTCGCTAGAGGTAGAAGAATGGTATAAAATGTGAAAAAAATTTAAATTTTACTTCTTTTACCTAAAACAAAATTGTTTTTATATATACTGTTGCACATAAATATATTAAAATTAGATTTTCTAGTTCTTCTGATTACAGGAACTACATATTTATATAGTTTTTCAACAAAAAATTAGGTTATTTATTAAGCATGGCTTATTTTCTGGACACCGAGTTCATAACATACATAAATAGTTTTGATTAATCACTAAGGCCCAGGGCCACACAGCGCATTTTACAGTACCTGCAAAGTGGTAATCCCATCCACGCATTGCAGAAAAACGTTTTTGTAAATCGCAACATTTCAATTATACTTCTGACTTCTGAAGGCAATTGATTGCATTGGATTTTATTTAGGGGTACCAGAGTACAAGCGACTGAATACTTTTTCACGTCACACTTTTCAGATTTTTATTTGATTAAAATTTTGAAAACCATGTATCATTTTCCTCCACTTCACAATTATGTGCTATTTTGTGTTGGTCTATCACTTAAAATCTCAATAAAATACATTTAAGTTTGTGGTTGCAAGGTGACAAAATGTGAAAAAGTTCAAGAGGTATGAATCCTTTGCAAGCCACTGTACACAAATTGTAAATAATCTTAAAATCGGCACTGTACTATGCCACTGATGTTGACCCTAATATATGGGAAAGGATCTCTGTCTGAAAATGAAAAAAATTCCAAAGAAGTGTCCAAAAGAAATACATTTTGGCACACAGAAGGACAGAAATTTTATATGCCATTGTGAATTTAATTAAAACATGGTATAATCCTGAATTGACATTGAAAGTTGCTTCCATCAAAACCTACAGTAAAGCAAGGATTTAACAGTTTTTTTAACATTTCAAAAGACTTGGATGCCATTAAATAGACCTCGCCTCTCACTTAGGTGCAAAATGAAGTGGGACTCTTTCAACTTATGTATCCATTTCTCAAGAGACTTCATCAAGATCAGTACACCATTCCTGTGGTATAATTTATATTACATCTGTGACAAAAAGATAATTTCTCTGCTCTTTGCATATTTGTGCAGCATTTCAGATTTTTAATATACATGCTTGATAAAAAAAAAAAAAGCCTCTGTAGTTTGAAAATCTTTCAATTTAAAAATTTTCTAAATGATAGATTCAGGGAAGATGCCATTTCCTTCAAAGCACCCTCCAAAAAAATGAAAATTCTGTTATAGTTCTCTAAAGGACTTTGATATATATATGCAGCTATATAAGAAGCATTTACCCTGTATCATTTCCTTTTTGAAAAAAGCAAGATCAAGGCAAGTAATAAAAGTATAAATGAAATAAAATTTAGAAAACATAAGAATAAAGTACGTAGCTATATGATATTTACAATCTTGCAATTGGAAATAAATAGCTTAATTTTTTCCAGGATAGGGTAATGTTGGTGTTCTGCACTTGCCAGTATACATTTCCCAGCAGATCTAGCAGCATTGTTACCCCTGTGAGAATGCTCCTGTTTTTTTTTTCAAGGATTAGTGTGCCCACCTGCTAAACTTACTCTTGCCAATATCTGTCTGCTTTTGTTTATATGGGTCTGCTTCTCAAGCCACACTCTGACTTTGTAATGTTGCATTGCCATTTTCATAATCTGTTGTTTGGATGCATGCTATCCTTCTGTTTGTATGTGAGAGATATGCTTCTGTCTAAGTGTCTTGTCTGTAATTCTGTAGACAAATTTGTCCTTCTGCCATGTGTTTTTCTGTTTGGGAGCATATGTCCTTTCCATTATGTCTGTACCTCTGCTATTTGTATCCTATAGGCCTCTGAAATATCTTTGCTACCTGTGACCTTCAGGTTCTTATGAATCTTTGGCCTACAGGCTTCTGAAATACCTCTGCTACCTGTGACCTTTTGGTTTATGTTATGAATGTTTGACCTATGAGCTTCTGCTATATCTTTGTTACAGTGGCTTCTGTTGTATCTCTGCTACCTATGGCTTTCGGGATTCCACCATGTTTGAACCTCTGCTACCTGTTCTGATGTCCTGCCTTGGATATCTGTTTTAAATCTAGCCTCTGTTATCTCTATGTTCTGGCCTGCTCCTGATTTAGTACCTCTGTTTCCAGTCCTAAACGTCAGTCTGTTTTTAGACTGTGCATGTATCCTCCCTGCTCTGATTTTAGTCTGTATTCTCACTATGGCCCAGATTTACTAATAGACAGTCTGAAAATTTGCCACAGTGGATGAGGCTGAATGACAAATGTATATTTTCAGATTGTCTAGTCTACATTTATACCAACTTTTAGTTAGCTGACTTTGAGTCAGAATTTTTCAATATGATCTTTGTACATTGTGGTGCATTTAAGTCATGCTCACTTTTTCACAGAATCCACACCCACATGTCCAGCAGGTGAAATATTTTTAGCCTAAACTAGAAGCACCAAGATGCTCCAAAGATGCAACCCATTGCACCAAAGATGCACTAAAGACACATCACATTTTTCTCCAGTGTCTAGTCGTAACCATAATAGCAAATCTGGGCCTATATTTTTGCCTAAATCTGTGGTGTTCTCCACCATAGTCCCTGACCTGCCTGGTCAGCTGATATCAACACAGGAAAGACCTGTGGAGGTAGCAACCTGACAAACTATGTGGGTTCAAAGGTGAATAATGTTGAGTCTTCATAGACAATGCCCTTAGAGGTGGCCCAAATTTAAACCAGTTTGGTAGCACAATACATCCAAAATGTACTGCTTGTTACAGTAAGCTGAAGTTTTATGACTTAGGGCACTCCACCCACCCCTAAACTCACTACTATGGCTTCTTTACAGGGATCCCTTGTTTTTTCTTATCATTTTTAAAGGTGTTTTCTAAAGAAATGAGTAAACCAGTTTGTAACAAACCAAATTCAGCTTTCAGTTTTCAAACCCAGTGTAAAACACCCTGAAAGAAAGAAAAGCTGTCCATTTTGTGGGGTGAGATAAAAGACATAGCGGCATCTCAAACAGACATCTCAAACAGATATGAAATAACACATTGATAATACTGAGTGGTTATTCTAGGGAAGGGTAGTGTACTTAACTAGAGAAGAAGATTTCAATTCAATTCATAGATAGAGGAAGGAAAGGCGGCTGAATCAGTCTGTCTGTCTGTCATACTGTTAGAGCAGCCAGAAGCACAGACTGTGTGTATCAGTGAAGTGATTTGCTAATGGGGCATTCACACTACCGTCAGTAGTGTCCGTTGCTAGCATCCATTGCAAAATGTTAACAACAGACACTAACAGATCCACCATAAATCAGTTAAAAATACCATTCATTTCAATTGGATTTGATTTGTTGTCTGTTAGTGTCCGTTTTCACCAAATCCATCACATATCCGTTTTTTTTTAGCAGACATAATAATGCAGGGTGCAGGACTTTTTTGTCCAATCAAAATAACGGACTTATGACAGACATTAACAGTGCGTTATTTTTTAACGTTAATGTCTAATGGGCTTTTTCTGCGCATGCTCAGAAAGCAGAAAAAAAAAGAACCAAAACAAATGAACAGTATAAAAACGGACAATAACGGACACTAACTGATGCTAATGGGTCAGTTTTTTTAACTGATCCATAAAATGGATCAGTGAAAAAAAAAACAGACGCATTAATATCAGTTAGTGTCTGTTAATGTTCATTATGATAGGTGTCTTTTTTTTTTTTTTTTTTTTTTAACGAACACTATCAGAACATTTCTTCACTCTTCTACTACTTTCTATGGCTAACACGGTACAACATTATACCACTATCAGAACAGACATCCAACAGTAGTATGAATGCCCCCTAAGATTAATGTGCTGCAGCAGATGTATTACTCTCAATCACAATTCTCAGAAGCAAAACATTTAAATTCATTGTATACTGTATGTCTCTAAGACCAAGAACACATGATTTAGTCATGCCACATGGTACTATTTTTGCACATATCTAGCCTATCTGTTATTCAGCTTTTTTTCCCTACTAAATGCAAAAACCCAGCAAAGGAATATACTGTACAATACCTCTTTAATTGATTCTTTCCCCTAAACGTGGTATAATAAAATTTGACCTGTTTTTTTTCCCTTGCCAAACACCATAAAAAATGGGGAGATTTTTAAAAGCACAAAAAAATGGATAGTGCAGTGTTATATTAAACAGGCTGTTTGTTACCGCTAGCTACCATCTATTTACCCATAGCCATATCTGTTGCTTGTCTTTGTAAGTGTCAAAGAGCTAGAAAGGGGTTATATAGAGTCCTAGGAGCGCTCAGATTGTCCTACATAACCTTTTTGAGGCAAATTGATCTGCAGTTTGCAACAAATTGGTTCAGACCAAATAAATCCACTTGGAACCAGGTTGCGATAAGACCATAGTAAGAATTGTGTGCAAATTATCAGGGTCATTGTTAGAGTTTTAGGGTATATAGTTTTTTATTTTTACATTTTAACCCCTTAAAAAAATATCCAAAACTTTGCAAAAATGAAAGGGTTAATACCTGCAATTTGGTTTTACCACCTGGTCTCTGCTACTGAATACAGTGGAGACCCGGTGGCTATGGCAGCCACTCAGCTCCTCAATGGCTGCTATATTTAAACACCCGACTTTCCCCATTATAGTACAGGGTATGATGGGAAAGGGTTAAAATACACTGTCCTTGGGTTGATATTTCTTTTCAAATTAAACTTAGTACTACAGAACACACAGGATAATACAGAACTTTACAACAATAACATACAGTGACTCTTGATTATGTCTTTGCTGATTGAAGCTATTTTATTTCCTCATCTTCACAAGAAATGTTTTTTTTTTTTTCCAGCCATAACTCAACTTTGCAGAATTTGCTGTCCATATCTTAGATTCCTCACTTTTTAGAATCATCCGCAAATTTTCTCTCCATCCTGGTGTCATTCTACTGCTACCCATAATACTGTAACTGATGTGCTACCCAGTGCTTCCAAATGTATATAAAATTAGATAAAAGTAATATAACTGTTGACACACCAATAATAATAGTGCCATACAGATAGTACCCAAAATATTATAGTGCTACACACAGTGTCCCCAAAGTATTTGTGAACATACAGTTAGTAATACTGTAGCTGCAGTACCTGAAAGATTTGTTGTGCAAACATTGTACCTCTAGTGTCAAACAGCACTCCAAGAATAATAGTTTAGGGCCTTGACAACTTTAGTTCCCCAATAACCATAGCAGTGCTATTGACAGTAATAGTGATACACAGTGCCAAAATTCTGCTTAGCATATATTAACCTCAATCAGTAATAATATCTACATAGTGTCCACAAACTGTACGAATCAGAGTGCCTCATAATAACTAGAAACATGCTTCTAACAGCCAATGTTTGCATGGTATCTTCCAAAGTAATTGTATAAACCATGGAGTCCCAACAGTAAAAGTGTCCTCCAACATAACTGTGGTGTGCATAGTGCCCACCATGTTAATACTGGCCATGTAGTTCTCAACAATAAAGTCACTAAAGTAGAGTTTATTCATAGTGCCAACAACTTTAGTTTCAAAGGTATTTATTGAATGAAACTGAAGATACAGTAAATAAGCAATACAACAGTGAGCTAAGTAACCATAGATACAAGGAGAATACATCAACAATCAATGTCAAATAAACGTGAGCAGGTATTAGAAACAGAACATTCAAACCTAGAGTAAAAATAATAACTGCAACACTAATAAGACAAGCTATAAGATTAAAAATATTTGCAAGAGAAGAAAATCAAGAAAGTTAAAAAGGGATAGTGCTGTCTCTCACAACAGAGGGGTGCCATCAAGTTTAGAATTCTTCATCCAAGTATTATAATTGGAGACAGTACGACAAGCCCAGGACATTAGCTCTATATTGAAGTAGTTTATATGGAGTGAAGGCCAGCTGGCTTTAGGCCTAGCAGGAAGACTGGGGCCGATAGTGGAACCTCTGAAGTCTCTGAACCACCATATATATGGACTGCCAGAAGCGGGGAAAGGTCCACCAAACATGGAGGGTATCTCCTCTGGTTTGGCTGCCCCTAAAGCACATAGGAGTGATTGTAGGATATATAAGGTGCAACAGCTGGGAGCAGGTAAAATGCTTCTTGGTGATAATTTTTTTGTCCAGAATGAAATCATTGAGGAGCCTAAACCAGGCATGTCTCCTCCAAACAAAAACCTTCAAAGAGAGACCAGAGGGAAAAAAAGGGCTTGCTGAACTGCCAACAATTTTAATAGTGCCCCCACCAAAGCACCATCAAAAGTAATAGTTCCCCTAAGCAAAATGCCTAACTCTCTGAAATTAAATTAAAATACTCACCCAACCTCATTTTCATAGTTAATCGTAGCCTGTATGGTTCTGACCATTGAAGACACGATCTCTCAGAGGCCACATGCCTAGCGTTGTCTACACTCTACAAGGGTGAAAAGCCAGGGTGTGGAGTTGAAAAGGGCACTTGGTTTATGAGGTACTGTATGTGTGGCTCATTCGTGATTGACCTGTGACTGACAGATTGCTGACCCCTGGTCATAGCTAAGGAATGATTAGTGCTTCTAGTGCTATCAATGAAATGTCAGATGCATTCAAATAAATCAATTTATATAATTGTAATAGAATATCTACTGCAACATAACACTTGAAAAAAATAAAATTGCATTGTCTGCCTTATAAAAATCAGATAGGTGATTGCAAAATAGAAAAGATGTAATTGAATTTCCTCAGGCATATGTGTATTCAAGCAAAGAAAGTTTAAGCCACTTGCCATCCACAGACAGTTGACTATGGCAAGCAGCTAAAACAGGATTTTTGTTCTGAAAGCTGTATGAAGTTGTTTACAGTTTATATAAGCAAATATATTCTGCAATGAAATTTACCACATCATAACAGTAATAGCACTGAAAATATACCCAATCAGGAAAGAAAACGAAAACTCACAAAAGATTATGTGTGTTTGTAGATTATTATGGCTTTTTTCTTCTAACACAGTAATAACACACATTATAATAATTTTAAGATCATTTTACTTATTATTCTCGACTAGATGGCCTGAACAGGGTGGAATAATTTCAATGTTATCAGCATCACTAGGGCAGTGAAAAACTGTAATAGCATGTATACATTTAAAACCACATATAATATAAAAATGTATATTAATGTATCAAAGCAGAATTTGTTCTTTAACTGTTTCCTCTCAGTACCTTAACTCACTTGTATTCATCAATACAAAACCCTTCCTAATATATATCCTGTTTAAATTTGGAACTGTTTATCTGATTTATTTTCAGATTATTGACCACAGTTGTGACAATTTATTTACAAGCTCATTATTCATCCCTGTGAGCAGTTCAGCCAGCATACGAAACGTCACAGCAGCACATGACCTCCTTGCTGCTTGAAGTCTGCATATCTGACCAGATAATAAATCACTCCCACATCTAACTTCAGTATGAGTATACTGAACTCAGATGTGGGAGTGATTTATTACCTGGTCTGATATGCAGACTGAAGAAGAAATATGTCACAACACAGACCCCAGGGAAGGGGGTTACATACAGGCATTTATGAGATGCCACACCAGGTATAGTACTGTCAGCAGTTGTATTATCGGTTCTATTATCATTATTGTTGTAATGCTAAACTGGTGATTCCTAATGTGTGTTTTGTTGCGCCATTATGTAGAGTTATAATATTTACATGTATTTATAATAATAATAATAATAATAATAGTCCTTTAATAGTCCCACAATGGGGAAATTCAGTGTGTTACAGCAGCAAAGATAAGCAGATACAAATACAAATACAACATGTACAGGAATATTCCAAGGTGAGAGGCATTACATTGATAGCAGACAGACAGATAGGGCGTAGCAGGGGGGGGGGGGGATTTAACAGGCAGAGAGATATTTCAGTTCTCTGTGTGTAATGATCTCCGCTTAGGTCGGTGTTGGTTGTACAGCCTAACCGCGGTGGGGAGGAAAGACTTCCGATAGCGCTCCTTCTCACACCTAGGGTGGAGCAGTCGGTCACTGACAGTACTGCTCAGCGCGATCACAGTCTCATGCATGGGATGGGACTTCTTCTTCTGCATGGAGCTCACCACGGACAGTATCCTTCTGTCACCCACCACCTGCACTGGGTCCAGTGGGCTCCCCAGGACAGAGCTGGCCCTTCTAATCAGCTTGTCAAGTTTATTTCTGTCCCTGGTTGATATACTGCTCCCCCAGCAGGCCACTCCAAAGAAGATGGCTGATGCCACTACCGAGTTGAAGAAAGTTCTAAGAAGTGCCCCCCGGATTCCAAAGGCTCTCAGCTTCCTAAGCAGGTAGAGCCTGCTGTGGCCCTTCCTGTACAGGGCCTCCATATGATCTGCCCAGTCCAGCTTATTATTAAGGAGCAAACCCAGGTACTTATAGGTGTTCACAATCTCGATGCCCGTCCCCAGGATGTCCACTGGTTTAGGAGGGCTTCTGCCTTTGCGGAAGTCCACCACCATCTCCTTGGTCTTCCCCGCGTTAATCTTCAGGTGGTTCCGGTGGCACCAGTCCACAAAATCCCGGTTCAGTTCTCTGTACTCCCTGTCATCATCATCTGTGATGAGACCCACTATTGCAGAGTCGTCAGAATACTTCTGTAGGTAGCAGCTGGATGAGTTGCACCTAAAATCTGCCTTGTACAGTGTGAAGAGGAAAGGGGCGAGAACCGTACCCTGAGGTGCCCCCGTATTACAGATCACTGTACCTGACACACAGTCTCGGGCTCTCACGTATTGAGGTCGATTTGTGAGGTAGTCTAGGATCCAGTTGGAGAGGTGGTGGTCCACTCCAGCAAGGCCCAGCTTGTCCCTCAATAACCTGGGCTGTATGGTGTTAAAAGCACTGGAGAAGTCAAAGAACATTATTCTCACTGTGTTCCCTGGTTTCTCCAGGTGAGACAGAGCCCTGTGCAGAAGATGGATGATGGCATCATCTACCCCAATGCCCGGCCGATAAGCAAACTGGAGTGGGTCCATAGCGGGGCTCACTAGAGGGCGGAGATGTGTGAGAACCAATCTCTCCAAGATCTTCATCAGGTGGGATGTCAGTGCTACAGGTCTGTAGTCGTTGAGGTCCATAGGGTGGGGTTTCTTTGGAACTGGTACCACACAAGAAGATTTCCATAATTCAGGGACTATTTCCTGCCTCAGGCTCATATTATACATATATGTAATTATACCACACAGCTGGTCCCCACAAGTCTTAATTAGCCTTGCACTGATGTCATCTGGCCCTCCGGCTTTCCTCGCCTTGATCTTTTTCATCTCCTTCCTCACCTGGGCCCGTGTGAAGGTCAGACTGTGGCCAGATAAAGATGGATTTCTGGATTTACTGGTCTGTTGGGAAGTGGCCGCATGGGGAGAAGTCATTGTGGTGGGGGGAGCTGAAGGACATACTGGGGTGGGAGGAGCTGGTGTGTGATCAAATCTGTTGAAGAATAGGTTTAGTTCATTAAGCCAGTTAACATCTGCCTCAATCTGGCAGACAGACTGTTTATGACCCGAAATTGACTTAAGCCCCTGCCAGACCCCCCTTATGTCTTTTCTTTCCATTTGCTTTTCCATTTTTTCTTTATAACTGGATTTTCCCTGCCTGATTTGATGCCTCAGCTCCTTTTGTACTTCCCTCAACCCCTCCTTATCTCTTGTCCTGAATGCCATCTTTTTCTCCTTAAGTAGTGTTTTTATATCAGAGTTAATCCATGGTTTGTTATTGGAGAAGCACCTCACCACTTTTGTGGGTACTGTGTTGTCCACACAAAAATTAATGTAGTCCGTTATGCAGTGTGTGAGTCCTTCTATATCTTCCCCATAAGAATCCTGCAGAACTTCCCATGCGGTTGTGTCAAAACAATCCCTCAGAGCCTCATCACTCTCCTCGGACCATATCCTCACTGTGCGGGTGACAGCTGGTTCTCTACGTACAAGTGGCTTGTACACAGGTCGGAGATGTACTAGGTTGTGATCCGATCTCCCCAGGGGCGGTAGGGCTGATGAGTTGTATGCCTCCCTCACGTTGGCAAAGAACAAGTCCAGTGTTTTGTTGTCTCTTGTGTGGCAGGTTACATACTGTGTGAAACTGGGCAGTGTGGATGATGGAGAGGCATGGTTGAAATCACCCGACAGAAGAAAGAGGGCCTGGGGGTGCTGAGACTGTAACTGGCTCAGCATGGCTTGTAGGACCTCGCAGGCAGCGTCAGCTTTCGCAGAGGGGGGGACCTATGCAGCTATCACGATGACATGTGATAGTTCCCTTGGTAGGTAGAAAGGTCTAATGCTCACAGCTAATAGTTCAATGTCCTTACAGCAAGTTTGATCCTTAATCACAATGTGCCTAGGATTACACCATCTATTATTCACAAACATTGCCAGCCCTCCTCCTTTCCTCTTACCGCTCTCCCTTGTCCTGTCTGCCCGAAGGAGTTTAAAACCATCCAAGGAGACCAGAGGGTCAGGAGTAACTTCAGTGAGCCAAGTCTCTGTAAGTAGCATCATGCTGCACGCCCGAAACTCCTGATGCTGCCTGGTGAGCGCTGTTAGTTCATCCATCTTGTTTGCAAGAGATCTCACATTGCCCATGATGATGGAGGGAACAGCTGGTCGGTAACGCCTCTTTTTAATCCTCTGAAGAGTTCCTGCTCTGCATCCCCTCACCCGCTTTTTCTTTCTCCAAATCTCACGGGGGATGTGTGACCAGATGGTATGCCCTCCTGCTGTGCCTCTGAGCTGCAGAATTTCCTCTCTTGTATAGACAAAGGAATTGTCTGCATACACAAAAGATCCCATTTTCAAGCAGAACAAAGACAGATAAAAACAAAACAAAAAAAAAAAGTATCACAAGGGTCCAAGTCTTTGTGTGTGTTTCATAGTGCAAAGTCCTTAAGTAGAGAGGTACAAAAACGAGTCATAGAAAGAAAAATAAGATAGAGATTAATAGATTATATAGATTATATTGAGAATACATTTTCTAGGTGTTGTATCATAGCTCCACTTATGTATCTTTTTATATGGCTGGGATGTTTTTTATTTGCGCAATTCAAAAATATAAACCAGTTATTTTTTCCTGTATAAAATGTCATTATTATAGGAATTTCTCAATTAATTGCAATAGTAATCACAGCTGTTAGAAAATTATTGACTGGTAATGAAATAGGGTTACATAATCAGCAAAGTTATAGTGCTTGTGCTGACAGAATACAGATATAAAGAATAATAAAGATAACATATGCTAGTGGTGTGTCACTTTCATCAGTTCTGATGGGTAGATGAACCCACTGTGTGATGACATACGTTTACTTTATGTAAATAGTTTGTAATGTAGAAACAATTAGAAAGAAAAATGGAAACATTAAATAGTTTCACAATAAATCTGGCAAGACTTCAGACGATATTTCTAGGTCTGCTTTTTGCTGGCACATACTTGTAATCTTGTGCTGCAGTAGTTTTGACAGTGCTGTGCATCATGGCAGTGGCAAAATGGACAATGGCAGTTAATAAGAATTTGTCATTTCTTATTCTCACAGTGCTCATTGATACTCTTACATTAGAATCCCCTAAATTACGATGTTATTGGGAGGAGGTTCTGTCAAAAATGAATGCAACTTCTTCTGTAAATCTATTACCAAATGCTAAATTATTTATTGTACATTGGGCTTTACAGAGACTATAAAACTAGAAACCATTATGAAGATAAGCTTTGGTAAGGCTTAAGATGCAGCTATAGAAAAATGGTTATCTTGTGTACAGAATACAATAAAGACTTTAAAGATTTTATTATATGTCACAATGGGGTTGAGGATATTTAGGGAAAACGGACAGTATAATGGATGTAAGTAGTATAAATGTTTGTGTTCTTGGTTTTGTTTTTCTCTCACCACCTGAGCTAGAATTTGGGGGGGATGGGGGGTGTTATCTTATTTGTAATTTTTTTTTTGTTAATTTGTGTGCGAGTTTACAGAGGAGGAGACTGGCAAAACAAGTGTAAAGGATAACTTAATGTCGTAGTTGCTCATTGCAACCGATCCAAGCTTTGATTTTACTAATGTACTTTTGCCTCCTGTCAGGTGTTTATATATATAAAAAAAAAATAATTCTAGAAACCTTGCATGAAAGTATTACTATACAGCATTTAGCATGGGATGAACCTAGGTGCCCTTTTAGTCCATAACTCCATACTTCAGCTTAAATATTAAGACCCCTGGTAGCCCCCTGACGAAGCATGGGCGAAACGTACGTTGGGGCTCAAGGTGGAGGTCGAGGTGTTCATCTTTACGTTTTTCCATGTGGTTTGGGAGATGATTTTGTCTATACCATTACCTGCCTGTTCGGTATGTACCATGACTATTGTACAGTGGGGAAAAAAAAGTATTTAGTCAGCCACCAATTGTGCAAGTTCTCCCACTTAAAAAGATGAGAGAGGCCTGTTATGGTGGAAAATAAGTATTTGGTCAGTAACGAAAGTTCATCTCAATACTTTGTTATATATCCTTTGTTGGTAATGACAGAGGTCAAACGTTTTCTGTAAGTCTTCACAAGGTTGGCACACACTGTTGCTGGTATGTTGGCCCATTCCTCCATGCAGATCTCCTCTAGAGCAGTGATGTTTTGGGGCTGTCGCTGGGCAACACGGACTTTCAACTCCCTCCAAATGTTTTCTATGGGGTTGAGATCTGGAGACTGGCTAGGCCACTCCAGGACCTTGAAATGCTTCTTACGAAGCCACTACCTCGTTGCCCTGGCGGTGTGCTTGGGATCATTGTCATGCTGAAAGACCCAGCCACGTTTCATCTTCAATGCCCTTGCTGATGGAAAGAGGTTTGCACTCAAAATCTCATGTTACATGGCCCCATTCATTCTTTCATATACACGGATCAGTCGTCCTGGTCCCTTTGCAGAGAAACAGCCCCAAAACATGATGTTGCCACCCCCATGCTTCACAGTAGGTATGGTGTTTTTTGGATGCAACTCAGCATTCAGTCTCCTCCAAACATGACGAGTTGTGTTTCTAGTAAACAGTTCTACTTTGGTTTCATCTGACCATATGACATTCTCACAATACTCTTCTGGAACATCCAAATGCTTTCTAGCAAACTTCAGACGGGCCCGGATATGTACTGGCTTAAGCAGGGGGACACATCTGGCACTGCAGGATCTGAGTCCCTGGCAGCGTAGTGTGTTACTGACGGTAGCCTTTGTTACGTTAGTCCCAGCCTCTGCAGGTCATTCAATAGGTCCCCTTATGTGGTTCTGGGATTTTTGCTCACTGTTCTTGTGGTCATTTTGACCCTACGGGGTGAGATTTTGCGTGGAGCCCCTGATCGAGGGAGATTATCAGTGGTCTTGTATGTCTTCCATTTTCCATTTGGAGTGTGACTGTTTGAGGTTGTGGACAGGTGTCTTTTATACTGATAACAATTTCAAACAGGTGCCATTAGTACAGGTAATGAGTGGAGGACAGAGGAGCCTCTTAAAGAAGAAGTTACAGATCTGTGAGAGCCAGAAATCTTGTTTGTTTGTAGGTGACCAAATACTTATTTTCCGCCATAATTTGAAAATAAATTCTTAAAAAATCAATGTGATTTTCTAGATATGTTTTCTCATTTTGTCTCTCATAGTTGAGGTCTACCTATGATGTCAATTATAGGCCTCTCTCATCTTTTTAAGTGGGAGAACTTGTACAATTGGTGGCTGACTAAATACTTTTTTTTCCCCACTGTATATAGATTATTTTGGGACATGTGATCTATGTTGTACATGGCATTGTGATTTACCATGGTGTGCTTACCTTACATGCCCTGTAGTATTTGTTAAACTCCTGTGTCCTTTTACATATTATCTATGGAAAAGGGATATTTTTAGTGTGGTTACACCACTTTATTCTCTTCTCTCTAAAATATGTTTTGTATATACTACATGCAGGTGGGGATTTTGTCCATCTGCATACAATATCCAAATGATATGTGATGATACCACGACTTCTGCCTTTTTGTATGTTTTTTATGTGGTTTTAACATGTCTTTTTCCTTGATTAATAAAACATATATATTTTTGCAAATTATTATGATAGCATTATTTTCTTTGAATATGATGCAGAGATTCTATGTAGGTATTTAGTTCTCGTGAGTGCAATTTCTTGCATACCTTTATACTAGTAGGAAAATTTGTGTAGGTTCTAAATATTAAGACAACATGAGATGATTTTACATTTTACGTATACAGGTCCTTGTAACAGTTTTAGAGTAGATTGTCATATACAGTTGTGCTAAAAAGTTTACATACCCTGGCAGATTTTTTGGTTTTTGGCCTTTTTTCAGAGAATATGAATGATAACACAAAAACTTTTTCTCCACTCATGGTTAGTGGTTGTTTGAAGCCATTTATTGTCAAACTTCTGTGTTTTCTCTTTTTAAATCATAATGACAACCAAAAACATCATAATGACCCTGTTCAAAAGTTCACATATTCCAGTTCTTAATACCGTGTATTGCCCCCTCTAACATCAATGACAGCTTGAAGTCTTTTGTGGTAGTTGTGGATGAGGCTCTTTATTTTCTCACATGGTAAAACTACCCATTCTTCTTGTCAAAAAGTCTCCAGTTCCTGTAAATTCCTGGGCTGTCTTGTATGTACTGCGTAAGTGACACACTGTTACAATCAGAGTGTGTATTGTACTTAGGGCAGCAAAAATCAGGTGACGGATATCTTTTAATCATAAAATTTATACTAATCACTCATTCTACTTGAAAATGTTACCAAATAACAGAATATAACACAGTACTGCAGTATGACTGCTAAGCAAGCATACAATTGGCTCACCATTAATCATGATGGAAAAATTATCAACACTGCAACTTATTCAGCCATAAAAAAAATAAAATGCATAATGTTATCCTCATATGTAACAAAGTTTAACTTAACTCTTAATGCTGGGACAGCACTGCAGTGCCTAAAACCGCTGCTACAGTTTGCATGGAGAGTGAGCAGTGCAGCTCCTAGCATACAAACATGTATGTCATAGTAGTGGCAGATGACATGCCACCAGATAGGTCGAGTACCCTCAACCACTCTACCCAGCTCTGCATCTAGACTTGACAGTAATGAGGGGGATCCTGTTGTACTACCTGATGGTGGTGGTAGTAGCTTCCCCTGGGGCGCTTCCAGTTGGAGAGGGGACCACTCTACTCTGAGTCGGTGTCCTGGTGTTTGGAAGGGCCCTGATGGTGATGCAGGAATGTCTCAGGAAGGCAGTTGTGCAGTTGAAACAGGTTTAAACTTTACTTCAGCAACTGAACAATAAAACCAGCAGCTTCCCAAAGAGGGTTGTAGTTTCAACCAAGCCTTGGTCTTGGGAGGATGCCCAGTGATGTTTAGGCTCTAGTGCCATACTCCACTCCAACTCTAACTCCACTCCTTAGACTTAGACTTAGACTAGACTTAGCCATTAACAGTTCCCTTAGAGACCTAAGTCTTAAAGACCCTGCCCAATGGCCTGTGATAGGCCAGGGCTGTACCAAGTGTAGGAGTTGAACAAGGGGGAAACTAACAAGAAAATAACAAGGGGAGAGCTGCAAACAATGATGCAATATAACATATAGACAGGACATACAAACATAACCCAGAGGCACAAAATCTTAGCAGAATGCAACTTCTGCCAGCTTTCCCCCGGGATCTAACCATCCTATAGGCATAATACCTACAAATGATGATTGTACACTGAGCATTAATAAAAATCAAGTAAATCAAAGAATTGAACATTGAACCTTTTGTCAATTATTAGGAAGACATTTTAAATTTTTTTTCCCCACAACACACTAATAATCTAATCTGTACAACATTTTATAAAAGAAGATTTGGTTCCTGATTTTAATGGAAAGACAATTTGCCTTGAACATACTGTGTAAATTGCTGCAAACCTTGTCCCTATGGCAGTTTGTCATCTGTAAATAATCTAATGGATAAATTATGCTTTAAAATGTATTACAGTGCAGTATATGAATTTAGCAGAAAAATACAGGTACATCATTGGTCGTTAAGGGGATAAAACATAACAACATGCTGATCAGCAAAATAAAGGTAATGTTTCATTTTGAACTCTGCTGAAACACCTAAATCGCTGCACTATTGTGTTTTTATTCTCTTTACAGTTCCAAATCATTAATAATTTTCCAGTTTCTCAATACATTATATGAAATACTAAATGGTGCCATTAGAAAGTACAACAGATCTAGCAAAAAAAAAAGCTCTCAAATAAAAAAAAAGTTATAATGTTTTGTAGGCATGGAATAAAAAAATGGTTTATAGATGATTTCTACAACTAATATTCAAACTTTACAACATACCCTATGTATTTACAGTAGTAGAGATATAGCTAAACTAGCTGCTTCAAAATTAGTTTACATCTAAAGAAGAAAAACAAAAAGTTTCCTCTGTCTTGTAAAACATACCTCCTGTTATAAACAACTTTTCAGAAATAAATAGTGCATTTAAATATAAGAAACTTTGAAATATATCTTATTAAGGAGATTTCCTTTACCATTTATTAAGCTGTTCTACTGCTCCTTATCTACAATTTGACAGCTTTGTTTACATTATTTCCATCTCCTTATTCAACCTCACACACACAACTTTATGGGGCAGGGAGGGGCAGAGCAGAATTCTCCTGCTGGCTATTTAATTGATTTATTCCCTCATTTGGTGCATTATCAGTTTCTTATCTACAACTTAGCAGTGTTAAAAAAAAGCAAGGAACAGCAGCAATTATTTGAGTGTCTTTTTCAATCCCCCTTCTCTCTTCATATACTGATATGAAGAAAGTAACTGCCTGAAAAGTGGAGGAGAAAACATATTTCTTTAATAAGATATATTGCAAAGTTTATTTTTACCTGTACAATTCATTTACAAAAATTTGTTTATAACTGGAGGTATACTTTAAGACGCCATATAAATAACATTATTTTGCATTGTGATCTAGGAGCTCAAAGTTATATATTGACGTTAACAGACAAGCCTAATAAGAGTTCATAAGCAATATTAGTCTAGTAATAGTATTATTCAGAAGGCCATGTGTTTGTATTAGTATTTTATAATTAGATTATACTGTTTGCAGCTTTTAACATTTTCATAGCTTGATTAACATAGCAAGGGCCATGTATCTGGCTCAGATTCCCCCCCCCCCCAGCACAAATACAATTCTGAAACCACAAGATTATAACTAACAAATTTAATAAGCCAAAATAAAGAGTAAAACCAATTACTTAGGATATTATACAGGCTTATGCAGCTCTTACACCTGCTGTAGCTTCATTTTGATTTCAGCTAAGAACATAGATATTTTTGTTCTCTGACTCCTACTTTCAAGTGACAACAGAAAAGTACATTGTGGGCTCTGCTTTTTTTTTCTAAAAAAAAAAAAAAAAAAAAGCTTCCATAGGACAGAATTAGGTTAACTTTTTAAAGGATGCAGTCATTTTTGAGCTTTTAAGATGCCTCACTGCATTTTTACAATTTTCATTTACTGTATGTACAGTACATACTGTACTACTATACATTGACCAGCCATAACATCAAGCCACCTGCCTGGAAACAGATGACCATCTGTTTGCATCCGTTTTTGCATCAATTTTTTTAATCCATTTTTTTGCATCCGTTAAAATATTGTAAAAAATGTGATCTGAATGGACCCTAAGAATGTTGCACATATATATATATATATATATATATATATATATATCATAAATGTTATGTTGTAATTATTATTCTGGCCTTAGGGAATTATTGTATAATATCAGTGGACCTTCTTATTCTCATCTTAGACCAAAACAGTTCTGACCTGTTGAGCCATGGGCTCCACAAGACCTTAAAGATGTCCTGTGGTATCTGCCAGTAAGAGTTTAGTAACAAACTGCAAATCTCAAAGCGACCTAGTCAATACTTTGAATTCTTTGCCATGTACATTAAACTTTTCAAGCAAGACTGCTTCCTTTCCATAGTGCGTCTTGGTTCAAAAGTCAGTACCTCTAACTGCACTCCAAAAGTAAAAAATTGCAGCACTCCTTCCTTTCTGAGCCCTGCTGTCTGCCCAAAAAGCAGTTTATGTCTACATATTTGATATTTTTATAGCGGGAATCACCCATTTAAAAGTTTTTGTAGTTTCTGTCTTTGTTGATGCAAAATGTGCAAAATATATTGGGCACTGATATGGTTTTTTTCTTTAAAACTTTAAATTTTCACATTGACATAGCACTAGAAAGAGAGAAAAAACACACACAAAAGAGCACTTCCTTGTGCGGAACCTTATTTTGTTCAAAATTGTAAATCAAGTGTAAATAGTATACCGTTATGGGTGTAATGATATCTTATGTTATTGTGTCAGACACAATAACTGGATGCACTTTAAATATATGTTTTTTTTTACAGGTACTGCAATGCTGGTGTCCAGATCACTGTTTGTATTGAGGGCCTGGCTATCTTCAGTGTCAAATATGTTGATGTGGTTTCCCCACATCAAACTAGAAAAAATGGATCCCAAATGCCTGCGCTCTTGCATTAGTCAGAGCCATTGATGTATTTGCCAGAAAAATATCCAAAGAAATGGTCAATATAGGATGAAAAGAATTCCTCTATTGTTTAATTTGTTAAGGGATATAGTTTTGAAAATGGGATCACTTCTTGGTACTTTTCACTGCACTGAAAAAGAACTCTTCAAATTTGTCATGGCACCTGAAAAGAGATTCCTGCAAAATCTGCCCTCCAAAATCCTACTTCCTCTTTGGTGCCATGCCATGTGGCTAAACAGCAGTTTTTATAAGTTTTATAATTTTATAGTTTTATATATTTTTCATTTTCACAGCCCAATGTTAATAAAGTCAATGAAACAACTATGGAATAAAAGTGTTCATTATAGCCCTTTATTAGTTCCTTGAGGGGTTTCTAAGATGGGATCAATTTTCGCAGGCTTCCATTGTACCAGAATTGCCCAAAAATTATTCCAGTAAAATCTGCCCTCCAAAAGCCAAATAGCGCTCCATTGCTTCTGCCCTTCCTTGTGCTCATACCGCAGTTTACAACCACATATGGTGTATTTATGTATTCAGCAGAAATTGTGTTACAAATTTTGTGGTGTTTTTTCTCCAATTACACCATGTAAAAATTAAAAATTTGTGTCAAGAGCAATATGTTATTGGGGAAATATAACGTTTAATTTTTATGGTCCAATGTTAATAATTTATGTTTATCACCTCAGGGGTAAAAATGCTCACTATACGCCTTGATAATTTTGGATGAAGTTACCATTTTTGGGGTGTTTACACTGATCTGGTACTTCAGGGACTCTGCAAATGCAACATGGCACCTGAAAACGATTACAGCAAAATCTGCTCTCCAAAAGCCTATTGATGCTCATTTCCATCTGCGCCTTGTGTGCATAAACAGCAGTTTATATTGAGATGTGGGGTATTTCTGTACTTTGGAGAAATTGCACAACAAATTGTGGGATGCATTTTCTCCCTGAACTCCTTGTAAATGTGCAAATTTTAGGGTTGAATTTTATTGAAACAAATTTTATTGAAATTTATTGAAAAAATTCAGTTTCCTAAAAAATGTATTTTGAAACCTTTCTTGAAAACTTTGGAAATTGCTGTTTGATATAAATGCAAAAGATATGTACCAAAAATGTACCACTAACATGAGGTATAAGATGTCATCAGAATCACTTGCATAGGTAAGTACATTATGAAGCTATTCTCACATAAAGTGAAAGATGTCAGATTTGAAAAATGCAGTCTGAGCCTAAAGGCAAAAACTGAGTCCTTAAGGTGTTAAACTTAAGAGTAAATATGCTGATATCACTTGCCTTGTCAAGATATATTATTCTAACCTTTGGATTGCATATTTTTACTACCAAATTCTAATCTTCATACTATAATCATTATTTTTTCTAAACTTTGTAGACTTATTAAAGCTGTTCTCTCAGGCTTATTGGGATTATCCTCACTATTATAAATTTTCAGATGATCAAATTCTTAAGTTTCAAAAAAATAAATAAATAAATAAATCAACATATGATTTGGGCTACAAAATATGTTAAAATATCCCCAAATTTTAATTTCTTTGGCAGATATTATCAAAGGTCTGCATTTTAAGTTATGCTTAAAATGTCTTTCTTGCATAAATAGAATACGATAACTCATAAAAATTACAATAATTGTTATAGTCAACTGTTAACCTTTTCAGGACCCAGCCTAAAAGTGCCTTCGTGACCAGGCCTCATTTTTCAAATCTGACATGTGTCACTTTATATGGCAATAACTTTGAGACGATTTAACTTACATAAGTGATTTTGAGATTGTTTTTTCGTGACACATTGTACTTCATGTTAGTGGTAAATATTGATCAATATTTTTATATTTACTTATAAAAAAAATAGGAAATTTGATGGAAATTTGGAGAAAATCGCAATTTTCAAAATGTGAAATGCTCTGCTTTTCAAACACATAGTCATATCACACAAATACATTAATAAATATTATCTACCATATCTCTGCTTTATATCGCCATCATCTTTTAATCGTCCTTTCATTTATTTTGGATGTTAGAAGGCTTACAAGTGTAACAGCGATTTTCCAGATTTACAAGAAATTTTCCCAAACTAATTTTTTAGGGACCACTTCAGTTCTGAAGGGAATTATGAAGGCCTATATATTAGAAACCCCCCATAAATCACCCCATTTTCAAAACTGCACCCCTCAAATAATTCAAAACAGCATTTGGGAAGTTTGTTAACCCATTAAGGATTTCACAGAGATTAAAACAATATGGAGGTTAAATTTAGACATTTCTTTTTTTATCAATAACACATTCATTTAGCCCTAAAATTAACACCTTCACAAAGGGTTAAAGGAAAAATGCATCTCACAGTTTGTTATCCAATTTCTCCCGAGCACAGAAATACCCCACATGTGGGTGTAAACTGATGTTTGGGCCCACGGCAGTGCACGGAAGGGAAGGAGCGACAATGGGCATTTGAAAAGCAGATTTTGCCGGAATAGTTTTCGGTGCCATGTCCCATTTGCAGAGCCCTTAAATCACCAGTACAAAGGAAACCCCCCAAAAGTGACCCCATTTTGGAAACTACACCCTTCACAGAATTTATCATGGGGTATAGTGAGCATTTTGACCCAACAGCCTTTTCACAGATTTCATTAACATTGGAATGTGTAAATGAAAAATTACTAGAATGTCACTTTTTACCCAAATTTTTCATTTTCACAAGGGGTTAAAGGAGAAAAAGCACCCCACAGTTTGTTAAACAATTGTTCATGAACGTGGAAATACCTTATATGTGGTCATAATCTGCTGTATGGGTACAAGGTGGAGCTTGGAATGGAAAGAGCGCTGTTTGACTTTTGGAGGGCAGATTTTACTGGAATAGTTTTCAGGTGCCATGCCGCATTTGCAGAGCCCCTAAAGTACCAGTACAACGGAAACCTTCAAAAGTAACTCCGTTTTGGAAACTATACCCCTCACAGAACATATAAAGGGATAGAATGAGCAGTTTGACCCTACAGCTGTTTCACAGATTTTATTAACATTGGGACGTGAAAATGAAAAATTACTTTTTTTCTAATAAACTGTCAATTTAGTCCAAACATTTTTATTTTTACAAGAGGATAAAGGAGAAAAATCTCCCCAAGGTTTGTTACACAATTTCTCCTGGACACGGCAATACCCCATATGTGGTCATAATCTGCTGTATGGGTACATGGTGGGGCTCGGAATGGAAAGAGCGCTATTTGGTTTTTGGAGGGAAGATTTTGCTGGATTAGATTTCGGGTGCCATGTCGCATTAGCAGAGCCCCTAAAGTACCAATACAATGGAAACCTTCAAAAGTGACCCCATTTTGGAAACTACACCCCTCACAGAACATATCAAGGGATATAAAGAACAGTTTGACTCTACAGCTTTTTTCACAGATTTTATTAACATTGGGACGTGAAAATGAAAAATTAGTTTTTTTTCAATAAACCGTCAATTTAGTCCAAATTTTTTTATTTTTACAAGAGGGTAAAGGAGAAAAAGCTCCCCAAGGTTTGTTACACAATTTCTCCTGAACATGGGAATACCCCATATGTGGTTATAATGTGCTCTATGGGTGCATGGTGATGCTCGGAATAGAAAGAGCGCCTGAATTGGCAGTAAAGTCGAACCCGCTGAAATGTGACCCCACTTTGGAAACTACACCCCTGAAGGGATTTATCAAGTGGTGTAGCGAGCATTTTTAAACTTTGAGTGTTGCATTAATTTCATTTCCAGAAATGAATGCGCAGCTGATAATGAAAAGTGAAAAATTGCAATTTTTCCATAGATACGCCATTTCAGTGCTGATATGTTGTACCCAACTTGTGTCACCAGAGACACAACCTCCAAAACCTGTTAAGCGGGTATCCTGGGCACAACAGCTTTTGGAGCATTCGTCTCTGATACAAGCTGGGCACAACATATTACGCACTGAAATGACGTATTCCTGGAAAAATTGTCATTTTCACCTTTCACCATCAGCTGCGTATTCATTTCTGGAAAATTAATTAAGGCATCACTTGGGGATTAAAAATTCTCACTGTACCCCTTGATTAATTCCTTCAGGGGTGTAGTTTCCAGAATTGGGTGACATATCAGGGGATTCCACTTTACTGGCATTTCAGGAGCTCTGAAAAAGTGTCATGGTGTCCAAAAACCAAACCATCTAAGTCTGTGCTCCAAAAACCAAAATAGCTCTCCTTCCCTTCTGTGCCCGGCTGTGCCCAAACAGCCATTTATACCCACATATTACATTAAGTACGTTACCCTGGGTACACCAGTGTCATACATGTGGGTATAATTTGCAGTTTGGGCACACAGCAGGGCAGAGAAGGGAAGTAGCGCTATGTGGCTTTTGGAGCGCACATTTAGATGTTTGGTATCTGGGCGCCATGTCATGTTTGCAAAGCCTCTAAGGTACCAGTAAAGTGGAATCCCCTAGGGAATGACCCCATTTTAAAAACTGCACTCCTCAAAGAACTTATCAAGGGGTGGAGTGAGCATTGGTATCCCAGATGTGACTGCACAGCAGATGAAGAGTGAATATGTAAGCTGTGCGGAGTACATGGGGAACACGAAATTTACTACTACTATATCCCCAGTAGCTTGTATGATTGGGGGAAGGGTCACTCTGGGGGTCAGTTCTGGTTTATTTTCCCTCGTAAGCTCTAACTCTGGGGTGTCCCCTGTAATACGCTCGCACAGCTTATACATTCCCTTCCTGCCGCAGCCAGTTGTGTTCTAATGATTTGGCGATTTTTGGAGTTTTTGTCTTCACATTGAACAAGCTATATATATTTTTTTTTTTATGGTGCTGTAGCCATATGAGGGCTTGTTGTTTGTGGTATGAGATGTATTTTTAAATAACATTTTTGGGTGCCTATGACTTATTGATTAACGTTTATTAACGCTTTCTTGGTGGATTAAAAAAAAATCCTCATCAATTCTGGCATTGTGTTTTACCTATTAATTTTTTTCCACACAGTGTACAACATAAGTAACCTGTGACCTTTATCGATTACAGCGATACCTCATTTATATTGTTTTTTTATGCGTTACTAGTTTTGCAGAACAAAAATCCATTTGGGGAAGGAAATCAATTATCTTTGCATCGCCATCTTCTGAGATGCATAACATTTTTATTTTTCGGTTGACAGAGATAGCTGAGGGCTTATTTTTTGCGGGACAACCTGTGCTTTTTATTGGTGCTGTTTTGGGGTATATGTGACTTTTCAATCACTTTTTATAGCATATTTTGTAGGGTGAGATGGCGAAAAATCATTACGGCGGATTTTTTTCCGTTTTTTTTTCCGACGTTCACCATGTAGGTTAAATAATGTTTCAGTTTTATTGTACAGATTGTTACGGACGTGGCAATACCAAATATGTATTGTTTTTTATTAATTTTTAGGTTTTTGTTTTATATAACTCATTTGATATAGGAAAAGGGAATTTTGGGGCTTTATTCATTTATTTATTTCACAAACTTTATTACATTTCTTTTGCACTTTTTTTTTTTACATTTCTTTATTTGTCCTATAAGGACACCTGAACCAGGGATCGCTGGTTCAGTATTATAGACTGCAATACACGTGTATTGCAGTCTATAGAGGAAGTCAGCGTATGCGGCTGACTTCCCTGCATCTGGGCAGATCAACCAGGTACTGGGGGCACTGAGCAGCCTGGGGTCACTGGCCAGACCCCGGGCTGCAGAAGACACATATGGGCACCCCCCGATCTCGCCGCGGGGGGTGAGGGGGGGTTCATTTGGCATCACGGAACCCCTTGGATGCCTCAGTCTTGTTTGACCGCGGCATTCAAGGGGTTAAAACCTCCGTGCTCTGATCGTAGTATACGGAGCAGGGTGTTAGCTGTCAGATAGAGCTAACACCCGCTCCCGATGCCGCCCGCGGATGGGCGGCAGCTAATATCAGGCAAAGTTTGTTACTGCAACAAACTTTTCCTGATATGGCGGCTACATTATCGGGACCTGAACCTATCAGGTCCTGATCATGTCTCCGTGAACACCAGCAGCTATTATTGCTGTGTTCACGGAGTTCCTGACCCTTGGGGAGACCCGATCCCCAATTTAGCAGGGTCAGTATATAAACGTCGGCTCTGCACAAAGCCCAGCAAGCGCCGACGTTTATATACAGTGGGTGATCCTGAAAAGGTTAATGAGGAAGACAAAATATGCAACAAAATAGATACTCCTCAAGTGTACCTCAGTCAAACCATTATTTTGCACCACTGATTCATGGGAAGGTAAACACTAACCTTTTATGAAGAAGTTATCCATTACCCATATGTAAGGATAAGAAGGATGTCTATATTCTTTTTGCTGATTGAATCTACTAGAGAAAAAATCTTTTAATTATTGTAGATTGTTGGAACAATAATCTTTCAGATCATGATAACATTGCCTTCTAGACTTCAAGTATAAAAACCAAAATACCTTTATGTATTAATTACCATGGACAATTTTTACAGTTTTAACCAACTTAAATGTAATTTCTTATCTAAGGTGTCCAGTTTACTATAGAAATTTTAGTAAAACTCGGTAAAAATTGTGATTTTTAAAAAAATAATTTTATTATGAATTTATATAGAGAAAAGGTTATAGATAGATAGATAGAAAATTAGAGGTAAGATATTTTTTATCTATCTGTTAGTCCAGACCTAGCCAGACAAACCACACTTTATCATATCCCTTAATATTCCCAATCCCTTAATATCTAGAATATTCAAGTAGTTTGACTTGGTTCCTTTTCTTGACCTATTAAGTTGCTATAGGCACTTTTTTCTTAATCCATTTGCTGACAATTAAATTTCTTGCACAAAATAATCCAAAATATATTGCTTTCCTAATCACTTTTGGGAATATCATCTTTGATAAATCTCCCAATAAGTACAAATTTGGTTCTTCATTCAAATGTAGTTTATAAAACTTTTTTAAATATCCAAATATCTGTATAGTTTTGAACAACTCCACAAAGGATGTGTCAAGTTGCCCCAATCTGACTTACACTTGGGACATACATCCAACTTTCTGAAACCCATTTTATTCAGCCTAGTAGATTTGTAGTATAGTGCAGGAAGTGGAAAATTAAAATAAAACTGTGTTATTGTGGTACTATATTTTATTCCACATTTCCACATTGTTTTAAATAGAATCCAATTGACTCCCTATATCTTTTCCCCATTTTCCTTATGTACAATATCACTTTTATCAATATACTATATAATTTTATCATTGATCCCTTTTATTTAGGTTCATTTAAAGGATGCAACTTCATGCAAAATAAATTATCTCTTCATATTTATCTCAGTTATATTTAACTGCATGTACTATTTGGATATAAAATTAAAAACTATTGTGCTTCACTCAAATTCCTCCAGTAATTTATTAAAATACTTAATGTTCCCTTCCTTGTCATATAAATGATAAATCTTGTTTAGCCCTTTCAAAATCCAAATTTGTGTCAACTGTGCATCAAATTTTATCAAACTTTTATTTAAAGGTTTAATACTACAGTCTATATTTTAAATCTCTATCATAGCTATGCAAGATAGTCATCCAAGTATATTCAAAATATGCCACTGCTGATGTTTTCACCCATGTCTAGTACCTGTACCAATGTGTATTTCCTGTTATTGAAAACACTGCAGAACAAATACTAAAATTGACCTTCCAGGACACTGAGGATAACACCAAAGGTCCTTGTAAAGCAGCACCAACAGCTGCTGATAACACTGGAGAAGGTAATGAGGACATGGTGAATTGTGAGAGGGTGAAGTTATGGACAGTATATGAGAGAGGAGAGCTACATAAATTGTGTAGTGTTATGAGCAACGCATGTGAAAGTCAGAGGAGGGGCATGGAGGTATTTTCACAAAATAGGATAGACGAAAAGGGGGCAGGACTTTGATTAATCTAAGATCACATGGTAACTCTCAATGGAATCTGCAGGCAGCAGAGAGACTGCCTATGGTGGTCACACTGTAATCATCTAACTTATTGGAAAAGGAGAAAAAAAGGAAAGACACTATTGAGCAGATGGTCTTTCAGACAATATAATGATTTAAAAAAAAAATCACCTAAGTGTCACTTTAAACAGATTGTCAATTGCACCTAAGCTTTAGTTCTCTCTGCCCTGCCTTCAGGATTATAGACATATCTCCATAATATTAATTTTAATAGATGTGGGCTTATAATTCTGTATGAACCCCTATGTGCACCAGGACATACATAGTTAGGTGCACGTGACTAACTATGGTGTCCGCTCTAAAGCATAGTGGATGCACTAGCAGGGACCCAGAAACATTGTCCATGATCAGAGATGACTCTGAATATGGATGTCGGGTATTTAAATATGGTGGCTATTCAGGAGCTGAGCAGCCGCCATAGCTGCTGTAGTGCTAATGCATAGTGCGGGCACTGAACGTGGGCATTAAGACCCCTGGTGCTTCGATTAAAGCTGACTGAGGCACCATTTTGCCAGGGATCGCGTACACCTGGAACGAGATACAGGGCTGCCATCACATTGCCGTGACAACTGGGAGCCTATTGAAGGCTCCTAGACTTGTCTGGCATATATTTCTATTGCAAAATTTATATTACAAAAATGTTGACCAGTAAAGTAAGCCTTAAGGTAATACAGATTATTAAGACCAAATAAAATCGTATCAGCTATGAAGTGTATGGGAATAAACAAATATGCCATTTCAAAAGAGTATAGCATTACATTTTCAAAAGGAAATATTGTATAAACCTTTACTTTAAACCTTTATTGTATAATTCTTTAGTGTAATGATCCCAATATGAAATCCATGCATTATGAACAGGTTCAATATCAACTTGAATGGCAACACAATTCAGTGACTTTAGATTTTTTAATTTTAGTTTTATTACTGGATTATTTTTAGTCGCCTACTTTTACACACTACAAAATTGCCGACATTTATTAAAACTATCTTTGCATATGCCAGTCTTAAAAAAGTTCATTGGGTAAAAGTGGCAATTAAAGTTACATAGGGCATGCTGCATGTGCATGCCTTTTTAGTGACAACAAAAACTGGACAAAGCTATTCATCGATTCTCCCTATAACTTCAGAATGCAAGCTTTTTCTTGGGCTATATGTAAATAACTGACAGTTCATATAATTCTTTTAAATGGTTGGTCCTTTGATCCTGTGCAGATTTAAGTTGACATATGTTCTCTGTTATTTACATACTTAACAGCAAAAAATCTAAAATGAATACATAAAAAAAAAAAATCCAGTTGGAGCTGTTAGCAGGAGATGGAGCTCCTGAGTTATTAAATTAAGTTTTGCCCCATGACAGTTTCTCCAAAGCAACATATTCTGTGTTATGTTTGGAATCTCATGCAGACAATAACTATTTTTTTGGCTATTTAGAAAGAAATCTAGTTTTAGTGCTATTTCTTAGTTGAGTTCAAAATGAAACATCTGCTGTTGCACTACACTGCTGCTCACTCTCTATATACTAATTTTCATAATGCCCCCAGATAGAAAATGAGCTCTAATGACCTCTCCTGGGTAAAATTATTAAATCACACAAATTCTGAAAACTCTTCTGTTTTTCTTTAGCTTTAACTATTGTTATACTAAGGCTTCAACTAATGACATTCTTAGAAATTCCATATGTAATATTTTTGTGTCTGTGTGTGTGTTACTGAATGAGTTTTAGAAGTAGCTATATTATAATCATATTCAGGGAAAAAGAATAGTTCTGAGAGCAACATTATAAATGCTTTTAGTCAGCAAAGAGTCTGTGAGCCAACAGGGAGTATAGTCTGCAGTTTTATAGAAATCCTCACTCTCTATCTTGGCTGTAAAGCCTCAAAGGCCTCTGTAAATCACACTTTGACAGAATTATATATAATATTAAAATTTTTCAGCAGAAAATGTTACTGCCAGGATAAGAATTGTGAATAACAAAATTGTAAAATGAAGGCCATTTTGTACTCACAAATTTGTCTGCTTCATATCCTTATTTAACATAAACTAAAGTGCAATTTAATACAGCAATTAAATGTCATATGCTTATTTGTTTCCTAAGATATAACAATACATTTTCCACAAAATTATGAATTTACTTTTGGGATCTGTTTATTGAGTACTGCACAGATAATATGCACATAATTAGGTCTATCATTTTCAGTACTGCATCAGCAATTTGCTAGGAAAAAGCAGTATGAAATATTTGCAGGATGTTCTAATGTACATTAACAAATCTCATGCATTTTATTGATTATGTCAAGGTTCAATTCATCACATCAAATGACAGCTAGAAAAAATGAAGTCACGGAAATGTTTAGCTGCTATTGATCCCTTTGATTAACATTTCCTAGAGAAGTATTTAAAATCAGATGTCAGGAATTGTCGTGAATTCTACAATTCGTAAATATCCCTGTAATTATTCTAGCATTACACAGGACTGAAAAATCCAAACCAATGAACCTTTGGATGACTTTCCATATCATAAATTCATGGAGAGTAAACAGAATATTTGTCTTATACTAAATACAACAGCGGAAAAAATATTTTGAAACCAACTATTTTACTTTTGACCCTTTTAAGGTATTATTTCCTACCTTATAAAAAGGTACAAGGCATTAGGGAGTAAACACAAGGTTTCTCTCAAACCTATTAGGTGATTTATTAAGTCTTTTCTGAAAGCAAAGAGGGAGAGAAGCTGAGCTCTGTGATGTATGTGTTTATTATAGCAATGTTTCTGAGTAAAAAGCAATGTAAATCCTTACAAGATTCCTAAAAGAGACAGTGAGAGTCCTGCTAACCCCACCTACAGTGTCTGATTGACAACTTTTCTTCTATCAGTATTTGCACAAACAAGTCTGTCAATCACTGTGTGGGCAAGGTGAGTGGGACAGTCACGGTTTCTCTTAGGAGTCCTGTGAGGATTTAATCAATTAGATTGGAGAAATAGAAACAGAAACTTAATTTCCAACTTTCCAATAATGGAGAGCACCCGCCACCATGAACATAGCAACATGCACAAAAATGCTAATCACATCCATCTACCCCGATATGCAATTAAACCTCTAAAGAATCAATCTTATGGAACTGCACACTTTCCAGCTGTGGCTCATTCCCACACTCCAATACACCATGAAGTCATCCAGTCAAGCCCATAAACATGTATTCATCATAAAAGTACATAAAACTAGCTAAAGGCATTTGCAGAAATTAAATTTCACTTAATTAGGAGCATAAGACAACTAAGCATAAGGAAACTGTCCAGGTGCACTTGTGCTCCTAACCACAGATGTAAAGTGACCTCACTTCAGGTCCAAGTGCTATAACAGATTGAAACATTACAGGTGGCTGGAACTCAACAACCTCATCCCACAAGGCGGAAGCTCCTTTGTTAGACTATTCCATGTATAATTATAACACCCCAAATTGCAATTGATTAACCCCATAAGGACAAGGCCAAACACCACCTAAAGAACATGGTCTCATTTTTCAAAACTGACATGTGTCACTTTATTTTCCAATAACTTTGAGATGCTTTAACTTAACCAAATTATTTTGAGAAATTTTTTTTTGTGACACATTGTACTTCATGTTAGTGGTAAATTTTTATCAATATTTTTTGCATTTATTTATAAAAAAAATAAGAAATTTGATTGAATTTTGGAAAAATTAGCAATTTTCAAAATGTGAAGTGCTCTGCTTTTATGATAGATAGTCATACAACCCAAATACATTTATAAATATTATCTACCATATTTCTTCTTTTTCTTGTCATCATCCTTTAATTATCCGTCAATTTATTGTTGATATTAAACGGATTACAAGTGTAACAGTGATTTTCCAAATTTACAAGAAAATTTCCCAAACCCATTTGTTAGGGACCACTTCAGTTCTGAAGGGGATTTTAAAAGCCTATATATTAGAAACCCACAGAAGCACCCCATTTTGAAAACTGCACCCCTCAAATAATTCAAAACTGTATTTAGGAAGTTTGTTAACCGTTTAAGCATTTCACAGGAATTAAAACAACATGGAGATGAAATTTAGACATTTAATTTTTTTCCAATAATATGTTCATTTAGCCATAAAAATTACACGTTCAAAAGGGGCTAAAGGAGAAAATGCATAACACAATTTGTTATGCAATTTCTCCTGACATGGAAATACCCCACATGTGGATTTAATCTGCTGTTTGGGCACATGGCCGCGTGCCAAAGATAAGGAGCAACAATGACCATTTGAAAAATTGTATTGTAGAGCCCCTAAAATACAAGCACATTGGAGACCCTCCAATAGTGACCATTTTGGAAACTATACGCCTCTAGGAATTTACCAAGGGGGTTTAGTGAACATTTTGACCCCACAGATTTTTTTAACATTGGGACATGTAGATGAAAAATTACTAAAATGTCACTTTATCCCCAGATGTTTCATTAATATCATTAATTAAATGCGAAAAATCTCACCACAATTTGTTATACAATTTCTCCTGAATACAGCAATACCCCATATTTGGTTATAAACTGCTGTATGGGTATATGGTGGGGCTTGTAATAGAAAGAGTGCTATTTGGCTTTTGGAGGGCAGATTTTGCTGGAATAGCTTTTTGGATGCCATGTCACTTTTGCAGTGCCCATAAAGTACCAGTACAATAGAAACACCCAAAAGGTGACCCCATTTTGGAAACTACACCCCTCACAGAACATATCAAGGGGTATAGTGAGCATTTTGACACAATCTTTATTATCATTTGGGATGTGAAAATGAAAAATTTCTTTTTTTTTTCAATAAACAATTTAGCCCAAAATGTTTCATTTTAACAAGGGGTAAACGTAGAAAAAGCACCCCAAAGTTTATTACAAAATTTCTCCTGAACACAACAGTACGACATATATGTGGTCATTAACTGTTTTATGGGTACATGGCGGGGCTTGGAATTGAAACTGTGCTATTTAGAATAGTTTTCAAGTACCATGTTTCATTAACAGTGCCCCTAAAGTACCAGTACAATTGAAACCCCACAAAAGTGAACTCATTTTGGAAACTACACCCCTCATGGGCTATAATAAGCACTTTGACCCAAGAGATGGTTTCCAGTTTCCAAAAAAAAAAAAAGTGCAGTGGATGATGCAAAATGAAAATTTAAATTTTGGAAACTACACACCTCACAGGGTATAATAAGCACTTTGACCTAAGAGATGATATCCAAAAACAAATGTGCCCGATATGTCATGCCCACTGTGAAAGTTCTCAGTTCTCCAGTTATTATGCCTGTTTCCCAATTTTGGCATGACAGGGCATCCTGTAATAGGACATGTTTTTTCCATAAAACTTAGTGTCTTATTGATGTGATATGACAGGGTTAATGTCTTACTGATCAATCTGTATGTATTTCTTGCTGTCCATCTATAGGACACTTCCTGTTGCATATCACTCTGTATTTCTGTATACTGTTCTGTTACTGATCAGTCTGTATTTCTGTATACTACTGTATTCTGTTTCTGATCAGTAACTAAACATTTCTTGAAATTTCTGTCATCCAGTGCACACATTTTTTGGACACTCACATTCCAGCTATACCATAATGTCCATTTGTCCAGACACAGTCATGAGAGCCCCCTCTTAGCCCCTCCTAGTTCAAATTGGTATAAAGACTCCAAACTGGTATAAAGACCCCTATAGTTTATTGTGCTAATTGGTCTCAGCTGGAATTATGAGAAAGAAAGATGTCATTCCTTTAGAAGTCATTAGAGATGAGCGAATTTTTAAAAAAATTCAATCCGAATTAATTCACAGCGAATTGCGTTAAAAAAAAAGCTATTTCCTGGCTGCAGAGAACCTGTATAGCGGAATCGCTGGTTCAGCACTATAGACTGCAATACACGTGTATTGCAGTCTATAGAGGAAGTCAGCCTATGCAGACGCATAGGCTGACTTCCTCATTTCTGGGCAGGATCAACCAGGTATTGGGGGCTACTAGCAGCCTGGTGTCACTGTTCAGACCCCGGGCTGCAGAAGATACATATCGGCACCCCCCAATTTTGCGGTGGGGGGGTGCCGAGGGGGATATGTAGCATGGCGGAACCCATTGGATGCCATGGTCATGTTTGACCGCGGCATCCAAGGGGTTAAAACCTGCGATCAGAGCTGTGCTCTGACTGGGAGTTATGGAGCACCTGCTCCCAATGCCATGAGCGGTCGCGAAGGGGGTTAAAGACTGTGACATCACAGGGCTAGCTGGCTGCTGATTGGCTGCACGCATGGCATTGTGGGTGATCCCGCATTCCCAGAGTTCCTTGCCCCATGTCCTAACGTGCAGAAGCCATTTTATGAAAAAATGCGATTCGTTTCCACAAGGCGTGAGGAAATTTGGATTCGATGCAAATTGAATATTTCCTGAAATTCGGATCGCATTCCACTTTGTCATCTTCGAATCTCTCATCTCTAATTATAATAATTTTTTGACCATCTTTGAGTTAACCTGTTAAAAAAAACCCATTTGTCTACACATACAAAAACCAAGCAATCTAATTCTGCGCTCCAAAACCCACATAGTGCTCCTTCATATCTGCACCCTGCTGTGTCCCCAAACAGCAGTTTATGCTTACATGTATGTCACTGTTGTACCCAGGAAAATGTACTTAACAATTTCAAATCTTGGCATAAACTGCTTTTTGGACACAAAGTTGGGCACAGAAGGGAAGGAGCGCTATTTGGTTTTTGGAACACAGATTTAAATGGTTTGGTTTTTGGACATCTTGACACTTTTGCAGCGCCCCTGAATTGTCAGTGAAGTGGAATACGCAGACATGTGACTGCATTTTGGAAAATACACCCCTAAAGGGATTTATCATGTCATGTAGCAAGAATTTTTAATTTCTGAAATTAATGTGCAAATGATAGTGTAAAGTGATACACCATTTCAATGCACAATATGTTGCACCTGGGTTGTGCCAGCAGAGGCAGACACACACTGTTAAGCAGGTATCCCTAGCAAAACAGCATTTATATTATTTGTCTCTATCAGAGAAGCTGGGCACAACATATTGAACACTGAAATTACGTATTTATGGAAAAACTGCCATTTTCACATTTTTCACTTTTCGCCATCAGCTGCGCATTCATGTCTGGAAAATAAATTAATGCAATCTGTCTTCCCCCAGACAGGGAGCATTATGGGAAGGGTTCACACCTTATTTGTAGAGCCCTTCCATCTGGAAAGCAAATAAACACATCCACAATCTACTATTATGAAATTATATATTATGAAAATAAGCTATTTTAAAATGTATTTTATTAAAGATATGTACAGTGGGGAAAAAAGTTTTTAGTCAGCCACCAATTGTGCAAGTTCTCCCACTTAAAGAGGACCTTTCACGTCCTCAAGTATATGTTGTTTTACATACCGCTAGAAAGCAGACAGCGCACTAAATTCAGCGCGCTGTCTGCTTTCCCGTTATGTGGCCCGGGGCTGGAGCTATCGGTGCCGGTAGTTCTGTGCCCCATCATCAGAAGGGCAGTCTAGCTGTGCTGTGAGGAACGCCCTCCCTGACAGTATTCCTCCATAGCACTGTACTGAGGGGGGACTTCCTCACAGCTCAGCGTCATCACTGGGCGGTAAGGAATGCCCTCCCTGACAGTACTCATCCTTAGCGTGTACAGTCAGAGGGGGTGTTCCTTACAGCCCAGTGAGGACGTGAAAGGACCTCTTTAAAAAGATGAGAGAGGCCTGTAATTGACATCATAGGTAGACCTCAACTATGACAGACAAAATGAGAAAACAAATCCAGAAAATCACATTGTCTGATTTTTAAAGAATTTATTTGCAAATTATGGTGGAAAATAAGTATTTGGTCAATAACAAAAGTTCATCTCAATACTTTGTTATATATCCTTTGTTGGCAATGACAGAGGTCAAACGTTTTCTGTAAGTCTTCACAAGGTTGGCACACACTGTTGATGGTATGTTGGCCCATTCCTCCATGCAGATCTCCTCTAGAGCAGTGATGTTTTGGGGCTGTTGCTGGGCAACATGGACTTTCAACTCCCTCCAAAGGTTTTCTATGGGGTTGAGATCTGGAGACTGGCTAGGCCACTCCAGGACCTTGAAATTCTTCTTACGAAGCCACTCTTTCATTGCCCTGGTGGTGTGCTGAAAGACCCAGCCACATTTCATCTTCAATGCCCTTGCTGATGGAAGGAGGTTTGCACTCAAAATCTCACGATACATGGCCCCATTCATTCTTTCATGTCACGGATCAGTCATCCTGGTCCCTTTGCAGAGAAACAGCCCCAAAGCATGATGTTGCCACCCCCCATGCTTCACAGTAGGTATGGTGTTCTTTGGATGCAGCTCAGCATTCATTCTCCTCCAAACACGACGAGTTGTGTTTCTACCAAACAGTTCTACTTTGGTTTCATCTGACCTAATGACATTCTCCCAATACTCTTCTGGAACATCCAAATGCTCTCTAGCAAACTTCAGACGGGCCCGGATCTGTACTGGATTAAGCAGGGGGACACATCTGGATCACGCAGGATCTGAGTCTCTGGCGGCGTAGTGTGTTACTGACGGTAGCCTTTGTTACGTTAGTCCCAGCTTTCTGCAGGTCATTCACTAGGTCCCCCTGTGTGGTTCTGGGATTTTTGATCACCGTTCTTGTAATCATTTTGATCCCACGGGGTGAGATCTTGCGTGGAGCCCCTGATCGAGGGAGATTATCAGTAGTCTTGTATGTCTTCCATTTTCTAATTATTGCTCCCACAGTGGATTTCTTCACACCAAGCTGCTTGCCTAATGCAGACTCAGTCTTCCCAGCCTGGTGCAGGTCTACAATTTTGTTTCCGGTGTCCTTCCACAGCTCTTTGGTCTTCACCATAGTGGAGTTTGGAATGTGACTGTTTGAGGTTGTGGACAGGTGTCTTTTATACTGATAACAATTTTAAACAGGTGCCATTATTACAGGTAATGAGTGGGGGACAGAGGAGCCTCTTAAAGAAGAAGTTACAGGTCTGTGAGAGCTAGAAATCTTGCTTGTTTGTAGGTGACCAAATACTTATTTTCCACCATAATTTGCTAATAAATTCTTAAAAAATCAGATAATGTGATTTTCTGGATTTGTTTTCTCATTTTGTCTCTCATAGTTGAGGTCTACCTATGATGACAATTACAGTCCTCTCTCATCTTTTTAAGTGGGAGAACTTGCACAATTGGTGGCTGACTAAATACTTTTTTCCCCCACTGTATCTTCAGTGTAAAGAACAAGCAGTCCTTGTGGCTTCCACAGAGCCCTGTTCTCAACATCATTGACTCTGTCTAGGATTACATGAAGAAAAAAAAAGGATCTCAGCTAAAATCAGTGGTTAGTTCTTCAAGATGTTTGCAACAACTTCCCTGCCGAGTTCCTTCAAAAACCATGTGCAAGTATACCTAGAAGAATTGATGCTGTCTCGAAGGCAAAGGGTGGTCACACTTATTGATTTGCTTTAGATTTCTCTTTTGTTCATTCACTTTACATTTCGTCAAGTGACAAAATTAAACTATTAACACTACTATTTTCGAAAAAATTCTTACTTTATAGAGACAACTTATGGGCCCCCTAAGGTTCCTGGCCGGGTGCCTACATATCCTGTGCAAACCCTCAAGTTGAGGCAACTAAACTTTTTAGCAAGACAACAAGAATTGGCATTGGCAATTTAATGTGGACTGCTTATAGCTGCACAAATAAAACAAAGGGACAAATAGACTTTTTCTAATCAGTTTTAAACACATTACCTTTGTTAAGTTGAATCAAAACCAGAATCAGAAATCATAGACACTGGAGACGATTTCATCTTTAGACCTATTTAGGATGATCAAAAAAATATAATTATAATGTACTTTTGTTGACACTCAAATTATTTAATACTCCTTTATTCTTACATGACAATGTAACCTATAAATATTAAGGGCTAATGATCCATAATAATGTGTCCCAAAAGCGATATAATACATCTGTACCCTTGACAAAGCTGTTGTGACAAACGTGTCACTTGCTGTGGTCTGTATATATTTTTATTTGACTTTCGTTTGGTTACTGTATGGGGAAGTAGCGTTAACTTTGATGTAGAAGCTGTCCCTTTTGCTATTGCCTATTTCAGTAAAGTTCCATATTATGTTCAACTGCATCTGTTGCTCCTGAGGACATGCTTATTAGCAACAAAAAGAAAAAACTCCACAGACTGAGACAAAAAGGTCTCATTACTACAATCGCAAGTACAAGCCCAGCTCACCAGAGCTGTGTTGTGAATCTTTCCTCCTATGAGGCAAACAAACATGAAATGTCAGTTAAACTCTGCAATGATATGGAGGAGTTTTTCAGAAAAATGAGATTGAGGGAATATTTTTATGACAAAGACCATCCATACAGCAGTGACTCTGAAATAGAACAGCCCATAAGGAATCCTACCAAAAAATCTACCTGGACCCCACGCCCTGGAACCAATGCAGCACTGGATTAATATATTGACTGTTTCAGAAGCAAAGTAAAATCATAAATCCTGTAGAAACAAAAGAAACAGGCACATAACCTAACCCTGCAGGAACAGTAGGCTATTGCTTCACTGAAATAAAAGCAGGATATTATAATCAAACCTGCTGACAAAGGGGGCACAATAGTCATAATGAACACCTCAGACTATATCCAGGAAGCAAACAGGCAACTGTCAAATCCCATCCATTACTCCAAACTTAGAAGTGATCCCACAGAGGCCTACATGAAACAACTAAAGGATATGATCAAGAAGTTTCCAATCCAGGTCCAGAAGCAGGCAAAAGGGCTTATCCCAGAGGATCCCAGGCCGGGCTGCTTCTATATGCTCCCAAAGATACACAAAGATGGAAACCCTGGGAGGCCTATCATTTCTGGCATTAGGACACTGACAGAAAACATCTCGGGTTGGGTATTCCCTTGTCAGGAATACTCCAAGCTATATCCAGGACACCACTGACCTTCTTAACAAACTCAATGCCCTGGGCCAACTACCTGAGGGTACCATTTTGGCTACCATGGATGTGGACTCCAGGTACGAACATTCCCCACAAGGATGGAGTTGCAGCATGTTGGAAAAACAAAACCTCCCAACAGAACCAGTAACGCAGTTCATACAATTCATCCTTAGCCATAACTATTTTACCTTTGGAGAGGATCTATATCTACAGCAAATGGGAACTTCAATGGGGACCAGATGTGCACCCCAGTATGCAAAATTCTTTATGGCAGAACTGGAAGGAGCATATTTATCAACATGTACCACCAAACCTATGATTTACCTTCGTTATATCGATGATATCCTTGTCATCTGGATTGCAGCTGAGGAGGCCCTATTTCAATTCCATAATGACTTCAATGACTTTCACCCTACCATCAATCTTAAACTTAGCTATTCAGAGAGTGAAATCCACCTTCTGGATATCACAATATACATCAAAGACCACCGGCTACTCACATTGATATACCACAAACCCACAGACAGAACATCCTACCTGAGAAACGACAGCTTCCACCCCAAGCACACAAGACAATCTATTATTTACAGCCAGGCTATACGATACAATCGTATTTGCTCCAACAAAGCAGACCTGGACAAGCACCTCCTGGATCTGAGGACAAAATTTCTTCGATTGGGATACAAACCAAAAATGACAGACAACCAATTAAACAAAGCGGCAGCCATTAACAGAGACAGTCTGCTCACATATAAAGAGACCCAGAAAGAAGCCCGAGTGCCCCTAGTTGTCACTTACAACCCACAGCTGGAGATCCTACGAAGGATTGCCAAGGAGCTCCAACCTGTGCTACATAGGGACAACAGACGCAAGGACACATTTCCAGTCCCCCCTCTCCTTTCCTTTCGGCATCCACCAAACCTACGGCATATTATTGTCCGGAGTGCCCTGAAGGCCCCAACTGAAAATGGCACCTCACCTTCCCTCCCCGAAACAGGTGCAAGACCTGCAGGCACATCCACACCACTGACAGTGTACCTGTCCCACAGTCACAACAGGTGCACAGGATTAGGGGGACATTTTCCTGCAGGTCTTCCAATGTGGTGTATCTCATAATGTGTGTGCAATGTCCCACCACAGACCTCTATGTGGGGGAAACGGGGCAGAGACTTAGTCAGCGCATGAACTCACACAGATCCACCATTAATAACAGCAGAACAGATCTCCCAGTGGCCGCACATTTCTCCGGAGAAGACCACTCTATTGAAGATTTGTGGGTTGTGGTTTTAATGGGACATTTTAGGACGCAGAGGGAGAGGAAAGAATGGGAATATAAATTAATGCAAAAATTTAAAACTCTGCAATTTGGACTTAATATTCATGCCAGTTTCATGTCACACTATGTATGAACTGTGAGGGTCACAAATCACCACGTGACAGCAAACAGATAGCAAGAATTAGTGATCCCTCCGTCACGCACAACTTTCCAGTTTATTTTTTGACCTGTTGTAAATAACTTCTCTACTTAGATTGCATTTTGTTTTTTTTAAGGATTCTAAGATTCTTTGAAGTTCCATGTCTTTAGGGTATAAAAAATCCGTGAATTTTCAGTTTTTTGTATAACACCATGTCTGATGAAGGGAGCTAGTACTCTCGAAAGCTTGCCATCAAATATACTTAGTTAGCCTCTAAGGGTGTGTTCACACGGCGGAAAATTTTCCGCCCCCAGAGTTTTCACCGTGGTCTGCCGCGACGGGATTCCAATGCAGTGCAACAGCATTCCGTCGTGGCATCCCGCTCCTGATTAGGCCCGGATGAATGGGCCTTGTCAGAAGCGCGTCTCAAGCTGCGGACACCGTGGGCGGAAACCGCGGTAAGATAGGTCATGTTGCTTTTTTTTTCCACTAGCGGAAAAAAGCCACTAGAGGAAAAAAAAAGCTACTGACTCCCATTGAAATGAATGGGAGGAGTTTTTACTGGCGGATTTTGAGACGGATTCCGCGTCAAAATCTGCTGCCAAAAAATTCCGTGTGAACACAGTCTAAAAGGTATCGCCTGATTTCTTCACTCTTCCACTCTGTTGCTCCTGAGTCATTCCTATGTAAGGTTGTGAAGCAATACATCTGCAGTAACTAACTTTGGTCAGTAGGTGGCAGCAAAGTAATAAACTGTCCATAAGTATTAATGTAATTAATGTAAATTTTGTTCTAGGGTTCAAAGTCTGATTATAGATAACTACTGAACGTGTTGGACTTCTACAAGTATGGCAGTGCGCTAGGATTGCAGTTTTGATGCCTCCCACTGGAGATAGAGAACTGCATCATCACCCAACAGGAAACAGGAAGGGAGGGGTAGTGTGGAGAAGGATCTTGAACTGGAAGCCTGAGGTGTGCTGTGCTGGCTGCTGGAGAAAGCTATGTGCTGGATGGCGGCCTGAGCTGAGCTGACTGCAGGTGAAGTCTTGGTGCTGGCGGAGGACTGAGTTCTAGGACACAGTGACGATGGTGCTGGCTGAGGACAGAGTCAAGACACCCCTGAAGCACAGAAGATAAAGTAACTACACAAATAAAGGCCTCGAGGACTTGTGAGTACGGCTTGGCCGCATCTACATAGACCACGTGGTGGTAGTTATATAAGGGACTCTTACGCTGACACCTTATCATTGGAGAGACTGGCCTATCTTTTAAGTGTTGCACTGCATGGAGCTGGAGCAAGGCCTATAACTGTACTTGAAGGGGAAGACAGCATTTGCCTGTGGATTGCAATTTAACCATTGGATTATAAATAGTATTGCGCAATACTTGCACCCCGATGAGGGACTGATCTATGAAAACCGCGTTCTTAAAGGACTTGAATCTATTACCTGTTTAACTAATTGTGGGAACTAAGGGATATAGTATTGGTTTGCTGCAATAATCTGTTCCATAGCATTTTGTATTTTTTCTCTCTGTTTATACCTTGATGCATATTTTCCCAGATCTCTCTTCATTGCTTTACTCAGTAAACATTGTTCTGGGAATTAAAACAGTGTGTGTGTCTGTGTGGCATCGTGTACCTGCTGAACCTGTGAGCCCAGCCCTTGGTCCTCTTTCACCTACACATATCATCAGGCTCGATTCTGACCACCATCACCTGGCTCGGTGAGGCTGAGGACTACCACCAACTGGAACCGCCCGGGGTAACTATCACCACCTGCAGGTATCTTGCAGGTCCCCTCGACATTGCCCAACTCAAGAAGTGGGCTCATGGAGTCAGTTGAGCATTACTGGCCACCAATGACAACACTAACTACTACTCCCATCCTCCAGTTGACTCCATTGGGTTGCAACACCAGTAAGAATCTGTCAAGTATTACATTTTACTCCTGTCAAGTTCACTCCATACACTACAGATTGGGTTTCCCCACTAAATGGCATCACACACATTTTTAGAATCGCAGAAAAGGGAAAAGAACTACTCAAGTCATGAGGCATTGATCCCTCCATGTGAAACGACAGAACATTCAGGATACTCCCAGCAGACCAAGTCCTCTAGATAATAGAGATCTTCCACTAAACCACCATGAGGTTCCACACTTTCAAGTGTCTTCTACTGGTCAATGACTGTGTTTCTTAGTCTCTTGCAAACCGCAAAGTTTGCAGAGTAATATCTACTGTACTGAGTATTATATAATTTTCTCAAGTCATTCCTTTGTTACTGGGCTCACACCTACCATTGTTACTAAAGTCTACTCAACATCTGTACACCTCTTCATCCCATTATTCTCACTCAAGTTCCCTGGGCCTGAATTAAGCAATCAAATTATTCATCCCTTTTACAATAAAAATAAACTCTATGAATGCGAAAGGCCTGAACAGGCCACACAAGTGTGCCTACTTCTGGAAGAAGGCACACAGATCCAACATAAACATAATCTGTGTTCAGTCGTCTGACCTGAACCTGCCTTACAAATAAACCAAACCAAGAGCCTTACCAATAAACACTTTCCCTTATATATTATATTCAAGTGCAGCATACAAGAAATCTGGTGTGTTCATAGTGGTTAAACTGTCCGTCACATTTGAAATGCATAGTGCCCCTACTGATGATAAAGGGAGATTTATAGCCCTTATTTGTACGTTTAACAACATTTACCTTACCCTAGTAAACATGTATGCCCCAAATACCTCAGATCTTCTTCCTGAACTCAGTTACAAAAACGCTTAAAGGATACACTCAGGGGAAAATTATTGTTTGTGGCTACTTCAATATTGCAAATGAAGCGTCTCTTGACTCCACTTCTAAAAGTAGAAAACAATCCCTACAACTCAATAACTGGCTCCTAAAGGCCTTGGAAAGAGACTATACATTTTTCTCTAAAAGACATGAAACATATTCGCACATAGATATGTTTCTCACAGAAAAATAGTGACTGATGGACATATTTAGTTGTGTTATTGGACAAAATAACGTAGCTGGATGGCAACAATAATTGTTTATTTTAAAGCGTCAATAAATTTGCGTGAATAGCAGGAGTTTGGGAATTGAATTTAATGAAAACTCAAATCTACAAAGAAAATCATGGGATTTTTTTGTTGTGCTCTAGGTAAAAGTAGAAACTGAGATAAACTAAAGGTTTTTCAACATACAGATGCTTCATTAAACATAGGTTTTGGATATTTCCTTTGCATAAGGCACCTCATGAGATTCAAGGATTGTTAAATAGATTTTCCTGTATCTGTTTATCCTCCTAAGATGATCAAACTGCCCATATGGAAATTCTTTCTTGACGTGTAGTGGATGGAAGTTGTCATATTGTATTAATGAATTCATACGCATGCTCTTCCGATACATTGTAATAACAAGCTCACCAGCTTCCACTTTCACCATCATGTCAAGGAAATCCAACTGAAGACTTCAAATTTACATGTGAATGTCATGCTAGTGATGTTTACATCATTGAGGTATGAGACGCCATCCAGATCAAGAAGACATTGCCTACATACCTCAGAAATAGAGATGAGCAAATTTTTCAACAATTAGATTTGGCCGATTCGCTGAATTTTCCATAATGATTCGATCCAAATTAATTTGCAGCGAATCACGTTAACCCCTTCCCGACATCCGCTCTAATAGTACGGCGCTGTCGGGAAGGACTTCCCGCAAACCACAGCGGAAGCATGGTATGCACACAGAAACTGTGTGTGCACCCTGCTTTGTGGGTGTCAGCCATATGTACTGGCTGACACTGTCCTTCTAACACTCCCGGTGAGAGTTGAGCTTTGATCACGGGTATTTAACCCTGAGATGCCATGGTCAAACATGACCGCAACATCTCAGGAGTTTTATTATATATTGGGGTTTGATCGCCCCCCCATGAAGTTTTCAGTGGGTGCCACTGCTCCTATTCGGCAGCATAGGGGTCTGCCCCATCGCTGTCCTTCTGCACACCTGGTTGATCCTGTCTTGAATGGAGACTGTCAACCTATGCGTTTGCATGGGCTGACAGCCTCCTATACACTGCAATACACAAATATTGCAGCGTATATCTATTGAAGCAGTTATCAGAATATCGCTGCTTCAAACCCCTATAGGGACAAAAAGAAAAAAAAAAGTTTTAAAAAAAGTGCTTAAACATCCCTTGCCTAGAGCTGGTGCTATTATTATACTCTGGGGTCTCCTCAGATCGCAGAGTATAATAATCAGAGACCCAGGGAAAGTGATTAAAACTAACAAACACTTATACTCACCTTACCTCACCTCTTCTGGGTATCCAGCAGTCTTCAGCGTCCTCCTCACTCCTCTTCTTCCTTGCGACTGAGGTCCTGCTCCCAAGATGTCACTGCTGGGGCCTGTGATTGGGCCTCAGCAGTCACGTGGGGCGTGATGACATCATTAATCCAGCGTGCTCCACATGACCACTGGGGCCCAATCACAGGCTCCAGCAGTGAGGCCTGGGGAGCAGGACTTCAGTCAACAGCCGGAAGAGCTGGATGCTGTGCCCAGGACAGGTGAGTATCAGTAATTTTTTATTTTTAATCACTTCCCCTGGCCTGGCATCTAATGAAGAGGGGCCCGACGATCGCCAGGCCCCTCTCCATTAGCAGTATGTATAACGGTCGGGGAACCAGGCTTTCCCCCGACCGCTATCGTGGGGCCCCGGGACACTTGCCTGGGTATGCCGAGTGCTGATGCCGGCCCTGCTGATGCCGGTCGTCTCGATGTGGGGGGCGTCGAGGGGGACATATAGCATGGCGGAACCCCTTAGATGCCGCGGTCATGTTTAACCACGGCATCCAAGGGGTTAAAACCTCTGACTGGAGCTGTGCGATTTGTTACCACGGAGTGTGAGGAATTCCTGATTCCATGCAAATCGAAGCTACTCTTCCATCCCTCGTTGCATTAGTAGAAGTGTTTCCTGTAAGATATATAATAAAGCAGCACATCATTAATTTAAGCACATGTGCCATCCAGGGACAATGTGTTATTCGACCAAACTACAGCACAGCAACAATCTTAGTGTCAGTGTCGCTGGCAACATGGTGCAGTTGTAGTTGGTGAGGAGCCATCCATAGGGATACTTTCTGCAGGATACAACGGAGCAGCCCCTGCGCTGTGTGGCTCCTCTGATTAAGGCTCATTAATTGTAAAACCGCATGGCAGCGCTTCACCTTACACCTATGAAACAAGGGAGAACTGGAAGCAATGCCCTGGTGAAGATGGGGGAAGGAAACAGTCCAGAGAAGAGCATCCAGAGAAGGCATGGTGTTGGAACTGGGTCTGCACATACGGGGGTCAAACTAGTAGCTGGCCTTGTTGTGTTTCTGGACTGTTGCCGCTGCCATTCAAAACCCAGTGGGCTGTAAAAACCCCCGTATTGTCCTTGTCCATAATTTCTGCTCCATGTGTTGACGGCACCTTTCCAAAGAATGACATATCCAGGGAAAGGCCCACATTCTCAGACACATAGCAAAATACAGTAGGGACAGCTTTCCTAGAGAAATAATGGTGGCTAGGTATCCTCCATCAAGGTTGAGCACATGCCATCAGTTGGCGAAACGCATTGGAATCCACTGTGGTACAGCAGCGACTGCACCACCAGCAGCTTGGCCAGGTGCGAGTTAAGTAGCAGAACTGCTGGATGACTGGGCAGACATTGCTGTTTCCTGGACACTTATTACCTTATGGATGACTGACATTGGCATGGAAAAGGAGGAGGAGAGTTGGTGACGATGATGATAATGACGACCATGTGCTAGGTATAGATATGGCCTGCATACAAGGAAGATCACAGAAGAACACTTCCCCTGTCAGTGCCACTGACAAGTCTATTTTGCTAAATTAAATGGTGATAAATTTCCATGTGATTACATAGGGATGTTGTTCCTACATTTGTTCCTGCAAGGTCATGGCTAAGTTTCTGGTTGCAGATCTTGCACATTTCCCTGGATTGATTGGCAATGTAGAAAAAAAAATTCCCACACCATTGCCACCACCCCCACTTTGCGAGCTTCCCCAAGGTCTACCCCAGGCCGGCTTTTTGGATGTTGGGGATGTGCATTGACTTTAATTATTACTATCACCACTGCCACCATTCTCTTCTTCTGATGTCACCTTGTCACCCTGACCCGTTGTTATCTCCTATCAGCAAAAGAATCATCATTGGCAATGTCATCTTCCCCACTTTTTTCTGACTCATCATGGGAATGGTCTAGTTCTGTTATCAAAATGACTACCAGTAGTAGCATCGCACCCCCATCACTACTACCTCCACCAACATCAGTTACATCTTACTCTTCTACTTTCAAACAATGCTAACTGTTCTCATCCAGCTCATCAAAGGAGGAAGAAGACTGCTCTGGCTAGCGGAAATAGCTTTCTGATCAGGTGCCACATGACTACCAGAGATCTGTGTCACTGAAGAAGATGAAGGAAACATGGTTGACAGTCCAGAAAAGCAGTAACTTATGTGTTACAACATTAGAAGAGGAGAACAAACATATAGAAGCATGACTCAAGATCACATCACTCTCAGATGCAATATCCTCCTGAGAATGAGATGAGCAAGATAAGTAATCAAAAACTTAATCTTTACTCCTATGAAGTACAACAATCCTGCAGCTACTGGTGGTGCCACCAAAGTTGTATTGCTGTTTCCACCCACATTTTTATTGTTAGTACATACAGTGTAGTGTTTCCTCCTAAAAAAAAAAACTTCAAGAACAATAGCAAAGCACTAAACGCACTAAAAGGGTGCTTTTAGTGCTTTGAGCATTAGACTAGAATTGTGTCAGTAAGCTTTTTTTTTTGCTGTTACAATGTTGGCAGTTTGTGTAGGGATTTCCAGTTATCCCAGACAACCCCTTGAACTTTTTCAGCAATGTGTGCTGCAGTAGTTCTTTTGTGGAATTGGAAAAGATGAGCTCTCTATGCATATCAATGATACTTTGGTGTTCATGATCCTGTAGCTAGTTCACCAGTTGTGAGATTTTGGAGATGTTCTCACTTAATCATTGCAATTTGGCCTTTGTGAAAGTCATTAAGACCCAGGCTATCTTCATGCTTCTAAAAAAAAAAAAAAAGGGGGGAAATATTGGAAATATTTGGATATTTAGGTGCTATCAACAAAAATTGTGCCCATGTGTGCATAGACTGCAGATAGTGACAGCTATTAAGAGTCACAGTTGTTGCTAATTTTAGCATTGTGGGCATGCACCGTTTTGTATGATGATGGTAAAATTATCAGCCATTATAATAAATAGTTGACCATAAGGTTTATCAGTGCAAATTATACACAAGTTTTATCGTTGGAATTGTATCATATGTGCAGCTGCACATGATTACATATACACATCATAGTATAATTTTCACTTTTAGTGGACTGTGTTCCTTAATATATGCTAAGTTTTAGATGTTTTCCTTCCATTTTTGTTGATATCTTCATGCTTCCTAATATACTCAATGGCACTCCAATGGCAGTTCCATTGTAATAAATTCATCAATCTTATTTACTTATCCTGTAGTGTTTAGTGGTTTTAATATTATGACACATAGGGCTTTATTTTTATGCTATTTTTATTTTTGCATGTTTTTTTATATATATACATATATATTGTGAGTATGTGAGGGCGCTATTGAGAGACCCAGGCCTAGGCCAGAAAAGGCTCTCAGCCACGCCTTTGGGTGGGGGCGTGTAACTCCAGAAGGCTGGAGTATCCTGCAGGAAGCAGGAAATGGTGGACCCAGCCAAAGGCAGACAGGGCGGTCTGTCCCCAGAGGGCTGGGGTCCAGAGAGGACTTACAGAGACTAAGTCAAGCTTTTTATTGCCCCAGAGGCTAGTTAGGGGCTCAAGGAGCCAGTTAGTGCCCTAACTGTGGCCTAGGTTTTTTGTTGTTTTGTTATGTTGCACGTAAGCTGAATAAAGCCCGTTTGTTTTACACTTGGACCGTCTGAACGCTATCTCTCCGGCGCCCAGTACCACGAATCACTGCTGTCCGGACCAGGAGTCGGCCGCCATTTTGAGACTAATCCCCTCAAGTTGTCGCATATGGTGCTACGGATTCGGGCATAAAGAGATCCACGCAAGTCCTGGAAGACAAGTGGTTGGTGACTGCAGTACTGCTAAGTATGCATTGTGGCCTACAGCTGGAAGAAATCTGTGATTTCAACGGAGAAACCCAGGAAGGGGTGAATGGATTGCAACATAGCAAATTGTGTGCAAAAAAAAACTGGTGAAAGTAAAACTCTGGAAGAGGAATCCAGGGAATGGACTTTGTGTATACTGTGGCACAGAAGTCTGTAAAGAGCTTGCTGATGGCAAGAAAGTATGCAATGTGTGTAGAAGCTGGATATTGCAAACAGTCTATGTGAAAGGTTATGGTGCCATGTTGGTGTTTTCTGTGGAAGACAGAAGAAAATGCTGGTTGTTGTAGTGCCACATAAGTTAACTGTTTGAATACATGTGACTGCAGAAGAGAGCAAAAAAAAAGTTGCTGCCGGTTGAACCCAAGGTGGCTGTGGAATATTGTGTAATCTTGTTATTAAACCATGGGCAAGAAAAAGAGAATTTCAGCTTGTAAAAAAACAGAGAAGTTATGCACAGGTTTATTAGTGCAGCAGTCTGAATGCAGAGAGACACAAAACCCGGAACAGAACATGTGGAGTGCAAGTAAAGATGATGAGTTGCATGAGAGTGACTTAGTTTTTCTGAAGCACCTCTGTTCTATGAATGAATATGTCCCTGCTGACTGTGTGTCTCATACTGGTGTGCATCAAAGTGCCAAAGATGAAAATATTAGGGTGCAGCAGCTTCAAGATGAGATTAACCCCTTAAGGACACAGCCCAAAAGTGCGTTAAGGACCAGGCCTTGTTTTTCAAAACTGACATGGGTCACTTTATGTGGCAAGAACTTTGAGACGCTTTAACTTACACAAGTGATTTTGAGATTGTTTTCTCATGACACATTGTATTTCATGTTAGTGGTAAACACTAATCAATATTTTTGTATTTATTTATAAAAAAATAGGATATTTGATGGAAATTTGGAAAAAAAAAATCGCAATTTTCAAAATGTGAAATTCTCTGCTTTTCAGACAGCTAGTCATACCACCCAAATACATTAATAAATATTATCTACCATATCTCTGCTTTATATTGACATCATCTTTTAATCGTCCTTTAATTGATTTTGGATGTTAGAAGGCTTACAAGTGTAACAGCGATTTTCCAGATTTACAAGAAAATTTCCCAAACTAATTTTTTAGGGACCACTATCAGTTCTGAAGGGGATTATAAAGGCCTATATATTAGAAACCCCCCATAAATCACCCCATTTTCAAAACTGCACCCCTGAAATAATTCAAAACAGCATTTGGGAAGTTTGTTAACCGTTTAAGCATTTCACAAGAATTAAAACGATATCGAGGTGAAATTTAGACATTTCATTTTTTTCCACTAATCCCTTCATTTAGCCCTAAATTTAACACATTCACAAAGGGTTAAAGGATAAAATACATCTCCCACTTTATTATACAATTTCTCCTGAGCACAGAAATACCCCACATGTGGGTGTAAACTGATGTTTGGGCATTCGGCAGTACACAGAAGGGAAGGAGCGACACTGGACGTTTGAAAAGCAGATTTTGCTGGAATAGTTTTCAGGTGCCATGTTGCATTTGCAGAGCCCCCAAAGTACCAAAACAATGGAAACCCCCTAAAAGTGACCCCATTTTGGAAACTACACCCCTCACAGAATTCATCAAGGAGTATAGTGAGCATTTTGACCCCACAGCTGTTTCACAGATTTTACTAACATTGGCATGTATAAATGAAAAATTACTAAAACGTCACTTTATTCCCAACGTTTTCATTGTCATAAGGGGTTAAAGGAGAAAAAGGACCCCATAGTTTGTTAAACAATTTCTCCTGAACACAGCAATGCCCCATATGTGGTTGTAAACTGCTTAATGGGCACATGGTGGGGCTCAGAATGGAAAGAGCGCTATTTTGCTTTTGTAGGGCACATTTTGCTGGAATAGTTTTCAGGTGCCATGTTGCATTTACAGAGCCCCCAAAGTACCAAAACAGTGGAAACCCCCTAAAAGTGACCCCATTTTGGAAACCACACCCCTCACAGAACATGTCAAGGGGTATAGTGAGCATTTTGAACCCACAGCTGTTTCACAGATTTTATTAACATTGGGACATGAAAATAAAAAATTTCTTTTTTTTCCAATAAACTGTCAATTTAGCCGCAAATTTTTCATTTTCACAAGAGGACAAAGGAGCAAAAGCTCCCCAAAGTTCGTTACTCAATTTCTCCTGAACACAGAAATGCCCCACATGTGGTTGTAATCTGCTGCAGGGGTACATGGTGGGGCTCAGAATGGAAAGAGCGCTATTTAGCTTTTGGAGGGCAGATTTTGCTGGAATAGTTTTCGGGTGCTATGTCGCATTTGCAGAGCCCCTAAAGTACCAATACAATGGAAACCCCTCAAAAGTGACCCCATTTTGGAAATTACACCCCTCATAGAATTTATCTAGGGGTATAGTGGGTATTTTGACCTCACAGCTGTTTCACAGATTTTATCATCATTGGGACGTGAACATGAAAAATTACTTTTTTTTCCAATAAATCGTCCATTTAGCAACATATTTTTAATTTTTGCAAGTGGATAAAGAAGAAAAAGCCCCAGTTTGAACCGAAGGAAGGTCTTCTGAACATAGAAATGGCCCATATGTGATTATAACCGGGGGTTTGGGTACGTGGGGGGGGGGAGAGGTGGAGCCCCCCAACCCCAAGGCCCCATACCCCCCAGGACAAGGGGGCTGTGCTTTTTTAAGCTTTTGGAGTACAGATAATGAAGAAACACAGAATATGGCGGCCCGGGACGAGACAACACCCAAACAGGGCCCGGGGGAAAAAAGGGGGACCTGTGGGCCAGCAGGGCCAGAAAGGAAGGAGCGCTGTGTTTTTTTTTGTTTTTGGGGTACAGATTTAGAGGGACTTTCTGGTCGCCATGTTATTTTTGCAGAGCCCTGGAGGTGCCAGTAAACTGGCGAACTCCCCAAGAAGTGACCCCATTTTGTAGGGGCAATTTTAGGGTCTCTGCAAATGTGACATGGCGTCCAAAACCAACAATCTAAATCTGCGCTCCAAAAGTACATAGTGCTCCTTCACATCTGCACCCTGCTGTGTGCCCAAATGGCAGTTTATGCCCACATGTATGACACTGGTGTACCCAGGATAATGTACTTAATGCCATATGTGGGTATAAACTGCTGTTTGGGAACAGCCGGGCACAGAAGGGAAGGAGCGCTATTTTGGTTTTTAGAGCACAGTTTGGTTTATGGACACCATGTCGCTTTTGCAGAGTCCAAGAATTGCCAGTAAAGTGGAATCCACAGACTTGTGACCCCATTTTGGAAACTACACCCTTCAAGGGATTTATCAAGTGGTGTAGCGAGCATTATTAACCCTTAAGTGTTGCATTCTTTTAATTTCCAGAAATGAATGCGCAGATGATAATGAAAAGTTAAAAATAACATTTTTCCAGAGATACGCCATTTCAGTGCCCGATATGTTGTGCCCAGCTTATGTCTGCAGAGACACACACTCCAAAAACTGTTAAGCGGGGATCCCGGGCACAACAGCTTTTGGAGCATTCATCTCTGATACAAGCCGGGTACAACATATTATGCACTGAAATGACGTATTCCTGGAAAAATTGTCATTTTCACCTTTCACAATCAGCTGCATATTCATTTATGGATAATAAATTATATCAACACTTGGGGGTTAAAAATGCTCACTGTACCCCTGGATAAATTCCTTCAGGGGTGTAGTTTCCAAAATGGGGTAACATGTCAGGAGATTCCACTTTATTGGCGTTTCAGCTCTGCAAAAGTGCAATGGCGTCCAAAACCAAACCGTCCAAGCCTGTGCTCCAAAAACCAAATAGCGCTCCTTCCACTCTGTGCCCGGCTGTCCCCAAACAGCAGTTTATACCCACATGTGACATTAAGTACGTTACCCTGGGTACACCAGTGTCATGTGGGCATAAACTGCAGTTTGGGCACACAGCAGGGCACAGAAGAGAAGGAGCGCTATGTGGCTTGTAGAGTGCAGATTCAGATGTTTGGTATCTGGACGCCATGTCATGTTTGCAGAGCCTGTAAAGTACCATAACAGTGGATTCCCCAAAGGAGTGACCCCATTTTGAAAACTGCACCCCTCAAAGGCCAGAAAAGGCTCTCAGCCATGCCTTTGGGTGGGGGTGCGTAACTCCAGAAGGCTGGAATATCCTGCAGGAAGCAGGAAATGGTGGACCCAGCCAAAGGCAGACAGGGCGGTCTGTCCCCAGAGGGCTGACCGCCCTGTCTGCCCTCTGGGGTCTGACTTACAGAGACTAAGTCAAGCTTCTTATTGCCCCAGAGGCTAGTTGGGGGCTCAAGGAGTCAGTTAGTGCCCTAACTGTGGCCTAGGTTTTTTGTTGTTTTGTTATGTTGCACGTAAGCTGAATAAAGCCCGTTTATTTTACACTTGGACCGTCTGAACGCTATCTCTCCGGCGACCAGTACCACGAACCACTGCTGTCCGGACCAGGAGTCGGCCGCCATTTTGAGACTAATCCCCCCAAGTTGTCGCAATATATACAGAGAAACGTAAACAAAATAGAAGGAGATACGTGCCTGGTTTTCGCATGTTTCACGTTCACAAAGTGCTACAAAAATTTTTTTTTTTAAATAGTTTTCCCCAGTAACTGATACATTTAGCCCCAGTTACAGGAGGAATACAGCCTCCTATCCAGTTCCAGGCCCCTGTTGGATCACGTGACTGCTAGGTCAGAAAGGAGCTGCATGGCAGCTCTCATAGCTGTACACAGCGATCAGGAAGGCAGGGACAGTAATAAACTATCCGTGCCTTCTCTAGAGAACCTACAGCTGTAGTGACAGCTAGCTGCCTGGTTCTGCAACTGCACGACTTCATGCAGCTGCTTAACACTGCAAGCACATACTGGTATGTCCTTGCAGACTAAAGGGTGGAACGCCCGACGTATATAGTCAACAGGTGGTCCAGAACTGGTTAAGGCTAGGTTCACATCTGAAACAGCGTCTCTGCTTGGAGACTCCATTGCAGTGTCCATCAAATATCACAAAAAGAAAAAGTCCTGCAAGCCGGACTTCATCCAGCATATTCAGTTTAAAAAAACACTCAACAGATAGACCCCATTATGATCAATGGGGTCCCTGAGGCTCCATTTCTGTCATAGAATGGATCTAATGGTGTCCGTTTTTCTGTTCTTCTGGTCCTCGACAATTCAGAAGAACAGAAACTCAGACGCTGGTGTAAACCTAGTGTAACTTGTTAATTGTTAACTTAAACTCTGCTACACCTACAGATGTGACCTCTATAACTTCTCCTCTAGGCTGGCAATATCCAGAAATGTGGGTGTACTGGTTGTTGGACCCCCACTGGAATAACCCTTTACCCCATGTGTAATTGCCTCCCACAGAGATAAGTTCAGGTCTATTAGATATATGCCAATTGCAAGGGGGCTTCTTATATGTCTTTACCTCTACATTGTGGGAAGATATTTGAGGTTTATCTTTGTCATGCCTTTTATATAGAATACAACAAGCAGACAAAAATGTAGAGGTAAGTCACAGAAATCTGTTTGTTTCAAGGCATTTTTTACAACTGTAAGGGGCCCACAGCCAGCCGGAGTTTACCTGCAACATCACAACAGAGGCCAAGGAGACATTTTAACCCGACCACCATTTCTCTAATGTATGACAATGCTAAACAGGCAACAGAGACCAGCACTCATATCAGCTGCCTGAAGAACCCAAGTGTGCATACAGGTAGCAGAAATGAGTGTCGGTCTCTACTATCGCTCCTGTATTGTCTGCATATGGAAATAGAGGTCATGTTATCAGTCATTCCCCAACTCCTGCCATGATCCTGCAGTTCATTATGCTCTTGGAATGATGATAATCTCTGTATAATATTGTGGTAAATATACCATCCTGCTAAAAAGTCTTTAAAAAAACACAAAATAAAGTCCTATGCATCATTGGAAAGAAAGATGCAATTTGAATAACCCAAACGGGGAAAAAAAACGTTATGGCCATCAAAGTTGCATGTAACAAAAAGGCTTGAAAATGTGTCCAATCATTAACAAGGGAAAATGGCCTTGTATGAAATAGTTAATCATTGGGCAGAACATTCATAATTTGTCAGCATTGTTTAGTTAACTATGTCTTGACTACCCTGGTGGTAATTTTAATAATTTTAAAGAGAGTAATACTGCTTTTACAGAAACTAACTGGTGAAAGAAACCAAATACTAGTTCAATTGTTGATTTAGAAAGGCAAAAAACACAATTCAGTGTGTGACAAACAATATAAATCTGGGATTTTGGCATATATGACGTCAATGTCAAAATTGAAAAATGCTGTACTCTATTGTTTGTACTATTTGGACCTCAATAAAAATAGATTGCACAAAAAGCTTTGCAGTAAAATTACTTTTAAAGTTTAGAACCCTGCACTATTATTAATGCTATTGATAAATATTATTATCATTAGTATTATATTATTATTGCAATCTTTAATGTGATTCAAATCAAAACACCATATACATAGATATACCCATTATGCATTGCAATACCCTACTGTAGCAGCTTTAATGCCTCCTCGCTTATCTGTTCTCTTGGCCTGGAATGTTCCGATCTATGTATCACAAGTTAAGTAGCGTTTCTAATCACTACATGGGTTTATGACAAGTTATCATACAGTGATATACTTTGATGTGCCCACTTTTAAACTGAATATTATAGCAGTCTGCAGCTTGAAAACTCCGAACAAAAGCTGCAGAAAGAAACAGAAAGAAGTTAAACGGTAACTAAACTTTCAAACAACTTTTAATTTTCTAGCAGTATTTGTCATTAATACATTTTGTAATATGTGAAATCCTGCATCTTTTTATTCTTTCCGTTGCTTTTGTATTGAGATCTGTTTCTGCCTCTCACTGAATGTTACTGTGTATGGAGTACAGGCTTGGAGTACTGGCTGTGTTAAATGTAGAGAAACTGAGGTTAAGGGAGGGACACATCAAACAGTTATATCCTAATAGTTAATCTTATTAAAGGGTTTTTCTCATCTCAGGGTTTCAACTGCCCTCCTGTCTACTCTCCCATCAACTTCCTGGTTTTTGCCTCAGGCCATCAGTGTGCTAATTGCTTGCTTCTAAATTGCAATTATCTGTGCATTTAAATACATAGATAACAGAGACACTGATCAAGAAACTTTTCTAGTTTTTATCAGGGCTCAGCAACTGAAAGCACTTTGCAGAGAGAAAAAAGAAGAGAACATAGGTGGATGGGAGCAGGGGCTGAAATATTAGTTGAACACTAGAGCTAAACAATGGAGGTGGTCTAAAATCTAGGCAATGGACTGTAAACACTGAGGGACATATTCAACTATATCTGAGAAATGTAGCAGGATAGATAAAACAATGTATTGTTAGTTAGCTTCAGCTAAATGTTTACAATATATATGAACGTGGGAAAATACCCCTTTAAGGACAATTTTTCACAATACAAATTGAATGCATTATCACAACATGCTTGCAAAGACCTCAACAGGCACAAATCACAATTGCTCAATGGCTAAATACAGACATAAACATAAACAGCATAAACATCTCTAAAGCACTGTGAAATCATGTTTTATTTCACAGCTGGTCATCTGGTACCATTCATCTCAGGATGTGTGGAACTAAGAGGAAAGATAAATGGAGAACACATGTGTAATTCATATTGGCGACATACTTTAAAAGGGTTGTCTAGTATCATGAAATAAATGTTATCATTGTACAGTATAATTAAATATTATATAATTTTCCAATGCGATTTCTTTATCAATTCACAGTTTTCTAGATCTGTGTTTGTGGTCATTCATTGTTTACTTCCAATGGATAAAAATCAGTCCATGGTCATTTGATGAACAGTCCATGGCCTTGTCATGGACACACAGGTGTACAGCTTGTTACAGGACAGAGCTCTGATTAGTCTGCTGTGACTGTAACAAGCTGTGCACCTGTATGCCTAATTTGGAAATTCATATAACTGTTTTTGAAAATTTTCCTACGTTCAGTGATAATATTGTGGTGCACATTTGGCACAAGTCCCATTCTTGCACCAAATATCTGCTACAAGCCCTGATCCAGCATCTTTATAATATTTGTAGCAGATCTCCCCAAGCATCTTAGATGACTCTACTTAAAGATGGATGTCAATCCAGTCCTTGCTGAAATTGCCTTGCTCTCTCTCATTAAACCAACTGAGTTAGAGTGTGAAACAGTCGTGATAGTAACTCTTGTGTAATTTAGCTCAAGCTGTGATAACTAATTTCTACTTGGTTGCCATAAAGAAGAACATTTGACCTGCTAACAAAAATACTGTTTCTATGACAATCAGGTCTTCCTTATCTGACAAACAGCGTTGTATGCTATTATTGGTAAATGGCAGAGTAGTACAGGCTACTAAAAGTAATACTTGCTATGTTCAAGTGAGTGATAAGGAGAGAAATTACTGTTATTCACCTTAGATACATCTGAAGAATCTTGATTAAAACAAATGGCATTTACATGTTTGACAAACAATATATAATGGATATTCAACTGATATACTGTAGTGTATCTATAGTATGTCTACTAATGCAATGCTTTAACCAATGCATTTTTAATTATATAAAGAGAAATTTTTATATATATATATATATATATATATATATATATATATATATCATTATTCTTTTTCACACAAACTTATGCTGTGGCCTGGAAAACAACTCAATGAATAGCTATTAAAAGCTACTAGCAATAACACAGCAAGCATTATTCATTGCAAGTTCAATTTCCATTAATGCTCATGAATGGAAAACTATTTATTCTCTCTACATTAGAAAGTGAAAAGCGTTTCATTTTTAAAGTTTTGAGTTTCTGGGGTGCCAGCATACAATTGCAAATGGGTTTTAGGCCTCTGGCTGAGTCAAATGTATTTCAATGCATTTTAATTTGTACTTTGTTCCAATAAGATGTCACAAAATATTTTGTTAAAACGAGAAGCTGTATTAGTTGAACAGTAAAGCTTCTCTTTTTGAATGAGCATTGTTTTATAACTATGATTTATTATGCATTATTTTGCAATCATAAATTATATTTGGTATGTGGTAATTATATTGATAAGCAAAGCACTGTTTCGTGTTTGTGCATATTGGCACATAATAGTTTAAGGCAGCTCTGACTTTTTGGATATGTAATAATTATTTGGAACAATCAGCAGCATTTAGTATTAAGTAATGAAAAGTATAATTACTCTAAGATTTTATAAGGCATTGGCCATTATGTCATTGTTTTTGTGGAAACTGCATTCGGTTACATGGAATTGATGTTGATATTTAATACTAATTAAAAAAAAAAACTGAACTGTGTAAAAAGATTATCTATTTATAGTCTATCTACAGTACCTATCTATGCATTTGTTTGATTATTGCACAGTATCTATCTATCTATCTATCTATCTATCTATCTATCTATCTATCTGTCTCTCTTCTATGATCTACCTGCTTGTCTTTCATTATTCTTTGTGTAAATTATTTTTTCTTTGTCGTTTCTACAGATCAATAAAGCCATTTTTATTACACACAATTTTAGTTTGTAAATCATGTAGTGTATGTTCAGCTGATGGTCTGAAGTACCTAGTAATCCAACATTAGGTAAAAAAAAAAAAGTCTGAATGTGAATAATTGGGTTTAATCAACTGATTGCCTTAAATGGTCTGATCTGAGGGACTCACCATACTGTGTACCTTCAATACTTACAGAAGTGTCGTAACAATCTTATGGCCTAAACACTAGCAAAGAACATTATGTACAGCATATTTTTAGCATTTACACACAAATACTCACAAAAGTTCTTTCAGCTTTGTCTTCAGTCACTGTGCTTTAGGTCTGATGATCCCAACTACTATATTAAGAATATAATTGAGATCGGTGCACATCAAATGGCTCTGAGTGTAAGTGAGGACATGATGTACTTGCATTCCCCACAAAAAAAATTTAGAGTTATGGAGCAAGATTTCTCATATATTCACTGTCCAATAGTGGAACAGCACTGCAAGCTCAGACCCCCAGGACAAAAAAAAGGTGCAGAACCTCTAGAAACATGACTTGAAGGTCCCAGAAATGCACAATAAAAAAAGAAGAAGCAGCACTTCCATGAAGTCCATAACATGGTTTATTCACCTGTATATTACAATATAACATATGGATGAATAAACCACCCTGTGGAACTCACTGGAATAACTCAATGCTATGCCATTCCTGGATTATTCTTCCTAGAAATTTCTACATAAACTGACAACTGATCGTTACCAATGCCTCCCCTTGTCAAAAGGGTGTATCCCTTTCCAGTCTGACATTGCCAGCACTGAACACAGTCAATCAGTGCAGGGACACACCACCAACTTTTTGTACCTTGATAAGAGAAATGGTTTAGTAAGAGTGGTGCATTTATATAGTATCTATTTAATTCTTTGCATGCAGCATGCATTCACTATTATAAATCCTTATACCTTGTGGCATCACTAACAACATTATTTTCCTTATTTCAGCCATATCATAGGAAAACTTTTGATAATAGGGGAATTTAGATCCAAAGTCAAAACTTTTTGTTATGTTTCTTAAAGCATTCCTGAACAATTTTGAGGTGTATCAAGGTACATTATCCTGCATGAAAGAGACCACTGCCACTGTCATGAAAGGAAGTATTCGGTCTGAAACATTGTTAAGGTTGGTACTACATGTGATAATATCATCAATGTGAATACCAATAGCCATGATTTTACAGCACAACATTATCCATCATCACATTCCTTCTACCAGTTTGGTTTCTTCCTACTGTAAATCCTGGTGCCTTCTCTTTATCACAAAGAAGACTTCTACAGACCCAGATAAAACATAATGTAAGGGAAATCCTGATTTATCACATCTAGAGAGCTTCTTTGTTCATGCCATTGTCCAGTTTGGATGTTCATGTGCATTTGTGTGTACAATAACTTTTCTATGGGAATGGTCCAGAAGGGCCATAATTCTGTTGCTGGTTCACTGTTTGTCCCTCTAAGTAGGTAAAACCACGGCATACTTGGAACACGATGAGATGGTATGTAGCATCGCAATCTGTCCAATATCAAATACACCTGAATCCTGACACTTGCCCATTTTACCTGCTCTCAAAACATCAACTTTAAAGAGAACCTTTCACCACCTCCAACAAGTCCAGCTCTTTACACCAATTAACATGCGCTGCTCCACTGAATCTGGAACACTTGGAATTTTATCTCTAACCCCCACCATTCCTGAGCAATCAATGCTGTTATTTTTGGTGCCTGATATGCTATTTAGGCTTTGTACTGTCAGGAGGGCAATGTCAGGCAGGAACAGGTAAGGAGTGTGATTCTGAGCTCTGACATTGGCTGCCTCTGATTGGAGCTCTGAATCACGGCCCCTACCTGACACTGCCCTTCTGACATTACAGAGCATAAATAGCAAATCAGGCATCAAAAATACCTGCACTTCTTGCTGGAAAGGTGTGGTCTAGAGAGAAAACAACAACTGTGCTGGAATCAGTGGAGTGGCACCTATTAGAAGATGAAAATTACTGGACACTACAGACCCTACAACAGAAAATAGGTGGTTTAGAAGTGTTTAGATTATTGATGATGGCAGACTTGCTTTAAGTGTGTGTCAGTGAGTTATAAAGTTACTCCATAGTAAATGACCTGTATTGTAATAATTTCACTAAAATGCCTGTTCTCAAAGACAAAGATTCAGTATTAAGATTCTGCCATCAGCATTGGTTGGTGCTATTTATCTTTAGCATCTTGAATTTACTCCAATCCATATTAAAAGATCTGTCACCAGATTTCACAAAACAAACTGTCTGCATTATTAAATAGATCTCTTAGACGTAATAAGGCTGGTTTGCCTAATTTGGAAATTCATATAACTGTTTTTGAAAATTTTCCTACGTTCAGTGATAATATTGTGGTGCACATTTGGCACAAGTCCCATTCTTGCACCAAATATCTGCTACAAGCCCTGATCCAGCATCTTTATAAATTTCTCAATCCCTGCCGCAGTTGGGACCTTTATTAAGAATTTTGTATGATACACCAGTCTTAATAAAAAAATGCCCAATGTGAACACATGGTTTGATTCAGAAAATTGATGTAAATGGCTGCTTTACAGTCTCGTCAGATCTATATATTGAATACATTTTTCCTATGGTGGCTAAATTAATAAAATGCTACAATAACAGTGTATCAAAACAATAATATAACAATAACACAGACAATGGAGCTAATGTCCATTAGGAAAAAAAACAGCAAATCAATCTTTTGTGGTAGATGACATAGAGTTCCCTTACCTTTATACTCATCAGTCATCGGTGCCTAGAGAATAAACAAAAGGAAAGCCTGCAGTATGTCAGCATAATAAAAAGGCTGAAAACACACTTAAATATCACATTACTCAGGTGATATACTTGATCAATGAGTGAATAGCTATATATACAGTATATATGTATATTATTTTATTACCTGTCCAGTATAACTATAGAATTGTGCGTATGTGCACAATATAAAAAATTGTCAATTACAACTGCTATGAATATTCATTACTCATTGTTTTCCTAGGAGACAATAGGATGAGTTAGATAGCATCATAGTCATCAGATTTTATCATAGCTTTCTATACAAATTGTTAAGATAACATCTTGCAATAAAAGTATGTCAACACAAAATGATGTGGTCCTTTAGAATATAAATAAAGCACCTAAGAAAGGATATAGTTACTTTATTGTCTTGCCAGTTTAATTTCCTGTGTGTCATGCTGTCATTTTGTCTATATGTGCCCAATATCTTTCACAGGAAAATTATGGGTGTAAATTCAATATCAGTTATACAATGCATTATTCTATATTACTAATAGATCTACAACAAACAACACTACCAATACATCAGATACAATACAAAATGTACTTTGCTTCTCATATTGTAGGATATGATAAGATACAGTACATGAAGAAAGCTCGATTTTATAATATGTCAGAATATGCAATGTCTAAATGTATACTTATGACTATACAGTATAGCCAATATGAGTAACATTTCTGTATAAACCATACAGAAACATCCATGGTCACTGGATATAACTGTTCCTTGCATTTAGAAAACCATGTCAATCTGTACGCATTACTTTAAAATATCTAGTATAAAACCTTGTGGGGTTTTATACTGTTTCAGCATTCATACAATATCATGCTCTTTAGCCACAAGGAAAAATAACAAGATGTAACATATGCACTTCGGCTGGGGTTGACACTGATCTGCAAATAAAAGAGTTGACTCAAGTTATACATAGTGCATTGTATAAATGATCACAGAGCCTAAAATAGAAATTCTCTTTTAGAGAATGATCTAGAGAGTTAACTAAAAGAACCTGATGAAAGTGAGCATAATCTGAAAGAAAGAGAGCTAATCGAGCAATGTATACAGGTATTATAACGTCACCACCTCTTCTTTTTTAAAGCCAAAAATCCATTATTTATAAGGCAGTTGTTCCATCCCTATGCACAGTACATGGCTTATTGTTCACAAAGAAAATAACTTCTATATATATACTGTACTTATGGAGTATTATGTTCATGGTATGTATTAGGGATTACAGTATAAGCAATTCTTCATATATTGTTATAACACATCTTTCCAATGTAGAGGCTCACTTTAAAAATATATACTTAATTCCTTGAGATTTACAGGAATTAACAATTAAAAGTCAGTTGCCCCATAGCAAGAGATAAATTTCCATTTGGTTAATAAAAGCACATGTTGATACAATATATTTGCAGTCTCCAGTCTTTCAGCATCTAAAAGAAATTTAGCTGGCAAGCAGCAAATCTAATAAAAAAAGAAAGTATAATTTAAAATATTGTAAATTATATTTCTTCTCATGCCTGGAAATAGGGTATTAGTTGTAAGTTGTACCCTATGTGAGTAAAAATGGACCTTATATATGGTATGGATAGTGGCAATTATATGCTGTCTTGAGACATGGAGTACTGCCAATATCTAATGTATTCTCACAAGTTCATCATGTGGCAGCAATAAAGGTGGAAGAAGACAGGCCACGGTAGATGATAAACTCATGGCAAAATAATAAGCAGGAAAAGTGTTAAGGAAAAAAATATGGTCAAGGTGCATATTAAGATAATCTAAAATCAGGGACATACTGTAATTGAACCAGCAGAATTAGGAAAATGCATAAAAGGACTAGCATACAATATGGAATACTGGACTAGACTACATTGAGGCCAGAACAACAAGTTACATGTTGGACTGGGGTAGGGAAATGTACTAAAACTGTCATGGAACCATAATGAAACTCAAGAACAAGGCCCAAAGTATAAGGGCTTTGACACCGAATGTGGTGCAAACAATTACAGTACTTTTACTTGATGAACCACCTTCTCTGGTAAGCAGGAGTGAAAAACAGAATGTCTATAAGAAAACTTTCATTCATTAGATATTGATCTATTTTTTATACAAAAGAGAAATAATAAGAGAAAACTAATAACAACGAATAAATGCAACCAGAGAAAACTTCAACCCTCTGCTGTCTCAGGTCACCCCCTCCCAACTTCATCTATTTCTTATTGTTATCACCTCTTAATCCCACCTTTTATCTTCTAAAATAACTAATTTAATGAATACTCCCCACCATTTATAAAACTTCTGTAACTTATTCTTTTGCGATCAATATCCAACAAAGAAAAAGACAACATGAAAAAACGCACATCCAAAAGTTATCCCAAAATATAATAATCTTTATTACAGCACAAAGGACGACAAGTATAATAGAGAAAGATTTAATAATAGTAATAATCAGTAAACAGAGACTGTTGTATAGATAGGACACAATATCAGCTCAGTTACAGAATCCCTTTGGAATCTGATGTATCATAGGGAAAAATTTGCAAGCTTGACCAACCAGCCTTTAACAAGAGGATGAAAATTCAACAGATAGGGAAAAAAACCTGTTAAAAGTATATCCTGTTAGCTCAGCGAGCTGAAGATTGTTGGTTCAATTCCCAAGTTCACTGGTTTAAAATGAAAGCCTGAGGCGCTGTGGAGTGTTCAGCTGCTGCAGAATCCTCACAAGTCTTCTAATCCCAATGCATATAAATACTGTCAGAAGAACTCCGACAATGATCTATTATTCTGATGTCAGATTGATAGGGATAGAAATGTCAGTTTATTTTCCACGAAAGAGAAACAGTAGTAAGTCTTCAGTGTGGTCAGTGACGACAGGCAGGAAGACATTATTACCAGCAAAGTGTAAAGGGGCAGCAGTTGCGCGACAAAATGTAATCCATAGCTGTGAAGTTTTCTTTCTTTGTTTCCCAATATACTCTGTGTCAAGGATGTCTATCCGTTCTATTTTACATTACATCTACTCTGTGATATAACATATTAAATATCAAATTCTAAAATCATCACACCACTGATGCCAAAAATAACTGAAGCATATATATTATTGCAACCTAAGCATTTCAGATTTTTACTACAGAAATGTGTAGGTTTATATTGCAGATTACCAGCAGCTAAACTCCAATTAATTTTCTATAAGGGATTGTTTAATTATAAAAATACCGTATTAGGGAACTATGACTGCTCACGTATGGTATTGGTCCGAGCCACTCTCACTGTGGAGTAACAGGCATACTCATACCATATCACTGTAATCATTACATAGCCAGCCAACTTATTTCAAAGAAAACTGTGTAAGACTCCTGAAACTCTTATTTTTTACCATGAAAAAAAAACGCGAGGAGATAAAAAACATCAAGACAAAAAAAAAAAACAATGTGTGTAGAGCTATTCGTAAATAATACTGACTAAAACTAGATTCATTATTGACTAAGGCTAGCATGACTAAGGGTTGGTTCACACTTGCACCCGAAGTACGTCCGCCGTGAATCCGACCTGGGGGTTGCAAACCGCTTGCAAACCCTTCCCTATCCTTTTTTCTGATATTTAGGTCAGATTCACGGCGGACGGACTCCAGGCGCAAGTGTGAACCAACCCTTAGTCTTACTGACTAAGGCTAGTTATCTATGATGCTAGGAGTTCTACTCCCAGCATGAAGGTTAGGCTGGTAAATCTAGCTAACGCACGTTTCACCCGTGAAACTCGATCGTGTGAATCTAGCCTAACCCTTTATTCACATTATAATGAATATCAGGCGTGTGACGGAGGTTTTTTTAACAGCTGTCACATTGCTGCAATATTTTCACTGTCTTTGAATGGGGACTATTTACAAGACCAATATTTTGAAAGCCCCTCAAAATATAGGTTGTGTTCTAGTTTTTGTCCGTTTTCACCGATCCCTTCATATACTGAAATATATGAGGGATCCATGAAAATGGATGCCCCTCGGTTAGAAAATTGCAGTGAAAAATGGCTGTTTTTCATGGCCTTTTTCACCATTGGCTGTCTGAATGTAGGCTAACCTGTAACATGTGGATGTAGCTGTTGAAAATGGCACTACAAACATTGCAAAAATACCCCCCAAAAATGTGAAACCAATGTAGGAATTGAATTTTTTTTTCTGTATAAACAGCTTGTAATCTAGGCACCACTTGAAGAAATGGATGGTTTAAAGAGAACCACTTTAATAAACCATATAAAGGCATAGCCCTCACGTTGTGAAACACAGCGTTTTACATTACCTGCAAAGTGGATGGGATTCTAGCTAATCCCATTCACACATTGCAAAAAAAAAAAATATGCAGCTGAAAATGCTGCGTTTTCAAAAACACATGTGTCTTTGAAAATCACAGCATGTCAATTATACCTACGGAAACACTGGTGTTTTCTGTATAGGTATAATAGGGGCAGAAAGAGAGTTTTCCTCTGCAGACTTTCTGTGAAAAACGCTGCAGGAAAAAAACGCGTTTCCACCCTGTTTTTTTCCTCAGTGTTTTTTTTGCTGCGTCTCGCTATGTGAGGCCTTAGCCAAAAAACAAAATAGCCAGATTATTCATGTGGTTGCTCTGAGACCAATGAGATCTATTTTTTGAGTCCAATATAAAAGCTATTGTAAGGGAATTGCCAGCTGAGCAATTCTCCAGTGCAGCTGCAGAACCCTGGGGGGAAGGGCACAACAAGATAGTGAGCCATAAAGCTGAACCCCCCACTTGCCCTGCCTCTTGCCTGACTGTCCTAGGTGACAACTTGGAGACGGTCCCTACTCTGAATAAGTGACAACACAGAACGCAGACAGGACAAACAACAACAAAAGGGAGGTCAGCAAGCCAAGGGGGCGGTAACAGTCGAGCAATGCAGTACAGAATCAAAATCCAAGAGAATAGTCAAAGTCAAAGCCAGAGGTCAGGAATAAGAATACAGGTAATAGCAGAAAATGAACTAGCAGGGACCAAGTCACAAGACAGAATATCAATAGCCAGCCCCCATGTGAGGTCTGATGACCTGTTTAAAGCAAGATCAGGACCTGCCCCAGACTTGATTGGTAGACAGGCTGTCAATCACACAGGCAATGCTAAGATTAACTATTGAGGAGCCGAAAGAAACAAGGTGCAGGAGACTGGTGTGGCTGAAATTCAATTACATAGTCTAGGACAGTGTTCAGACTGAGCGACAACACCGGGGCCCCACATGGCGTAAACGCTGCAGAAAGAATCGCGTCGTTTTACAGTCAGAGCAAAGTGGATGGGATTCTAGCAAATCCAATGCCCACTTTGCGGTAAAAACCGCACTGCGGACACGCGGCAATTTCCAAAAAGCAGCATGTCAATTATACCTATGGAAACGCTGGCAGTTTCCCCATAGGTATAATTGAAACAGAAGGTCCGCAGAGGAAACCTCTGCAAACTTTCTGTCTAAAGCGCTGCAAGAAGAACCATTGCCGCCGCGTTTTTTTCCAGCAGCACTATTTTGCTGCAGGACGCCACATGGGGCCTTAGCCTAAACAAGGAATCAAACTGAACACGCCTCCTTCGCTGAAACATGCAAGCGGAGGGTGGCGCAGAGACCCGAACAGGCAGAGACGTTACAGAACCCCTCCTTTTATGAGGGGCCAACGGACCTTCACCAGACAAACCAGTTTTAGAAGGACCCAGTATTTTCTCTGCCTCTCCCTGAACAACAACAACAGGCTCTGGTGAACCAGTGGACTAGTAGTGGCTACAGAAGAAATAGGAAATATCTAGGAAGCTCTTATACTTCTCCCTTCTGCTCAATCCACTCATGACTTTAGCTCAAAAAAAAAAATGCAGCAAAATCTGCAACAAAGAAAACAGCATTTCTGCAACATGGGGCCTTAGCCTGTTGCCTTATATGCTGCATATTACAGGACCTGGAAAGTGGATGGGATCCTAAATAATCCCTTCTATACATTGCTGAGAAAAATTTCAAAAACCATCACAATTTTGTAAATCGCAGCATGTTAATTATACCTACGGAAACGCTGGCGGTTATCCGTATAGGTATTATAGGGACAGAAAGTCCACAGAAGAAAACTCTGCAGTCTTTCTGTGAAAAGCGCTGGAGAAAAAAAAAAACTTGTAGGGCCTAAGCCCTGAGACAGTTTTTAATACATGGAACAGTAAACCAGACTGAGATTCATTGTCCAATTTGAACAATGATTATTGAACAATGATTATTGTAATTTGGAACCGATAAGTAAGTTATGTACTTTTTAATGCTGTTCATGATAGTGGTAGCCCACTTTCATGTCATTTTCTCCCTGGAATACAGTAAAAATATGCTGACCTATGCCTGCCCAATATATACTCAAGGGTTAATAGATAGGTTTGCCCCATGCAATGAAAGTGCACATCAAAGGTAGTGAGAACTTTCCCTTTATTTTACTTTTTCTATTCTTGAATTTGTTCTAGTAAACTTGTTTAGTTTTGCTTTATATCACTATATCATCCATTCTAAAAACTAATAAATATATGGGAAATTGGATAAATAGAACTTTATTGTAAAACCATATCAGCAATATTGATGTAACAATATGTAGCATTTTAAGTTCTCTCTAAAGCTTACATACCAAGGGAAGAAAAGTCACTGTCAAAAACTAAAGTACTTTTGGACAGTTGAAAACAAAGTCAGTGACAGTAACTGACAGAGCATCTCCCATAGCCCACTAAAGAAAACAAATGTGACAGAGTCATGGACCTGGGACTATTATCACATGGCACACCACTGTAAATAGCTCCGTTGTACACATCTAATTCTTCTCTTATTTTACATTTGTACATTTCTGTTAATTCATATTAATAAGCATAATGAAGGAAACTGTATAGTATATAACACTGTACCATAAATATATATAATGTCACTTTTCTAAATGTAAAATAGTTAAATACTTTTCCTGGTTTCTGTTGATGCAGGATGACTTCGGATGATTTCTTACTGCTAATCACTATTCTTTGATGTCGAGATAATGAGGTGTTATTTAAATTTGATCCAGTTACTGATTTTTAATTGGTAAGTGGCAATAGCCAACACATAGTATAATATATTCCACAGTCCAGTACCTGAATGTCAGTAATGAGAAAGTGTTGCGCCCAGATAAGGTAGAGAAGAAAGATAACAAACGAGGATTTTTGCGTTACCTAGAGGCTAAGAAATGCTACATCTTTTTATAAATAAGCTTTTAAGCTTTTTGGGATGATAAGGGGATTTCAGTCCTGAAAAATTGCTTTGGCTGCCTACCAGGATTGGTTATACATGTGTTAGAGGTGACAGGACACTCATTTTACATTACATAATTCTATACATCATATAATTAAGTTATATAGAATAGAAAATTGTCATTGATTTACTGTATATTGCAACAATCCCTGTAAAATAAACATATATAGCAATTTCAAGGTTTCCTTAAATGGATTATAAATGTCTATGGTATTTTAACCTTAAAAGTAAAAAGATAAAGAATTTTGCAAGCAATATTTAAAAATATTAAGACCAATGTTATTTATGTCAGCCTTAATCTGTAGCTGAGTAGCCATGTTTTTTGCAGAATGAGTTACAATGTAAAGACATTATATGTCAGTCAATAGGGAATTATGAAGTGTAGTATAAACAGTGCTTTTTTTGTAGGGGAGTTTTTTTTTGTACTTGCCTGGCAGTTTAATGGCTCCAAGGCATTTTCACCAATTGCAGAATGCTCTGCGCACTTTTTCAGTTGTTTCCTGTAGACTTTTCTATAGGAAAAAGAAAACACTGAAGAAACATTAAAAAAAATAAAAAGATGTACGATAAAAAAGAGCCTTCACATAAAATGCTTGTAAAAAGTCCATGAATTTAATTTAAATCTTAAAATGGCAGTTTTCCTGGTGGGTGGGACAAGGGCAGTGGTGTAACTACTGCCGTAGCAGCCATAGTGACTGCTACGAGGCCCAGGACCTTAGGGAACCTGGTGGGCCTCCTGCTGCCCTAAGGGATATAATACTGTGTGGAGGAGCCGCTATGTGACATTATACTGTGTGGAGGGGCCACTATGAGACAATATACTGTGTGGAGGGGACGCTATGGGATGTTATCCTGTCTGGAGGCCACTTTGGGACATTATAGTGTGTATAAATGGGGTGTTTTACTGTGTGGGGGCCAGGAAAGGGGGCACTATGTCGTGTGGGTGACGGGGGCCCAAGTCAAAAGTTTGCTATGGGGCCCAGTCTTTGCAAGTTACGCCACTGGGCATAGGCATGGTTTAGCTGGAGAGGTATGGCCTCTGCTGCAAAGAAATGTACTACAATTTGCCCTAGAAAATGGGAAAAATTATATTTGAAATAGTTCCTAGCTTAAGATTTGACTCTCTGGTTCGTGGAGGACCACAGATATGCCTAATTTATTAGTAAGACATGTGCCATCCTGGATACATTTTTTCATATTATGGAGACTTACAGTAGAGTATCTTGAGGGAAATAAAGTCAATTTTGCTAGAGAAGGCTTTGTCATATTTTGTGACTAACATTTTAAACATTGTACAGAGCTTGATAAATTTGGGCATCTTTAGGTCTACCACTTTTGTTATGAGACGTTACTCTATTTTCTATGCTTTTCCCTGCTTTAGTGAGAGTGGGTGGCCTTTTTTCATCAATAAGAACTTATTTTCATATTCTTTTCCCAGAATTAGAGCATGAATGGGCTGCAAGACTGCACAACAAAAGGTGGCCTGCAAAGGCCGTCTCCATAAGAAGGCATACTGTAGAAGACCTTCTCACCCAGCCAAACCAGTACCCTGCTTTGCACTGGAGATGGGCAATATCTTAAAAACAGCTGTCTGCAGACGGTCCCATTTCTTTTGGAAGAGATATTCTGGTTTGTATTTAATCTCATGGAAGGTAAGGATGGTTGGTACTCAGATGGTGATTGTGGTACATGTCTCTAGGGATGACAGCCCCACATAAATCCAAACAGTAGCAACAGACTGGCACTAATTCAGTGATTTATTCAAATGAAAGGTAAAGGTGACATGTTTCAGTTGTAAATCATCCTTCCTCGGACATACATAGTACATGTGTAACAATCATCATAAACATACAGTTTAGATACATACAAATTGGAAGGTTCAAGGTGCAATGGTAGATTAATGTCTGAATCAATACACTGCACTAACTTCCAGAAGCTGGCGCTAGAGTGAGTTTTCTTTTTACCATGAAAAATAATTTATTTGAGTATTCTTTTCCCATTGCATAAATTGAAAGATACAGGATCTCTCAGAGGGCTCAAGTGAAACCTTCAACAATGATTTCCATTGCAGATTTAAACCCACAGCTACAATGTGATACAGGTTTTAGTCGCAGCTTGTGGATGAGGTTTATTTAACTCTCAACAACCTAGATCGCAATGGGTTAACTATCTCAATTTTGCTAAGCCAAACCCATTGCAATTACTCTGTGTGTGGCGCCGGACCTTTGCAATCTTGTCTCAGGTTTCTAGCTACAGTGTATTGAATTCTGTTTTAAGTAATTAAGAGATATATCCTGCCTCAGTTATGCCAACAGTAGACTACACATTCCGATATTCAATAGTCTATAGCTTTAAATGCATAATAATTCATATTGTAAAGTAACACAATAGATTTAACCTATGCAGATAGGTATCAAAACATTTCAGAACTTCAAGTTATGTATCTGCAAACATTTTAATATGCTGTATGGTTTCAAGTGTAAAATCTGAAGGTATGAAGGAATTCTAGAAATACTAAATACAGAATACTGTAAAGTGCTGGGGGTTATCTAAATAAGACCACTATTTTAACTGTTTGTGGATAAGTTATGATTATTTTATCTTTCTTAATTACAAGACTAACACCAGTCCCTATGCCCTACATTAGGTCACAATGAAATTAGGTAATTAAATTTTCATCTGCTTCCATTTTGTTACCAGGAACTGATTCCATTAACACAGTGAGATCTGATGACATATAATAACACATAGCTTCTAAATGATGCTAATCTTCTGAAGAAGGTATTGAGCTATACAGTAGTCTTAGCATTGGTTGGTAAAGAGGGTCTTAATTGCTCATTAGCCAGGGATATCCTTATATGTGCATATTTTATCCCTTTCATGTCACAACCAGACTCAATTTTTCAAACTTGATATGTGTGACTTTATGTGGCAATAACTTGGAAACAGTTTAACTCAACAAAAAAATTTCCAGAATGTTTTTTTGTGACAAATTCATGTTAGAGGTATATTTTTGTAAATTAAACACAAATGTTTTGTGTATACTTATGAAAATAAGAAATATTGTGAAAATTTGGAAAGAAAAGCAATTTAAAAAGTTTGAAATTATCTACTTTTGATATAGATAGCCATACCACTGCAAATTAGTTCATAAATATAATTTACCATGTCTCTGCTTTATGTTGACATCGAATTTTAAACATCCTTTAATTTTTTTTTTCCGGACATTAGAAGGCTTACAAGTCAAATAGTAATTTTCTAAATTTGAAGAACATTTCTAAAACCCATTTTCCACAGGGACTTTGAAAGCCCTCTGTATTAGAAACTCCCATAAATCAACAAATTTTGAAAACTGCACCCATTAAATAAGTCAAAACAGTGCATAGGAAGTTTGTCTGGGCTAAAATTAAATTTTTTAATTGGCCCAGGGGAGGTGAAAAAAAAAAATCATACTCACCTGTCAGCGGTGCTCTGATGTCCTCCCAGTGCGGTCCGATTCTGTTGCTCAGCTGTCTTCTTGAAGTGAAATTCCTCACTGGCTATGACGTCCCGGGAACCTTCCACTGAGGCCACTGATTGACCTCAGTGGTCACGTAGAGCAGGGGCTTTCACTGGAAGACAACAACGGACTGGCAGGACCAGACCATGCTGGTTTGCACCAGAGCACTTGGGTCAGGTGAGCATGAATTTTTTTTCACCTCCCTCAGGTGATTTAAAAAAATATTTTTTTTCCCAGATAACCTCTTTAACCTTTTAAGGCATTTCACAGGAATTAAAATTAAATGAGGGTGAAATGTACACATTTCAATTTCTTACGCTAATACATTTTTTTAACCCTAAAATTTCACATTTACAGAGGGTTGAAGGTGAAAATACATCTCACAATTTGTTAAGAAAGTTCTCCTGAGTACAGAAACACCCCACATGTGGATGTAAACTGATGTTTGGGCACACAGCAGCATGCAGAAGGGAAGGATCGCCAATGAGCTTTTGGAGGGTAGATTTTGCTGTGGTCAGTTTCAGACATAATATCGCATTTACAGAACCCTTAAGGTGCCAGAACAATAGAAACCCTGACAAAAAGACCCAATTTTGGAAACTAGACCCCTCAAGGAATTTATAAAGGGGTATAGTGAATATTTTGAACCAACAAGTTTTTCACAAAATGTATTATTATTAGAATGTGAAAATGAAAAATTACATTTTTTTCCCCACTAAAACATTACTTTATGCCATAATTTTTCATCTTCATAAGGGAATAAAGGAGAAAAAGCACCCCATGGTTCATTTCACAATTTCTTCTGAACACGGCAATATCCCATCAAGGCAGGGTACACAAGAAAGGAGCACTATTGAACTTTTCAGATGGCAGATTTTTCTGAAATCAATGTCAGGTGCGATGTTTCATTGGCAGATTCCCTGAGGTACCAACACAGTGGAAACCCCCAACAAATGACCCCATTTTGGAAACTACACTAGGGATATAGTGAGTATTTTCATCCCATAGATGTTTCACAAAATTTACCACAATTAAGATGTGAAAATTAAAAGTTACTTTGCTTTCAATATAATGTCACTTTAAACTTCTCAGGGTAAATGGGGAAAAGCACTCTTGTTCCAGCCCCTTACGATGCTGTTTATATGGCAAAATATGTTGGGGGGGTAGGGGGACAGTCTTGATTATTTTTAAAATCAGGAATTTGGTCTTAGGTGGTTTTGAGCGATCTGCAGGCATCTCAAATACACAGCTATTATACAAATGAATATGATAGGAATGGCATCCATCAAATAGGCAGTTAGATTAGATATTTAGAATTCCCCCTTCCTCCTGGATAGAAGTGAGGAGGTAACTTTTCACCACCAATTCATGGGCTTTTAATATGTTAAAGTACAGGGTCTAATCTGAATTTTTATTATTTACTATTTTCAGTACAAGTACAATAAGTGCTATACTGCCAAATGAGTTTGTAACTGTTATAGCCGTACCTATAGCCCTATTTTCAAACCGGTTTATTTAATTTAGGTTTAAACTGCCTTTTGTGCATACAACAGGGCTCAGAAGGGAAGGAGAGTAGAGTGTTAAGAAGAACTGGTTTTTGGACATCATGCTGCCTTTGCAGAGCGCCAGAGGTGCCAGTAACATGAAATTCCCTAAGAAGTGACCCCATTTTGTAAACTAAACCCCTCAAGCAATGTATCAATTGGTGTAGCAAGCATTTTTACTGGCATGTAACTAATAGTGTACCTGATAATGAAAAGATAAAATTGCAATTTTTCCAGAGATACGCTATTTCAGCATCCAAAATGTTGTGCCCAGCTTGTGTCAGTAGAGACAAACACTGCAAAAACTGTTAAGCAGGTATCCTGGGTACAACAGCATTTGGATTGTTTGTATCTGACACAAACTGGGTATAATATATTGTGCACTGAAATTACGTATTTCTAGAAAAATTTAAGTTTTCACTTTGTACAGGTGATGGTGAATTAATTTCTGGAAACCAAATTAATGTAAACTTGGGCGGTAAAAATACTCACTACACCCCTAGATAAATACCTTGAGGGGTGTAGTTTCATAAATGGGATCATATGTCAGGATACTGCACTTTATTGGCATTTCAGGGACTCTACAAAAGAGGCATGGTTTCCAAAAACCACTGGTGTTTAAAAGCCAAATAGCACTCTTTCCCTTCTGTGTCTTGCTGTGTGACCAAACAGCAACTAATATCCCCATATGACATTGTTAAGTGGGGTATCCCGGGTACAACAATGTCAAATATGTGGGCATGAATGTGCTGTGTCATATTTCCAGAGCCTCGGAGGTTCCAGTAAAGTAGAGTCCCCCGGAAAGTAACCCTATTTTGAAAACTCCAACCCTTAAAGGGGTATTCCCATGAACATAATCATATCTATATTTGTAGATAATTAAAATGTAAACATTTTTGCAAATATAAGTAGTTAAAAATTCTGCAGAGTTTTAAAGGTTTTCTCTATCTTAACGGTGACAGCCTGTTGTCTTGATCGGTTGCCAATGGATATGACCACGAATGCAGAAACTTTCTATGGTCTGGGACTTCTCAGGAACCCAGCCATGATTTTCTTATTGTACCTGGGTTTCAGACAGGGACACTACATATATCAGAAGATATCCCGGCCACAATAAGGAAATCATGGCTGATTTTCTGACCTTAGAAAGGTCCTGCATTCATGGTCGTATCCACTGGCAAGCGATCAAGACAACAACTTGTGACCACAAGATATTTAGACAAAATCTTTAAAACTCTGCAAAATGTTTAATTACTTATATTTGCAAAAATGTTTAACTTTTAATTGTCTACAAATTTAAAAATGATTATGTTCATGGGAATACCCCTTTAAGGATTTTATCAAGGGGTATATGAGCATTAGTTTCCCCAGAAGTGAATATACATATTCACATGTGAGATACCAAATATGTATTTTTTTTATTTTTCAGTTTTTTTAAACAATAAAATACAGTTTACATTTTAGCAACTTTAGTGAGTTTAAAACCTATCCGAAATAAAAGGGAAAAAAAAAGGGGGGGGGGTATACATTGCAATATACTGTAGTAATGCGGTATATAGAAAAAACTCATAGAAGAAATGGTCATGTTTGACGACAGCTAAGGGATTAACACCTGCAGTTGGTACTTAGCTCTGACCACAGGTACTAAAACACAGTGTCAGCCGACACACGCTGTGCATGGTGACTGCTCAGCTTCAGCTGTCACCAAACTTCCGCCATAATAGTATGGCAGATTGTGGAAAACCCTTTCTAGCTGCACTGTACTATTACGGTAAATGTTAGGAAGTGGTTAAAGCATTACTCGCCATATACCGATCATAAATATACAGCAGTAGTGTAAAGCATGCACACCATATGTAACTTAATACAGAAATATTTGTGGGCTGAAAAATTGAGTTACATATATTGCCAGTCCCCCTGGTTTAGTAACATACAGTTTGTACGGAAAACAAGTTTTGGCTAAGAATTTTTAATCAAATTACAGTGTTACAGCTGGAGATGTTCAAACTTTGGGTGTACAACTTTATAATAGGCAGAAATTACAATAAGTAATGTGTCTGATACCAAACAATTAGATAAAAGTACATAAGCAACAGAATAGTGTCTTGCTTTTAAGATTTCGTTCTCCCTTATATTAAACACATATTGTAGCAGAAAACATCTCACCATGGGAAAAGCGCTGAACGTGATGGGGCAATATAACGCTGTTGGGAGAACAAATTAAACAGTAATGAACAGAGTAGAGCTTATTTTCTATCCATAATTGTAGACTTCAGTCTACTAATAAGCAAATTATCATAACTGCACATTTCAGCAGTCTGATCAAAAATCCTTTGATTCTAAATATCAATGGTAGTTCTTTGGGCTTTAATGTCCTTATCATTATAAATGTACCTTATGCATGACAATTTTCTTATTCATTGCTAAGACTATTTAAAGGCATATATCAATATATTGATTCTAAACATGCTCCTGTTTTAAAATAATAATAGTCATATACAGTTTCCAAGTTCTGTTGTATTTATTTATGTATACAAATCCTTTTGTAAAAAAAAATCACTTCTATTCATAGGTGACAGCTGTTATTAGCATAATTTATTTGACATACAAAATGTATGGTATTAAAAATATTTATTATTACAATTTTAAACTTTTATGAACCTGTATAGATTCTTATTTAGGACTTTAAAATGTTAGAAGCGTTGGCATATTCAATAGTTTTTTGCATTATTGCAAGGCAAAATTGTGTACTATTTAAACCTAGAGAGATAAAGCATGATGTGAATGTTCCCTTAGAAATCTGTAATACTAATGGGCTGTCCTATAGGAAAATGCAGTGTTTTTGTTGCAGATTTTGCTGTGTTTTTTTTTTCAGGCCAAAGTCAAGAAATGGGAAATACTGTATAAAGGAAGCACATATACTTCTACCTTCTGGCTTTGGCTAAAAAAAATCGCAGCAAACTCTGCAAAAAAAAGAAAACCTTTGTTTAAGCCTAAAGGAAAAAACTAAATTACATGATATAGCTCATTTGAAATATGTATCCAATATGCATATAAAACCAACATACTGATGCAACACTGATGAACGATAAGTAATATATGAAGTAAATGTATCTGTATTCTGAACATTCTCCATAGAATTAAGCTAGGGCTATGTTTTTAAAATATTTGCATTTTTATGTATGTCTATATAAATAAACCTATTTATTCCATGCAAAATAGAGAAAATATGCTGAAAAGCAGGAAGCAATCTAAGGCTAAAGTTCCACATTGCGGAAATGCAGCTTTTCTGTTGCAGATTTTGCTGCAGTTTTTTGAGCCATAGCCAAAGGAGTAGATTGAGCAGAAGTGATACGTATATGTGCTTCCTTTATATTTCCCACTCCTTTTGTATGCCACCCTTGGGCTTGCTTTAAAAAACTGCAGCAAAATCTGCAACTAAAAAAAACACCTTTTCCGCAACGTAGGGCTTTTGCCTGAAGGTGGTTTCCAGGAATTATTAACTAATGACTTATCCTTAAGATAAGACATCAATTAAAGATCGGCAAGGGTCTCACATATGAACCCCCAGCCAATCAGCTTTTTGAAGAGGCTGCAGCTACTTCATTACTAACAAAGCACAGCGCTGTCTATTTGTACATTTGAATGGGATTGAGCAATGAGCAGGCCATGTGACCGATGAATGTGAAACGGATCCATGTTTCAATGCAATTTCTTTTTTTAAAATAATTTCTGTTTGTCACAAAATTACATAAAGGTGAACATGACTGTCAATGGTCTGTAAAGAAAAATGTAAACTTCGGGTTGTCTGAAATCAATAAATATAAAGGTTTTATGGGTCTACTTTCGACTTAAGATGTGAAATCTCTATATTTTTTATTATTTACCTTTATTTATATGTTCAGCTTAAAAACAGAATTTTGATCATTTCAGTTTTAATGAATTAATGAAAAATTTTAGACCAGATGTTCTGAAAGAGAGACTGTCTATGTCTCTGAAAAATAAAATCTCCAAAATACTTAAACCACATTATTGAAAATAAGGCATATGAAGAATTGGCTGATGTGGATTCAATAAAAAAAACATTTCCAGCATAAATAGTAGAGGCATCCCAAAAAATATGAGCATGACCTCTATTTGCCCAGCGACATACTGTTCAATACTGTAATCGTTATGGGACAGTATGTTGCTGGGAGGCAGGGACTCCTAGCACCATAGATAACTATACTGCTAGGAGTCCCACTCCTGACATGAAGTTGCTGAGCTTATGTACGATGTGGTGCAATACTATGTATTGCAGTACATTGCACTGGATCAGAGATCGCAGGTTCAAGTCCCCTTGTGGGACAGGTAAAAAGTATGTATTGTAGTACAAAACTACAGTGGGAGGAAAAAAGTATTTAGTCAGACACCAATCTCCCACTTAAAAAGATGAGAGAGGCCTATAATTGACATCATAGGTAGACCTCAGCTATGAGAGACAAAATGAGAAAAGATATCTAGAAAATCACATTGTCTGATTTTTTAAGAATTTATTTGCAAATTATGGTGGAAAATAAGTATTTGGTCACCTACAAACAAGCAAGATTTCTGGCTCTCACAGACCTGTAACTTCTTCTTTAAGAGGCTCCTCTGTCCTCCACGCATTACCTGTAGTAATGGCACCTTGTGGTGATGAGACCCTCAATTTATGTATCTTTCTTGGACATGTATCATTCTTTATTCGTATCAGTCTCACATATCTGTAGGAATGTAGAGCTGTGTTTACATTGGTGGTCAATTTGCTCCAGTGGTTTTATGTGCATACCATGGAGAGAGGGTCTTGCAAGTTCAAGTCCCCCTGTGGGACAGGTTAAAAAAAAAAAGTTTAAATGTTAAAAACGTAAAAAAATAAATAATTAAAAAATAAATAAAATGTAAAAAAAAAAAAAATCACTTATAGGCTACGGCCCCACGTTGCAGAAACGCAGCATATTTTGTTGCAGTTTTTTGAGCCAAAGCCAGGAGTGGATTGAGCAGAAGGGAGAAGTATAAGAACTTCCTATATATTTCCCATTCCTTTTGTAGCCATTGTTGGCTTTGGCTCAAAAAACCACAACAGAATCTGCAACAAAAAAAGTTGCGTTTCCGCAACGTGGGGCCGTAGCCTTAGGGTGGGCCAGCGTGGAAAAAAACACGGCGTTTTACAGACACTGTATAGTGGATGGGATTCTAGCAAATCCCATCCCCACAGTGCGGGAAAATACGCGCTGCAGACACCCTGCAATTTCCAAAAAAGTCGCGGTTTTGGAAATTGCAGCATGCCAATTATACCTACGAAAACGTCAGCAGTTTCCCTATAGGTATACTGGAAGCAGAAAGTCCACAGAGGAAACCTCTGAGGCCTTTCTGTGAAAAGAACTGCAGAAAAACAGTGATGCATTGCCGCTGCATTTTTTCCTGCAGCGTATTTTGCTGCGGGACACTACATGGGGCTTTAACCTTACATTTAAAGACATATAACATAAACAAAAACCTTTTATCCTGTGTGCGTATTAGTTCCCACTATCCAAAAATAGTGTTATTTATTTATGGTCAACATTGTAAAAAGTGACCAAAAAGTCAAACATGCCAAACATTGGTACCAATAAAAAGCACAATTTACCCTGCAAATAAAGAGCCCATACATATGTTCATCAACAAAACAGTAAAAAAGTTAATGGCTTCAGAATACGTTGACCTCAGAAAAATTGTTCATTTTCAAAAAGTGACGTTTTATTTGTAAAAGCGGTAAAACCTAATAAAACCAATATAAATATGGTATTGCCTTAATCGCAATGACCCACTAGACAAAGTTACCATGGCATTTTTAATGCAGAGTGAACGCCATAAAAACAAAATGCAAAAATTATGATAGAATTGGGTTTTTTTTCACATGGACCCCCCCCAAAACGTTAATGAAAGCTAATCAAAACATAAGTACCCCAAAATAGTGTAAAATTAAAGTACAACTTGTCACACAAAGAATAAGTCCTCACTTAACTTTGTAGACCAAAAAATAAGACAGTTATGAATTTTGGAAGGCGGAGAAGGAAAATCTACCCTGTGTCCTTAAAGGGTTAAAGTCTTCCAGAAAACACTCAGTAGTGAAAAAGCACGAGCTTGCTATCAAACACTGTTCAGAGTCGGTACACACTTGCGCCCGGACTCCGTCCGCCGCGAATCTGACCTAATTGTCAGAAAAAGGATAGGGAAAGGATTGGGAAAGGTTTGAGACACATTGCTTAAAAACCCATTCACTTCAATGGGTTTTTAAAGCAATGCGCGGGTGTCCGATTGCACCCTCTGCGCCGCGAAGTCATTTTTTTTTCTTCGGACACAAAGTCCTGAATGTCCGACTTTGTTTCCGACGAAAAAAACGGTGCAGAGGGTGTGAGTGCACACCCGTGCATTGCTTTAAAAACCCAATGAAGTGAATGGGTTTTTAAGCAATGCGTCTCAAACCTTTCCCAATCCTTTCCCTATCGTTTTTTCCGACATTTAGGTCAGATTCGCGGTGGACAGACTCTGGGCGCAAGTGTGCACCCACCCTCAGCTGAAATAGGTTTGCACATCCAAGTTTCCTTCTTGGTCAATGGTTTTAACAAGTGCAGGAGTTTTGAAGGCAAGCATCAGTCATGTGCAGATAGTTTTTTAAATCAACTGGTGAGCTATTCCTGAGTATTTTCAACATATGTTCATTCAATAACATATCACATCTTACTACAGCAACCAGTCCTTTGTCCAGTACTTTTTTGGTTTCTTTTTTTGATTTCCAAACAATCACAAGATCTGGCTAATCCCATCCACACATTGCAGAAAAAAATCTGCAGCGGAAATGCTACGATTTCAAAAACCGTCACATTTTTGTAAATCGCAGCATGTCAATTATACCTATGGAAACATTTAGATATAAATGTATAGGTATATAGGTAATTTTTTTTTTTTGCAGGATAAGAGGTAGTGTTTAATGGCACTATTTTGGGGTAGATATACCTCATCGATTAACTTAATTAATTTTTTGTCAAAGGAACTGTGTGAAGGCTTATTTTTGCGAGAAAGCCTAATGTTTATATTGATGTCATTTTGGGGAACATAACGCTTTTTCAAATATATTTTTCAAGGGCCAACAGTCAAAAAAAAAAACCTTGGCAATTCTGGCATAATTTTTTAGATTTTTTTTTTTTTATGCTGTTCAACGTGCTGGTAAAATAACAATACAGTTGTACTGCTCAGATCATTATGGACACAACAATACTCAATATGTGTCTTATGTTGTTAATTTTTACTATCTTACTGTATTATGAGGGATGAATGTCATGATTCAACTTTCATTTTTCAGTCCCCCCAGGGGACTTTATCTGGCGATTTTCTGATTGCTTTTATAATATATGGCAATACCTATGCAATGCATTAAACTACATTATATTCTGACAGGCAGTTAATGTAGGCCATCCCTTTGGCAGGAATTTATAGGATTATACAGAGGCAGCTCTGGATCTCCTCCCCTTCCCCCAAAACACTTTAGATGCCACAGTGGTTTGCTGATCCCGGGCGTTAGGAGCTGCAGGCCGACTGAGAGTACACAGAGAGTCGATTGCGGCTGAATAAGGCTCATTACTAACTGACATAGAAGGTCTATATGTCAGTCACTAATGGGTAAAATTAATGTACTTCAGAAACCTGCATGATTTTTTATTTTACAAATATAAACATTCATTAATTATCATGGAATATTCATTTGAGTAACTGAAAAAGAAAATATTGTTGGCATAATACTTGCTTACTCATGCGTAACAATCTATTTAATTTTCACAGAAGGCTGTCTTCATCTTTTTAGTTGGCATAATTTTGGCTTTACCTATCACTTTTATGCTTAGTAATTTGAAAGAAGTACATTTGTAATAAAAGAAGATAACCTAATTCATTAGCCATGTGAAAGAAGAATACAATCACTCAGAACTACAAAGTTCCATCCTTAGGCAGAAATAAGTCACTTTACTCTTTTAAAATACCATTTAAACATGTCTGAAATTTATTTTCTTCAGGGTTCAAATAAAACTGATGTTTAAAGGGATTCTATCATTAAAAAACACGTTTTAAACTAAGAGCACGTAGAAATAGCCTTTATAAAGGTGATTCATCTCTTACCTTTATCTTGAAGGTCCTTGCTGCCATTTTCCTGTAAGAAGAGGAGGAGAATGGCTGGAGCAGAAGAAAGGAGGCACTGGATAGGATGACAACACTCTGCTCAGAGCACAGGGGTAACGCCCCCTGTGCATTTTGAGCACAGGGGGAACGCCCCCTGTACTTTCTCAGCACAATGAGGAATGAATAAAAATTCAAAAACGGCAGCGCGGACCTTCAAGATAAAGGTAAGAGATGAATCACCATTATAAAGGCTATTCCTACGTGCTCTTAGTTCAAAACGTGTTTTTTAATTCTAGAATCCCTTTAAAGGAGCTGAAATAAAGAGAGTGGACTCCTTATAACTCCACCAGAAAAAAATATCATGGTTTGAATTTTTTGCTCACGCTTTTCCCATATACAGTATAAATAAATAGCCAAAGACAGTTTGGATACACCTTTGCATTCCTTGGCTTTTCTTGTTTTTGTTTTCTCCATTGAAAATGTATATTGAAGGCATGAAAACTATGAAAGAACACATATACAATTAAGTAATAAACAGAAATGTGTTAAGCAAACCAGAGTGTTTTATATCTTCTTCAATGTAGCCCCCCTTTTGCTGTGATAACAGTTTTGCAGACTTTTGGCATTCTCTTAATCAGATTCATGAAGAAGTCACTTGGAATGTTTTTTTAACAGTCTTGAAGTAGGTCCCATAAGTGCTGAGCACTTGTTGATTGTTTTTCCTTCACTTTGAAGTACAACTCATCCCAAACCATCTTAGTTGGATTTAAGTTGGGTTATTGTAGAGGCCATGTCATCTGAGGAAGCACAATATCACTCAACTTTTTGGTAAAATAGCCCTCACATAGCCTGGAGGTATGTCTGGGGTCATTGTACTGTTGAAAAACAATGATGGTCCTACTAAGGGTAAACCAGATTGGATGGCATGTCACTGCAGAATGATGTGGTGCCCTGCTGGTTAAGTGTGCCTTGAATATTAAATAAATCACCAACAGTGTTTCAATCTAAGTATCCCCACATGTAAAAGCCACCTGCTCATCTTTTCTGTATCTCACAAAGACATGGTAGTTGGAATCAAATATTTCATATTTTGATCAATACAGATTTCCACTGGTCCAATCCTTGTGTTTCCTGGCCAAAACAACTATTTTCTTCTTCTTGTTCATTAGCAGTGGTTTATTTGCAGCAATTCAGCTGTAAAGACCAGATTCTCGCAGTTTCCTCTGAACTGGTAATGTTGAGATATGCCTGCTTCTTGATTTCTGTGAAGCATTTATGTTGGCCAGAATCTGAGGTACTGTTACTTTGTGGTTTCTGAGGCTGGTAACTAAAATTAACTTATCCTCTGCAGTAGGGGTAACTTTTGGTCTTCTTTTCCTGAGACAGTCCTCACAAAATCTAGTTTCAAAATGGCTCGGGATGGTTTTCATGACTGCACTGGAACATGCCTTCAAAGTTCTTTCAAATCTTTTCCCAGATTGACTGTCCTTCATGTTTTAAAGTAATGATGGATAGATATATTTCTTTGTTGGTTGTACGGTTCTTGCAATAATGTGAATTAGAATAGTGCTAAATACTGTATGTAACTGTGTACCAATCCCACCTCTGCACAATACAATCACATAACATGAAATTCCAGAAATAAAAGGGTTTTTCCCAACTCCATCACTTTTAAACTTGTGTTGTGTAAAGTTGTGTTTTGCCAAATATATTGCTTTATCTATCTGCTCTGTTTGTTAGTTACAGCTGAATATGCCTCCTCAGTGTTTACAGTTTGTTGTCTAGGTTTCAGACCACCTCTCATCTAGCTTGAAGTGGTCGGCTGATGACTTGGTCCTTGTTCCCAGCCACCTATATTCTCTTTTTTTTCTCTCTGCAAAATGCTCTCAGCTGCTGAGCCCTTATAAGGGCTAGAATAGTTCCTTGATCAGTACTTTTGTTACATCTGGATGTAAATCCAGAGATAACTGAGCAATTAACAAAGCACATTGTTCATGCCTAAGCACACTGCTGGTCTAAACTAAAAACCAGGAACTGGAGGGGAGAGGAGACAGGAGGGCAGCGAAAACCCTGAGACAAGAAAACCCCTTTAACCCCCAGCAAGGCATACCTGTTAATTGAAAACCATACCAGTTGACTATCTCATGAAACTGATAGAGAGAATGCCAAAGGTCTGCAAAGCTGCTATCAATACAAAGGGGGGTACTTTGAAGAATCTAAAATATGAAACACATTCTGGTTTATATAGCCCATTTTGTTTACTACTTAATTCTACAATATATGATATGTGCTCCTTTCCCTGTCTTTAATATGTGGAAAAGAAAAAGAAAAAAAAAGAAAATCATTGAATAAAAATGTGTGTACAAACTTTTGATTGGCATATATATTGTATACATATTGTTATTTATTGGTTTTAGTCCCATGAACAAATAAAGTCATTGGGAAATATTTCCTTAAGCTACATCACCAATTAATGGCTTAGTAGGTCACTGTCACTTGGCTTGTCTTCTAAATCCCATGTAGATATATTATCACTCAGTATCATGTTATTCTTTTATGAAATGAGCCATGATTAACAGACCAAGTAAACTTAATTCTATACATATAAATACATAGTAAATTATTACCATGAATTACTGGTGTCAGATATGTATATTTAATGATATTTGTGGAAAACTTATTAATGACCTTTCCCTTCTAAGGATATTTTTATATATATATATATATATATATATATTCAATTTGTCATTTTTATTGCATTATAGTTATTTATATTTATTACTTATCTATATTTACTATTATATATATATTTATATTGTTGAATGTTTGTTATATATTCATTTACAATCCTTTACTTAAGGAGTTTAAACTGAGCATATACTTTATTATCCCTAGTAAATCAATACTCACTATAATGTATAATTAATCAGTATTAGTCCCATGCTGTTATTTATCTGCTGGACTTAGATGAGCCACTGTCAATTTAACAACCAGAATTCTTGATTCCTCATACAGTTTTTGGCATTTTCATCATTGCTTTGATGAACTGCTGTATCAATCAATCTGTTTGTCTTGGTAGCAGGTTGATACCCTTTGTAGTGTAAATAAAGATTTTTCAGTAAGAAAAGAATGTTATAGCAGAAGATTTTGAAATCTATTAAAATGTTAATATTGTTGCATACAATATATATAATTTTTGAAACTTTCCAGTTATAGCATTATTAGCCTAGGGTCATATTTCGTTTTTTGCACACATTTAGCATCTATGCCAGGAAAGCTGCTGACATACTGTACATGCTAAATGTGTCCATAAGCTTCAGTTTAGACTTCCATATGGTAAGTATGCAAAACATTGGGATACCGCTAAAAAACAGCTTGGAATTGCTTAGCAGACTAAGTTATTACTTAATGCAGGGTCCAGGAAAGAATCTGATATTTTAATAATAGCATTTGGGTGATGGATGTTGTTTGGGGTGCTCCAGTGATGTAATTGGCAATATATGGACTGTGATCCCTAAAGCTCCTCATAACATAACAGCAAGGGAATGTTCTTCTATAAAATGGCTCCAGACCCATGCTCTTGCAAGCTTCTGGTGCAGAGTTTTAAAGATTTTCTGTGACTATCTTAGTGGTGACAGTCTGTTTTCTCAGTTGGATGCCAATGGATACCACCATGAATGCAAGAGTTTTCTATACTCTGAAACCCAGTTTTGAATTCTTTATTGAGGCTGAATTAACTTATCATGTATGCATTGTCCCTGTCTTATAACCTGTACACAATAAGGAAATTATGGCAGGGTTTCTGACACGTGCCAGAGCATAGAAAGTTTTTGCATTTGTGGCTGTATCCATTGGCAGCTGATCAAGAGAACTGAATGTCACCACTGAGAGAATTAGAAAAAATCTTTAAAACTCTGCAATTTTTTTTAATTATTTATATTAGCAAAAATGTTACTTTTAACCCCTTTAATAAAACATTAGAAAAAAATGACTTTGTAATAATTTAAAATATATCACCCCTTCCAATCCAGACTAATGTAACATCCCTGCCTGTTCGGACCTCTGTGCCATCCTCCAGCCGCATGCTACGGCTCAGTAGGTGTCCAGCCAGTGCTATTAGTCCTCTGGTTACTATGGAGTTAAGTTTGTAGCTGTTTGTGATTGACAGCTTATCTGCCAATCAAGCCTGGGGCGAGTTCTGGACTTCCTTAAACTCGCCATCAGCCCACTCTTGGTTGCTGGCTATTGTGTCTCTAACCTTGCTAAGTGTTTTTCCTTGCTCTTGTATTGTATTTACTGACCTCTGCTTTTTGGCTTTTTGACTACTCTTTTGGTTTGCGATTTGGTACTGTTTTGTCTTTCTGGTTTGACCCTTGGCTTGCTCACTCCTCTTCTGAGTTGTGTTGTCTTGTCCTGTTCTGTGTATCACTTATCTAGAGTAGGGTTTGTCGTCCAGTTGTCCCTGTCATTAGGACAGTTGCGGCAATTAGGTAGGGACATGGGGTGGGCCTAGTTTTACGGCTCACTATCTCTGTCTTCCCTTTTCCTAGCAGCTGCTATTATGTATAGCTCATGGGCAATTTCATAACAACTGTGGTGATCTCAGTTTTTTTTTTTTTTTTTAGACGGAAGAAAAAAAGCAACATGCTGTGCTTTTTATTCTGTCTGATGGATGTGGACAAAAAAAGACCTTCCATCTTTTAAAAAAAAAAAACTACAGTAAATGATAACTGATAGAAACAGAAAATGTTTTGTTTGTACCAGCCATTTGGTCAGTCTAAAGTTCATTGTTCTGATCTTTAAACACATCAAAACAATGCACAACAGTGTAAATTGTCTGTTTAAGGCCGGGGCCCCACATGGTGTAAACACTGCGGTTTGTCTGCGGCTGAAACAATGTAGAAAAACAGCGCCAAGTTACCATCCAGCTAGCGAATCCCATCCACACATTGCGGGAAAATACATGCAGCGATTTCCAAAACAGTTGTGGTTTTGGAAATCGCAGCATGTCAATTATACCTACGGAAACTCTGGCAGTTTCCCTAAAGGTATAATTCAAGCAGAAAAAAGCTGTGAAAAGCGCTGTGGGAAAAACCACGATGCGTTACCACCACGGTTTTTCCTGAAGCGCTTTTTTGCTGCGGCCCACTACGTGAGGTCTTAGCCTTAGTTTGGTTATATTATCTACTGGACCCAGGGAGAACTCTTATTTCTTTTATGTCATTTTAACTTGCATTTTATGATATTGATGAACTGTAATGAAAGTTATAGTGTTCAATTTGAGTGTATGTGGTATACTGGATTTATACACATTGCACATATACAGTACATATGAACTAGAGTTATATAAATTACAATGAATGTGTATAATTTGTACCTTGCTGTATCTTTTGCTAATTTTTACTCCTCAATATGGGTCCATGCTGAGGACAAGTGGTGCAATCTGTGGATCACTGCACAGGTCATAAAACACCTCAATAACTATCAATTTTTGCCAGGTTCACACTATTACATTGGCAAATGTTAATTTCCTGTATTATCTATTTAGATTATTTTCTGTTGGTACCCACCTATAAAATAATGATGGAGGCTATGTTTGATAATAGGACATTAAGAGATTAAGTGTGTGAAGATCTAGCATACAGAACATTAATATTAATTAAATTCACTTAAAAATGCTGTTAAATTATTTCATAAGGCTAGAATGCAACTGAACATTTAATTATGGTTTGCTCTGAGAAATTAACAATATTATTTCAGAACAGGACAATGTTAATATGTGTTATTAATATTGCATAGATTGACATATAAAGCTGATTATTTCATCAACTGTAATTATCTATGTAGAAGTTCATGTTGAGTAATAAATATATTTCTTTCATGTAATGCATACATTTAATTAAGTTATGCATGCATTAATTGACTCTGTCACAGATGGTCATTTTGCATATAATATTACCATGAATTTAGAATAGCTGAAAAGTTAGACAGTTTATGCCTCATTTCAATATCACAACCCCTCTTATGCAGTAGTCATCATTTTCTTCTGTAACTTTACCATTTCACTGACATATGACACTACACACACTAACATTGATAAGGTCTATTAGCCACATGTTTGATATAATAAATTTTGTTTTTAATTTTTAGCCAACACTTGTGTGTGATATAAGTAAAATAGTAACACAAACTTATATTACCGAAAATTGAATTAAAGCAGTATGTAAATTACATTTTTCGATAAGCATAAACTATTCAATAATCCCTATAGAGAGTAACACAGCTCAAGGATGTGTTGTTAACTACTGTAAGATAGCACTTGTCATTAAAAATGCCATAGATAATATTCCTTCCTTTGAAAATCAATTTCAATTTAATAAACATATTTGTGACGTCTGTTTCATTTATTTCTTATGACTACATAATGTTTAGATGCAAAAATTATTATATATTTTTTTCTAATCACTCATATGAGTCCATGTCCTCAGTATAGCTTCAGCTAGCCATACAATTAAATTCAACATGCTCAACTCTTCAATATCTGCCATTGAGGGAGAGTCAGGACACCAACACATATTTTGGAAGATGGCCAGTCATGGTTAAAACGACGTGTCAGTTCAACAATCATCTAATGTGTATGGCCACTTTCACAGTACAATTTCCCAAATATACACATAAGCATACTAGGGCCCAACTGGATAAATTAATCATATATTTTTAAGGGTATATATACATGGGTCAATATTGTGGTGTGCAGAGGGTATAGGTGAAGCACATGAATTTAAATGTATTTTACCTGTATACAGTGTGTACACAAAAGCTCTGTTCACATTTGTTCATTTATACTAGAGTCATGACTAGTTTCATAAATCAATTTTTCAATATCCACTGAAGGTCTTTATTCACTTTGGGGCTATTGGGTTTCTACTTTTTAATAACAAGAATAGCACTGCAAACTGCCTTAATGTTGTCATGAAGAATATAAGAACTAAATAAAAAAAATACATCCCAAATGGTAATGTGAACAAAGGCTAAGCTGCATAAGAAACATAATGCACTATAAGAAACACCAGTGGCATAACTATGCGGGTCTAATAGCACTAATAGCAGATAGAACCTGGGTCCTGGTGTCTGAGGAGGTCCACCAGCCTCCATGCCATATAAGAAGGCACCAGTATTTTAAGTGGTGCATATAAGGTGGCAGATTTCACACACACACTTGCAGGTAAGAATTTGTCTATTTATACTGAAGAAAAAAAGACTTTTGGTCATCAATTTCTTCTGCACATAAAACACACTGATTTTAAGACATTATTCTGAACCCATTCTGTTGTCTTACAAAATTTGAGCACTGTACAAGTCAAAGCTTGTTCCATTCACAGTCTTCAGTTTTTTAGCTCTTTATCATAAGTGGTAAGAATAATTCACAGAGATATTGACAGTTTACTATAACACCAAAACCCTGTAATATTTTTATATGTTCCCCACTGGTCTATGAATGGCAGACATTTATACATAGTCATGTGCAGCACACATTTATGATGAACATCTCTCATCAGGGTTCTTCAATATCATATTGTAATACTCTATAAAGCTATACTGCTGTTTTTACTGTAATTACAGTGCCTTGCAAAAGTATTCGGCCCCTTGAACTTTTCAACCTTTTGCCACATTTCAAGCTTCAAACATAAAGATATAAAATTTAAATTTTTTGGTGAAGAATCCAACAAGTGGGACACAATCGTGAAGTGGAACGAAATTTATTGGATATTTTAAACTTTTGTAAAAAATAAAAACTGAAAAGTGGGGCATGCCAAATTATTTGGCCCCCTTAAGTTAATACTTTGTAGCTCCATCTTTTCCTGCAATTACAGCTGCAAGTCGCTTGGGGTTTGTCTCTATCAGTTTTGCACATCGAGAGACTGAAATTCTTGCCCATTCTTCCTTGGAAAACAGCTCGAGCTCAGTGAGGTTGGATGGAGAGCGTTTGTGAACAGCAGTTTTCAGCTCTTTCCACAGATTCTCGATTGGATTCAGGTCTGGACTTTGACTTGGCCATTCTAACACCTGGATATGTTTATTTGTGAACCATTCCATTGTAGATTTTGCTTTATGTTTTTGTCTTTTGCAGACTCCAACAGGTTTTCTTGCATAATGGTCCTGTATTTGGCTCCATCCAACTTCCCATCAATTTTAACCATCTTCCCTGTCCCTGCTGAAGAAAAGCAGGCCCAAGCCATGATGCTGCCACCACCATGTTTGACAGTGGGGATGGTGTGTTCAAGGTGATGAGCTGTGTTGCTTTTACGCCAAATATATCGTTTTGCATTGTGGCCAAAAAGTTCGATTTTGGTTTCATCTGACCAGAGCACCTTCTTCCACATGTTTGGCGTATCTCCCAGGTGGCTTGTGACAAACTTTAAACAATACTTTTTATGGATATCTTTGAGAAATGGCTTTCTTCTTGCCACTCTTCCATAAAGGCCAGATTTGTGCAGTATACAACTGATTGTTGTCCTATGGACAGACTCTCCCACCTCAGCTGTAGATCTCTGCAGTTCATCCAGAGTGATCATGGGCCTCTTGGCTGCATCTCTGATCAGTCTTCTCCTTGTTTGAGATGAAAGTTTAGAGGAACGGCCGGGTCTTGGTAGATTTGCAGTGGTCTGATACTCCTTCCATTTCAATATGATCGCTTGCACAGTGCTCCTTGGGATGTTTAAAGTTTGGGAAATCTTTTTGTATCCAAATACGGCTTTAAACTTCTCCACAACAGTATCACGGACCTGCCTGGTGTGTTCCTTGGTCTTTATGATGCTCTCTGCGCTTTAAACAGAACTCTGAGACTATCACAGAGCAGGTGCATTTATACAGAGACTTGATTACACACAGGTGGATTATATTTATCATCATCAGTCATTTAGGACAACATTGGATCATTCAGAGATCCTCACTGAACTTCTGGAGTGAGTTTGCTGCACTGAAAGTAAAGGGGCCGAATAATATTGCACGGCCCACTTTTCAGTTTTTTATTTTTTACAAAATTTTAAAATATCCAATAAATTTGGTTCCACTTCACAATTGTGTCCCACTTGTTGTTGATTCTTCACCAAAAAAATTAAAATTTTATATCCTTATGTTTGAAGCCTGAAATGTGGCAAAAGGTTGAAAAGTTCAAGGGGGCCGAATACTTTCGCAAGGCACTGTATTTCCTAAGATATTACTTTTTAATTTAATTGCTAATAATTAAACAGTTTCTTTTTTAATGGTATGGTTTTAAAAAAGTTTAGACAAGTGGATTCTATGATCATCATTATGATGTCTGTTCGGAAACTCCCATGTGGTTCCTTTCAGGGATTACATGCAGTATTTAGAAAGGGACTTAAAAGGGAATTAAACCTATAACTAAAAATAATGGGATACTAGGGGAAATATTTCTAAATATATATTCAGTAGAATTTTGATGTCCTAGTTTTTACCAGTGTTTTAGGGTATTAGCTCTGTGATTTTTGTTTTCTTTCATCATTTAATTAGATCATAGCTATAATATGAAAGATATAGTTTTTGTTTAAATACTTTAGATTTTTGTAATTTTTGAACTAAAAGCACAAAACTTAAAGCCTTCTTTTGTATTTATTAAGGATTATAGTATGTCTGATTTTTGTATGGTAAAAATCCTAAAGTAATACTAGCAAAAAAACTTTTTTCACTATTTTTTATATATTTTTGGTGATGTAACATCATCATTGCCATTTCTGATCCATATGTTTTAATTGTTGACATATTGGCGGAACACTTATTAATACTGGCAACATCATGTGACAAGTGTTATGCTTTTGTCTTGGCAGCTGCTGAGTGGACTGGTTGGAGCTCTGTTCAAAAGTAGACAATCTGAAAATCAAACATAGGGACAATGGTACTTATAACAAAAAGTCAATATAGTGTAGTTAAAATAATATATACTTCTTCAAAAGATTCAAGAAGTATTATGCTCTAACAGTCTACACACTGCTGCACACTTCCCATATAACCTCCAGCAATGCCTATCAAATACACCATGCTGAGCACATATTACCCTTCTAGAAGTACAAAATAAAACAGCGCAGCACAAAATACTCAGCATAAAGGCTAAAGAAATACCACAGTGGATACTGACTCTAAGAGGAACAGAGGAGCCAAGTCCACTGTGACTCTATCACAGAGAGACTTTGGAGCAAAGGAGTGGGAGCAGAGGAGCTGGAGGTTGGCAGCAGAAGGAGGCAATATCATATGGGAAGGCAGGGTCACTGTACCACAGTGGAAGCAGGGAGGCAGTTGGGCCCTGAGCAGGGGAGCACCACAGCTGAAATTCCTGTGCCAAAAGATACTTTGAAGGGGACTATTAATATGTTATATTTTGCGGAACCACTTTTCTACTGTAGCAATATTTTATAACTGGCTGTTTTGTGGCATTATATATGACCATATATGGGGCATTCAGGGGAATATTTTTTATGGAGCACTTTGTGGGATACTGTATTTAGCATAATGAAAACATTATTTAAAAAAGGGGACAACAGATTCAGATTATTGTTATTGTATCTATGCAGTGAGCTTACTTGTGTTACTGCATCTATGTAGCAAGGTTGGATCTCTTACCACATGTCTGTAGCAATCATAGATTTAATATCTAGTATTTTATCCAAGTAGCAAGTTTTGTTCTCGTACCATATCCATGCAGTAATCTTGATTAAGTTATAACATCTATCTAGTAAACCTGGTTCTGGTACCAACTCTGCGCAATAATCTTTATTATGACATTATATCCATGCAGTAAGCTTAGTTCTGTAATATATATATATATATATATATATATATATATATATATATAGTACAGACCAAAAGTTTGGACACACCTTCTCATTCCAAGAGTTTTCTGTATTTTCATGACTATAAAAATTGTAGATTCACATTGAAGGCATGAAAACTATGAATTAACACATGTGGAATTATATACTTAACAAAAAAGTGTGAAACAACTGAAAATATGTCTTATATTCTAGGTTCTTCAAAGTAGCCACCTTTTGCTTTGATTACTGCTTTGCACACTCTTGGCATTCTCTTGATGAGCTTCAAGAGGTAGTCACCTGAAATGGTTTTCACTTCACAGGTGTGCCCTGTCAGGTTTAATAAGTGGGATTTCTTGCCTTATAAATGGGGTTGGGACCATCAGTTGTGTTGTTCAGAAGTCAGGTGGCTACACAGCTGATAGTCCTACTGAATGGAGTGTTGGAATTTGTATTATGGCAAGAAAAAAGGAGCTAAGTAAAGAAAAACGAGTGGCCATCATTACTTTAAGAAATGAAGGTCAGTCAGTCCGAAAAATTGGGAAAACTTTGAAAGTGTCCCCAAGTGCAGTGGCCAAAACCATCAAGCGCTACAAAGAAATTGGCTCACATGAGGACCGCCCCAGGAAAGGAAGACCAAGAGTCACCTCTGCTGCGGAGGATAAGTTCATCCGAGTCACTAGCCTCAGAAAACGCAGGTTAACAGCAGCTCAGATTAGAGACCAGGTCAATGCCACACAGAGTTCTAGCAGCAGACACATCTCTACAACAACTGTTAAGAGGAGACTGTGTGCAGCAGGCCTTCATGGTAAAATAGCTGCTAGGAAACCACTGCTAAGGACAGGCAACAAGCAGAAGAGACTTGTTTGGGCTAAAGAACACAGGGAATGGACATTAGACCTGTGGAAATCTGTGCTTTGGTCTGATGAGTCCAAATTTCAGATCTTTGGTTCCAACCACCATGTCTTTGTGCGACGCAGAAAAGGTGAACGAATGGACTCTACATGCCTGGTTCCCACCGTGAAGCATGGAGGAGGAGGTGTGATGGTGTGGGGGTGCTTTGCTGGTGACACTGTTGGGGATTTATTCAAAATTGAAGGAATACTGAACCAGCATGGTTACCACAGCATCTTGCATTGGCATGCTAATCCATCCGTTTTGCGTTTAGTTGGACCATCATTTATTTTTCAACAGGACAATGACCCCAAACACACCTCCAGACTGTGTAAGGGCTAGTTGACCAAGAAGGAGAGTGATGGGGTGCCACGCCAGATGACTTGGCCTCCACAGTCACCAGACCTGAACCCAATCGAGATGGTTTGGGGTGAGCTGGATCACAGAGTGAAGGCAAAAGGGCCAACAAGTGCTAAGCATCTCTGGGAACTCCTTCAAGACTTTTGGAAGACCATTTCAGGTGACTACCTCTTGAAGCTCATCAAGAGAATGCCAAGAGTGTGCAAAGCAGTAATCAAAGCAAAAGGTGGCTACTTTGAAGAACCTAGAATATAAGACATATTTTCAGTTGTTTCACACTTTTGTGTTAAGTATATAATTCCACATGTGTTAATTCATAGTTTTGATGCCTTCAGTGTGAATCTACAATTTTTATAGTCATGAAAATACAGAAAACTCTTGGAATGAGAAGGTTTGTCCAAACTTTTGGTCTGTACTGTATATATATATTATATATATATATATATATATATATATATATATATATATATATATCTGTGTATATGTATATATATGTAGCAAGCTTAGTTCTGTTACTGTATCTATGTAGAAAGCTTGGTTCTGTTATTATATCTATGCAGTAAATTTGGTTCTGTTAAAGTATTTATGCTGTAAGCATCAGATCAGTTTATAACTTTATACTGGTAGAGGCCCACAATCTGTATATAGTCCAGGGCCCATAGCAACCTTAATCCACCTCTGCATTCCAAAAGTGCCAAATACCATAGTGCTGCTGTTATGGTTGAGTTCCAAGAGAATATTTTAGCAAAACAAAGAGACTGGCTGATAACAGTGATTAGACAAACAAGCTTTTTAAAGCCAGTACAGCACTGTGAGACAGAGACAGACCCCCAAATGCCTTCACCAGCACTAGCCACAAGGCCAGAGGGACTTTGCTGAATTTGGGCTTTCAAATTATCACCATCAGGAACTGTACAGGTAATAAACGCTCCACTAACTGAAAATGTACCAGAAACTACTATTTACTTACTGAGAACATCTGTACTAGGAGGACAGGCTCCAGGTAGTAGCTTGTCAGAAGATGTCCCAGCCAGGAGGAAGCCAATTATTTATTATGCTTACTTGTATAATGCCATCATATTCCACAGAACTTTACAGACATTGTCAGTCACTGTCCCATATAGGGCTCTCAATCTACATTCCCTATCAGTATGTCTTTGGAGTGTGGGAGAAAACCCATGCGAACACAGGGAGAATATACAAGCACCTTGCAGATGTTGTCCTTGGAAGTATTTGAACCCAGGACTCCAGTGCTGTAAGGCTGCAGTGCTAACCACTGGGCCACCGTGCTACCCAATAACCAGCTAAAAGTCATATTCCAGGAGATCATGTCAGGACAAAATCAGTAGACAAGCCATATCCAGAAATAGAAGCCAGGGAGTTGGTATACCATAAGGTTGCGTCAGTCGAATTGATAACTAAAGCCATGACGTCAATATTCCAGGAGTTATTATTATTATTATTGTTTATTTATAAAGCACCATTAATTCCATGGTGCTTTATATTTGAGGGTTTAGGTACGGTACACAAAATATACAAAACAAATATAATACTAACAGTGACCAACTGGCGCAGTGGGATAGAGGGCCCTGCCCGCAAGGGCTTACAATCTATGGGTGAGGAGAAAGGAAACTTAAATAGGCTTCCTCAGGTGGTAATTGGACAAGATGGGAGAATCTCAGGTCGGCAAGGAAACCTTAAAGCCACAGCGTCAGAACTGATACTCCTGACAGCTGCATGTGATACATCCCATGAAACGCAAACTACCTCCCAAGACATGCTATACAAATTCCACAGTACTGTAAAACACATCTCTCTAGAAGCACCAAATACTACAGTACAAGAAAAATAAGATACAGTCGGCACTACCAACAGACATATAGGTTATGTCTCTGCTTGTGATTCTTGTACTAGAAAGTTGGTGGTGCTCAGCTCAAATAAATAACTTACAATCCATCTTCAAATATAAAAAAAAAAAAAACAGAAGAGCAGCAACTCATCAATTCTGTATAGAAAATCCACCTTTATTTTGTCTCATTAAAAACAAGTCTGAGAAAGTATGTTGTATACGAAACAGCTGCTACTCTAAGTTGCCTAGCTGCTGCTCTCTTTCCCCACTTGGATTTGTTTTTAATGAGACAAAATGAAGGTGCGTTTTATATTCAGAAATGGTGAGTCTTTGCACTTCTTCTCTATTTTTGTATTTGAAGATGCACCAAATACTACAGTGTAGTACACACTACCTCCCTAAAAGCACCAAATATCATAGTGTGGCACAAAATTCCTCCCCAGAAGCATTAAATGCCACAGTGTTGCACAATATACCTCCCCAAAAGATTCATACAATTACCGCTGCCTTGCACAACATACCTTAGAAGTGTTTCACAAATTCTATAGTGCAGTACCAATGGCAGCAACAATGAACCCTGTTACCAACTCTACCTCACTGTCACGTGCATTTAACTTCCTTTCTAACTCCAACTCCCCCCGCCCCACACTGCCAGCATTATTTAATGCTCTTGCCACCCCTCACCCCCTAGCATCAGCGTTAATACCCTTACTGCATCTTTCTCACGGGCATCCATGTGCCCCCCGTGCCTCCACGGCCCCATTCACGGCTTTCAGTGAGCCCGGGCCTCAAAAGGTATAGGCCCAGAGGTGTAACTTGAAGCTCCTCGGCCCCAATATAAAATATATATTGGGGCCACCACTTATCATGTGCTGTCCATAATACTGGCGTTTTCTTATGTTGTAGTGAGGCTTTTGACCCTCACAGGCTTCAGGGCCCGGTAGCGATTGCTACTGCTGCACCCCCTATAGCTACACCTCTGTATAGGACCTGTCCTGAGTTTTGCCCCGAGCTCACTGTCGCATACACAGGCTAATGATAATACACAGGTCTGTGCATGCGGCCATAAAAAATGAATGTGTCAGTGTGCTAGCTGTGAAATACATGGCTAGCACACTGACAAAGCACATGGTCATCTGCATGTAGCCTAACAGTGAATTTACCCCTTTTTAGTTACTGTATTCCCTAAATGCAATAATACATAATAATAGAATAATAATAGAACTACAGTAGATGGCACAGGCATAGGAGCTGATTATTACCTTTAGATAGGCTAAGGTAATCACAAATACAGGTGCATCTCAATAAATTAGAATATCTTTGAAACATTCATTCATTTCAGTAAGTCAGTAATACAATTCATAATCAGCGTCTTCCATGACCGTGTGTCCTACTGAACCAGACTGAGGGACCATTTAAAGGCTTAGGAAACCTTGGCAGGTGACACACTGAATTTACAATACTGAACTTTTTTACAATATTCTAATTTTCTTAGGTTTGGGTTTTCATTACCTGTAATCCATAATCAACATTTACAGAAATAAAACACTTGAAATAGAACACTCTGTGTGTAAAGAATCTAGAAAATATAGGAGGTCACTTTTTAATGTAATTACTGAAAGAAATAAACGTTTCAAAGATATTTTAATTAATTGATATGCAACTGTATTAGTATTTTATATTATCACATATACAGTCATGGCCGTAAGTGTTGGGACCCCTGAAATTTTGCAATTACACATGTTTTGTTATACACATGTATATTTCCTTTTTGTGTATTGGAACAACACAAAAAACAGAAAAAAAAAAGCCAAAAATGATATAATTTCATGCAAAAAATGGGCCAAGCAAAATAACTTGAACCCTCGACTTAATATTTGGTTGCACACCCTTTGGAAAAAATAACTGAAATCAATCGCTTCCTATAACCATCAACAAGCTTCTTACACCTCTCAACTGGAATTTTGGACCACTCTTCTTTTGCAAACTTCTCCAGGTCTCTCATATTTGAAGGGTGCCTTCCCCAACAGCAATTTTAAGATCTCTCCACAGGTGTTCAATGAGATTTACATCCGGACTCATTGTTGGCCACTTTAGAATACTCTAGCACTTTGTTTCCATCCATTTCTGTGTGCTTTTTGAAGTATGTTTGTATGGGGTCATTGTCCTGCTGGAATACCCATGACTTAGGACGCAAACCCAGCTTTCTGACACTTGGCCCTACATTGTGACCCAAAATCTTTAGGTAGTCTTCAGATTTCATGATGCCTTGCACAAAGCCAAGGCAACCAGTGCCAGAGGCAGCAAAACAACCTCAAGACATCTTTGAAAATCCACCATATTTGACTGTTGGTACTGTGTTCTTATTTTTGTAGGCCTCATTCCATTTTCGGTAATTAGTAGATTGATGTGCTTTACCAATAATCTCTATCTTGGTCTTATCTGTCCACAAGACATTTTCCCAGATGGATATTGGCTTAGTCATGTACATTTTGGCTGTAAACTGCAGTCTAGCTTTTTTAAGACTCTGTGTCTCTGGGTTCTCCTGGGTCTCATGCCATAGCGTTTTCATTCAAATGTTGACAGATAGTTGGCACTGACACTGATGCGCCCTGAGCCTGCAGGACAATTTGAATTTCTCTGGAACTTGCTTGGGGCTGCTTATCCACTATCCGAACTATCCTGGGTTGTAAACCTCTGGATTATGTTGCTTTCCGTGGACAAAAGAACATCAAGATCTCTGGAGATGGACTTGTAATCTTGAGATTGTTGATATTTTTCCACAATTTTGGTTCTGAAGTCCTCAGACAATTTTCTTCTCCATGCTTAGTGTGGCACACATAGACACACAATACAAAGATTGATTCACATTCACTCCTTCTTTAGGTGTGATTTTTATATTGCCAACACCTGTTACTTGCCACAGGTGAGTTTGAATGAGCATCAGATGCTTAAAACAGTAAAAAAAGTTTTTACCCAAAATTTTGAAAAGGTGCCAGGAATTTTGTCTGGCTCATTTTTGGATTTTTTTTTAAATATGTCCAATTTGCCTTTTTTTCTCAGTTTTTTTTTGTGTTGTTCCAATACACACAAAGGAAATAAACATGTGTATAACAAAACATGTGTAATTGCAAAAACCTGATGCCAACACAGTATACAGCCATGACTGTATACTGTAGCATTATCTAATATATTATAGCATGCTGTAAATATGGTATAATTATATATAATTATATACCACTGTATACTATATAACATACTTTTATAGTATTACAGTATATACTACTTTGAAATATAAAGTGCCCTTATAACCATACATATACAAATAAGGTAAATAAATAGCTAGATAGAGGCAGGACTATAGTAAGTAAAAAAAGGGGAATTTAATTAGCCCAAAAGTGTGACATTTCAGTCCACAAGGGACTTTTCTCAAGAAGTCTAAAACTGAAATGTTTTGAGGGTAATAAAAGTCCCCTTTTTCATTAATTGGAGTGCTGTCTCTCTCTTTTGGGATATTTATCTTATGGTCTTATCACTGACCTGTATGACATGCACCTAACTTTTGTATATTTATTTGGCTGGTGCTGTTCTTTTTCTGTAATAGATAGATAAATAAGATATTAAAGGGCTTGTCTCACAAAGTAAAGTCTGCAGATCCTTTTTCTCCCACTCCACATTCAACCTGAGTGCAGCCAAACTGAAGGCTGGTGAGACTGGTGATGGTCAGCACTCCCATTCACTTCAATTGAAGCATCGGAAATCCACCATTTTCACCCAAATTAACCCTGGCTGAGACTGCAGACTTTACTTCATGGGACACACTTGACATGTCACTTTGAATTCATATGCAAATGAGGCAGTTGGTGCACTGGGGGGCAGGTCTTCAGTTCTCTGAAGCGCTGATCTTGCAGCTCAGACCACTACCATGCAATGAGTTGATCCCTCCACGGCTATGACATCACCCATTTTACTTGACAGGCAAGAGCAGTACTCTTTTACTTAAGACTTAAAAATGTATTTTTTTTTTTTCCAAATTGGCAATATTGACATATATAACATTGGTATGTTGTTTATTACTGTAGTGTGTTCTGTAACGTTGTCGTTACATTTGAATATGCTTGGGTCGGTGGTAGACTCCCATGAAATATAATTTATCTATATATACATATAGTTACATGAAAGTTATGTATATATCTAAATAAGCATTATATTAATAAAAAAAATGTTATCTTATATACATTTCTAAAACTGATTAATAAAGTATGGCTGAGATAATTCTATTTATGTGACTATGTAGTGCATGGCCTCAAACAAGGCGTTTTAAACCCAGGCAGTGAATGATGATCATTTTTGTATGCATGTTCTGAAGCTGGAAATGTAAAGCTGGTTTCACCTAACAATGAGGGAGTAAAGAGATGTGTTGATAGATGATCCTCAAAGACTTGGACAAGATAATTTATACAGTGAATGACAATACAAGAGTAATGATGAAGGCCAGAAGGTGATTAAACAGATTGCAATAATACAATTGTAATTTGTTGGGTTCTTTGTGCATTAATGACAGAATTTAAAATGTAATTAAGGTGGCATGTAATGTAAGGGTCAACAAATGAGTAACAACCCATATACCTGTATGAATGAGGCTGGCAATATGTTCTAAGTGCACATTAAGCCAATGGACAGGCTATTTACAAAGAGCTAGTAATAGCCAGAGACACTACACCTAGCATATTGGTATTTGTCTATATAAATCATGACCTGATTAGACATTTTAATTTATTGCAACTTTATAATAAAACATATTTACATTTTTGCTTAACATAGGTCAACAGTTCCACTCTTCCTAGACATCCATACCATGTGATCCAGAGCCACAAACTAGTGCAGATTGTAAAGTGTGTAATGCCAGTGCATAATATTATACTACTGTCATACTCACATATCCTACCGAGTTACTCCTCCTTCTCGCCTTCTTGCTTACACATCCCTTATCTCCGTAGACACAGTGCGCGCTGGCTACTGTGATTCCTTTCAGCCGCTGCTTCTGTGCTGTATTATACAGCACAGACCCAGTGCTAATGCCCGTGGTCCTTGCCCGCAAGGCCAAAGATGACCAAGGCGCCATTTTGCCGCTGGCAGCGCCATTTTGATCTGGGGATGGCGTCTTGTTGCCATGAAAGCCAAGAGCCTTTTGAAGGCTTGTCTGGCATATACTTCTATTGCAGACTGCTCTATGCTGGTAGAAGTGCCGGTATTTTGCAGTGCATTTTCATTGTAATGCATTGCATTAGTGATCAGAACCCCTGGGGTTCAAGACCCCTAGGGAGGGATGGTGAACCTTTTAGAGACTGAGTGCCCAAACTGCAACCCAAAACTCACTAATTTATCACAAAGTGCCAACAAGGCAATTTAACCTTAATACCGTGTGAATCCACAATTCCGGACAGTTACGGATCCGCAAAATACAGTCGTGTGAATGGGGTTTACAGAGCTTTCAATGATACAAAACAACTTTGTTCTGCATTTGGCATACTTTTGAACAATTAATGTTCACTATTTACATCGCACAGGATCTGTTTTATAGTGACCGTGCAATGTTATTACAACCTGTAATAATATCACATGTCTGCTATAATACAGATACTGCCTGACATAAATAGTGAAGGGCCCCCACGCAGTACAATGTGCTCCACAGTGGCCCCCAGACAGTACAATGTGCTCCACAGTGGCCCCCAAACAGTACAATGTGCTCCACAGTGGCCTCCAGATGGTACACTGTGTTTCACAGTGGCCCCACACAGTACGATATGCTCCACAGTGGTCACCAAACAGTAAATTATGTCCTACAGTGGTCCCCACATAGTATAATATGCTCCACAGTGGCCATCACGCTTTATAATATGCTCCTCAGTGGGACCCCACACAGTATTATATGCTCCACAGTGGGCCCACTCACAGTATTATATGCTCCACTGTGGGCCCGCACACAGCATTATATGCTCCACAGTAGGCACCCACACAGTAGTATATGCTCCACAGTGGGCCCCACACAGTATTTTATGCTACTTACCAGCACTCCCATGAAGAGCAGTAAGTAGCGTCCTCCTTCTTCTACCACAGTGCAGGCGCAGATGAATGACATCATCGCGCCTGCGTCAGGGCAGACGTCACACTCTACTGTCAGTGTAAGCCTCAGTCCCACGGCCTACACTGACAGTTTTCAGCTGTATATGCATTTGTACATACAGCTGAAAGAAGGGAATCCTGTACCGGATTCCCCGTTAGTGAGCAATCAGGGAGACAGCATGCGTGCCAACAGAGAGGGCTCTGAGTGCCCTCTCTGGCCAACACAGCCCTAGGTGGTCTAAAATGTAGTTGTCCGCCAAACCTCACTAGCAGTCCCTATCTCAGATAATTCCTGGTCTCTAGTCAGCTTCACAAGCTACTATATTGATTGTCTGTAAAGCCCCCTCACCTCCACAACTCATTAGTGGGGGCACATCATAAGCAGCAGTAAAAACTGCATTTGATATAAGTAGTGCATCTAGAATTGCAGTCCCCGGAGCCATGATGGTGGGCACTGGTATTTGTAAGATAAGGATTATCTATTAACCCCGTGTCACTTCGCTATGGTATTACCTCTGGCACTCAGCTGCATTAAACAGTCGAGGCCCATAACTAGCCACCAGACTCAGAAGATACTCTGATCCAGGGGATTAACCCCATGGATACTGTGATCAATAGCCATCACAACATCCAGGAGGTCCAGGGGCCAGATCGCCCACTCCCATCACCCCTCGAATCACGGGGTCCACGGAGTTGCCATGTATTGAAATACATTGCACTGGGGGTCTGAGATCCCAGGTTCAAGTCCCCTTGTGGGACAGGGAAAAAGTAAAAAAAAATTTAAAAAGTTATCAATAGAAAATAAACAAAAAATAGAAAGTTCAAAAAAACATCTTTAGATTTAAAAAACACAAAATATAAACCAAAAAATAAACAAACATGTTAGGCATTCCCATGTGTGTATAACCCCCCACGATCCAAAAATACCATTATTCATCCAGTACTGTGTTACAAATATATACAGCAATGCGCAAAATAACATGTTGCTCACCTCGCTTTCCCCCAAAAAAATAGAAATAAAAAGTGACCAGAAAGTCATACATACCAAATATTGGTACCCAGGGGTGAATCTAGCCTCTTTGCTTCCTGAGGCGGACTATAGAAAGGCGCCCCCCTCACCAAAAAAAAATAAAAAATTGAACTTACAAGCTACTAGCTTCACACGTTGCTACTGTCGCACAATAAACATACACAATACACAAAGTTATAAAATAGTTTTTAAGAATTCTTCTTCCTGTATTACTTCAGTATCAGATCAACAACACAGCATTAACAATGAAAGTAACTTCACACATCTTCTGCTTGGTGGATGGACGAGCCCACATGGCCCACATTCTCTATAATAGGAGCGCCGCAGATAGCTGAGTACTGTACTTTGGATATCTTTGGCACTCCCATTGAGGCAAATGGGAGCCACGCAGGATCGTCAATCCACCAGGCGACATGCCTATATTCAGCCTGGCTGCGTTCAGGCTGAATTAACTTTTTTAATATGAGGCCAGAGTAGGTGCTCCGGTGTCTCCCAACGCGTTCCAGTCCTGCTGCTCCGGATTTTGATTCCAGCGAAAGTTCCCACAGCACTGTGGCATCCCCTGTCAGCAGCCTCAGTGGTCTTGTGTGCCGGGGACTTCCATTTCTGAAGAAAACGCCGATGCAGCAGAACCAGACTGCGGTGGGAGACATTGGAGCACAAGGGACTGGTGAGTAGGGTTTTTTTTTTTTTCTTTCACCTTTCCTGGTCTCATATTAAAAAAGCGGTTATCTTGGACAACCTCTTTAATTAATTTCCCCCTTTAGTTAATTATGTCCGATTCCCCCTGTCATAAATACTGCTCCCCTAATGACCCTTTATATAAATGATGCCCCATTGTATTCATAATGTCCCCTAATGACCCCTTATATAACCACCACCTTATATATATATATAATGTTCCCTAATGGCCCCTTATATAAATAACCCCCTTGTATTAATAATGCCCCTAATAGCCCTTATATAAATAGCACCTCTTAAATTCATAAAGCCCCCCTTATATAAAATGCCCCCTCCTAACGACCCCTTAAAATACCCACAAATGTGCTAAAAAAAAAATAAAAAGTTATACTCACCTACCTGCGATCCCTTGATGGAGCCGCCATCTCCACTTTTTCACCCACGCATAGGACGTCTACGTCTCAGCGCAGGAGATGCGATGCTATGACATCATTGCGCCTGCCTGCGCCAAGTGGTAGACTTCTTGTGTCTGTTTTCTCGGTGTCCTGTGACAGAGTCACAGCTTGAGTTTTAACTAGATCGGTGTCTTGCAGATGCCGATCTAGTTAACGGTAAAGCATATATTAATGGCGGCCACGGGGTGAGCTCCAGAGAGGCAGTGGGCCCGCGGTAGCCTAGGAGTAGGAGTGCACCCTAGGCTGCGTACATCACCTCAGGTAAATTTACCTACAGAGCGATGTGACCTGACGGGATGCACACAGCCCAGCGCTCCTCCATGGCGCCCCTCTTAGCTATAGTGGATAGTGTCACCTGAAGCAGCTGCCTCACTCCACCTCATTAGAGGTGCGCCCCTGTTAGTACCAATAAAAAGTACAACTTGCTTGGCAAATAAAGAGCCCTTACTTATCTCTGTAAACAAAACAGTAAAAAAGTTATAGGCTGCTGAATTCGGTGACCCAAGGAAAATTGTTAATTTTCAAAAACAGTTGTTTTATTTGTAAAAGCGGTAAAACCTAATAAAACCATTATAAGTATGGTATGGCTGTAATCATAATGACCCGCAAGACAAAGTTACCATGTCATTTTTAATGCAAAGTGAATTCCATAAAAATAAAATGCAAAAAATTATAATAGAATTGTGGATTTTTTCACAAAGACCCCCCAAAAATGTTAATAAAAGCTAATCAAAACATTATATGTACCCCAAAATGGTGCAAAATGAAAGTACAACTTGTCACACAAACAATAAGCCCTCACTTAGCTATGTTGACTGAAAAATAAAAAGTTATGAATTTGGGACGGCAGGGAAGGAACATATGAAAAAAGTTGCCAAGCATAAATGTACAAACTACCCTGCGTCCTTAAAGGGTTAAAGGTTAAGTTTTAATATTTGATATACATATCCTACATTACTCATCCACAATCCAAATTTTTCAGTGAACTAAGACTCTATTTTCGTATATTCCTTAAAACAGCCAGTATGTGCACCTGTCAATGTGTCCCAAGTCAATTCCTGAATACCCCTTATTTAACTGTGCTCAGACTTTACATGGGTGCCTGAACAGTATAGGTTCATAGCATTTGCTAGTTCCAGCAACGGTTTCCTGTTTGAGCTTCTACTGTTTGTATTGATCCCCATGATACACGTTATTGATTTTGTCTTGTCCTGATTCCACACTTGTCTGTTCATCCTGATCTGCCTGATACTAATTACTGACTTCTTGGTCTGTATATGAGCTTGTTCCTGTCTGACCCTTTGGTAATGCACATCAGTGTTTTTCTGGCCCCGCCATCACCTATACGGGGCCAACTCTGAGAGGTATCAACCCGGCAGACTGCCCGCTGCAAAGTCCAGGTTCCTGTACGGAGGATAAAGAGTGAATACTGGGAAGGTTAATTATGCAATATCCTTGTAAAAGGCACAAAGCTATAGGAGTTAGGTGGCACAGTGGTCGTCCCAATAACCACTGACCATTACACGATGTAAATATTTGCATTGCTATTTGTTAACCTAATATAGGTCCGTGAGCAATAGGTATGAATTGGAGGCTAAATAAAGTGACCCTGGGTGGACCATTTTACCTGGTACACAGATATAGTAGTTCCCAATCTTCTTTCCCAGCACAGTATATGATCTTATGATAACCGGCTAGATCTTGTGTTTGCATTTATAAGTCTCTGTGTGTGGGTATAAACTTAAAAAAATATGAACAGTGTGCATTTTAGCCAAAGATCTATTGATTTTTCTATTAGAAAAGTAACTCCTGGAGACCAGTTCTACTTAAACTCAAAGAAACTTCAGTATTCCCATACCTTTGTCACCTATATTACTCAAAGAAAATAGTGACATAAAATGTGTACAGACAACAGCATTATTTAATTCAGTGACTCAACATAACCAGTAAGGTAAGAAATAGGTTTCTATATTTTCAAAGGAACATAACAATACTATGAAAAAGTAGTAATAGTAATGTAATAGTAACATTGTAAATGTAATCAAATTTGAGAAGATGGAGCAGCACACTAGCATAACTCTCTCTGGGCAAAGGGGGCACAGCTTCCAGGAATCCGAATTTAAAGTAATCAACATACTGTTGTGCCCGTTCCAAAGTACAGGTATAAACACAAAAAAATGACAGCCTTGCAAAAAGAATGACTGCATGTAGTAAAAGCAGCTTCTAATGTGTAGTGGAACACAATATGCATGAGTGCAAATTTACTTTTAAGCAGTATCTTTTTAAATTACAATGAGCACATGTCTTAAAATCCAGAGCCATCATTACAGCTGTCAGTCAGAGCAGAGGAAAGGGGATTGGGAGTATTCAGTGCAGAGACAATGCACATGAAGAGAACGCCCTGGGGACACTTGGCATCATGGTGCACAGAGTTTTAAAAGATCTATTTCTAGCTTATGCAGCTAGAAACATCACAACATGTATGATTTAACTGATTTTTCCATCATACATCTAGTGCTGTCAGCAGTTTTGCAAGGTCAAAACTGCTGATAGACTCCCTTCAAATCTTTGAACTATATCTTTCTAGCATTCATGATTTAATATGTGTACTACTTTGCTTCATTTTTTTCCCCCAATAAAGTTACATTCCAGTCAGACTGCTAAATTTGGAACCTAAAAATTATTTTTTTTCTGCTTCCATGACATAATTAGTTTGATTCATCATATCTTTATCATATTAGTTTATCTTTATGCAGGAAAGGGTCACTAGTGTCCATAAGTAATTACCTGACCTAAATACCACATGAACTACATGCCCTTACAAATATAAACTGTGTTTTATCTTTAGCATGCCACATTCTTTTCCTAAAATAGTATTCCTATATATTATTTATATGTAAACAAAATGTCTCTTAGCATCTTCCCCTTGAGTTTACATTATTCATACATTTAAGATGCAATTCTCTTTTCAAGATCTCATACATATATTAATGAACTTGGCATGAGTAGAAAGAACACAGTAGATAGTGTGCAATAACCTATAAAAATAAGGTTCTTTCTCTATGAAAAGCAGTTGAGGGAAGACATGAGTGTAAATCAGATACTGTCTCCAATACCGTATATGTGTTTTTTTTATCATACAGTACAGTAGGCTTAGAATTTTCTAATGAACTGTATATGCCATATCATGCAGTATATTGTAAGTAGTATCCAAATATGATTGTATGTCATAGTAAATACTTAGATTTCGTATGAAATAACAATTACAAAGTTACAAACTCCAGTGATACAAGTTTTCAGTTACATGGAATGTAGCGCTGAGAAGTCTTGGGTTGTGGCTAATGATATGACTATTTACAAATGCACTTCCACATATCATAAAAACGTCACTGGGTCAAAAATAACACAAAAATGTCTCAAACATAACTGGATTGTGGAAATAGAATAAATACATTGAATGTTATGGTTCTTGTACGGAAGACATATTTATAGGTTCATATGTAAGTGGAACTTCAAGATTTTCTGACTTTTTTGTACTTTGGAAAATGTTATGCAATATTACCAAGTCCAATCTAGCAGTTTCCCCTTCAGCGTATTCATCAAAGTGGTGTGCTCCCTGTGGGCGAACCAGATGCACAGTAGTGACATAAGATATTGATGCACTCATAATTTTCCTGCTTCACTGAAGGCTTAAAAATGCATTGAAAATATTATTTTAATAAATTAGTTAATAATATGTCTAATTATGTTTTGCACCATTTTTAGCTGTGTCCTCTTGACAGTAGTATTTTCTGACCATATGCCGCTCCCATCCATAATATGGCTGTTGATGGAGAAGCATGTGACCAGGCATGCCCCTCTCTTTTGTAACACACTGCATTCAGTACACCAGTACAGGCAAAGTGTGCAATAATGGAGGATGCAGAGTAACATACCTCCTCCATCTTCAGCCATATTGTGGGTGGAAGCGGCAAACAATCAGAAGATATAGCTCTTTTAACAAAAGGTGTGACTCATGAAGGAGCAAAAGTAGCATATAAATTCTGCTAAAAACATTTTAGTACATTTATACAATTATGCTTCCAATGCATTTCTTAAGATTTTCCTAAAGCAGATAATTCCTTTAATATTTTCCTCCTACCTTCGAAAAACACTGAAAAATAAGCAAAAAGACACAAGCAAAAATGTCACAAAAGACTGAAAAGTCTGTGTGTCGACCCTATCTCATAAAGGAAACAAATCAGCAGGTTCTGGGCCCCTAAACCACCAGCAGGTCCTTATTCTACTGGTTGTAAGGGCTTCAAACCTAGAAACCTCAGTCCTACAAGTTCCTCCATTTACAAGTCTAAACAAACTTCTTTTAGGCTGAGGCCCCACGTTGCGGAAACGCAGCTTTTATTGTTGCAGATTTTGCTACATTTTTTTGAGCCAAAGCCAAGAATGGCTACAAAAGTAATGGATATATAGGAAGTACTTATACTTTTCCCTTCTGTTCAATTCACTCCTGGCATTGGCTCAAAAAACACAGCAAAATATGCAACCAAAACAGCTTTGTTTCTGCAATGTGGAGCCTCAGCCTTATCTGCTTCTAAAACCTCCAGAGATAAGTACAGGGTAAACTGACCTGGTCTGCTGCTACCTTGCATGGGGTGTGAAATGCTTACAGCAGGCTACCACTGACACTTCTGGCTGAATGCTGCTGCTGCAGTCAGATATTACCTGTTTGGTGGGGTTAATCTCTGTCTGGGAGGTTCTACACCATGAAATGACTAACTGTCTCATGCAGCACCCCATGTTACTGCAGTAAAATGAGCTGGGATTGGCTGAGCAATGTCCTTCCCATTGACTCTGACAGCTTCATGGGTTTGTTTGCACTGCACACTTTATATCTTGCTGCATGCACACTTCAAACTTAAAAAAACACATGGGCAGTGCTTCTTTCTGTCAGACACTATGACCAGTGCAAGGAACACTGTTTTAGATGGACTGTGCATAAATTTATGGACGTTTGGCAATCCTGTACATGACTCTCCCAAGGGTTGCTATAGCAGCTGCACGGATCAACTAGCAGATTCAAGATTTGTGACCTGTGAAAGAGTGACACTTATTTAGAAAGAACTTGTCTGCTTGATGTCTTTTTAAGCTGAGCAGGCAGGTGCATTAATGGTGGATAATAACCACTCTGGAACAAACATTATTATAATCAGTGAACCTAATATACCGTATAATTGCAGCAAGACTGAAAGGACTGTCCATATCGTTGCTGCCAATCAATATGGGTATCCACATTGAAATTAGTAGGATGTTATAGCATACATTGTAAAATAAGTCCACTGGCATTGTAAGGTAACATGCAACAATAGACTTTGTAGTCATCGTTCATATCAGATTTCAAATTTGTGCTCTAGTGATCTTTTACACCGCTGCTAGAATATTGCAACATTGGTAAAGTACAAGTCAATTTGAAGTTACATGATGCAGTAATGAACTAGAAAAAGAATAGGATTTCTTTACTTGCCTCTGGCAATGGAAGTTAATAGTAAAAACAGAAAAGCTACTTGCTGTGCACAATACATATGTAACTTTGTGAAACAAGAAATAAAACATACTGTAAAAAGCATTGCTAAAGCTCTCTGCATGAAATAATAGCTTTTGTGTGCAGGTGAAATCTGAGGCATAGGTGGATAATTGCGATTAACATGAGGCCATGCCTGAAATGTATTCACTTGGGGATGTAAAGATTCAGTTACAAGACTGCAAACTCAAAGAGCATAGCCAGATTCTTGAAGTTTGCTCATCTTTTAAAAACAATTGATTCTCTAACCACTGGAAAATAGAATCAAATAGACTCCTTCATATTATTATTACTTGCAAGTCATATATGCAAGGAAAATCCGCAAAGATTCTTTTTAAAAAATCCCACTTTTGAACTACAGTGTTTTGAACTTTGTGGAAGTTCACTCTTTTTTACCTACATATATGCAATTTCAACAACATTTTAGATATATGTAGAAGGCTTCAAATAAAATAAATTGTATTATTTTCCTGAGTTTGGGGAAATATAATTGCCTTTGACAGATGGGATAGCAGTGTTAGACTGACTGTCTGCTTACAAATAAAAATAAAAACAGAAACCACAGGGATCAAGCCTAGTAGAGACATCAAGGTCATGTTGGGAAAGCAATGTCTAGCAAATTATTAGGACAGTAGTGGTCAAGCAGTGAAAACTAGTGTAGAAGAAGAACATAAAGCAAAAGCCTAATACCATTTAAGAGCCTACAATACCTATAGACTTGAATATATCATAATACCAGTCACAGTATGCACCATTTTATAAAGGAAAAACAGAGTTAAGTGGCTCATATCTAGACTACAAGCAACACTGGCCGTGAGCTAAAGTTTATGTCCCTCCTTGAGAATCAGCAGTGTTGGCCTTAAAGGACTACTAAATCCAGAATAATTATCTATATGATACCTTTTATCATCTATTGATTTTCCTTGCTCTTCTTTTCTCTTATATTATAATAACAGATCATAGAACATAAATGAGAAAAGTAATATATTCTTTTCTATGCTTTTCAGGGTTCTGGGAAAGCTGGGCAGCATACCAGATAATGCTGTAATATGAACCGCTGAATAATAAATTAAGTCATATAGTATAAAATACATCTCCTTGATCCAGAGCTAGCTAGATTTGTCTTTCAGACTTCTGGGAAAGCTGGGAGACATAGCATGTGGAGCTGTGATAGGGAATACTGAATACTACTTTTATCTAAATAAATCCCACTCCTTGCCACATAACTGTGCCAGATCGTGTCAGATGTGATTTTCAGGGTCCTGGAAAGCTGGGTAGCATAGCAGGTACCAATATTGCCTACAAAAATCTTAATATAATAACAATACAATATAAGAGGTCTACACACCGTTGGTATGTGCATACATATCAACCAAAAAGCACTACCATCCAAAATATAATAAAAATTACAAAATATTTTTTCGAAAATAATATATAATACAGACAGACAAGGGAACGTAAAATACAATAACCCCTATAAATGTATAACAAGGAAGTTATAATGATAAGTAATGCAAGATGACAAAATACTGGTATAATTGAATAAAAAGCTATATATAACAGTTCATAATGGATAAAGTGGCCCAAAATAATTCCAACCTATGTTATTATATGTACTACCAATCTTTACGTGAAAGACCACATACATTGATTTATTATGCTTACTTATATAGCGCCATCATATTCCACAGCACTTTACAGATATTGACAGTCACTGTCCCATATAGGGCTCACAATTTATATTCCCTATCAGTATGTCTTTGGAGTGTGGGAGGAAACCGGAGTACCCGGAGGAAACCCATGCAAACTCCTTGCAGATGTTGCCCTAGGCAGGATTTGAACCCAGGGCTTTAGTGCTGCAAGGCTACAGTGCTAACCACTGAGCCACCGTGCTGCAATTTATCATGTCAAACTAATAACATATACCAGATAAAGTACAGCAACCATACCTAGGGTCATGATACCTGTGGAAAGAGCAGTCACCCCCAACGCACCCTTGACGCATGTTTCGCCATCACAAGGATTCGTTAGGAGGTGACTGTGAGTTAAAAATGTGAGGTATATAAAGCTGCCATGATTAGATGGCTCACCTATGAGAGCTGCCATTTTTTGGCACAATGCTGATATGGTGCTGCCGCCCACCTTACACTTGACGCACTCACATGTGCTCTGGTGCAGGACTTCAGGTCACCAAGTGATGTCATATGTCCAAATGTCAGAAACATGACCAAGGACACAATTTTCAGGGTCCTAGAAAGCTGGTTAGCAAAGCAAGTAATGCTGTATTAGTGACTGCTGAGTATTAAATATACCTAAGTAAACCCTCCTCCTTTTTCTGCAATTCTTACTTAACATGACAGTTGTATTTTTCAGGGTTCCAAGAAAGCTGGGTAACATACCAATCAGTGTACCTATAGATAAACCTCTTTCTAATTTATAACACAGATAGCTAGTTTTACTCATTTTCAAGAATCTGGGAAAGTTGGGTGATTTACACACTGTACATGAAAACCATATATCACAAGGCATTATGGGAAAGGAGCTGGGGAGCTCATGCGCCCTCTGTTGGATGTAACAGATCCTCAATTTTCTTTTGACTCACCGAGCCTTGAGACAGCAAAAGGGATTTTAGCTCCCCAGCTCCTTTCCCATAATGCCTTGTGATATGTAGATGCTAAGTAGAGGGCAAAAGGCAATTAAATATCTACACACCTTCACTGGTGCACTCCTCAATGTGAGAGATTCTTGTCCCTAACCCACACATTGCCTCCCACTAAGCCAGCCAATTCACTTTGCTCTGTACTGATGAAGGACAACAGTCCGGAAACAGCGCTGTATGCAGATAAGTGAAATTGGCTTGGCTAAAATCCCTTTTGCTGTCTCAAGGCTCGGTGAGTCAAAAGCAAATTGAGGGTCTGTTACATCCGACAGAGGGCGCATGAGCTCCCCAGCTCCTTTTCCATGATGCCTTGTGATATGTAGATGCTAAGTAGAGTGCAAAAGGCAATTAAATCTCTACACACCTTCACTGATGAAAACCATACACATGTAATCCTCCTCTCTCCATTCTCTGGAGCTCCGTTGTTTCCATTACACTAAGTAGTACTCCATTACATTATACCATCATTAGACTGAATGTGAGCTAAGCCCCACTCTCTCCGCAATAAAACCCACCCATCTCAAACCTCCCGTCATGCCATGCTAGTGCTTGTAGCCGGTCTTCAGCCAGCAATGGCACTGTACAGAGGCAGGAAGCAGTGTCTTTCCAAACTATGTCTGTAGGATTTCTGCTAAACTGCCCAGAGATACAGCTTAGCAGTTAGTTCTGCAGACATAGCTAGAGATTAGCTATATCGTGCAGCTTCAAGAAAGACTGAATTTAAAATTTATACCCAACTTAAGAACAAGAAAGACTGACACAACTGAAGAATGATAAAGACTGGATGGAAAATGTAGGCCTTGCTTTGCTAATGAGCAAGAAGGACTTAAAGGCCGGGGCCCCATGTGGCGTAAATGCTGCAGCTTGGCCGTGGCGGAAACGCCAAGGCAAAAACCACTGCATTTTAGAGCCCCTGTAAAATCTAGCAAATCCTATCCATACATTGCAGAAAAATATGATCAGCGGAAATACCGCAATTTCCAAAACCTCTGCGGGCTTTCTGTGAAAAGTGCAGCAGGAAAAAACGCAATGCGTTTCCACTTCTTTCCATGCGTTACGCTGTGGCCCGCTATGTGGGGCGTTAGCCTAAGGCTGAGGCTCTACATTATGGAAAACAAACTTTTTATTGCAGATTTTGCTGCAGTATTTTCAGCCAAAGTCCGGAGTGGCTTGAAAATGGAATGGAACGGAATGTAAAATATAAAAGAAGTACATATACTTCTACATTATGCTCAATCCACTCCTGGCTGTGGCTCAAAAAACACAGCAAAATCTGCAACAAAAAACGCTATGTTCTGCAAAGTGGGACCTCTGCCTAAATGGGTTTTCCCATAATCATAATCATACTTAAATGTGTAGAAAATAGAAAAAAGAGTTATAAAGATTTTCTCTAACCATCGTAAGTGGTGATATTCCTTTGTCTTGATCACTTGCCAATGAATACTACCATGAATCTAGGAATTTTCTATCAACTGACACTTGTAAGCAAAGCAGACTTGAGACACTAAATGCATGAGAATTCAACCCGTTCACAAAGGAAATCATGACTTAGTACCAGACCAACTTTAAACCCTTCCCAACATCCGCCGTAATGGCGCAGCAGAGGTCGGGTATTTAAATACCTGACCTTGACCAAACTGTCATTTTCCCGAGGGTGTCTGGGCACTGCCATTTTGGCAAGGATCACCAGCACCTGGAACGAGATCTGGGGCCTGTGATCCGTTGCCATGACAGCTGGGAGCCTATTGAAGGCTCCCAGGCTTGTTTGTCATTCATCTGTATGACAGGCTTGTTTATGTAGCCTGTTATACACATGCTGGTATTTTGCAATGCATTAGTATTGTAATGCATTACATTAGTGATCAGACCTCTTGACGTTCAAGACCCCTAGGGGTCTGATAAATAAAGTATAAAAAAAATAAAAAAGTATTAAAATTCAAATCACCCACCTTTCCCTAGAATACATATAAAAGTAGAAAATTACTGTAAAACACATATACATTAGGTATACCTGTGTCCAAAAACGCTTGGTCTATAAACTTATAAAAACATGAATGGTGAACACTGTAGTGGTAAAAAAAAAAAATTAAAAGTGCCAATCCGTTTTTTCGCTGTTTTGTCTCTTATAAAAATTTGAATAAAAAGTGATCTAAGCAATAGACATTCCCCAAAATGGTATAGCTTAAAAGTACACCTGGCCCTGCAAAAAAAAAGACATCCTATGCATCTCCATACACGGAAATATAAGAAAGTTTTAGATTTTTGTTAAGGGGTTAAAATGTACATAAAACCATATAAATTTGGTATCCCCGGAATCATACCAAAACATAAAATACACATTTGACATTAGACATTCCCCAAAATGGTATAAATAAAAAGTACAACTGGCCCCACAAAAAATATCTGTATATTGAAATGTGTTAAAACATAACAAACATATAATTTTGGCTATACAGTGAATGCTGTACAAACAAAACCCATACGAAAGTGGCACAAATGCAGTTTTTCTCTAATTCCACCCTATCCTGATTTTTTTTCCAGCTCCCCAGTATATTAAATGGTACCATTACAAATTGAAATTTGGCTCATCAAAAATTAAGCCCTTCATATGTAAAAATAAAACAGTTATGACTTTTGGAAGGCTGGGAGTAAAAAACAAGCAAACAAAAAAAAATGAAAAATGGCTATAACAGGAAAAGGTTAATATTGCATGGCCACAAGTCATAATGTAGATCTCATCTATAAAATCAATTATTAAAGACAAAGCATTTAACCCCTTAAGGACACAGCCCAAAAGTGCGTTAAGGACCAGGCCTTGTTTTTCAAAACTGACATGTGTCTCTTTATGTGGCAAGAACTTTGAGACGCTTTAACTTACTCAAGTGATTTTGAGATTGTTTTCTCGTGACACATTGTACTTCATGTTAGTGGTAAACACTAATCAATATTTTTGTATTTATTTATAAAAAAATAGGATATTTGATGGAAATTTGGAAAAAAAATCGCAATTTTCAAAATGTGAAAGTCTCTGCTTTTCAGACAGATAGTCATACCACCCAAATACATTAATAAATATTATCTACCATATCTCTGCTTTATATTGACATCATCTTTTAATTGTCCTTTAATTTATTTTGGATGTTAGAAGGCTTACGAGTGTAACAGCGATTTTCCAGATTTACAAGAAAATTTCCCAAACTAATTTTTTAGGGACCACTTCAGTTCTGAAGGGGATTATAAAGGCCTATATATTAGAAACCCCCCCATAAATCACCCCATTTTCAAAACTGCACCCCTGAAATAATTCAAAACAGCATTTGGGAAGTTTGTTAACCCTTTAAGCATTTCACAAGAATTAAAACGATATCGAGGTGAAATTTAGACATTTCATTTTTTTCCACTAATCCCTTCATTTAGCCCTAAATTTAACACCTTCACAAAGGGTTAAAGGAGAAAATGCATCTCCCAGTTTATTATACAATTTCTCCCGAGCACAGAAATACCCCACATGTGGGTGTAAATTGATGTTTGGGCATTCGGCAGTGCACAGAAGGGAAGGAGCGACACTGGACGTTTGAAAAGCAGATTTAGCTGGAATAGTTTTCAGGTGCCATGTTGCATTTGAAGAGCCCCCAAAGTACCAAAACAATGGAAACCCCCTAAAAGTGACCCCATTTTGGAAACTACACCCCTCACAGAACTCATCAAGGGGTATACTGAGCATTTTGACCCCACAGCTGTTTCACAGATTTTACTAACACTGGGATGTATAAATGAAAAATTACTAAAACGTCACTTTATCCCCAAAGTTTTCATTTTCACAAGGGGTTAAAGGAGAAAAAGGACCCCATAGTTTGTTAAACAATTTCTCCTGAACACAGCAATGCCCCATATGTGGTCATAAACTGCTGAATGGGTACATGGTGGGGCTCAGAATGGAAAGAGCGCTATTTTGCTTTTGTAGGGCAGATTTTGCTGGAATAGTTTTCAGGTGCCATGTTGCATTTGCAGAGCCCCCAAAGTACCAAAACAGTGGAAACCCCCTAAAAGTGACCCCATTTTGGAAAACACACCCCTCACAGAACATGTCAAGGGGTATAGTGAGCATTTTGAACCACAGCTGTTTCACAGATTTTATTAACATTGGGACATGAGAATGAAAAATTTCTTTTTTTTCCAATAAACTGTCAATTTAGCCCCAAATTTTTCATTTTCACAAGAGGACAAAGGAGAAAAAGCTCCCCAAAGTTTGTTACACAATTTCTCCTGAACACGGAAATGCCCCATATGTGGTTGTAATCTGCTGTATGGGTACATGGTGGGGCTCAGAATGGAAAGAGCGCTATTTAGCTTTTGGAGGGCAGAATTTGCTGGAATAGTTTTCGGGTGCCATGTCGCATTTGCAGAGCCCCTACAGTACCAATACAATGGAAACCCCTCAAAAGGGACCCCATTTTGGAAATTACACCCCTCATAGAATTTATCTAGGGATATAGTGAGCATTTTGACCTCACAGCTGTTTCACAGATTTTATCATCATTGGGACGTAAACATGAAAATTACTTTTTTTCCAATAAACTGTCCATTTAGCGGCATATTTTTAATTTTTGCAAGTGGTTAAAGAAGAAAAAACACCCCACAGTTTGTTACACAATTTCTTCTGAACACAGAAATGCCCCATATGTGGTTGTAATCTGCTGTATGGGTACATGGTGGGGCTCAGAATGGAAAGAGCTCTATTTGGCTTTAGGAGGGCAGATGTGGCTGGAATAGTTTTCAGGTGCCATGTCGCATTTGCAGAGCCCCTAAAGTACCAATACAATGGAAACCCCTCAAAAGGGACCCCATTTTAGAAACTACACCCCCCAAGGAATGTATCAAGGGGTATTATCATTTTGAGCCTAAAAATGCTTCTCAAAAATTAATGTACAAAGTGAAAATTGAAGTTTTTGAAGAAATATCCAATTTCAGAATATGTTGCGGCCACTTTGTGGCATCAGAGACATGCACTCCTAAAACTATTAAGTGGGCTATCCCGGGGTAAAAAAATTATATATGTGGGTGTAACCTGCTGCTTGGGAACACAGCAGGGCTCAGAAGGGAAGGAGCACTGTGTTTTTTTAGCTTTTGGAGTACAGATTTAGAGGGACTTTCTGGTCGCCATGTTGTTTTTGCAGAGCCCTGGAGGTGCCAGTAAACTGGAATTCCCCAAGAAGTGACCCCCATTTTGTAGGGGCGATTTTAGGGTCTCTGCAAATGTGACATGGCGTCCAAAAACCAACAATCTAAATCTGCGCTCCAAAAGCACATAGCGCTCCTTCACATCTGCACCCTGCTGTGTGCCCAAATGACAGTTTATGCCCACATGTATGACACTGGTGTACCCAGGATAACGTACTTAATGCCATATGTGGGTATAAACTGCTGTTTGGGCACAGCCAGGCACAGAAGGGAAGGAGCGCTATTTTGGTTTTTAGAGCACAGTTTGGTTTATGGACACCATGTCACTTTTGCAGAGCCCATGAATTGCCAGTAAAGTGGAATCCACAGACTTGTGACCCCATTTTGGAAACTACACCCTTCAAGGGATTTATCAAGTGGTGTAGCGAGCATTATTAACCCTTAAGTGTTGCATTCTTTTAATTTCCAGAAATGAATGCACAGATGATAATGAAAAGTTAAAAATAGCATTTTTCCATAGATACGCCATTTTAGTGCCCGATATGTTGTGCCCAGCTTATGTCTGCAGAGACACACACTCCAAAAACTGTTAAGCGGGTATCCCGAGCACAACAGCTTTTGGAGCGTTCATCTCTGATACAAGCCGCGCACAACATATTACGCACTGAAATGACGTATTCCTGGAAAAATTATAAATAAATTATAGTAACACTTGGGGGTTAAAAATGTTCACTGTACCCTTGGATAAATTCCTTCAGGGGTGTAGTTTCCAAAATGGGGTAACATGTCAGGGGATTCCACTTTACTGGCGTTTCAGCTCTGCAAAAGTGCAATGGTGTCCAAAAACCAAACCGTCCAAGCCTGTGCTCCAAAAACCAAATAGCGCTCCTTCCACTCTGTGCCCAGCTGTGTCCAAACAGCAGTTTATACCCACATATGACATTAAGTACGTTATTCTGGGTACGACAAGTGTAATACATGTGGGCATAAACTGCAGTTTGGGCACACAGCCGGGCGCAGAAGAGAAGGAGCGCTATGTGGCTTTTGGAGTGCAGATTCAGATGTTTGGGATCTGGACGCCATGTCATGTTTGCAGAGCCTGTAAGGTACCAGAAAAGTGGATTCCCCAAAGGAGTGACCCTATTTTGAAAACTGCACCCCTCAAAGAATTTATCAAGGGGTGTAGTAAGCATTAGTATCCCAGACGTGAATACACAGCGGATGGGGAAAAGTGAATATGTAAGCTGTGCGGAGTGCATTGGGAACACCAAATTCCCTACTATTTCCCCAGTAGTTCCTATTATTGGGGAGGTCACTCTGGGGGTCACTTCTGGTTTATTTTCCCTCATAAGCTCTAAATCTGGGGTGTCCCCTGATATCTGCTCACACAGCTTATACATTCCCTTCCTGAAGCAGCCAGTTATGTTCTAAATATTTGGCGATTTTTGGGGTTTTTGTCTTCACATTGTATGAGCTATATTTTCTTTATTTCTCTGGTGATGTAGCCATATGAGGGCTTGTTGTTTGCGGGGTGAGATGTATTTTGTAATGACATCATCTTTGGGTGCCTATAACCTATTGAATAAATTTTATTAACTCTTTCTTGTTGGATTAAAAAATACCCCATCAATTCTGACACTGCGTTTTACCTTTGAAATTTTTCACCATGCAGCATAAAGCATAAGTAACATGTTACCTTTTTTCTACGGGTCGGTACGATTACGGAGATACCTCATTTATACAGTTTTTTTTATGCGATACTAATTTTGCAGAACAAAAACCCATTTGGGGACATAAATTAATTGTTTTTGCATCGCCATCTTCTGAGATGCGTAACATTTTTATTTTACAGTTTACAGAGTTGGTTTAGGGCTTACTTTTTGCGGGACAACCTGTCCTTTTATTGGTACTGTTTTGGGGTACATATGACTTTTTGATCACTTTTTATGGCATATTTTGTAAGGTGAGATGGCAAAAAATCATTACTTTTGGCGAGTTTTTTTCAGTTTTTTTTTCTCCGACGTTCACCGTGTACATTAAATATTGTTTCAGTTTTATTGTACAGGTTGTTACGGACGCGGCGATACCAAATATGCATTTTTTTAAATTAATTTTTAGGTTTTTTTTATATAATTCATTTTATATAGCAAAAGGGAATTTTTGGGGCTTTATTCTTTTATAAATTTTTTTAAAACACTTTATTTTATTTTTTTTTCACTTTTTTTTAATTTTTCATGTGTCCCATTAGGACACCTGAGCCAGCAATGCTTTGATTGCTGGCTCAGCACTGTAGACTGCAAGACACGAGCTTACAAGTGTCTTGCAGTCTATACAGGAAGTGAGGCTATGCAGACGCATAGCCTCACTTCCGCAGGTCTCGGCAGGATCAACCAGGTAGTGGGGTCTCCAGGCAGCCTGGGGTCACTGAGCAGACCCCAGGCTGCAGGTTATAGGTATCGGCACCCCCCGATCTCGCCGCGGGGGGTGCCGATTGGAGCGGCAACATAGCGGAACCCCTTGGATGCCGCGGTCATGTTTGACCGCGGCATCCAAGGGGTTAAAACCTCGGATCAGAACTCAGTTTCCGACCGGGGGATATGGAGCAGGGTGTTAGCTGTCAGTTACAGCTAACACCCGGTTCCGATGCCGCCCGCTCAGATAGTGAGCGGGCGGCCGCCCGCCCCAGGGCGTACTAATACGCCCTGTTGCGCTAAGTACCAAGCGCACAGGACGTAATAGTACGTCCAATGTCGTTAAGGGGTTAAAGGGTACCTGAGTTTTCATGAAAAGTTAAAATATGGGCAGGGTCTTGCTGGGCAGTCTGTTGTATGACTGTATAAGCCTTCATACATGATGCCAAATCACTTTTTCTGCTGCTAATAATCAAATTATGACTGCAGCACATTTTACATTTGTGTCTTGGGCTGTGGGCGTCTACAATAAGGAGTAGTCTGTCTCCCTCCCCTATCCATTACTGATACTACTGGTTTCTTTATATGTAATTTTGCCAGGAGTTACTGTACAATATCAAACAAATATCTGAGAAAGCCAAAGTGACCATAATATAGGAGATCTAGGAATACAGGGCAAATACATGCAGGCAAGCAGCTAAAACACAGGAAAAATAACAATCAATGGGCACAGTCAGGAACGCTGCTTGCTGTCTTTGAATATTATTCCCTCTGTAATCACACAAGCAGCCAAAATTATATATACAAGCACATAGAAGATTTTTCTTAAATTGAAAGCTGTGAGATTTGCTTAATGTTCAGTCCTTTGCACTGAGCGAGCAGTTTGCAGACGAGTGATCTGGCTGTGTGGAGAATCAACCCCTCTCCTCTCCATTCACTGTTGGAAGACAGAACAGAAGCTCCATATCCACTCATTGTGAAGACATCTTGCTTATCTAATGTATCTATGGACGGACCTTGGCTAGCAAGAACTTCAAATTAGCTAGAAAGGAGACACCTAGTGGCAGGAAATAGAGAGGTTTTTTTTAGAAAGAATCACATGCTCTATGAAATGAGACGAAGTTGTCTGCAAAAATTAGTGACCATTTAACTCTTTCAATACCTGACATGAAGTCCATGCAATTTAGCAGAAATATAGACCTCTGTGTATTTTTCAGGAATTTAATTTAATTGTGAGAACACTTGGTGGACTTTCTTTCACTTGGAGGACTTCTATTTTTTGTTAAGTTATAAAATAAATATGCACTCATGATTCTTTCTGAGCCACTTTTGTATAGCACATTCATATAGAGGAATTTGAATCAATGCATATTGTTACACGGGCTGTACTTAGTCATCTTTCAACAGCTGGCTCCTTCCAAACACATTCATCACAAACCCATTCATAAGCCATGGCATTTACAAGACTGTCCACAATGTATGTGTCTTGGTTGTTCCAGTAAAACTAATACCAGAAACAAGTGTATATACATCACCAATATTTTTCCTCCTTAAATTTGTTTAAACATACTTATGGACAAATAAAACAGCCATAGAAGAGTTGTGTCAGTATACAAAATTAGCATTTCAAGTTGTTCAACCTTTGTAGGTGCTTGTATTAAAGCAGTTCAGTTAGGAAAAGTGGTCGAAAAGTTCTTAACATTTGGCTGCAAACGCATATTTTGGTTGTATTGCAGTTTTTTTTTATCACAGTTCTTGCAAAGGATTGTTATAATACACAGTATCTTTGTGAAACTGCTTCATTTTTGCTATGAGAACACAGCAAAAAAAACTGCAATATGTAATCAAAGCCTAAGAACTCATGTACACAGTCATGTTACACCCTAGTCTAATGGCATGTTTTTGCACAATTCATTGATTTAATTTATTTTAATAACATACATTTCACTTGTAAAAACCTAAACCATACAGAATACTTTAACCGTATATTCACACAAACATTGAAACCATTGAAAACAGCTATGAAAAATAACATATTTCATGGCCACTTTGCGTCTGAGGGGCACTCATTATCATGGATCTCTCATAGATTTGAGTTTATTGCGGGATCACTGAAAATAGGATATGTAAAAATGTATAGAAGTTCAGCTCACCTCCTCAATTCATCCTGATCAGCTCCTTTTTTAAAGAGTGCACGGATACAAATAAAATGGGCAGGCTTCCAGAGAAAACTTAAGAAAATGATCAACTTGAAAAAATCCAACACTTAATAAAACTTTATATCATCATTAAAAATAGTGATACAGACCTACAAGTTTCAAACCAAACCTATGGTTCTTACTCATGGTCAGACTGCAAGAAATTTGTCATGCATATATATATTTTGGCAGTGTGACTGTTGGAGTAACATGTTTGTGCCATGGGAGGTAAAGAAAAATGTGTATTTCACCCTGGGAAAGCATGGTGAAAGATACAAGTCTTTGGAAAGTAGGGTGTTTCATTGGCTTGCAGAAAAGTGGGTTGTTAATGAGGTTAATTAGCAGCCAGGTGGAAGAGCTCTACAAGTAAGATGTCAACCCAGCCTTACTTACCGTTCCCTGCTCCTGCCCACACCCACCTCTGCTTACCTTCAGCCCTCCATGGTGCCCTGTGCGTACCATATCATGCCCCTGTCAGCAACGTCCTGACACAATGTGATATGGGACGCACAGGCCATGGGACAGTCTCTGCAATAAAGGGGCATAATTCCATCTGAATAAAGAGGATTTATAATGGGCCAAATTAACTCCCAAACATGTAAGGTAATGGTCACATTTCTGAAAACCATAATCCGATACATCCAATCCTGATCTACTGCTGGGGTGACAATAAATAACAACTTGGATTTCTCTGTATTTACTTTAAAACTCGAAATTTGTTCGAAGTTGTCATGTAAAGTGAACAAATTTTGCAAACTAATATGCAGCTGGGTAGTCATTAGAAGGAGATCGTCCACAAATAAATTGATTTTGTATGAGTGGGTTACGACTATAAAACCCTTTAAGTCTGGATGAACTTGAATCATTTCGGGGAGTGGTTCATCGCAGGGGTTGTGGTGGGAAGTTTTGGGTACGTTGTCGGGCTATCATAGAGGAGTTTAAGGGCTAAGATTAGGGAGTGAGGAAAAACAAAAGCCTGTAGGGTTCGGAAGAGGCCAGAGGACAGTGTCAAAAGATTTTTCATTGTCTAGCACTAACATTAACAGTGGAAAGCGTTGGATATGGGAAGAGTGGATAATATTTAAGGTTCCGCGAATATTATCAGGGGCTTGGTGGGTTGGAATGAATTCACTGATATTCTAGACTTTAAAGCTATTTTAACAAAAGTAGTTTTAATAGCAGAATCGCTACTGTTGCTTTATTGTATAATTTTCTTCATCTTTGATGTGTCGTACTGTAGATCTCTGTGCACACAGCATCTCCTGAGGATATCTGGACATGCCAGGTAAGCTGCTTTTCCTTATTACAATTTTTCCGCAGTGGAGCCAGAAATCTATGTGAACAGGGTTGCTAAAAATCCATCCACCTGGAGTTAATGTGGACTGGAGTCAATGTGGACTGTTATTTGATCTGACATTGGTATGTCATAGAATCCACTCTGAAATCTGTATGAAATCCAAAATGTGTGAACATGCCTTAAAGATCTTTAAATCTCTCTGTCATGCACAGGGCATGCACCTGGCATAACATACAACAGCATATCAGTTTATTGTTTTGATGAAATACAATCAGTAGTATGAATGTTGCTTGCATCAATAGTAATAATAATCATAATAAAAATAAACATTAATAAATGTGTTGTAAATGCTACTTTTAAAACATTACGTTTAAGTAGCCATCAATGAAATCCTTCACTTCTACTGATAACACTACACTATTGATAAACACCTTTGTTTGTCGTGGCTTCTCTACAGGATTGATGCCAGCCTTACATGCTAGCATCAGCAGAACAGGTTGTCCCTGACTAATTTCATCACTAACCTTAACTGTCAGGCAATATCTATAATAGCTAATTAATCATGACATGTCAATGTGGCCTGATGCTCCAGATAACAACCTAACAGGTCTGTGAATACAAAATATGTGGTTCAGGTTTGTTCTTTGGTATATTAAGAACACTTAGAATAAATGTGTGATTAATCTACAGCATATCACTCCTTTAGAAATTGGCTGGTTGGGAAAATTAGATTATGACCTGTTTTCTAGAAAATTTTGTGTTTGTGGAGGGCAAACTTTGCAAAGTTAAAAATGTAGTTAAAATTCAGTGTAGTGTTCATTCCCTTAGGTTATCAACTGACACATTTCAGATAAACAGATTCCTTGTGTCATTTTCTTTATATTTTAACAAGTCACTTCCATCTCAGTTCTTACCCAGAGCATATCAGTGAGCTGTTCATGAAGCCAACCTTTGGTGGCACTAGAGATTTAGAATTTGCTGAGCAGAGGTTGTTATTATGGAAAGGCAAACAGTCAAATGTGCAATGATTTAGTGTTTTTTTTTTTTTCAGATCGGAATAATCTTGTATGTGCATAGTATAGATCTACAAGGACAGGAAGGTGCAATGAAAACACCAGAGAAATATTACAGCAATGGCATCAGTGGGGGTATTAGGGCCCAGACAATATTATCATTCCAAATCTATTTATGTAAGCTGTAGACCTTTCAATACCATCAGCCCTGGGTTACCATCTGATATCCTGAATGGTCAGGTCACGCTGCTTCCTTGTTCTGTAGATTGATTTTGGAGATAACATTTGGCTTGGCTGAAATACTAAATAATAAGCTTCGAATTCACATAATTTCAATAGAGACCTTTCTGCTTCAAATGGACATATGTTATAGAAGTCTCTTCCCATTATGGTAAGATTGCTGCAAGTCTGCAGCCCATCCTGCCATGTAGTTCTCTGTCCAATGATTTGCAAACCTTTTAAAGTGCTGCACTAAGGAAGTTACTTTAGTAATGCATTAGTTCCACTCGGGCAGAATAGTACATTGCCACTTATTTGTATATGTGTTGTGTATTCCCTTGCTATGTGACTGCTATACATTTTAAATGAATGCTATATTATGTGCAAATGTTCAGAGTGACAAGGAACGTGTTACAGGGTTTTCACTTTGAAGTAAACCATCGATGTGTTGTCCTAAGGGACTGAGCAATTAAACCAGTATTACTAAATTTTAAAGAAGTTTAACAGAAGAAAGGTTTTCTGAATCAAGAAGTAACCAATGATGCTACATGTTACATTGTGATTTATTGTTCAATGTCCTGAATTATTAATGGAAAAACATTCTTTAACCCTTTTAACATTGAAAAGGTAAATGCATAAATATCAACACTATCAAGCACTGCAGTAAAGCATTCACTTTAGTGAAATACATTAATCAAGACAAAATTGACTTTAATTGAAACGGCTGTAAAACTTACATTAGGGTAAAGGCCATATGCAAATTGCATTAGTAAATATTAAGTTCTAGAAAATCACAGATTTTTTTTCAATATAATAGCAACTTTATGTCTCGGCAAAAATTAACCCCCAGCAACAATCACATTGCTGAGTAGGATTGCGTGCATAGATTCCCAAAATACTGTAAACTGCTTCCTCAAAACACGGGCTCTTTGTGTCCAAAAATCCTTTTTTGTGATGTGCAAATAAGGCTGAAAGTGCAATGTGGGCACCTCCAAAGCACCCCAAGTTTCCGGCTACCCAGCACTAATAATTTATTTTTTATTAGAGGTCCACTTTTTTATATATAATAATTTCTTTATCTTTTTATATATGTATTTTATGTATAATAATTTCTTATCTTTTTATAACAGGATATCAAATGTTTTGTGACTGATTAGCTAGAATTGGTTTGTGTTGTTTCTCCAACTCTGAGATCTTTGCAGCGCTTTGTCTTTATGCTGGCCGCAAATACAATTGATATATTCAGTGAACAATTCCTGGAATAGAAGCATTGCTGAGCATATGATTTTATTAGTGAAGTTAAATGGTGCCAAGGTAGTATTTCCTCATTACTTATGCCCCATTGTAATGAATTCATTTAATGTAGATGCTTTCCTCATCATGCACTATGGTGTGAATAACTAAAGAGACAAATATCTAATGTTTTAATATTAAGCAGTAGAAATTTAATGAAGTAATTTCAATGTGAATCGTGCTTAGTATGCAACAAAGATTTAAATAACTAATGTCTGTCAAACACATGTAAGAAGACAGAAATAATCTTCCCTAGACCAGATGCTATATCACAGTTTAGTAATTTGTAATTTTACCTTTCAGCAAAGAAACTCTTTGTTTTACCAGTGAGTTTTTCACTTATAACATTAATGGACTCATCTGACACATTGAGATGTTAGCACCCCTTTATTTGTCAGGGCAGAATACAACTGAAACCTATGCACCTACTATAAATTTTGCATTAACTTATATTCCAATTCCTTTCTCTCCCTTAGCATCTTAAAATGTCCCATTAAAACCACAACCCGCAAACCTTCAATAGAGTGGTCTTCACCGGAGAAATGTGCGGCCACAGGGAGATCTGTTCTGCTGTTATTAATGGTGAATCTGTGTGAGTTCATGCACTGACTAAGTCTCTGCCCTGTTTCCCCCACATAGAGGCCTGTGGTGGGACATTGCACACACATTATGAAATACACCACATTGGAAGAGCTGCAGGAAAATGCCCCCCTAATTCTGGGCACCTGTTGTGATTGTGGGACAGGTACACTGTCAGCGGTGTGGATGTGCCTGCAGGTCTTGCACCTGTTTTGCAGGCAAGGTGAGGTGCCATTTTCAGTTGGGGCCTTCAGGGCACTCCGGACAATAATATGCCTCAGGTTTGGTGGTTGTCGAGAGGAAAGGAGAGGGGGGACTGGAAATATGTCCTTGAGTCTGTTGTCCCTATGTGGCACTGGTTGGAGCTCCTTGGCAATCCTTCATAGGATCTCCAGCTGTGGGTTGTAAGTGACAACTAGGAGCACTCGGGCTTCATTCTGGGTCTCTTTATATGTGAGCAGACTGTCTCTGTTAATGGTTGCTGCTTTGTTTAATTGGTTGTCCGTCAATTTTGGTTTGTATCCCAATCGGAGAAATTTTGTCCTCAGATCCTGCAGGTGCTTGTCCAGGTCTGCTTTGTCGGAGCAAATATGATTGTATCGTATAGCCTGGCTGTAAATAATAGATTGTCTTGTATTTTTGGGGTGGAAGCTGTCGTTTCTCAGGTAGGCCGTTCTGTCTGTGGGTTTGTGGTATATTGATGTGAGTAGCCGGTGGTCTTTAATGCATATTGTGGTATCCAGAAAGTGGATTTCACTTTCTGAATAGCTAAGTTTAAGGTTGATGGTAGCGTGAAAGTCATTGAAGTCATTATGGAATTGAAGTAGGGCCTCCTCACCTGCAGTCCAGATGACAAGGATATCACCGATATAACGATGGTAAATCATAGGTTTGGTATTGCATGTTGATAAATATGCTCCTTCCAGTTCTGCCATAAAGATATTTGCATACTGGGGTGCACATCAGGTCCCCATTGAAGTTCCCATTTGCTGTAGATATAGATCCTCTCCAAAAGTAAAATAGTTGTGGCTAAGGATGAATTGTATGAGCTGCGTTACTGGTTTTGTTGGGAGGTTTTCTTTTTCCAGGTGTGCCCGACATGCTGCAACTCCATCCTTGTGAGGAATGTTGGTATACAGGGATTCCACATCCATGGTGGCTAAAATGGTACCCTCACGTAGTTGGCCCAGGGCATTCAGTTTGTTAAGAAGGTCAGTGGTGTCCTGGATATAGCTCGGAGTATCCCTGACAAGGGGTTTTAGGATATTTTCCACCCAACCCAAGAAGTTTTCCGTCAGTGTCCCAATGCCAGAAATTATAGGCCTCCCAGGGTTGCCATCTTTGTGTATCTTTGGGAGCATATAGAAGCAGCCCGGCCTGGGATCCTCTGGGATAAGCCCTTTTACCTGCTTTTGAACCTGGATTGGAAAATTCTTGATCATATCCTTTAGTTGTTTCATATAGGCCTCTGTGGGATCACTTCCAAGTTTGGAGTAATGGATGGGATTTGACAGTTGCCTGTTTGCTTCCTGGATATAGTCTGAGGTGTTCATTATGACTATTGCGCTCCCTTTGTCAGCCGGTTTTATTATTATATCCTGACTTTCTTTCAGTGAAGTAATAGCCTACTGTTCCTGCAGGGTTAGGTTATGCACCTGTTTCTTTTGTTTCTCCAGGATTTCTGATTTTACTTTGCTTCTGAAGCAGTCAATATATGTATCCAGGGCTGCGTTAGTTCCAGGGTGTGAGGTCCAGGTACATTTTTTGGTACGATTCCTTATGGGCTGTTCTATCTCAGAGTCGCTGCTGTATGGAAGGTCTTTGTCATAAAAATATTCCCTCAATCTTATTTTTTCTGAAAAAAATCCTCCATATCATTGTAGAGTTTGATATGGTCAGTCTGTGCTGAGGGGCAGAAGGAGAGACCTTTGGACCTGAGGCGTATTATTGTCTGGAGTGCCCTGAAGGCCCCAACTGAAAATGGCACCTCACCTTGCCTGCAAAACAGGTGCAAGACCTGCAGGCACATCCATACCGCTGACAGTGTACTTGTCCCACAGTCACAACAGGTGCACAGAATTAGGGGGACATTTTCCTGCAGGTCTTCCAATGTGGTGTATCTCATAATGTGTGTGCAATGTCCCACCACAGGCCTCTATATGGGGGAAACAGGGCAGAGACTTAGTCAGTGCATGAACTCACACAGATTCACCATTAATAACAGCAGAAAAGATCTCCCAGTGGCCACACATTTCTCCAGAGAAGACCACTCTTTTGAAGGTTTGCGGGTTGTGGTTTTAATGGGAAATTTTAAGACACAGAGGGAGAGAAAGGAATGGAAATATAAGTTAATGCAAAAATTTCAAACTCTGCAATTTGGACTTAATATTCACACCAGTTTCATGTCACACTATGTATGAACTGTGAAGGTCACAAATCACCACCTGATTGCAAACAGATAACAGCAAGAATTACTGATCCCTCCGTCACACCCCACAAGTTTTCCAGATTGTTTATTTCTTGACCTGTTATAAATAACTTCTCTACTTATATTGCAATTTGTTGTTGTAAGATCCTTTGAAGATCCATGTCTTGTGTGTGTATAAGGAGTGTGTGAATTTTCAGTTTCTTGTATAACACAATGTCTGAAGAAGAGAGATAGTACTCTAGAAAGCTCACTATCAAATATACTCAGTTAGCCTCTAAAAGGTATCGCCTGATTTTTACACATTAGGGCAGATTTACTAATACTGTCTACATTTATCAAAGGTTCTCATGTTATTTGATACATGAATCCCATTATTAGACAGTCTCATCTAACTTTACACCTCCTATTAGTTGTCTTAGTTTAGGCCAGAAATATGAGGCTCAATTTGGCACACAGTGTCACAAGTTTGGCCATGTTCCTTTCCAATGAGATCACACCTTTTTTTGGACAAGTCCTGAAAGTGTCATAAACATTTGGTAAATGTGGCACAGGCATGTTAGACAGTGTTTTAGTGCATGTTACACCATAATTCTGGTACATCTTGGTTAGTGAATTCCCCACTATCTTGAAAATCAGTGAATACATTTATAATGGGAGTTTATTCTTTTTTTAACCAGGTCTTCCACTGAAGTGAGTGTCTAATGCTTGTTTCTCTCTATATTTTAAGTGAACCTAGCATGATAATAATAGAAGTACACTCACAGCTTAGTAGACTAGAGCAACAAAAATAACTAAATAAATAAAACATTTAAACTTACATTATGTATAATTATTACTCCTGAGTTTAAGCAGAAAATGCAGCTCAATCTAGGAGTTTATCATACATCTTCATAATAATCTTTCCTCAGTTGGAATGTTACCTTATTTAAGTAGGGAATTGAACCTATCCTAAGATTTGGTTATTTTACATATAAATGTGCTGATGTGTAAGACAAAGAGAAAGCGATGAAGGGAAAGCAATTCCTTGTTGAATATACCCACAGCAGGGTATTTCACAGCTACAGTACACTCTATTTAAATTGTTCTTCTGCCTGCTGCTTAATTTAAACCTCCAGTTTTCCTGATGCAATGTGTTTGTTTCTGCTATTAGTGTTGCTTTTAACATCTTCACAGTTATTGTAGTTAGGGGTGTAAATGATTGCATACATATGTAGCTGCTGCCTCTCTATTGCATTGTGACTGCAAAGAATTAGCTCTGGTAGTAAAGTTCTTTTGTCAGCTCCTGTGTGATAATGACAGCTGTGACACATCAGCAGCCAGCAATGACATTTGTTTCTTGTTACATGTATGGAATATTATATTGGACAATATCTGACACAAGGGATCATATAATGAATTGAGAACAATATCTCATGTTTGTTTTCTTGTTGGATTACAATAAATTGGTCCTGAAAAGAAATGCTTCAATCTTTTTGTGTATTTACATCTAGAAAATTACTTTGATGTCATTAACCCCATGCTAGCTTATCTTTTTATTTGATCTTCCACATAGTTTAAAACCTCAAACACAAGTATCTTACTTACAATTTTCTGCCACTGGGCTCTGACAGCACAGCATTACATACTGCCATATAAAATGAGCATGTGAACCCCTACATTAAAAGACCCATCAATATTTTTCAGTGTTAGCTATTGTTAGGCAGTGGACATGAAACAGACTTCAAAACAGCAGCATGTTCCAAGTGGAAGAGGGTGTCATATGATCGAACGACTAGAGTCATGTATTTTTCAACACCTCAAGTATATGCTGTTAACTTTGGCCAAGAATAGCTGATTTTAAAGGGTCTGTAATTCATCTTCTAGCAGATGTGTTGCATTCGGCAATAAGTGTTTTATTTGAGACTATGATAGAACTCTTCTAAGCAGGGCTCAACATAATAAGAAGATGAAATAAGATAATAAGATGAAAGCTCATTGTTTATGTAAGGCAAGGTACAATATAAGCTTTTATTATTTTCAATAATATACAGTGCCTTGAGAAAGTATTCAGCCCCCTTGAACTTTTCAACCTTTTGCCACATTTCAGGCTTCAAACATAAAAATATAAAATTTTAATTTTTTTGGTGAAGAATCAACAACAAGTGGGACACAATTGTGAAGTGGAACAAAATTTATTGGTTATTTTAAACTTTTGTAAAAAATAAAAAACTGAAAAGTGGGGTGTGCAATATTATTCGGCCCCTTTACTTTCAGTGCAGCAAACTCACTCCAGAAGTTCAGTGAGGATCTCTGAATGATCCAATGTTGTCCTAAATGACTGATGATGATAAATATAATCCACCTGTGTGTAATCAAGTCTCCATATAAATGCACCTGCTCTGTGATAGTCTCAGGGTTCTGTTTAAAGCGCAGAGAGCATCATGAAGACCAAGGAACACACCAGGCAGGTCCGTGATACTGTTGTGGAGAAGTTTAAAGCCGGATTTGGATACAAAAAGATTTCCCAAACTTTAAACATCCCAAGGAGCACTGTGCAAGCGATCATGTTGAAATGGAAGGAGTATCAGACCACTGCAAATCTACCAAGACCCGGCCGTCCCTCTAAACTTTCATCTCAAACAAGGAGAAGACTGATCAGAGATGCAGCCAAGAGGCCCATGATCACTCTGGATGAACTGCAGAGATCTACAGCTGAGGTGGGAGAGTCTGTCCATAGGACAACAATCAGGCATACACTGTACAAATCTGGCCTTTATGGAAGAGTGGCAAGAAGAAAGCCATTTCTCAAAGATATCCATAAAAAGTCTCGTTTAGAGTTTGCCACAAGCCACCTGGGAGACACACCAAACATGTGGAACAAGGTGCTCTGGTCAGATGAAACCAAAATTGAACTTTTTGGCCACAATGCAAAATGATATGTTTGGAGTAAAAGCAACACAGCTCATCACCCTGAACACACCATCCCCACTGTCAAACATGGTGGTGGCAGCATCATGGTTTGGGCCTGCTTTTCTTCAGCAGGGACAGGGAAGATGGTTAAAATTGATGGGAAGATGGATGGAGCCAAATACAGGACCATTCTGGAAGAAAACCTGTTGGAGTCTGCAAAAGACCTGAGACTGGGACGGAGATTTATCTTCCAACAAGACAATGATCCCAAACATAAAGCAAAATCTACAATGGAATGGTTCACAAATAAACGTATCCAGGTGTTAGAATGGCCAAGTCAAAGTCCAGACCTGAATCCAATCAAGAATCTGTGGAAAGAGCTGAAAACTGCTGTTCACAAACGCTCTCCATCCAACCTCACTGAGCTCGAGCTGTTTTCCAAGGATAGAATGGGCAAGAATTTCAGTCTCTCGATGTGCAAAACTGATAGAGACATACCCCAAGCGACTTGCAGCTGTAATCGCAGCAAGAGGTGGCGCTACAAAGTATTAACTTAAGGGGGCCAAAATAATTTGGCACGCCCAACTTTTCAGTTTTTTATTTTTTACAAAAGTTTAAAATATCCAATAAATTTCGTTCCACTTCACAATTGTGTCCCACTTGTTGATTCTTCACCAAAAAATTAAAATTTTATATCCTTATGTTTGAAGCCTGAAATGTGGCAAAAGTTTGAAAAGTTCAAGGGGGCCGAATACTTTCGCAAGGCACTGTATAACTTATAAATTAACCATCAATAAGACGCTTATTAATCAGGACAAACCTACTGCAATAAAGGAATCTATAAAATGTTCCTATAAAGCTAAACTAGAGGATTTTACTGAATTAATGAGTGGGAAAATCGACATACAAAAGCATTCCAAAGTATTTTCACTAACTGGAAGGGCTAAGTGAAAGGGGAGCACTGAAATATATATATATATATATATATATATATATATATATACAGTCATATGAAAAAGTTTGGGCACCCCTATTAATCTTAATCATTTTTAGTTCTAAATATTTGGGTGTTTGCAACAGCCATTTCAATTTGATATATCTTATTAGATATACTGATGGACACAGTAATATTTCAGGATTGAAATGAGGTTTACATGACAGTGGTTCCTCTTTCAATTGCTGTTTCATGCTCCACACCCCTTTTGGGTCTAACCTAGGCACAACATGTGTAAGGATGCACAAAACCATAGGTACAACTCAGTAAAAAAGGGGCTCAATGCCACCTTACAGGGGTTGTCTAGTAGGTAACTACTTTAAAAACAGCCTCAAAATGAATTGAATAAATAATATTAGTACTTATTTTTACCAATCACCGACCTTTCCTATTCTGATGTGCCCAGGACCCCCGATAGTTTCAGTTTTTTGGTCTATCTTGACACTTACGTGTCAAGAGGTACTAGGAAGTAGAGACTGACAGCGGACCTTAGAAGTGTCAGAACAAGGGAATCAGGGATCAGTTAGGTGAGTTTATTCTCTGACACCATTCTGAAGCTTTTTTCAAAAATAAGTTTCATGGGCAATAAAAAACATGCAGTAAATACATACAGTCATATGATGAAAAAGTTTGGGCACCCCTATTAATCTTAATCATTTTTAGTTCTAAATATTTGGGTGTTTGCAACAGCCATTTCAATTTGATATATCTAATAACTGATGGACACAGTAATATTTCAGGATTGAAATGAGGTTTATTGTACTAACAGAAAATGTGCAATATGCATTAAACCAAAATTTGACCGGTGCAAAAGTATGGGCACCTCAACAGAAAAGTGACATTAATATTTAGTAGATCCTCCTTTTGCAAAAATAACAGTCTCTAGTCGCTTCCTGTAGCTTTTAATCAGTTCCTGGATCCTGGATGAAGGTATTTTTGACCATTCCTCTTTACAAAACAATTCCAGTTCAGTTAAGTTTGATGGTCGCCGAGCATGGACAGCCCGTTTCAAATTATCCCACAGATGTTCAATGATATTCAGGTCTGGGGACTGGGATGGCCATTCCAGAACATTGTAATTGTTCCTCTGCATGAATGCCTGAGTAGATTTGGAGCTGTGTTTTGGATCATTGTCTTGCTGAAATATCCATCCCCGGCGTAACTTCAAATTCGTCACTGATTCTTGTACATTATTCTCAAGAATCTGCTGATACTGAGTTGAATCCATGCGACCCTCAACTTTAACAAGGTTCCCGGTGCCGGCATTGGCCACACAGCCCCAAAGCATGCTGGAACCTCCACCAAATTTTACAGTGGCTATCAAGTGTTTTTCTTGGAATGCTGTGTTTTTTTGACGCCATGCATAACGCCTTTTTGTATGACCAAACAACTCAATCTTTGTTTCATCAGTCCACAGGACCTTCTTCCAAAATGAAGCTGGCTTGTCCAAAGGTGCTTTTGCATACCTCAGGCGACTCTGTTTGTGGCGTGCTTTCAGAAACGGCTTCTTTCGCATCACTCTCCCATACAGCTTCTCCTTGTGCAAAGTGTGCTGTATTGTTGACCGATGCACAGTGACACCATCTGCAGCAAGATGATGCTGCAGCTCTTTGGAGGTGGTCTGTGGATTGTCCTTGACTGTTCTCACCATTCTTCTTCTCTGCCTTTCTGATATTTTTCTTGGCCTGCCACTTCTGGGCTTGACAAGAACTGTCCCTGTGGTCTTCCATTTCCTTACTATGTTCCTCACAGTGGAAACTGACAGGTTAAATCTCTAAGACAACTTTTTGTATCCTTCCCCTGAACAACTATGTTGAACAATCTTTGTTTTCAGATCATTTGAGAGTTGTTTTGAGGAGCCCATGATGCCACTCTTCAGAGGAGAATCAAATAGGAGAACAACTTGCAATTGGCCACCTTAAATACCTTTTCTCATGATTGGATACACCTGGCTATGAAGTTCAAAGCTCAGTGAGGTTACAAAACCAATTTTGTGCTTCAGTAAGTCAGTAAAAAGTAGTTAGGAGTATTCAAATCAATAAAATGATAAGGGTACCCAAATTTTTGCACCGGTCAAATTTTGGTTTAATGCATATTGCACATTTTCTGTTAGTACAATAAACCTCATTTCAATCCTGAAATATTACTGTGTCCATCAGTTATTAGATATATCAAATTGAAATGGCTGTTGCAAACACCCAAATATTTAGAACTAAAAATGATTAAGATTAATAGGGGTGCCCAAACTTTTTCATATGACTGTATATATACATAAAGAGAGAGAGAGAGTATTGCAATTATCTGAGTGGTTCTTTGCTGAGAGTACACTGTTATTTTTATCTATTTGTGATAATAGAAGAGGTAACAGGTTTTTGGCCATAAACAGCACAGCAGCAATAGATGTAGCAGTTAATTGTGAGTATCCGGTACTATAACAGAGAAATAAAGTACATTCTACTAAAGTAGCATTCCTGACAAAGATTTTTATTCTCTGTCGTATTAGAAGAGCAAATAGTGTAAATTGTAGTAAAGGTAATTTTCTTCATGGTGACTGCATTATCTGAGTTATCCACTCTTTTCTTATCCACAGCTGTGTTATGTGACCAGCAATCAAACTGAAACTGTTTCTTATCAGTGGACAAAAATTCTGTTTCTCCATGTATTCCTATGAGAGACTCATTGTGAGTTTCATAGGGATTAGTGGAAAAACAGATCTCTTTCCAATGCATGAAAGGGAGGCTACAAGTTCCTCCAAGCATATTCAACTGCCACCACCACATTACAGAGCACTTTATAGTGAGCTTAAAGCCCACCACCAGTGCGCCAGCTGACTCATTTTCCGTATTTTTCACAGTTATTTTCTCCAAATCTAAAAAAGTTGCATATATAACAAAGGAATGTTGGCTATCACTGTAATGAGCTCTGTAACATGAAGGTAGAGTTGAATATGCTTGGGGGAGGTGGCAGACACCCTTGAAAAAAATTGTACAGTGACTAAAAACCAGAGTACTGTATGAGTAAAGTATGATGCAGTAGCTTAATGAATATCTTTAGACTATCTATCTATCTATCTATCTATCTATCTAAGTAGATAAGGACAGGCAGCACTCCAAATTGATGAATAAAAAGTGTTGCGTGGATTTATTCCTTCAGCAGTTGGAATAAATCCACACATCACTTTTAATTTATCAATTTGGAGTGCTGCCTATTCCTTATCTACTTAGATAGGTAGATAGATAGTCTAAAGATATTCATTAAGCTACAGCATCATACTTTACTTATACAGTACTCTGGTTTTTAGTCCCTGTACCATTTTTTCAAGGGTGTCTGCCACCTCCCCAAAGCATCACTTTTTATTCATCAATTTACAGTGCTGCATGTTCCTTATCTACTTGGCTATTGAGGAACCCTATGCCAGGTCCATTTGGCTTTGCGCCCTCCCTGGGAAGGATTTTATACATGGTGCTGCTCTTGACTTCATTAGACTTCTATCTATCTATCTATCTATCTATCTATCTATCTATCTATCTATCTTTATTAATATGTGTGCCTGTTTCACGTATTTGAGGTTAATACATGACAGTGGTTCCTCTTTCAATTGCTGTTTCATGCTCCACACCCCTTTTGGGTCTAACCTAGGCACAACATGTGTAAGGATGCACAAAACCATAGGTACAACTCAGTAAAAAAGGGGCTCAATGCCACCTTACAGGGGTTGTCTAGTAGGTAACTACTTTAAAAACAGCCTCAAAATGAATTGAATAAATAATATTAGTACTTATTTTTACCAATCACCGACCTTTCCTATTCTGATGTGCCCAGGACCCCCGATAGTTTCAGTTTTTTGGTCTATCTTGACACTTACGTGTCAAGAGGTACTAGGAAGTAGAGACTGACAGCGGACCTTAGAAGTGTCAGAACAAGGGAATCAGGGATCAGTTAGGTGAGTTTATTCTCTGACACCATTCTGAAGCTTTTTTCAAAAATAAGTTTCATGGGCAATAAAAAACATGCAGTAAATACATACAGTCATATGATGAAAAAGTTTGGGCACCCCTATTAATCTTAATCATTTTTAGTTCTAAATATTTGGGTGTTTGCAACAGCCATTTCAATTTGATATATCTAATAACTGATGGACACAGTAATATTTCAGGATTGAAATGAGGTTTATTGTACTAACAGAAAATGTGCAATATGCATTAAACCAAAATTTGACCGGTGCAAAAGTATGGGCACCTCAACAGAAAAGTGACATTAATATTTAGTAGATCCTCCTTTTGCAAAAATAACAGCCTCTAGTCGCTTCCTGTAGCTTTTAATCAGTTCCTGGATGAAAGTATTTTTGACCATTCCTCTTTACAAAACAATTCCAGTTCAGTTAAGTTTGATGGTCGCCGAGCATGGACAGCCCGTTTCAAATTATCCCACAGATGTTCAATGATATTCAGGTCTGGGGACTGGGATGGCCATTCCAGAACATTGTAATTGTTCCTCTGCATGAATGCCTGAGTAGATTTGGAGCTGTGTTTTGGATCATTGTCTTGCTGAAATATCCATCCCCGGCGTAACTTCAAATTCGTCACTGAGTCTTGTACATTATTCTCAAGAATCTGCTGATACTGAGTTGAATCCATGCGACCCTCAACTTTAATAAGGTTCCCGGTGCCGGCATTGGCCACACAGCCCCAAAGCATGCTGGAACCTCCACCAAATTTTACAGTGGCTATCAAGTGTTTTTCTTGGAATGCTGTGTTTTTTTGACGCCATGCATAACGCCTTTTTGTATGACCAAACAACTCAATCTTTGTTTCATCAGTCCACAGGACCTTCTTCCAAAATGAAGCTGGCTTGTCCAAATGTGCTTTTGCATACCTCAGGCGACTCTGTTTGTGGCGTGCTTTCAGAAACGGCTTCTTTCGCATCACTCTCCCATACAGCTTCTCCTTGTGCAAAGTGTGCTGTATTGTTGACCGATGCACAGTGACACCATCTGCAGCAAGATGATGCTGCAGCTCTTTGGAGGTGGTCTGTGGATTGTCCTTGACTGTTCTCACCATTCTTCTTCTCTGCCTTTCTGATATTTTTCTTGGCCTGCCACTTCTGGGCTTAACAAGAACTGTCCCTGTGGTCTTCCATTTCCTTACTATGTTCCTCACAGTGGAAACTGACAGGTTAAATCTCTGAGACAACTTTTTGTATCCTTCCCCTGAACAACTATGTTGAACAATCTTTGTTTTCAGATCATTTGAGAGTTGTTTTCAGGAGCCCATGATGCCACTCTTCAGAGGAGATTGAAATAGGAGAACAACTTGCAATTGGCCACCTTAAATACCTTTTCTCATGATTGGATACACCTGGCTATGAAGTTCAAAGCTCAGTGAGGTTACAAAACCAATTTTGTGCTTCAGTAAGTCAGTAAAAAGTAGTTAGGAGTATTCAAATCAATAAAATGATAAGGGTACCCAAATTTTTGCACCGGTCAAATTTTGGTTTAATGCATATTGCACATTTTCTGTTAGTACAATAAACCTCATTTCAATCCTGAAATATTACTGTGTCCATCAGTTATTAGATATATCAAATTGAAATGGCTGTTGCAAACACCCAAATATTTAGAACTAAAAATGATTAAGATTAATAGGGGTACCCAAACTTTTTCATATGACTGTATACTAAACTACATATACATACAACTGAGATCAAAGAAACCACTGCAAATCAAAGAAGATAATTAAGTAAAATTTTTCATTTTATTTAAGCCATTAAACATAGAGCTGGGGATATTTTCCACTATATTTTAGGTTACAGTTTCACACCTATATCATATACTTAAATACATGTCTTTTTGCAATATTTTTAAAGTGTAATTTAATCCAAAAGCATGATCACATTCCAAGTATATTGTAAGCTATTCATTGATCAGTATAGATTCAACTCGTGCTACATCGTCATAATAACAATGGCAGGTACTACCCAACAGCCCAAGGGGGGTCAATGTGACTTTTTCTTCCCCCCGCACAGTAATGAAGTTGGGGACTGGTTTCATTACATTATAAAATGCTTGAAATCCTTGCCAGAAGACACTTAGGCCTAATTCACTAATAATGTAATGTAGTTATTATTTTATCCTTCTTTACAGTCATTAAAACTGAGTTAGCATGTGTATAGCTATTTTATTAATCTAAGTTATTGTTTATTATTAATTACTAAGTTGGGGACAACTTTGTTCCTTACATGAAATTAAAGATATTTGGTTGTCTTCCATCATGCAGATAAAAATAAAGGATAGAGCTGAAGTTTTGAAAATTACAGCTATGCTTTATTAAAAAACATAAGCAACAGATTAACTTTTATGGAGCAGTAGAATATTATGTAGCCAGTGATTCTGAGTTTGGCTATAATCTTTCAGTGAGCACAGGAGCTGGTAAAGTATAGACAGAGCATAGGTCGATATGTTCAATAAGAGAAAACAAATGTACTTGCACCCTGCATGATATGTAAGTTTAACAAGTGTTCTCTGCCACCTGGCCAAGGACAGGATAATACTAGATATGCAGTTATTCTGCCTCACATAGCTTTCAGAGTTACTCATTACTACAGCACCGGCTTCAGTGGACAGCTCCGTCAGTAAGGGAATTACTACACCCTGTTACACCTCCAATCCACTTCACATCAGGCCTGATGCAGCCATGCGTGCAGGAACTGCTAGAGCTCTGCATTTTCCCAACTGAATGTCTCACACCAACACAATACAAGTGACAGCCTGTTCCTATAATTGCAAAATGAATTTATTGTTCCCCTGAAGGCTAAATAAACCAGGAAGTCACTGGCTTGTTATTTAAAATGTGCCATGCTTTAGTAAGCTGCAAGGAGATTTTTTGACACACCATAGCAATAACCATTCACAAAGAGATGAATTTCTATCATACGGTGTGTATTATTTCAGTACTAAGCTCCTATTACAGATCCAGTGCACCTGGTTGGAGAGTCACAAGATGGACTATTCTGTATATTAGAGAATGGAGGAATGAATTGTAAGAGGTGTTCATCTGATGGGATTGTGTGATCATAAGTGATGTAATAATAGTTTATGTTATGGATGTAGCTGTGTGTTTGATTCCTAGCTACTTTTAATGTCAACACCTTTTAATAGTTGTGCCTAGAAAAAAGACTATTTGGCATTATATTTAAACTTGTGCTGGTAGTATACTTCTGGTCTAGAGAAACTTGGGCTAAATAATCATGGATATATACTATTCTGAAAGTTCTTAAAGACCCTTTCAATCTCATAAAGTTAAGACATATTGCTAGGGTATGTCATCACTTTATCACAGAGCAGGGTCTAACTTCTGGAACCCCCACAGATGCAGAGAATGAAGGTGATGCAGTTCTGGTCATTACTACACATCTGAACATCCAGCACCCAGCTGTGTAGGGAAGTGCACTGCCACTCTATTAATGTGAAAGGGGTTGACTGCAGTTTACTGACAGCTAAGATGCACCATATCTACAACCCCTTCATTCTCAGGTTTGGTGGGCCTCTCAGAGGTCAGACCCCAACCAATCATAAGGTTATGACATACCCTAGCAATACTTTCTCATCTTATAAACTGGCAATATCCCTTTAATATACACTAGTTTAATGGCTAGATGTGGGGACATCCCAAAATTAGGTGAATTAGCCACTTAGTGCATCCTTAGGCTAATTTCACAGGCCATAGAAACAGAATGCAGCTGTGATCGTAAAATTCTGGGCTGAAATCCCATGGTAAATCAACTCTGTATGTACAGTAATTGGGTTAAAAACATGATTTTCCTTCAAATTTTGCCATGGATTTCCCATCTCTCAACAGCATATTTGAGAATGTTTGGAAGGTTTTAGTCAAATGTGGCAGTTGCTAAAGAAAAAAAAGCACACACACCTAATGCAAAGAGTACACACTAACACTGGGCGGTTCATTGAAAAATAATCGTGATCGGAAGTCAGCTCAATGAATCGATATAAACTTGCCCACATTGATTATTTCATTTTTTTTGCATCCATGCCATCCTGACTCACACTACCATTGGGTAAAGCATATGTTGCTAAATGTACACTATCGAATCAGGATTGCTAATATGTGAATAACCAAAACCAAAATTTTGTAGCATATAAATATGTGGTGTGACATGTAAAAAGGGAAGTGTCCTGAAATAATCATTCATTAATCGTAATCGAGGTAAAACTCTCTGTTGCTCATGATATTGATTTAGGTCATAATCGCCTAGCAATAGTGCACTCTCAATATATTTTTCTAACTTCATTGTTTCAGTGTGCATTCATTTTTTTGTCTATATTTTTTTCTTTAGTAACTTAGTAATATTATAATAATAATAATTATTATTATTATGTTCTAGTGAATCCCATCCACACATTGTGCAAAAAAATGCGCAGCAGATACGCTGAGACTTCAAAAACCGTTGTGGTTTTGGAAGTTGCAGCATGTCAATTATACCTAAGGAAATGCTGACAGTTTCTCTATAGGTATAATGGAAGCAGAAAGTCCGCAGAGGGACTTTCTGTGAAAAGCACTGTGGGAAAAACCGTTATGTGTTGCCGTTGCGGTTTTTCTCACAGCGCTTTTTTGATGCGTGCCGTGAGGCCTTAGCCTTAAAGTTTCCCACTAATTACATATTAACACCTAGCTTAACAAGAGACATGATGAGATACAAACGCACCCTTGGTAGTACATTCGCTCAAGACAATTTTACAATGACTGGTGAGTAACAAGCATGGGTCCTATCAATTAGATTAGGACATGTCACAATTTAATCTGGGCGTCTACAGTTATAGATCTGGCAAGTGAATGGACATTGACATACACTTTACTACTGGGGACACTTTACTTTTTGACACCAATAGCTCCAAACAAAATGTCATTTTCTGGCATTTATAAATAGGTTTTATTTGTAAAAATATTGACTCTTGTTCATCCATGATAATGTTCAATTTTCTTGCGTTTGCTGTTTGCACATACATCTCAAAAAACAGAAGGAGGTCCATTATGTCCCAACCCACTGAAAAACGTCACGATTGCACAGATGCAATCTCTGCGCAGACATAAATAATGCAATGGTCCACAGAGAAAAAAATGGACATATGAATACCATACTCATATAAGCTGGGTTCACACTGTGTTTTCTGCAAAACACTCATTGTAAAAATCTGATGAGTGCTTTGCCTGTGGAAACCATGGCAGAAACCTTGAGGCACTTGCACTCTCTGGTCAGCCTCTTCAAAATGGTTGATCAGCATTTGCCCACACGGCACAATTTCACACAGAGAATCTGACCTCAAAGCTGCGGCAAGATAGGGCATAAACCTTCTTTTTTTTTAGCATGCTGGAAAAAGGAGTTGGTCACTGCCTCCCATTGAAAACAATGGGAGAAACATTTGGGCATTTTTGGGCAGATTTTAAGGTTGACAAAGCTCCAAAATCAGCTCCAATAAAAGCAATGTAAATTCACACACAGAATTAAATGAGCCTGTGTTGTCTTTGGAAAACATAGACATCATGTGGACATAAACTACTGACATGTGAATGAAGTAAAAGAGAACTCTACATTCCAGTTAACATTTCTCATGGTTTTGTTAAAATGCAGACCAAAATCTTAATGAGCACCACTAAATGGAGTCCGGACATCTATTTTTACTACATTATCAGTTTGGGACCCTACAACCTAGTTACCACCTAAATAGAGTGCCATTAAACCTGTTTTGGTGTATGAATGAGGCCTAATACTGAAAAGCAAAACATATTGTAACCCAAAAATTTGTGATTCTATGCTGTCCTACCCAACTGGCAAGGATCTGTTTGATGGGACAGCATAGAATAACTATAGTAAGTATATTACAGTTTGTTTTCATTGCCAGTGTTAGGCATATTGAAATGGCATAGAAAGAAATGTAAATTTCTTAAAGGGGAACCTGTTTGCACTCCTGACATATATGTTTAGGTAAATCATTGAGTTACCAATAAAATAGAAATGCTGGAGAAACTTCTTAGAACTCTTCAATGTGCTGTACCTTTATTATTTCTCTTGGACATTATGAAAACTGAACTGAGTGTATATATTGATGTAAATATTAAAACTGACAACAGGGTGTTACCATTCCCTTTGTCTGTGGGCATGTCCTTACGCAGTCTAACAGTGTCCAATCACTGCTGATAGGGTCAAACTATATAGGGACACATCCATTTATTCATAAACTTCATAAGTTTACAGAAGAAATAACCGAGGAACAATGCAAGTTCTAAAGATATATGTTCCAGGATTATTTGGGAATATGAGTATTTACTCACATAACAGAGATATTAGAAGAGCAGAAAAATCCAAGCCAGAACACTAAAGGGACATTTAAAAAGGTTCTGCTTTGTCAAAAGTGGGTGTGGTACCTCGAAAAGTTTTACTTTCCTCTTCACATTGAAACAGGCCCCATCACACGAAGGACATCATGTGATGGGTACAATGCCTCCTAACACCACCTTCCTCCACAGAGTCCACTTTCTTATAATGGGGTCTGTCACTTTGATGGGAGGAATAGTGTGCATGCTGTGATATTCTTCCCATTAAATCAGGCTCAAAATGAAATCTAACTTTGTTAACATTTATAAAGTACTTTGAAAGTACTTGGTTGGAATTTTTCATTAGGGGGAACTTTCCTTCAAAAGGCTGAGAAACACTAGTGTAGACAAAACATCTGCCACATTACAACTAATTTTAAAGGGTTTTGTCACTATAACACTTTTAAAACACAAGTACTGTACTAGTAAAACTAGCCCCATTAATTTGATGTCAGTCATATCTGAAATAGTGTTCTGAGGCTTCTGTAACTTGCATTTATTTCAAGGTAGAGTGACTGCGCATGTACTGGCACTTGTCCCCTCATTCCCAGGATTGATGACGGTCACAGCAACCAGACCAGCACTAATCACATTGTATGACATGTCTAATAGAAAAGTCACTGAAGTGTCTTGGGAGAAAATTTGCTGTCATATGATGTACACCAATGACATCTGCTGGGTTCCATCATGGTGTCCAACATTTTACCAGAAAAAATGGTTCTGCATAGAGAGTTACTTTCTCTGTGAAATGTGATGAAATCTGCAATGGAGCCTCCCACGCGTATGTGAATAGAGCCTAAATCTGGCAAAAACCAGTGCTATTTCTCAATTTACAGCATTATCTGCGGTTGAGTCTTTAGTGCCTAGTAAACATATATTAATATAATAGATGCAATAGATATACCGGCAGTCCTATGTAAAACAACGCCACATTATCTGGGTGCACTGTCAAAGATGACACCATTATCTGTATTCAGAAACACTGGTACCTCGACTAAGTGTGCCTGAATGTCAGTGTATGTTTGTGTGTATGTGAGAATATGTGTGTGTGTGTGTGTGAGAACGCATGTGAATACGAAGGGGCCACAACACAAAGGGCACCCAAGCAAACGAGGCGTGTGTGTGTATCCCACATTCTAGCTAAAGCAGTAAAGGACTGTGAGGACAAGGCGCAGCCAGAAGGAAACTTCTCATCAGTCTCTGCTATGAAGAGAGAGATGAAAGGACTCCTTCACTTCATGTGTCCAAGACAACCAGAGAGTATGTGTATTAATAAAGAGGCAGACACACAGAGAGCACCTCACCAGCCTATTACACAATGCCAGAATAAACTGCCCATTCACATACAATAGGCATCCATGGATTGTACATTTCTCAGGCCGCATCATTAACACAGTATTAAGCAGCCTGCATCCATGCAGTAAAGAGTATGCGATCTGCAGTACAGAGGTGGTATGCTGTGCCAGGCTGGAGGCTCTGCTACTGATGCTGGCACAGGTGATGTGTGAAGGTCCTGTCTGGAGAGTGGAATCCCAGGGCCAGGAAGGAAAGCCCCGCTTGTCCTGTTCTGTGGGAGGGGGTGACAGGTCACAGCTCGGGGGAGAGGAGGGGGTGTAGACACTGCCGTGGAGGAAGGGGGCAGGCGTGACGTCACAGTCTCAGCACAGGGAAAGTTGCGCTGAGCTCTGGCACTGTTTAAATAAGGAGGCAGCGGGCAGCGGGGGCACTGACACAATAAATAATCCACCTCTATTACCATCCAGCCCTGTACCCGCCGTGGGAGGGAGAGAGGAGAAAGGGAGGGCAGCGGCATCACACATTCCTCCCAGAGAACAGGAGGGAGAAGCAGCGCAGCCTCCGCAATCAGCAGCAGCAGCACAAGCATCAGCTGCAGCGAGGACTGTACCCACCGTGTCTACAGCTCTGCCCTCCTCACCACTGGATGCCTGCATCGGAATGAAGCCATCCAGCCAGCTGGAGTAATCCCACTGGCCGGTGCCAGGGTGGAAGGAGCACTGGGGGAGGCAGAGCAGCGAGCCTCTGCAGAGCAACACGTAAGGGAGCAGCTACTACAGAAAAGAGCCTGTTTCCTAGGACAAGTTGGCGCACACGGCAAGGAGGGAGGAATCTTCTGAGCACCCCGACCCGACTGGAAGGAGCAGGGGCAGCAGCAGCGCCCACGGGGAAATGGGCATGAATTGACCGGGGAAAAGGGATAATTGATGGCTCCCATCTATTGCGCAATCGTGCCCAGTCTCCTGGCCAACTCCGAGGAACAGAAAGCTGATTCATGGATGGTTGGGGGCTTCCAGAGCATGGTGCCTGAGACTTTACTGTGAGCTCCGGGAGCCCTTCATGCATCGCTGTGCTCGGGATTCACTGTGTTACTTTGTGGGGATTCGCTGACTTGGGAAGCGACATGCAGCTCCTGAAGGCTTTATGGGCACTAGCAGGAGCGGCCATCTGCTGTTTGCTTCTATTTCTTATCCACTCTCAGTTCCTTAAAGAAGGTAAATATTCTTATGTTGGAGCGTGCTGTCATTATTAGCCTGGGTGTAGTGCTGCTGCTACTGCTGCTGGGTACTGGATGCGGTAAGATGCGCTGTGTTGGGCACAGCTCCCATTTAGCGGCAATTAACGGTGAAGTGCATGGAGCTGTGCATTGTGCAGGTGGAATGACTCGCTCAGAGCTGGGAAGGGAAAAAAATCCTGTTGAGTAATTGGCTTGTTTGGAATCCAGATCAATAGGTGCCCTGATCCCCTTTTATTCAGCAAGTTTTCAATAGATGGCACTAAAGTTCTATGGAAAGGGCAGCGGAGTGCACAGAGGATGCAGAGGATTCTGCAGCTCAGGCCCCAAGCCATTCACTAGTCTCTAGTCTCTACTCCAAACAAACTCGCTGAACTGGATTTTGGGTGGTCACTGACTAGCAACCATCCCAATGGAAATCCACAGTGTGAAAGGTTAATGGAGTTAAGTGGTGTTCTCTTTACATAGCCATAGCATCTGCAGCCACATTTATTATCCCTGTTCTCAGTGGAAAATCTTCCTGATCAGCTGCTGCCTGATGATTATGTAGGCATGTAGTATTGTATACTATGCCAGTCCATGCCATCTGTGCAGCTTGCCCTTCCCATAGACTTCACCTGGACCTATAGACCATAGGCACCTATAGACCATAGGCACCTACAGAACTTATGTTTCTTTTTCCCCTTCTCTTGGTGTCAATGCAGACAAGTAGATGTTGGTTTATTCTTAGAGTTTTTTTTGCCCCGATTTTGCACCAATGTCGCATTGTGCCCTAAGAAAACATTAACTCTATAAAGATTACAAGTCATTGTTCTGAGCCCCTGGCCCATAGAGTTGTCCTTCTCTCTGTGGTGCCAATCTGCTTGTTACTTGTGGTGCAACATAGCTTTTCTCTATAGATTGTTGTTACTGAGGAATGACAAAGATCACATCTGTTGCTATAGCAGTATTTATTACCAGGCAGATTGATGGAAGTGTGGCTCTTCTGGTATGTTCTGAGCAAACATCACAGGAAATTGCTCGTGGGTTATGATATGGAGAAGAAATCCTATTGTTGTATATGTGAGATGAGCTTGGCTGGTTGAGGGCACTGACCTGGTTCTGGAATGGAGGACACATATTGTTTATTCCCCTTTTTCAATATTTAGGATCTGATGTTTCCTATAAATAGGAGCCAGTTAATGTGCGTGGTTAGTTAACTGCCTGGATAGAGAGAGCTACTGTATGTGTGGCTTATGCTTGAACATTTCCATGCTACACTTGTTAATACAGGCGGCTCTCACTGCCATGAAATGTCTGGAGGTTGGCTGCTCAGATATATATCCTTTTCCTATTTGCAGCCTAGTAATGTATTATACAAGGTAACATTTCCATATTGCACTTGTGTTTTGCATCCCTCTGTCTTAATGAAGCACCAGTTTTTCTGTTTTATAAATGTCAAGGAGAACTTGCCAGGGGGATGTTTCCTGTGGTGCAGAAATTTTGATCCTTGAAAAACAAGAATATGGAAAGTTCATAAGAAGAATCCTCCTAATTGATCGCATAGCATTCTTATCCTGGCTCACATCTCTGTTTTTGAAAGCTCAGTTTAGAGGACATTTTTTTTTTCTTGCAGCTTTAATGAGAAATGTACAGTGGACTTTATGATGTGTTTAATGATTGCAGTTGTGGCTTAACACATCATGCATATGAAATGATTTCCCCTTCAGAGTAGTTCTGTAGCCAAACTCTCCATATTAGACGTGATCAGGGCTTCCTGAATTATTAGCCTCAAAATGGAACGTCTTGCGGAATATGCATGGATTTGATTTACTGTGTGTAGTCCCCATGCAGCCATAGATGCCTTAAACTACCATTATGGGGATAGTGTCTGGTTATACAGCATATTGTTGGGGGCAAAACCATATGCACATTCAATTAAATTACGGTTTTGATCATTGTAAAGATGTCTTTACACCCAGAACTTTGACCTTTATGACACACAAAAACTGTAGTAAGTGAAAATCCTACATTTCAGCCAATAAATTGCATAATATTATTGACACTGACTGATAGAGATGTCATCTTCTTGCAATTTACAGTAACTAATTATGCATTTCTAGAATGGATTATTGGGTTTATATAAAAGTATGTGCTTAATATTAATGGGCACTTTTTATGTAACTATTTCCTGTCCTTGATTTGTCTTGAAGAAAGGCCTGTATCGGTATTGGTGATCTTATTCTGGCTAAGTAAAATTGCTTTGATATGTGCGGGGGAGACAATCAGCACTTGTTCTGCTATGAGTGGGAAAGAGCTGTTTAAATGGCCATTTCCATGAATATGTTTTTTTCAGGAAGTGAAGAATGGGTGACACAGGGTGCCATTTTTCCACACTTAGGCTTTTGTGTAGAAATACAGGTCGTCCTGTGGCTAATCCGTTCCCTGATGTCCAATCTGTCTCTCAATGTTTCAAAAAGATGAATAGAATTGTGAACTAAGGAAAGGGCATTGTAATTTATAATTGCAGTCCCATGCCTGTCTAGGCAGTATCCAAAGCTATCAGTCTATTACACATTTAGCCTTTCTCAGTCTACCCATAAAGGCTGAGTAAAGTAAATAAAGCTATATAGATATATTTATACTAATAATAATATTTAAACATAATTAAACTACTTTATATATATATATATATATATATATATATATATATAGTGATATTGTGTGAAGACATCCATCTTTTATGCTTTTTATAGGAAATAATGGAAGTTACATACGTCGCATGATTCTGTAATAATGCAGCTTTTGTCTGTGATGATTACAGTTACCTAAAGTTACAGCAAGCTCCATTTCCTGGCTTTTGTGTATCATTCCAGAACAGAAAGCTATTGAAGATGTGTACCCAGCAACAAAATTTCCTGTGTAACCTAATGCTAGTCATCCTTTTCAGCACTTCATTATCTTTGTAGCCTATCATATTAGTAAAACTGAGGCTGTCCCAGAAAAAATGAGGGCAAGTGCTGCTACGAGAGGATGTATTTTAGCAATGCAGCATAAAATTATAGTTCAGTTGCAATTACACATGCTGTTTGATACAGAGTTGCTCATGCTGTCACCAAAATGGATGTCAATAGCCTGGATTATAGTGACATCAAAATGGATGTGAATAGCTTGGGTAATATTCATATATAAATGGATGGGAATAGCCTGGATATCAAACTCAACTCATATTCTCAAGTAATCCCTGTGTCGGCAACTCTCCTTTGCTCTCCTTTGAGTTATTACCTAGTAGCCAGGCAATAAAAATTTCATAGACATAACATGTACAGGATTAAAATTTTAGCATTGGCAACCTTCAAATTTGTCCAGTCCTGGTTTGCCCAAGGAAGGTGGCACATTTAAGTCAGAAATTTCACTAGGAGTCTCTGTTGCAGCTTCCATCAAAAAAGCCAGTAAAAGTAACACAGCATACTGCGTTATTTTGCCTAGTAAAATAGTGGACACCATGACAAAAATCTGACAAACCTCGTATAGTCATGAGGTCTGTTGGGCGCCATTGGTGTCCGTTATGTGATGTATCCAACACAAAAATGGTTATTTTGGTTTTTATATTAATTTAATTAAACAGAAAAACAGAAACATTAGCGCAAATGTGAACACAGCCTAAATAGCATGGTGTTGGGCAATAACTGTGATTTTATAGTATCAGAGTAGAGGCGATTAGAAATCATATATAATGCTCATATTCTATATGTATGGGCATATATCTGTTTATGTAGAGTATAACATGTATATTTCCATTATCAGCAGGTAAGCATCCTGGCATCACATGGAGATCCAACATTTGTATATTTAATAGAAAACAGCATATTTTCTTGGCGTTGATAGGTCATCTTTTCTTTCCTTATTTTAAAACAGTCATCTTTAATATCCTACTCAAACACAAGGAGAACAACTAAACTTCATGCAGATGTTGCTTTTGGTTGCATTATAACTTAGGATGTCTGGGTTCCAGCAGTGCCAGCATGCTGTGCATGATTCAGCGCATATACCTAGAATAATTTACAGCCTGCATTTATTTGTTTTGTGAGTATACTGTTTTAAACATCTAGTGTTGGTAGTCAACATTGCTTATTAAATATACACATAGATTGTGCAAACAGTATACTGTACACCTCTATAGCTGTCTTTATTGTACTATGTAGGGGTTACCCTGTAAAGACAGTTGTTTAGATAGGATTTGCACATTCTGTTCATCTATAGACAATTTTATGTGAAGTGTATGGAGGAAAGATAATATTTTGCACTGTAATAAAGCAGATTTGGAAAATTCCTTTTTATGGTCTATTCCTTTAGCAGCAAGCAGAGATCTGTAAAGTCTTAATAAACATATTGCTGTGGGACAGATTTCAGAAGGTATATACTTCTCTTTCGAGATCTAGGTGTGTGAATAACTCCTTGCAGTTGGTGCTACCATTGATCTGGCCTTATTGAGGAGAATATGTTGTTGCAGTTGTTCTCTTCTGATTTGTTCATTTATCCTCCTCCTGCAATCACAACCTCATTAGTTAGTTTGTTGCTGTTGACTAGGGTCTAATGAGAGGGCATAGCCTTTGTTTAGTATCTGATGAGATTACATGACAGGTGTTTGATGTTCACATGCTACAGGGAAACAATTCTGTATTTACTCCAACCACCATTACCATAATTGGCCATCTGAATGGCTTTCTCAAGACTATTACAATTTTTCAAGATTCTAAATTACATCTCCTATTGTACCATAAAGGTTCTGAGGGGTGTGGACATAATAACTAAGAGCAAGTGTGTCCCGAGTTGCAGATGATGATACTACCATCATCTATGTTTAATGTCCTTTTTAGATTTGTTTGATCACACAGTTTGGTCAAACTATATCTTGGTTTCTTTTTACTACTGAGCCTCATAAAATTCTGTTTAGTCTTAACATGTGTTGTGTTGCCCGTTAACAAGTCATGACATGATCATGAGATACACTTTAAAAATGTATGATATCTCCCTGTATGGAATCAATAAAGTGTGATATCTCTTTGTAGAACAATTACAGCATGATACTTTCAACACTGCTGTGGTATCTTCTCTGGAGTAGATGCATTGCTATGACAGTGAGCTCTGTATCTCCCTGTAACTATGTCATTGCAGGCTTTGATACATCCTTAAGTATTCAGGAAAGGTAATGTGTATTGACTGCCTTTTTTATAAAGGGACACTCCAGTAATTTTTTTTTTGTTCATTATATTGTCCGCAAGACCATCTCCTCAATAGTAACTGTTGTCTACTCACAGTAAGTCACATAATGACAGTGTGACCTCTTTTTTTCTAGCATGAATTGCTGTGCAAATAGACATTGGTAAAGGTACTAGATGTGTGTGATATCTTCAGCAATATCATATTTTGTATCTACTTCATGGCTATTTTACATAGTTGAAAAAAAAATTGGTTGAAGGTTAAGTTCAAATCTGTGCTGTGTAGGAGCAGAGAAATCCTGATCCATTAAACTATGGAAGCGAATGAATCCCAAAGGGCCCATTGTCTATAATGTTACCCTTGATTTTGCCACACAAAAAAAATCCAAGTAATGATTTCAATTCCCACTGTCATTTCAGTACACTTTATAGAATCAACAGTATGAGTGAATATAAGAAATTTTGTAATATGTCAAGAGAAAAATTGAGTTTTCTTCACTTACTTTTCTTCCCCCTTCCTTTGAAATGATCGCTCACTTTTAATCTTCTCACTGAGAAACCAGGTTATATGCTCCCATAAAAGTCTATGAAGGTGGGGGAACACAGCTGCAGAGAGAGAGAGCTAGAGAGGCATAGACAAACAAAGACACATACAGGCACTGCTGCTTCCAGTAACTTTTAGTATCTTTTGGAAGTTCTGGATTCACAGCCACACTGCTCAGTACTCCTGTATAATGTCCTCCATGCTGCTGCTGCTTCTGGGGTTGTTGAACAGAAAGATAGCTGAGCATGATCTCCATTCCTATGGCTTTGTGCTATGCATGAGAGACGTCATAGCTCTTATTGTCCACCCACTCTGGAGCTCAGTTCAGTGACAGCAGACAATTAGAGATACTGCATAGTCATAGTGTTAATCTTCATGTACACACGATAAATTATTCTGAAAAGACACCTGAAAAAACAGGTACATTTAAAAAAATGACTGTAGAATAAATCTTGTTTAGCTGGTTATGATTGGTGCACTGACATTTTACTTGTATTTTCTGTCAGCACACAATGACTTTGTTATTTTACTTGCTAAGGTCCAACATGGATTATTAAGAAATGTAAAGTTCTGTTTGAGCTTGTCACTTATCATAACTATTCCTTTTCTTTCAGGTGTAATGGGGTCATGTATATCAAGTGCAATGTGAATGGTGATTTTGCCAACAGCAAACAATCTGGTGCTTGCCTTCTTTTCACTCAGTGGCTTAAGGCTTCTGATAGGCTGATAGAGGCAACAATACTTTCTTCCCAACATAATTTTGTTTTCATCAGGAAATCTAATATTCCAAATTAAGTGTGAAATTGCTTCTTGATACTTAGTACTGTAATTCTTAATGCATGTCAGACTGGAGTTTTACAGAACACAATTACCCACCTATATCAAAAGTTGTCTGTCTTTGGCCCATGGTTCTCCATCATAGTGTTGCTTTTTTTGCATCTGACATATTAATTATACATTTATGCCTGGTTGTGTAGAAAGACAATGGTAAGCTAATATGGTGAAACATGATGGAAGAAACTAACTAAAATGAAGCACATGCATACATTTGTTGCAACATACTTTGGTACCTTTAATTTATATCACTTCTGATATGCTTAGTCCAATGAGTTAAAGTAGAAACATATTTTTGTTATGCCATTTGTGAACAGGATAACCTTTCCTAACAGAACAAATTGATGTTGGCCATGTACATAAAATATGCAATGTGCATCCAATGTTAGTGTTGGAGGCGAACATATGCATAAGTATCAGTAAATAACCTATGTCTTGCTATAGGCATTGCAAAGGTTAAATAAGGTCACTCTATTGTTTTCATAATTGCATCTAATTAAAATCTGCTTTGTGAACATGTTATTCAAAGTCTTCTAGGGATAGATCAAGAGCCTGGTAGTTAGTATTGATCAAAGAGCTAGTAAGACAAATAAAAGAGCTGTCATGCCTATTCCTAGACACACTGTGGATTTGGAACAGTGATCAAATTTACAAAAAAATGCCAATAGAGAGAGGGCAGTGAGATCCATAATAGTCCATCAAATTAGAGTTGTCAAGCTTCTAAAGAAGTTTGGAAAATAATACCATAACCTGATTAATTGTTATAAGCTGGTCCGACAAACCACCCAACACCCTCCATTAATGTGTGTAACCCATTACATTTATACCTTGGCATACCCAAAGTTTATTTTTCAATCAATACAGCTGCAGTTTCTGTGTATTGTGCAAAAAATAGCAGAGTAGGCAGTTGCTACCATGACAATTGATTCCTGTCTGTCTATAGCCTGAGGGAAGTGAAATCACACATCTAAATGGGGAAATGTCCATTGTTTCAAAGTGACCCCCTAGGGTAGATAGAATCTGCAGTTTGTATGCTTAGAAATACGCAAGATTAATGGGAACAGATCGCTGTATGTAACTGGCTCTTTTGGTCTGGTATTTTAAAGCGGTGTGAACAATCTGTGCTCTATTGAAAACCTTACATGACCTTTCCTAACCCACTGATGTAGAGGTTCCTGACCATCACAGGACATACTATGTAGATGAGGTTAACAAAAATAGTAAGTTTTTTTATCATATCTAATTATCTAAATATGTAAATCTATACCTAAATCTTACTGCATCAAAATAATGGAAATGTATATGCAGGATAAATTTTGCTTCTTACCCTTCTTACTTTGTTTTTAGAGCACCAACTACTTTCATGGCTGGCCTTAGACCTTAGTCATGATGTAAGATCTTCATTTATTTATTCATTCATTCATTCTTTCATTTGGGATTTTTGTTAAAGCAGTATCAGGGATCAAAATCACACATATTTGGTTCCATATTTTCAATGCTAATTAACTACAGAAAGCAATTAATAAATTAGGTGCACACATGAAAATGGATAAAATTAGAAAAATCCAGCCAGAATTCTGGTGCAAAAACAATGATAAATCGGCCACACTATGCTTCAAACAGCTGGTTCTGGGGGGGCTGGACCCCCCACTGATCTAGTATTGGTTATCTATCGTTAGGAAAGGCATTCAATATTCAGTCTTGGAGACTCCTTTAACAGTTACACCCATTCTTCATACTTTGGTGTCAGAAATTAGCAAAATCGACTTTGCGAATTTTTTCATCTTATTTTGCATATATTTTGTGCCTTTTTACATATTAATGATGTCCACCCCACTTTTGTGGAAATCACAGTGCAACAAAGTTATTATCATTTACTGCACAACACTGGGATAAATTATAACTGAAATCTATGCCATCTCCTATGCCAGTTTATTGTACATTTTGCAGATTTAGCGCATCTCTCTATTGCATGAAAAAGGACATGCATGTTGTGTGAACCATCATTAGCTTTCCTTTCAATCTGCACCTTACAAATTGCCCGAGTGATCTTATAGTAAAACCAGCACAAGCAACAAAGCAACCTAAATCTTCTTGATGCTGCATAACGAAGTGAAACTCATGATCATTTGTTAAAAAGAAGACACTACCCTCTATTAGGCTGGGAAATGGGGTATAGAAATTATTTTGGCACTTTTAACTTTGCAAGTGTTCCATTATACACAACCAAATGAGGTAAATTCATCTTATGTAACATACTGGATTGCCCACAATATTCTGTTCATTTGATAACTGCATATCATTTCTTAATGAATGAGAAAATGTATATGTTCTATTAGGGATGAAATGACTGTATACTGGTATGCTGCTGTAAATCTACCGGGGTATATGACATATTATCAGTTAACATTAGGTTTATGCTTCTAGAATTTGCATGCAAATAGGTAACTGTATTTTTTTAACTAGTTTTCATTTTAGATGTCTATTACACACACAAGCCTTAAAATTAGTAAACAATAATGAAAAGGTATTATATCATCATCACACAGGCATATAAATATATGGCATCAACTGTAGGTCTGTCACTAAAGTATAGGATATTATATGGTATATTACATATGTTCGCAATGCTAAAAAAATGATAACATTGGTAAACAACCAGGTTAGCACCATAATTACATGCCTATGTAGAACATATGTGTATTGAAATTTCACAGCTGGACCACCATACCTCCCAGCAGTACCTGTCATATCCACTAACAAGGTACTATAATATATTCTACAGGGGTTTGTGTCATAATGCAAGTTCCTATTTCTCACTACATAATACATAAGATCTGCTTTGACCTTAGAGTCTGTGTTAAAAACTGTTTGATATACAGTATAAACATCAGTAATACAGCATTGGATAATAATATATAATACGGTTATACAGCATATAAGCCATACAGCCATTGCCACTAATTCTGAGTATAATAATATACTAAATCAACTCTCAAGGCTTCCCTTTCCTAAGGCTTATTCACCTCAGTCTAGAATATGTGCAGCAGACACCTGATAAACATCTTTAACTTAATGTTGGTTTAGTGATCTGTACTCCTTGTGCTCTTTCTGTACTTGTGTTTAAGCACAGCAGCCAATCAGTGGGGAGGGAGTGCTGCAATGAGGAGGGAGTGCTGCAGTGGAGGGCGGAGAGCAGCAGAAGTTCTGTAGACCCCACCTACAAAAGACAGAGATAAAATAGAACAAGTGAAAAGGTGGGCTACAAAAATAGTGGTCTAAAGCATATAACATATCAGGAGAGGCTCAGTGAACTTTACCTGTATAACCTTGGGGAAAGAAGGAAATTGGGAGACATGACTGAAACCTTCAGTTAAGTTAAAGGTATAAGAAGGGTTCAGGAGGGATAAAAACTAATAAAACTAAACACAAAAACAAGGGAGCATAATCTGAAATTAGTTGGGGAAGGTCAGAAGCAATGTCAGGAAATATAATTATATTAATATATATTAATAATATTAATTAATATTACTGAAAGGGTAGTTGAGGCTTGGAACAGACTTCCAGCACATATGGTTGGGAAATCTACAGTAATTGAATTTAAGCATGTCTGGGATAAACACATGTTCATTCTAAGATAAAGTGGTATGGCTAGATGGGCAGAGACTAAATGAACCATGTGTTTTTTTCTGCCGTCATTCTTCTATGTTTCTGCCCAGTGGAAAGACAGGGAGTGTGTATTAGTCAAGGAGCAAGATCTGAGAAAAGTAAATAGTACCTATGGGTACTTATCATACCAATAGTTTTTTGAGCACTTGTCGCTGTCATTTTGTGTCATGATGTCCAATCACAGTTCTCAGTGGACGTCATTCACGATGTCTCTGTGACCAGAAGAGATCGGACTATCAGCGCTGGAGCCCAGGAGAGGTCAGTAACACTGTTTATTATGTTTGATCACCTCCTCTGGACCTCCACTCATTATACTCTGGGGTCTGAAGAGACCCCAGAATATAATAATGATTTGTGGGTGGCGAACCCCCCAAATTTTGAGTTTTTCCAAACCTAAAATATTTGGAAAATTTGTAAAGTAAACCATATGGGCCATTATAGGGCATTATAGTGTGGGGAGGCGTCACTATGAGACATTATACTATGTGGAGGGGCTACTTTTGGGCATTGTAGTGTGTGGATGAGCCACAATGTTATATTATACTGTGTGGAGCGGCTACTGTGAGACATTATACTGTATGAAGGCCACTGTGAGACATTATACTGTGTGGAGGGGTCACTATGGGACTTTATACTGTATGGAGGGGCTACTGTGAGACATTATACTGTATGGATGCTACTGTAAGACATTATACTGTGTGTGTGTGGAGGGCCTACTGTCAGACATTATACTGTCTGGAGTGGCCATTATGGGGCTACTATAGGGCATTATAGTGTGTGGAGGGGCTACCATGGGACATTATACTGTGTGGAGGCCACTATGGGAAATTATACTGTGTGGAAGCCATTATGGGACATTATAATGTATGGAGGTCACTATTTGACTTTATACTGTAAGGGGGCCACTATGAGACATTATACTGTGTACACTGTGGGGTATTATACTGTGTACACTATGGAACATTATTATTAAAGAGGTTGTCCAAGAATTGTTTCAAAATATGGAACCTTTTGGTTCTAAATATTTTTTTTCTTAGTTTCCTCCACTAAAACTTAGATACGTCTTAGAAAGTGAAAACTACGGTCTGTCTATCTATCTATCTATCTTTATATATGTGAATACAGGGCATATATACACGGGTGCATCTCAGTAAATTTGAATATTTTTGAAACGTTCATTCATTTCAGTAATTCAGTAATACAATGCATAATCAGCGTCTTCCATGATTGTGTGTCCTACTGAACCAGACTGAGGGACCATTTAAAGGCTTAGGAAACCTTGACAGGTGACAAACTGAATTTACAATACTGAACTTTTTTACAATATTAAAATTTTCTTAGATTTTGGTTTTCATTACCTGTAATCCATAATCAACATTTACAGAAATAAAACACTTGAAATAGAACACTCTTGTGTGTAAAGAATCTAGAAAATATAGGTCACTTTTTTAATGTAATTACTGAAAGAAATAAACATTTCAAAGATATTCTAATTTATTGAGATGCACCTGTATATATATATATATTTATGTATGTTTTTATTAATGCAGAGAATTAAACAGCACTCTGTACACAGAACCAGGCCACACCCATATAAAAATAGAGTTACAAATGCAATACTGTTCTTACATGATGTTATTATCTACCCATATAAATTTGAAGTTCTTAGCTGAACAAATTTGATCAAACTATGAAAGCTGATTTTCCCTGACAAGGCAACCTCATTCAGATGGGACCTTACACTAAACAGACATGCCTCTCCTTGGCCCAGAAAAGACCTACAGTGTGAATACAGGGCAAGTAGGACACAGTGCAATGCTCCATTCCAATCCACGGAATACTCTATTCCAACTAGATAGTCCAGTGCAATTGGAAGGAGTACAAGTCCAATAGAGGGGCCAAACCCCTCATGCAATATGCCCTTCATTTACACTGTATGTGTGAACACTAGGATATGCTGTCTGAATTTTATTTATGTATATGTGTGTATACAGCAATGAAAATGGGCACCCCATAACTAATCAAGTCTAAAATTGGGGTTTGCAACAGCCACAATGATATATCAAAACGATGGACACAGAAACAGGATTGAAATGAGGTTATGTACAACAGAAAAGTGCAAAGCAAAACCAAAATGACCGGGCAAAAGATGGGCACCCAACAGAAAAGTGACAAAAAGTAGATCCCCTGCAAAAATAACAGCCCTAGTCGCCCGTAGCAACAGCATGGATCCTGGATGAAGGTAGACCACCCACAAAACAACCAGCAGAAGGATGGCGCCGAGCAGGACAGCCCGCCAAAACCCACAGAGTCAAGATACAGGCTGGGGACTGGGATGGCCACCAGAACAGAATGCCCTGCATGAATGCCTGAGTAGATTGGAGCTGTGGGATCATTGTCGCGAAATACCACCCCGGCGAACCAAACGCACGACGTACAACCAAGAACGCGAACGGAGGAACCACGACCCCAACAACAAGACCCGGGCCGGCAGCCACACAGCCCCAAACAGAGGAACCCCACCAAAACAGGGGAGCAAGGCGAAGCGGACGCCAGCATAACGCCGATGACCAAACAACCAACGACAGCCACAGGACCCCCAAAAGAAGCGGCGCCAAAGGCCAACCCAGGCAACCGGGCGGCCAGAAACGGCCGCACACCCCCCAGCCCCCAAAGGCAACCGACACAGGACACCACCACAAGAACACCGAGGGGGACACGCCACCACCCCGCCCGAAGGCCGCCACCGGCAACAAAACCCCGGCCACCACAGCCCACAGGGCACAGGGAACCACAACACCCCCCAACAGCCCAACAGAGAGTGGGGGCCCGGCCACCCGAGGGCAAGGGGCCCCCCCGGGCCCGGGGCAAAGCAGGGGCACATGGCCAGAGTGAAAGGTAGGTATCTAGTGGGCCCAACCAGATGGTTGTGACTTTGTGTCTCCCCTGTTTCTGTGTCCAGTTTAGTTAATGATGGTTACACCCAATTAGACTAAAATTTAAGTATGGGGTGCCCAAATTTGCTGTATATATATAGATAGATATTTATATATATTTTTTTCTAAATATTTGATATTTCCTAAAGAAGTCCCATTACTGATGAATTATATGAATGAATTCCACATTGTCACAGGTATGAAATGGTTTTCTTTTAGCTTTGAAAAAAAAATGCACATATTTCAGCCATATTTGCATTTCTTCTGTTGGGCAGTGAAGATTCTAGAAGATATTTTGAAATGCTTTGCTTGTTCACCATTGTATTTCAAATCAAGAGAAGACAGAAGCAGACAGTTCTTAATGATGAAGGACGTCCCTCAAAGTAGAAATCGCTTTCCTCTCCAGTTTTGTTAGGTTAATTTAGGTTAGCCTTGATGACCTGAAGATGAGGGTTTCATTTTTTTTTCCTAGAGAAAAGTGGAATGTAAATGCATAAACTCATTTAAAATTGTGGAGCTGTATTTCATTTCATCGTTCACTGGAGCTGATCCAAATCTCTCTGTATGGAAGGCTGCCATTTACCACTGTTACTGCTTATACAGATACTGTATATTTATATATAAGAGCCTTCATACTGGAGAGCTCACAAGGAAAAGTGAATGTTGGTTTTGACTTAAATAGGCATTACTCAGAAAGACAGACTTTTATTGTTATAAACCACACCAATAAAATGAATGTTTTATGATTTACGTTTACAAACCATATTTCTAAAACAGAGATTTCTCGAATATAACAATTGTATAGATTCATTTTTTACTTTCTTACATTTTAATTTGTATTTAATAATTAATAAACGTATTGACGTAAGGATTTCAGGGGTGATAGTTAAGGTTTTTCAAATATAAGCAAAGCTCAAGAAATTCCTCTTAAAGAGAATTATTTATGTTGGGTAGGTAATAATAATCATCTTGTTTTTTCTTTACTAATGAATTATTTGATAGTAATTTATCATACATTTATACTTGAAGAGATGAGAATAAACTGGATGTGGATCATGTGTTTACATAGAACAGCCAATCTGAACAAATGCAGCTGTTTTGTAAAGCACTTTCTCTTGTGTTTTGTTAAATGAATCCATTATTGGAATACAGGATATTCAGGATTAGAAAAATATGACTTCTTCCTTCCCATAGCATTGCTGTACTGCTCTCATCCACTGGTTGTGTTGAGAATTGGCTGAGCTGCAATACCACGCATAACCTATGAACAGTTGTTTTTGCAAGATAGCAGCCATGTTTTTCTAATCCTAGCAATATAGTGAAGCTAGTGGTCGAGGGAAGTGGCTGATGTTTGTAAATGCCTTCTTCTCTATGTATAAGTCACTGGTCCTTCCAAAATAAAACTATTGGGCACAGTTATGTTGTTTTACTTGTATGTACGATTATACTTTCTTTTAGCAGGAAACGTTCTAAAATTCACCCTAGCAATTCTCTATGTTTTCTTTGGGAGATCCATCCCTTATTCACCCTGCATTGCCAGTATATAAAAATATAGCAATTGTAGAATGGGGTGTCACTTCAAATAGTTGTTGTCTCTAGTTTGATCCCACCTATAAAAGTGCGTATGCTGCAGCATATCAAAAATCATATTCTCAACTGTGTTTTTAGCTAGTGATTTCTCCATTTCTGTTATAGCTAGAGTTATAGCAATACAAAAATTACAGAAACACTGTAAAAAGTACCAATCAGACCTCATTCAGATGGGCCCCAACACTAAACAGATATTCCTCTCTTGGGCCCAGAAAAGGCCTTCAATGTGAATATAGGGCGAGTAGGATCCAAAACCATGCTTTATTCCAATTAAAATAGCCTTGGGCAAGTGAGTGAATGAAGTGGAATCTAAGGATATAGAATTATAACAAGATTGGTAGCATGTGAAAGATGAGACTCAGGGAAATGTTCAGCAAACCTCTCTGTTTTCGTATGCGTTTTTGAGGAGAAAAGCGCTGTCTAAACCCAGCCTTGAACTAATTAATCATGGAGTCCTTGGGTTGGGAAACTGCTAAAAATATTAGATGGCACTGAAGTTATTATACAATAAGGATATGTTGTCTAAAAGTGTAACACCCGCAATTTTATGTATATCCAGGGATACATCAGTGGTGAAGGTTATGTGGTTAAGAAGTATGGCTTTCAGTTGGAAACTCACACTCAGTTTTTGGTGCAGTTTTTGATGAAGGTTTACAGATGTATCAATTGTTAATCCAAGCGGCTGATATACTACGCTATTGACACTAAGATAGTAACCTTGTTCAGTACATTAATATATTAGAGTTGCCATGGCTGTTAGCTTAATGATTAATGCATTAATTTTTTCCTAGCTTTAGATCAACAAACTGCACCAAAAACTATCACAAAAATTTTATGTGTAATTAACCCCCTAACAATCACATTCAAATTGCAGAAACCCTCTCGAAAATGTCACTTTTATTTTTTGGAGCTTTTGAATTTAAGCCTCAAATAAATATAGCTGGCACATAATTCCGGTGTCTTATGTGCTTTTTAACCCTTTAGCAATCTATCACATTTTAGTCTTAAACCAGTAACATTTTATCCCTCTCTGCATTTTCGCTTTCATAATTTTTAACATTTTATTTCAATGTAGCTTTACAAGACCTTGTATTTTGTGGATACATAAGACTTTTTGAACAGTTTTTATCACTTTTTGTTTTTGAGAGGTGAGGTGAACAGAAAACATCAATTCTGGCATCTGAATTTTAAAGTTTATGGCATTTATCATGTAGAATAAATAACACACTTTTATAACACACAATTTTATTTTAGGGGTTGTTATGGATGAGGCTTTACCATTTGTGTGTTTTTTATATATTTTTTTTATTAACAAGGGGTAAAAAGTCTATTGACCGAAGCAAATAAAAGGTTAAATGGCAAGTATGCTTCTGATTGATAATGAGGGGAGTGATATCATGAACGGTCCATGAAATGACAGGGACAGGAGAATAATTAAATTGTTTTCTCTGCAGACAGCTTTACTTTTTCCTGCACACTGTTTAAAGTGAAACTGCAAGTGTATGAACACCCACTTTAGCCAGTGATATCTCTAAATCTATAAGGGTACAGACATGATCTTGGTTATATTTTAAAGCCAAGATTCTTCTAGCCCCAGCAACTCCGGAGTTAGAGCCATGTAAAGTGACAGTGTCCCTGGACATATCAGCTCGGGCTGAACTGTAATGCATTTTGCTCAAGCCCCGAGCAGGATTCGTCCAGAACTGTAGAATGATTAAAGCATAATATCTACTTTTAGCATGATTTACTTCACACAAACTGCACGTGTGATTAAAACAAAATACCAATTTTTTCGCATGATTTACTGTATCTCATCTATTGTCAATGAATTAAGAAGATATCAATTGTAGACTACATTTTAGATTTTCTTCATTTATATGTAGATGTTTGCAAACCTGCAAATTAACTATAATTTATGCATACTATTAAATTGCTATCTGAAAAGTCTAACATATGTCATATTATGGACTACTTAAAATAGGTAGAAATATTTTTAAATACATTATGCAGATCACTATCATTACTGGTGCTTATAATAATTTGCTTTAATCCTATTGCTTTATAAAGCAGTAAGTGAATATATGAATTTTTATTTCTTCCCTCTTATTTGAGTATATGATTTATAAATTGAGTAATCACTTTATTATTCTTTTGTTACAATTTAAGAGAGCATATTATGAACTACTGAGTATAAGGGATTATTATCTTCATGGATTAATTAATTTCTTAAGGATCAAAGTATTTTATATCTTGCCTCTATTGGATATTTCAAGGATGTTCTTTGTTCTCATGCATTCATAGTCTGTAAGCTTTTTTTATTTTTTTATTTTAAATGCTCTTACAAAAGATGTAAAGTGATTTCGAGTGTTTACTTAATGTGATTTCTATAGATGTGCAATGCATACTATCCCTTGCATGAATGAATGGTAGAAAACCCGTTAAGGATTATTCACACTTCAATTTTTCATGGAAATGTACTGTTTTTCATGGATCCAAGGTGTTAAAATGTATGGCAATTAGGTTAAAACATGGTTTAGCCTCTTTTCACTAATATGTATAATGGATAAACAAGGAACAGAACATGTCCATGATATTAATTGAGTGCTGTCCAGAGAAAACACATTCGTGAAAAATGGAAGTGTTATGGTCACATGTGGCGGACTTTCAGAGATTTCTATAAGGCTGGTGCCCCACGTGGTGTAAACCACAAAACACGGAGCCGTTATACAGTCCCTAGCGAATCCCATCCACACATTGCAGAAAAATACCTGCAGTAGAAATACTGCAATTTCCAAAACAGTCGCGTTTTTGGAAATTGCAGCATGTAAATTATACCTACAGAAACACTGGCGGTTCCCTATAGGTATAATTGAAGCAGAAAGTCCGCAGAGGAAAGCTCTGTAGACTTTCTGTGAAAAGTGCTGCAGGAAAAACCCTGATGCATTTCCACTGTGGTTTTTCTCACAGAGCTTTTTTGCCGTGGCCCGCTACTGGGGCCATAGCCTAATGCTGTTTTTTTTTCTGTAATTATTTTCTTGTACATATCTAAAATGTAATTATTACCAATAATATATATTTTAATACATTGATTGTTACTGTAGATATTTCACATAAAAAGCTTTGTATGCTTCTACTTTCACCTGCAACATGACTATTGGCATATAGCCAGGATTTCATGAAGACATAATGATACATTGCAGCCATAGGTTATACAGTATATGATAATATGTTAATGTATAATGATTTTAAGAATTTGATTTCATTAGCATGTTCCCCTGTGCTATGCCTGTTTTAGATATGGCACATGATTTCCCACTTAGTTTAACTATAAGCCTTTGCCTGCTTCTACCACACATGACATAGCTGTTTTTTATAAGGTTTGTAGCTTAGAGAAGATAGGGTACGAAATGCTGTTTTAAAGCCTAGGTACATGAGTTATTTATTAAATATATACATACCATATATGATGAGAACACTCACAATGCAGTGTCATCTTATGTATTATTTAAATATTGTTGCTAAAATTACTGTGAAATTCTTTTTAAAAGTGAAGCTCTAACATAAATGTAGAAAATGCCCCAAAATATTTCAGTACTTCCTACATTAATCTATACCTTTCATGTAATACCATTTTATTTTACAATAAAACATAGGAAATATATTAAGAAATCTTCTATACGTGTCAGAGATCAGCCATGCCTCCCCTCTCTTTCTTTTCACTGACCTGTGTCTGGCTATAGGACAACTGGCTAGAGCAGGAATCTCCCTACTGTGCTCTGTCTGCGGAAGAACAAAAGTACTGAATGCAGCAATGTGTTTGAGTAAATAAAAAATCAGAACTCAACCTTTCGTTCCCACACAAGTCTCCAATAATCTATCCAAAGCTGCAACTCCAGTTTTCGTGTTACTTGGTGCACCTGTTGTACCAGTGCACTAAACACAGTCCTCAATGATTACCTCTATATGAAAAGGCATGTGATTGATAGGCCTCAGGAATGATGTGGTTGTGATTGGGAGAAAGACACACATATTTCCATTTTGGCAATGTTTGACCAATATCGGAATATCTAGGTATATTTTTTAATACTCTACAGTAAATATTAAAGGAGCTACTGTGAACAGAGCAGCAAACAAGTGCACAAACAAATATTATGAATTTTCTAGCTCAGGGATGCTCAATAGGCAGACTGTGGTTGTGCAGGCATAACACTTGTGCTGGCAACAGGAATGATTGCTGATGCCTGCTTACGCTATGGTAAGATATATGGGTATAGGGACAGCATTCGTGAGATGAGTGTTTCTTCCGACCACTGACACTCAAGAGCATTATACTGTGAAGGGGAAATAATATAATTTGGAGTCAATTAATGGGGTACTATACTGTGTGAGGGCACTCATTAGTGCTCCCTCACATACAGTATAATGCTTCTTAATTCTCGTCACACAGTATAGAGCTTCTTAGCATTCCTTCCACATAGCATAACGCTCCTTAGTGCCCCCACACAATATCATGCCACATTAGTGCCACCACACAAAGTATAATGCCATGTTAGTGTCTCCCCACACAATATAATGCCACATTAGTGTCTTCTCACACAATATAATGTCACATTAGCGTTATCACAGTATAATGTCACATTAGTTCCTCCCCACATAGTATCATGCCACGTTAGTGCCCCGCACAGTATGAATCCATGTTAATATTGACCCCTCTACTTCATATGACCACTAGGGAAGGTTAGTATAAAATTATTATTTTTGATGCTTCTTTCTAAAACTGGGGTGTGTCTTCCATTAAGTGTCTTACCATCCAAAAATTATGGTAAATACTGGACATGGTCAGCTACTGTTCAGCTTGGACCTTTACCTGATGACAGACTCAGCTCAGTGGGTCTTAACTAAACGTAACTGAGTACTCCTGTTCTACCTGTTAGAGTTAATTACTGTAACAAAGGTGACTGAATCTCACTTTAAGGGTATTTTCATATGGCAAAATTTGTAGAAGATTAAAAATTCAGCTTCAGGAATTCAGAAGCAGAATGTTTCTGATTTACAAATGCACTGCATAATCTGCTGCACATTTTGCAAATTTCATATTAAATTCTTCACAGGCCAGGCAGTATTTTTCTGTCTCCTATTTATTCAATTGGAGTTCTCATGCGCAGTCTGCCTAAAGATTGATCACGACCATCGAGGGGAAAAAAATCTGCATCTGCCCCCAATTGAAAGGAGTAGAAGAAGATTTCACTTCAAAATCATCTCCAAATTTCTCTGTGTCAACATAACCTAAAGCAGAACTCTAATAACATTGGTCACCTTACCGTGCATGTTGCTCACTGCTTCCATAATTCCTGGTACTGTACTTATTTCATGGAGTTGTAACATGCCAAAATTATCTTTATAGTACATGTTAGAAATTATTTTCTGCATTTTCCCCTTTACTTCAATTAATGATCTAAGCAACTCCGCTCCAGTTTTTGCACTGTTTTTGCTTACTGTACTTCATTAGCTTCAAGTATTTACAAAAAATGTACCACAGGACAAAGAAAGCAAAAAAACAAAAACAAAACTGCAACTGGGCCATTTTCCACTGTTGCTTGATGGTAGCATTGAATAAACTTCTTGCCAACTAGGTCAGCCAAATGTCGGATTCCTCTGGCAGAAATGATTGCAAGTTTCTATTCTGTGACATTAAAAAAAAAAAGATAAAATGCATGTTTCCTATAAAAGACAAATTTTACAGAAAACTACATTTCTGATGGATATAAATTGTCAAATGCCAAGATACGATAAATAATTTCCATAGCAGACAAATTAAAACATATAAAGAGAAATAAAAATATAGCTGTAAGAAATATAAGATGGAACTCCTTGACTATTATCTGTGCTTCCAAAACCAATAGATGTACTTGAGGTATAATGTGGATTTTGTATACCTTGTTATTTTATGCTAATAATGTGCTGGAGGTGGTGTTTGACACTCAAACAATGTCATTTTTGTAAAAAGCCTCTTACTTTGGAATTGCAGCTAAATACTTTATGTAGATTTCATAATGATTTACGTTTTCTAGCGCTCTGATTAACTTTGATTGCTGCTATTAAGAATTGTGATTATCTACGGTATTTAGCATATATTGGCACCTGCTCCTTCACATGTAAATGGATTTGTTTCATCGATGCTGGAAATCTTATGATTAGTGTTTATTAACTCAGCAATACTATGTTCAGGTATATTTCAGATATTGGACAGCATGTTAGTTTGGAGATAGAAAAGTAATTATAGGATCTAACAGTTGGTTTGTTAAATGTTTAGCATTTGTTAAATATCTTAAAGATCTCAGAATGTTACTTTGGCATTAATATACAAAACACATACATAACATTAGAGTTGCATACATTATATTTCTAGGTAACATTGTCTCATGGTTTATGTGATTGCATGAGCTATTTTGAAAGCAAGAATAATCTAATAAAATATATTAATATTGTGGTAAATATTTAATTTAGTATTTAGAGTCTTTCCATATGTACGTACTGAGTGACATTTACAAACTGAGTACTCATGTTTCTAAAAGTCTCACAAACTGCACCCCTAAGAGGTGGGGCTTGCAGATGTAATGAAGTTTAGCTTGATGTCTTAAGTTATCAGATTCAATTTAACATTTATTACATCTGTATGTGTATTTGCATATTAGTGGGTATTTCTAGGAAATTTCGGGGGTGTTTCTGAATGAGAAGGGTGGGGCTTAAATGCTATATAGCAGGGGTAGGCAACCTTTTTTTGTACAGCATGCCAATTTAAATTAAAAAATCAAAGATGAGGTACTCAGATTGTTGTGCATTGTAAGGCTGATGACCCCTATACTAAAGTCATATAGCACAAACCATCACACAAAAGTGCTGTCACAAGATGCTTTTGGACACGTGTGTTTACTGCCATTTCCCTTTTACTGCTATTTGCTGCTATGTAGTTTTCCATTAGAAGCAATGAAAGTACATATGCAGCCCTCAATTAGTGGTAAATGTGTCCAGGATCACAGTGTGGCAGCAACCTTAGGGTGGTAACATACTATGTATCTGGATGCAGGGAAAATAGGGAAAGAGGGGGTTACAATCAAAACCTTTAAATGCTTAAATGAGATTAAAGTGTTTTCCAGGATAACCAGTTTTCTTATTTAAGGCTGGGGAAGGTGAAAAAAAAAAAAAAAAAAAAAATACTCACCTGTCGCCAGTGCTCTAGTGTCTCCCAGCACGGTCCGGTCCTGCTGCTCCAGTGTCTTGTTTTGGCAGAAGTCCCTGCTGCACATGACCGCTGATGCCAATCAGTGGCCTAAGGAAAGGACACAGGACATGTGGTCTTTTTCTGCCATTAGTCTCATATGTTTCTGTCTTTTGCTTTTTTAGGCTGGGGCCCCACATGGTGTAAACGCCGCTGTTCTTGCGAATCCCATCCACAAATTGCAGTAAAATACGCACAGCGGAAATGCTGTGTTTTTGAAAATAGCAGCATGTCAGTTATATCTACGGAAATCATGGTGCTCTCCCTATAGGTATAATGGAAGCAGAAAGTCTGCAGAGGTTTCCTTTTACTTCCTGTGAAAAGCACTGCAGGAAAACCGCAATGTATTTCCACCGTGTTTTTTCCCACAGCCCTTTTTACATGTATCTCATGGAAAGAAAACATGGTGCCCAACTACTGTATATGCCTGCACAAGTAGTGTATATATATGCACTAGGAATCAATAGGGACTCAATTTCCTGGGATGTGTTTACGTGTTTTAGTATATAGTACATATCTGTTATATATATAAAAATGAGTTCCTGTCTGTCTGTCTGTTCTTTATGCACGACCAAACGACTAGAACGATGCTCACCAAATTTGGCACACATGTACATCAGGTGTCCGGAAATATTATAGACTGGGTCTCAGCTCTCTTGGACGTACCGTTCCTGAGGTACAGTATTCCCAAAAAATGACCAGCATTAGTCTATACAAGCCTGCAAGTCTTTCACTCATATTCCAACTGCCATACACACGGTCACATGTCCCTTATCAGCCAATAACAGCTCGCAGGCGCTTACTCTCCTCAGGCACACAGGTTTCCATAGCAACCAAGCTATGTATGACCTGTATTAGTGAATAGCAGTTCACAGGAACTTAAATATTCAGTCATATCACGTGTATCAGCCAATATAAGTTCACATTTAATTTACCAGGTTTCCATAACAACACAGCCATAAATAGACTGTACCTATACTGGACTCAGTGGCGTAACTAGCAATGGCAGGGCCCCAAGGCGAACATTTGACATGGGACCCCCCCCGCACAAACTGCATTCCTGCACACACTATTATGCCCCATACTCTCCTCAGGCACACAGGTTTCCATAGCAACCAAGTTATGTATGACCTGTATTAGGGTGGGTTCACACCTGCGCTTCAGTCCGTCCGTTGCCAATCCGAGAGAAAATCTCGGCGAACGGGATTGGCATCGGATACAGACAGGTCAGCGACACATTGGTTAAAAACCCATTCATTTGAATGGGTTTTTAAAGCAATGCGAGGGTGTCCGATTGCACCCTCTGCGCTGCGAAACCGTTTTTTTTCCTCGGACACGAAGTCCTGCATGTCCGACTTTGTTTCCGACAAAAAAAAAGGATTCGCAGCGCAGAAGGTGCAATCGGACACCCTCGCATTGCTTTAAAAACCCATTCAAATGAATGGGTTTTTAACCAATGCGTCGCTGACCTGTCTGTATCCGATGCCAATCCCGTTTGCCGAGATTTTCACTCGGATTGGCAACGGACGGACTGAAGCGCAGGTGTGAACCCACCCTTAGTGAATAGCAGTTCACAGGACCTTAAATATTCAGTCATATCACGTGTATCAGCCAATATAAGTTCACATTTAATTTACCAGGTTTCCATAATAACACAGCCATAAATAGACTGTACTTATACTGGACTCAGTGGCGTAACTAGCAATGGCAGGGCCCCAAGGCGAACATTTGACATGGGACCCCCCCCCCGGCAACCCCACCACGCACACAAACTGCATTTCTGCACACACTATTATGCCCCATAGTGGCCCCTGCAAACACTATTAGGCCCCATAGTGGCCCTTGCACACAGTATTCTGCCCCATAGTGGCCCCTGCACACAGTATCATAGTGGCTCCTTCATATAGTATTTTGCGCACTTCCCGCTACTTCTTCAATGTTGGACCAGATGTCACGTGAGCCAGGCGTGTATCGCAACGCATAAAGACGTCGGACTGGCCCACCGACATCTGGGACGCCACCAAGGAGGCCTGAAGTCTTCTGAAAAGACCCCAGAGTATAATGATAGCAGTGTTTGTGTGGTTCACAGCCCACAGGCCTTACTTACCAATCCCCGCTCCTGGTCACAGCCGCCTCTGCAGAAGGTGAAGTGCAGGCGGCCGTGAGCAGGAGTGGGGATCGGTAAGTAAATAGGGCCCGTTACCTGCTGGTCTTAAAAAAAAAACATCAGAGGCCCGCCGGGTCCCCTAATGTCCCGGGCCCTGTTGCAGCTGCTACCACTGCTAAACCGGTATTTACGCCACTGACTGGACTGCCATACTGGATTTCAGCATTCTTATAAATTGAAACGTTTTTTAAACTACTCATGTCCCCTGCAGCAAAACGCATGGCTGCTGCTCAAGCTAATGAAAACTCTCAGCAGACCCAAGCCTGTCTCCAATCTGATAAGATATGTTACAGACAACAGCGAGCTGCTGAAACTTCCCAGCAGACCCAAGCCCGTCTCCAATCTGACAAAGCATTGTCAGCCACATGCACACAGCTGCACTCCAGGTTTCAATAACAACCCAGCCATTTTTCTTCACTGCTGTAGGTCAGCTTTAAAGGGGCAGGGCGCTGTGGATGACACTGTTACACAAGGTCACATACACACAGCTTTACTCCAGGTTTTCCATAACAACCGATCGCAGGTTTTTCACTGATATCCAAACTTAGATGCACATGATCACATGACACTTATGGACCAATGGAAAATTGCAGGTTCAGTCTTGACATACACACAGCTTTACACCAGGTTTCCATAGCAACCAAGCTATTTATGTCCTGTATGAGTCAATAGCAGTTCGCAGGTTCTTAAATATTCAGTCATATGACGTGTATTAGCCAATGTAAGTTCACATTTCATTTACCAGGTTTCCATAGCAACACAGCCATAAATAGACTATACCTATACTGGACTGCCATACTGGATGTCAAGTGCAAAACTGGCCAATTCTTATGGGGTCACTACACAAACAAAAAATGAAATATACCCGTGCAAAGCCGGGTCCTTCCTCTAGTAGCTTATAAAGTGGTAGTCAAGCAGAAATTTTATAAAGAAAGTTAGAATCAGAATACTCCAGAATGTTCAGTAGAACCAAGGCAAAATAATTGCCACATCTTAAATAGTCGTCCCCAACAGAAAATTGGTAGCATTGAAACTCTTGAAGGATCTGTAATTTTCTTGGTGTTATTTCTGTCTGTATTCAGATACCATTTCTATCAGATATTTATTCCAAATATATATCATCATCTTACTAATACAAAGAATTGTTAAGGCTGAGTCCCCATGTTGCGGAAATGCGGCTGTTTATTGCAGATTTTGGTGTGTTTTTTTGAGCCAAAGCCAGGAGTATATTGAGCAGAAGGTAGAAGTATAAGTACATCCTATATATTTCCCATTTCTTTTGTAGCCACTCTTGACTTTGGCTTAAAAAAAAACAGCAAAATCTGCAACAAAAGCTGCATTTCCGCAATGTGGAGCCTCAGCCTAAAGGCTTTTTTCCGGCCCCTTATACATGTTTTATACTGAAGACTATCCATAGGATAGGTCACCAATATGTGATCTGTGGGAATCTAACACCTGGACCCCGAAGAGATCAGCTGTTCCAGGCTGATCAGCCCTCAGGCGCCAGAAAATGCTGCAGTGGACAGGGAGCGCTCGCAGGCTGTTCCTTAAGTGGATGGGACTACAGATCTTCTCCTACTACTTGAATAGTGGACAGGGAGTCCACTGCACCACCATCCGGCGCCCCAGGTGTTGGACCCACACAGATCACATTGGTCATCAGTGTAAAACATACATTAGGGTCCAGAAAATCCCTTTAACAAAACTTCAGTATTCACATGAAAATATTAATTAATATCTTATCGTTTTTTTTTCCTGTCACACATCTTCGTTTACTATCAATAATAATAATAATAATAATAATTATAATGCTCTACATGAATATTCAAACTGTAGAGAAATTGAAAAATAACCTTGAGGTAGGATCCATACTTTCACAGCACCCGCAACACCTCCATTTCCTTTTTAAAGTGATGCTAAAAGGCATGTCATTCAATTAACAAAAGAAAACGTGACTATAAATTTATTCACTGTAAATTGAGCGAAGACATATTTTACAATGTATTTCATAACAATACAAATGCATTAAACGTGTGAGTAATACTAGCATATGTAATAGAATAGTTCCTGTCTTGGTAATGAGATACAGTATTTGTATTTATGTAAATTGTTCACTACAACCTTGTGATATTTTCATCCATGCTCTATATTTTGCCCTTAGTCATAAACTGTAAGCCGGAATTGCTTTATTTCAGGAAGTGGTGAATAAATAAAATCAATATTTTAAGAATAACTCATTAAAGCTTAGTGGGAGTCCATCAGTGACAGCAGGGTAGACATTGCATAGGATTGTACTTGCTTAACATATCCTACCCATCTCTTCCACCAGCCAAACTTTTAAAAGCAACCTGAAAACCCAGATCTTTAGAAAAGCTCAGACCGTGCAATAAGCCTGCCTTCTCTATACAACATTATTTGCTACTTATACCCTCACCTAATGTCTCTCTTCCCTTTCCCTTGTACATACAGTAATAAGCTGTCATGGGCAGGGCATTCTATACTGGTCTGTTACATAGTGAGGTCTTGTTTGTTATACTTGTTGTTTATATTGCTTATTCATGGTATGTATTTCAACCCTTCTATATTTCATGTGTGTAGCAGCCTGAAACATAAAGAGTAATTTCATGTCCTCATCAATGTGCGGTATTATATACCGCTAGAAAACCGACAGTGCACCAAATTCAGCACACTGTCGGCTTTCCCGGTATGTGCCTCAGTGCTGGAGATATTAGTGCCGTTAGTTTCAGCACCGATGTCCCCATTGTCAGAAGGGCTGGCCTTGCAGCCTAGCGTCATCGCTCGGCAGTAAGGAACACCGCCTCTGACAGTACAGGGCTATGTTAAAGTACAGTCAGCGGGGCGTTCCTTACAGCCCAACGATGATGCTAGGCTGTAAGGCCCGCTCTTCTGACAGTGGGAAGATATCGTTGCCGAAACAGTCTGCTGAATTCAGAGCATTGTTGGCTTTCTAGCAGTATATAATACCGCACATTGATGAGGCCATGAAAGGTCCTCTTTAACTGCTCGATAAATTAAATAATATAAATAATAATAACTCCTTTCTGCAGCAATCCAAGTGGCAAGAATTTTGTTCACAGGCTAATGTAAATGTACTTCGTGGTTTGAAGAAAAATGGCAAAATAATCATCATTCACTCTTTTAAATGATCACGGAAGAATATTTATTCTTCTTGGAAGATAGGAGCAATATAATTCAGTATTTGATATATTATTATCCATAATTGAGGCAAATACCTATTCAGTTCTATGTTAGATTTGACTAAGCTTTGTGAAATTTCTAAAAGTGACATTTGTCCCAGCGTTTTTAATGTGCACTTGTGTATTCAACATTTGATGGACTATTTGTAATAAAAAACATAATACAGAAAAATAATATGTGTGTGTGTGTGTGTGTGTGTGATTATAAATATTGTGCACCACTCTATCCCCACTGCATCACATACTATATTTTTTAACAGGGCACACACTCTGCTGAAGAATAGGGCAGTAGCTACAATTCACATTAAAGAAATTACAATGAAAGCTCAATGTATATTTAAAATACATTGTGCTGTCCTTTTTTAATCTCACTAGGGCACCTCTTTGATTCCAAGTCCCCTCCTCATTTGTCTAAAATTGCCACCAGCTTCTTACAGTACCTTGTGCATATTGTGCTTTCATAGTCTGAGACATTCATCACCTCTTAACCAGTCTGTCCAAGAGCATGAGGGTGTATTTCAAACGACTCTATGCAGACTGTCCAGAGAGTTGTTTGAGAAGCTGGTGGCCATTTTACAGAAATGAAAAGGGGACTGGGAATCAGAGGAACTACAAGTGAAACTATGCTTTATGGATTTATTGTAAAACCTTTACTGTGAACCAGAGAGAAGCTTTAAAGAAAGCTTAATGTTAAGGCCCCATATTGCCGCAATGTAATATTTTTGGCTGCTGCAGAAATGCAGCGGAACAGACGTTATATTCTACAGTACCAGCAAAGAGAATGAGATTATGGTTACACATTGCAGAAAAAAGGGATGCGGAAACATTTGTTAATTTTAGCTGCAGAATTGCAACTGTTTTCCCTATATATTTAAAAGGGAAAGAAAAAAAAACAGAAATCAGCAAAAAGACTGAAAAATGCTGCGAAACAAATGCAATGCTTTTTTGCTTAATTTTTCTCCACAGTGTTTTTAGCTGCATTTCGCTATGTGGGGCATTAGCCTAAAGAGACATTTTTCATCTAAAACCCTAAAATGTGTCATGGAGCTATGTTTCAGAAAATTGTTGTTATTACATTTCTAAATCTTTACCGTTTATGTACATTTACCAATGTGCTGTAGTGTTATTTTGAGATGAAGTACAGATGAATAAAAACCTGATTAATGAATGAAATTGTTATGTGGTGCACATGGATTCTTTTCAGCTATCAAGCATCCCACAATAGAATTCCCTTTTCATTCTAATCTATTTCTAAGTCATTCCTGGTAGCATCCATCTCATATTTACCTGCTAACACCTGATAATTATACATAGCTTGCTGCAAGCCTCACAATTAATCACATTCTGCCAAGCATGGGACCGTTAATCATCTAGCAGATTAAGTCAGTCAACACTATTGAGATCATTGACTCTTGTTACAAAAAAATGCTTGTTTTTTTCCTGGTAAGGAATAAGTAATATGTCCTTCACCATCTCAAGTAGCTTAATCACAAATGCCATCGTGACTTTCAAACTTCAAAATTGGAATAAATGTACATGTATATGTATTTCACTCATTAAAATATATGCAGGTTCAGGAAATGAGCGTTTTCTTGCTGCTTAATATTTCCCACCCCTTGACAGGCTATGTGATAATTAATTTAGTCTAGTTCACTGATTAGTTCTATGACTAATCTGTGTACTGCTTAGGGTAAAGACAAATGATGCAGGCTGCCATGGTTGGGCAGGGCCTCAAATGTGACGCTGATGCAAGCAGTGTCAAATTGTGTGTGCTCACCCTGAAACATTTTACACTTTTCATACTATTTGACTATTTTCTGTTAAGCCCTCTTTAGGCTAAGGCCCACATAGTGGGCAGCAGCCAAAAAGCACTGTAGGAAAAAATGCGGCGAAAACGCATTGCTTTTTTTTCCCTCATCGATTTTCACAGAAAGTCCGCAGAGTTTTCTTCTGCAGACTTTCTGTTTCAGTTATACCTATATGGAAACCACCGGCATTTCCGTAGGTATAACTGACATGCTGCGGTTATTTTTCTGCAGTGTGTGGATGGGATTCGCTAGAACTGTGGCGTTTATGCCACATGGGGCTTCAGCCTTACAATGTTTTCCCACAAACTGTTTTGAAGCAATTTTTAAAGCCATTATAATATATATAATGAAGTATTATAATATTATAAATATATTTCATGTATAATATATCACATTGCTGCAGTGATGTCCACTGTCCAAGTCATTGCAAAGGAGCTCCCCAGCTCCTTTCCCATAATGCCTTGTGACAAGTCAGTGCAAAAACATTTTTCATGACTTTTTAGTTTTTTGTGGTCTTCTGTGATATCACTCTGCAGTTCAGATTAACTCTGCTAAATCTGTAACTTATATATATGTATATATAGAAATTTTTTTCATATATATATATATATATATATATATATATATACAGTATATATATATATACAGTCATATGAAAAAGTTTGGGCACCCCTATTAATCTTAATCATTTTTAGTTCTAAATATTTGGGTGTTTGCAACAGCCATTTCAATTTGATATATCTAATAACTGATGGACACAGTAATATTTCAGGATTGAAATGAGGTTTTTTGTATTAAAACAGAAAGCATGATGCAATATGCATTAAACCAAAATTTTACCGATGCAAAAATTTGGGTACCCTTATTATTTTATTGATTTGAATACTCCTAACTACTTTTTACTGACTTACTGAAGCACAAAATTGGTTTTGTAACCTCACTGAGCTTTGAACTTCATAGCCAGGTGTATCCAATCATGAGAAAAGGTATTTAAGGTGGCCAATTGCAAGTTGTTCTCCTATTTGAATCTCCTCTGAAGAGTGGCATCATGGGCTCCTCATAACAACTCTCAAATGATCTGAAAACAAAGATTGTTCAACATAGTTGTTCAGGGAAAGGATACAAAAAGTTGTCTCAGAGATTTAACCTGTCAGTTTCCACTGTGAGGAACATAGTAAGGAAATGGAAGACCACAGGGACAGTTCTTGTTAAGCCCAGAAGTGGCAGGCCAAGAAAAATATCAGAAAGGCAGAGAAGAAGAATGGTGAGAACAGTCAAGGACAATCCACAGACCACCTCCAAAGAGCTGCAGCATCATCTTGCTGCAGATGGTGTCACTGTGCATCGGTCAACAATACAGCACACTTTGCACAAGGAGAAGCTGTATGGGAGAGTGATGCGAAAGAAGCCGTTTCTGAAAGCACGCCACAAACAGAGTCGCCTGAGGTATGCAAAAGCACATTTGGACAAGCCGGCTTCATTTTGGAAGAAGGTCCTGTGGACTGATGAAACAAAGATTGAGTTGTTTGGTCATACAAAAAGGCGTTATGCATGGCGTCAAAAAAACACTGCATTCCAAGAAAAACACTTGCTACCCACTGTAAAATTTGGTGGAGGTTCCATCATGCTTTGGGGCTGTGTGGCCAATGCCGGCACCGGGAATCTGGGAATCTTGTTAAAGTTGAGGGTCGCATGGATTCAACTCAGTATCAGCAGATTCTTGAGAATAATGTACAAGAATCAGTGACGAATTTGAAGTTGCGCCGGGGATGGATATTTCAGCAAGGCAATGATCCAAAACACAGCTCCAAATCTACTCAGGCATTCATGCAGAGGAACAATTACAATGTTCTGGAATGGCCATCCCAGTCCCCAGACCTGAATATCATTGAACATCTGTGGGATAATTTGAAGCGGGCTGTCCATGCTCGGCGACCATCAAACTTAACTGAACTGGAATTGTTTTGTAAAGAGGAATGGTCAAAAATACCTTCATCCAGGATCCAGGAACTGATTAAAAGCTACAGGAAGCGAATAGAGGATGTAATTTTTGCAAAAGGAGGATCTACTAAATATTAATGTCACTTTTCTGTTGAGGTGCCCATACTTTTGCACCGGTCGAATTTTGGTTTAATGCATATTGCACATTTTCTGTTAGTACAATAAACCTCATTTCAATCCTGAAATATTACTGTGTCCATCAGTTATTAGATATATCAAATTGAAATGGCTGTTGCAAACACCCAAATATTTAGAACTAAAAATGATTAAGATTAATAGGGGTGCCCAAACTTTTTCATATGACTGTATATACATGTTAATTTCTATAAATGTACTTTAAATACAGTATGTGTACATAAATTGATTTGCACAACTTGTACTGATCCAGAGTTACAGTTTATGTGCGGGGATCAGCAACCTCCACCATTCCATCATTCCAGCTGTTATGAAACTTTAACTCCCAGTGACTTATGTGGGAGTTCCGAGAACAGCCAAGCAAGTGCGCATGTTGGAAAGTGTAGTTTAACAATGGCTGTGATTCTGCCATATTGGAATACTGATAGAACCTTTCTAAATCAAAGGGACCCATCAGGATCCATTAGTAAAAAGATCTGTCATGGATCCTATAAAAATAGTACCCATGTTGACAGTGGGAACAGAAGCTTAAGTTGAACTGCTTGAGCTTTTGAACTTGACAGAAGAGAACAACTCTTCTATAACTATATCAGGTTTCTATAAATGTAATCTCTGGAGGAAAATTAGGAAAAAAAGGGACTCTTACTAGCCGTAATCTAGTTTTTAAATTGCATTCACTTTGGACTTTGAGACTTGCAAAAATATGTTAAAAACATCTCAACAGAAAATAAAATAGCAAAAATAACCCTTATCATAATATTCAAATGAGATATGAAGCAAAACTGCCTCCAACTATCGTTAAATTACATTTTGTGCATATTAAAATGTATGGACATGATATCTTTGTTAAAACATAATAAGTGTTGAGATTATGCAGAGAATATATAAGTTTGCTAATAGATTTTTTTGTTCAATTTGTTATAGGACAGTTGTTATCCGACAGTGTTCTTTGAGACAAGTCACGCTTTCACTTAGTGGCATTACAGAAGAAATCCATTTTTACCTATCTTTTTCTCCATTCGTAACAGGGCATTCATTAACTTGCATAATGCATCTTCAAAGCCTATTTGATGTTAAAGTAGCCCAACAAGAAAAAATAATAATAATAGTATCTGAACTGCTTCAAAGTGCAGTCATTCTCAGTACCTATAACATAATGCAGCAGAATAAAGCAGAATGCTGATTACATGACATTTATATCTAAGGCCCAGAATTTCTGCTGCTGCAAGTTACTTTTTATTTCATTTTGTGTTTAAAGGCACGTGATCAGATGTACAATAATCTTCTTGCATTATTGATTTGTTTTAGTATCTGAAATTCTGACTTTTCTCCCATAGAGTATTGATTTTCACTGCTTATTCCCAGGGGCCAACCTCTCAAGGATACTATTAAAGACCTCTTAAAGCAAAGATTTCATGTGTTTCAAAGTAAATGCATGTAGTGCTCCTTGTAAGAAAGTGTTCTAAGTGCTCTAATGACGCAGGATGTATTTTCAGTGTCAATGATCTTTGACAAACATTTTTGGTGAATGATGACTCTTGTAAGGGGAATGAAGTGTGTGGCGATGGTGCAGCTTATAAAGAAGTCAGAAGTAATTTATGTACTATAAATCTCAGCAGAATGACTCCTCTTCTAATATGACATATCATCCCAGTATTTCATGCTGTCTGAGTTAACTGTTGCGTTGTAAAAGAGATTACCGGAGTACCCAAAAAATAAACTCCTCAGATATCATTTTTGGAATTAACAAGTAAGGGAACGACAGAAAAGAAAGTTGAATTATTGGACAGGTTAGAAGAGTAAAGGCTACAGTTCTGATACCTAATATAAAGCTTTAATCTACTTGTGGGTGTATATCATAAGTAAACTTACCTACAGTTTAAATTTAGATTCTATGTTAAACATATATATATATTTTTTTTTAAATTGTGTTTTTTCTTATTTTTAATTATCTAGGTCATGATCTACATAAAAAAAATCCTTCAAGAACCTTCTCCGAAGCATATTCAACTGCTACCGGAAATGTTGCAGAGCACATTACAGTGATAAACAATATACCTTTTCTATGTATGTTACTTTTGTAAAATTGAAAAAAGCTACTTTTAAGTCTTATGTACATAAGGCAGTTGGTGCACTGTGGGCGTATCTTCAGCTCTGGGAGCACTACTTCTGCTGCTTAGGTAGGATGGGCGATGTCTTAGCAGTGGAAGGATCAACTCCCACTGCAAAGGGAGGTATAGGCAGGGAGTGGGGGGTCTGAGCTGCAAGAGCAGAGCTCCAGGGATCTGAAGGTGTTCCCCCAACCCCCCCATGCAACATTTGCATACAACTGCAAAGTTGTTTTTCTCCAAATCTACAAAAGTGACATACATTAAAACATATTATTTATCACTGTAATGTGCTTTGTAACATGGTAATGACAGTTAAGTGTGCTTGGAGAAGGTTATAGACACCCTTTAAGTCTTGTAGCTTTTTCACTGGTCACAATAGGTTGACATGTCCTGTTCTGTAGAGATCAGTTTTCAGCAGATATCTCATTATCATCACATGATTGCAATGGATTGTAACATCTCTACAATGCTGCAAAGCTAAAGACACAACACTGGATCAACCAGTGACAATATATGATGGACACAGCTCACTTCCTTCCACTTCCTCCACAGCGATCTCTTCACAGTTCATAGAACAGGCACACATAAATCTCAAACAGAAGTCAATGAGTGATCTTGCCAGAATTATATGTCTATGTGGCTGCTATTAAAAAAAAAACTCTAGGACAAAAACAATATAAGAATATGCCTGGGTCTAATTAGATAAACAAAATCTAGGTGATACATTTGCTTCAAAGGGGTAGACCCATGTTTGGATCCAATGGAGAACTCCTTACTCATTTCAATCTTTCAGCAGAACATAATTATGTGGTTTTCTCTACTGAATTCAGTGGGAAGAGTGGCAGCACTGAATTAGATAACAAAAAGCATAAGACCTATTCTGATGATTCTGCTTAAATATGGCTATAATTCAGAGCTGTATTTTGGTCTCTGGGTAGCATATTTCTCTCTAGTTCCATTTATTCATACTGTGCGCAGCTATAAGCCTAGATGTATATTGGCAATAGTGGCCAGGCTGGAACAATAGGGTTTTTTATCCATCACAGCAGGGCTCCATTGTATTCCTATACAGTCCTGAGTGATCAAAGAAACATGCATGGTGCAGTCTGCACTGGTTGATCAGATATGGCTGATAACATTGTATCACTTCACTTGGATCGGCCATATACAAAGAATCTGGACTTGATTGCATTATTCAATCAGACTTGCTGCCGCCGATGACCTCATTCTGGGAGGTGGCATAAAGGGTATAAAAGATGAGGTAAGAGGCCTGTGGGAGGAGATTATGCTATGGACTTTTGGGCTGAGACCATCACAGACTACAGAGTTGTTCCAGACAGACCATGAGGAGATTTTTTGTGATGAGACTACTGGACTAATGCTGAGAGACTGTGATGAGAGCATGCAGGCTGGATTATTGTATTAATGCCACATGCTAAACAGCCTCCACTGGTTATTCACACATGACAGAGCATGTGTGAGTGTTGGACTACAGAACCACATCAAGGACATGTGTGGTAAAGTAATCATTTCACCTTTATCCCTTTTATTTTATTTGTACTGTATCTTGTATCTAGTAACTGTTAATGCTTGCATACATCTGCATATCTGTTCTGAACTGCATGTGTTAGATGTTAATATCGACCCATTTAGGGGTTAATAAATATATAAAATTTAGAAAGCTTGTCTTGTATTTATCTTGTGAACCCGACACTCACTGGCGGTGAGTGTGGTTTTTATATGAAAGAAGACTCAGGGGTGGCAACAGCAGTCTTGGCGCACTGAGGATCTTTCACACCTATGTTCTTCCAATAAGTCTTGACGTCTTCACTGTTTACATTGTATGCCATCTGTTTAATTGTTGGTGTTGGATGTGATTACAGCCTAACCCTATAGAAGTGAAGGCTGTTAAAACATTGCACAGCCTATACGAAACAGACAACATGAAATATAAGAGGTCGTGGCGCTCATACAAGCACCAAAGTACAGTACATTCAAACAGCTGATCAGCAGGGTTTCCAGGTGTCAGACCCTCACTATCCAAAAACGTTGGTTAGGCAGCACTCAGGTAGTAAGTATAAGGAGGGTGCATATTCTATAAGGGGCTGACCACCTCCCCACTTGATTCAATGAAAAGACATACTGCCTGGACCTTGACTAAAAAGACACTACAACTAAACATCACACCTGATCTTGAGGACCTTCCTGTGTTCAACAGCCCAACCACACAGGATCTTGCTCCAAGAGGTCCACAATAGAGTCTATTCCTCCGGTGCTTGATCAATTAGTCAACGCAAAAGATTTACCTATGCTACTCATCTGACCTCCAGTTTCAACTAATGTACATGCAATGGCCTGATGAAGGGTGCTCTAACTGAAACATTGTATTTATAACAAAATTAAACTATTAAGAAGCATAATCTTATGGGAATACAGTTCAACTTTGTCTTTTCAGACCCTCACCAATCTCCTATTAATGACCTATCTGGAGGACAACCACTGTAGCCGCTCTGACACTCTGATCTCCTAGGAAAATATAGGGTTGTCTTCCTACCTCAGCCTTGCATCCCTATCAAGCTGAAAGAAATCATTTGGAGTTATGTACATCCAGGCTGGCATACTATATAGTACCTAAATGTTAAGTTAAACTTTGTTTCTTCTGTAGATGTTCAAGATGTCCCATAAGAATCGGTAGGTCCAGTGAACATTAATCTGATGCACATGGTCACTTTAGGTGTTGAAAGCTTGGACTCACTGAAAGAGAAAACAGTGGAAAACATGGTTGCTTGACTCAGAAATAAAAAGATGAGGTGTAAGATAAAATAGGAATGCTATTGGTTCACTGACTTATGAAACAGCAAAAAGGCTGATATTATGGGTTCTTCTAGTTTTCAACAGTAGAATCTATATTGTAAACTGTGATTCTATGCCTGTTTCACGAAATATAGAGACAAGTTGTGTAGTACAGTCTTAGCCAGGAAAAATCATGCAATATTCTAAGATGAACATCTTGAAGAACATTGCTGATGACCTTCAACCAATATTTCACAGGGACAATAAACTAAATTAAGTATTCCTAGATTTGTCTCTCCTCACATATAAACAACCACCAAACTTAAAGGGGTTGTCCAGACAAAAATGGACAACCTGTTTAAGTTTTAAATAGGCTGGGGGCAGTGAAAAATATAAAAACAATTCATACCCACCTTTCCACGGTGCTCCGGTGCCTTCCTGCGCGATCCGGTCTTCTCGGTTCCGTGCTAACATATGGCGGAAGTCCCAGCTACATCTGACTGCTGAGGTCAATCAGCAGCATCAGCGAAGGGCTTCCGATGTCACTACCTGTGACATTACAGGTCTTTTCCTGAGGCCGCTGATTGGCCTCAGCGGTCACGTGATCACTGAGACATATAAACAACATATAAACACTTCTTTGGGACAAACTACAGCTTATCAGACGTAGAAGTCCTAATCGTAAAAGATCTCTTCAAGATTGACAGAAAAATTTTGGAATTCAAGCTGCTGATAAAATTCAGATCATGGACAAAAGGACTTAATCTAACACCTGGATTTATGAGCCCATACATGGACACAATTTATTCCCTCCATCAGACTAACTCTGGATGACCCCAAACCTCCGCCCCGACTCCTTACCTTCATAACCTCATTTTTATTACCTTACCTTATCTCGCTAACATATCACCTCATGAACTAATTGCCTTTGCATGGTATCTTGCCAATGTTGTGTTGTGTTCTCAGTCATTCATTTGTAAATGTCTGAAGAAGGAGCCTCTGTGCTTTGAAAGCTTGCAAACGTAATTTTTTTAGCCAATAAAGCTATTGAACCTACAAAACTTTTGTCTTTTTGACAAAAAAGTATCAAATATTGTATGCCTGTTTCAGGAACTAGTGTATTTAGGAAGGTTTCTGTCTAATGAATGGCCCCACCACTCTGCTTGTTCTTTGTCTGTTCCATGTACAAGTGTATCATTACATGCTGGCCAACTAGTATGACATACATTATAATCATTTATGATTGTTCATCAGTCAAACATGAATCTACGGATAGACTACTTGTTCAAGAATCTTGTCATGATATACTGAGGTATTTAATTCTCTTGGGAGATAATTAAATAGTTACTAAATATCAAAGATCACTAAGGTAATGAAACTGTGCAAAGTCATTGCACATGGAAAGTCATTTCAAAATATTTATGACGACAAATGCTCTAATGTCAGATGCTTTACGCCTAACCCAGTTTTATTTTAGTGCCCTGGAAGACTGCTGTAGTATTTTAGGGTAAAATAGTAAATTAAAACATTTAAAGGACATACAATGTCAGATACAGATATGTTCAGCTTTTAAAGAGCTTTTCCAGACTTATTAACCGATATCCTGTCCTTAGGATAGGTTTATCAATTGAAGACAGGCAGGGGTTTGACACTCAGAACCCCTGCTGATCAGTCGTTTGAAAAGATCACAGCATTCAGGTCAATTTATTAAAACTAAGCTCAGTGCTGTACATTTTATAGCGGCTGTGCTTGGTATTGCAGCAGGGACACACCATGCAGAAGCACCATAACTCAACTATTTCATTAGCTTTTTTGTATTTTGTAATAATAGATAACACTGCAGCAAGTTATCAGTGTCATAGTATAGTTTATTTATGTTATATCTGTAGCTCGAATTAATTAAGGGCTCCAATTTCTCATGAAACCAATTCAATACAAGATTATGATAACATTAGTAAAACCCTTCAAAGGCTGAAGTTCACAAACCTAACAATGTGTAGGCACATGTAGACACACATAGGATATAACTTTGTGATACAACAGCACAAAACAATATTATCTTAAAAAGCTAACCATCTCATCACACACATATCTAGACATGTCCAGCCAAGAAAAAAGGTAAGGAAGAGCACCTGTCTGAAATTATTTTAATTTGTCTCCTTCTAGCCCTATACAGTTTTATGAGAAGATTGCTGATATATTGGTTGGACCAATAAAAAAGACCCTTTTTTCTGTGTATGTGTTTGTGCAGTATAATGGATAATAGAACAGTGAAGTACATACAGATGTAGCAGCTTCCACATGAGTATTCAGTACTCAATTTGTTATACAGTTTGTGTAACATGGCCTTTTCCCAATCAAAGTGAATGCCGGCTATGCTATGCAAATTGCGTAACTGCGATATGAATGTTTGTTATCTCTATACAGGCATTCTTTTGGCAGCTCGAAGTGGTTTTCATGAGTGGTTATGCAAAGTTACGCCCCTTTTATAATATTTAAAAAACGCTGCGGTTCCAAAATGAAGGGCCTTAGCCTAACTCTTGCATAACTGACACTTGCTGTGGCTTCAGATGAAGCAATCTATCAACATGTTGTGTTGACATGCACCTGCTGGGATCATTTTCATGTCAATTTTTTTGGCATAGACCTAGGATCCTGTGTTACACTTGTGGACCAAACCATGTTTACCATATGGACTTTACAGAAATTGATCGCCAAAACTGTCCTGTGGTTTTTTTAATGAGCCTGTACATATAAAGGCCTCAACCATCACAATTCTTATGTTGTATACAATATATTTCATGTTGGACACACTCACACACCACACTACTGTCTTCCACAAATATATTTTATTTATTTCTTAAACTTCTTTGGTAAAATAAAAGTTGAGCCCTGATTGGTTTGCCATGGACAACAAAGATCGTTATACAATTGTAAAACAGTTTTAATGAATGAGGCTCGATAAGAATTACTCTGTACACACCACACAAGAGGGAGGGCTCTGTTTTTTTTAACCCTCCCTTTAGTAGATAGTATACCTTTTGCTTAGCCAAATGTTAAAAGGGTTTTAAAGTCTTTTTAAATCTAATAAAATGGACCCATTTTAATAAATGTATTCTAAAATGACTATTATTCTCACATGCATGTTTATTTGTCTGAAACTAATCTTAGTATTGATATAAAGTAAATTTATTTTTATGTACAAATTTACACCAATAAATAGTCCATATAGATGTCTCAGATTTCTGTCACTGACAAGATGTTCCATGTTTGTTCACACTTTCTCAAGTATGCCATCAAGAATGTGTCAAACTCAAAACACCTTGTACATTCACAAAGGTGAGAAGGAAAGGTATATGGGATATTGGCGTGATTTTTAAAAATAGCTACCAAATCTAGTAGTGAGAAAAGTAAAGGGAAAATTAAGCTCAAGAAGTGTCAGTATGCAAAAAAAAAAAAAAAATAGTTGACATTGGGCGGGATTTAACTCTTTTCCTGACTACAAGAGAGAGTATCGCATGTCTGAAATGTTAAATAAATGAAAAGTGTACACAACATAGAAGAAGGCCATGCAAGTGAAGAGAAGATTTCACTTCTGATTGTTCTGACCCGTTTGTTAATAGGAGTCTACAGTTGGTGAAATACTTATCGGTGTTTGCCTGGTATTAGCCTGAGGGTCACAGAATTAGTGAAAAAAAAGTACCAGGCTGCCTTGTAGACAGATCCGGGCCACATGTTCAGGGCCCATTGTGATCTTTGCTACTAGGGACCCTCTCATCTGTATTTCTTTTTCTTATCTTGAGACATGGCTGTGTGATAACAATAAAACAGACTATTTCTGCATAATTCAATTTATGCAGCTCACTGATACTTTATTCAACCCTAACCCTTCTTATTTGACCAGTAATAAGATAATCTCTTTTACAATGCAACTAAGCTCAGGCAGCATGAAATTCTGGGATGATATGTCACATTTGAAGATGAGTTACATATCCTCTACAGCACCAGTAACAATGTGATGATGCTCAAAAGTATCATAATTTGCTTTTAATTTACTTATTTATTTATTTTTTCATTGTTTTCATACTACTTGCTGACTGCCATTTAAGTAGATACAACCAGATGGCGGCTATTTATCCTTACAAGGACCTATACCTGTATCTCCTTACAGAGATAGCAGCTGCAGGAGTGGGGAGCTGGCTATCAGTGACAACTGGACTTCCTAGAGAAAAGGCAGGGCAATTTATCCCAGCTAAGGTCTGTTATGACCTTAAGGGGGGCACAAGCTATAAAAAAAATTAAAAGTAAAGTTAAATTTAAAAAGGTCACTACCACGTCCACATCACAGTTTCCATATTCCATCACTAATGACACAAAACCACAAATCAAAAGTTGTCTGAAATTTTAGTTACGCTTTAAAGTGATTTTTCCACAATACAACTTTTTTAAAAAACTTGAGCAACCATAGAGATAAATCATCTCCAGTGTACCGGTGACTTGAACCACCTGTTATGTGCCCTCTTTTGCAAGATCTGCATCCCAATAGCACCATTCCTTTTTCAGCTTGCAGTAGCCAGAGAGGGCAGTCCTTACTATGGAGCATGTGACTGTGTACTAGGGAAAACTACATTTCCCAGGTGCACCTTTTTTCTTTGTGTTTCTAACTGTGCATCTGTTAGGATGGCACATGCATGGTTAAGTAGCCCTGAACTAATAAGCAGCTATTTGGAAGTCAAAGAAAAACTGAGAATGCACGCCCTGAATGAATATGGACTATAGGCGTATCCATTGGCAACAGTGCTCAAGCAGTGGCATTGAAAGGGGGATTTTATTGGGCTTTTTCTAGTGATATATACACTCTTGCTAAGTGCTTTCAATAGGTGACAGTGATATTCTGCCAAGTACTTTTAAATGAAATATAAAATATAGTTGTTGTAGGAATACCTCTTTAAAATGAACCAGTCGAACAGTCTGATTTGCAGGCAGCATGATATAGAGCTGGATTTGAGTAGATTGTATTTGCAATGAGTTTTCTTGGAAAAGATTCTGTATAATTTTTTTTTCTATTTAATTCCTGCTCATTCTCGAGTCCAGCAGGTGGACATATAAGTGACTGTGTACGCATTTAAACAAAGCAGATTGTCAATCTTTAATAAAACCACCCATTGAACTCCCACAAAATTATACCATACATCAATTTGTGACAGGTTCTCTTTAACGGCACTGCAACAATGGCAAACTTGTGTGTGATTTCCAAATATTTCTAACCGGGGACTAAAGCATTTGTGTGTATAACTTTTGTCATTTGTTTCTGTTGCAGGAAATTGCATAGTCAAAATCACTTGTCAAAATCTTTTCATGTGCTTAAAGCAAAGTACACAAAAGATGTCCCTGTTTATTCTCATGCAAAATGTATAGTAATTTATACTGATATTACCGCATGTTTTTATTTATTTGAGGATTAAATCACCCCATTTTCCAGGTTGACTGTATGTGTGAAACTTGCAATTGTCTGTGAGATGAAAAACTGCATTTGGTTTATGTAGATGCATTAGCCGTGATGAATAGGATGCTCAGCACTTACATTACAATTAGGGAGTGTTTTGTATGATGGTAATCCTTGCAAGGTTCATATCTAAGGGTAATGTAAGGTGAGGGAGTTAGTTGTTTTTTTTATAACAAAACTTTTCATAGCTTAGTGGCATAAAGCTTGTAATGACCCTTCAAGAGTCTTGACAGGCTTCTGGATTCTGCCTCTGACTAAAGAATAAAAAGCAGTAAGAATAAAACAGTGGGAGATCTACTATGATTACTGTGATGTAATATCACTTTAACAAAAATTATAGAGAAATAATATAAAGATTTATACATATATACAGAAGTTTATTTACTTATCTGATCTTTTAATTTGGTGACTTGGTTACAGAGTCTAGTATTTTCATATTTAATATTTTAATATTAAGGGTACACTAAACCCTGAAAACCAAGAAAATTTTTTTTTACATCTCCAGTTGTGTCTGCAGTTTTAACTGCTAAACCTCAACTCTTAGCAGTTTAGCAGAAATTAGTGAGACATACATCAGACAGACACTGGCTCCTGCCTTTGCTTAGTGCCATTACTGACTGGAGATGGGCGTGGAAGAGTGAAGAAATCAGGCGATAACTTTTAGAGGATAACTGAGTATATAAGCTTTCAAGAGTGCTAGCTCTCTTCTTCAGACATGGTGTTATACAAGAAACTGAAAATTCACAGACTTTTTATACAGAAAAGACATGGACCTTCAAAGGATCTTAGAATGTTTAAAAATAACAAAATGCAATATAAGTAGAGAAGTTATTGCAACAGGTCAAGAAATAAACAATCTGGAAACTTGTGGGGCGTGATGGAGGGATCAGTAATTCTTGCTGTTATCTGTTTGCTATCAGGTGGGGATTTGTGACCCTCACAGTTCATACATAGTGTGACATGAAACTGGCATGAATATTAAGTCCAAATTGCAGAGTTTGAAATTTTTGCATTAACTTATATTCCCATTCCTTTCTCTCCCTCTGCGTCTTAAAATGTCCCATTAAAACCACAACCCACAAATCTTCAATAGAGTGGTCTTCTCTGAAGAAATGTGCGGCCACTGGGAGATCTGTTCTGCTGTTATTAATGGTGAATCTGTGTGAGTTCATGCGCTGACTGAGTCTCTGCCCTGTTTCCTCCACATAGACACATTGGCATCACGAACTAGCATGATGTTCTGGGGGCGGGGATTAGCTCTCATTCAGTCTAATGATGTGATGAAGTGCCTTTGAAGGTAACGGAGGCAGTGCAGCTTCAGAGCATGGATTACACCAGGGAGAGAGGATGACATTTGTGTTATTTCCATCTACTTTGTGCAAAGCACCCATCTTTCTCAGATTTATTAAAGGCAAAAGTAGCTAGCTGTGTTATAAGTTAGAAAGAGGTTTATATAGGTAGATTTTGCTTCAGAAGTGGTCTGTATTACAGCACTGACTGTTATGTTACCCAGCTTTCCTGGGACACATAATAGATACATCTGTCAAGTTAAGGAACAATTATGGAGGAAGGAGAAGGGTTAACCTAAGTATATTTAGTACTCAGCAGTCCCTAATACTGCATTACCTGGCATGCTACCCAACTTTCCTGGGACCCTGAAAAGCATATCTAACATGATATGGGACAATTATTTGGCAAGGGGTGGGATTTATTTACATAAATGTAGTATTCATTATTCCCTATAACAGCTCCACATGCAATGCTACCCAGCTTTCCCAGAACCCTGAAAGGCAAATTGAGCAAGCTTTGGCATGATTTGAGAGCAAGCAGGGAGATTTATTTAGGTATCTTTAGTATTCAGCAGTCCCTGATACTACTACAGTACATTACTTGGTATGTTACCCAGGATTTTTATTTTATACTACTTAATTTATTATTGAGTCATCCCTATTAGCATTACCAGCTTTTTCAGGACCCTAAAAAGTAAATGTGGCATGGTATACCATACTATTTAGTACAAATACATATATTAGGGCAATAGTGAGATCTGGTATTCAGAATACCTATCCATTGTTTGTTTCTCAGCTTTTCAAAGGTCTTGAAAGGGTAATATCTATAATATTGCAGGAATATAGGAAAGGGGGTAATGATCAAGGCATAACTGCACATATTTCCCTCAGCAGCTTGGGAAAGTTGTGTCACTTTCCTTGTGGAGCTGTTTTGTCACTGCCTGTACGCTACTGCTGGCAGAGTTACTGCTGGTACTAGTGGTACTACTGTTCATTTATTTCAGTATTTCATATTGTCAGTTACTTGAGGGATTCCTTCCAACAAAATGGCCACATTCACTGTATAGACAAATTGTGTACAGCCTAAACCCTGCCCTCTCATCTTAAACTTCCTGGATCATCTGGACTAGCATATGAAAGGGAGAGGGAGGGGCAAAAAAACATGGCTCCTACCATAGAGCATAATATATTATTTTTCGTATTTATTTTTTATGCCTTGTAACTATGTTATAAGAGAAAAGAAGAACAAAAAAAAAAAATCAGGAGATTATGTGAGGCATCATATAGGGAATTATTTATTTGTTTGGATTCTGGGTTTAGTGGTCCTTTAATATAGGAGATAATATTCAGACATGTTGCATTTTTTATAGCCATGTAATTATAGCATATGTTGGAACTGATGATCATTAAGTTCAAGCCGTTTTTACACTCTAACAATAACTGGAAGTGAAACCCCATGTAATTTGTCGCAGGTTGCTTTATTTCAGCACTGATATAGAGTCTGTATTCCCATTTGGCTTAATAGGTATCAAAATAAAGGATCTGTTCTAGTTATTTCACACATAAAATAGAAAAGTAAATATGCAAAGCATGTCAAATGGAATTGGAAAATATGGTATTTAGGAGACTAGAATACATGGACATTCATTAAAAATATCGTAAATGAAAGTAACAGGAATTTGTCAATGTAAAGACGTTAATAAAACACATTTATTTTTGTGTAGTCAGTCCCTTTTGGTCCTGATGAAAACCACACATATCCAGGTGGTATGCAGCTCTCATGCACAAATAATGACCAATTTTGTTATCTGATACCCGGTTGGAGATATTACTACAATAATAATGTAAATTAACAAGCACAATAACCAAATGAACTAGCTGCTCATCTTTCAAGAGATTTGCTTAGAGAATTCTAATATTTTTAAAGCATTTGGAAGTTATCCAAACTGTAATGGCACAGATATGGAGACTGTCAACTGTAAAAAGAGTCTGTGAATCTGAATGCATTCATAAGACTTCAGTCCTATTGGCTTCTTCATTTTAACAGCTCTTTAAACTTTATAGAGTGATTATTTACATTTATACCTTTGTAGTTCTGGGATACATGCTTACATTTATTGGACATTTTACAGAAATGAAATAGGATTGGTTGTATTCTTGAGTCACAGAAAGTCTAATATAGGAATCGGCAAGAAAACATTCAAGGTTTACAATATGTTTCTTTTACTTTATATTTATGTTGTTTCTTTTAATCTTATAATTCTTAAGCATCTGAGAAAATTGGAATATTTAGAGTATACATGGTAGTTGAGTTTGCATTGAGATGACTTGTCATTTGTCAACAGCAATGATGAGTAACAAAAATCACTTATAATGATTAATGTATATTATCTTTGAACTAGATTAAAATTGATATTTGACAAAATAAAGCTTTGTATAGATGTTACTATTGAGATTCAAAATTGATCAAATTGTAATTGTCTTGTAAATAAAATCATTGTTTTCACAGTGCAGACAAAAAGATGCATACATAAAGATGAATGATCAACATCAATGATAAAAATATGTGTTAGAAGTGAGAGGTTACAGAAGCCCTGTTGAACTATTCTGGTGCAGTTGGAATTTTTCTTTAGTCCCTATCATTCTTGAGCAATTGGTGCTGTTAGTTTCAGCACCCAACATGCTAATTAGGTTCTCTACTGTCATGCCGGTGGTCCTGGGATGGAACAGAGAGCAAGAGACTGCCCACCTTACTATAGAGAGCATATTTGTGCTGAAAGAGAAATAATTGCTCGGGAATGGTGGGGGCAGGAGAAAAGATGATAATAATAATAAACTTTATTTTTATAGCGCCAAGATATTCCGTAGCAATTTACAAATCAGAGGACACATGAACAGACAATATGAGACATTACAATGTGACAAAGAAATAAATATATCAAACAATAGGAGTGAGGGCCCTGCTCGCAAGAGCTTACATTCTATGAGGAGATAGGGGGATACAAGAGGTCAGAGGGCTTGTTTGCTACAATGGTCCAGCCATCTTTTAATAGAAAAGGTTGTATAACTAAAGCTTTATGAACCCATCACCAGCTGGTATCTGTGAATGGGTGTGCAGTGTAACTTCTAGATGGAGAGGACAGGATGTGAGGAGCAGTGGAGGAAAGATAAATGGTGTTATTGTTCTACACCTCCACACACTATACTGTGATCAGGTCACGTGATAAGCCTGACCAAACAGATGTAATTTTAGGGCAGTTTTGAAGCTGCTGTAGTTGGGGATTAATCGGATTGTCCGGGGGAAAGCGTTCCAGAGCACCGGTACAGCTCAAGAAAAGTCTTGGAGACGGGAGTGGGATGTTTGGATAACAGAGGATGCAAGTCTAAGGTCATTGGCAGAACAGAGACGACAATCAGGGTGGCAGACAGTAACGAGAGAGGAGATATAGGGGGGTCCAGCGCCATGGATGGATTTGTGGGTGAGTGTGATAATTTTATATTGTATTCTGTGATGGATGGGCAACCAATACATCGACTGACTCAAGGTAGATGCATCTATGTAACGGTTTGACAAAAAGATGAGTCTGGTGGCTGCATTCAGGACATATTGTAGAGGGGAGAGTTTAGTAAGAGGGAGCCCAATTAGAAGAGAATTGCAATATTGAAAACGAGCGAGAATCAGAGCGACAATGAGGGTTTTTGATGTTTCCACAGTGAGAAAAGGGTGAATTCTAGAGATGTTTTTAAGGTGCAGGTGGCAAGAGGTGCAAGTGTTTGAATATGTGGGGTAAAGGTGAGATCTGAGTCAAATACAACCCCCAGACAGCGGGCATGCTGCCTCGGTGTAATAATAAGGCCACAGACAGAAATGGAGATATCAGGGCTAAGTCAGTTAGTGGATGGAGGAAACACAAGTTCAGTCTTTGAAAGATTCAATTTCAGACTAAGAGAAGGCATGATGTTAGAGACAGCAGAGAGACAGTCACTGGTGTTCTGTATTAGTGCAGGGGTGATGTCACGGGATGAGGTACTGTATATAGTTGGGTATCATCATTACAAAGATGACACTGAAAGCCAAATCTGCAAATGGTTTGTCCAACTGGGGCTGGAATGGTTGATTGCAACTGTACCAGAATTGGTGGAGTAGCACCTATTGATGAATGCAGTCTGTTGGAGATGGTGGAGATGGCACAAAGTACTCTTTAAGCAGTACTAATTGTTACTGTACAGTACTGTATTGTATTTGTATTAGTAAAAAGGGAAAACTCTCTCTGAGAAGTAACTATCAAATCCAACATCACTTATTGTGTCATGCCCATGACTGTTGGTCAAGCAGATGAATTTGTACTTTAATGATCAATGATAATAGTTTACAGACATACCCCAAGTACATAATAGGTAAAATAAAGAGGACGTAAAATCTTTGTTAATAAAAAAAATGGGTATGAGACATTTGTATAAGAAAAATTGTAAAGCCATAAACGCAATAAAAACATTATCGAATAATTCATAAAAGAGTAAACAGAACACAGTTAATTGGTATCCTTGTTAACCTTTTAAGGACGCAGGGTAGTTTTTTCATATTTTCCTTCTCTGCCTTCCAGAATTCATAGCTTTTTTATTTTTCTGTAGACATAGCTATTATTCATAGCTTATTCTTTGTGCGACAAGATGCACTTTTATTTTGGCACCATTTTGGGGTGCATAAAATGTTTTGATTAGCTTTTATTAACATTTTTGGGGGTCCATGGGAAAAAAACACAATTCTATCCTTATCATTCTATCATTTTTTGCATTTTGTTTTTATGGTGTTCACTGTGCATTAAAAATGAAATGGCAACTTTGTCAGGTGGGCCATTACGATTACAGTGATACCATTTTATTATGTTTTACTGCATTTAGTAATAAAACTTCTTTTTTTTTAAAATGAACAATTTTCCTGTGGTTCTCTTTTTCTGACACCTATAACTTTTTTACTGTTTTGTTGACGGAGATATGCAAAGGCTCTATATTTGCGGGGCAAGTTGTAGTATTTCCTTATACCAGTTTTTGGTATATTTGACTTTTAGATCACTTTTTATTGTTATTTTTTGGGGGAAGCGAGGTGACCAAAATATGTTAATTTGCACATTACGTTCTAGTGTTGGCTAGTGTCCTGGCTGCCATGGCAGGAGGGTCGATCTTGTCCCCAAATGACCCAGATGCCATGATTGCTCCTGTACTTGCTATATTACAGCGCAGTACTATTACAGCACTGGGCATTAACTATACATTTAGTGTGGCCCTGAGTGGGAAAGGATTAATGAATCGCTTGATACTGCAATGGTGTAACATTAATATTTAAGGTATTTACTAAACTGCATAAAGTCAAATATAAAATATTACAAAAGCTAGTCAAATTTAAAAAAAAAATCTGAATCTTAAAAATATAAAAGCTATCCCCACAACTGGTCCAAACACATGTAATAACTACAATAAAATATTGCAATAAATCTTCAATCAAAATTTGTATATGTCATAAAATGTACAATGCTCATTTTATAATCAAATACAATTGTCAATATTTATTATTGCTAAAGAGGCTGTTACTCAAGGACAAGCCCTGTCCATATGACATACAGAATGAATCAAAGCAGAGAGCAGCTTAAAGCAGCTCCCATTTTAGAGAACGCAGCATAACCATGTATTATATTATCACAACATCCAGTTGAAAGAGTGTCCCTTCAGCTTCCACAGTCAGTAGTGTTTTCAGTTCCTGTCTGACAGTGGGTTATTCTTACAAAAGGGCTTATCTGCGTCGGACTGTCCGTTGCTATGGTCCAGTTGGACTGCTAAAATAGTGGATACATACAAAGTTCGAGAGACTCCAATGACTACAATGGGGTCCGTCGGGTATCTGTTGTTTTTAAACTGAAAGCAGCAGGTTAAAAAGTTGTATGTGCAGGACTTTTTCTTCTGGCATTTTCAGGCATACCCTGTAACGGAGCCTCCTACTCTGACGCAAATGTGAATGCAGCCTAAATCTAACAACCAAGCAACAAAGTATATCTTAAATTACTCTTGCTTTTTATCTCATAAAAGAATAACCACTGAACTGATTGCAGAGAATGACCAAGAAAGCTTAAAGCGTACCTCCAGTTATAAACAAGTTTCGTAAATTAATAGTTCAGGTAATATATGAAACTTTATAATATATCTTTTCAAGCAAAGGTACTTTCTACATATAAGTGGGAATTCCAGCACACTAGCTCTGTTTGCAAAGCCGCCTTAAGGTTTCCATGACCACCAAACACACTCTGTTTCGGTCTGCAAGGCCTATCAGAACTTTAAGACACAGACCTAATCAGAGATTTGCCTCGTCTTCCAATTAAAAGTAAAGGTGGGGCATTGAAACTTTGCTGAAGTTCAGTCATTGGCCTGCGATTGTCTTGTACAGTCAGTCTCTACTACTGATTCCTGATTCTGATTTCTGGTTTTGTTCTCCTGGTTATTTCCCTTGGTCTCTGTTTTGGATTTGATTGTGATTTCTTGGATTCAATCTAAGCTTGGACTCTCCACTGATTTTGTCATCGCTTTACACTCCTGGTACAACCTCGGCTTGTTGATTACTCTCTTAGTCCTCCTAAGGTAACCAATTTCATTCTCTGTATCTGGAAGTGCACTTGTTGTTTTATACTTGTCCTGACTTTGCGACCTGGGTCACGAGTGGCTGAGTCCATCCTGCCCTATGGCGGGCTCTGGTGAAAACATTGGGGGCGCCTTAGACTTCGCATTCCGGCATAGTGTTAGATAATAGGTAACAGTTTACTTGCAGAATTTAGACCTAATCTGTTCCTAGAGTATTTTAGGGAATACTACAACCTGGGAATTGCATATGTTGTAATTTCAGAACAATTAGTCTATGAAGAGGGGAGGGGGTATAGAAAAGACTCTCAAATAATTGCTGTTTTTTCACTCATGAATGCTCTTAACACTGCTAAGCTTATCGATAATAGGCTAGGAGTGCACAGAATAAGTTAATAAATCAGTTAACTAGCCGACAGGAGAATCCTACTCCACCCCTCCCTCCTCCATAGAAATCTATGGGTGAGACTGAATACGGAGACAAATATAATGTAATCAAGCAGTCAGATTGAAGCAGGAGACCAGCTTATAAAGTAGTGAAGGAAACAGATTTCCTTAATAAGATATATTACAAAGTGTTCTATATTTAAATGCACTATTCATTTATACTATACATTCTTTAAGTGTATACATTGGGATATTCAGTGTTAAAGTAAATGTATTTTTATAAAGAGCATTGCCTACAAAATACGAGGTGCAAAAGATGCTAAATTTTAAACACGTTTGTTTTCTTAAACTATTTGTTTATTTCTATATTATCCACAATTACAACATAATTAATTATTTTATTGATGTATACTCTGTAAGAGGAGATTATTAAAGAAATACTATTTTAAGACAAGTAAAAAAATCACTATGCTAAATTCTGTAGAGTATTTTCAAAATCTGACAAATATTATTAAGAAATCCATGCAGTGAACAACAAAAGATGTAGATATGTTTTTTGCTGGGTTTAAACAACTTTTAAATTATTTACATCAATTCTTGTACCACTGCTTCTCTGAGGGCTAAAAGAGAATAAGATGTTGGCTAAAGACCTCCATCTAAAGCTATCCCTTAGAGTATACTGCTTTTAGCTTGCCATTGGATGAATCAGGAAAATTACATTGAACCTGAGCTAGAAATAGTATAGCAATTTTAAAGAAATTAAATGAGTTCAAAGCCAAAACACATCCTGCCGCTGGCTATGAGGAAAGAGGAAAATGTATCTAGTGTTGTTCAAAAACTGGCACACAGAAGAAGACAATGAGCTGTCATCAGAACAGCAATACACAGTTTTTCCATGGATTATACACCCACTGTCTACACAGGAAAAACTAATATGATTTAGGTCTGTTTTTTTCAGTACCTTCCACTCAAGAATTTTGGTTATCCGTACGCTATTACAGTTGTGTGGATAACATCCACTTGTAAAATACGAAGATATCTGGATAGATAGTTGTTGAGAATATGCTGTAGTACATCTTTAAACTCCTACATTAATGTTTATGAGCTGGTATAAGGATCACAACATGTCTCTCCATATATCTCTCTCTGTGTTCTGGTGACATGATAGGATTTCTTAAGAGGACCAAGATAAGAGGACAGATATATAAGAAGAACACATATATAAAAGAGCAGAAACTTCAATCTCTCCTTCATACATTTCTTTCTTTTTGCATCCGTTCATGGATTTGGCTAAAAAAGCTGCATCAAAAATTGCAGCAAAAAAAGTGTGACTTGTTTGTTGATATTGTTACATGCAATATTTCTGTAAAATATATTGGTAAAAAATATAGACATCTTAAATTGATATGATGATATAAAATGTATGTTATAATTATGATAGCTAGATAGATCTTCTCCACCAAAGTGTAGATTGTGATGATTGTAACATAAAAGTGGATAGTAAAACATAGGAAATGCTAGCTACTGTATTACTGTACAAGGCCAGGTTCCTTGTAGTGATGTATGCTGATGACCACAGCACACTGATTTATTACATTGTGACATCACAAATTATTTGAAAAAAGATCAATCTGGTGAAGAGAGAGTAGCTGGAAAATTAACCATCTGACAGCCAGTCTGACCAATTAGCTACGAAACACCATTTTGCAGCTTGTATTGTCATACATTTATATGTGAGCTGCACAAGCCATAGCCAAATTTGTAATTTAACTTATGTAGATTTTTTTTAACCCAGAATACATTCAATTTAATAATAATTTAATAATAATAGAAAATCAATGCAAAGAAGTAGCCTTTGAAAATGCACCGTAGTACACAGGTACCCTGTTTCAGTAGTCATCAGCATGGTCAAGGTCATGGTCCATTACAACAAATTCTGTCACACAGTGGCCCCTGTCACATTCTGTGGTTATGGTGTTATGGTTCTTGTTAGACTGGTTAAAAAAGGCACATGCCTACAAAGTTCAACCAGAAGTACAAAGAGTCCTAATTAACCTTGGTTGACCTAGAGTAAGAAATTATACAATTTACCTTAACATGGGAAAAATTCCATGTCCATTATTCTACCTCTATGAGCCTTAATCTATACTGTATCTATAGAAACGGCTCTTGTTCAGGTGAATCCAGTCTATCCATACATTACATGAATGGTCATTGATTTGAATGGCTACCATGTAATGCTTTATTTCCCCCGGTTGACTAAATCCTGCTCATTTCTAGGTGTTAGTGACGCTAGTTGATTGCCACTTTGGGTTTCCATTTAAAAAAAAAAAGAGATTGGAGCTGATTTATCATGTCTTGTACAAGGCACGAAAAAGTCTCAGTTTTTGTTGCACGTATGCCTTAGCCCAACAAATTTATTATAACTTACTACCGAAAACTGGCGCAAACACAGGTCGCATTAATGACTCTACAGGCATCATTAATGCCTATAAAGGCAATTTAGCTCTATAAAGAAGGTTCAAGCGTATTAAAACGTATGAAACTTTTCCTTACACTTGCCAACATCTGACATATGGTATCACTTCAAATAGCTGTATTTTTATAAAAGTCGGGAATGTAGCATATAAGAATAACATTCCTGGCTGTGTTTTTAACTAGTAAATTATCTGTTTTTGTTAAAGGACTCAACTTCCAAGTGACACCCAAAGAAATTTAGTGCGTAGTATACAACCGGAGATACAGCTATTTGAAGTGACACTTCTCCTTTGGCATTTGCTCTATCTGTACATACTAGCAATAGAGGGTGAATACAGGATGGATCTCGCTAACAACATTTAGTGCTCATGCTCAAGCTCTTGGGAAACACAAATAATATTTTTAAAATATTTTTCAGTTTAAAAAGAAAAGGAGATGAATGGAAGACTTGCTGGGATGTTTTTACAATTTTTTGCATCTACTATGTTTAGTGATCCTTTAAAGGGAGTCGTGGGAAATGGGGTACAGGGCGGCACTCGACTCCGAAAGGCTCAAAATATATTCGGGTGCACGATCACTAGGGAACTGACCAACTCCCAAGTGGAAACCATGTAAAAAGATGTGTTGGCACTCTGTTTTTTGAAGGCCCTGATGAAAGGACGAGTTACCAAAACGTTAACGTTGTGAATAAACATGTGAATAAACACTTTTTGCAGAGGAAAAAAAAACGGAGTGCTATCACATTTTTTACATGGTTTCCTTTAAAGGGAGTCTGTCATTGTTTTTTTCAATTTTTAACTAATCCCACCACTATATAGCCTTTGGAAAGGCTGTTCTAGGCATACCTGTGGTGAAGAAATTGATTCTGACATTTTGCCAAAAGAAAGGCTGCTGATGACAGCAGTGAAGAGGAGGAGGTGTCCACAGTGGAAGAAGGGGCGGTAAGGAACGGACGTTGGTGATGACGGAGATGTGCTCGGAGCACAGGTGTAACGCCCCCCATGCTACTAGAATATTGAATTACATATACCAAAAAAAAAAACCTTTTTTTTTTCTAAAAGGCTAAATCGATTTCTTCACCACAGGTATGCCTAGAATAGCCTTTCTAAAGGCTATATAGTGGTGGGATTAGTTAAAAATTAAAAAAAAAACAATGACAGACTCCCTTTAATATATTTTATACGTTTTTATAATTACAACAGTTTTGTGCCTCAGAGTATTTTAATGAATATCTTATTTATTTATTAAAACTCATTCTAAATAAATTGGAATTTGTTTATTGGGAAAACGCTGAAATACTTTCTTTTTTTGTTTGCAGCTTTAATCAAGTTATCTAGTTATATGTATCAGGGTTCAGTTTAAATTTTTATAAAAATAATTTTGCCACTTTATCATACCATACTCTTTTCATTATCTGGCGTATCAAAGTCAATAATCAATGTCTGTCAGAAGGTAAATGAATGGTCCAAGTGTGTATTATGGTCAGCTTTGTTTGCATAACTCTTAGAACAGCAGCAACATATCCTGTAACAAAACACAAGGTCATATTAACATTGCCACTTGCTATCCACACAGTTTTGAAATATTGAGCTTTCAGGAGCTCATTTCTCATAATTTTCTTTGTAAAGCATTCAGGGACTTGATTTTTCTTCTGCTGATAATGCATTACTGAAAAAAATAAGAAATATTAAAATCCTGCTGAGACAAAACATATTTTATGACTCAGTAGCTATTGCAATCAATGTGTGCTTTATGATGATAAATATATTATACAAATGTTAAAGGGGACACATTTTATATCAACTTTAAAAGTCTTTTCGCTTAATAAAAATCTAACATATCATGTTTAAAACGCACTCAATTTAAGCATATTGCTTGGCCAGTAATATCTACTTGAATGGTGCTCATTTATGGTGTTATCACATCAGTTTTTAGCTCTCTCTATGTGAAAGAGCACAAGTATTCATGTGCAGATATACATATAATGAATCTCTTTAGGTTTAGAATATTTGGCTTGACTTTACTGTGTTATACCTTTTGCCATAATACAAAAACACCAAAGAATCACTATGCACTTCTCCCTGCAACTCTATATTACGAATGACACAATCTGTCTAACATGCTGTGTGCCATATTTATCAAGTGTTTTAGACTTGTCCGAAAAAGGGCATAACCTCATTGTAAAGGGGTGTTGCCTAAGTTGTGACAAAAATCTGCCAACAATTTTTAAGTCAACCAATTTTGTTGTCACCTGAAGATGTTGACCATACACACAGTGAATGATTCAGGGCTGCAACTCTGACCATGTAAGGTAGATGAAAAAGACCCATATAAACTACAGACTCTTTGATTTATGCATAGCTGGAGGTCTCATCTGTTGGTTTCAACCATTGGTCAGATGTCGATATGTAATTAATAATGTAGTTGATATGACATCAATGCTTATAATGGGAATATGATTTTAAAGGCATTTTCCATCATTTTTTTTAGTTAGGACCTATCCCTAGCATAGGCCTTAAATATCTGATTGTGGGGGGCTAACTACCCCCTTGCATAGATCATCTGTTTTGAGGTGCTTCTGGTCTGTGTACTATACAGTGCATAGAGCTGGAAAAGGTTTTGGCTCCATGCACTGTATAGTACACAGACCAGAGACACCTATCTACAGCTGATACATGTGAGGACAGCTGTCAGTCCCTCACTGATCAGATATTATCATAAGAATAAGCCATAAATGAAAAAAAAAATCTTGGACAACCCCTTTAAGGTCATCATTTACACTGATTTGTGATACATATGTTACTAAATTACAGCTTGTACATTCTAGCAGAAGCAAGTCAAAACCTGAGAAGGCGGAATGGTTTACAGCTATTTCTATCTTCTATGTTGTAGGTTTCTTAGAGATAAAAGATCCCTATAAAGTGACTAGAGACAGCAATGTGGCATAGTAGACTATTTGGGACTTATTAGACCCAAACCTTCACTGCCAGTGACTAATGTCATGACAGGGGGCTGTTTCCACAGTAACTGGTGCTCCTATTTATGTCCCATTTACAGAGGAAAACTGCAAAATGCAAAAGAAAATATGAAGAATCAATGTCCCCTGAGGTGTTTTATGACTTAATAGGAGATATAACAGAATGTACAAATAAAACATAATCATCACCCTGTCTAGTTAGTAACTGGTGTAGATTTCCATTATAACTGGTTCCAAAGAACTAGAGTGAGTTATAAGAAATCTGTTGGGCCGTGGCGAGCGAGGAGTGGATTGGGGCTTATGAGGCACATTTGGCGCAAGAAAGTGTTTTGCACCAATGTCTTCCACAATATCTTCCTAAGGTCATCATTTAGAATGTTCTGTGCTTTATATGTTGCAGCTCGTGCATTCCAGCAGAAGCAAGTCAAAAGACAGCTATTCCTATTTTCTATATTGCTGGTTTCTTAGAGATCAAAGATCCCTATAAAGTGAATAGTTTTTTTGCACAAAATGAATGATGAATTCCCCCTATATATTTTTTAAACATTCAGTACACATCACCCTGAATAAAACTAAAAATAGTGCTGTTAAACCACAACTTCTGGTCATTTAGAAGTGAAATAGTTGAGGGGTTAATTGGTATGGTTTAACATGTAATCCTAAACCACTGCCTCATGATATGCAGGGTCTGCTTGTGAAATCATATATGAGTATGTATTTTGTATAGTTGCTTAATGCTAATTTTATATTCCATTCATTGTAACAGTGTTCCACGGTTTCCGCAGAAACACCTGATTATGACTAATGTTGACTCTTTGCTTTAATGCATCCTACATAAGATACTTTACTTTGCCTGCAGGATATCTTGAGAACATTTTCAAGAGCAGTATTGTTGGTAAATCACTGGAGGTTTTCATTTTTTGTACGTTTAGAGCTGAACCTTATTAAATTTCATACCAGAACACTGCAGAGACTCTTGGCTTATCCCGTGGGTTGTTCATTATGCAAGAGAAGCTAATTTCAAACATTAAAAAATGTTATCTCAACTCCTGTCCAACTTCACTTCAGGTGTGTTCTGTATATGCGAGTAATTTTCTGAAGCCATTAGTATTTTTCTATGACGAATGGTTTTATGCATAGAGAGCTATTAAATGTGCAAAAACTACCATTCTCAGTTCATAGCACGCATCATTTACCGGTTCAGTCAATTGAAATTAGTAGGCAATGGTTTATTTTAATGTGTCTGTGTGTATGTACAACTAAAAATAAAACTCTGATTATTATAGACTGTAGTCTGTTGATCTTCATGGATTTTTGCATTTTGCTTACAGAGTCTTGATTGTTTTAACCCCAAAGGACAGTATATTATTCCATGTGTGTACAATGAACTTCTATTTCTAGCAGACATAAATACATAAACCTATTTTTCAGATGGAGTGGAGATGAGTCATATTATCTTTTGTTCTTGAAACGCTCACTGCATCTTTATCGAAATAACGCTTGTGTGTTCTCAGAAATGTTGGCTTACGTACTGCAGTGTGTTTTACCCCAGTTAAGGGCAATCTCTTAATACTCATAAAACAATGGCTTATGTAGGACACTACTTCTTGTATTCCTCAAGCACTCTGGAATACAATTACTGTCTTATTACGTGTGTAGACACCTGTGATGACCCTGTCCACCAACCAACAAATATTATCTTCCCTTTTTATAGTTCTGAAAAACTTTAATGTTTTCAAGTTTAGTTGCTTTTACTATGTAAACTGATCTATCAGTTTGGTAATGCATAGATGTCCCTCATGTTCTAGGTTTACAACATAATAATTCAGTATGTGCCTTTCCATGAAGTGACAGGAAGAAATGATAGCCTTTTATTTGGAGGAACTTGGAAGAAATCTTGGCAAACCCTATGCAGATGTCCTTGATTAAATTTGAACCCAGGACCTAAGTGCTGCAAAGCAACCATGCTCATAACTGAGCCATTACCCTGACCAAATATGACTAGAAGGAGTTTCCCTCACATAAACAGCTTTCATCTACTGTATCCACAGGATAGTTGACAATTGTTACATCACTTCAGGCCCGTTGCTATAGCCCGCACAAATACTCCTACAGGGGTCCCAAGTCCCCCATCTCACCTCAATAGTGAATTCCAGATTTTGAAGGCATTTTCACCAAGCATAAGAGCAAAAAAGGTTTCAGTCTCCAAAATCCTTTTCCAGGCCTGCCTAAGCTCACCCTCAGGACTAGACAAACATACACATAGTTGATAAATATTTGATTTCGCAAAACCACTTATTTACATACAAAAACAAAAGGAAATGCTCCTTTAAAGAGACACTAAACCCTGAAAACCAAGAAAAAAAAACAGAGGGGAAATCTTGGCATGCTCTTTGTTCATGTAGGTAAATATAGTATTTAGTAGAACTTATTACAGATCCACATGCTATGCTACACAGCTTTCCCAGAAGTCTGAAAGGCAAATCTGACAAGCTTTGAATCAAGGAGATTTATTTTATATTATATGACTTAATTTATTATTTAGCAGCCCCTATTACAACATTATCTGATATGCTATCAAGCTTTCCCAGGACATATAGAATGTAAGCTCTTGCGAGCAGGGCTCTCACTCCTATTGTTTGATATGTTTATTTCTTTGTCACATCGTGACCTCTGATTTGTAAAGTGCTACAGAATATGTTGCCGCTATATAAATAAAGTTATTATTATTATTATTATTACATGGAAAAGCAAATCTGGCATGGTATGCCATACTGTTTAGTGCATATACATATAGTATTGTGACAATATTGAGGTCTGGTTTTCAGAATACTTATCTAGTTCACAAGGAGTGACCAGACATCTTCCATAACTCAGCCTGTAGTCACCTCTCTTTTATATCTGATGTACACCGTTAGTACCATGGGGGGGGGGGGAATGATGGGGATTTTGAATTCTTGCCGCTTCTTGTTCACTGAAGTTTTTGTCTTGAGGGTATATAGTTATGCATGTGTAGGAGGACATTGCTGCAAAATAAATATTAGATTATCCCATTTAGAGTTGATGTGAGAAAAAGTAGAATGGCAGTTTTGCATTTTTTTTTCCTACTGATATACCTATTTTTATCATGAAAAAAAAAATTGTGTCTGTAGGATAAATAATTTTTCAACCAAAAGTATCTCCAATATCTCTGTCCATGTGTAAATATAACATAAGTGGTGTTTTTTTCTAAGCCACCACTAAATTTGTTTTCACGGTTTCAGAATCTGTGTTCATCATAGTGTTCCATTCCAGACCTTCATTCCCCCTCAGTGCTTGTGTATGAAAGGAAGTGACAATTCACGCTTACAGTAGCGGTTCCCTTTTTCAGCCCCCAAGCGGTATATAAATTATTCCTCTTTTCTCAATTTCACATGAGTGTATCATATTTATACCATAATCACGTGCCATTTGTCTAATATAATGTTTTTAATGAAATCTCTATTTATATAGCTTTGAATTCCTAGTGAAGGGTCTACTAGGGCTCATCTATCTATCTATCTATCTATCTATCTATCTATCTATATCTATTTGTCTGTTTGTCCATTATATAGGAAAATATTTCCCCAGTTTATTTAGTTTAGTTCTGGAATTTAAAAAAAAAATTTAAAAAAAAGATGACACAGAGAAAGATTGTCACTCTTCCTGATATGTTAAGTGACATACATATTTTAGAATATTTGTCTCATGTAACATTGCCACATAGGAGGAATAAATGTCACTAATTTCATCCAGAATACCAGTAGTTTACTGATTTTCTGTGTTTTTTGATCGGTAAGAGATATGTGACATTTTCCAGTGATTGCTTGCCAGACATTTACTAGCAATCAGACAGTGTGTAAGTAGTTTATTTTCACACTATGTAAGAAAAAACACCTGCATCACACATCAGAATTGTAAAATAGTTTCTAGGGACACTTTGCAGAGGGGATGGTGCTTTTCAAAACGCCACAAGTGACACATACACTCCTACCAGACCATGGAGCATTACAGTCATTTTTATGCTGGATTTACCATATTTACATGTTATGCATAATTTAGTAATTACTAACTTTCAAAACAGAATATAAACTTAGTAAAACATGAGAAATATGCCACGTATGCCAAGAAAGATATATTTTACTGCCACAATTAGAAATAAAATTATCATAGAATAAACAGAGACTAATATCACTTGAAATTAGAGACATCTTTCATTGTGTCATTAGCTTATGAACGGTTGTGGTAGCTGAAAGTGGAAAGCAGGCAAGGAATATTTCATGCTCTGGAGGACCTGCCCCCTATTACACAGATGTCTTATTGATTTCAGTGGAAACGGAATTTCTACATTTTCCCTGTAGTGGTGCTACAGGGAATTGAGCACTTGACAGTGAGACAGTTAAAATTTAAAAAAAGTGGGGAGCCCTTACATCCATGAAAAGTACCACTACTAAAAAAGTACTATCTACAACTTACCTTTTATTCTTTTACATCTCTTATAATCAGTAGACATACAACTGTGGTTAACATTCTGTCCTTAGCTAAGGTGGAGTGTATACTTAAAAGTGGGAGAACCCTTCCTCTAATAGACCAAATCTCTGTACTAGTACTCTTCACCACCCTTCATATAATCACAGCCCTTGGAATTTTATAGAGCTAAGGAACAGCACAGGGTCATAGGATTTTTGACATTCATCCAACCATTGTTGATCCTCGAACATTACTTGAATAAGCATGTTTTCCAAAAACATATAAAATTAAGAGTGCATTCATATATATACAGTGTTTCCCTCTGGCATGGCACAGAAAAGCCAAAGGGAAACTCATTGAAGCATAAAAGATTGACAGCAAAAAAAGACCACAGGGCCCATGTAGTCTGCCTTTATATAATATTTCATTTTCTTAGGATATACGTGTGTTTATCCAAGGCATGCTTAAAGCGTAACTATACTTTCAGACATTTGATTTTCTGGCAGTATTTGTGTCATTAATAAATTTTGTAATATACTTTATTAAAAAATTTTGGCTCCTTTCTGTGAAATCCTGCCTCTTTATTCTTTCCCTTGCTTCTGTATTGAGAGCTGTTCCTGCTTCTCACTGAGTAACTGTGTATTGTGTACGGGAGTACGGGGCTGTGTAATATGTAAAGAAAATGAGGATAGGGGATTACTTCAAACAGTGATAAAATGTAGAAACTTGCTTTTGATGGCATATAAAAGAGGAGATTCTCTTCTTTTGTGTGACACTAAAGCTGCAGTGCTATCTATATTTCCAGAGATATCACTGGTTGAAAACCCAGTTGGCATTAGGATATCTATATGCTGCATAACATATAATATAAATATCATAATCCTGACTATGTTTTCAACCAGTTTCTACGTTTCAGAACTCTGTAGCTATAGCTGTTTGAAGTGACCCTCCTGTACCGCATTTTCCATAGCCGTTCCTCCAAGCCAGTTACTGAGCGAGAGGCAGGAACAGTTCTCAATACAGAAGCAAGTAAAAGAATATATAGATGCAGGATTATAAGGTATATTACAAAATGTATTAATGACACAAATACTGCCAAAAAAATGGAAAGTTTAGTTACGCTTTAAATTCATTCATTCATCCTTATATTGTTTTTGTTATTGCTGCACCTAATTTCAGATTCTGCCCTCTTGTTGTTGTGTTTACTTTTTTATCAGAAACACTATCCTCCTGAACCCTAATTATCGCTTTAATATATTTAAAGGTTTGAGTCATGTCCCCACTTAAAAAAACACAGCAAAATCTGCATAAAAAAGCAGCATTTCCACGATGTGGGGCCTCAGCCTACGCAACCATTGAGTAGCATGTTTAAGAACTACATGTATACATAGAAAGATAATATAAAGATCGCAGTACACAAGTAAAACAGGTATTTGAATGTTATATCTATTGCCTCTTCAATATGACTTTCATAAAAGGGAATTTCATAGTAAAAGCCAAAAATTGATAATCAGTATTTAATCCCACAGAAATTAGAGTGCTACATGTGACCATCTGAAAACTAGCCATGTGCACAAAATTAAATTCAGTTCACCTTAATGATTTAAACAAAAATGGCAGAGAAGTCATTGTGTTTGGGGGCCCTACTCCACAACTACTGTAGATTTTTGGGGTAAGAAGAATCTGGGCATGTTGGATTTCAACATGCTCAATTATTTGTTTCTGCAGGAGAAAAGCATCTGACTAAAGTATTCAGTAGAGATGAGCGAATCTAGCTGACGAAATGGAATTCGAACCGAATTTCAGGAAATATTCGATTCTCATCAAATCTGGATTTCCTCACCATTCGTGGTAACGAATCACATTTTTCCATAAAATGGCTGCTGCACGTTAGGACATGGGGCAAGGAACTCTGGGAATGTAGGATCTCCCACAGTGCCATGTGTGCAGCCTATCACCAGCCAGCCCTGTGATGTCACAGCCCTTAACCCCTTCGCGACGGCTAACACCCTGCTCCATAACCCCTGTTTTAACCCCTTAGATGCCACGGTCAAATATGACCACGGCATCCAAGGGGTTCCGTCATGCTACATGTCCCCCTCGGCACCCTCCGCGCCGAGATCGGGGGGTGCCAATATGCATCTTCCGCAGCCTGGGGTTTAGCCAGTGACTCCAGGCTGCTAGTAGCCCCCAGTACCTGGTTGATCCTGCCCAGAACCCGATCAGGGTTTTTAACCCCTTGGGTGCCGCAGTCAAGCATGACCCCTAGGCACCCCCCGCGGTGAGATCGGGGGGGTGCCGATATGCATCTTCTGCTAGTAGCCCCAGTATCTGGTTGATCCTGTCCAGAAGTGAGGAAGTCAACCTATGCTTCTGCATAGGCTGACTTCCTTTATAGACTGCAATGCACATGCACGTGAACCAGCAATTCTACTCCACTATACAGGCTCTCTGCAGCCAGGAAATAGCTGTTTTTTTAATGCAATTCACCGTGAATTAATTCAGATCGAATCGTATCGGAAAATTTGGCGACGCTGCTCTATCGAATTTTTGAAAAATTAGCTTATCTCTAGTATTCAGCAATAGCTTATTCTCCTGTTCACATTGAAATACACATGAAACAATGTTTGCTAGAACTTTGGACAAATTGAAATACCAATGCAGTAAAATGCTATATTGTGCAGTCTCAATTATAAGAGTGGTAAGGCTGGTTCTACTTTTGACATGATATACATTTTTCTTCTGAACAGTTTATTGTTCACATGCTTATAATAAATGAATTTAACCTTTAGCATGAGCCGGTAAGATCTGTTTGAAGCCCACATTAAGATTAGATAATGTTTAATTATTCTGGGACAAGGTTTATTTTCAGCGGCTCATGCTGTGTTCAGTAACTTATGGTTGTAAATCATACTAGAGCTTAAAATATGTAATGATATTGCAGAGCAAAAGCAATGATTTATGGATTATGGTATAGCACTCTATCAGCATCACATAGAGTACAGCAAGGAGTACATGAAAATGAGGAGACAAATAGATGTTCTTTAATTCACAGCCATTTTTTTCTTTCATTTATCCTTTAGCTAAAGCTTTGAAATAAGACGTATAATTATTTTAGTTACATTCAGGCATTTTCTGGGCACTGCTAATGAAGGATACCGAAGGTCAAAGGCAAGTTTGTTTTTTTTTAAATGTACATAAGAAGTTTCCATCCTTAATATCCCTTGAATTTTATCATGATACATATTCAATATACAGTCGTGGCCAAAAGTTTTGAGAATGGTACAAATATTAATTTTTACAAAGTCTACTGCTTCAGTTTTTCTAATGGCAATCTGCATATACTCCAGAATGTTATAAAGAGTGATCAGCTTAACAGCAATTACTTGCAAAGTCAATATTTGCCTAGAAAATGAACTTTATCCCCCAAAACACATTTCAACATCATTGCAGCCCTGCCTTAAAAGGACCACCTAACATCGTTTCAGTGATTGCTCCATTAACACAGGTGTGGGTGTTGATGAGGACAGGGCTGGAGATCAATCTGTCATGATTAAGTAAGAATGACACCACTGGACACTTTAAAAGGAGGCTGGTGCTTCCCATCATTGTTTCTCTTCTGTTAACCATGGTTATCTCTAAAGAAACACGTGCAGTCATCATTGCACTGCACATAAATAGCCTAACTGGGAAGAGTATTGCAGCTAGAAAGATTGCACCTCAGTCAACAATCTATCGCATCATCAAGAACTTCAAGGAGAGAGGTTCCATTGGTGCCAAAAAGGCTCCAGGGCGCCCAAGAAAGACCAGCAAGCGGCATGACCGTCTCTTAAAAGTGTTTCAGCTGCGGGATCGGGCTACCAGCAGTGCAGAGCTTGCTGAGGAATGGCAGCAGGCAGGTGTGAGTGCATCTGCACGCACTGTGAGGCGGAGACTCTGGAGCAAGGCCTGGTCTCAAGGAGGGCAGGAAAGAAGCCACTTCTCTCCAGAAAAAACATCAGGGACAGACTGATATTCTGCAAAAGGTACAGGGAGTGGACTGCTGAGGACTGGGGTAAAGTAATTTTCTCTGATGAATCCCCTTTTCGATTATTTGGAACATCTGGAAAACAGCTTATTCGGAGAAGAAGAGGTGAGCGCTACCACCAGTCTTGTCTCATGCCAACTGTAAAGCATCCTGAAACCATTCATGTGTGGGGTTGCTTCTCAGCCAAGGGAATCGGCTCTCTCACAGTCTTGCCTAAAAACACAGCCATGAATAAAGAATGGTACCAGAATGTCCTCCAAGAGCAACTTCCCCCAACCGTCCAAGAGCAGTTTGGCGCTCAACAATGCCTTTTCCAGCATGATGGAGCACCTTGCCATAAAGCAAAGGTGATAACTAAATGGCTCAGGGAACAAAACATAGAGATTTTGGGTCCATGGCCTGGAAACTCCCCAGATCTTAATCCCATTGAGAACTTGTGGTCAATCATCAAGAGACGGGTGGACAAACAAAAACCAACAAATTCAGACAAAATTAAAGCATTGATTCTGCAAGAATGGACTGCTATCAGTCAGGATTTGGTCCAGAAGTTGATTGAGAGCATGCCAGGGAGAATTGCAGAGGTCCTGAAGAAGAAGGGTCAACACTGCAAATATTGACTTGCTGCATTAACTCATTCTAAGTGTCAATATAAGCTTCTGTTACTCATAATATGAATGCAATTATATTTCTGTATGTGATAAAAACATCTGACAAACACACATAAAAACCAGAGGGCAGCAGATCAAGTGAAAATATAATATTTGTGTCATTCTCAAAACTTTTGGCCATGACTGTAGTATGGCAACATACTAGAAAAATCCTTGACAGACTTGCATCACAGCCAGTGGGTGGCACTGGTTACACATAGGCGCATATGCAGTTCCATATACACAGTATGGACAGAAGTATTGAGACACACCTTAATCATTGCATTCGGGGATTTTATTCGGTCCCATTATCACAGGTGTATAAAATCCAGCACCTAGCCATATAGTCTGCCTTTATAAACATGCGAAAGAATGGGTCGTTCTAAAGAGCTCACTGAATTCCAGCACGATACTGTATTAGGATGCCACCATTGCAACAAGTTAGTTTGTAAATTCCACTGTAAGTGGTATTATTGAAAACTGAAAGCATTTAAACAGTTCATCCATGAAGTGTGAGTCCACGTAAAGAGTGCTGAGGAACACAATGCATGAAAGTCACCAGCGCTCTGCTGTCTCAAAGGGCCAGGTTTATTAATACGGTCTGAAAGCATAATTGTCTTATTTGGCCATAGCAACCAATCACATTTTTCAGGAGCAGAATATAGGATGAAAACTGCACTCTTGATTGGTTGCTATTGACAACTAAGATGGTCTTACATTTAGACCATTTTAATAAATCTTCCCCAATAACTGCAGAGTTTTAAAGCTCCTCTGACAACAGCAAAAATGTGTGACAGGAGCCTCATGGCATGGGCTTCCATGGCCATGCAGCAATATCCAAGCCAGACTGTCAAGTACAATGCCAAGCTCTCAATGGAGTGGAAACATTTTCTGTGAGGAATCACACTTCTCTATCTGGCAGTCTAATGACTGTGGGTTTGGTGAATGGCTTAGGCCCATTAGTTCAAATGAAGGGAAATCAGAGCATTCAGCTTCAGCATACCAAGACATTTTGGACTGTATGCTTCCAAGTTTGTGAGAACAGTTTTGGGAAGACCCTCTGTGCCAACCTAACTATGCTCCAGCGCACAAAGAAAGGTCTATAAGGTCAGGAGAATTTGGTGTGAAAGAACTTCACTGGCACACACAGAGCCTTGACCTCAACCCCATTCAACACTTTTGGGATAAACTAGAAAGGAGACTGCTCACCAGGACCTGTTGTGCAACATCAGGGTCTGACCTCAGGAATGGTCTTCTTAAAATGGGCAAAAATCTCCTGAGTATCTACTTTGCAGGAGGAATAACAGAGGAATACAAAAATGCAAAGTTCTAAGAAAAGATGCCCTGGCGAATTTGTTACTAAAACAATCACAATCTGTCAACAAACATATCATATTAAAGTTATTACATAGGCTTATAGATTATTCTGTAATTATATTTTTGACAGCCTACTTTGCAACACCATGGTTTGCATATCTTGCTCTGATGGAGGCTAAAATGGCAGAATCAACTGTATAAAAGTCAGAATGAATGACTATATGTACAGTTTATAGTCTGAGCCCGTGCTATTCACATATACCTAACTGCCATCAAAGACCCATGGCCCAGCAGCTGCAGGAAAGATTTACGTTACCAATATACTTTCTTGTTCTTTATACCTCACAAGATTGACCTATCAGTATCTTTGGAAGCTTTAGGTTTATTTTAATCATATCTATTATTATTTAAAAAAAAAAAAATCATAAATCCTCATATGGCAGCTTTATATATTTCTTCTTTCTATCATTCTGTAAAAAGTGAAATGCCTCTCTATAACTGCGCTGAGTGGACAGGATCCTAACAAGAGTGGTGGTTGAGAGCTGTGTGCTCAGTCCAGTCAACTACGTCTCCCCGCTGCTTCCCCTCATGTCATCAGTATTATATAATCCAGGAGTCAACAACCTTCGGCACTCCAGCTGCTGTGAAACTACAACTCCCAACATGCTCCATTCACTTCCTTAGGAGTTCCAAGAACAGCAGAGCAAGTATGCATGCTGGGAGTTATAGTTTTACGACAGCTGGAGTGCCGAAGGTTGCCTACCCCTGATATAATCCTTCTGCCCTCCTCTCCTCGGTGTCTTCAGCTACTTCGTTACTGGAACTGTTCACTTTAGTGGTTGAGGAGATTTCTGTATAAGTATAGACATCATGTATGCAGAGTAAGGAGAACTAGCAGTTGCCAGAGATTGAAGAAGATGCCACTTCTCCTAATAATAAGCATTACAAAGTTTTGTGTAGCGACATGATACTGATACAAAAATAATGCTAAAACAAAACTACTGTATACTGATATATTGTATACTTTAAGTCCAACATTAGCTAATGTTTAAGATTTTGAAACAGCACCTCTGAATGCTTACTCTATCAAGAATACTAGATCTTAACACAGAGGGATTTATCTTCATTGGTAATATGATAGAACAGAGAACGCCATATTTGACATACAGTAGCTGTGCTACAGGCAAGCAAGACTTGAGGACCTTATTAATAAATACTTCTGTGGCTAATGATGTCTAGGCCAGATGTGCATCTGGGTATTCTCTGTCTGAAGTTCTGTCAGAAATCTAATGGATATTATCAATTGCTTGACATTTTTTTTTGTTCAAAAACTAAACTGCATATTGAATATGTGCTACCAAATAATAGTGGCACAGATACATAAATTGTACTAATGCTAGTTCCTAAAAATATAGGACCCTTTAATTTTCTATATAGAGACATACAGTACAGCACAGCCAGTGATTTTAGTATTGTGTGAATGTGTAGCACATAATATGATTTCCTGCTTATTCTCATTTGTGGATGTCATTCTGATTCACCACTTTAACAACATGATATGTGACAATCAGGATAAATGTAGACTGCATCCAGCAGATTCATTTCTAGCTGCATATTACGGCTGAACATTTGTATTGAGCTTGATAGAATGAATTTCTTTGGTATTAATATTCACCATTTATCTATCATGCATTAGTTTTCCTGCAAGTACACACAGCTGCAATGTACTGTGCATACAGCAAAAAAAAAAGGTGCAAATAATTTGCAGAATTTCAGGATAATTAATTACAATTTATTCATTGGGGTATATTTACCAATAGTGGTGGACTACTAAGCAATTTTAATGTAAAAAGTAACATATACCACAACATACGCATACTGATAGTGGATTACAGTGTAGCCACTGAGATACTCTAGGTTGTTTTTAGGGTAGCTCGCTATCACATTTTGATTTGAAAACGTTATGTCAATACTTAAGAGTAAGTGCCCCATTTCAATGGAAAGATTTTTAGTGTCAGATAAAGTGTTTGAGGGGCTTGATAATATATCATAATTCCATTGATAAAGATTCTCAATTGCGGCTATGATGCCCATTTTCTTCTTTGTCATGCATGTGAGTTACATGTATTTCCATCATTTCATGATTTGCCACTTCATAAAATTGTTCAGTATGAGTATGCAATGTTTGTGTCTCCATCTTCTTCTACTGTAGAATTTGGAAACTCAGATGATAGCTACACATTAGGTTTTGTTCAGGATTATTTTTAAAACAAGTGGCAAAGGGTAGGAAGGTGATAAAATAAATGTACTTACTCGCACTGATCCATTATACTGTCCTATTTTAGGCGTGCTAATGACCCTATACATACTGTATACAGTAAAGATATGTGTATTCAGTGCCTAAAGACCACAAATTGTTAATACTGCCCCGAATGCAGAATGAAATTTGCATTGTGTAGTTTTGCTATAATTGGGCATATAATAACACAACCTGCTTCTCTATTTTAGAAAATCTAGACTTTTTACAAGCCCTGAAATCCTATGGTAAATGGAAATATTATTAGACTCCCTTGAATAATCCAGGAATAAAAGGCATCTGGCTTGATGCATTCATATTTTGTTAATATCACTGTGATGAAATGTGCTACTTAGAAGATTAACATTTGAAAAATAGAACATTGTTTTTATTGATCATACAAACTAAACAATGCCTTTTATAATATTAAAAACCTTCACATTGACAATGAGAATCAGACATTGAGCTGGTAGCTGGAGAAGGCAAATCTGTGCAAATGCAAGTGCAGACTCAACGTGGCACAGCAAATCCTGCAATAATGAGCCTTTCAGACTGCAGACGTGACAGCATAAGCCATTTTCTTATGATTGCAGTACAAAGGAGCTTGGAAAGGAAGCTATTTAAAGAAGCTGCTCGTGCTATTAAACCTGAAAATTCCACTTTTTTAAGGATTTTTCTATTGAATAGTTTTGCCTTATGAAAAAAAGTATGATGGCTATACATAATTTCAATTATTGGACAAGTACACTCTATAAGCAATATACATTTAAAATTCCTCTCCTAATGCCCTCTTGTGGACAAACTGTTTATTAAACATCATGACAAGATGTACTAGTTCTTAAATATGTATGTTTTTAGCATGTGTAGATTTACAGTGGATCTAACAGCATTCATTGATGTGTTGGTTAACAAAATATTGTGTTTATATTAGATTTTAAAGGAGTGTTCTGCATGATCATACCCTTTTTATATATTATAGAGTGGAGCAGAGAGCCAGTGCAAAAATCATCTCTCCCTCTTTACAGGACCTCTGGTGTTCATGCTTTACATGAATGCTTATTGATTTCCATTTAATCTTTTATAGCATCTGCAGACAGCAATCCAATAAAGCAGGTACTACCACAGTGTGCCTGTGTGGGATATTACAATGTGTTGACCCCAGTGATAAGCACTACCATAAAATGATACCAAGTAATAGGCATCAAATAAAAGGAGGGCTCCTATTAACTATCAGAACTCTGCACCTCCTGTATTACAGGACTGCAATTAGAACTGTCCATAACTGACCAGGGACAAGCCAGAGGAACCCACAGGTAACCCTCACCAATCGAGGGCTGGATAAACTTCTTTGATCTCCTTTCTGATTTCCTCAAGGGAAGTTTCTGTGGAGGAAGGCTGTGGCATAAAATACTGCACTAGTACTGTATGGGGGGCACTGACAAGGGAATGGAATGATGGGAAATGTGTACACAGACATGTTGTGACCAAGTCTTCATGGCCATCTTGGCCCAATTGGATAAGGAAAGGGAAAGCAAATTCTGCTAAAATATACGGATAGGATGCGGCTGATGGTCATGAGAGCCCAAAATGAGAATTTGCTCCTCAATTGCGCCCCAATTTCCTGCCCTATACAGTATGTTTAGCTTGTCAGTCTCAATGTCTCTCCTATGCACTCAGTACAGAGTATGCCCCTTCATGTACCCTCTCTGTATACTCTGTATGTGCAGTTTCCCCATCATTTCCACTCTGTATGCTGTATATAGCCTCACTGTCTCTACTGTAATGGGGCTACTGAGTGTTTTACAGGGCTATTGTGGATGACAAAATAATGTAGGACCCTATTTCTGGTTTGTCGGTACAGATTCAACTGAATATCACCTATAGGAGATATGTACAGTGCCTTGCGAAAGTATTCAGCCCTCTTGAACTTTTCAACCTTTTGCCACATTTCAGGCTTCAAACATAAGAATATAAAATTTAAATTTTTTTGGTGAAGAATCAACAAGTGGGACACAATTGTGAAGTGGAACGAAATTTATTGGATATTTTAAACTTTTGTAAAAAATAAAAAACTGAAAAGTGGGGCGTGCCAAATTATTCGTCCCCCTTAAGTTAATACTTTGTAGCGCCACATTTTGCTGCGATTACAGCTGCAAGTCGTTTGGGGTATGTCTCTATCAGTTTTGCACATCGAGAGAGTGAAATTCTTGCCCATTCTTCCTTGGAAAACAGCTGGAGCTCACTGAGGTTGGATGGAGAGCGTTTGTGAACAGCAGTTTTCAGCTCTTTCCACAGATTCTCGATTGGATTCAGGTCTGGACTTTGACTTGGCCATTCTAACACCTGGATGCGTTTATTTGTGAACCATTCCATTGTAGATTTTGCTTTATGTTTGGGATCATTGTCTTGTTGGAAGATAAATCTCCGTCCCAGTCTCAGGTCTTTTGCAGACTCCAACAGGTTTTCTTCCAGAATGGTCCTGTATTTGGCTCCATCCATCTTCCCATCACTTTTAATCATCTTCCCTGTCTCTGCTGAAGAAAAGCAGGCCCAAACCATGATTCTGCCACCCCTATGTTTGACAGTGGGATGGTGTTTTCAGGGTGATGAGCTGTGTTGCTTTTACGCCAAACATATCGTTTTGCATTGTGGCCAAAAAGTTTGATTTTGGTTTCATCTGACCAGAGCACCTTCTTCCACATGTTTGGTGTGTCTCCCAGGTGGCTTGTGGCAAACTTTAAACAAGACTTTTTATGGATATCTTTGAGAAATGGCTTTCTTCTTGTCACTCTTCCATAAAGGCCATATTTGTGCAGTGTACGACTGATTGTTGTCCTATGGACAGACTCTCCCACCTCAGCTGTAGATCTCTGCAGTTCATACAGAGTGATCATGGGCTTCTTGGCTGCATCTCTGATCAGTCTTCTCCTTGTTTGAGATGAAAGTTTAGAGGGACGGCCGGGTCTTGGTAGATTTGCAGTGGTCTGATACTCCTTCCATTTCAATATGATCGCTTGCACAGTGCTCCTTGGGATGTTTAAAGTTTGGGAAATCTTTTTGTGTCCAAATCCGGCTTTAAACTTCTCCACAACAGTATCACGGACCTGCCTGGTGTGTTCCTTGGTCTTCATGGATGCTCTCTGTGCTTTAAACAGAACCCTGAGACTATCACAGAGCAGGTGCATTTGGAGACTTGATTATACACAGGTGGATTATATTTATCATCATCAGTCATTTAGGACAACATTGGATCATTCAGAGATCCTCACTGAACTTCTGGAGTGAGTTTGCTGCACTGAAAGTAAAGGGGCCGAATAATATTGCACGCCCCACTTTTCAGTTTTTTATTTTTTCAAAAGTTTAAAATAACCAATAAATTTCGTTCCACTTCAAAATTGTGTCCCACTTATTGTTGATTCTTCACCAAAAAAATTAAAATTTTATATCTTTATGTTTGAAGCCTGAAATGTGGCAAAAGGTTGAACAGTTCAAGGGGGCCGAAAACTTTCGCAAGGCACTGTATATCTCCTATATATGTATATGTGTGCGTGTTTGTGTGTAAATTATTTATATATATATGTAAAAGATTTTCCTCATTTTTATGGTTTTATTGCCAAAACAATACAGTATCTTATTGAGACTGTTAATGAAAACAGCACTTCTTCTTATCCAAGAACAAATGAGGTGATCTCACCAATGAGCATTTGATTTCTATCTGAACTGGGAACTTTGTACCTTGTTACAGGTTCTTGACACGTAAGAGCTTAAGAATGTAATGACGCACCCTTACTATACTTTTCCATCAATTATTTATCATATTGCTATACAGATTCAGCATCCATTACATGAACTGCACATAGTATGCCAGAAATGAGATGCAAAATCTGAGGTAGTTTCTTGGCTTAGAAACAATTCATCTTGGGTCAAAAAGCAAATAGCACATGGTATGTATAATGATCAGTTATGGACAGTATTCATGAGTGGGTATTTATATATTGGAAAATTAATTTTTATGTAATTTTTCGTGGTCACTCGCTTTGGAGGGTAACTGTGGCAGAACTAGGTTCAAGTGAATGGACTTGACTGTAGTTCTCTGCAAAGCTTAGTGGCAGGGAGAGAATAAGGCTAAATCAGAGTTACAGCCCCTTCATTGGTGAGGGTTCCAGAGATCATACCCTACAGACCATAAAGCAGTGGCATATCGCAGCAAGTTCAAATATAGATACAGTACAGACACAAATACCAACTTGCACTGAAATCACAGTCATGTGTAAATATGTAGTGAGATTTTATAGAAACCTGAAGTTAAAGAAGCACTCGGTTTAATAGGAGTACCGGAGATAGTCGAAGTACAGCAGTCATCTATCTTCAGATCGGCTATCTCCAGATCAATGTTTTCTGGTGGTACCTTTCAAATTCTTTTCCAAACCTAAATATTTAGAATCCAGCATTATGATGTCATCCATAATGATGTACAAGCAAAAGACAGAGTGGCCCTCACCTTGATGGATGTAAAGTTGGTAGACTTTCCACATCAGTATACAGTCTAGATGTGCTTACATGACATGTTTTGGCCAAGAATGAGCCTAAATGTGCAACGTAGAGACATCTTGTCTGTATACGAATGCGGAAATAAAAGTCTAAGAAGTTATCATTGATCAAAGTGAGTGCTGGTCTTTCTTCTATTTGTACATATATGGATTGGCCTCGCTTGATATTTGCACCATGCTCTGAAGAGTGTTGGCTGGAATCTTTTTTTATTATACTATGCATAATAAAATCACATCACATAATCACTATGACATCACATGAATAAGATATAAAGTGGCATGATATCATTATGGATAACACATCTTAAGGTTGAATTCTAAGCAACAAGCATCAAAATAGAGTATATAACAATCCAGGGGAGTGGTGATGAAGTTAAAGTTCAAAGGTAATATAATGTAAGTGTACATTATTATTTAGGTTATTGTTTTTACATTTGACCTTGTGTTATAGAGTAACATTTGAAGTGTTGCAACTAAAATGTCTGAGAAGAGAGTGTGTTTAAAGGGGTTATCCTTAACTTATTACCTCTTTCTAAGTAGATATGTTTTATAGCTGTCACCATACTGTATAACTTTATGTACAGCATTTTCTCTTTTTCTATCTCGCATCTCATGGTTGTCTTTTGAACACAAGCAGTGATGTTATGATGCATCTTTGTTTTAGCAAGTGATGCAATTGTGTGCCTTCAGCTAATATACTTCCTGGCAAGACATCATCTGCAGATCTGTGATATGCCAGATAGCCATTCACATCATGTCAAACAGTGTCAGAATGCGAGCTACATCTGTATCTGAAGAAGGTAAAAGGAAAGTGTTGTTAGTCATATTTTACTTGGTATCAAGAATTGTTTGTTTATTCAGTAGAACATGAAGTGTGTTTTTTTTCTATTATTTTTATCCATCGGTATAAAAGACTGCCATTTGTGACCCCGTTTTCATCACTTGCTGTTGCAGGAAAAATGCATTAATTTGTCTATTTTTAGAACTGTGACTAACTGGGTTTTTTTTTTTTTTTTTTTAAGAGGCAAGCAATGTACATTTTTAGAAATCAATAGCTTGTGATGAATAAAGAGCTTAGTTGTTCTTTTGTTTACCTATATTCGATGGTAAGGGCTTACCACTTATAGGCTTGTCAATGCTGTGTAGTAAATGATCTGGCCTCTTTTAAGTGATTTGTGCTGCATTGTTTCCTTGTTGTACAAATTTAGTGTTTAACCCTTTCCCGATGACCACCATACTATTTTGACGAATGTCAAGTCTTTAAACAATGTGGCCGCTATTATACAGCGGAGACCCAGTGGCAATACTCATGATAATTGCCTGCATTAACCCTACAGATCCCTCAGTCAAATGTAACTGAAGCATCTGCTTACCAGCGGCACCCATCATGGCGATTGCTGTCCCCCAGAATGAGATCTGTGGGTGGCGATCTGATACTATGACAGCTGGGAGCCTATTGAAGTCTGTTGTATTAGTGATAAGACCCCCTGTGATTCAAGAACCCTAGGGGGTCTAAAAATAAAACATAAAAAAAATAAAAAAATATATAGAGAGAGAGAGAGAGAGAAAGAGAGTGTGTTTAAATCACCCCCATTTTTTCCCTAGATCAGATATAAAAATAAATTAATAGAGTAAAACATATACACATTAGGTATTCCCACATCTGAAATGCCTGAACTACAAACTTATAAAAATATTTTTCCCATATGGTGGGAAAAAAGAACAGATCCGCTGTTTTTTCGCCATGTCTTCTCCAAAAATAATTTAAATAAAAAGCGCTCAAAACATCAGACATTCCACAAAATATTATAAATATAAAGTACATATGCCTCACAAAAAAGACACCTTTTGAAGCCCTGTATACAGAAATATAAAAAAGTTACGTGTGTAAGAATATGGCGACTCAAAGAAATTTTGGTATTTTGATTATTGTAACAACCACAGCATACAGGTAACATGTCATTTTGGTTGCATAGTGAAAAATAAAGCCTTTAAGAAAGTCGCACAAATGCAGATTTTTTTCCACCTCATTCTGAATTTTTTCCAGCTTCCCAGTACATCATATGGAATATTAAATGGTTCCATTATGCAGTACAGTTTGCAGGGCACAAATTAAGCCCTCAAACAGCTCAATGAATGGAAAAATGAAAATGTTATGGCTTTTAGAAAGTAAGAAGATAAAAACGAAGATTGTAGATCGAAAAATGGCTGTGGCGGGAAGGGGCTAAAAGAACACTAAATCTAGATGTAAACAATAAAGGTAAATAATAGATGCAGCTGCTCCTAGTTTAATGTTTTCTATATATTCATTTTTGAAACTGTATATAAGAAATCTTGCAAAAAGAAAGGGGTTAATTTCCTGCTCACCTGTTCAATCTCTGGCTGGAGACTGACTGAAGTGAAGGGAAATAATCAAACAGGTGGCGTTAAACAACCCTTTTTGTCCAGACTGGGCACTGCAGGGAGGCTGCTAGTTTTCTTTCAGTCAAATATAACAAAGTTAGGAGGAGAAGGGACATGGTTCTTCTCCTCGGACACTTGTGTTTTTTATACATTTATTTGTTTTAATTCTAATATGAGATAAAATAGAATAAAAGAAAAAAGAAGAAATTAATGTAGGAATTGCCAGGATTTTAAAAATATTTTTGTGTATTTTCTATATTTTGAATTCTTTAGACATTACAGAATATACTTCCTGATAAGAATTATGTTTTAGTAGGTATTATAGATGTGTTACTGTAATCTTGAAGAGGGGACTTTTATTAGTAGACAGTTCTGATATCACAAATCAGTGCTCTGTGTCTAGATATGCACAGCAAATTATAGCCAGAAGTAAAATGGATACAGCAGAAGCACAGCCGAGCTAATTTTAGATGTGCTTCTTACAAAAACACAGCTAAGGAAAACAAGTGGCATTTAGTTATTTTGACTAATAGTTAGAAATGTTTAATAAAATTGCAGCATGGTTGTTCTTATTCTGTCATTTGAATTTTTTTTCAGTTATTTTTATTATTATTGCTATAATATAATAATTTCCTGCAATTTCTCTTATATTTTCTAAAATATAGGTGCAATGATTTTCATATATTGTGACTCCTGGGCCTTCTTTCAATGGGTGTCACTGTATGCCTATACAGTGGCATCTACCAGGGGTATACGTCAGACGCTACAAAAATATGTTGAGAAATTTACTTCTTAAAGACACTACAAGATACAGTGTGAATTTATTACATTTTAACCCCTTCTCGCTCAGCGTAGTACTATTACGTTGCACTGAGGGTATACGTAACACTCAGCACTGTAATGCCCGCGGTATAACCTCTGGTTCTCGGTTGTATAACACAGCCAAGCCCCTGGAATAGCTACTGCACTCTTAAAATATGACTATGGTGGTTTAACCCCTCAGGTGCCGTGATCAATAGCGTTCAGGGCATCTGGGTGGTTCCAGGGCAAGATTGCCATCCCTCAGATCACCCACAATCTCATTGTCTCTAAGGGGTTACCATAGAAGCCAGGAGGACAAGCAACATCCTCCTGACTGACTTTCCCTATTGCACGTAGGGAGCCTATGTGTTATGTACTGCAATACAATGCATTACAGTGCAAGGCACTGGGGATTAGTAGACCCAAGGTTCAAGTCTGCTGGTGGGACAGGAAAACAGTAAACAAACAAACATATTAGGTATCCTCATGGGCATATGCCATAAAAAAATAAAATAAAATATTGCAATGCACAAATGAATGTATCTCACTTCCCATTAAAAATAGCAATAAAAAGTAATTAAAACGTTAAATGCATACCAAAAAATTGCTACCAATTAAAGCTACAACTTGCCATAGGCAATACGGTAAACCCCAGGAAAAGCGTACATTTAAAAAAAAAAATTATGTTTTATTAGATAACATGGTAAAACATAATAAAATCAATATACATATGGTATCGCCGTAATCATAATGACCCACCGGACAAATTTGCCATTTCATATTTAATGCAGAGTGAATGTCGTAGGAACAAAATAAAAAAAAATTATGATAAAATTGTGGTTTTTTTTCACACGGACCTCCCCCCCCCCCAAAAAAAAAAAAAAAAAAATAATAAAAGCTAATCAAAATATTATATGTATCACAAAATTGTGCCAAATAAATGTACAACTTGTTATGTAGCAAATAAGCCTTCATATAGCTATGTTGACAGAAAAATTTAAAAAGTTATTAATTTTGGAAGGTGGGGAAGGAAAATATAATGAAGAAACTACCCTGCTTCCTTAAAGGGTTAAGCAGGGGTAGACAAATTTAGCTGCTTCGGGACCTTGAGGGGAAGCAATCCCACTGCCCGTAGGACAGGTACTTACTATGCACAGGACTCTTCTAGATGCTTTTGCAGTACTGCATATATACTGAAGACCACTTTTTATTATGGTTGTGATTCCCATACCAAGATTTGCATGGGGGCCATTATGCAAGGTTTCCATGCTGCAACAGTTACACGTAGTCGAAACTCCACTGAACCACAGTGGTCATTGGCTGCCACAGGTGGGCAGTTGCAGTCGCATGTGGCTGCTGGAGCATGGAGGCCCAACCTTATAGAAGTGTCCTATCACAGGCACCTCACTGTTCCTACTGAATTCTAATTCATGCAAGGAAAGTAGATGTGTATGCTACAAATGCAAAATGCATACAGTGTTCCTGTAAACAATATACTTTATTGTAGAACTACAAAAACATATAGGGTAAAAAATATATAGAAATTAGAAACATTAAAAAATGTAACAAACTGCATATATTACTGCACTATAGAACCCATAATAAGGGCATTGTGATATACTGTATAATGTGATATTGGTGTATACTTACATTTTTAGCTATTTGTTACCACCTAAATTTCATTCTCACTATTGCTGAAGGTAGACTGCAGGTGACACACTGTTTTTCCTCCTTTGCTTATTGTTTCCTCCTACTGGCTAATGCACTTGGCACATTTTTTTTTGCAATATACGTTTGGTTATTAGATGCAATTTGCCCATTCTGATGTCACAATTTTAATTCAAATAAAAATAGTAATAACAACAATTTCTACAAATGTTTTTTTTAGCACTGGAAATTGTGCTTTTTCTCCCAAACAAGTCAGTCAGCCAGCCAAGAAAACATGACTAATTAGCTGGCTGCCAGTATAAATAAGTCATTTGTAAAAATCATGGGCAAAACACACAGATTTCAATACACTATTTTATCACAGTCCATCTCCAGTGTGCATTAAAAACTGAGTTAGGAGTGAGCCGTATCTGATATTCTTAATTATCCTGTTACAAAACATAGCAAATATAATTACTCTGAATTTAAGATTTCCAATTTAAAGGCCAACTCTTTCAATTCTCCTACTTGTGTTGGTCCATACTTCTGCAAGTATACATCTACATATTTGTGTTTTTTTATTTTAGATACTATATGCAATTTTGCATTTTTCTTACCCCATTTCAAAAATGATGAGAAAACTGGGCCTTCCATAGTGGGACGGCCTTCTGTGTTCCCACCAGGTCCTGTGCCAGCACCTGGAAAACCCGGGCAGGTTCCGGGGCCCACAATGCCTAGGGGGTACCCTCAGTTTTTGCAAGAAGCGCTTCCATCAATAGGGATGGAAATGCTCATTGCACAGATAAAATAGAACTGAGTGGTAAGTTTACATCTGCTCATGTCAGTCATAGATTTGCTTTTCTGCAAATCAGATATCAAGTAGAGGTACCAAATGTATTATGAATCATGCACAAATTTGGTACATTATACTCTAGCACACTTTCTGGGAATTTCTGGGACTGTGAATTTATGTCAGTATATATTTTTCTTCTTTTAGTTACACAATTCAACTTACATATATATACACACATATGTTGTGTATATAGGTAAATATGTATATGCACATACATCCATACAGTCATATGAAAAAGTTTGGGCACCCCTATTAATCTTAATTATTTTTAGTTCTAAATATTTGGGTGTTTGCAACAGCCATTTCAATTTGATATATCTAATAACTGATGGACACAGTAATATTTCAGGATTGAAATGAGGTTTATTGTACTAACAGAAAATGTGCAATATGCATTAAACCAACATTTGACCGGTGCAAAAATTTGGGTACCCTTATCATTTTATTGATTTGAATACTCCTAACTACTTTTTACTGACTTACTGAAGGACAAAATTGGTTTTGTAACCTCACTGAGCTTTGAACTTCATAGCCAGGTGTATCCAATCATGAGAAAAGGTATTTAAGGTGGCCAATTGCAAGTTGTTCTCCTATTTGAATCTCCTCTGAAGAGTGGCATCATGGGCTCCTCAAAACAACTCTCAAATGATCTGAAAACAAAGATTGTTCAACATAGTTGTTCAGGGGAAGGATACAAAAAGTTGTTTCAGAGATTTAACCTGTCAGTTTCCACTGTGAGGAACATAGTAAGGGAATGGAAGACTACAGAGACAGTTCATGTTAAGCCCAGAAGTGGCAGGCCAAGAAAAATATCAGAAAGGCAGAGAAGAAGAATGGTGAGAACAGTCAAGGACAATCCACAGACCACCTCCAAAGAGCTGCAGCATCATCTTGCTGCAGATGGTGTCACTGTGCATCGGTCAACAATACAGCACACTTTGCACAAGGAGAAGCTGTATAGGAGAGTGATGCGAAAGAAGCCGTTTCTGAAAGCACACCGCAAACAGAGTCGCCTGAGGTATGCAAAAGCACATTTGGACAAGCCAGCTTCATTTTGGAAGAAGGTCCTGTGGACTGATGAAACAAAGATTGAGTTGTTTGGTCATACAAAAAGGCGTTATGCATGGCGTCAAAAAAACACAGCATTCCAAGAAAAACACTTGCTACCCACTGTAAAATTTGGTGGAGGTTCCATCATGCTTTGGGGCTGTGTGGCCAATGCCGGCACCGGGAATCTTGTTAAAGTTGAGGGTCGCATGGATTCAATTCAGTATCAGCAGATTCTTGAGAATAATGTACAAGAATCAGTGGCGAATTTGAAGTTACGCCGGGGATGGATATTTCAGCAAGACAATGATCCAAAACACAGCTCCAAATCTACTCAGGCATTCATGCAGAGGAACAATTACAATGTTTTGGAATGGCCATCCCAGTCCCCAGACCTGAATATCATTGAACATCTGTGGGATAATTTGAAGCGGGCTGTCCATGCTCGGCGACCATCAAACTTAACTGAACTGGAATTGTTTTGTAAAGAGGAATGGTCATAAATACCTTCATTCAGGATCCAGGAACTGATTAAAAGCTACAGGAAGTGACTAGAGGCTGTTATTTTTGCAAAAGGAGGATCTACTAAATATTAATGTCACTTTTCTGTTGAGGTGCCCATACTTTTGCATCGGTCAAATTTTGGTTTAATGCATATTGCACAATTTCTGTTAGTACAATAAACCTCATTTCAATCCTGAAATATGATTGTGTCCATCAGTTATTAGATATATCAAATTGAAATGGCTGTTGCAAACACCCAAATATTTAGAACTAAAAATGATTAAGATTAATAGGGGTGCCCAAACTTTTTCATATGACTGTATATATATATAGCAAGTATCAAGCCAGGGGTGGTATTGCATATCATAAGAGGGTGTACTTGGTGTGAATGAAAAACAGTTAGGAGGTGAAGTGGGTCAGATGCTGAAGTGGGCTGCCTGAAAAAGCACTGACACTCCCACAAATAGGAAGTACAAACTGGAAAGTATTGCATGAGACTGAAAATATGTGGAATGGTAAAAATGGTCCAAACACACATAAAGGTACTCAGTTATGTTTATACATTCATATAAGAAGCATTTCCTGACTTTAGTCACATTTCCATAGTCAAAGAAAACCACTTTAAGAATTTATTTATTTGTGCATATAAATTATTAATAATTAAATATTTAAATATTCTTCTGAATATATTGATGTTCATAGAATTTTTGGAGACTGGTATGAATTGATATTATTTGACGCATATATATGGTACAGCTTACCTCAAAAAGTCGCTTTTTATCATTTTGTTAAATAACCATCATAACTGTTGTATATAAAATATATAAAACATTAAGGGGAGACTGTCACATCAGTTATACCTAATAAATAAATATGAGTGAAGAGCAGAGGAATTACACACATATGCAGAAATATCTGTAGACTTTCAGAGGAAAAAAACTTTATGTGTCAATGAGTTTGCAAGTGCCTGGCAGACGTTTCCAAGCCAGAAAGTGCTTGAACTCTCCACAACTCTTTCCACTTAATATTAATTGATGGCTCCTGTGTTTTGTATTGTATAATGACATAGCACAATGCTGCAGCCATCAATCCACACCAAGTGGCGGGCATTCTAGAGGTTTCAGTGAGGAGAGCTATTTGCTGGGCTTGGGAATGTCCACTGGGAACTTGCAAGTTCTACTACTGGAACCCCCAGTGATCAGGAGAATGCAGTCCTGAAAGTGATCCTGTATCATCCATGTGACTGAAGTGCCAGTGTGCTTGCTCAAACAGAACTCCATTCACTTCTGCAGGACTGCTGGATATTGTGGTCCTGGAAGCCCCATAGAAGTGAATGGAGTGCTAGTCATGCAAGCACACTGGCACTTTCGGGAGCTCCACTGATTTTACCCCTGTGGATAGGGGTAAGTATATTTCAGTGGCACAATCCCTTTAAAAAAAATAGCCCAATCTTGCATTTTAGATAAAAAAAAAAATTATATTATTAATATTATATGATAAATTAACACAGGCAGACCTGTGACAACTTCATATTATTTCCACTAAATCAAGAAAAAGCAAGTGATATATTAATTGCAGGTTTATGCGATAATTCTTATACATTGGATTCTTTAACCCATGTGGTACTTCTACGTCCACAATGTAGAATCTATATTATGCATTCACCATTAAATCTAGAGTTAGCTACGGTACTTTATTTTAACTTATCTCTTTGGTGTTGTTTCAGGTATACAGTTCATATTGAACATATGGGTAGGTGCTAAGCACTCAGCATACAAAGATTTCACAATGTATAATTCTGATGGAAGGCGCCAGTGTGTAGGCAAAGATGTATAGCCCACAGTATATGATTTGTTACAGAAACTATGTTGACAAATACTGGTCTGGCATAAGCCTAAACATACACTCATATAGCCTCCAGGAGCTTTTCCAAGCTATACACCAAGCATCCAGGGTTCATATTCAGTATAAACAAAGCCTAATCCTATGATCTTGCAGGATTTTGAAAAAATGAGTAGTGGGGGAGAAATTTAAGTACTTTTACATACTGAGGATAAAAGCAGTAAAGACCTTAGCTGCCTCTTAAGACTGTACAGAAATATAATTACATTATGAAGTACATTGTCATCTTTGCATTTAACCACTCCCAACAACTTCCTTACAATATCTTTATTTTTTAACCACCACTTTTAATTTGCTCTACTTTTCTGTAACAAATTTCTTAGTCTAATTAAAAATGTCTCCAGGCTGATTTTTCTACCTAGTAACACTATCTGTGCACTATCCAAAATGTGTTCAATGTGGTAAGATGTAAACATTTTACTTCTTCACATTTTATTTATCACTTTGGACAAGATTCCCTGTCAATTATCACTTAACATAACACGTATGATGTACTTTTCCTGTTTTTCTGTCACCGACAGTCTAGAATTGCATGTAGGTATTAAATTGTTAGTATTTACTCATGAACATGGCTCTTGATATTAATGTAAAGTAGCTTATATATTTAAACAGTTAGTCCACACTGTAGACTCTTGGCCAACAAAGGTGGTAAGAACGCACTTCATACAATACGCATGTACAAACCTGCACCAAGATGCACCACGTTTATACTGGAGTCTTATTGTCGAAAAACTCATGTGAAGTGTTCCTACATGTACTACTTCTGTGCCCTTCACAATAATCTACATGATATATGACTATTCATGGAGAAGTCAGACAGTAACATAATGTTTTGCTGTCATAGTTGCTGTCATTGGTTATATATATTTATAATTTCTGGTTTCTATGTTTTTGGCATACTTTTCATTAAAAGAATCCATCTGGTGTATGAAGACTTACAGTAAAGGGGATAACATTTTCCTTTTAGGAAGAAATTTTAGTCTGAGATGTTTTTCTTCCCTCTTGTGGAGAGCCAAGCTGCATATTGGTATGTGGGGCAGAAGAATTTCTATGGTAAAGTCTCAGACCCTTTTTTAATTTTTTTTTTCTGGGCATCAGTTTATAAATGTGTTATTAAAAAGTCTTGTTAGGGAAGATCCTTGTCCTTAACAACATTTGGTTATGAGCAAGGAAGGATTTAAAATAAAAATCCTCTTCTTTGCTTCCCTGTCCCAGGGGCAGGGCACTGGTCTCTTCTTTCAGTCTCCAGATCTATCTCTCCAACTATGATATCAGTTCGACCCACACAGTTGCTGCAGCCATTCACTGGCCTCTGCAGTCACGTGCAGTAGTTGGTTATGTCATCACTGCGGTGCCATAATCATTGCAATGATGATGTAACTGACAGCAGATGATAGCAGAGGTTGGTGATTGGCTTTGGCAGCCACGTGGGGGCCATTAACATCATAACTGGAGCATCAAAACCAGAAAACAGTGGAGGAGACTAAAGCAGGGTATAGAAGAGGTGAATATGACTTATTTTTATTTTAAATGCTTTCCTGCCCTCAACCTAGTTTTTTTTAGCCCTGGTAAACTACTTTAAAAAAATTAACACATAGATACAAATAAGCTTGAAAAATTCCACCTTAGCTATAGTGTTCAGTAAACATCTGCTCATACAGTGGTATAGCATAGATTGATAGTATATCGTATCAGATAGTATTAAATTTGGCTTATTGTATTGTACCTATTAGTAATATAGACAACTCCGCTCACATACCATGCATATATATCATAGAAATCTTACCAACATTTTTGAAAATTGTGATATAATGTTTAAGAAAATGTACTTGGTAACAAGAATTTTTGTTCAGTATTATAATAATATAGTCACTGTTTTATGAAACAAATCTCTCTACAAATTATTTGATACGTTGTTCTCTGTCTTTCTTTTCTAAGCTTTCATTTTGGTTGGGAAGGTTATTCAGAACTTTCCTTTAACATCGCCTGGTCTCTTCCTAAGAAAAAAGTCTCCTAGCTTATAGCTATTACTATTGTTATACCGACTTTTAAATACCTGAGTGGTGTATTTATAGATGAGCTAATAAAAGAAATGCTAGCAGGAAAGGTCAGGTACTAATGCGTAAATGATTTAGCACAGGAGAGTATTTCTTTCCTGGTACATAAAATATAGATGAGCATTGCAGTGTTCAGTGATACTTTTTTTGTTTACACTACAGTATTTTAGAAGAAACCGCTTCCTTCATCAGATCTGAAGAAACACATATTCCACAATTCAAAATGACAGCATGCTGACATTTAAAGTGGCCTTTCTAACAGGAAGTAACATTTGTGGGTTTATAGAATTCGAGTATATAGTATGTTGTAAGTCTTAAGAGCAATTCTTACTTTGCACACTTTAAATCTACAATTATGGTGCAGAAAACCCTCTCATGTAATAAGAGCCTTGTAGTTTAAGTACAAATCCTTACTAAATATACAAAGATGCTAATAGCTTTTATATGCCATAGCATGAAATTCATGAATCATAACCCTGCTATTCACAGAACAAATATGATGCTTACAGCCTCTACAAATCATTAGATTTCTAACACCAGCTTAGAATAGCATGGGTGACTGCTACAAAGCTGTATGCTGTTAGAGAGGCTGGTTGCTAGGGTACAAAGCCTTTTGTAACTGAAACATGTAGTATAGCAGTATGTATTATATGTTTCTATTAGCAGTAAATAAAAAATGCATAGTATATCATTGATTAGGTCTGATGTCATTTCCTCAACTTTCTTTTCTTTTCACTTCTTTTTATTTAAAAAAAAAAGTTTCATGTTTAACATAGAAATAACAGGCACACATCATACATTGTAATGTAAAAGGTTAGAACAAAGATGCAAGGCCCTGTAAGTATAATAAAAAAAAAGTAATTGTAATCTTTTTCAACAGATCTCACCATGCAAGCAAATGGATAACCTTGCATTTCTGTGACAAACATTATCTGTCCTTGTTAAGATCTGTTGGTTGGAAGTTAATTTACTGTACATTGTTACTCAGAGGCAGGATTGGACTGACCCACCAGAGCGCCATGAGGATCCTCTGGTGGGCTCAGACTTTAACACAATAATTGGCCCCACAGGTCTAGTGGAAGACAACCCCACTTGAAGCTGACTTTGGAGCCGATCACTTCCTCTAGGGCAGTTTGAGAACTTTTACAGTATGTTCCATGTATTACATGAAAACAACAAATTGAGGGTACAGGGATCAGAATAATTTAATCTGGTGGTGCCAACATATATCAGTCCAGCATTGCTTAAAAGTATCATGAACATTTGTGTTCACGGTATTTTATAGTGATTCGGTTGTATGTATACTTTAAAACATATCATACATTACAATTTACATATATGAAAGTAAAAGACTGACATGCTTCATATTCCACATTTCTGGATTTCCTACAGAAACTATACTACATAATTTTTGCCAATAAGTTTTATTTGCAACATAATGAAGCAAACTAGGTTGAGTTACTGACCACGATTTATACAAATTTGTTAGGTTTGCAAACTTGTCATCAGACCTCAGGTAAGGTGTACATTAAAAATTGAGTATCTCAGACTTTGTGTACAAGAATGTGCCTGAGGATTTTATCTGGGAAGAATGTATTTTAATCCACATAGAATATGATTATTTACATTGCCAGAAAGATAATGACATGGTAATGCAATTCTAGGATCATTTTTATAAATTTGCATTTTTTCAGGAGTTATTCTCAGCCTACTTTTTGGGGTTTTTAACTTTTAGAGTGTAATTTTATATACACACTGAATGCTTTACTTATTAAAAAAATACCCTAGTTAAATTAACAATGAGTTGCTCTAAGTGGAATTGCCAGTATTATTTTAGCAAAGCTCATAAATTTGGTTTAATAACACTGAAAATAATTTATGCTTCATTCCAAAAACGTAAATATGACATTAATTATAAATGAAAAAAAATTGGATTTAAATTAATAATTAAGAAAAACAAAAATACAAAAAAATGTTAATGTAACCAAAAAAAATCAAGATTAAAATCACATAGTAGATTTAAGACAATAATAATAAATCTGCCTCATTGTGCTTTGTCTGCTCAGAACATCTCTTTCGGGTTCTTCTTGAAGAGGCTTTAATAGTTGCTTATAGCCTATACACTTTTTTGAGTCTATGAAGCTGATGTACAAGAAAAGCAACAACAAAAAATAGTTTAGAGCAGAAGGGGCACAGGATTCCACTGAGCATTCTCTTCTATTTTTAGGCAATGCTAATAATTTGTCAATACTTTATAGATAATCTTTACTAGAAACATAATGATTGTTAGCCTCAATAGCTAAAAAATTGTAGTGGTCTTCTACAGAGACCAACGCTTCATCATTTGTCCATACCATCTATAGAGGTCCCTTTCCAACAAAATCACTGAGAACTGCAGCACATGGTATCCAGGTTGGTCATTGCAATGTGACAAATACCATTAGTTGTGGCAGGACCAATATTGACACATTGAATCAACAACATGCTGTCAGAACCCCAACCACCCACGGTGACCAATGGCTGCACAATGTTGCAGGTAAAATTGAGGCATTACCTTCAAAATTGTATGGCCACTAGCCAGGGACTCGACGTTAAAAAATAAGAAATACATTATATATAACTATGTAGGATATTGTTAGGGTACAAGCATGTTGTTGCAACCTTGTACTGCCAAAACTCTGCTCGCTCATGGTGGTCAAAGATAAAACTAAGGTATTACCTGATATTACTTGTGTAGTCACCAGTGGGTATGTGCCTGTGCAATGTGTGTTTGTGCTTTAACTATATACCAGATGGTTATACTTTAAAAAACCAAAGAAATACATTTTATATAGTATATGGATGTGTGGATCCAAGTTTCTTCAACCTACAAACAAACCTTTATTCCTAGTTACACAGTATGCTAACTAATGTGCTAATTAATTAGTTGTCAGGCAAATTGTCTTGTAATTAATAATGAAGCATGGCTTACCAGCAGTCATGAAATGTTATGATTAAGCAGGGGTAGGTGGGGGTAGGGGCGCAGTTACTTTTTAATTACTGAAATGGGTTACTATAGGAGATAACCCTGAGTAGTCTGATTAAAGATTCTCTGCCGCTTCCCCTGTGACATTTTACATGCATTAATTATTTGAAGTGCATTACATATATTGCTAGAAATGTTCTGTAGCTTTTCATTTTCTCTTGTTATTTTCCATGAATTGCTATGTGTGCTTTGATCCGTGTGTCATAAATTGAGTACTGCTTATAAAGTGTGGAATCATGAATTGTCCCCAGAGAATTTGCATTTGTTTAAACGTGTGAATAAGAAGGCATATAACTGTATATGACATTACATTAGTGTCATTAATTTGTATTACACTTCATTAGCCACAAACATGGTTTAATTTTCACTGTTTGAGACAAATTTAGACTATATTATTAGGTTAAGAACTGAGATTCCCTTGTGATCAGTTTTCTTGTGTGATTGATACTACAGTGCTGTCCTACAGACTTTACTGACATACAGTATATAAAAACTATGGGGAAATTTATCATTTAGGGAATTTTTAAAGTCAGTTTTGCTGGAGACTGATTTGGCATAATTTATGCCAAATTTATGAAATGTCACATAATGTTTGATGAAGTCTACACATCTGTCTTGCACTGAGCAAATTTGCGACAATTTTTGCAATTGTTTATAAAGTTGCAGTTAATAATCTGAAGTACAGACACCTAGATAGGCTAAACATGCTCAGTTTCCCACCCATAGTGGAAATGAAGATGAATTTGAGGTGGACTTCTGCCTCAAATTCCTCTTTAATTTGTTCTATCCAGCATCCTGAAGCAGAATGTCAAAGCAGAGCTTTCCCCCACTGGTTAGGCTCAGATGAATGAGCCTTACAGCAGAGTGGCTCATGCCACAAGTTCTACTGCTAAATCAGCCGTGGACTCTGCACCAAGATCAAGCAGGGGGAAACCGCCTAAAAATTTGTGCCAAATTCCGCCTTGGAAATGGGCCCTTTGGCATAAATGTCATGGTTTAAAGCCACCATTTGGATGCTACTCACAGCTCCCTGTGGTGTTGTGTGACATGGGGGAGGAATGATAGTGATCTCCTGCTTTCTGGGGACACAGAGAAGAAGTAAAGGTTCCTGGGAACTCTATATGGCCACTTTTACTGCAACTCAGCTTTGACAGGAAGATGAGGAATGGAGGAGGAATGAAAATTGGCAGTTGCTGAAAGCAACTCCCCCTTGAATGTGCAAGAGTATGTTTCTGCATATGTTGATCACTCTTAGAGCCTATTCTGCATGGGTGAATGAATCTGTACTATGAGTGCTGCTTCTTCAGTGCAGTGTCAACCTACTAAAATCTGACTGTAGTAGTGTAACGCAGGGGGTTAAAATTGATTCTCTCACATGTCCGTAGTAATGCCAATTTTCATCATTAGTCCAATGTGATTGGAGTTGAAAAATCTCCAGTATAACTCGACTCTTTTTCACTTTCCTGCAGTATCCAAGTTCACAATGAAAGGGAAACAAGTAAAAGAATGCAGCTGCAATAGTGAAGCACTGTACACTGGATTGCAGAAAAACATGCTTTAATTCTACTCACAAAAATTCTGTTAAAAAACAGCAAATCAGGTAAAAATAATCAGGCTAAAAAGGCATCCTCTGCCTAACTCGATTTTTGTTCTCACAGCTTTTTCAAAGGATGCCTTGTATGGCTTCATATCTAATTGGAGGTGTATAGAAGTGGACTCTTGCATCTCCGTGATAGTTCTATTATGTGTTTTTAAAATTGAGCCTGTGCGCATGTTCCTTACCTCGCCTAGTTCAAGCACAAGGTCCTGGTGAGTCGCTCCAGTCACCAACTGCATTCAGTTAGAGTGCTGAATGATGGGGGAAAACCTGATTTTTTATTTCAGTAAAAGGCCTCAACATAATAAAATGTGAAAAAGTGAAAGGGTCTAAAGACTTTCTAAATGCATTGTATGTATGGATATAGTGCCCAAAGTCAGTATGAATAGAGTTGAAATATGTTACAAACAATTTTAGTTTTACCGTTATAATTTTTGTGCAAAAAGGCATAAAATCTTATATTTTTTAATTTAATTACATTTACGTAATATTAGTGTGTCATCCATAAAGACTGAGTATCTTCTGTAGAAAAATGTTTTCATGTGGTTTAAAACTCTATACAAGTAGGTGTATTAGGTCTTGTATAATTATGTAGTGAAAAATGTTTGTTGGAAGATAACTGAAAAGCTTTCAAACAATATGAAATGTGCTTGGCATGACAAACAGATAAAAATTTAAAGATTTTTCTTAATGTTGTTAAATATTTTGTCTGTTTCAGTTGCATAAACTGAAAATATATCTACCATAACAAAATCATACAAATCATATCTGGATAAAATATAACTTTTATTAAATAAAATCTAAAAGACCGATCCACACATGGTCATATAGACATACAACATATAACCAAGGAGCAACATGTATAGTCTATATTGATATTATTTGCTCGCTAAATGACAAACAAATAGCGCTATACACTAGATTCAGCCCTATAGGGTGGGCGCTATATAGAGTTCAGGTGTTGTCTAATCAAGCAACTATCTATGGTTCCACCCCAAACTACAGACTAAGAATGCAGGTGATAAATTAGAGTAGGCTGAGCTGGCCCATGAATAAATGAAATATGAGCTTTCCTATAATAGTACACCTGCTACAACACATTGGGGAAAAGGAAGAAAATAATCCCCCTAACAAAAGAGTGGGTGATCCGTTTGGTAGATAAGGATAACTCACACCCCAAACAAGATCCTGCCAGATCTCAAATACACAGGGAAAAAGATGGACATTTTCAACTTGCAGTACAAACAGATTGTATAGTCTCAATGCATTTCACCAGGTAAATCATCAGGAGACTAATGACCTGGATACTAATAAAGATAAGCAGAATAGCAATATAGCTATATGATATAATATATAATGCAGGTAGATAGAGGAATAGGAAGGTATTTCAGTGAAAACTGCATTTCCTGGAGCCCTGATGGTGGGCTCCTGTACTTAGATGTGCTGGCCAAATTAGTATCCAGATCACTAGTCTGATGATTTACCCAGGGAAATGGGTTGAGACTATACAATATATTTGTACTGCATGAGGAAAACATTCATCTTTCCCCCTGTGTATTTGAGTAATGTCAGGATTTTGTTTGGGGTGTGAGTGATCCTTATCTACCAAACGGATCACCCACTCTTTTGTTATTGGGATTATTTTCTCCTTTTTCCCTCAATGTGTTGTGGCAGGTGTTCTATTATAGGAAGTCTCATATATCATTTATTCATGGGCCAGCCCAGCCTACTCTAATTTATCACCTGCATTCTTAGTCTGTAGTTTGTGGTGGAAGCATAGATAGTTGCTTGATTAGACAACATCTGAACACTATATCACACATCCTATAGGATCAAATCTAGTGCATGGCTTTATTTGTTTGTCATTTAGGGATCACATAATATCAATATTGACTCTACATGTTGCTCCTTGGTTATATGTTGTATGTCTATACGACCATTTGTGGATCAATCTTTTAGATTTTATTTAATAAAAGTTGTATTTTATCTTTTTTTTTTCCAATCATACTATGAAGTGATTTGACTATTTCCCCAAGTTGAGTTTTAGCACCTTCAGTGATTATTAAATGATGTCTGGATTGCCATAGACCAGTCTGAGTTTTAAAGTTCTAATAGATATAGATGTTCTAACAGAAATTTTCTTTGATTCGCCCATACAGTATGGTAATCTTCAATACCTCCTGACACACATTATCCCAAGCACTGCCTTTTGACCTTATAAAAATTAGGTAATGCCGTAATCTGAAATTCCTTCACCTCTTGGTTGATTTTTCTACATTTGTATTAATAGAATTGAGTCATTTGGTTAGACAGTCTCATCTTTGGAGGAACAAATTGGGAAAAACTAAAATAATGTGTGATGTCCAGTGGAGAGCTGGTGCTTGAACTGGCGAGTTTTTATTGCTCTCTGTATCCCTATATCATGCAGTATGCCTTGAAGCCCTGCGCTAAGCATAACACACTGTTTTCAATTACAGGTTCTATCTTGCTGTGTTATAATAATATAGTTTGCACATAAAAAAAAAGGTGGCATAGTGTTCAAGAAGTTATATATACGGCTATATGGGTACACGGATGTATCTGTAATGAAACCTTTTAGCTATAGCTTCTCCCTTGTGTATTACACAAGATTACTGGTTTCTAATGTAAGTAACATATTATTAATATATTATCGCATACTGTATATAAATTGGTTTATAGTTAAGTTCTAGGATGATGAAACACAAACCATCTAAACTGTAATCAACAACTGTGACAATTACACATACACTGAATTGATAGCAACATTTGGAATGATACTGCTTATCTATCTATAAACTGAAACACAGGCATTAGAAGTAATTACACCCAAATAGGCAAAGCAAGCCACTAAAAGAATACCAGCGTTCATCATGATGTACTATGTAAGGGATGAAACATTGATATCTCTACACTGTCTGTTGTATGCATGGGAGTATGTAAATGTAACTGACACATGCACACATAAATAAAACTGCACTTAAAAAAATAGTTTACCTGTAGATTGTGTTAGTTTCTTAAATTAGCACTTGTGCACACTAGCACTTGCGTTAGATTATTACCTTATTTTACATAAAACATGTTTTTGAAATTCTGTTTTATGTTTAACATCAAAATTGTAATTTCAGATCACATTTCACATGAGCACTGATGGCTCCGTAGGAACCTGTCGCAGATTGTGTAAAGAATGCAGGACAAAACAGTGCAGTGCAGCTATTTTGTCCAGTAAAATTAAATTTACCATGACAGAAACTCAACATACCCTATTATGGTCAGTGGAGTCTATTGTGTACCGATGGTGTCCACCACATGACAGACTACATTTGTAGTGATTTCTCTACAATGGCACAGAACAACAGAAATAACAACACTGGTGTGAAACATATTTAAAGGGGTTTTCCCATCTCTGTTTCATCAGCTTTGCCTGCTGTCTCTTCTTCTCACTTCTTGTGTTCTTTCACAAGCTTGGGGGAGGTGGCTTTGACTGTTTGATTAATAGGACACTATGAAGGATCACAATATAGACTTTTCCTTTACCATGGGAGATTATTTATTGTGATTACTAGAAATCGGATACAGATCAAATAATATGCACAGTAAATGTATATTACATTACACAGGTTTGTATAGAACACTTGCTTCTAGAGAACTGACTCAGTGTTATCTTTGTGTTTACATAGAGAGATAACAGAAAGGGTTCCCAGAGTCTTTATCAGCAAACTGCAATTAGCTGAAATGAGTTGCTGCAAATGCTGCAACTCCAATGCATGATTCTTCTAGCTTCTTCCAAGGGGAAGTACCCCAAATGTAAAGAAGGTTGTATTTAACATATGAATGGGTAATACGGTATAGAATACAAAATAGCTTAATTGTTCAGACATGAATGCCAACTCAGCAATACCCAGTGTTCAGCGCTAGAGCACTAATAGAAAGTAGAAGGCCAGTGAGCATGTGCTAACCATCAAAATATCTCACTAGAGCAGGTGCAGTGCTCCATATGTCATGACTCATGGTGCACCCATGCCCACACATGAATGAAAGTGGTGTATGCGCATTATAACAAAAGATTAACATATGCCACCATATTTAGAGGGGGCAAAATATAAGGAGAAGAAAAAATGAGAAAGTACTAATAAATATAAAAATAACATACCTAGAAGTAAAAAGATGGTGTAGAATAAGCATGCAGGTAAGTAGTGTAAGTGAAGATGCAAGGTGCTCAAAAGGTGCACATACAGTGACTCAGTGAATTCATATTGTTTTTTTCACTCGTTCACCGAGTCACTGTATGTGCACCACAGCCAAAGTGATTACATTTATAGAGTGCAGTAGGTGATGAAAATGTCTGGTATTGCGACCTCTGCTGCCACACAGGCTCTCTGTGGAATCACTGACTTTTCTGTACTCCTGCTGAATTTCTATAGAGTAGAACAGAGTTGGTCATGTGACCAAGAGTCAGAATGTCAGTTGGGGAGTGAGAGGAATGAGACTTCTGGCTTCCCCAGTTGTGTTCTACAAAGATAATCATTGGGGCCCTGGGGGCCTGTATACATATTAGTAAGAAATCTTATCCATTGCGGCAAATGCACTGTAAGTTTCCATTTGCATCACAATTTTTACACCCATTTAGTAGATCTGTCTAATAGATGAAAAGAAAGGATACAAATGGATTGCTATTCGTTTGCATAGAGATTAATGTAAAAAAAAAATTAATCCATTTGTATCACTTTTTTGCGTACTTAAAAAAGAAAAAAAGACAGCTATGAATCTGTTTGTTTTTTTAAAAACATTAAAGAGGACTTCGTGTCCTCAGGCGCATGTGGTTTTATATACCGCTAGAAAGCCGACAGTGCGCTGAATTCAGCACACTGTCGGCTTTCCCGTTAAGTGCCCCGGGGCTGGAGATATCGGCGCCGTTACTGATCTCAGCCCACTGTCAGAAGGGCGTTCCTGACAGTCTAGCTGGAACGCCCCCCCCCTGACTGTACTTGTCCATAGACTTGTACTTGGGGGTGTTCCTCACAGCTCAGCGTCATCACTGGGCAGTAAGGAATGCCCTCCCTGACCCTACTCGTTCATAGCCCTGTACTGTCAGAGGGGGCGTTCCTCACAGCGCAGCTAGATTGTCAGGAACGCCTTTCTGATGGTGGACGGTGAAACTAAGACCACCGATAGCTCCAGCCCCGGGGCACATAACGAGAAAGCCGACAGTGCGCTGAATTAAGCGCACTGTCGGCTTTCTAGCGGTATGTAAAACCACATATACATGAGGCCATGAAAGGTCTTCTTTAATCCCTATGTAAATGGATGGCTATCCATTTGCATGCAGATCTGCTAAATCGGTGTAAAAAAGCATGATGTAAAAGAGCTTTATTTTCATAACCCCTTTAATTAGTCAAAAGTTTCCATCATTTTAACATGTACCCATTTGTCATGTGCCACTTAATTTCCATTCAAGTATCATGCACGTACTTCTTCAAGGCATTGTAAGCTATGATCTATCATTCCATATGGATAATGATCTTGTTACAATTGTGCACCAGATGTAGAACAAAAGCATAAAAATCAAGATTTAATGTATAGGCTGGATAATTCAATTGAATATAATTGGTGGAAATAGATAAAATTTCTAACTATTGTATGGACTTTTTTATTTTAAAGTCAGTGTCAGACTTATACACATGGGACATATGCTTGGTAGCACACTTTAAACGTATAGCTGATAGTCTGTTCCACATGTAGTGTGAACAAGACCTAAGTGATAAGTATAAACTTTGGCGGGGAAGGCGATGCTTTTTCGGCAAACAGGGCTTGAAATTAACAATGTTAAACAAGGCTTATTTTGGCAGCTTGCCTATAAATTATTACCATTAAGTAAATTCCTTGGTCCAAGTTATTTAAAGGGTATAAAAACATGAATAATGTATATCAATCCTTGCCTAACAGTTATTAGATATATCATGACATCGTATGTTTATTTGTTATTATAAGGGTTATGTATACTGTTTATGTTACGTATGTGCCGAAATGTTACATTATTTTAAGCAGGATTTTTAAAGTATTAGTATGCTCTTTTTATGCATAGAAATTTTTTGTTGCAGATTTGTCAGAAATTTGATTGAGTTTGTTAAACTGGAGGAGCTGCAGCATAGAATAGCACATGCTGCTCTTTTTTGACCAGATTTTTGTTGAAATCTGTGACAGAACATCTTAACAGTGCCTTATTGGATTCTATATATTTCTGTGACTTTTAAACCAATACTTAAGTGCATCTGTTTCTATAATTTTACCATAATGATTTTAATTTGAGGGATCTTCCATGATCATGTTTTTTTAATCCCTTTATTATTAGGATCATTAGTTGACAGATTGAACGATTTATGGAATCTGATGCAAGCTGATGTTAGTTTATCATTAATTTGTTCAGTTTAAAGGGGTATTCCCACGAACATAACCATTTTTAAATTTGTAGATAATTAAAAGTTAAACATTTTTGCAAATATAAGTAATTATACATTTTGCAGAGTTTTAAAGATTTTCTCTTGTGGTCACAAGTTGTTGTCTTTATCGGTTGCTAGTGGATATGACCATGAATGCTGGACCTTTCTAAGGTCATAAAATTAGCTATGATTTGCTTATTGTGGCCGGGATATCTTCTGATACATGCAGTGTCCCTGCCTGATAACCCAGCTACAATAAGAAAATCATGGCTGGGTTCCTGAGAAGTCCCAGACCATAGAAAGTTTCTGCATTTGTGGTCGTATCCATTGACAACAGACTGTCAGCACTAAGATAGAGAAAATCTTTAAAACTCTGCAGAATTTTTAACTACTTATATTCACAAAAATGTAACAACTTTTAATTATCTACAAATATAGATATGATTATGTTAATGGGAATACCTCTTTAAGGCTAAGGCAAAACACAGCTAAAAAAAGGTAGCTAAATACAGCTATAAAACACTGCTGAAAAATATGTGGCGAAAATGCATTGCATTGCATTTAGTTTTTGCTGCATTTTTTCTTTCCCTATTAAATCGATAGCAGAAACTCTTTTCTGCGGCCAATATTAACATGCTATGTTTTTTAAAGTGCTTTTGAAAACACAACTTTTCTGCAGATCTTTTTTTCTGCATTGTGTGGATGAGATTAATATATTCTCATTCACTTTGCTGGTACTGTAAAACGCAGCTGAGAATGTTGCCTTTCTGCTGTCTTTCTGCACATATTATACCTATATGGAAAACACCAGCGTTTCTATAGGTATAATTAACATGCTGCAGTTTTAAAAAACGGAAGCGTTTTTGAAAACGCAGCTTTTCCACTGCAGATTGTATTTGTCTCCATTTGTCTCCTTCTGTTGACTTTTTTTTTTTTTGTTAGACATTAGAAGAGCTCAGTAAATTCACACTAACATTATTAATGTCCATTCAGGGCCGATCTTAAATAATGTGTGGCCCTTGGCAAAATTAAGAGTGGGGCCCCACATGCTGACATGCCAAATACAGTCATATTCAGGCAATTTAGAAGGCAGAGCATCACTTTCACCAGCATTGCTCAGATCTTAAAAAGTAAGGGGTACAAGCCCCAGGGTATATAGCCCCTATCCCCACAAAAAAGGGGTTTATAAATATATGAATAACTTTTTCAAATAATGCCATCAATTATTACCACTATACAACTGCCAAGCAAAATACATCATACAAAGACCATAATACCAATAATAGCTGTATACAAAGCCCAAGTAGTACATACCGTGACCACTTCCATTGCTATTATATAATCATTCAAAGACAATAGTAGTGCACAATAACAATACAATAAAAGCGCTACCTTCAGCACCCCAAAGAGTAAATAGTGAAATCATCATTTATAGTGCCCCATGATAAACAATAGTGCCCCTTTATCAGTAATACCCCATTTTATAAACATAATAGTGCTCCCTTATCAGTTACTGCCTCCTTATAAATAGTGTCCCTTGCAAAGGTTACCCCTTATAAACAATACCGATCCCTTATCAGTAATAGTGCCACCTTATCAGTTAGAGCCGCATTATAAATAGCGCTCCTTTATCATTTATTGCTCCTGTATAAACAATATTGCCACCTTGTAAATAGTGCCCTCTAATCAGTACCACTTTATAGTGTTTCACTCAATAATAATTCCACCTATAATTAGTGCCCCCAATCAATTATAGTGCCACCTTATAAACAGTGCCCCCTAATAAATAATATTGCCACCATATAAACAGTGCCCCTATGAATAATACCACAATGCCTCATTATAGTGTCCCATTCAATACAAATTGAAACTTTATAAACAGTGCTCTTTAATCAATAATAGTGCCACCAATCAATAACAGTGCTTACTAATAAATAATAGTGTCACCTTAGAAATAGTTCCCCTACTCAATAGTGATGCCACGTTATAAATAGTATGTCCTAATCAATAATAGTGCCACCTTATAGTGCCCTCTAATCAATAATAGTGCCACCTTATAAACAGTGCCCTAATCAATAATACCATCTTATAATTAATGCACCCTAAACAATAATGATGCTGCCTAATAAATTGTCCCCCCTAATCAATTTATACCCTGTATAAACTATAATGCCCTTTATCAGTAGCATTCCTGCCTTATTAATAATAGTGCTCCTTTATCTGTCAGTGTCCCCTTTTAAATAATAGTGCAGTATCAATATGATTAATAGTCCCCCTATAAACAATAGTGCCCCCTTTTTAGAAAATAATAAATCTTATACCTTTCATTGATATCCTGATGAGCGAAGCAGCCAAAGTCTATAACTCCCATTAAAGTCAGCGGTTCAGTTCAGGTGGTGCGATGCAGTGATGCCATCATTTCACCTACATCTGGATGCTGACATTCTTTGCATGACCCTGTCTTGTGGTCTGCACAATGACAGAGCTGGGAGTCTATGGCTTACTGCTTCGTCATAGATATCAACAATACTGGCGTCTGGAGAATGCTAATACAGTTGTAAGTGGAGGCTCCTTGCAATCTGAAACATTAGGCTAACTGTCTGATATTCCAGATCCCGGGGAACCCTTAGGGGAGGGGGCCCTGTGCAATTGCCCACTTTGCACCGCTTTTTTCCCTGTGACTCCGACCCTCCGATTCTCTGGTCCCTTGGTGGGACAGTCCGACAATGCCAGCTGTATTGATGACCAGCAACCCCCGGCTGTACTCTAACATAGTTTAAACCCAGTGTAAACCCAGATTATTAAACCTATACTTGTCCATAACATTGCGTTTATCGATGACCTCCACACAAAGCTTTTTGTAGTCTTTTTACCTACAGCAGTTTAATTGGCAAGCATTATCCATTGTCTGCTTTAACTTCTGAATGCAAAGTATCCTAATTAGTTTACAGATTGATTTCATTTGTGGATTCACTTTGGTTTAACCCCGCTGCATGCTTCATTTTTATTTGATAACAAAGGAAATATTTAAACAGTACAGCAAGACTTAGAATTTCAAGCAGTGATCCATCTGCACTAATGTTTTTGCACAGCACAGCTTGATAGTTTTATTACATATGTAGTCCCATTTAAAATAAGTAACCTCATGCTGCAGAACTTACTACTTCTATTTTCCATGGGGCAGACTGAGATTGAAATGTAATTTGCAGAAAAATGATGCATTCTTGCCCTTTGATTGAACGGTTTGTATTGTTTCTAAAACACATCAATGAAATTGCACTTTCTTATATGTAGAGATATATTCAATATATTTATATTCATGTAACTGAACTCTATTCCGGTCTGATAACTACTATACCAAAGGTACAGTGAACAAGTACATTTATTTTCCAGAGAAGCCTTTGTATGAAGCACAGACTGTCAGAGTATGTTGCTCTAAATTACTGATGGTTCACTTAGTTGCCTAATCAGTCTTAACTGACAGCCTGCAAGATAAAAATCGCTTCTCTCTTAGCATAGTAACATTTGGTATTTGGTTGCCATCTTGTTTCTTCCGGCAAATTACAGTGTATGTAAAAAATACAGAGCATCAAATTCATATGTTTCAGTATAATTTTTTTCTGTTTAATAAGCAGAAAAGAAAAAAGCACATGCATTACATATATATAGCACTGAGACATATTAATATCAATATCATAGATGCCAACATATTTTACTAATTTCCAGGGGCATTTTTCCTGTTGTGTTGGTGTATCTAAGTCTCTCATGCATGATAATGTCTCACATGCCTTATATCGCCCATCAGGAATAGATATTTGAATTTCATTACAGATACTTTTCTCTTTCTGTTCAGAAGATAATACACTGTAGGGAAGATGAAGCAATGGTACTCACTGAATCCAATATAGATTTTAACTATTTACCTACTATTGCAGGTAATTCAATTTCAGAGAATGACATGCCTATAGACACATTTGCTAAATATCGACATTTGATTGACAGCATCTTTGCGTCATAAAGTGTATCTCTCTTTTTTTATTTTGCTTAAATTAGTAGCACAGACAAATATATCATAATATATAGTATATACGGTATGTTATTAGTGGGATGTGGAATCTGGTATACTTTACAGTAGCCTAAATTCCTTCCTCAAGAAAGAGAGGATAAAACTGCAAATTTTCACCTAATGTTATATCATGCATACAGAAATAAAACGGACATATGCAGAGATCAGCAGATGGAAGGAAAAAGACTCAATATTTCTTTCTATTATACAGCTGTTTAAGGAGGAATTGTGATTTTTCTTTAAAGGATTGGTACAAATGTATCCTTCTTCACCTGCCCAGGTATGTGTTTCACAAGTTAAGCAGCTTTTTTGAAAACAATATGATTTTGTTATAACAAAGTGATATGTTAACTATCCTATAGGTTTCTATAGTGACCACTCAGTAGAAGTGTGAATTATAACCTTTCAAGTGTTTTGTTAGCATGGCATAATAATGTGTTAGGGGGGGTACTATGCCACCTCAAGGAGACTGTCTTTGCATGCCAACTTTTTCAGGTATGCAGAGCCTTACAAGTTGTGCACGCTAGGAATTAAGAGAAAGAATATATAAATACATTTTCTTGTTGGAAAAAGGAAAACTTTTCCTCTAGCACCACCTTTTGGAAGGTATCTCCCTATAGATCAATGTCTGGCTTTCAATGAGTGTGGTGACATGACCTGGGATTCAAGCCAAAGCAGAATATAATTTCCAAAAGGAAGAGAAACCCATCAGCAGACAGCTGTTTCAGGGTTATTGAAGTGCAAAGCAGGTACTGGTTGGCTAAGTGAGAGGCCATAGACATAGGTCAGAATAGGTACTATGTCTTGTTAAGGAGACTTCTTTTGCGGGCCATTATTTTCAGGTGTGCAGTATCTTACAGACTATGCTTGCAATAGTGTATTGAATTGGCTGAATAGGAAAAAGGTTCTTAACCAAATTGGTAATCAGTTTGGTGACATCTGCACACATTGGCTTTGAAGTCCATGCTATACTATGCAGTATTATTTTGTCCAGGAAAATGCTGGCGCAATGACAGAAACTTGATGAGCCCCATTATAATTAAAGGGGTCCATCAGGAGCTAAAGTATGATATTTCAGTGCTATAAAGGAGCTACCGATCCATATACACAGTAATCAACATCCCTACATCATGTACTGCTGGCAACAAGAGAAAAAGGAGCGCATAAAAAAGACGAAATGGATTTCAGAGTAGGATTTCACAGAACAGAGCCAAAATTTGTTAATAAAATATTACAAAATGTATTAATGACACAAATGCCAACACAAAATCAAAAGTTGTTTGAAAGTTTAGGTATGCATTTAAGACACCTTTCATATGCCGATCCATGGAAATAACTGCCAGGGTAACATACACAACACCTGCTATGAGGCCCAACAATTCAGGAGGGCCATTTCTACTGAGACCTAGGTTCAATTAGTGATAAATATGGACAATGAAAGGGATTTGGAAAACTGTATGCAACTCCATTACTATATGAGATAAAATAATTTCTGTATAAGACATCATTATAATTACTTAATGTGCATTATCCCTGTGTGTAAAGGAGACCAAAATAATTGTACACTTTTAACTCTTGTAGACTTACTGTTCTTGAACCAGCTGTTCTGTTTACCCATTCCTTCTACATTATTCCACAGACCCCAGTTCCCTCATCTAATCATGCAGCTTTTGTGTCTCGCAGATGATTGGACCATTGTGCAAGAACTTTTGTAGCCTCACGATTCAGGACTCTCACCCCTATTGTGTGAATTGCTCACTAATTTATTACTCTGTAATGTCTGATTTTACTCTGATTTCTGAAATGTTGCAGAATATGTTGGCGCTATATAAATAAAAATAATTATTATGTACTAATCGCCTTCAATATGAAAACATGGTGGAAATGTACACAAAGAACATAGGCGAGCCAATCCAACTAAAAAGCTTAAAGTAAGCTTCAAAAACTAGACATTAAAATAGTTTGATGGTGAAATTACAGCATGGATGCAGGAATAATGTTACACTAAGGCTACGTTCACATCTCGTTGCAGTTTCCACTGAAAATCAGTGGAAGAAAAGTCCTGCATGGAGGACTTTTTCCTCCACTGGTTTCTTTTTTAAAAGGATGGACATCCGACATCCCCATTATAGTCAATGGGGGTCTGCGTGTAACCGCTGTTTTAGTGGTCGGCCTCTCTGTTGTTCGAGTCTACCAACAGACCCAAACAATGGAGATGCAATGCTAGTGTGAATCTATCATAGCCAATATATGTTATTAGGTTATGTAAATGGAATTTAAAAAACATTTGATGATTTTATAGCTAATTGCAGTATATTGTGGCTATTAGCATTGCATAAATCTTCCTTGCTGAATGAATATTTCTGATACAAAATGATTTCTATATTCAAAATATTCAGTGTTAATTTGTGTTTTAACTTGATGCCAGTTGCCAGGCAACATTGTATTAGAAAGGAAATATCACAAATAGCAACTGATATACACCCCCTCCTACAATGCAATAGAAATGGATTTTTTAGTAGACAAAAACAGCATGAAATTACTGGTATATGCAAATAATCTTAGCTCTGTGTCTGCACTTGACAATTGTAACTAAGATGGAGATGTTTATTATTTTTCAATAATTATGTAAGGTTAAAGCAGATGGTTAATGATTGTAATACCCATAAGGTACAGTTTTCGCTAAAAGCTACTGTATTCATATGAGGTTCTTGTATTTATATCCTTCTCCTAAATATTATCATTGCAGTCAGCATACAATGGGCATCTGTATTCTGTTATTGTGCTCAATGTTTTACTCACCAGAACACACAGTAGAATTTCCATATATCGTGACTTTCTCAAAGTTACAAGGAGCTACCACTGGAATCTAATAAGGTAACCGTAATCAACAAAACAAGGAAAGGTATTGTGCTATGAAGAAAAATTGTACTTATCACCAGAAATAGACTTACATTATAGACATCTATCACAAAACTAAAATGTAACCTTTATCGGTAGGAATAAAAACACATCCATTTGTTGGAGTGATTTATAGCAAATCAACATGACAAACACAGATAAAACGTTGATGACCTCGGTGTGGGAGGACCCACAGTACTGTCAAGAACTGTTAAAACTGTTTACACCCTGAGAGATGGTCAAGCAATCTCCCTGACAAGGGCAGCCAAGCACTGCCACACTAACACTTAAACCTAATATGCTCTGATATTTTACTCTACATGTCTTACATTTATCAGCAGGGGAGCTAAACAGTAGGTGATGAAGTTATAAAGGGCTGTTAAGTAGCTGAAGGATGGTATGGTCTGCCAGAATAAGTTTATCATCTGCTGCTGTGTTTGCCTCAAGGGAGCTCAACTTCCTCTAATATCCAGTGGGAGTAATGCACTCCCTTAATTCCATCTACTGTCAAATTCCCAGCTTGCTCAGTGGCTTCACAAGTCCCTTTCCAGCATATGGAGAAATGTACAAGTTCTTGCTGGTTATCATGAGACCTCACTGTCTGCAGAACTAACACAGAAGTTACTGATCAGCAACAACTGAGTTATTGCCACAGGCAGTACTGGTTTAGTCAAAGCCATGACATCTCATGATAGCCAACTCTGACTCCATATGCAGTTTGGTATGGGCTGGGCATGCCAGAAATCACCTAACAAGGCCAAAAAGTAATTTTGCATACGTCATATTGTGACATAATTTGTAATGGTCCCTGTACTAAGAAAATTTATATCAAACTCAAGATTACGTCAATTGCAACAGTATTTCCAGCGCAAATATGGATGTACATATTCAGGTTACCAATTTTCTGTTTATGCCTAGCACTGAACATTTCTGATGAAATCTTAAAACACAAAATATACCTATAACCCTGTAGATGATGTCAAACATTAAGTTTGCTTGACTTGTATGACCAAATATATCTATCACATTGTTATCCTATGACCATTTCTTATCATTTAATATTTCACAATGCATGACCTGTAGGGTACATCAGACTGAGATAATGGTAATATGCCATTTTTTGGTCTCAGTTACAGTACAGTATGTGCATATTACCGTTAATTTTAAGTTTAATAATATTGTATGTTACTGTGTCTCACTCTTTCAAAAATGGATTTTGCTAAAATAATTATAATAGACACATGAGACACTAGAAGTTGAATTTCAGTATGTTATACAAGAAGTACAGAATAAGAATAAAGTTTGTTGTGAAGAGTAGCCAACATGAAATGAACATTTCTACATAAAAGGACAAACAAAGTCAGACAAATGTAATTAAACCAAAAGAAAAGGCAAAATAAGGTGTAAGTGATACATGAGTAAACAAACAAGTCTCCAAGCAAAAAAATGTAAATTAATATAAACACAATCAAGTATGAAGACAATAATAATCAAAACAAAATCTGTTTGTGAAAAATGAACAGTCAAGGGAGATATAGACATAATGACAGCAAAATAAGTGGGAATAAATAAATTACTGAATTCTGTACACAAGAGGAAGCCACTATATGCCCTACTTACTCAACCTGCCTAGAGTACTGTTATTCATAAAGGCAAAGGAAATCTATTTTTGTCTTCCTCTACTGGTCTAAAATAATGAAGATCCTGATATAATACAGTTAAAGGGGTTGTCCAGTGTCAGCAATTACATGTTATTGTTTGTATAATGAAAAGTTACACAATTTTTCAATATACTTTCTGTATCCATTTCTATTGGTGTTCTAGATTTCTGCTTGCTGTCATTTTTTGTTTACTTCCAGTGGATAAAAATCAGTCCATTGTTATGTGCTATAGGGTCCATGGTCATGTGATGAACACACAGGTGCACAGCTCGTTACTGTCACAGCTCAGTAATCAGACATCTGTCTTGTAACTAGTTGGACATCTGTGTGTCAGTCACATGACCACAGACTGTATATCACATGACCTGATTTTATCCACTGGAAGTAAACAGAAAGTATGACAGCAAGCAGAGATCTAGAAAACCATGAGGAATTGATACAGAAAGTATATTGGAAGATTGTAATATTTTCTTTATACAAATAATAACATTTATTCGCTGAAACTGGACAAACCCTTTAAGACTATGATAGTGCAAATACGTGTATTCACTTACTCTATGCAGTCAAGTGAAATTACACTTTCAAAGAATAGTGGATAGATATAGATATGTGCTTTACATTTTGTAAAGTACATATACAGTATATATATATATATATATATATATATATATATATATATACACACACACACACACACACACACACACGAAGGAAAGTTCAGTGCACAAATTCCAGAATGTAGGCGAACAATCCCATATAGTTAAAACACAAAAACAGGCAGCACTCCAACAGATGAAAGATAAAGTGGATCTTTATTCCATGCCTACAAAATAGCATCAATTCTTCTAATACACTAACACATAGTTTTTGAAGGGACTCTGCAGGGAGATTGTTCCAAACATCTTGGAAAAAGAACCACAGATCTTTTGTGTAATCCCAGACAGATTAAATGATGTTGAAATCAGGTCTCTGTGGGAGCCATATCATCACTTCCAGGACTCTTTGTTGTTCTTTAAGCTGTAGATACTTCTTAATGGCACTGGCTGTAAGTTTTGGGGTTGTTGTCCTGTTGCAGAATAAATTTGGAGCCAATCAAATACCTGATGGTATTGAAAAATGGATAAGTATCTATCTATATATCTCATCATTAGGGACACTATAAATCCTGACAAAATCCCCAAATTCATTTGCTGAAATGCAGCCTAAAACATCCAAGGAAACTCCACCATGCATCGCTGTTGCCTCTATACACTAATTATTGTATTGCTTCCCAGCCTTTCAGCAAACAAACTGTCTTCTGTTGCTTTTAAACATTTCAAATTTTGACTCATCAGACCAAAGCAGGGGTTACCATTTTTCTGCACTCCAATTCCTGTGTTTCCGTGCACAGTTGAGTCACTTGGTGTTGTTTCCATTTTAAAGGTATGGCTTTTTGGCCTCAATTCTTTCATGAAGGTTACTTCTGGCCCATCGACAGTTTGCATTTGTCTCCATATGCTTCATTAAGCATTCTGAGAATCTCCTAACCCGAAGTTTGGACCCAGCTTGCAGTATTAAAGACATTTATTTAGAAAAATATTTTTTTAAAGGGGTAATGATTTTTCACATATTTCCAGTCACAATTAAATATTATTGTTGGAAATTATTTTCATTTATAGTGTGCTTTATTTCAAATGAGCTCACCTATTCTGACATTGCTGGTTGCTATTGGACATGACCATGAGCTCATCAATTGGCTAAGTCCTCCCCAGGGTATTCCAGCTACGGGCTCCTTGTACTAGGGATACAAATGTCACAAGGGTACCTGCTGTACTGGACTTAGTAGGATTATAGCTATTATGACTCCAGGTACATAAGTACATATCAATGCAGTGTCAAGATTTTGACAAGTCTGAAGAAAACCTTCATAAACTACACTCTACAGTCCTAGTCAGTCTGTTATTACCCCATTATTAAAGACATTGAATACGATTTGCACCACATTATTTTAATCTTTTTTTGTGATGCTAATTTGATGTGATGATATAATATAGAACTACACATGTATAAATCATCACCCATGATATCTATAACACATGAAGCTTTTTGTACATTAATTTGTTTTAACAAAATGCTCAAGATTTAATGGAGATCACAGTTTTCAAATCAGTTTTCATTACATCTTATGTATCTACAAACCAGGAATGACAATTGCAGGGATCAGCCATTCAAAATGCCTGGCACAGCACTTATATTAGATATAGTATTCCCTGAAATAATAGTAATATATCATACTCGGGATTGCAATTGTGCAGCAAAAAATGTTAGAAAATATCCTTCTGTAGGTAAGCAAAACCTGTCTTATATCCTTGCACATCATCTCCACTAATTCTTTTCATGACACCTGTCTCTGGATTGCGAGAAATTGTTGTGTGTCCTAGTTGCTTAGCAACAACATTTAACATTATTTTCTTTGTAGTCACTTTATTGGCTGCTAGTTTCTGCAGTGTCTGTACTGTTATAACATTGTGAGTTGTTTGTTATTTCTTGGTGCACTTAGTTGGATAATGCATAGCAAAGAAATATTTTATATGATGCAACCTTTAAGAAAAAAGCATAAAAGTAATATGTGCATTTATTAATGAAGATCACATGCCAGAACCAAAATTAAAGGGTACCAGTTGTCCATTGTCCATTTTAGTAAACACTTATTTATTTTCTTTGTGAAATCATATGCAATGTCTTGTCTTCAAACTGTGTTGTGCTGTCTTTAGAAATATGAAATGAGGTTCAAGTGCAATGAGGGTGTACCAGAGCCTCCAAGGGCTCAAGCTGGGAAACACCAGGTACATGTGAAGAAACAAGCAGCGTCATAGAGACAGAACCCTTCGGCTAGATTCACACTACCAAGTTTCACCCGTGAGGATGCCAATCTTACCGACCTGATCTTCTATGATGCTAGGAGTCCCTGCCTTGTAGCAACATACTGTCCTGTACTGTAATAGTGAATCTAGATTTAGAGATTCTGGCATGGCCCCACTTCACTTGAGCCTCATTTGCATATTTATAAAAACTTTTTTTTTAAAAATAGATGTTTTTACTGAAAGGGTATTTTTTTTACAAACAAAGAACCCCAACAAGCCCCTATTCCATCCTCTATATCCAAACACCTTCAAGGAAAGAGGTTAAATTATGTAGGCAATAAAATCATCAAACATCATACTGCCCTTCAATGACTGGCGTAGATACCCGCTCTGACGCATAGGAGGCCGGAGCCTCTTGTAGTACAAGGAGGAGACTTCATTAAGACTTGTGTACAGAAGACAAGTCTTAAAAAGTTCCGTGTTTTTAGCTGAATTTCTTCCCAAGCTTTGCACACATGCACGTTTAGTTCATGTGTTTTGCGCACATGCACATTTAATTCATGTGTTTTCAATGTGGAGAGGGAAGAAAACCTCTGCTAGACATCACTGTTGGAGTCTTATCCTCTAAGAGAACAAAATGTGACATTCTTGAACCTTTTTTTCCCTCAAAATCATTATTGGGGGAGTGAAGAGGCCCCCATATACATAAGATTTCCTTTTTGTAGAATCTGACAGGTTTGGGCAATTTTGTTCTTATTAGTTTGGGTTTAGTGTGAGAGTTGAGGTCTAGCAGCTAGCAGGCTACGTCCTATGATTAAAAAGCAGCAAGAAAATAATGCAGTCATTATTTCTGGTTTAGTTCCTTCCATAATAGTCATAGTAAATCATCATCTGCAGATATTCCATACTTTTACAATTCTTTTAATAATTCGTTTGCATAATTTTGTGCAAAATCTGTGATTAATGTGAAAATATTGCTTTTCCACATAATATTTTCCATGTCTAGAATGCGCAGTGCGCACATTTCTTTGTAGACTTCATAAATTTATGGAATATTTTCATATCACATTGAAAAGTGAAATTAGGATTATTTGTGTTCTAGTTGTGGCATGTTTGACATATTCTGAATTATTTTAGACCATGAAAAGATGCCTTTGGGATACTATTAACTTTTCACATGCTCCCAAGTGAGGCAAGCAGCCGTGTTCCTTGAGATATACGGTCCTGAAAAATAGTGCTATAAATTATAAAATGTAATCAATTGATTTTGAGCTTTGTCAACAAATGCTGTAAAAATGCCTTAGTTTTACAATTAAATAGTGAAATGTTGCTAGATTCAGCAAATTATATGTTATCATCTCAAGGGTTTTGTTGTAATGATGGTGCCAAATATGATCCATGTAGCAATATGTCTTCAGTATGTAAATTATTTTCAATGCTACGCTGTGACATGGAAGTTTAATGGCAGATCAATAGTGGGTTTACAGAAAAAGAATGAAGATATCCTTATAAAATATATTATAAATGGCTTCTTCTGTGGTAATGTAGAAGGGACTAGAAGCATTGAAAATACAATTAGGAACCTAAAAGGCTTCTATCATAAATTAATAGATGTAAAGCCTATAGTTCAAAGAAGAAAGAAACAAGTAAAACTCTTTCAAAGGTTGATCAAATCTTTAACTTGTATACATCTGAATATTCTGCTTCATAGCTCTGAAAGGTCAGTCCTCAAGGGCAAGCAATAGATGCTATTTTGATAGTTTTTAATCTATGATTTACATTATAGAGCTGAAATTACTAGAGCTGAATGCTTTCATTGGATTTTCAGTTAGCCTCATAGGCTGGAATTTAGAGAACTTTTCAATCCTGATGTACTGAAATTTGCTCTGTATCTACAGTTTGCAAATCTCAAAAACAATCTGATTCCATGAACAATTTATGGAAAATATTGAAATAGAAATATTTTGAAGTTACAAAGTGCCAGCTCTTCTGGAGATGATATCTAAAATATGATTAGCTGCTGGGGGCAAGTGCTTCAATTTAGTTTTGTACCAGCTTTCAGGTGTGATATTATATTTTAACAAATTTCTTATATTTAAAAGGGTGTTCTAAGCTAAAAATATTGATGACCTATTTATCCTAAGTATAGGTCATCATTATCTGATCGGTGAAGTTTTTACATATGGCACCTCCATCGATCATTTGTTCTCAGCAGATTACTGTAGATCAGGGGTAGGCAACCTTTTTTGTTCGGCGTGCCGATTTTAATAAAAAAATCAAAGATGAGGTACTCGGAGTGCCGGTCAATAATTGTAACTCTGACGACCCCTAAACTAAAGTCATATACCACAAACCATAACACAGAAGTGCTGCCACAAGATGCTTTAGGACACATGCGTTTACTGCTATTTCCTGGGACGCTCCTGTACTTTCTGATTAGAAGCAATGAAAGTACATGTACAGCCGCCAATTAGTGGTAAATGTGTCCAGGAGCACCGTATGGCGGCATCCTTATGGTCAAAACACACTATGTATCTGGATGCAGATATATTCTTAGTCCACTGGAACTTTTTCCCATATGTCCCATAGCGGCCTCTGCACACGGTATTATGTCCCATAGCGGCCTCTGTACATGGTATTTGTCCCATAGCAGCCCCTGCACACAGCAATATGTCCCATAGCAGCCCCAGCACATGGTATATGTCCCATAGTGGCCCCTACACACGGCATATGTCCCATAGCGGCTCCTGCACACGGTATTTGTCCCATAGCGTCCCCTGCACACGGTATTTGTCCCATAGCGGTCCCTGCACACGGTATTATGTCCCATAGTGGCCCCTGCACACGGTATTATGTCCCATAGCGGTCCCTGCACACTGTATTATGTCCCATAGTGGCCCCTGCACACGGTATTTGTCCCATAGCGGCCCCTGCACACGGTATTTGTCCCATAGCGGTCCCTGCACACGGTATTATGTCCCATAGCGGCCCCTGCACACGGTATTATGTCCCATAGCGGACCCTGCACACTGTATTATGTCCCATAGCAGCCCCTGCACACAGTATTTGTCCCATAGCGACCCCTGCACACAGCAATATGTCCCATAGCGGCCCCTGCACACAGTATTTGTCCCATAGCGGTCCCTGCACACGGTATTATGTCCCATAGCGGCCCCTGCACACGGTATTATGTCCCATAGCGGTCCCTGCACACTGTATTATGTCCCATAGCGGCCCCTGCACACAGTATTTGTCCCATAGCGACCCCTGCACACAGCAATATGTCCCATAGCGGTCCCTACAGACGGTATATGTCCCATAGCGGCCCCTGCACACGGTATATGTCCCATAGCGGCCCCTACACACGGTATATGTCCCATAGCGGCGCCTACACACGGTATATGTCCCATAGCGGCCCCTGCACATGGTATTATGTCCCATAGTGGCCCCTGCACACGGTATATGTCCCATAGTGGCCACAGCACACTGTGTTATCCTCCTTAGTAGCCCCTGCACACGGTATAATATTCTAACTTTTATAATATTCCAATTTGTGCCACTCACTAGCTATTATTAAACTGTGGGGTCTCTTCAGACCACAGAGTATAATAAGTGGAGGGCAAAGAGAGGTGATGAAACATAAAAAACAATGTTACTCACTATTCCACGCTCCGCAGCCGCTCTATATCTTCAGGCGCTTGTGCCTATAGTCAGCGACCGCTCATTGAGTCTCAGGGGTCACGTCGCGTCATTATGCGTAATGACGTCAGACGCAGACGTGACACCTGAGGCCCTGTCAGCTGACTTCAGGCAGAAGCGCCTGAAGAGTACACAGCAGCTGCGGAGCGTGGAATAGTGAGTAACATTGTTTTTTATGTTTCATCACCTCCTCGGGAGCTCCGCTTATTATACTGCGGGGTCTGAAGAGACCCCCACAGTATAATAATAGCAGTTTCGTTTCGGACGTGTTTGGTCCGATCGAAACTGCTAAGTGAGGAGTCCGCTGCCATGCCAGGGAAATAAGGCTCGCGTGCCAAGAGTGGCACGTGTGCCAGAGGTTGCCGATCCCTGCTGTAGATCCTCGCCATTCACTTGGTTAAGTTAAACTGCTGTAAGGGAATTGCTAGAGGAGTGATTCCCCATTAGCTGCTGGTGAACCCTGGGGGGAGGGGCACAACAAGACAGTGAACCCTAAAACTAACCCCCCCCCCTCACTGTCCCTGGCTACTTGTCTGATTTGTCCTAGGCGACAGCCGGCAACTGGTCGACAGTCCCTTCATGATCTAAGTGATAACACAGAACACAGACAGGACAAACAACAACAAAAGGGAAGTCAGCTAGCCAAGGGGTCGGTAACAGTTGAGCAATGCAGTACAGAATCAAAATCCAAGAGAATAGTCAAAGCCAGAGGTCAGGAATAAGAATACCGGTAATTAAACAGCAATAGTAACAGCCAGAAAGCACAAAGCAATAGCAAGTGCCAATGTGAATGTGAGCAAACAATAAATAGGATGAAAGAACCCACCCCAGACTTGATAGGATGATAGGCTGTCAATCACACAGGCAAGGCAAGGAGCAGAGGGAAACCAAGGTGAAAGAGATGGGTGTGGTGGAAAATCAATTAAGGAGGTGAGGGAATAGCACAGTGATCAGACAATACAAGAAAAACCCAAAAGAAAGAATCACAGCCAGAGCCACCTCCTGCACTGCAGCATGCGGCCTGATGGCGCAGAAGTTCAAGAGGTGTGTGGACGTAACAGCTGCAGTCATTTGGAACAGGGCTGGAACAGGCTGTCTGCTTTCTGCATAGTTCTCTGCGTATCAAGTGCTGGGAACAACTGATCAGTGATGGTGCCAGATGTCGGGCCCCCACAGAACTGATATTGATGAGCTATCCTCAAGATAGGTAAAAAATATTTTTATCCTGGAAAGACTCTTTAATTTTTAATATGACCATGGTAAAGAAAGTCTATTAGTTAGGATACATTTTAATTAAGGACGTAAATTGCTCACAACGTTCCAATGAAAGGTCAAAATATTCTATATGCTACCTGTACAATATATGGTGTTTGGACCCTTATGTACAGGCAGAAACTCTGGAAAGACTAACATGTTAACTGCTGGTCCAGAAATGTTTTACCCCTAAGGGGTAAATAATGTAAATGATCATGATCAAAGACATTGGTTCAATAAAGGTAAATTCTTCAATACTTTCCTATAATACAAGGTACAATATGGTGTTCTCTTATTAGTCAAGAGTAAAATGTCTTTACTGCTGTAACATATCAGCTGTCTCCACTGGATCTGACAGTGGGAATTCACTAAATGACTGATAGACATATTTTAATTGGCGAAGAGGAACAATAAACAGATACATGTTTACATTGAGTGATGAGTGGCATAGTCAGTGGAGAAAAGATGATCACTGGAGCAGGTTTGGGGTTATAGAGAGAACTGCTGGTCTTGTGCTGGATTATTGGATTATGTATATGCAGCTTTAAAAATGAAAGTGTTAAATTTGGAAATGAGCCATATGCTGAGGTCTTATCTACGTTGCATGATGCATTAATGTGGTTATGTATAGAAAGCTGAAACTCTTTTGAAAGCTTTTTTGTTGTTCATACTCTAAAAGTAATCCCTTAAAGAAAACTTTTCATCTCCTCTAACACAGAGCATGTTATATACTATTACTAATGGTTTTAAATGATTTTCTACCATGTACTTTTACTGAACATGTCATTTAGTTATCAGACATATTTATTCTTAATGAAACGTAACCAAACTGGTACCTGTATTTCACTAATGCAGAAGGAATATAAATGAATAACTAAATACAGTATATTACTTACTTGGTATAAACATGTGATTCTACTAGTTTGACTTTAAATGTTTATGAAGATTAAAACTTATACAAAATATATATCTTTATGATAATAAAAGCAACAAAAATATCAATAGATCATAGGTATATTTGTAACAAAAACAATCATTTTCTTATCCTCTCCATATGTATGAACAATATTGGATGTCCATTTGTTTTCTGATTGAGGCTAAATTCCCATGTTGCAGAAAAACTGCTTTTTTTGTTGCAGATTTTGTTGCTTTTTTTTTTTTTTTAAGCAAAGCCAGGTGTGGATTTAACAGAAATGAAAAGTATAAATACTTCTTTTATATTACCCACTCCTTCTCAAGATACTCTTGACTTTTTTTTTTTTTTTTTTAAGCCAAAGCCAGGTGTGGATTTAACAGAAATGAAAAGTATAAATACTTCTTTTATATTACCCATTCCTTCTCAAGATACTCTTGACTTTGGCTCAAAAAAACTACAGCAGAGTCTACATAAAAAAAAAATTGCAAAATGAGGCCTTAACCTAAATTAGTTTCATGGGTAAACCAGCCAGCTCTCCGACCCACCATACACGTCATCTATTAATAGTTTCATAGGTAATCCAGTTACAGTGCCTACCACTTTTTGAATCCAACAGAATTATTATGACCATATTGTACCTACAAAACTACTCCAGATGGATTTACAAGACTGCTCCAAATGTATGAAGAGGTGACTGATTTACCCATAGAATAAAATGAATGGATATGCAATATGCAGCGGTGCTTCAAAGACAAGGGGTAAGAACAGTTTTATTTGGGTTACAAATAGAACAGTGTTCTATATTGACTATTGTTTATATAGCTTTGCTAAGGGCTGAAAAATTTGTGGAGATTTGTTTAATTCACCATTTCAAAAAAACACAATTCTGATTTTCATCAGAGTCATGAAATTGATGTTAGTGTTGCCCTAGAGTCTAATATATTAGGAGCAGGTTCTCTTCTGTTGCCAGAAGCTATGATCAACAGTTTCTTCACTGTAGTCAGTGTAGTCAGTAGTTGGGTAATAGGACAAAGAAGCCTGTATCAAATGTTTTTTGACTCCTTCTCACTGTGCCAACCCACTGAACTTTTTTAAAACAATAAATTTGATTAAAATCCAGAATTGACCATATGTTTGAAAAAAAAATCTAGATTTAATTTTTAGGCAAAATTGTCCTGCCCTAGGTCTGCTTTACTGAGCTTGAGTTCAAATTTTCTGATATCTGTGTTGGTTTGTCACTGTGACATAAAACTAAAATCAATTTTTTAAATTGACAAGGACTTGATGAGAATTAAAGAGGTTGTCCAGGATAATTTTTATATATATATATATATATGTATATATATATATTATATATATATATTAGGTAGGGGAAGATGAAAAAAAAATAAAAATGTCCCCGATGCTCCGATGTCTTCTTTTGCTGTGACGTCCCGTGTCCTTCCCTGAGACCGCTGATTGGCCTAAGTGGTTATGTGCAGGGGGGGAAGAAAACACAGAGGCAGCAGGACCGGATCATGCTGGGAGACACCAGAGCACCAAGGACAGGTGATTATGTTTTTATTTTACTTTTTTCACCTTTCTCGGATTAATATAAAAAAGAAAAAAAATTATCCTGGACAACCCCAACAGATTATGGGGCCCAGGGGCTTCAAGCTACCTGCTAGGAATATGACAATATCAATTGGATAGTCTACTTTTTTTCTTGATGTATAGATGTTGCTATAGTTGTAACCATTTTCACTTATTGTGATTAAATGTGTTTACCTATACTAAGCTTAGATTGTTCACACTCATGGTTTGACTATAATTATAGTTGGTTAAGTGTGCTGCCCTGAAAGTCTGGGGTCTTAAAATCTGTTTGCACCAAATGCATGGTTTATTCCAGGGCACTCCAGTACTTAGCTTTATTTTCTTTAAATTGACCACATAGTATGTGTCTGATAATGGAAACGTAGTCTGTAAGGAAATAATGTGAGTAATCACAATCTGTGTAGTGTACAGTCTATTATGTTGGTGCTATACAAGCAACAGTTATGTATTTACAGGATAATACTCTTTAAAGTATCTTTATGTGACCTACTGAAGTCAGACTCGTTGATCTGCATACAGATGTAAAACTGCATATACTGGATGTAGATAGCTTAACCTAAATGTCTATAATGAGTTAATTAAATTAATACGCAATACATAGCTCAGTAAGCTAAAATAACAAATCTGCAAAGTAAACTCTGCTGCCCTAACCATTAGTGAAAGGTTGGTCTGTTATTTTCTACTAGCTTTTACAAATTGCTCCAATTCTTTTCGACTGTTTAGATTCTTTATGTATTTGTTTTATTTCACTGCAGATATTCACAGCTCTCTAGACATATTAATATGCTCCAAAGCTGCCTGATGAATATGTATCTCTTTGCAAGAATAAGGCCTCAGTGATTTGATTTGAAGAGAACTTATGAAACAATTACATCTGTGTTAAAATGGAACCTATGTTGCTTGCTTTGTAAGAAAGCAATATAGGAATATAAATAGTAATAAAACAGAACAGTTAGAATCCTGGTGGAAATTGACTTTAATAAACAGTGAACTGTTATCTGATTATTTATTTGTTACAGCAATATTTTATGGGCAATTACAAAAAGCAATTATAATTCTTGTGAAATCATAAACCTTCTATTTTCCATTAATGAGAATGATGGTCCTTCTGGAATCTGAATTCAATTAATTGTACATCAGCCCTTTTTTCAGTGATTTTGTTTATTGCTGTTAATACAGACAGTAGAATACTCAGATTGTTTCTGTATACAAATAGGGCATGTCTGCATATATAAATCCTGACATAACAAAGTCATCTTTAAGGTGGAGAAATCACTCTAACTCTAGTACTTTGTATAATTGTTAGCTGAACAAAATGTATGTCTTCAGTCAATGTAAGTCTTCATACTAGGCAAACTCATTTATGCTGAGTGCACACATTGCAGTGGTTTGTCCAAAGGGCAAAAACTGTGTAGCACAACTGTGCCAAAAATCCCACAGCAGTTTTGCAATGTGGCTATTGGCTGTGCAGTTTCCACAGGTGAAACACAAGCTTCAAGTATATTTCACATGTAACCTGTAATTTCAACCAAGTTACCAATAACTGCATGGCAAATCGATCACAATTCAAAGTAAAACAAAAAGTTTTTAGTTGCATAGCACATCATAGTCAACAGATCACAGGGGAAAAAATGATTGAAAAATGTCAAAGATTTAGTGGAGTATATATTATATAATAACTATTTTTGAGTAGCATAAAATAGTATGAGCCAAAATATCAGCATTAGGTCCCAACTTTGTACTTAGGCTGATTACAACATTGTCTAACTGCCAAGGTTTAATCAGTAACTTGGGTTGAGAGAACGTCAGCAATCAACCGGTACTTGCTTAGTAGAAACCCTTCATTACCCCCTCTACATTGACTTCATGCTCAGAAAAAGAGTTTTTCACATTTACCTCAGTTACATGTGTTGCCTCCAGAGATGGCACCGATCTGCTGGGCAGAATAAATTGTTCCCAATCTTAAAAGCTGTGACTTCACTAATAACATTCAATTGCATCATGTGTCCTTTAAAAAGGCTGCAAATAAGAAGCTTCACTTTAAAGAGACACTATGAAGTCTTTCATTCTTTTCTGTCTGATGGCAACTTGATGGCAACAGGAGACACTATGCTCAGAGATGTAAAGTTTTCTGATTTCTTTCTTGATTCTTTGCATTTATACAGAAAACTGTCAATCCCTCTGTCTGGATGAGGAATTCCCAGGCTTTCTGTATGTGTCCTAGCGCCATATAACATTTTTTTTTAAATATGAAAATATAGGCGGTACAGTTATCAATACTGTTGAACTTTGCGAATCTCATTGGGAATTTTAGACATGTTTATGAATCTGTTGTACGGACCTTCATAAATATGGAGTGTTTCTAGAAGCTTCAAAATTCTGACTCAAATAACATATGACTAAGGCAGGGTTCACACTACCGTTGGATTCCGTTATGAAGGTGTCCGTTAAAAAAAAACCGGACACTTATCATAACAGACATTAACGGACACTAACTGATGATAATGTGTCAGTTTTTTTTAACTGATCCATTTAAGGGCCGGTTCACATCTGCATTCGGTTTCCATACAGGGGAGTCCGCTTGGGGACCCCTCGAACAGAAACCTATATGCAGAGAGAAGCGGTTTACATAAGGAAACCTGCGGACCCCATAGACTATAATGGGTTCCGTGTGGTTTCCGCATGCTTGCAGCACTATTCTCTCCGCATGTTTCATGCGGAAACCACACGGACCCCATAATAGTCTATGGGATCTGCAGGTTTCCTTATGTAAACCGCTTCTCTCTGCATATAGGGTTCCATTCAGGGGGTCCCCAAGCGGACTCCCCTGTACGGAAACCGAACACACATGTGAACCAGCCCTTATGGATCAGTTAAAAAAACGGACACATTAGTATCACTTAGCATCAGTTAGTGTCCGTTTTTTTGTTTTGTTTTTGCTTTCTGAGCATGCGCAGACAAGAAACTGACACAAAATAACGGACAGTAACTGATGGCTATATTGTGTCCATTATAAGTCCATTACCCATAGACTTTAATGTTAAAGAATACCGTCAAGAAACCGTTTTTTTTTAACGGACACAAAAGTCCTGCATGTAGGATTTTTTGTCCGCCAAAAAAAAATGGACTTGTGACGGACTGGGTGTAAACAGACATTAACGGACACTAACGGACACAAGGTAAAATCCCATTGAAATTAATGGAAATTTTAACAGATTTCTGACGGTTCAGCTAGTGTCCGTTGCTAAAATCTTGTAGCGGACAATAGCAACGGACACTACTGACAGTCACCAATGGTAGTGTGAACGCCCCCTAAAAGTGTTGAGCTTCACTATGAGACAAATATTTGGCACAAAACATGTAGACAAAATATGTAGACAAAAAGCTTAACTCACAGGCTGTAATGAACAAATATTTGGTGCATGCATCAAAAAATTATTTTTGGCACAACATAAGCAAGTAATCCCTCACTTATTGAGGACATAAAAATGTGGCGCATGATGGGATATTATGGTGCATAAAGTAAATTGTTGTAAATTCATAGGTTTACAACATTTTAAACATGGTCTACTTTGCACAAGAAAATGTGCTCCATATTCGTTCTTTTCTGTTTCATAAATGTTTGGTAAAGTTAGACACTTCTAAACCACGCCCATTCTGGTGCACATTTTTCAAAAGTGTCGAGTCAGTCATATTTTTAAGTTCTTCCTGGTGCACACTGTTCACAAATATGTTGTAAATGCTGTGCACCATAAATTCAGGCGCAAATGTAAGCAGAAAAGTGTCGGCTTTCTACTGATAAATATGTCCCACTGCATCAAATTAAAAAAAAAACAAAGACAAATTTATATTCCCAAGTACAGCATCTTCCTTCTATCTTATGCACTCCTTCTATTTGGTAGCATAGGATACCTTACAAAAACACTTTATATTCAGCTATTCATTGATTTATACAACTTTCACAGACAAAATATAATAATTGTTAAAATGCTTGTCCCCACATGTAGTATAATGTCCCCCTCAATGTCCCCACATGTAGTATAATGGCCCCCTCAGTACCTTTACACGCAAGTAAAGGACACTTTCAGTGCCTCCAAATATAGTAAAATGGCCCCCTCATGTACTAAAATGGGGCCTTCTGTCAGCACTCGGCACCTGGAGCATAGAAGAAGTTGAGAGCAGGGTGGTGAGTGATGAATACAGCTCCCACTCACTCCTCAGGGCTCATGTAACTGCAGTGAGTGTTTCCATCATTAATGAAGGAAGTGCTCGTTGCGCGTCTAAGGTTGTCACCCATGAGTGTTCATCCTGGGCAGTTCGGACAACGGTTCTCATCCTTGGCTCATACCACTGGGGACTGCAGGGGGTACCCCCCGGGGTATACGTACCACATGTTGAGAACCACTGATATAGAGTATTTAAAAATAATTACGTTTTTTGCTCAGTGGTATGCAAATTGAGACAGTTCAGTGTGAAGATCTTTTACGAGGAGTACAGGCTGAGAACAGAACAGCTATTTATGGTACAACCTCAAGTAATGAATGCCAGGTAGCTGAAACAATGCTGTAAAGTAGCCACAAACATCTCCTGCATGCATTTTACTGCAAATTGGTGAGAAGTAGAAACTGATCGTTAGCACCTGCACAGCATTGCAGGTAAGGCTATGTGCACACTGGCTTCTGTTAGTCCATTGCTTTGATTCATCATAGGAAATAATGACAGATACAGGTGGAGCATCCATGATGGAAGAAAGCTTCTGTAGTGTTTTTATATTACAATGAATGATGAGGAGTGCAGACAGATTTTGCTACATCTGCGTTAGTCATTCTATTAATTCTTCAGTCTGGTGTTCTAATCCTATGAAGGATCAGAACAAAGGACTTAAAAGAAGACAATGGGAACTAAGCCTACGCAGCAGTTGGTAGCTTAGTTTTGCTGACAGTAAGCACAAACATGTTGGTGCTCACTAAAATTTTATTACTGATTAAAGCCTTGGCACAAAGACATTTTCATAATTAGTCTTAGTACAAAATTGTCACTAGATAAAATGTTTTGACTTATATCACGTCTATGCTATTCTTACTTAAAGTAAATACCCCACTAAAACATATCCTACCATCCTACAGAAGAGATTATCAAAGGTCTCATTTAGATAGGTCTGTATTCTTTGTGTGACATCAAAAACCCTCAGAATTCAGTGAACCATACTCGCCATATAGATCTAGAATGCTGTAAATTTAGTTTAGTAGAATTGTAGGATCCAGGTGCTACCTCTAGAATACAGACCATGACATAAAAGCACAATATGCACACTTGTGACTCATCAGATTTTGCAAAACTCAAACTTCGAGCATGTTCTGACGACTCCACAAAATTCCCTTGAGATTTGTAGTTTTGCAGTAACAGTACAGTCACAGGTTGGAATCCTCTACTTTAACACTCAATGATTTCTTTCAAGTGCCAGTCTTTTAATGTGTGTATGGGAATATGATATGTATCACTGTATAAACTTTTGCTAGCTATGGCTCTCAAACCACTTTACTGAAACCTTTGCTAGCTGGATAGCTCTTTATCTTTTTCTGTTTTTCTACACTATCTATGTATAAGGCAAGTATTTAACTTTGGTCAATCCAAGAGAAACAAGTGTAGTAAAGTTTTGGTAAAGTCCCTAACAAAGCCTATGTCTCCATTAAGGAATTTAATCGACAATTATAAGGTTTTAACATTATATAGTCAATATTAGTTTCTTTGTTTCCTTTAAAAAGAATCATTTAAAGTTATCCTTTAAACTATAGTGTCCTTTTCTAGAACATACAAGGATGGTAATGTTTTATTTATTATCAGAATTCTGCAGAGAGTGTTTCCATTCCAAGTATAACACTACAATAAGCAGTTGCTATTATATCCAAAGAATTTTTACTGTAATTTTTTCTTAGCTGTTTGTTTTGTCTTAATTACATTTGTTTAATGGATGTAAGTTAGTTGTTTCATGTAAAGGATGAGTTTTAAGATTCAGGCTAAGGCCCCTCGTTGTGAGTCGCAGGCAAAAACTGCAGTGGAAGCGCATCATGTTTTTTCCCACAGCGCTTTTCCTCTGCAGACTTTTTGCTTCAATTATACCTATACGGAAAACGCCAGTGTTTCCGTAGGTATAATTGACATGCTGGGATTTCCAAAAGCGCAACATTTTTTGAAATCGCAGTACGTGCACTGCGGATATTTTTCTGCAATGTATGGATACAATTAGCCAGAATCCCTTCCACTTTGCAGGTACTGTAAAACGCAGTGGTTTTTACGTGGGGCCCCGGCCTCAAGAATAAATACTATACACCTCATTTTGATATAAATTGTCTTAAAGAAGAGTTGTCTTTACTGACCATAACAACCAATCACAAATCTTTTACTTCTTAAAATGGGAAAAATGAAAGTTGCTATATGATAGGTTATTTCAGGCAATAGGGGCCATTTTTCAGTTAGACTTTATTGATAGATGAGGCCCTGTGGTATGTTCAACGTACATGTTGACTTGAGATATCCTTTAGTTTGCTAAACTAAACAAATGTACTCTATACCAATAAAATATTCAAAACTGAGATTTACATCCTTTAAACAATGACATTTTTACTATTATTTCAAAAGATAAGAGTTGTGGTTGTGCTGGTAAGTCCTAAAGCACAATATGAAAATCATTTATTTTTAATGAAATTCATACTGTATCACTATCTGTAAGTGCAATGAAAAAGGTTTGGACTCAAAGCAACTTGACAATTAAAGATGTATCACATCTGTTTAATCCTTCAGTGCTGAGGGGAGTTGCTGCATATTGCCAAGCAATAAACTATAGCCCCAGCAGCACTGAAAGGCTTAATAAAAGAATGCACATCCTTTGCTTGGAGATGTGCCTGCTATGTCTGTGGCAGACATACTGAGTCGCGTTGGATCTTTAGAAAGACAGACCTATAGGTTTGGACGTCTATTTCCCTTTACGACAGAAACTTTTAAGAATAGCACCATTAAAGTTCATCTTTTGACTTTGCTTGTAATGTAAATCTTTTGCTTCTAAGAGTGCCCATTGCCAACTTTTTCACAATAAAAGACTTCAGAATGTTTCATTTTGTTCTTGCCCTTCAAACACTCCATTGGGAATTGTGACCTGACCGAAATGCTGTAGTTGTGGTACTTGTTACAGTTCAAACATAGAGGGTCAAACCGAGTGTTTCAACAGCAGAGGGAGTTTTAAGCTCTTTTCTTTTCAATACATCTGATGCTTAATTCTACATTAAATTCAATAACCTTAACTGTGTCAACATTCCTGTCCATACTTTCAAATGTCTTCAAGGCAGCGCTAAGCTAATGGAATTCTCAAACAGAGAAAGCAATGCACTAAAACATTTTATTACTTGTTTCTGTAACAAGTTAAAAATATACATTTCCTAGGAGAGGAATTAAAATGTACTGTTACACATTTTAAAGGGATAGTTAATTATTTTTAACCCATTCTTGCATATTTACAATGCAATTGAATAACAAGCAGGTACACATACTGTAAAAGTAAAATTCATAATAAGGTCATGCAACCAAAATAGGCCATAGATCAATAGAAAGTCCCCAGTTCTAACAACCTGTGTCTGAGTCACCACATTTTAGCTTCCGATCTTGAAACAGTTGTGTGGGTGTTAATCAAAAGCATACATAGTACATTACCTAAAACATTTCTCAATGTGGATAACATGAATCACAAGCACATGTGAAATCTTGGTCATCATAAAAGGCACAGAAGAAGAGGAATATTGTACATGACCATAATACCTATAGATTTTATTCACTCTAATTACAACCTACAGTATCTATAAATAGACCAATGCTTAATGCATGTTTAAAAAAAATTCAATAGCTCTATCCTATACTATATGTATAATGAAATGATGATAGGTAATAAAGGAGTAGTTTTTATCAATCTGTTCCAAAATAAACAATTTATACACTGATCAGACAAAAATTTCCCCTTAAAGAGGTTATCCAGCTTCCAGAAATGATCTGAAAATACATCCACTGCAATGCTAAATACTCACTGTTTCCTTTGCAGCCTTTTTTTGGCTTTATTTTACTTGAGACTCCTAGTATCATTGTTATTTACATGCAGTGAATCTGTGAAGAAACTACATTTCCCATGATTCTTCTGCCTGCTCTCACTCTGTGTGTTTGTTGCTCACAGGGGGAGGTGAGAGTGAGCTTGGAAGAAACATCACAGGACATGTGACCTCAGATGTGGGAGGAATCTGCGATTTCATTGCAGGGGAGAGTGAAGTAGGGAGGGATACGCAGAGAGTGAGAGCAGGGAGATGCATCATGGTAAATGTAGTTTGTTCACAGATTTACTGCAGGTAAATAACAGTGATACAAGGAGTCTCAAGTAAAATAAAGCCAAGAAAAGGCTGCACAAGAGTGAGCATTTAGCACTGCTGCGGATGTATTTGCAGGTAATTTTTGGAAACTGGATAACCCCTTTAAGGATGCAGCCTAGTTTGGAACTTTAAGAACATTGTTCTTTTTTATTTTTTTTTATGTCAAATTCAGTCCTCCATACTAAAAAAAAAAATTACCTAGGGGCAATTGGCTCCTAAACTGAAAAATGTAGGAGCCAAATAGAACTTCTAGTCGCCCAATTTTAAATACATATATGTAATGAATTATGATAAAATAAAGGAGTAACAGGGTGACATGGTGATCTTTGGTTGCACAGCAAGAGTAATGGACAAAATTGCAGAGTGGCCCTAGCCTTGGATTTCCTGTGTTGTGCTTCGAAACAGCCAGGCAGCAGCTGTAACAGTGAAACCTTATCTATTCTGGATAGCCTGGGTAGCCATCCTTCACCTAGGAGACACGTCACTTCAAATGTCTGTTGCGTGGCAGACATTTCTTAAAGCAGCAACATGGCTAGTCTGAAATGGCAATAATACCAAAAAGTTTTGTCATGAATAGAAAAAATTCTTGGTCAGATTGGTGACCATATTAGTCGCCATCAAGATCCCTGTATGTACAAGAATATAACTACTACAATACTTCCCTTGTGAAATAAAATAAACTACCCCCTAGTGAAGTGCTCTCCCAGCATATTACATAGTGCAGTATCTTATCCAGAGCAGTTCTCACACTAACACTAAAGTTCAGAGCTTTCTCCTCTGCACTAATCATATCCAGGTCTCTCCAAAGTATTCACAAAATTTAACCCTATCTTATCCTCCTCTCAGTGGTTACATTCAGGCTCTGTAATACACCCCCTCACACCCATCCACACAACATCATTACCCCCATGGTTCACAATTCTTCCATTACATCCCACATGGTTCACCATTCCTTCATTACATCCTACTCACATGATACTATTACACCTTCCATGACTCACTATTCCTCCTTTACACACCCACCCATCATGAGGCTTACCATACTCTACTTATAATACCCTCACTCCCACAGCGCACTGCCTCCATCATGAGTCTCGCTGTCCCTTATCCCCTCTCCCAAATCATGAGGCTCACAGCTCACTATAATCCCCTCTCCCTCCATCATAAGGCTCACCATTCACGATAATTCCCCCAATCATTAGTCTCTTACAATTAGTTATCCCCCCTCCACCCATTATGAGGCTCATGGTTCATATCCCCTATCCCCCCCATCATGAGGTAGTGAACGGTGAGCTCACTATTTCTCCCCACTATCATGGATCCATATATAGCAGATGAATAAAACACGCACCACATAATTCTGCTAAGTAAAGGCTAGTCACAAATGGGGCAAAGACTGAAAAGTCTTGGTGCCATTTTCAAATTTTTAGTCGCATGGTCAATATTTAATTTGCCTTCTGGAGCACTGACATTACAAGTTATAACTTTTTAATTTTAATGTCAACATAGCATAGCCTTGTTTATTATGCAACAAGTAGTACTTTTCTGTTGCAGAATTTTGAGAAACATTTAGCTACTTGATCAAATTTTCAAAACTCTTTCTCAACAGAAGAGCAAAAAAGTCAGTTTTGCCATTTTTTTTTCACATTCTGAATTTTACAGTGTTGACCATCAGGGATAAATAATGTTCTGTTTTCATAGTATAGATTGTTACAATCTATATTACAAAAATATACAACAAAATAAAACAAAATATTTATGTTTATTTTATATAATATTTTATAGCATTTTTTTTATTTTTGTACATTTGTACATAGTGCCATATTGGAACTTCAACTCTACTTGGCACATTTGTTACTATATTACATTGTAATACTTTTGCATTGCAATGTACTATGATTTACCAAAGTGAAAGTGGAAGTAACAAATAATAGTGATGAGTGAGCCTTCATAATGGTTGTAATACTTAATGGTGCCATTATGAAGTACAACTTGTTCCACCTCTAAAAAAAAAATAAAAATAAGCCCTCATATTATTGTCTGAATGGAAAATTTAAAAAGTTATGTCTTTTGGAATACAGGGAGGAAAAAACAGAAATGCAAAAATGAAAATTGGCCCGGTTAATGTCCAAGATGGGAATACCTTTTTATCTGATTAATTGATACCATTTGGCCCACAAGGTATTTGCCATCTGTGGGTGAAAACACTCTCTGATATTAGCTGCAATGCTACATATCCAAAGATGCACCGCATTGCTCACTAGAGGACATTAGCTTGAGGGAAGTAACTGTCCTGCTTTTTACAGATACTATTTTAGGTCTGAAAATATTGTCTGTTATTACAATCATTCAGTGCTGCATATTACAATGCACAGGCTTCTTCTCCACAGCAAAGATATAAAATGACTCCCTACTGTAGTTACACAAATACAGAACTACTCTGAAATCCTCACTTTTTTAGAAAGAATCAGCAGGAAGGTAGAAAGACTTTATGTAATGCTCTATGGAAATATATGCAAATAGTTCAATTCCAAAAGACATATTGTCTCTAAAGTGCATTTACTGTACATGGCTGTCCTGCAAGTCAGTGCCATGTAGCCTAGAGACATGCTGGGAGGTTTTTGTTTCACAGCATCTATGTGCAAACCAATGCTGTAAATCCATGCTTCCCTCTATGAATTGAGCTTCAGAGAGAGCTATCATTCTTGCAAACCATATCCATAGATCCCTGGTGTGTACTGATGAGGTCCAAGAGACCATAAGAGATCCCTCCACTCATGGGTGTCTGTGGTAATGTAGTAACTATATAAGTTATAATCTAAGACCCCTTTGCTATGAAATATTAGCCACATAAAATAGCAGTTTCTGTTTGTTTTCTTGTCTACATTTAGAAGATAACATATAAAGGATCCAAATGTTATTGTAGTTGATCCTGTCAGTACCTAACTGACAATTACATATGCATTAAAGCCAATGTACCATTATGCTTGGTTAACATGTACTGTGACCACCATAAATGTGAAACCTATAATGAAATATCACTTGGAATTTTCTTGTATTACAGGTTTCTTCTTTTGCTATATTATAAGGGTCATACCAGGTATCTGAGATCACAGCACATAGCACATAGTGATGCTTTATGAATGCCTCCTGGTAATTTCCCTGTCTTCTATCCAGAGAAAGAAGCCACTAATCGTGATGAATTGCCTTTTTATAATTCCCTATATATTCTTCTGTCATCTTCCAGCATAGCATCAAAAAATGGTTTATTTTCAGACATTAGGTTCTTTACTTTTAACATGTTATTGTAAGGGCTTGCAGGTCTCATATGTAAATGGAGAATGTGACTAAGAGAATTTTACTCTTTGACAGTCTTTAGCAATGATTACAAGTAGGAAGACCATTCTCTTTTCTCTATTACACAAATTAAATGGCAAACATGGTGGTAGCATCTGTTTCATTCAGACATCCTCTTATATTTTTAGAGCAAATAAAACATGACAGTCAGGTTCTTCAAGTCAGAATTTTCCTAATGCTGTGTGATAATGTCTTAATTATGCTGTTTGATTCAGGGCATGCCAAGCAAGCATTACACTCAATGTTATGTTACTTTGAAAATTGAAATATTTCCAGTCTCTATCTGTAGCTCGAGATGTGTCTTGTCAGTGGTCAGGTAGAAATCATACATCTAAATGGTAACTTAGCCACGTATAAAAAGCGTTATGAGGTTTTCTACATTTATTAATGTCAATCATAAAGAGAAATGCCAAATTGACAAGATGTAGGAGTGAAATAATTATTAATGTGGTTAATCCACAGAGCATTCCGTTACAAATACACAGTTTTCTATATTTTTACTTTTTATAGCATAAGTATAAATTATACATAAGTACCGTACAAGTGGTGGTAATAAGTCTAATGTAAGGTATAATATAGTATCAATCATTTCGCAGTGCACGTCCATAACATAAGCTGCCTGGACAATTCCCAGTGATGACTAGATATAAGTGAATTTGTTAATACTACTGATCTTCTTGCCCTCGGTAATTTCACATTGGCAGATCTTACCACTAATCCTTCAAATACAATTCAGTTCTGTTGTTATTGAATCCTGAATTCAAAGAATCAATTCTCCAATCTCCAGTGATCATTTTAGAATTTATTGTTAAGCAACTATGACTCTCAGGTAGATTTGGATATGTTCAATATTACAATTGGGGGGTATCTTTTCGTATGCATGTTAAAAGAAAAATATTTCAAATGCAAGGCACAGCCTAACAGAATTGCATGCTATAGAATAGACTGTAACAGAATATTTTCTGAAACATTATTTATCCTTTGTCTGGTGTCACCAGATGAATGTAGGTGTAACTATTATTTAACCATCAGTCTACTTGATTCTAATGTGTAAGGCCACCTTATGACCAGATTAAAACTGGACCATCAATGAGCTTCACTAGTATTTACCACACCCATCCTAGTGTGAGGTCTTGTACAATTGCTCCATAGTGTATATGCAGCAGTCTCTACAAACTAATTGTAGGAATATTGCACCAAAGCAAAGTATTCCTACTGTGCTACTTGTATCAAAGACCTGTTATAGATCTCTGACTATTGTGTCAAGTTTCAATGGCTGTTTTGATACTTAGGAAGGAATGGAATCATAGAAAGCATAGCTCTTTGGTGCGGTGAGAGCAGAGGCGGAACTAAACTCTTGTCGGCCCCGGTGCAAAATTTTACCGGGGCACCCTCCCTACAGCATACTCTTTTTTTTTTTTTTATAATTCTCTTTTTATTGAATTTTACAATTTTACAATTCAAAAGGTATACATATATACAACATGTTCTTCAAAAAGGGGGTACAAAAGGTCTTACAATTAAACATTGTAGTTTTATGGTTTGGAGGTAACTTGTGGTGGTCTCACAATTTCCATTTTCATAATGTTCAGTCCTAGTTGAGTAAGGGTGGATGGTTTAGAAACAGTGTGCTGGATAGTGAAGTTTTCCTAATTATCAGGTTAGAAGGTGGGGGGTGGTATTTTGTATGCTGCTTTGTGTTGTGGGATAGTGGTAGCGTGTCTTGGGATTTTAGAAAATTGGCTTGAGGTATGATTGGGGGGGGGTTATTATTTGGTAATGTCCCACCAGGGGGACCATACTCTCTGATATCGGTCATGTCTCCTTTTCTTCCAACTGATGAGTTCCTCGAATCTCGCTATCTGATGGACTTTTTCTATCCATAGATGTAATGAGGGGGGGTGTCCTCTGGAGCCAGAACAGGGAGATCAAGGACTTCTCCACCTCTACAAGATGTGCTGTTAGGGTCGAGTCTCCTGTACGAGGGCCGGTTTTCGGCTGTCTGTCTAGAAGTACCCTATCAGGGGTGAGAGAGAGAGGTGCCTTGGTTATTTGTACAATATAGTTTTTGACCTCTTTCCAGTAGTGTTTGAATGTTCTCGCAGGTCCACCATATGTGCAGCATGGTTCCTGGAAGTTTTTGGCATCTCCAGCACAGGTTTGAATCCGTAAGATTGTGTCTGTAGAGCCAGTCTGGTGTCCTATACCACCTGGTTAATATTTTATAGTGTGACTCCTGTAGTCTGACACAGGTGGAGATGCCATGAGAGTGTCTAAGAATTCCTGAGACATCTTCTTCTGGGATCACCAAGTCCATTTCTTTTTTCCAGGCTAGTAAGAACGGTGGTTTCAAGGTCAGCTTCGTGGTCTCTGGGGTGGTGGAGAGAGCAGTTTTGGACGATGAGATCTTCCTGGGTAATGTCAAATTTGACGTTAAAATTTTTTCGAAGTATGTGAGCGATCTGTCTATGGGAGATATCTTATTTACTTCCGTTATCATCGTGCACAATTGTGCATGATGGAGAAAGTTGAAACGGGTCTCTGGGGCTAGATGTTGTAGGTTTTGTGGGGTAATTGGGAGCTTCTTCGCTATCAGGTCTTTGAGCCATAAATGGCTAAGTTTGTGCCAAAAATTTTCTTGAAGCGCTCTCAGGGGGTCTCTTGTGTCTTTGAGGTGATTTTTGGCGGAGTGGAGTAAGACCGGGCTAGATTTGTCGTAAGATAGGGGAGGGGAATGGAGCTAGCTTTGTTTTGTGGTGGTGCCACGTCTCACATGGGCCACGGACCAACGGGTCTAGGTCTCGCCTCTTTCCAGGTCTTATGTCTGGGAGCCAGAGTTGCTGGAGGAAGGCTGGGCCTATATGGGCTTTTGCTAGGACATTAATAATAGGGCATTTGATAGGTTCCACATATGCCATCCACCTGGAGAGTTGTATAGCTTCATAGTAGCCATGCATGTCTGGCAGTGCAATGCCTCCCTCTGCCTTACTCTTTATCATGAGTTTATAAGCTAGACGAGGGGTCTTATGTTTCCAAAGAAAGGCTGTGAATATCTTACGGAGGGAGTGAAAAAAGATCTTCGGTAGGGATATGGGAAGCATTTGGAAAATGTACATTATTTTTGGGACAATGTATGTTTGGATAAGATTTCTTCTCCCAAGCCAGGATAAATACGGTAGGTCATATGTTTGTAGTAATGTTTTCACTTCTTGTAGAAGGGGGGCATAGTTTCTTGAATATACCTCTTGGAGAGTGGCAGGTAGTTGGACTCCTAAATATTTTATAGAAGTCGTCTTCCACTTATAAGGCGAATTGGCACTTAGTCTCTGCACTTGTAGTGCCGGTAATGAGATGTTTAGGACTTCGGACTTTGAGCTGTTTACTTTAAAATTGGAGAGTTTGCCATACTGATCCATCAGGTTTGTGAGTTGTGGTAGGCCTTCTGCTGGGTTAGTGACTAGGAATAATACTGCCTGGAGGAGGGTTTCTAGGGTGAGGATGAAAAGAGTGTGGAAGAGGGGGCAACCTTGTTTAGTTCCATTTGTGATGTTGAAGTAATCTGACAGCGTTCCGTTTACCTTTAGTCTGGCGTGGGGCTGAGAGTAGAGGGAGAATATTGCTTTTATGAAGTCTGGGGGAAAGCCGAAGGTCTCCAACGTGACTTCCATGAAGGCCCAGTCCACCCTGTTGAATGCCTTTTCGGCATCGACGCCTAGCAAGATCAAAGGGTGTTTGGTCTTTTTGGCAATAGCTATAGTATGTAGCAAACACACTGTATTTTCTTTCCCTTATCTTCCCTTTACAAATCCGGACTGTTTGTCCTTGAGTAGATTTGGGATGAGATGTCTAATTCTGAGTGTCAGAAGTTTGGCCCAAATTTTTAAGTCTACATTTAAAAGGGATATGGGCCTATAACTTCTGCATTATGCCAAGTCCTTTCCCTCTTTGGGAATGAGCGTGATGTGGGCTTCTTGGGATTGTCGCTCCATGGGGGTTCCCCGCAGAAGTGCATTGCAAAAATTAGTGAGATGTGGTAGAAGTTGGGTTTCGAATGAAGCATAATATAGTAGCGGAAATCCGTCCGGGCCTGGGCTTTTACCAGTTGGGAAACTGTGTATTGTCTGGCAGACTTCTTCCAAAGTGATCGGCTGGAGGAGTTGGGTTCCTTCAGTCTCTGTTATTGAGAACAAGGAAAGGTCTTTGAGAAATTCTCTGATGTTGTCTCTAGTTATAAGGGGGGAAGAGGGGGGGGGGGTCTCTCCTTACGTTATAGAGGGTAGAGTAGTAGGAGTGGAAAGCTTTAGCTATTTCTGATGTGTCGTGGACCAATCGACTCGTAGGGGATCTTATTTCGGAAATAAACGCTTTGGCTTTTTCCTTCTTTATCATTGCTGACATTAGTTTACCTCCTTTGTTTCCCTGTGCATAAAGGCGCATTCTGGAGTACATGAGCTGTTTCGCTGCTGTAGAATTGAGTGCTTTTTTTCAGTTTTTCTCGAAGGGCAACTAGGTCAGCATGGACAGAGTTAAGGGTTTGCCGTCTGTGAACTCTCTCTAGAGTCAAAATTTGGGCCAGGATGGAATCTATTTCTTTCTGTCTTTCTCGCTTAAGTGTTGTAGCTTTTGTGATAAGGATCCCTCTAATGAAGGGTTTTATTGGACTCCCATAGTACGGTAGGGGTGATTTCTGGGGTGTTATTTAGTGTGAAGAAGAGGTCCAGCTCTTCCGCCAGGTGGGTTTTTGTGGTTTGCCTATCCAAAATTGATTTGTTTAGTCGCCAGGTCTAGTGTCGGGGTATAAGGACTGGGAGAGATAATGTGGTAAATACCGGTGCGTGGTCTGATACACTAATATTTCCTATTTTCGAATGTAGAGTGTATTGGGCAATGGACTTGGAGAATTAAATGTAATCTAGCCTCTGATATGTTTGGTGAGGATTGGAGAAGAAGGTGTAATCTCTTGCATTAGGGTTCTGGAGACGCCAAGTGTCCACCAGACTCAGATTCTGTAGGAAAATGTGGAGGCGTTGCAATGTTTTTTGCGAGAGTGCTGACTTTCCTATAGATGAGTCTAAGAGGGGATCTAGCACTAGGTTGAGATCTCCTCCTAGTATGATGTCACCCTCTGCGAATAAGGTAATGTAATGCAAGGTCTGGATAATCCAAGGTATTTGGTCATGGTTCGGTGCGTATATTGCAGCCAGTGTTATAGGCCTGGATGCTATGTGACCTTTCACAAAGAGTAGCCGGCCTTCTGCATCTGCGTGCTGTTGCTTAAAGGGGAGTGAGTGTTTTAGTGTGATTGCGACGCATTTGGACGCTGATGTTTGGTGTGAGGAGTAATACCATCGGTCATAGGGTGATTTATAAGGTTTTGGGATTTTGTCTAGTTTGAAATGGGTTTCTTGTAGCAGGAGGATATCTGCTCCCATTCGTTTGGTTAAATTCATAACCCAGTGCCTCTTATTAGGGGAGTTCAGCCCATTGACATTGAAGGTGGAGATGGTGATAGTGTTGATACTGGAGTTGCTGGATCGGTGTGGATTCAAGTTATCTGAGGCTGACATATCTGTGTCGGGGTCAGGGCTATGTGATATTAGACCTAGGTTTAAGGTGGTTCAGTAGGTCAACTCTATGGGGAAGCCGGACAGTGTTGCTGTCACTCCTGGGTGGTCTCCAGAGCGTGCAGAAGTGGAGAGTGCGGTCCCCCAAGTGGGAGGTGTGTGGAGGAAGCACTGGTAGTGAGAAAGAGGTGAGGCGTTGAAGGATAGAGAGGGTTAGGATAGGGTAGATAGGACTACAGTAGTCTGCTGTTCAAAGGGTTGCTGTTACTATAGTCTAGGACTGGTATTTGGATTAGGGAGCAGTGAATTGATGTGGGTGCGGAGTGGGTTCCTGATCGGAGGTGAACCCATAAGGTACCGTTCTGAAATGTGCAGAAAGATAGTGTTTGATGCAGGCAAGGTCATGTTAGAGGTAAGCCAAAGCACAAGACATTGTCAAATCTACGCAAACAGTTAATCAAACATTTATAATACATTCTGTAAACTAGGTGGTCGCTGCCTCCTGTTCTAGGTATGAGGTGAGTACATGCCGAGTAATTCTACAGATTTGTAGATCCAGCTATCTATGTCTCGACAAGGGAGCACCCCACACCTTTCCTCAGGGTTTGAATAGACTTAGTTACAGTTCTATGGAACAAGGTGGCGATAACTTGTCAACTATTACATTTACAATAACAATTGGGTTCTTCCTGGTGCTACAACTGGTCATTAAATGTGACTCTGTGGGAGATCATCCTTAGGTCTAGTATTGTAGGTATAGGCCCAACAAAAAGGGTGAGAACATAGGAGTTAAAATTTATGAAAGGCAATTAACTGAGGGTCTTCAGACTCACAGCTAATTCTCGGTTGGTTCCGATATGCCTGGAATGTCTCTATGGAGGCGGTTGTCTTCCCTTTAGGAGGTTCTTTTTTGGGCGCAGCGATCTGAATCTCGTCGTGCTAGTCCAAGACTGTAGTGTCGGGAGTTGTGGAACTCGGTCTAGGCGCTGGGATGGTAGCCAGAACAGGATGTCTAGGGGTTCCATATCTAGAAGGGTCCAGACAGTTGGGAGGTCCTGATGCGTGTGTATGGTAATGCGCTTGCCCCCCTGCAGAATGGCCAAGCCAAAGGGATACAACCAAGTGTACTGTATGTTTCTGGCTCTGAGTTCCTCCAGGAGTGGCTTCAGCAGTCTCCTCTTGGCGAGTATAGATGGTGTGACATTTTGGTATATGGATATGGCTATCCCATCTAGGGATATTTGCTCTCTACCTCTAGCTGCAGTAAGAATTGCCAGGGTATCCAAATACGAAAGGAGGCCGCAGAATACATCATGTGGCCGGTCGCCTTGGCGCGGTTTTGGTCTTAAGGCCCTGTGTATGCGTTCCACTACAACTGCCACTGCACGTTCTGGGCCTAGTAATTCTGTGAAGAGGCCAGCCGCCATCTTAGGGAGCTCCTCTGGTAGATAAGATTCTGGGACCCCTTTAAGGTGCAGATTACGGTGGCGGCTCCTGTTTTCCTGGTCCTCTATCAGCGTTAGCGATCTATCAGTGAGTTCCTTGTGATTTTGGAGCTAGTCTGTTACTGCCTCTGCGTGTGCTTTTACTGTAGAGTATGTGTCTTCTAGGGCCTGTACTCTGCATCCTACAGACTGTATCTCTGTCTTGATCTCAGCCAGTTCTGTGAGCACTGGACTAACAGCTTTAGCAAGAGCTTTTTGTAACAATGTGTGGGAGATCTATGTTATGCCTGTGTCAGAGCGCTCACCATCAGGGACGCTGTCAGCTTCAGATTTCTCTCCCGTCTCTGTATCCTGTCGGAGCTTCGGCGCCATCTTAGGAGGACCGTGCGGTGAAGAGAGATTCTTCTTCCTAAGGTAGCGCTGTAGATCCCCTTGTTGTTTCTGCTCTTTTGGGGTCCCCCAACCTGTCTTTGCCTATTTTGACCATTGTGCCTGCGCTAGATGGGGTGTAACGGCTTCTTTAGGGTTCTGTGCAACGGAGCTCTAGCAAGTTGCTTCCACCATGCTGCGTGGTCAAGCTCCGCCCCCCCCCCCCTACAGCATACTCTTGATAGCGATGGTTATGTCTGCTGCAGTGGTATCTCAGATACTTGAAAGGGATACATGTATAGTACCCACAACTGCAGTTATCAAGAATACAATGAGTGAGCAGCGCCCAGCATGGAAACAATACTGGAAGCTACTTGTTCTGGTAAACATCTGATCTGCGGAGTCCTGTCAGTCTAAGAAATCAGTGGGGGTTTAACACCCAGGGTCCCTGCTGATCAACCATTTGAAGGAACCGTGGTGCTTTTGCAAACACTGTGACCCCTTCACTATTTACATCACACAGTTTCTGTTTTATAGTGACCATGCAATGTAATTACAGCCTGTAATAATAGAGCATGGCTGCTATAAAACAGCTACTGTGTGATATAAATAGTGAAGGGGGCCCACACAGTGTAATATCTTCCCCAGAACCCCGCTATAGTATAATGCTCCACAGTGGCCCCACAAATTGCACAGTTTCTGTTTTATAGTGTCCATACATTGTAATAATAGCCTGTAATAATATCACATGTCTGCTATGAAACAGCTACTGTGTGATATAAATAGTGAAGGTGGCCCACACAATGTAATATCTTCCACAGAAGCCCCCTACAGTATAATGCTCCACAGTGACCCCACACAGTATAATATGCTCCACAGTGGCCACACACAGTATATTATGCTCCACAGTGGGCACCAGACAGTATAATATACTCTACAGTGGCCCACACACAGTATAATATGCTCAACAGTGGCCCCCACACTATATAATATGCTCCCCACAATGGCCCCAAACAGTATAAAATACTCCCAAGAGTCCCCCTTGAGCCGCTTCAGGTGAACCCCATGAAATTCGATGAATATTCTTGAGGTTTGGCACTACAGTTAGTTAGTGGAGTCACCTCAGTCCTCAGAGTATGCCCACCTTACCTCACCTCTCCAAGGCATCCTTACTCCATCTGGTTCTCTGCAGCATCCTCCTTGGGGCTCTTCTGCCTGCGACTGTGGTCACGCTCCCTCAGCAGTCACTTGGGGCGCGCTGACATAATTACACCAGTGCACCCCATGTGACCCCTGGCCCCAAAGAGGATGTTGGGAACTGTTAGAAGCCCAGGAGAGGTGAGTATTTGTTATTTTTAACAGGCTACCATTGGAAAGGCCTTTCCATTAACAATATATATATTATATATATGATATAATATGTATAGCGGTCGGGGAAACAGGCTTTCCCTGATTGCTATCATGGTGCTGCAGGGCCCCTGCCATCTCCAGCTGGCTGCGGCACTCCGTTCCACTCTGAGCCCGGTTGCGATTGGACCTCTTGCTACCACGATTGTTACGCCTTTGGGTGAGAGCAATAGTGATACACTCATTGAACCAAATATAGTATATCAGGAAAAAAGCGACTATCTCTGCAACGGAAGCACCAGTCAGAAAGAAAATAAGGCGTTTCAATGCAAAATTCAACTGACTGAAGTTATAGTTAACTAGGGACTGTCATGGTGACAGACTCTCTTTAATTGTAGGCAATAACCTCATATGTTCATATTGCAATATATTGTTTATTACTAGTGGAATTATTTTGAAAACAATATTTATTATTGGAAATTAATTATTCTGAAATGCAAACTTGATTTAATATTCATCTGCTCGATATTTTTAACAAGCTGAAAATATTTGACAGTCATGTTGGAAGTCATGTCATTCAATGCTCTTTCAGCCAACTTGATTAGCAGACCAATCTTCACCAATATTGGCTTGTGTGCCAAGTGTTCCTGAAATAAAAACTGATCATCTATAAAGGATAAAATTGGGATGTCAATGCTGATTTGTCGCTTTAGATGTATTAATAAGTCTCAAATGTAACTGCATTTTGTGTTCCAATAGCTGAATTCAGTGGTGCGCATAGGCAAATTGCAATGATCTAATGAATCTTCTGTGCAAGTTGAAGTAGTTTATCACCTTATTGAGTTGCTTAGATGGAGATTTGAAAAGACATCTGCAGTGTTGTGCTATTTGGAAATAAATTGGTAATCTTAATGCATTGTATCTTTCTGACAGCTCTGATTATCTGGAGGTAGAATTTATGGATGGCTAGTCTTGCCATGTCAATTAGTGAGGCGATATTTTACACAACAGTATTTGCTTAAACAACTAATTATTGTAAAAATAAGACACCTATATAAACTAAAAAAAACCTCAAAAGCTGCTTTGTTACCTTATACTTGAATACTATGAATGAATTAATAATTTAATTGAAGGAATATTTTATGGAGATAGAAGTAAGAAATTAGTTAAAACAATTACTTAAATGGGTATTTGCATTTAACCTGCTTAGCAACACATGCTGTAAATGTGCGACTCTTGTTATTAAGCTTTAAACGGTCTGGGTTTAAAGTTACTGATCCAGCAATCTAGCTTAAGCAGGTTGTGTGAGCTGCAGACCATGAGCAGAAGACAAAAGCACAGTTATATCTTCTACTGCCTTCCCTTTTCCAACCTACATAGCATTCAAATGATAAAATGCACATCAAATTTATTAGAGAAACTGCCAGATGCAAGGAGCCACAATTTTTCTGTGACACCTGTGATGACCTGAAGAGGCCAAACTTCTCCTGAGTGACAGCAGTTGGATAACATTATTGGCAAGCATGAAGTACATCCAATTAATGTTATGAAAAAAAGGAATGTAAAGCAGCAAAATCTAGATTCCAGACTTCCTATGCTCATAGAATATCAGAATAGAATATCAATAAGAGCACAACAATGGCTTTCTATTTTCCAATCTGTAGACTTATGGAAAATGCTGTAGTGAATATACCAAAGCACAAAATGCTGGATCCATATGATGCTGCCAGTTATCAGTTAAAATCAACATACAGTAAGCTAAAATATTTATTGCAAAATATACAGGGTGTTTTGAGGTCAGTTCGGTCTATTCCTTAGGTACTGCATCTTAATTCCTGCCTGTGACTTTAGAGACAAAGGTCAGAATTTATTGCATCATATATCATATATCCCGAAAAGCAAAAGTGATAGTTCCATTCAGTAAGTTAATGACGACCAACATACTCCACAAATACCACCTACAATACTCAATAGGGCAGATTTATCAATACCTCTACGCCAGAAAGCCGGCGTAGAGGGCTGATAATGTGGTAGCAAATGTTTGCCATAACCTGCCTTCCACACCTCGCTTGCCACATTGTGTGAATGTGGGTGTAGCAGAAATTGGAACGGGCTGGGGCGGGGGACACCTTCAGCTGACATATTCAGTATAATTCATACTTAATAATAATCTGTTATGATAACCAGAAGTCTATAATAATGCAGATAAAATAATATGCATAGTAAAAGTATATTACATTACACATGGTTGGAGAACATTACATGCTCCATGCTGACAACAAACTTGCAGCAAACTAAATGTTATCTTAGTGTTTACATATTGAAATAACCCACACTGTCCGATCCTTTATCATCAAACTGTAATTAGCTGACCTTATTGTAAATAACAATACAGTAAATAGACAATAAAGTACAGTAAATAACAACTCCAGGGAACAGTGAGTGAGATATATTCCGGGTGCCTTGACAACAATGTGTAAACAATGGGAGGAATACTTTCACATAGCAGGCAAATGAAGCAGCATTTCGAAAGCAATGCACTGAGGAAAGCTCTTGAATTTACATAAGCTAGCAGTATAGATATGATCATAGACATGGGTATACTCTTTTAACCCCTACTGACTTCTGGATGCTGTAGCTAACTAGGTTTATGGTGAGCTTTGAAAGATATGTTATATCTTTAACATTGTGGAAGCGTCTGCAGGTGAGCGTTCATTACTTTCAGTGTGGCATTTTTTGTCGCACTACATTTGTTCCAGAAGAGGAAAAATTCTTCTATCATTTTTGAGGGTTTTTTTTGCCATGGAGGAGTATTTTTAGGGTTTTCTTTTTCAGCATTCACTGTCTGGTAAAAATGACATGTGCCTAGTATTCTTTGAGTCAGAATGATCACAGTGATACCAAATGTATTTAGTTTTTGTCATGTTTTATTTTCTTTATAAAAATCCAAAACTTTGTAAAATGAATTTTAGTGCAAAAATTATTTTGGCGCCATATTCTGAAACTTTTTTTCTGTGTATGCAGCTGTCTTTTTTTGTGACACAAGATGTAGTTTTCATTTATATCATTTTGGGGAATGTCCAACATTTTGAATACTTTTTATTAAATCTTTTTTGGGAGATGAACAGTGATTGATCTTTTTTTTACCACTATGGTGTTCACTGCATGGTATAAATATTTTTATATTTTGTAGTTTGGAAATTTTTGGACATGGGGATGCCTAATTTGTTATGATTGTTTTTATTTGTGATCTAGGGAAAGAAGGGGGTGATTTGAATTTTTCTATATTTTTCTATATTTTTCATTTTTAAAATATGTGTAAAAAAAGTTTACATTTTTTTAGCCCCCCCCCCCATAGGGGTTCTAACCTGACCCCATTAGATTGCTTTTAGACCATGGCAGAATGAATGTATAACTATTTAGGCCTACCAAAGGCACGCCTCACTGGTTATTTTCCTGCAATGTTGTTGCACGGGAGCCATACCAACATCCAAGAGTTGAGGTATGTGCTAGGGGGACGGGTGCTTGCAGGAAGAAACGGGGAGTCTCAAATGCACTACATGCCAGCATTGGCGCTGGGTCTAAAATGGAGTGGAGACCTGGTGGTTATGGTACCCGCTCTGCTTCTGCTTTGCAGGCATCATATTTAAAGTACAGACATCCTCCGTAACAGTATGGTTGATGTCTGCAAGGGGCTGCACTGGGGATGTTGAGATGTTGAAAAAATCTTACCGGTGTCTATGATGCCTGTACAGGCATTATTGCGACCTCTAATTGTGGGGCATATTTTAATCAGGTCTTTTTGTCCATAGTACAGCTGAACATCAGTTACCTTGTCTGTCCTCACCATAATTATTTGTATGTTCCTTATTTGTTTTCTCTGTTGCATCTACTCCCCTGTCATGTTCCAAGGTCTCCCCATATTCACTGTATCGCATGCCCTCCACTTCTCTGATCTGGCTCCCTGTTGTTTTATCTTAATAACACTGAAGTAAAAATGTGAAATTTTTTACATTTGTGACAGAAAATGGGATTTTACAGAAACAATTTATATCCAAAGAGATAAGGGATAAATTTTACTTTGCTCCATCCATAAATACACCTAGAGCAGATAAACTGCGCTTGACTAAAGAAAACTTTTGGTGATTTATATTTATTGTGTTTTCATCATTAAGTGCTGAATATAATGTTTGCAGCTATTCTGCTAAACAAAGTGCTTAGATTTGTGGTGTCTATTAAATATTCTGAGAATGCAAGCATTCTAACCTTAGCATTCCAGTATGCTGAGTTCTGTGGTATCTTGGTAGACTTTATAGAACATGTTTGCTATGGCATATCTGCTCTTTTGTTAAATGTTATAACTTCTGCTTCACTGACTCTATTCTTGTCTCTAGTTCAGCGCCTTTCTCGAAGCCACTACTGTATTTTCTCAGGATCTTTATATCAATGTTCCCACAAAGTAACATTGTAGTGCTCTGAATTGCTCAATTTGCACTGTATGTAATCTTACATTCCCTTCAACTATTTCAGTGTTTCTTCCCACAACACATTTTTCAGGATACCGTAGAAATGATATCTTTGTTGTAAATTTAAGTCTATAAAACACTCAGTTTAATGGTATCCATTTTCCAAGAATCAGTAAGGGAACATATACACTTTAGTTAATAACTATGTCATTATTCCACTCTGCCATGTTTCTTCCAGACATTGTGATGTCTTGAAGACTGAGACAAAGTATTATTATCTACAGATGTAATGCGGCGCACCTGTGGTTAGCATTAGGTTGGCTACATGTGTGTGTACCACATGTGATCATACATTTCGAAATATATAGGTATCAAGATCTGTGCTAAGAACATGCCAGATAGTGCTGTGAAAGCAAATGTTTACAGGTTTATATTTCAGCTTTCAGGCAATGCTTCCAAATCTGATATGATAGCACAGATTCTAATGAACACATTTTAATGAACATTATTCTTTAGATAACAATATCATATACATATCACAACAAATAACCTTTAACATTTCTATGATTGTGAATAATTGTGGTAGACCAGGTTTGAGTTCTGCAGCCAATCATTATAGTGAATTAATGGAAAAAATAATTAAAGATTTAATATTTGATATTTAGTTTTGAAAACTTTGGATATTTCTTGATGAATAACGTTTACTGAAGCTCCAGTGTGTACCTTGCAGGATACAGAAACTACATAAATAGGAACATTTGCATGTAATTATTTGTAATTGTATGATATTTTTCTTCCTTTAATCACAGGAGGCTTTAGCAGAAAAATATAAAATTTCATTATTTTCAGATTACCATGCTTGCCCTTCAGATTGGTCAGGATTATGGACACTACTATTTCCAACAACCTGCATTTAGTCAGGGGCAGTTCATGCAGATTTTTATCAATAAGCCTGTGCCTGATGGGTCAGGGGTCAATTGTTCTTAAATTGAAGCTTACTATAGAACCTAAAAGTTGTAACATTTTACAAATACACTGACTATTGTTTCATTGATCCAGATGTGTGGCCAATATTGTCCATATTTTTGTGTCACTAACTTCTGTTTCTTAAATTGTAACACCCATTGGATTAAATGATTGATTTAATGAGTGGATTAAATGAATGATCATAGTAGTTTTACTGTTGGATTAAGATAAGTGTGTTGTCTATATTTCTATCACCGTTCATATGTTTCAGCTAATAATAATTTTAATGTTCGCTGACTGTTGACAAAACATTTGTTCCGCTAGAGATTTGTTTTGAATGCCATTGTAAAATAATGGCATTCTTATGTATTGAGGTGTAGGAAGCACATCTGATGTAATGCAATTCAGTCTGTTTATTTCTATAGAAGGGTTAGGCACACTTGATGAGTTAGAGATCTATTGTATAATATAAAAGGTACTTAAGATCTCAGGGGTTAAAATTATACAGTCATATTAAAAAGTTTGGGCACCCCTATTAATCTTAATCATTTTTAGTTCTAAATATTTGGGTGTTTGCAACAGCCATTTCAATTTGATATATCTAATAACTGATGGACACAGTAATATTTCAGGATTGAAATGAGGTTTATTGTACTAACAGAAAATGTGCAATATGCATTAAACCAAAATTTGACCGGTGCAAAAATTTGGGTACCCTTATCATTTTATTGATTTGAATACTCCTAACTACTTTTTACTGACTTACTGAAGCACAAAATTGGTTTTGTAACTTCACTGAGCTTTGAACTTCATAGCCAGGTGTATCCAATCATGAGAAAAGGTATTTAAGGTGGCCAATTGCAAGTTATTCTCCTATTTGAATCTCCTCTGAAGAGTGGCATCATGGGCTCCTCAAAACAACTCTCAAATGATCTGAAAACAAAGATTGTTCAACATAGTTGTTCAGGGGAAGGATACAAAAAGTTGTCTCAGAGATGTAACCTGTCAGTTTCCACTGTGAGGAACATAGTAAGGAAATGGAAGACCACAGGGACAGTTCTTGTTAAGCCCAGAAGTGGCAGGCCAAGAAAATTATCAGAAAGGCAGAGAAGAAGAATGGTGAGAACAGTCAAGGACAATCCACAGACCACCTCCAAAGAGCTGCAGCATCATCTTGCTGCAGATGGTGTCACTGTGCATCGGTCAACAATACAGCACACTTTGCACAAGGAGAAGCTGTATGGGAGAGTGATGCGAAAGAAGCCGTTTCTGAAAGCACACCACAAACAGAGTCGCCTGAGGTATGCAAACACCCAAATATTTAGAACTAAAAATGATTAAGATTAATAGGGGTGCCCAAACTTTTTCATATGACTGTATGTAGAAAGAGGTGACCCTGTTAAGGCCACAGCCCGTATTTATTACGCAAGATGGTCATTTCAGTCTTTTTTTTTTGTATATTTATTAACCTTTTTAAAGATTTTCTTGAGAAGTAATGTTTTTTATTGTTCTCACATATATATCTAAACAGGCTGCTTTTTCACAAGCATTTATTGATATTCATTCAGTATTTTTAGCCTATGTGGCTATTCACATGGATGCGGAAAATCTGTGCACATTTTAAAAATGCAGGATGATTTACAATTATCTGTTTGCAGATGGAAAACAGTCACTGAAGTCAATGCAGTGTGATCAAATACGGATTCACCAGAATATGATCGGTACTTCATCGGTATTATATTCGTTTTTCAAAATGGCTGTGTTATGTAGTTATTATTCCTCCCTGACGATATATTAATGGAATCAATCATCAATAGGTATAGCAGATTTATGATGTTGAAATTTACCAATACATTCTTGTGAAGTAAGCTACAAGCCTGCAAATGTTTTCTCTACATAGGATCAAAGACACAGCATGTTTGCAGCTTATTTGTGTCTTACTACAGAATGTATAATTCACTGAAGCAGAGGAAAGAAGGATTTATCAGTCAGTATGACAAATCAGATGCATCCCAGTGGGCAATAGTAATCACGATTACCCCACTTCACTCCAGTATTTACCTCTAATGACCTTTGAGTCCAAAACTTTGTGAAACATCACTATTGATAAACTAAGGGGTGGGGGATAATGGAGCCAAAGAGGAGCAGACTTCTCTGACATACCTTCCATCAGATGTACCTATAAAGGCGATCAGCTGCTCCTTTGAGGCTTTCTTTTTGAGGTCTTGGACAGCAGGTCTAAAGGGTCAGGTACCTTGAAAGAGAAGAACAGTTGAAGGTAGTGAGGCGTCTCTCTTCTCTAACTGCATGCTGCTCAGCATACTTCTTAGCCTATTCTGACCAGTGAGAGAAGGAAGAACTCTACATCTGTCTAGTTCAGTTAAGTAGGCAGTTTTCTTAAACTAAAAGAGAAAAAAATAGAAATTTCCAGAAAAGATTGCTGTACAGTATAATCTGGCCACTTCATAGCATAGTTTTTCCCTGCTGTGAGGTTTTTAAACAGTCAGTATACATTTCTCTACTCTATTCTACTGTATTCTAAGATTTAGTTAAAATGCCAAAGTGTTTCATAGTCCAGACTCGTGTATAACTGTGTTGGTAGCCATGGCCCTTCAGGTACTCGAACTGCTAGAATAATTTTTATGATTCTGTTACTTAGACAGTATGCAGTATGATAGTATAATGAAGGTACTGTATAAGGGTATGTTCACACTACTAGTATTACAGACCGTTGCTGTCAGCCACCATAGGATGACAGCAACAGACATTAACAGTAGTAAAGTAAGAGACATAGACGGGGCCCCCTTTGTCTGCATATGTTACCAAAGACTACAATGTAAAAAACATGACAAACATTTTCTTTTGTCATGTTTGTTTACTTTTAATGAATGAAATAGTGCTGCATGCAGGACTTTATCTTCCATCAGAAGAGTAAAAACATGATAGAAGAAAGCTTCTGTCATGTTTTTTACATAGGGTGAATGCAGATGGACACCAGGTGAAGGAGGCTTTGTCTGCATCTGCCGTTTAATGTCTCTTGCTCTCATCCTGTGACAGATGAGAGCACAGGACATTAAAGTTAGGGTGAACCTAATCTAACATTTCTGATTTTGTGTTGAATGGGTTTATGCTTGCATGTGCACACTGTTTGGAATTATTATTTGGGTGTTATAATGTATAGTGTCAGTGTTATAATGGCAGTTTATGACACTATCAATTAGCCATTTTTTTTGCTTTTTGAACATTTTAGAGAACTTTGAGGTTTCTTCATGACTCTTATAAGTTCATTGCACAATTTTAAGTATATTATTGTAATTTAGCTATAATTTGACATAATTATTATTGTGAGATGCTGCCATATTTATTAGGGAGAGGGATTTAAACACCACACATTTTTTGGGTTCTAGAATGTAAATTGGGTGCAGACAAAAACTACAATCTGATCATTTTTAAAGAGACACTTTCAGTTTACACTCAAAATTATTATTCAGTCAAAATTTAGATTTCTTCCAGTGACGCTAACACTTCATTGCTAATAAGATGACTTAAGACTTAGGGATTACTATGTCAAAGAGTTTGGTTTAATAGAGGCATATCACCCAGTTATCTTCAGGTTTGTGCAAACATTTCTAGTTTATTTTGTTGATTGTTGTAGTCTTTGTGATTGCATAGCATGGAGACATGAAGAACAGTCGTACCAGAGTGGTAGGGATAACAATATGATGTTGAGACATAAATGATCATGGCAGGAAGCAGAACTTAACTGTTCTACAGTGTTTCCGCGAAAATAAGACAGGGTCTTATATTATTATTTGCTCCGAAAGATGGGTAAGGACTTATTTTCAGTGGATGTCTGATTTTTTTTTCCATGAACAACAATCCACTCACCAGACCCCCTTACACCCAAAACAATTAGAGTTGGCAAGTGCTAATGGTGGATGGGCTGTTACACACAGATCTGTGTCACTCCTATCAAAGGCATGTCACTGTCAGGTCCCTTGCTGTTGCAGCAGCATTCCACTGCAGCCAAATGTAGCAGTTGGCTCCCCCTGATGACCAGAAGCAGTCACAATGCTTGGGCTTGGGAGTGGAGTGATGCCAGTGGGACTACCCAATCTGTGTGTGAGAGTCAGGTACTACCGGTGGTCAACAATTATTGTTGTGGAGAACACTCTCACTAGTACCATCTTGTACAGACAGCTCCCTTAAAGTCAATGTCTGATTCTTTTGGGGGTGTCTGCTTTCCTTGATGAAGGGCCTACTGTATCTGTCCTACTGTATTCTGTTTACTTTTTTACATGTATAGGTGGCTGGACACTATTTTTAATGAACTGCAACTAGGGCTTATTTTCGGGGTAGGTCTTACTTTTGGGGAAACAGGGTAATGCTAGTGGGATGAATGATTATCCACTAGTGGTGTTGGGTGAAGATCATTATAAGGTCATTCAGTGATGTGGTTGATACAATTGTATTAAACCATAGTATAACTAAACATGGGCCATGGTATAAATAGTCATGGACTAAGTACCTTGTTATAAAATCATTGGTCATGTCTAATGCAACAGAGGAGTTTATACTCTTAACAACGAGGATAAGAACCACAACCTAGAAAATATATGGTATGTGCAATATGCCGAGACGTTGTTCACCTTAACAGGATTCTACATTCACAATAAAAATGTGATCAATGCATAATGCTAATACCTGGTGCCCTCCTTTTTAATCTTTCTGGAAAGATTCCTCCTTTTTTCAGTCTCCTCTTCATTTCTGTAGGTTCTCAGAATGCACACTGTTTTCTGGTAGTCTCAGACACTTCCCTATATTGGATGGACTAGCCTAGAATAGGAGGAACATCTCAGACTACCAAAGAACTAGTCAGGGAATTTATTAAACTGAACATGCCAGTTTTGTGGTCAGAAAGTGGTACTTTTTGGTGCATGGTCAATTTGTGCCAAAAAATGTACCACTTTCTATTTTTTTCAAAAAAGTGGATGGATCGAGGCAGATATAATGGCAGTGTGGTGGTTCTTCAGCCTGACAGATTTGCTAAATTTGCTAAATTATTTGCAAAAGAAAACTGGAGGAATTTATTAAGACTGGCATAGAAAACACTGGTCTTAATAAATTCCTCAGAGTATAGAGTCATTTGAGATGCTGATTAACTGTGTATTATGCATTTTTTTGTTAAAGTTTTTTGTGAACTAGATAGTCTCTTTAATGTCCTCTTTTTTCTATGAAACGTACTGGCAGGAATTTACTAAGGAGTATGTGCCAGAATTCTGGTGAAAATTGCACTGAAAAAAACAGTTTAACATGCCTTGCACCACATTTATTTAATGCTGTAGACACTTTTTTGATACATTTACAACTTGCACAAAAGGGTGGCTTCATAGAAAAAGGGCTTAACGTTATGGAAAGTGGACATGGCCTAAATTGTGGCACCAAACATCTCAACATATGCCAGATTTATCAAACAACATTAGATAATTTGGTAAATCTGGAGCAGTTTAGGACAGTTTAGTTTAAGTTTGCACTGTCTACAACTGACACTAGGTTCACTCTAGGGTTCGACTTTCCTTTTTTCGAGTCCGCTTGGGGACCCTAAAAACGGAAAGCAAACCTGCTTAAAAAACAGTTACCTGCGGGTTTATCCGCCGGGTCTCTGCATTTTTTAAGCGGGTTCGGGGACGGACACCCTGAACGTTGTTCAAGCGCTTGTGTGAACCCAGCCTTAGACAGTATTAGTAAATCTGCCCTACTGTATATTATTGCATATTTTTGTAACTGAGTATTAATAGTCTAGAACAGCAATCTTAAAGCATGTGTTTAGAAGAAAGATTCCCTTTAATCTGCCACTGCATGTTAAGTGAACTGTAAACATGGGGCCATACTTGTTTAATGGTTTTTGCATGATGTACTGTGTCTCTCATAGTGGTAATTATTTGTTCTTTTCTGTATAAATCAATGCTTCTAGTAAACAGTGTTTAGCAGGTTTGCACATGTTATTTATGAGATAATCCTTGAGTGTGGCTATATGCCATAATTAGGCATGAATTGAAATAGATTGGACTATATATTTGAAGTGTTCCTACATTCTGCAGTAAAGTAGATAAACTCAGTACAAGGTGAACTGTTATTACCTGCAAATTATAGTCAGAAAGCAAAGTTAGTTTGTGAAAGTTTAGAATCATTTATTTAGCAGAGATTCTATTCTAGATATCATTATCGGTTAATAATAAATATTACTGGATATTCATATTTTGTCAAGAAAGGTAATTACTTCCTGTAAATGCACACTAAAATCTACTGCGGTAAATGGAAGCATACTCTGTGCTTATTAAAGTCAATTTCCTCTAGGGTTCTGGGTTTTCTCTCTGTTGCTGAATATCTTGCTTTGTGTTTTATGTAAATCAAGCACAAAGGTGACATATTAACTCAACATATTATACATTATTGCCCTCAAGTTTTTATGCTACAAAGCTTCTGGGACCTTTTATTCACAGTGGCCAGTAATATTCATCTACTAAATACTGTGTAAATTAACTTGCTATAGTGCTGTCAAAATGAGCAGAACATGTGCTAAAAATAAAATTATTGTTCAGTGGGTGCTAACAGGCTAGCAACAGCATTTCAGGTATAAAAATGGAATTTTTTTGTACCTTTAGCATAATTAAATCAGGTGGCTGTGAATGGTTGACCCATTGTTACCCAAATGTTAAGGAATATGATGTGTTTTTCAATTTAAAGAGAACCTGTCACCAATCCTGACAAAGTACTTTTATTCCACATAAAACAATAATTCCGCACCTTCTTTTGTTATAACTCAGCATTGTGCCATAGTTATTTCTCACACAATACAAATTAACAACTGGGTGTTTTTTCCCCTCTTGTTAAAGGGATGTGTCTCTACACAGTCTGACACTCATCGCTGATTGGACAGTATCAGACTGTGTAGGCACAAGCCCCAAATTATAACACCCAGTTGTCGATTTATTCATACATTTCTAGCAAGAATAACAGAGGTACAACTAGAAAATATGCTCCAGAATTGTTATATTATGGAAATACAGTTATTTACTAAAATATGCTGATAGTAGATTTGTTGTACTGTGTGACTCAATGGTCAAAAGCTGTCCTACCAGTCAGCACTTTTCCAAAATAGCAGAAAAGTGCTGATAGATCTGTAGGTGCAAAGGCTGCTGAATAGAAGACCAAACCCTGTGCAGAGGGAAGGGAAAGAGCCAAACTCTGCATTGATTAAATCAGTGTAAGGCTCTATTCAGATCAAGTTTTTTTACATTTGTTTTTTACATTCATTTAACGAATACAAAAAGGTGATGCAAAAAATGGACGCATGTAAACGGATGCAAACTGATAGTGATCCGTTTGCATAGACATCAATGTTAAGAAAAAAATCGATCAGTTTCTGTCTGTTTTTTGAAGGCCACAAAAACAATAAAAAATATGTCTCTACATATAAGCATGTATTGCTATGTGTGTGCAATTTTATCTTTGTAAATGTATGTGCATCTGCATATTTTTATGTATGTATATTGTGTCTGCATTTGCGTGTATGAATGTGTGTATCTTTACACAATGTGTATATATGTGCATCAGTATGCGTTAATATATTTGCACATTTCTGTGTATGTTTTGAGATGTGTATATACATTATGGATATGTGTAGGTGTGTGTCTCAACATTGTACATATGTGTATTTGCGTGAACTGTTGTGCACCAGCCTTAATCACTTTCGTGCGTAAGGACAAGATCCCGCAGATTTTTTATATGGCCTCTTAATTTGTGTGCAAAGTTGGCAGTCCAGTACACCGAAATTGAAACCTACGTCAGTCTGAATTTATAATAAAATTGTCAGGCAGGGGTGTCCCCATCCAGGCCATCTTTATCTGCGCTCTGACCTGCCACTTTTTTAAAAAGTGACGAGCATGGTATAAAATGAAAAAAGTAGCAAGTTTTGCGCAAAAAACAGGCACACGTGACAAAAAATGCTACTTTTTCATGCCCCAAGGAGTTTTTCTGTTGCAGATTTTGCAGTGTTTTTTTAGGCAAAGCCAGGTGTGGACTTAAAAGGAAGGGGAAATACAAAGAAAGTACTTCTGGCTTTATAGCAAAAATACAGCAAAATCTACAACATGAAAGCAACAAAAACCAAATATGAGTCTCCAGTCTAAATTGTATTTCTCTTTAATTTTGTGGTGCTTACTTTTGGAATGATATTATATTTAAATTAATAAACATTTGTCTACTTCTAAGACTGGAGTGAAGGGATCCATTTATAGTATATAGTAACTGAGACTAATTATTTCCAGGTGATATAAAACATAAAATGCAAGTAATTAGTGAAAGCAATTATGGAAAGTTACGGTAAAATGTATCTTAACTGAAGATTTTCCTGATTACATTTATTCTTCTGTGTACTATTATAACTACAATTTTATTTTTTTCTCTATGATCATAACTTCAAAGTTTAGTCAGGGTCACAGAACAGGAGCAAAGTCTCTGCTGAAATTATTAATTAAAATGATCGTTACCGTAAACAACCTACAGATGATGATAACAATGTATCAAGCTGGGCATGTTCCTCAAAAGTATCTTTAAAGTTTGATTTTTTTTTACTTCTGGTTATTCTACAAAGAAGCTTGGATTGTAGACATGATAATTTATTTTCCCATCAAAATATGGTTTCAGGCTCTGGCCACCAGTGGAACACTGGCATAATACAGATGTGACAAGACTTAACTGATCTTCAGAATAATGAAACCAATTCAACATAATTTGCAAAAGCCTTGAAATGCTGCAATTCACTCTCCCCACACATACACTCAAATAGGATAGTTAGCATATGTCTTTGTCGTAACTTATGAAGAAATCATGTTGTTTTGTGAAAAAGTTCTTACACATATCTGGAAATGTCCAGGCAAGAGTTTACATCTGTATGTAACCTTGTAAGAAATCAAATGGGATTCAAACACTAAGCAAATGAGAAGACATTGTACATTCGAAATATGTACATACTTATATATATATATATATATATATATATATATATATATATTTAGTTTAGGGTCACTTAGAAATGTCCTTGTTTTTGTAAATAAGCACAGTTTTTTGTCAATGAAGACAATGCAATATCTACATAGGTGTATAGAGGCCCATTTCCAGCAACCATCACTCCAGTGTTCTAATGGTACATTGTGTTTGCTAACTGTGTAAGAAGGCTAATGGATGTTTAGAAAAGCCTTGAAAACCCTTGTGCAAGTATGTTAGCATAACCGAAAACAGTTTTGCTGGTTAGAGAAGCTATAAAACTGACCTTCCTTTGAGCTAGTTGAGAATCTGGAGCATTACATTTGTTGGTTCGATTAAATTCTCAAAATGGCCAGAAAAAGAGAACTTTCATGTGGAACTCGACAGTCTATTCTTGTTCTTAGAAATGAAGGCTATTCCATTCAAGAAATTGCCAAGAAAGTGAAGATTTCCTACAACGGTTTGTACTACTCCCTTCAGAGGACAGCACAAACAGGCTCTAACCAGAGTAGAAAGAGAAGTGGGAGGTCCCGCTGCACAACTGAGCAACAAGACAAGTACATTAGAGTCTCTAGTTTGAGAAATCGACGCCTAACAGGTCCTCAACTGGCAGCTTCATTAAATAGTACCCGCAAAACACCAGTGTCAACGTCTACACTGAAGAGGCGACTCAGGGATGCTGGCCTTCAGGGCAGAGTGGCCAAGAAAAAGCCATAACTGAGACTGGCTAATAAAAGGAAAAGATTAATATGGGCAAAAGAACACAGACATTGGACAGAGGAAGATTGGAAAAAAGTGTCATGGACAGACAAATCGAAGTTTGAGGTGTTTGTGAGACGCAGAACAACTGAAAAGATGCTGGAAGAGGGCCTGACGCCATCTGTCAAGCATGGTGGAGGTAATCTGATGGTCTGGGGTTGCTTTGGTGCTGGTAAAGTGGGAGATTTGTACAAGGTAAAAGGGATTTTGAATAAGGAAGGCTATCACTCCATTTTGCAGAACCATGCCATACCCTGTGGACAGCGCTTGATTGGAGCCAATTTCATCCTACAACAGGACAATGACCCAAAGCACACCTCCAAATTATGCAAGAACTATTTAGGGAAGAAGCAGGCAGCTGGTATTCTATCTGCAATGGAGTGGCCAGAGCAGTCACCAGATCTCAACCCCATTGAGCTGTTGTGAGAGCAGCTTGACCGTATGGTACGCAAAAAGTGCCCATCGAGCCAATCCAACTTGTGGGAGGGGCTTCTGGAAGCATGGGGTGAAATTTCTCCAGATTACCTCAGCAAATTAACAGCCAAAGGTCTGCAATGCTGTAATTGCTGCAAATGGAGCATTCTTTGCCGAAAGCAAAGTTTGAAGGAGAAAATTATTATTTCAAATAAAAGTCATTATTTCTAACCTTGTCAATGTCTTGACTATATTTTCTATTCATTTTGCAACTCATTTGATAAATAAAAGTGTGAGTTTTCATGGAAAACACAAAATTGTCTGGGTGACTCGAAACTTTTGAATGGTAGTGTGTTATATATATATATATATATATATATATTTTCCAAAAATAATAAACATATACTTTAAAAATGCATAAATATATATTTTAAAAAGTACTTACATATTTTAATACTCAAATTTACTTTTATTGTATATAGAACAGTAATTCCCAAACTTCTTACCATGTTGCCATCCCTTTTTGGCTAAAAATTGACAATTCTCTCTGTTGTTAGGATATCCTAATAGAAACCTTGAACATAAACCTTGATGGTTCCCATTGAATGGTATGTATCTCACATAGCCCCCAGTGTTAATTATAAACGTATACTGTGCTGTGCACTTTTTTTTTTTATTTCACTGGAAGTCTCTGTATGGAATAGTCAGTCTTATAGAATGGCATCAATGTATTGTATACTGGGGCTAGATAGAGGTGAAAAAGATCAGAGACCTATGTATAAATGTAAAATGTTCAGGGAGCTTCCCAAACAAATACAGTAAACGTATACTACAGATGTAATGTGGAAAGAGCTTTGGCTTCTGAAAAACCTCTAAAAAGAACTCCAGTAAGAATGACAGCAATAGGTGATGACAGTAGAGTTTTTCCAAGATGCTTTAGGTTTATATTACGTGCATTGCAATTTTTTGGGATTGTTTTTCCTTGCATACCATGAATATAATCAATAAATAATTCTGTGCTAGTGCACAGCAAAATCTAAGGTATTTGAGACTCTTAAGTGTCACCTTCTATCTTTATTTTCCTACTTTTTTCCTGTAAAGACAGGATGAATAATGTTACCATTTTTAAACAGAAGCGGTAATAAATTAGACAAATTATGATTAGTTCCTTAGAGACATCTAAATGTAATATGCAACATACAGAAACCAAATGTTGCAGTATGAATTTTAAAACTTCTGTATATTAGATGCTATAACACAGCAGTGCACATTAAGTTCCATTGGTTTTCTTGTGTTTTCTAATTAGATGGTTTTAATTATTTAATATATACAACCAACTGCTCACTTCAGGAAAGCAGCTAGGGTAACAACAATCAATTTAATTTAGCCTTATGGTACACATTTTTTTTATTTTAATTTTATACATTTACACATTTAATTGGGAGATTTATTCACTTTAACAACTAAGTAATCATGTTTCCTTTTAATAAAGGGTGTTTATTAAAACCAAAGTGATTTATGTTTTATTATAAACAAGATAGGCATTTTCTGTGCAATGAGAAATCAAAGAGAACTGTAGCACCAAAGGCAACATTGGTAGTTAGTACAATTGGCACTTAATTTATGTAGGGTTAAATGGGCACTAATGTGATAGATAAATAGACAGACACATAAATAGTTATTGTACATATAATAAAAATAAGGATAACAATAATTCCTGTTTAATAGCCATTATTTCATTATCTCAGGGAAATTTTATAAAATTCTAGAATTGTGTACTGGATGTACATGCACAGCAAAGTTTAACATTACAAATAACAACAAATAACTTTTCTGTATTCGCACGTGAAGAGTATTTAAACTTTATTTGAAGTCAGATTTTTGAATATTTAAAATAAATTCCACTGCCATAATGTATCTTCTTACTATGATGACAGTCAACCTTAGTGTAGGAGCCTGTTGGCACAGAATGTCTGATGCATTAGGTACTGCCCATCAAGTAGAACACAGCTTACATCTTGTATCATTTCAAAATTTTTGCCTGGTGAGAATTCCTCAGATTATAATATATTTAAAATATGATCTCCATTTTAATTTATGCACAGCTGTAGTTTACAGGTAATGTCCTGCTTTGCCATGTCTCTCTACTGAGTCATCTAACTAGATGGTATTTGGAATACATATTGCTAAATACACCTATTGCCACATTCTTGAAAACTGATGTATTATGAAAAATATCATCTCTTGTCTTTCCTTTTGTCCTACCTTGGGTGTCCTCTCATTCTTACAGCATTGTGAGAAGTTTATTTAAATATAAATGCACACGATGTGTATGCAGTGTACAATGCTTACATTAGCTTTCATATGCAAATGTTATCTTTATACTACTATGGGAGGTACAGGGAAGACAGTTATATAAAAGTAATACAATCTGAAGGGGACACAAAGGTCCCTCTGTTACCAGTAGATACTCTTATTTTAAATGCATTTTTAGCAGGGGTGCCCTATTACTTATTTTCCAGTGGGGCCCAGAAGTTTCAAGTCTTCTGTTGGCTCTCAAACCATAGTTATTTTTAACAAATGTCATCCTTTATGATTAGCTTTATTCAATATATAAAATAGAAATGTACAAAATTAGTTTGAGTTCTAGGATTAAAACTTTAAAACTGTGACATTTCCTTTTCTTGTGTGCTTGTTAAATCATTGCTAAAATTATTTATGTGACATCACATTACCGTAGTTAATCCTAAATTACACATTGTAGCCTTACCCCAAACACATATGTGAAAAAAGTTGTGCAAAAGTGAATGATCTGAATCAGTTGTGTATGTCTCATATATAGATTGTAGTTGTGGGACAACATTACACATATGTATCTGAAAATACGAATGCTTTAACTTCTCCGTTCTGATTCATTTTGTTCTCCTGTATTTTGGTGTATTAGCATAATTAAAATGTATGAAAATATACATATAGTTGTGCTAAAAAGTTTACATACCCCTGCAGATTTTTTTGGTTTTTTGGCCTTTTTTCAGAGAATATGAATGATAACACAAAAACTTTTTCTCCACTCATGGTTAGTGGTTGGTTGAAGCCATTTATTGTCAAATTTCTGTGTTTTCTCTTTTTAAATCATAATGACAACCAAAAACATCAAAATGACCCTGTTCAAAAGTTCACATACCCCAGTTCTTAATACCGTGTATTGCCCCCTCTAACATCAATGACAGTTTGAAGTATTTTGTGGTAGTTGTAGTTATTTTCTCAGATGATAAAACTGCCCATTCTTCTTGGCAAAAAGTCTCCAGTTCCTGTAAATTCCTGGACTGTCTTTCATGTACTGCGCGCTTGAGATCTCCCCAGAGTGGCTCAATGATATTGAGGTCAGGAGACTGAGATGGCCACTCCAGAACCTTCACTTTCTTCTGCTGTAGCCAATGACAGGTCAACTTGACCTTGTGTTTTGGATCATTGTCATGTTGGAACATCCAAGTACGTCCCATGCGCAGCTTCCTGGATGATGAGTGCAAATTTGCCTCCAGTATTTGCTGATAACGTGCTGCATTCATCTTTCCTTCAACTTTGACCAAGTTTACTGTGCCTTTGAAGCTCACACATCCCCACATCATCAGTGATCCACCTCCATGCTTTACAGTAGGAATGGTGTTCCTTTCATCATAGGCCTTGTTGACACCTCTCCAAATGTAACATTTATAGTTGTGGCCAAAAAGTTCGATTTTTATCTTATCACTCCAAATTACCTTGTTCCAGAAGTTTTGAGGCTTGTCTCTGTGCTGTTTGGCGTATTAAAGGCGAGATTCTTTGTGGCATTTGCGCAGTAATGGCTTTCTTCTAGCAACTTGACTATGCGGCCTATTTTTCTTCAAGTGCCTCCTTATTGTGCATCTTGAAACAGCCACACCGATAGTTTTCCGAGAGTCCTGTATTTCAGCTGATGTTACATGTGGGGTTTTTTTTGCATACCGAACAATTTTCCGGGCAGTTGTGGCCAAAATTTTGGTTGGTCTACCTAACCGTGGTTTGGTCTCTGGGCAAGTTATCAGGTTAAAATCACCAGGGTATGTGAACTTTTGAACAGGGTCATTTTGATGTTTTTGGTTGTCATTGTGATTTAAAAAGAGAAAACACAGAAGTTTGATAATAAATGGCTTCAACCAACCACTAACCATGAGTGGAGAAAAAGTTTTTGTGTTATCATTCATATTCTCTGAAAAAAGGCCAAAAAAACAAAAAATCTGCCGGGGTTTGTAAACTTTTTAGCACAACTGTAAATTTACATTCTGAAATGTTTTTTACATTTTCTTCTAAGTTCTAATTTCATTTTGTACCGAGTAGAATGTTAGTTATAATTCATATTGATGAGCAGGTATTATACAGCACCATCTTTCTTTATTTAAACAATGTCTCCTGAATGTTAACTTTTCATAAATCTTTCCAAACAGAGCTCTGAATTATGTAGTGTGCCAAAATTTATTTCTTCTGAACCCCATACACATCTGAGCCAAGTATGCATGTGTTCTCAGTGGATATAGGAGAGTTAGACATTATTAACATATCTGGTAGCTGCTTATCTCAACTGAGAAAAACAAGATTCAGCATGCATGATCCTTCTTTTATCTGACATCATCTGTTGGAGTGGGAGGCCCTAATAGATAGTTGCCAGTCATGGTGAAATCAGAAGCTTTGGACAACTTTCATGTAATATTGGTAGATACTTTCCTGTCATTGTTATTTGTGTGATACACATTGGAGAACTATACAGTGTCAGATTTCACTAGTCACTGTAGAGGTTTGATGACAACACACCCCACATGTCACCCAGGAGTCTGGAAGAGCATGAGTGTTTATTATTTTTTGCAGATCCCCTGGGTCTCCAATTATTATACTTTTGGTCTGAAGAGAACCCAGAGTATAATAATGATTCATGAGTGGTGAACCCCAACATTTTTGGAATATTTGTAACAAACCTACTTGCTGTGAACCCCTTTGCTCATCTCTAGTTTTAAACATGTAAACATGTTCTATGAATATCCATGTTGCTTTTGCATTTTTCATGAAATAAAAGAATGCTGTATCCATTTTCCAAGTATGCATTGTTACAACTCATTCACTCATTATCATGTTGTATATTTTCTTTCAATCATATGGAAAACCACATATAGCACATAATATGACAATCTCAGCCCTGCTAGTTCACAAGATCTGTGCTGCTACATGTATTTGAGTGTAGTACACAGTCTGAATCTATCATGGTTGCAGTCAGAGAGGATGTGTGATATAGGATAATTGGCAGCACCAAGAGAGCCCATCCACTAATTAGCGCATACTGAATCTCCTCATGGAAGCTTGGCTAGGACTTGTAACTGTTGGTTCTAATGGTTGGAGGATCTTAGACAATGCCAATTAGAACTCACTACTTTTAGTCCTAAAGAGCATCCGGAGAATAGCCACAGTAATGCAGCTTTTTTTAGTGACAGGATAATTTGAACTATTATGTAAACCTTGAGCAGGACTTATTTTTTATGCACAATACTTTCACCTTTACGTAATGAACAATGGGTATTTATTTCACTCTGCTACAAGCTAGATTAAGTCTGTTTATCTGCACTACTGTAGCTGATGGTGCCTGGAGTAGTTCACACAGAATACATGTAATCTGTGTGATGTATCAATAGGAGCATAAGCATTGGCATCTGTTTTTAATGAAATTACATTGATTCGCAATTGAGGCTTCTTTGAATAATCGCTGTAGAACCATGAATGATTGCTTTAAACCATTTTAGCAGGGAATCAGATTACAATTCTATTGTATGAAAATTGAAATATTACTTCTTCAAGACTATCTAATCTGAGCTACAATATTTGCTGTGTATTTCTTTGGCTCAGATGGTAATGACAATGCACAGCTTAATTAACATATCCATTCTTTGTTTTATTGAAGAAGGATTTCTGTTGTTAAGAATAATTGGTTTGGAGAAATACTTAATAAGTAGCAGTGTTTACTACATAGACAGGGCTTATGAAAAATATGTTGTCATTAGATTTGATAGTCTTGGATATATTACTACTGAACTCATATTTATTTAACAATATGCAGCTAATAAAACTTTTATGCATTAGACTTTCCTTGTCGAGTAAAAATGGAAAGGCTTAAGATTTTAAAAATAGCTTTGCGCATTATATGAGACAAACTAGAAAAGTCATAAAAAGCATCAATATACAAGTATAATTAAAAAACTGTAAGCACTATGCTAAAAAGGAATATTAAAACTAGGAAAGTGATTAGATTTACATATATATTTTCATAAGATATATACATTGGGTTCTTTTGCATCAACAAGACATAAAATACAAGAATCATGGAATCTAAATGGGCATTCTTGATGATATCTCCTCTTTCTTAGATAGATCAATATGATTAAAGGGAATCTGTCATAAGTAAATTGGTTATAAACCTTATTTCAGTATCTTATATAGGTGATTCTTTAGTTTCCAAATATGCCTCTGTTGTTCAGCTTTGGAGTCCCATTTTCATGTAAATTGTTATTTTAGTCACATGCAAATGGAAGTAAAGTGCTTTCTCAGAAATTTAGAGCAGAATCTAAAGCCCCAGGCTATCTGAGACATGTTTTCACTCATTTTCGTATGATTGCAACAACAATTTACATGAAAATGTCACTCCAAAATGGAATAACAGGCATATTTGGAAACTGCAGAATCACCTCTGCAAGGTACTGTGATGAGTCTGCTGACAGACTCCCTTTAAGGCATATAATTTTAGCAGAATTGCAAAGTTGGTGAATTTTGTGCATTAGTTAGATGTGTTTCCATTGAGGATATTTTAAAGAAAATACAGGGAACACAATGTGGGAAATTTTTTAAGACTGCTATTTCCTATACCAGTCTTAATCAATTCTAGCACTGGTACAAGATGCATCTGAATTGGATATCCTGTGTGCCAGAAATTAAATTTACGCTAGCCAGAGACTACAGTCATGGCCAAAAGTTTTGAGAATGACACAAATATTATATTTTCACATGATCTGCTGCCCTCTGGTTTTTATGTGTGTTTGTCAGATGTTTTTATCACATACAGAAATATAATTGCATTCATATTATGAGTAACAGAAGCTTATATTGACACTTAGAATGAGTTAATGCAGCAAGTCAATATTTGCAGTGTTGACCCTTCTTCTTCAGGACCTCTGCAATTCTCCCTGGCATGCTCTCAATCAACTTCTGGACCAAATCCTGACTGATAGCAGTCCATTCTTGCAGAATCAATGCTTTAATTTTGTCTGAATTTGTTGGTTTTTGTTTGTCCACCCGTCTCTTGATGATTGACCACAAGTTCTCAATGGGATTAAGTTCTGGGGAGTTTCCAGGCCATGGACCCAAAATCTCTATGTTTTGTTCCCTGAGCCATTTAGTTATCACCTTTGCTTTATGGCAAGGTGCTCCATCATGCTGGAAAAGGCATTGTTGAGCGCCAAACTGCTCTTGGGCGGTTGGGAGAAGTTGCTCTTGGAGGACATTCTGGTACCATTCTTTATTCATGGCTGTGTTTTTAGGCAAGAGAGCCGATTCCCTTGGCTGAGAAGCAACCCCACACATGAATGGTTTCAGGATGCTTTACAGTTGGCATGAGACAAGACTGGTGGTAGCGCTCACCTCTTCTTCTCCGAATAAGCTGTTTTCCAGATGTTCCAAACAATCGAAAAGGGGATTCATCAGAGAAAATGACTTTACCCCAGTCCTCAGCAGTCCACTCCCTGTACCTTTTGCAGAATATCAGTCTGTCCCTGATGTTTTTTCTGGAGAGAAGTGGCTTCTTTGCTGCCCTCCTTGAGACCAGGCCTTGCTCCAAGAGTCTCCGCCTCACAGTGCGTGCAGATGCACTCACACCTGCCTGCTGCCATTCCTCAGCAAGCTCTGCACTGCTGGTAGCCCGATCCCGCAGCTGAAACACTTCTAAGAGACGGTCCTGCCGCTTGCTGGTCTTTCTTGGGCGCCCTGGAGCCTTTTTGGCACCAATGGAACCTCTCTCCTTGAAGTTCTTGATGATGCGATAGATTGTTGACTGAGGTGCAATCTTTCTAGCTGCAATACTCTTCCCAGTTAGGCCATTTTTGTGCAGTGCAATGATGACTGCACGTGTTTCTTTAGAGATAACCATGGTTAACAGAAGAGAAACAATGATGGCAAGCACCAGCCTCCTTTTAAAGTGTCCAGTGGTGTCATTCTTACTTAATCATGACAGATTGATCTCCAGCCCTGTCCTCATCAACACCCACACCTGTGTTAATGGAGCAATCACTGAAACGATGTTAGGTGGTCCTTTTAAGGCAGGGCTGCAATGATGTTGAAATGTGTTTTGGGGGATAAAGTTCATTTTCTAGGCAAATATTGACTTTGCAAGTAATTGCTGTTAAGCTGATCACTCTTTATAACATTCTGGATTATATGCAAATTGCCATTAGAAAAACTGAAGCAGTAGACTTTGTAAAAATTAATATTTGTATCATTCTCAAAACTTTTGGCCATGACTGTAGCATAGATTTCGTTTTATAATTCACCCCAGTTTTCTGGAATTAGGCATAGGTCCACCTTGCCACACACTTTCCAAAAAGTGGCAAGCAGGATGCAGAACCAACAATCTGGTGTATCAAAATTAGCAATGATGAGTTAGTAAATTGGCCCTAATTTGTGGTATGCAGCTAGATCTAGGCTTTTTAACTTTCCAATGCTAGCTATCCTTTGTTGCTTCCCTTATTGGCCTGAAATATTCCAGTGCCCTTATGATAAGGGCGAAATATGTGGTTGCTTGGGACCTGAGGCTGCAAGGGGGCCCAGTGGCTAGTAATAGCAGATTTGTCCCCATTATAATCCAACCTCATAATCTACTTTATCAGCATCCATCAATACATTTGATTACTGTGGCGGGGCAACAGAGTCTACTGAAGGTGAATATTTGTTGGGTGAACCTTGCGAGATTTGTTTTGCGGATATTTGAGACATTTGCCAGGCACTTTCATTTGGACTAAATACCAGAACTGCTATTATTATACTCTGTGGTATTTTTAGACCTCAGAGTAAAATAATTAGAGTCCCAGGCTAGGTGAGTAAACATAACAAACAGTGTTACTCATCATCCTTCATCACTGGTCTCTGGCATGGGGCCCCGGCTTCTTCGGTCTCCCTGAATGACACTGAGGCCTCAGTGATCACGTGGGTCAAGCCGTTGTTACAATGTATAGACACAAGCATCATGGCACCGGCATGACCCACATGACTGCTAAGGTCCAATCACAGGCCTCAGTGGTCCCTGATGTCATTCAGGAGGCCTGAAGAAGATGGCAACACTGTTAGTTATGTTTAGGTTTGAAATTACCCCCGAGTATAATAGTATTTAGAGGGTGACGAACCACAAACATTTCAGTTCAGCTGAGCCTGAAATTTTAGGAAAATTCATAGTATGAGTGTTTATCTTTATTTTATTAGTGTAGGGATCAATTTGGGACATTATGCTATGTGAAGGAACGCTATGGGACATTATACTGTGCAAAGTGGCTGCTATGGGACCTGTGTGGGGCTATTAAGGGAGATTATACTACGTAAAATACTAATATGGGATATTATACTGTGTGGAGATGCCACTGTGGAACATTATGCTATGTGGAGAGCTAATACTGGAAAGTTGTACAACAAAAATTCTTCACGCAATCCTAGCCTAACAAGATAGAATAGCAGCCATACAGGACTATTGCTATTTAAACACCAGATCTTTCTTTTCCTGTATTGTATTATTAGTACTAGTATGAAATTTAAATGTCATTTCCAGGGTTACAAATGCAATGATATTTACTAAATCAAAAACAGAGCATTCTTGTGACCACATACTGAGTCTCAATGGGGCTGAACTGCAATACCAATCATAGGCTTTGGACAAGAATGGCAGTGTTTACCAAAAAAGCAAATCTTTTCTGTAGTAATTTTGGACAACCCTTTTATTCTACTCTTAAATGTCTTACTTTGCTTTTCTGTTGGTATTTTTTAGGTATTACAAACAAATGGGTGACTGTATTTAAGTTATTTTTCCATTGATTGTCTAGGTAACCAATCATCCCTATTTATTGCAAATTGTAAAACTAGGAAATCGATTCCTCATCTTGTGTAGATGAGCAAATATTTAAAAAGTTGCCTCCTTATTGATATGGATCAGCCCGATTTACTGTGAATTACAAACCTGAAATTGATCCTGTCACCTCCAATACAAAATATAAAATTAATTTAAAATGGAAAAAAATCCATAGGATAACCCCTCAGAGACCCCTGTACATCTTCTTTCATGATGTATATTGGCTGTTAGCAATTGAAGGATTTTAGGAGGATTCTGGTATTTTAGTGTTCTACGAGAGGTTACTACCTAAATACTTTGTGGATTTACATTGCAAAATAGCTTTTCTTCAGCTAAGCTGTTATATTTATTGCAAAGCCTTTTAAACTCTTGATTCTTGCATGTAAATTCCATATTTTTAGAATATTTGTTCATTAAGATTTTGCCCACATCTATATTGCAGCTCATATACCATGAACATGTACAGTCATCAGACACTTGTGATAAACCTGCTATATTAGCCAGTTACTTTAGTGTAACTCAGAAGTATTTTCAAGGGTTTGAATTAGCTGAAGTGAGCCATATCCCACAACTTTGATTACAGGTCAAGGACTTCATTTCAACGAGGACTATAATATTTTCTGGCAGCCCACAAGTCCTTTTGTTCCAGTCTATGGATACGGAGATTTGAATCGTTCTGAGTACTACTCTGAAAACAATTTGAGATGTTATTTTACAATATCCAGCTGTCAGAACAGTGCAACATGCAGATTCCTTACACAGAAAACCTTTTTGAGGTCTGAAATCTGAAGAGTGCCTAAATTAATAACCTAAAAAACACAGAATGAAAGAGAACATTCCTGCCAAGTATTATGTCTCTGTAATTAGGTTAGAATAACTCTTTCTGATCATTTCAAATATTATGATGAAATAAATACTGGAGAACTCATGAATATCACAGATTGTAAATCAGTCAAAAAAAAAAAAATCCTATCGTTTTAGGTCTTTTATCTTTGTTCTACCATATTCCACTAATTCTGACTTTTTCCAGCACATTATACAGAGAAGTTTTGAGGAATTTTGAGGCCAAATCAACAAGGTAATGCTATTTGGGAATAGCATTGCCATGAATGGATATTCTTGGTCTGCACCATTGTTAGATATAGTTAGATAGGTGGTACATGTGCAAATAACATCCATGTGTGTGATTGTGAGGTACCGAGGCTATGTTTCCTAGCAAATCAATGTCCTGAACACTGCACTGCCTCTGCCGGCTTGACTTTTTTCCATAGAGCATCATTGCGCCATTTCTTTGCCAGGTAAGTAATGCATCTGTACCTGGCCATGTACATAATCTCAAAAAAAAACAAGATTTATCAGTTCAAGCCATCTTCTTCCATTGCTTCATAGTCTCACATTCCTGTTGGTGGTAGACAGGAGTTAACCTGGGTAGTTTGACCAGTATTCAGCTATGCAGCAAGCTGCAATTCACTGTGTGTTACTTTCATAGCCAATATTAACTTTTTAAGAAATTTCACAGCCGTATGTGTTTGGCCCAGATGGGCTAGCCTATGCCTCAAATGCATTGAGAAGCTGTGGGAATCCACGACTCAGTCACTAATTTATCAGTTGTCCTTCCTTTGACCATTCTTGGATGGTATGAGCACTGCATACCAGGAACACCTTACAAGACTTGGCATTTTGGAGATGCGCTGACCCAGGTGTCTAGGCATCACAGTTTAATACCTGCCAATGTTTCTCAGTTCCCAGTGCTCGCCTGTTTTGTCTGCTTTCAAACTAATAGATCCCACCTATTCACAGGTAGAGTAGTTATGAGATAATTAAAGAAGCACTCTGGGCAAAAGACTTTTTTTCATCTCTTCCCCCCTCTTTTGATTGTTTGTTACTCTCCAGACTTCTTTCATGTATTCTGCACTCATATCCCAATGCCCTACAACCCAGCTTCTTCCCAGTTCCTGATCAGACACCATCTTAATTTTTTTTTTTGCATTGCTATCAATCCCATGATACATCAGCACAGCATCACATGGGCAGCTAGAGGATTAAGCCATCACTGCTACTGGGGGACAGTGGAACTATCCTTTTATTTACATATTCTCCCAAATATTTGAAGAGCCCAAAAATATACAGTCAGGGGGGCTACACTGTGATCTCCTCCATTATAGGTGTGTGACATGAGCTGTCTTATATCAGCAGTAGCTAGTCATAGCAGATTTTGTCCCCCATGGACAGCCTGCGTAGTACAATCCTTTCTGTTTGAATCATCTGCTGTACAACACAGTGGAGACCTTCTGTCTATGGTGCCACTCAGCTCCTGATATTTAAATACCAGACATCTGATGACTAGATGTTGGAAAAGGGTTAAAGAAGCACTCTGGAATTCTTTTTTTATCCATTCATTATGTACCTATTCCCCCAATATATATAACTTAGCTCGTATTATCAGAGATGGTGACTATTTTTAGAGAACAGAAAGCCATGTTATTGTCAGGGGGTCACCTTGAGATGACATGACCCAAATGGGGAGAAGAAGATCCAGAATTTTCAGATAGAAAAGAATAACTAAATAAGATAATACGAGCTAAGTTATATATATTGGGGGAATAGGTACATAATGAATGGATAAAAAAAGAATTCCGGAGTGCTTCTTTAACCCTTTTCCAACATCTAGTCATCAGATGTCTGGTATTTAAATATCAGGAGCTGAGTGGCACCATAGACAGAAGGTCTCCACTGTGTTGTACAGTGGAGAACCACTGGCAATGCCCACAATTAGTGAAATTAGTTAGCATTATCACCCCCCAGCACCTTGATCAAAGCTGACCAAAGCGTCATTTTGGGGTGGATCAACGGCCCCCAGAATGAGATCCATTGCCATGACAGCCAGGAGCCTTTTGAAGACTTCCAGGCTTGTCGGGAATTAGTTTCTATTACAGGCTGCTCTGTTCAGAGTATTGCAGTTTTTCAGTGCATTGCAATGCATTGTATTAGCGATCAAACTCCCTGGGGTTCCAGACTCCCTAGGGACATCTAAAAGTGACAAAAAAAAAAAACATTTAAAAAATATTTAAAACATACAAAAGAATAAAAAATTTTAATCAAGCCCTTTTCCCTAGAATACATATAAAAGTACATAAATACAATGAAACATATAGAAATTAGATGTCCCTGTGTTCATAAACACCCAGTCTACAAACTTATAAAAATATTTTTCCTGTACGGTAAACGCTGTAGCAGGAAAACAATAAAAAGAGCTATAAACTGCCATTTTTTCACTGTTTCGCCTTTCATAAAAATTTGTATAAAAAGTGATCAAAGCAATAGACATTCCCCAAAATGGCATAACTAAAAAGTACATCCTAGTATGTGTGTGCATTTATAGACAATCATCTTTGCTATCTCTTACATAAATTTAATTTGCTATTTAGCATATGATTAGTTATGCAGATTATTGTCATGTAACTGCATTGTTATTGTTTTACTCCTAAAAATCTAAATTCTAATTTTTATTATTTTGTAAACCAGCTTTGGCTAACAACAACGCCTGAATCCCTTTGGGTATGCTCTTGATCAGATTCAAGCATGTTCTGACCGAAATCTGATCCCAGGTCTCTTCTACATATTCCCAATGTTGGTACAGTGGGTCTTACATTGTGTGGTGTATAGAGACCCTAATTATGCTATTAATTATGCTGTTATCCGAATAAGCTGTCCTAACAAATGTTAGGACCACTACACAGCCTTAACAAACATTTCTTAGGGCAGCACACCAGCAATGTTTACTAGGGTCTCAGGGAGGCATAGGGGGCCTCCAGGTTCTCTGGCACCATTTGGATCTGGTTCACCTGCAATCAATCCTAAATGCTTCTATTCCATTGGAAAATCAAACTTTTAAGAAATAAGGGTCAAATCCGGTTTGCTACAAATTGGTCCACCCATCTTTATTTAACACAAATAGTGAACATAAAAAAAAATAAAAAAAAACATCCATGAGAGTTCTTTATTATAAAGACATGTAATGTTGTATTACTTAGCTTTTATATAATAATTCACACAATGAACAACTTAGACTACTCACCCATAAAATGATTGTATTTTCATGCAAGTGACAAGTTACATCTGTTTTTACTGATACTGTTCCTACACGGGAGCAAAACAGGTCTTTCATATACTAGCCCTTGGAGGCCATTGTTATAAACAGGTTCAAACTCCACTAGGATATCTGAACATATGTTCTTTTATGACTGTGTTTATTATAACTTGTATGTCAGAACATCTGAGTTATATATGACTTGTACAGCAACCTACCATATTTTAAGTAAATTAGAACAAATGAAATACTGACTTTAGATGTTTGTTGTCTACTACATTTTTTAAATTAAAGTATTGATATTTTATGTAATATCCTGAATATTGTTTTCTTTTATCTATAACACAGAAATCACAGGTAACAAAATGAATTTCATTCACGGTGAATCAGACCAATTGACATAACATAAATATATAATCAATTGGAAAGTTTTCATATATATTAATTGAATTTTTATTAATATTTTTTATTTGCTCACTACTCTACAAATAGAGATTGTAGAATCAAATGCCTAACTTGAGATATGCTACAGATTTATTTGCATTTTGGAAAATAAATAGAGATTAACAGTTTTAAACACTCATCTTGTAATACTTTATAGTAAAAATGATATAAATATCACATTTTTGTAGGGATATATTTTTCAAATTTTTTTTTTGTTCCTTGGATGGATATTTTTCTACATTCAGTCATTCAATAGAACATTGGGTTTCTACATTAGATATTGAAGACGTATCCACAGATTGAGGAGTCACGTTGTATCTATGTACTTTCATAGACTTGAACAGAGAAGGCTAAATGTTCACAAATAACCTTCTGTTCAATCCCTCAGTGATTGAAGGCACCAAATGATGTGGGCCTTTGAGGTGGGATCCCCAGCTATTAAACGTTTAAGGCATACCATATACATATGCCATAAATTACTAAAGTGAACAACTACACTTCACTAAACTTTTCAACTACTATATGTTGTAAGATCTCCAGTGCCAGGAGCATCAACCTGGATTCTGTTGATCATGCATCTGCCAGCATCCTTTGTGGATCAATTATTACTGAAATACTACATAGTAGTCATGGTGTTAAAAATATGTTATTTTTATCTGCTGCTGCTAAACATTTCACTATATTGATCATTAAAGGCCTGAAGTTTATTTTTGTTTATCCTGTCTATAGTATGTAAACCGTTGCCATGCACCTATGCTTAACATCCACCATCTTAGTGAGTTCATCTGTTGTAGTTTCCCCGATGTACTCATTTATGTATACTAATAAACAAAATTAAGTTACTTTTCGGGAGCAAATTCTGATTAGGTATATGCTGGACCCAGTAAAAATAGACATTTGCATTGCCTAGTCCAAGGTTAAACAAAAGGTCAGGGTTAATATACACATTTTGTAAATATTCATTTGGATTAGCTCTTTAGATATACTGTACATAAGCATGGCATTATATGTTTGTGCAATCAACATGTACACACAGTCATGAGAACCAGTACAAGGGCGGACAAGAAAGAAGGTTGAAATGTTTATCATACAGCTGTGCCAAAAGTAAAAGAGAATGAATGAGATGGAGATTAAAGCCAGTAGTCTGAGCCTGTATTCAATCATTGCAGTCACTCTGTTTGCGCGCTGCATGCTGATGAAGTGTCATGAATGGTCCCATGTACTTTCATTCCAATATATTTAAGGCCATAGTGATTATTGCTTGTATATAACAAGATAACTGGCTTAGTAACCAAATACCTCTTTGTGGACCTCTAGGGTCACTACAACAAGTATGTAGTCAAGTGTAGTATACACATATTTAAGTTGTTTTGTCAAGTTGTCTTGTTTGTTTTATGAGTAATTTCATGTATTTATGCTTGTGCTTTAAATAGTTTAACATGGTTTTCATAAAGGACTATAATGTGGGTCAGTAAAGCAATAGTTTCATCAATCTTCATGTCTTGGCAAATCTTTATTTAGGAGAATTTGTGTGCCGTTAACTTTTGAATGGGGTATGGGAAGTGACACCATGAAATGGCATCTAAAAATATTATAAAAACCTACAATTTTCTATAAAAAAAATGTTAATTTGTCTTTAAAAAGTGGTCATGCATGGTAAGTTAATGCTAGTTTCAATGGGACCAGCCTACCATCATGTCTATATGGTGTCATGACTTTTTCCACAAGGGCAGATGTTGGGGAAAGAAGAATCAAATTGTTGGATTTCAACACATCTTTTGTTCTAATGGGTGATAATCCAAAAAGTGTGAAAGTGACTTGATCCCCTCTCCTCATATAGAACACATGCATATATTCTCGCATGAATGTATAAGGAAAATTCACTTAGATACTCAAAAATGTATTGATTGTTTAGAGTTCATGTATTACGGACTCTGGTATTACTGTACCAAGTCATCAAAGGTTGATCCTTTCTGTTGCTGGTCTCACATGTACTTCAATTGAATCCTGTCTTAAGTAGGTGAAAAAACTTAAAGGGATTCTATCAGCAGCAAATTAGTTCTAAACATAAACACAGTACCATCTACAGATTCCAAATATGCCTGTGTCACTCAGCTTTGGAGCCCCATTTTTCTTTTCCTCATATGCAAATGAAGGTAAAAGTGCTTTGGGAGTATACCTTAGCTTGCCTGGGCTCCAGGCTGAGCTCTAGAATCAAGGGCGAAACACTTTTCCTGTAATTTGCATGTGAATAGACATAGCAATTCACTTGAAAATGGGACTCTAAAGCTATTTAACAGGCATATTTGGAGACTGTAGAATCACCTCTACAGTACAAGCTGTCATAAGGTTCATAACTAATTTACTGCTGACAAACTTCCTTTAATGCCTAGAGTGGATGAGACATGATTTATAGTGAATGTCCTCTTTTTATTAGCATGCTGGTTTATGTCCAAAATTCAGTGCTTATTTATTTTTATAATGTATTATGATATGGACCAATCCTCCATTTCATACTACAAATCTCCGAATCCCTAGTTTAGACAAAAAGTTAAATTATAAAAATCTGGTTGCTTGGAGCCACCACTTTGGAGAGCTTAGAAGCTTAGTGCATACAGTTTTGTTTTAAGTTTAATTTATTTGCCACTAGAGAAAGAACTCAGCGTTGCCCGGGTATAAAGTGTGTTTGCAAATTATCCTATGGAAGATCACATGGCAGCTGCTGCCCTCTTCAAGAGCTGTGACTGAAAACTTTAATATGTGCTGAAAAGGTATAAGATGTAAGGGGGATGGGATATGATTTATCTACAATGGTAGAAAAGTAAAATGAGGCAGTTTCCCATAGCAACCAATGTGATTTCATCTCTCAGCTGTCATCTGTCCAAGACCCCTTTGAAAATTAAAGTGCTAGTCTGATTAGTTGGAATAGACAATCGATCCACTGAAGATTCCCATGTAGAATTATGTAGTAAAGTGTACAATCTGCTACTGGCAAATAAAAAGGTAAAAAAGAAAAACTAGCAAATCCTATATATATATACAGTATGTATGCCAAAAAAAACAAAAGTCCAGTCCATCAGCAACCATTCAGAATAAGGTGGAATATGTCTCATTTATTACAAAAGTAGCATCACACACCACATATCAACCCATGCAGCGGTCTCTATCAAGTGTTCGACACTTGATAAAGACCCCTGCGTGGGTCGATGCGTGGTATGTGATGCTACTTTTGTAATAAATAAGACATATTCCACCTTATTCTGCATGGTTGCTGATGGACTGGACTTTTGTTCTTTTTGGCTTGTGAGTAACCCCAAGTGGAAGATGGGGTTCCGCCGTGCAACTAAGGGAGTTGAATTGTCCCTGATGGCCTGAATGCTGTTACATATTTTTTTGTAATTTTTTTTGGATTATATATATATATAGATATATAGTAATAAAGACAGCACTGGTATCAAGCAGTGGGTGCCTAAGAGTACAGACTATTGGCCCAATCAAATAACAAAAGAAAATCATGCAGCACTCCCAAAAATATGGTGAGAAAAAGAGAAGATACTTTATTACCTCAAAACAGCAACGTTTCAGCTTGTACACACAAGCCTTTCTCATTCCTTGAGAAAAGCTTGTATATATACAAGTTGAAATGTTGCTGTTATGTGGTTTTTATATATATATATATATATATATATATATATATATATATACAGATGTCGTGATATCACAGAAGGCAACAAAAAACAATGACTATTTGGGTTACGTCTGCTACATCTGTGTATATATCTCCTCTCGATACAATTCTCTGATAGTGCCTGATAACAGAGAACAAGAGTGGGCACGTGTATATATAGGTCATGTGAGTGCTGTCCTCTGATAATGCCTGATAACAGAGAACAATCCTCTGATAATGGCTGTTAAGATTGAAGGACCTGCGAGCCTCTGTTGCTGAATATAGGTCTTATGAGTGCTGTCATCTGATAATGGCTGATTACAAAGCACAACAGTGAGTGAGTGCTGAAGTCCTCTGTTAATGCTGTATGTCGGTGAGGTTATTAAGACTTAAGGATCTGCTAGCTTCTATTGGCTATTATGGGTCATATGAGTTCTGTCCTGTGATAATGTGTGATAACAGAGAACAACAGTGAATGCTGCAATCTTCTGATAATGGTGCATGTCAGTGAGGCTAAAAATGAAGGATCTGCGAGCTTCTATTGACTAATATGGGTCATGTGATATGATATGGAGGAAGGTCCTTGATGTGTAGCCAGTGGTGCACTATTTTCTTTTGTGAATGTGTGGAGAATGCTAGGAGATCTGAAATCTAGTCTAAAATCTTCAGATGCACTTGATTTTTCTGTGTACCAAATTTGGCACAGATTAGTCCAGTGGTTTGGCCGTTGGTAAAGAAAAGACATCAGACAACAGAAAATAATTTTCATATATATATAGAGAGAGAGAGATAAGCTTCTAAGCTTCTTCTAAGATTATTCCTTAAGGGGTTATTTTCAGTTTAGCAAATCATTGCTGAGATGAGAATAACTGGTCCCAAGTCCTGACCCCTAGGGCAGGACTTCTGGGAACAGCCGTGCAATGCTGCTCTACGCTGTTCCAGTAACTTCCATGGAGAAGAATGTTTGCTACAGAAAAAGTATAGCACATTTAGCTATACTATCTCCAGAACTGTGAAACTATAGAAACAGCATAGCTCAGCATGACTACTCTGTTTTGGCAGCTACCATTCTCCTCTATGGGACTTACAGGAATAGAGTAGAACAGCACTGCTTAGCTGTTCTTACAAGTGGGTGGGGAAGGGGAACAGTTATATCTACTTTGGCAGGTGAGGAGATCCAAAGGCCCTGTGACAGATTTTGCACTAGGACTTTACATTATACCTCTGATATCGTGCACTTCATTAACACCTTTTCAAGCTATTAAAACATACAAATTGGTCTTCAAGTGTGAATATTCACTTTAAAGAGGTATTCCCATCTCAAGGATCCTATCTATACTGGTAGTTTATGTAAATTGAAGAGTTTTCCTGCTATGAGAAATTATATCTCCCATTATTTACACAATTTCCATAGCACCAGACCTGTGTGAAAAACAGGACAAGTGATGTCACTCACTGCTGTCTGGGTGGGGGCTGAGCTTTCACTGTTATCTACAGGTCTGCCTTTCAGCTAATTGCAGTTTGCTGATAAAGCCCTGTCTGTTATCTCTCTATGTAACCACACAGTTAACACTGAGTCTGTTCATGTGCATATTATTTGATCATCATTTATATTAGATTTCTAGTAATCATAATAAGTATTGTGATACTTCATAGTGTCCTGTTCAGTAAGCAGGGGGGAGGTGGCTTTGACTGTTTGATAAGAAATACAGGAAGTGAGAAGAGACAGCAGGCAAAGATGCTGAAACAGAGAGATGGGAAAACCCCTTTTAAGGCTTGGTTATTTTTATTGCAACCTAGTTACTTATATAAAATGACTTAAAGTTATAGAGAGGTTGATTGTACATAATCAATTTTACAACTGTACCACATATATATATATATATATATATATATATATATATATATATAGTGCCTTGCGAAAGTATTTGGCCCCCTTGAACTTTTCAAACTTTTGCCACATTTCAGGCTTCAAACATAAAGATATAAAATTTAAATTTTTTGGTGAAGAATCAACAAGTGGGACACAATTGTGAAGTGGAACGAAATTTATTGGTTATTTTAAACTTTTGTAAAAAATAAAAAACTGAAAGGTGGGGCGTGCAATATTATTCGGCCCCTTTACTTTCAGTGCAGCAAACTCACTCCAGAAGTTCAGTGAGGATCTCTGAATGATCCAATGTTGTCCTAAATGACTGATGATGATAAATATAATCCACCTGTGTGTAGTCAAGTCTCTGTATAAATGCACCTGCTCTGTGATAGTCTCAGGGTTCTGTTTAAAGCGCAGAGAGCATCATGAAGACCAAGGAACACACCAGGCAGGTCCGTGATACTGTTGTGGAGAAGTTTAAAGCTGGATTTGGATACAAAAAGATTTCCCAAACTTTAAACATCCCAAGGAGCACTGTGCAAGCGATCATATTGAAATGGAAGGAGTATCAGACCACTGCAAATCTACCAAGACCCGGCCGTCCCTCTAAACTTTCATCTCAAACAAGGAGAAGACTGATCAGAGATGCAGCCAAGAGGCCCATGATCACTCTGGATGAACTGCAGAGATCTACAGCTGAGGTGGGAGAGTCTGTCCATAGGACAACAATCAGTCGTACACTGCACAAATCTGGCCTTTATTGAAGAGTGGCAAGAAGAAAGCCATTTCTCAAAGATATCCATAAAAAGTCTCGTTTAAAGTTTGCCACAAGCCACCTGGGAGACACACCAAACATGTGGAAGAAGGTGCTCTGGTCAGATGAAACCAAAATCGAACTTTTTGGCCACAATGCAAAATAATATGTTTGGCGTAAAAGCAACAGAGCTCATCACCCTGAACACACCATCCCCACTGTCAAACATGGTGGTGGCAACATCATGGTTTGGGCCTGCTTTTCTTCAGCAGGGACAGGGAAGATGGTTAAAATTGATGGGAAGATGGATGGAGCCAAATACAGGACCATTCTGGAAGAAAACCTGTTGGAGTCTGCAAAAGACCTGAGACTGGGACGGAGATTTATCTTCCAACAAGACAATGATCCCAAACATAAAGCAAAATCTACAATGGAATGGTTCACAAATAAACGTATCCAGGTGTTAGAATGGCCAGACCTGAATCCAATCGAGAATCTGTGGAAAGAGCTGAAAACTGCTGCTCACAAACGCTCTCCATCCAACCTCACTGAGCTCGAGCTGTTTTCCAAGGAAGAATGGGCAAGAATTTCAGTCTCTCGATGTGCAAAACTGATAGAGACATACCCCAAGTGACTTGCAATTGTAATCGCAGCAAAAGGTGGTGCTACAAAGTATTAACTTAAGGGGGCCGAATATTTTGGCACGCCCCACTATTCAGTTTTTTATTTTTTACAAAAGTTTAAAATATCCAATAAATTTCGTTCCACTTCACAATTGTGTCCCACTTGTTGTTGATTCTTCACCAAAAAATTAAAATTTTATATCCTTATGTTTGAAGCCTGAAATATGGCAAAAGGTTGGAAAGTTCAAGGGGGCCGAATACTTTTGTAAGGCACTGTATATAAGGCTTGGTGTAAGCATTCTGTTATCATGATTATGGAAGAGTAACCTAATCACTGAGGTCAGCTAGGAATCATTATAATCAGTAAAAATAATACTTTAAAAACTGCAACTGTCTTATATTCTGTCGGGGAAGAGTAGGGTAATACCTATAGGTAGCTGGCTGAGCCTGTCAATCTTGTCAGTTTTAGATGAATGTTCTAATCAAATATATATAACCAGTTTAAACAGAACCTGTCACCAGAATTTTGGACTACTGTATAATTTATAGCCATTGTGTTATGGGGCTTTTAAAAAAAAAAAAGTCTACAAGCATGTCTTTACTACAGAAAATAACATTTTATTTGTGTGAGCACAGCATTATAACTACCCCTAATTAGTCTTGTGGGCAGAACCATTGGTAATATTACTCCCATAGTCCCCACTATAATCACACCAATTGATAAGTGAAGTAGGTTACGAAGAGGGTATAGCATCAGCTGTACTGGAAGCAAAGGAGACACATACAGAGCATGTACAAGATTTTAGCATTAATTATGCCGACATTGAACCTTCTTTGCACACACAAAAATAGACAGGACTGTGCAGTTTTTTGGGGTATGGCTGACTTCATTTTGGTCATGCATGCCACCCATCTGCAAGGCTGATTTAAATTAGAGCATAATATGGCTGAACTACACTACCACTGATTTCATATGGAGGCCAAGCTCCAGAGAGAGGAGACTGATTTGCAGTGTATATCAAGCATACTATGACTGAAACACACTTGACCTGAATTTATTTGAAGCTTATGCCCAGAGAGAGGTTAGTCATTATATAGTGTAAGGTCCTACCTAAAGAGGTTATCTTGCCACTGGCAGATGGACTTATACAGTTTGATCAAAATGTAGACCAAGGACCTCATTATCATGTATTTTTGTGTACAGTAGGTATTCGCAGTAGTGTTCTTGATGCTAAGAGTGCTTTTGCAACTTTTTGTGTTTGCAATTGTAATAGAACGTGTGCACAATTAAAACTTCACACTGCAGTATTCAGAATCAGTCAGATAGGCAACGGTATGGTTGGAGAGCAAGTAAAGAGCCCCATAAAGTGGTAGAGTTTAAAATACAGCAATCAGATTACATTTAAAGGTAAAATAGAAAGAGTTTAATTGCTATAATTTTTGTTGTCATGCCTTATTTCTTGGAAACATTATCATATATTTCTTTGCAAAGTAAAGTGTTTTGTATGCTATCTACAGCATATTCCAAGAAATCATTTGAGATACCTAGTTACAATATCCTGACAAAAGATGTAAGCAAGTGAAACTGCTGGTCTAATCAAGTCAGTGTCAGGCAGCACTGAGAGCCACAAAGGGCAGAAAATCTTTCTAATTGATCTTCTATTATACAATCTCATTTTCTGGCCAGTGTTATTTTATTTTGACTTCCTGACATGATTTATGGGGATCAATCCACTGCTTGACAATCAGTAACAATGTCCTAATTATTGATTCTCTCCCCAGGGGGGGGAATCATCTCCTTCTCTTTAGACAGCAAGACAAACGAGTTTAAACCACAGAATATCTTCTACAGATAACTACTAAATAGGTGGTAGACAAATAAAATAGATATACATATTGTTTTTCCGTTGAATTCTCATCCCATTTTGTTTACTTGCATATGTAAGATGTTTGAGTAGGTCATTTGCCATAGAAGCATAGATTGACAATTTGTGGCAATTTGACATGAATACAGTAAGGTTTTCTATGAGATTTTTTATTTTATTGAAAAAAAAATTCATGTATATAAATAACTGTATGGGTATTTCAGATAGATAGAGTAATGAGCTTTTGAGCTCGTAGGTAAAGAGACGTGTAAAGTAGAGAACTTCAGCAAAACAAAATCAGGAGATTTGTAGTAAAGCTGTTTGAGTGCATATAGAAAGGTGTTTTAAAGAAGACCTCTTACCACCTTTATCCACCACCAAAGTCCATCTCTTTCCATAATTAAATCAGTGCTGCTCTGGCACAGTTAGAATTTTCTCTCTAGTACCCACAGTTCACAATCTATCAATGTGGTTAGTTTTGTTTCCTCACATGATAGTTAGGCTCTGTTCTGTCAGGTGGGTGGTGTCTGGCAGGTATAGGCAAAGGGTGTGATTTTTAACATTGATACTATTCACCTCTGATTGAAGCTCTGAATTACATTCCCTTTCTACCTCCTGCCTGACACTGCCCACCTGAAAGTAGCGAGCTTAAGTAGTATATGAGACACCAAAACTAACAGCAGTGAGTGTTTGGGAATAGTGGAGGCTAAATAATAAATTCCAACTATTCCAGAATCAATGGAGAGGATCCTATTAACAGATGCAAAGAACTAGAGTTGGTGGAGGTGGTGAAAGGCCTTCTTTAACCTTTTAACGACCAAGGACGTAATAGTATGTCATTGGTCATATGGAGATGTATGGAGAGGGCTCAGGAGCTGAGCTCTCTCCATACACAGCGGATGCTGGCTGTATAATACGGCCAGTTCCTGCCACTAACAGCAGCGATCGGTGCTGACATCGATCGCAGCTGTTAACACTGTAGATGCTGTGGTTAAACACGTCCGCAACATCTAAAGTGCGCAGGCGCCATGGACACCACCGTCTTTTACTGATCACTGCCTATTCCGGATCGGTTGCCATGACAGCGAGGTGCCTATTGAAGGTTTCCATAGGCAGTGTGTGATAGAAGTGAATGGGTTTTACTATTCACTGCAATACATTAGTATTGCAGTGAATAGTATGAGCGATCTGACCCCCTAGGGTTCAAGGTCCCTAGGGGGTCTGAACATAAAGATAAAAGAAGAAAAAAATGTTTTTTAAAATTATAAAAAAAAAAAACACAAAAAACCCACAAAGGTTTAAATTACCCCCCTTTCCCTAGATCACATATAAAAATAAATAAACTAAAGTAAACATAAACACTTTAGGTACCGCCGTTCTCAAAAATGCCCAATGCCCGGCGTAGCGGGGGGAAAAAAATTAGCCAGATGGCGATTTTTTTTTCAACACTTTGTCTCCTAAAAAAAAATTTGAAAAAAGTCATCAAAATATCAGACCTTCCCCCAAAATGGTATCAATAAAAATGTCATCTTGTCCCGCACAAAAAGACCCAATACTCAGCTCCATACAAGTGTCAGAACACAAATTTTCTTTTCTATTTTACAAAGTTTTAAATTTTTTAAAACGTATCAAAACATTACAAATACTATATAAATTTGGTATTGCCGTGATTGTACTGACCCACAGAATACAAGTAAAATGTAATTTTTACCACACAATGAATGCTGTTAAACCCATATGAAATTGGTGCAAATGCGTTTTTTTTTTCCAATTCCACTTCATTCTGAAATTTTTTCAGTTCAATATTTTTTCCAATTCCACTTCAATCTGAATTTTTTTCAATTCAATTTTTTTCCAATTCCACTATATTCCACTTCATTCTGAATTTTTTTTCAGCTTCCCAGTACATAGTACAGAATATTGAGCGGTGCCATTACAATTTGTCCCAAAAACAATAAACCATCATGTGAGACTGTGGACAAAAAAAAATTATGGCTCTTGGAAAGTGAGGAGATAAAAACAAGTACACAAAAACAAAAATTGGTTCCTGCTTCTCTTCTCTAGCATTTCAGTGTTATCATGGGAAAATGATTCTCAACCTTTTTCCTTTGAGATAATGTTTTCCCACCCTGAGGAATTCCCACTTACATGTATTATTCACCTTTCTCTTACTGGATGTTTGTACATGACACCTCATTGCAGAAATTAACTACATATGCTTTAATCATAATATGATCTTATATGTCTTAGTAAATATTTTGTATTGTTTTTTCTAGCTACAGATCCATGCACCATTTCCTGCATGTATTGTAAATTGAAGTTTTGCTAAGGAATTCCAACTGCTTTCCAGAAGTTCCATGGAATAATGGCAGGGAAACAGTGTTATACATGTATATTATATCAGAGAAACCAACCAACTTCCTTTTATCTTCCTTTGTGCTAAAAAGTGATGGCTGATTTCTGAATTGATGTTGCCCAACTTAGCAGAATATCAAGTTATGTCAAATCATTGCTCCTATATCAATGTTTCACAAAGCAGATTTGCAGTTCAGGACTTCAGAAAAGCCAACTGACAACCCAGCAGGGGATGTAACAGTCACTATATTGGTTTACAGATATTGGTTCTCAGATACAGATATAACTAAGACACAAATTGGTAGGAGCTGACAACTCAGTGATTCATATTTATTGGTGATTTATTTTATTTAATGGGGGATTGTAAGGGAATTGCCAGTTGAGCAATTCCCCAGTGTTGCTGCAGAAACCTGAGAGGAAGGGAATACAGAGACAGTGAGCCCTAAAGTTGACCCAGACCCTGTCCCTGCCTACTTGTCTCACTGTCCTAATGACAGGAACAACTCGGAGCCGGTCCCTACTCTGAATCAGTGACAACACAGAATGCAGACAGGACAAACAACAAAGGGAGGTCATCTAGCCAAGGGGTCAGCAACAGTGGAGCAATGCAGTACAAAATCACAATCCAAGAGAATAGTCAAAAACAGAGCCAGAGGTCTGAAATAGGAATACAGGGAAATAGCAGAAAAGGAGCTAGCAGAGACAAAGTCACAAGACAGAATCAATAGCCAGCGACCATGTGAGGGCTGACAACCTGTTTATAGAGAGTCTGGACCAGCCCCAGACTGGATTGGTAGACAGGCTGTCAATCACACAGGCAAGGCTGAGATTAACTATTAGTGGAGCAGAGAAAAACCAAGGTGAAGGAGACGGGTGTGGCAGAAAATCAGTTACATAGTCTAGGACAGTGTTCAGACTGAGCAACAAGAATGTAAAACAAGGAATCAAACGCGTGTGGGCGGAGGGTGGTGCAGAGACCTGAACAGGCAGAGACGTTACAGGGATGCTCTGTAATGAGATTTATTTGAAACAAGGATGGTAAGAAAAGCCGCCATACAGCCCTAACACAACAGTGAGATCAGCCCAATATTCGCTGTGCCTTCTCATCCCCAGATGATGGTATTTTTTATGCTTGTTTCTTCATTTCCAGCTGATATCATATAACAATAAGCACACACCTGTGCTGCTGAACTTTTAAGTGCACTTAATTCATGATTTGTTGTATTTTCATGACTTTTCCATTACAATAGTACAATTAGAGAGGACGGCATGCATTTCAGTATTTTTATGCACTACCATAACATCAAGACTCAGCATGAGAGACAGCGATACAGAACAAGAGTGCTTGAGTAATGCCAATTATATAGCAACATTGTCCCTGACATCTACACTAAAGTGCAAATGTACTCCTTATACCATGATCTGCAGCCATCAGCATCAAGCATCCCAGGGGGTGTTTAGATGTAAACCTAATGAAATCTTTTCTAAGTTATTATGCATGATCCTGATGATTGCTTTGAAAAAAAGCCTAACACATCTTGGGGGACATTTGCTGAACTTTCACCTTTACCGCATGCTAAATAGAAATTTGGCATTGCATCTGTCATTCTGCTGTACATTAGCATGTGGTGTCATTTACCTTTAAACAAGTTGTATTCTTTCCTGCTTTTTGATATGTACATCTGTCTATACTACATGGCAATCTAATTTGCTGGTTTCACAGATTATGGAATATGGTGTTTATAGACACAAATGGACAGGATATATATGTTCAGATAGCCCAGTATGCGAGCGCTCACAAGGTTGTGTATATACCTATATCAGTTTATCCAAAGATTTGCAATGAGTATTTAACTAACATAGGATGAAATAGAAAGGACAGGGGTAAATAGAGATTTCTGTGATATGTTTAATGTCACACTGCTCTTTCCAATGCAGTGACTCTTCAGCTATAAATCCATTCAATGGTAAATGCTGTCATTTAAGATGTGTCACCTGTATATCCCATCTGCTGCATAAAGCACAGTCCATTGATAATGGAAATAACTGCTTAGAGTTCACTTTCTAGTTGGAAACTGGTAAAACAAATTAAATAGCATTTTATTTAATTTGTATCAGGGTAGCCATACATCATATGGTCCTGTTTTGTGTGCCAACAATTGGGTTATTAGTCATTTGCAGAAAACCTGGATAGTAAACAAAAAGGGCTTCCATAAATGTATATCCAAATAATCTCACAAAAGATGCATCAGACCCTCTATTTGCATGTAACACCAGTGAGACAATGGAGGGCATATAGTTGTCTATTTCCAATGTGTCAAAAAGACATCTGACCATGCTGGTTAGATCTAAGACTGCGATTTATTGATTCATCTCTGTCTGTTGTAGGAATGAGTGGAGAAATATGACAGCTATCAGTTATCAACCTATGAATCATATCCTAAATACATATAGCAGGTACCAACTATCACAAATACATTAAAATACATGAAAAATGCGTCAAAATATATTTTCAGGGCTCCACATAGGAGAAATGCATTTACAAGCCTATACTCATTTCTTCCTAAATTACATATTGTCCACCTACAATGAGGTAGAAAAATAGTTACTCTACCCATTCTGAGTTATAATAAATATATAAGTGGTGCGAGTTATAGTAAATATAAGCCTTCCCTATTGTCTGCCCTGCTCCATCCACATTCACAGAAAGAGTGGTGCAGAATGGGGCATTTGGTGTATATTTGGTGTGTAGATGGGTTCATAAATTCCCCTCATTGTTTTAGCCTGCAGATTTCTTCTTCTCTGTGTGATACTATCTACTCAGATTGACTGCTTTGTATAGACACAAGTCTGTCACAGGCTCACCAGGATGTCAGTGCCCATAGTGCTGATTTACATATACAATATTCACATATACTGAAATAAAGTAGCCTTATTAAAAATGGAGTTATCTATTCAAGTTGACCATGCTTCAAACTACATGACCTCTTCTAGAGATTGTAGTAACAGTTATAATTCACAGTTACATTTAGCATACAGTACTTGGAAATCTGTAGATCTGTTAATCGATTTTGTATGATATTCATGATATTCATATCAGTAGATACTATACTGTCTATTTCTGTCAGGCAGATGCGGAAATAGCAAAGACCTTTACAATGTAATGCATTCCACATAAAGTTTTATCAATCCAGTTAATTGAAAGGGATTGCCATTTAGGCAATGTAAACTGTAATCAATTTACGACCAATAAATAGGTCAACATAATGTTTTGTTGAATTACTGAACCCATGACCTTTCTTAAATTAATCATGGAATGATTTACAGTCTGCAAGTCGGCTAAAGCTCCCAGGTTCTTGGGAACCACTGACTCCTTGCCTTTAGCTATTTGTGCACAAAAGCAGAAAAATCCAAGGTCCAGGTGAGAAAACTACATATGTTTTTATTCCCTTGACATTCATTAAGATTACTGGTTCAGGATGCCTAGCGTGCCTTTCTAAAGCTATATATCTCATTCACTGGCTAAATGACTAAACAAAGAAGAAACTGCTGCAGTAAAAAGTAATAGAATAGGATAAAAAAAATAAATATACAGTATATATATTAAATACTATAAAAAACAAAAATGCTGAAGGTAATCTTTAGACACTAAGCTTGTTTTAGGGGTTACTATAATTTTTCAAGTTATAACATTTAGCCTGGTTTTACACACTTTACATACCCTGAATGTTGTTTGTTTCATTGTAGTACACCATGACCCCCATGTGACCCCACAAATAAAACCAAGTGTACTCTGTAGACCCCAGAGGCCTCTCCATAGAACCACAGTGAGCAATCCAGAAACCTGGAAACTGCTGATCCAACCATTGGTGCATGAAGATTTTGTAATTTAGTGGTGACTCTTCTCTCTGAAATGCTAGAAATTCTCTTTCCACAGTTAACAAGGGTGGCATGATTGTTTCGTGCATGGTTTGTGAAAAAGAAAACAGGTCTGACAATTTTGTTTTGTCACATTCTGTACCATACTGTACCATCAGTTTTTCTATACCTGAGAGATGTACAGTGGGCAAAAAAGTATTTAGTCAGCCACCAATTGTGCCAGTTCTTCCACTTAAAAAGATGAGAGAGGTCTGTAATTGACATCATAGGCAGACCTAAACTATTTGGTCACCTACAAACAAGCAAGATTTCTGGCTCTCACAGACCTGTAACTTCTTCTTTAAGAGGCTCTTCTGTCCTCCACTCATTACCTGTAGTAATGGCACCTGTCTGACATTGTTACCAGTATAAAAGACACCTGTCCACAACCTCAAACAGTCACACTCCAAACTCCACTATGGTGAAGACCAAAGAGCTGTGGAAGGACACCAGAAACAAAATTGTAGACCTGCACCAGGCTGGGAAGACTGAATCTGCAATAGGCAAACAGCTTGGTGTGAAGAAATCAACTGTGGGAGCAATAATTAGAAAATGGAAGACATAGAAGACCACTGATAATCTCCCTCGATCAGGGGCTCCACACAAGATCTCACCCCGTGGGCTCAAAATGATCACAAGAACTGTGAGCAAAAATCACAAAACCACACGAGGGGACCTAGTGAATGACTTGCAGAAAGCTGGGAGTAACATAACAAAGGCTACCGTCAGTAACACACTAAGCCGCCAGGGACTCAGATCCTGCAGTGCCAGACATGTCCCCCTGTTTAAGCTAGTACATATCCGGGCCCGTCTGAAGTTTGCTAGAGAGCATTTGGATGTTCCAGAAGAGTATTGGGAGAATGTCATATGGACAGAGGAAACCAAAGTAGAACTGTTTGGTAGAAACACAACTCGTCGTGTTTGGAGGAGAGTGAATGCTGAGTTGCATCCAAAGAACACCATACCTACTGTGAAGCATGGGGGTGGCAACATCATGCTTTGGGGCTGTTTTTCTGCAAAGGGACCAGGACGACTGATCCGTGTACATGAAAGAATGAATGGGGCCATGTATCGTGAGATTTTGAGTGCAAACCTCCTTCCATCAGCAAAGGCATTGAAGATGAAAAGTGGCTGGGTCTTTCAGCATGACAGTGATCCCAAGCACACCGCCAGGGCAACAAAGGAGTGGCTTCGTAAGAAGCATTTAAAGGTCCTGGAGTGGCCTAGCCAGTCTCCAGTCCTCAACCCCATAGAAAACCTTTGGAGGGAGTTGAAAGTCTGTGTTGCCCAGCGACAGCCCCAAAATATCACTGCTCTAGAGGAGATCTGCATGGAGGAATGGGCCAACATACCAGCAACAGTGTGTGCCAACCTTCTGAAGACTTACAGAAAACGTTTGACCTCTGTCATTGCCAACAAAGGATATATAACAAAGTATTGAGATGAACTTTTGTTATTGACAAAATACTTATTTTCCACCATAATTTGCAAATACATTCTTAAAAAATCAGACAATGTGATTTTCTGGATTTGTGTTCTCGTTTTCTCTCATTGTTGAGGTCTACCTATGATGTCAATTACAGGCATCTCTCAATTTTTTAAGTGGAAGAACTTGCACAACTGGTGGCTGACTAAATACTTTTTTTTCTCCACTGTATTGTTATAGCTCCAGTAATATGGATTTGAGTAACTAACTTTAATTGTCCCTCAGATAAGACATCTGCATCTCCATTTAGCTTATTTACTACATATGTACAAAGACTTTTAGTTTTCCCTGTAGAATACTTGAGAAAGGCTTTGGTCAGATTCTTGAATCTCCTGGAATTGTCAGCATTCAGGGCTTTCTAATGTATTTCTTGTTCTATGATTGTTGCTTAGAACATGTGAATGTTTTGGTTTTTGTTGCTCATTATGTTAAGAATAGGCACCTTGAAGATCAGCCATCTCACAGTTTCATCAAATATCTAATGTAATCTTATCAAAAAGTATACAGCTATACAGTAACTATGTGAGCTAGCTTATGTGAGCTAAAAGTGTGTCATTCAGGCAGAATACAAATAGCAATGGATGTCTGTTGAAGGAAAGGAACTTTGCAGGTGACCCTTTGCATATAACCCTTGGGCAGGACTCAAATTGTAACACTTTAAGAAGCAAAAGAATGTTACAAACTTGATTACTTTTACTCGTTTACTGATGGTTGGTTTTTTGCTCTCTGAAAAACTATTTTTACTTTTTCAGGCCTCCACAGATTTATGCTAGCAATATATTAGTTCTATTACTTATGCACTTGAGTAAATAGCAAAGCCACTGGGAGTACCAGTGTTAATGAGCCATAATGGAATTTGTTTAATAACTTTGCTGTAGTCACATCCTACCATAGGAAACTCCAATAATTTAATACACAGGCAATTTGTAAGTATTGCACAGAGCAACAATGGGGTAAATGTCATTATGTCTTTATGGTTGCTTTGGAACATTGTGTAAAGACACTGAAACTATAATGTGACAGAAGCAGCATGAATAATACTATGCGGAGATAAGATATCCTTATTAAATACAGAATATGTGCATCTCTGTGTAATCCAGGTCAGCAATAGAAAGACTGCAATCCTGCAACTACTGATTACATTATATTATATCTCGCACTTGCTGTGACTCCAATTTATCAGAAGGTAAAATAAGTTAGAGAATATCATTATGACCAAACAATAGGACTCCCAGTGACCCTCCTCTTCTGTGTTAGTAATTGAGGGAGTGTAATGGCATCATAACACCAGCAAACAATATATAGACATTTGCAAGCGAATCTTCTTGTGCACACTTTTCCAGTCAAAATGTGTTTTATCAATCAGCTTTCAGTGATATTATGACTTTGCAAATGTACTGTGTGATAAGCATAGCAGTCACATACAAGATGAATGCACACTGAGTGCTAAATTATAATTGCACCTATCACAATCACAAGGTATTTTTCAGCAAAGTCTTTATATAATTGTTCATGTTTTGCAGAGAGTTGAAACATATGTGGTGGGTGACATTAACTCTTTATGTGTCATTAGAGCTGAATACTGTTCTTTTTCTTTTCATTGACATTACCTTCAGTCTTTTAAGGCATGACAGTATAGCAATGTAGTATGAATTCATTGCTATGTACTGTACTTGCATACCCGTTTAAAAGGGTTGTCTCATCACAAACATCCCCATTCTTATTCGAACTTTGATGATCCTCATGCCATCTGCAGACAAGGCATTTTATGGCAGAAAGGCAATATCTACTTTTGAATATATTATAAGGATAAACCATGAACCCTTATTGTTCCTGAGTGTATCCAATTACTTTATGTGCATTTTGCCAGTTACATGATAAATGCTAAGGCACACCCCAAAGCAAATTTAAAAAAAACAGCAATTTACATAAACATTGGGCTCCAAAGATGAATAAGAGAGGTGTGTTTGGAAACTGTAGAATCTCCTCTACAAGGTACTGTGATTTTAACCAATTTGCTGCTGACAGACTCCCTTTAAATAGACATGTATATTGTAAGAAGAGTGCCATAGACATTTTACATGGCTGCTTTGTCCATTACTGGTAACTGATGTTCAAATCACATTTAGTGGTCTGCTGAGATGAGTATCCATGAATGAGGATTAAGATATGAAGAACTAGGGATTGGAACTTCCCAAAATATTAAACATGCAGTATTTTCAACTAGTTTATTAGCAACTCCACACTTTTTTGCCATGATCTCAGAACCCTTTTAAGTTTGAGGACTGGAATATGCCTCTGTGATCCTCTTCCTCACAGTGTCATATGATCATATACAGATGTAGCAAACATTAACATTACATTGATAGTATACTGTGCCCGTGGTGTAAATACCTGGGTAGCCGCGGTAGCGGCTGCCACAGGGCCTGGGACATTTTTTTTTAATAGGCCGTTACCTGCTGGAGTAACCCCAGCAGGTAACGGGCCCTATTTACTTACCGATCCCCGCTCCTGCTCACGGCCACCTGAGCTTCCCCTGCTGCGGAAGCAGAGGCGACTGTGAGCAGGGATTGGTAAGTGAGGCCGTGGGCCCGCGAATCCCACAAACACTGCTATCATTATACTCTAGGGTCTTTTCAGACCCCAAAGTATAATGATTGGAGGCCCAGGGGAGGTGAGGGAACATAAAAAACAACGTTACTTACCTCTTCTGTGCTTCGGCAGTCTCCGGGCCTGTTTGGTGACGTCCCAGACGTCACATGGGCCAGGCCAGCGTCATTATGCATCGCGACGCTGGCCTGGCTCACATAACGTCTGGTCCAACATTGAAGAGGGCCGAAAGTAGCGGGGAGTGTGCTGGAGCCAGGGAGAGGTAAGTAACATTGTTTTTTATGTTTGTATCCTCCCCGGATCTCCGATCATTATACTCTGGTGTAAGTGGCGTAGCTAGCAGGGGGGGGGGGCAGCTATCCGGGGCCCAATTACTCTGTGGGGCCCACCCTGTAGCCGCCATTAATACATCTTTTACTTTTAACTAGATCGGTGTCTGCAGACACCGATCTAGTTAAAACACTTCCTGCAACTTGACTGTCTTGTAAACCGCAAGCCACTTCAGGCCTACGGTTTACAAGACACCGAGACCACAGACAGACGTCTGCTTCTCGGCACAGGTGGCGCAATGACGTCACAACATCGTGCCTCCTGCATTGAGACTAAGGTCCCATGTAGCAGGCCGCAGCAAAAAAGCGCTGCAGGAAAAACCGCGGCAGTAACGCATTGTAGTTTTTCCCGCCGTGCTTTTCACAGAAGGTCTGCAGAGGTTTCCTCTGTGGACTTTCTGCTTCCATTATACCTATAGGGGAACCATCCGTGTTTCCATAGGTATAATTGACATACTGCGATTTCCAAAACTGCACGTATTTTTTCACAATGTGTGGATGGGATTTGCTAGAATCCCATTCACTTTGCAGGAACTGTAAAATGCCGCATTTTTTTTCCTGTGGCATTTTCTCATCCCCAATTTGTGGTAAAATACGCACAGCGGACACACTGCGATTTCCAAAACAGTCGCGGTTTTGGAAACTGCAGCATACCTACGGAAACGCCGGTGGTTTCCCTGAAGCAGAAAGTTCACAGAGGAAACCTCTGAACTTTCTGTGCAAAGCACTGCGGGAAGAACCGCGATGCGTTGCCGCTGAGGTTTTTCCTGCAGCGCTTTATAGCTGCGGGACGCTACATGAGGCCTTAGCTTTAAGTAGTTTTCCAGCTCATTTTTATTGATGATCATCAATAAGAGATAAGTGATTCCCCATTGACCAGCTGTATGAAGGGTCCCTGGCACTGTTTATATCACACACTGTCTGTTTATAGTGACCGTGTGATGTAATTATAGCCTTGTCACATAGACGTGTATAGGATGAGGCTGTAGTTACATTACATGGCCGCTATGAATTGAATGACACTATGTAAACAGAGAAGGGGTCACAGCGCTTACACAGGTACCACGGTTCATTCAAACAGCTGATCCTGGGGGTCTCGGGTTTTGGAACTCCACTAATTTTTTTTTTTTAACTTCTGTTTAACTTTTAATTAGGAAACACCTGGGGCATTATTAATAAGGGGCACTATTTAAAGGGGTTACACAGGGAAGTTATTCATTTAAAGATGCACTTGGGGGTATTATTCATTATTTGTGTGCAGGTAAGGACAATGTGAGTCAGGTGCCTGGAAAAGTAAGGAGCCAAAGATGTCTGTGCTGCAAACTTTACAGAGCCTGGAAGAAGTGGTCATGGCGGTCCAGATGAAAGAGACTTGGACATGTTCGCCCCCCCCCCCCGTGCTGAACCCCTAGCTATGCCTACTGTGTGGAGGGGCCGCTATGGGACGTTATACAGTTTGGAGGGGCCATTATGGGGTTATGGGGAATGCGGTTTGTGCGGCGGGGGGGGGGGCATATCAAATGTTCGCCTTGGGCCCAGCCATTCCTAGTTACGCCACTGTACTGTGCCATGAAATGTTATCACAGAATACAACAAAAGCCATTAAAAAAGTTGAGTTAACACTCTTTGCTACTGTGTAGTTAGCATGATATTTGTAATGTTAATATTTACTACTATACATGCTGTAAGTTCTTCAATAACAGGACATGAAAGATTTTTGTATAAAAAAGAATTCACATTTAAACCCATTCTAGTTAAATATATATCTTAAAAATCCCATTTTGTCTCCTAAGATAAAAAAAAAATCCCTGTTGCTGTCCTATATTGTCACCTAATGCCTCTGTTCTGGGAATCTTACGGCATACAGGATACTCCTTCCTATAGAATAAAATTGTGCAATTGGTCAAGTTGACATATCATGATTTATTTCTATATCTATGTTGTCTTTTACAGAGATTGCTTTATTTTTAGTTGAACAAACAATTAGTCCACTACTGAAGGAAAGTAGTGGAAGAGAATAAACCAAATGTAGGATTTATTTGACATTAGACACTAAAATTCCACAGTTTTACTCATTTTCACCTTTCAGATACTCTCGGCATTTACTAATGGACTCTATGAGCTCACGCACAGTACATTTTTACTTTTCATTACTACTTCTGGGTTACTTCTCATAGACTTCTGTGGTGCCCTACTGAACTTTTGTATACAGTCAATGTCATACACTTTAAAGTTTTTTTCTGTTGGATTACTAGGGATTAAAAGCTAATCTTAATAATGGAATGTTAATAATGGAATGTTAATGACAATAATGGAATAATAATAATGAATAATAATAATGGAATGTTAATGGAATGTTAATTATCAATATGTATTTTTTGTGCTAATTAAAACCATATACTTGTTTCTAGTATGTTTCTAGTATATTTTCTGATTACAAATACTTTATTCTATTTTTCTCTGAATGATTATAGGGATAGCCATCTTGTATGAGCTGTTAACAGCAGTCAAAGATATGCTTTACAGCAGCCACATGGACTAGTAGACAGGAAATATTTATTGACTTTTATGAGAGAGTGTTGTGGGCATGCACTATGATCTGTGCAGATGTGGCTTTGCAGGAGAGAGGAGGCAAGATGTAGATAAATAGATTGCCTATTGTAAAAGATGTAATCCTGTGTTATCTATATCTAGGCGATAGATTTCATTGAAATCCTGTCTGTGATCATAATGAGATGACTGCTATAGTAGTTCCAGAACAGATATGTCACTCAGTTGTAAGGCTCAGTGGCTTACAACTGAGTCCAACAAGTTCAGCTCTTTACATCATTTAAAAGCTGCTGCTCCGCTGATTCTGGCACAAATGGAATTTGTTCTCTAGCCCCCCCCCCCATTACTGAGCAATCAATGCTATTATCTTTGGTGTCTGTTTTGCTATTTAGGCTCAGTACTGTCATGAGGGTGGTGTCAGGCAGGAGCAGGCAAGGGGTGTGATTCTGAGTTCTGACACTGGTTACCTCTGATTGGATATTTGAATCACTACCCCTGCCTGACACTGCCCTTCTGACATTACAGAGCTTAAATAGCACATCAGGCACCAAAAATACCTGTGCTTGTTTCTTGGGAATGGTGGAAGGTAGAGAGAAAATTTCAACAGCGCTGGAATCAATGCACCTGTGAAATCCTGCATTTTTTCACTCTTTCCCTTGCATCTGTATTGATAGCTGTTCCTGCCCCTCACTGAATGTTACTGTTATCCACTCTTTTGTGGCCTGCAACTGTATCTTGTGACCAGCAATGAAAGTCTCCAGCACCTTATGTGCAGACAGGAAATCAGTTTCTCAATTCATTCATATGAAACTCACATTAAGGCTCCCATAGAAACTGATGGAGAAAAAGTGTCTTTGTAACAGACAAAAGAATAAAGATTTTTGTGGGAGTTCTACTTTAATAAAGAAATACCTTTATTCCATGCTGTGTGTATAGCTGTGTATTCAAATGGCTACATTTCATTTAAGCTTCAATTTATCATTGTGTTTGTGTTCTCCTTTTCCTTTTTGTTGCTGTAAAATGTTACATCTGAGACAGCAATGCAGATCTTGTTTTCTATTCTCAAGCTGGATAAGCAGTTATATGCCAAGAGTTCATATTGCAATTTTGTCCTTATGACTGAGGCCAAGTGAATGCCAACTGAATTGCCATTTCATAGCTCTGATAATGGTTAGTTTTTAATGCTTTGCTGCCATGAGCTGTCTCCAGAGAGTATGAACCAATAGTAGCATGTGTTTTATTATTTGTGGACAATTACATAATAAACAATTGTTTTGGCCTGCTATTTTTCAAAAGCTAAGTCACTTGCCATTAGCAATGAAAAGCAATTTAAGGTTCATTATTTCACAGTAGATCCATTATTGTAATGTGCTGTAATATTTATTTTTTTACAAGATGTGGGGTAATGGGAGGGCAAAACTAATAACTTGGAGATAATAAAGCATGTTCTCTGTGGCATCCAAGCAACATATATAAACAGTCCTTTCTAGTGTATGCAATAATGACAAGAATCTCATCATACAATAGAAAAATGATCATCACAGAAAGCACTGAGTGTTAAATTAATGTTAGAAGTAGAATTTTGCAATACCTCTGAGTACCAAAATATACCTTTAAGACAGGATGAGCACTTGTGGCATCCCTTCCTTGCTACTTTTCATTTATGTTTTTTAGGGTAAATTAAATTCTGTGCAGAATGTACATCAAGGGACTCATTGAAACGACTAAGCAGAGAGATGGTTTATTGAGATACAGTAAAATATCAATAACAATTTTAAAGAGTTTCTTATATGGTTGTAATGTGGCCTTTTATCAGGACTTTACTATATTTAGGCTCATCTTATATGGATAATCAAATCGACCGGTCCAAAGTTGAGATTCATAAGAGCTTATTAACATAGAAACTGCTGGAGCAGTCTGCAGATCAATGCTGCTTAGTGCAGATCTGGTAAATAAACAAAAAAGAGAAAAGGGTCATAGAGACTGAAGTCGAGCATATGATTATTCTATTAAGGCTGGGGCCCCATGTTGTGAAAACATTGAAATTTTATCACAGTGGAAATGCCACAGCAAAAACCACAGCGTTTTACAGTACCTGCAAAGTGGATGGGATTCTGGCTAATCAGAAAAATATCCGCAGCGGAAATGCTGCAATTTCAAAAATCGTACTGTTTTTGTAAATCACAGCATGCCAATTGTACCTATGGAAATGCTGACTTTTTTCGTATAGATATAATAAGGACAGAAAGTCCACAGAGGAAAACTCTGCAGACATTCTGCAGAATTGCCCTGCAGAAAACAATGCGATGCGTTTCCGCCGCAAACTTTTCCACAGCGCTTTTTCGCTGCGGCTCGCTATGTGGGGCCTTAGCCTAAAAAAAAACTAATGAGAATGCAACAAAACCTTGTAAAAGTATACTACTTTGTAGCCAGATCTCATGTTTACCACTCAGAGGAAATGCAGGATTACATGACATTATGTAACAACATGACACCCATTTTACCAATTAGGGTGACAATATAAGACATACTCACACAGGGGGAGGTCATACTTTATGTAAAAGGGTTGCATATTACAAAACTTTGCTGGATCTATTTTTTTTGGTTAAAACCAAGTATGTTATACTGTACCTACCAGTCAATAAGCTGCCACTCCATGCTACGATGGGGTTAATCTGTACCATTTTATACAGATGTAACCATTTTTAACTGGACAGCTAAGTTAAGTATAGAGTTAAGTAAACAATTGCAGCCATCTTTATCTTGAAGTTTTTCAGTTGCTTTTAATGACTTTCGGTGTGTGATATCTCTTCAGATTTAGGTTAAAAAAGGCTACATCTGTATATAATCAGAGTTTTCTTTCAAACATAGAAATCACAATGGCAAATAGATATCAACCATGTGATATCTTAGTAAAAACTAGCCTTTGAGGACCAATATATATTTGTGATACCGACAACATCGACTTTAGAGAACGCACTACATTTTTATTGTTACAGTATGTAGGTAATTGCTCTATCCAGAGACCACTTAATGAAGAACTTTCTTTGTTCCTGCAGAACATATGTGGAGTAAGTTAAGAAATATCTATACCTGACAAGCAAAAAGAGGCTCTGTAGGGTCAATTAAACCCATTGTCCACTCATTTTCTGTTACCTTGACAGAGAGAGAAATTTAGCGGTGAATGCTCTGTTTTTACTTTTTATTGTGTTTGTTGGTGGTCTCTACCACCACATCATAGTCTAAGAAACTGTTTATGCTGCTGTTGTGTTCTATTTCCATCATGTTCTTATGTTTTTGAGGACAATAATGTCCTAGTATGCACTACTAATGTTGCTGCTACAGATACCACAAACCCAACAGAAAACTGAATTACAGGTGGGTCCACATGCAAATCTTAGGATAGTTAGCATATCACTTTGTGATATCAGATTGCTTTTAGAAAAGCTGCCAAACTTGTGGTACACATATCTAGACATAACCAACTAAGAAGAAGGGTAAGGAAGTACGCAACTCTACCATACTATCGAGTTTTGGAATAAATATCACCATATAAACTGGTAACATGGATGGCCTGACAGCATTGTTGAACAGAGTTTGAGGCTAAGGCCCCACGTAGCATCCTGCAGCAAAAGGAGCTGCAGGAAAAAACGCTTCACGGTTTTTCCTGCAGCGCTTTTCACAGAAAGTTTGCAGTTTCCTCTGTGGACTTTCTGCTTCAATTATACCTATAGGGAAACCTCCGGCATTTCCGTAGGTAAAATTGACATGCTGTGATTTCCAAATCCGCAACAGTTTCTGCAGCGTGTCTGCAGCGTGTATTTTCCCACACTGTGCGGATGGGATTTGCTAGAATCCCATCCACTACACAGTGACTGTAAAACGCTGCGTTTTTTTCCGCTCCGTTTCCGCCACGTGGGCCCCCGGCCTAAAATAGTACTTTAGTGCAAGGCATCTATATATCACTTTTTTTTTAATGCTGTCCAATTTGCCAGCTAATTGGTGTGGGGTATTTTTCTATGATATCTGTATGCCCTACTAATATTTCTAAATAGGGATTGGGTTGCTAAGTTGCCATTTTTCACTTTTGCATTTTCATTATTTACTCACTGCCTTACAAAAGCCATACCTCTTTTTATTTTTCCATTCAGAGAGCTATACAAGGGTTTGTTTTTTTGTGGAACTAAATATATATGCACAAACTGCACTATTTAATATTCTGTACATTTTACTGAGAATCTTTACACAATGGGTTGGAATTTGGGGGAAAAAACATAGCTGTGACATTTTCTTAAAGGTTTTGTTTTTATAGTATTCACTGTGCAATAAAAATTAAATGCTACCTTTATTTTGTGGGTGATTATGATCATGACAGTTAATTTATATAGGCTGTGGTGTGACAGGTGACAACTTTAAAGACCAAACATCCCCTGTACATGTAAAGCAGATATTAGCAAGGGGTTAATTCCAAGAAAATATTTTGTTTTGGAAGAAAGTTCCACATCATTTGGCATTAGTGTTCAATAGTTGAATCGTACAAAAGGTTGAGTTTTCAGTAAAAATGTTATGGGTTTCGGATTATCAGCGTAACAAGAATTACATGTGTAAAATGCTTTTCAAAAGAGTGAACTATTGTGTTGGTCACACTGTAACCATGAGAACAAAAAGAATTATAGGAATTGAACTATATAATATTGTTAGTCTGTGAACATCACATCTCAAGTACGAATCATCATTTGCAGTGTTATTGTGCCAATTGTTAAAAAATGCATTTAAAAACAATGTTTTTAGGAAAATTACAATGAAAATAGGTAATTGAGGCCACATAAAAAGTAGACAAGACAATTGAAATCATAAAGTCAATACAAAGTATTTTTGTAATTCTATCATAACCTTCAATACGACCTATGACAGTAGCTAGACACATGAATAAAATAAATAATTAACATGTTGCAGTCTTGTTTGTAGATACAGATAGAAGGAATTGTTCTACAATCTCAAAAGGTTGTGCAACTTTTTTCCCCCACAAAATAATATAATCAATGCAACAAAACATCACAAAACATGACAAAGCCATGGAAGAAAATAATAACATTAAAAGCTGATAGATTAGATGAGTTTTATATTTTGTTTTTTATGTGTCATAAATAATCCATCATTGTGATACCCTCATTGCTCCAAAGAGCTCATTTTCATATAGACAAAATAGCAATATCTCGGCAGAGGCACCGATTCACAAGGAGAAAACACCATTTGATTCAGGTGTCCCTAACCTATCTATGTGATGGGCTGATATGCAAAAAATTATTTTGTAATTCAATTGTAAATAGTGGTAAGTAAAAGCTAAATGGATGATGAGAAATGTAAATCAATAATATTAAACAGAATTTTAAAAGACATGTACCTATGGGACCAACAAGTTTTTCTCATATCTTGGACAACTTTTTTTTACCCAATCATCCAATATTTTTACTGTACATTTATTAATTTAGGGCCGGTTCACATCTGTGGAAACCACACGAACCCCATTATAGTCTATTGGGTCCGCAGGTTTCCTTATGTAAACCGCTTCTCTCTGCGTATAGGTTTCTGTTCGGGGGGGTCCCCAAGCGGACTCCCCTGTACGGAAACTGAATGCAGATGTGAACCAGCCCTTAACAGTTTTGGATATGCCTACATTGGGAAACTATCAACATTTTATTGTCAGATATTGACATATTATTGGTAATGCAGTGTCATTTTTTTTATTTTATTTAGAAATAACCTGGATTTTATACAATTTATAGTATTAGCTACACTTCTTTGGTTCTCTTTTTAAATATCACATACACTTATTATCATTCAGAAGCAAGAGTGTCCTATATCCTAGATTTACTTCATGAGTCAGGCACTTTTCAAAAAAGATTCAAGTCAGCCAATTTTAGATGCTGATTTCCTAAAAACTCTCGGACATATAGTTCTTATTCCTAACTAAAATTGCAGAGAAACTTTAAGCCTCTTCTGCCCATTATATGCAGATTATAATTAATAGTCTTACCTTGTTTCTAAAACCATGACATATTTTTTATTATATGCTTTATTATATACTTGTATGTTATATAGAGACAAATCAGTATAACAACATAGTGGTGTTTAATCACTGAATACTTATCCACTTTAAAGCAGAAAATACCTTGCAGTGATATGAAGTAAGTTTAATAAGATAGTTATTCTATAGGCTGATTCTCCAAAGACTTAATATTCATTCATTAATATTGATTGTTAACTTGGAAAAAAAACCTGACTTCCATCTGCAAGCTGGTTTCTCCAAACCTATCACCCACTGATCTAGAGAACAAAACAGATTTGTCATCTGTGGACTTGTTCGTCTACAACCTTGCAACTGTCTCTGTCTGACCTAGAAATAAAATTTTTGAGACTGATTTACAGGAGATCTAGAAGAGCTCCCTTCTGCCCTAAGTCTAAAATATGGAAATAGAAGATCCAATAGGTAATAAAAATAGGATGGTAGAGCTGTAACACATTTTCTGAACTGTAACAGTGAATTATTTGCCCTTGTGACATGTGGTATGTTGGTAACATCACTATGATGCTTAAAGAGCGAATTAGTAAACATGGGTCCAGTATTACATCTGGTTATATGAAACATGATGTCTCCAGACACTGTGCTCAACACAACAAATGTGATGAAACTTGACTAAGAGTAATTTCCCTAGAAAAAGTCCCCAAAGATAGGGGTTTGAGATTATTAGCTAGACTCAAGATGTACTGACAGCCCCACTTCCAGCAGATGCATCATGTCTGGAGCGCATGCGCACTCTGATGGTTGTGGCGACATCATGAAGCATGATGATACTAGAGGTGGGGATCTTTCCGCTTCTGGTAGATGGACCACAGCTGGAGCATATGCCTGAGGGCAACTGCTACTGGCAGTGATTGGAGAATGGCTGATGGCTCAGGGAGGTAAGATTTAAAAAAAGAGTTGGTGAGTGATAGTTTTTATTGTTTGCTCCTGATAAGCTGGAGTGTGTAATAACATAGAACAGCATTTGGAGGATTTAGTTCCTTTTCGTTGATGGAGGAAGATCTTTTATGTGGAGGAGTGTTGTGACTCAGTTGGAGGATTTGCGGGGTTTGGGGAGGATCATTGCTCCCTCCCCTTATCCCCCGAGGTGATTGCTGAGTTCTGGTTGCTAATAAACTACTGCTGAAGAGCTTCCTACACACCGAATGCACTCTCCTTGATTATATCTTTTTTTTTTTTTATTGTTGGTATTTTTGGCAGTGCAGTTTTAGGGAGCAAACATGCTACTCAGATAGCACTGAGAAGAGTGATATATAGGTTGTAGAAAGTTTTCTTTAAACAACTGTACAAATTTAGTCGACTTACTGTACTTAAAGTAGTAACGTATAAAACAAAAGAGGTAGAGAACATAAATGTAAACATTTCTTTCCATTTATTCTTAAGGTGTGTTTATCTTTTCAGAACCCGTTGAATGTGAAGCAATTAAATCTTCAAACCAAATCTACATTGTCTTAAAATCAGAAACAAATTCAGCATTTGTCTCTGCTATAAATAGCTTACTGCAGAAAACAAAATATGATTTGCAAATGCACATGTTGATTTGATGAAACAATTATGTCCTTTCTCAGGAAAACTAGCATGTTGTCATTTTTCTCTACTGGAGCAGAAACAAACCTGAATTTGAATCAGTCATTTCTTCCTCTCTTTTTATCTCTCACATTCATCTTTCGCACAAAGAACCATTTCTTTTCCTACCTACATACCAATTATTATAACAAGCTCAGCTTTTGTCTCCTTTCCCTTTTCCCTCTAGAGAAACATAATAGACAAAGTAACTCTCTGTAGCTTTTTTGTACCATATTCAATTTGCTAAAGAGGAAGTTTTTGAATTTTTCATTCATAGTAGTGCACAAGGCTAAGACCTTTATACATAACAATAATTGTGTGGCCATATAACATAAATAATGTGCACAGTCTTTTTCAACATTAGTTTTCTCACTGTAATGATATTGCAAAGATTGCTCCCTATGTATGTTAAACAGTACTTACATAATTGTAGCTTTCAATTTTGGACTACAGATGCTGACCTTAACCAGATGGAAATCGTGAGTTGCTCCTATATAAAAATAGCAACAGCATGTAACTCTGGCCGGGGCACGATGAAGCACGTCTGGTGGGAATGCACACTCTTACGCCCCTTCTGGTCAGAAGTCCGTCATATAATTAGGACGGTTACAGGCATTTCTTTAGATGATGACCCTGCCCCCCTTCTTCTTTCCATCTTCCCATGTAAATATGAGAAACACACCCGCAAATTGATAGGCTTCATGCTCGTGGCCGCAAGGTCTGTGATTCCTAGACTATGGAAGTCTCAGACGCCCCTTCTCTGGTGTCCTGGCTTAAGGAGGTTTTGCTCATTCGTAGTATGTAAAATATGCTGGCTGCGACAGGATGACAGGATCCATCAACAAACATGGCTCCTTTGGAATCATTTTTACCACTCTAATGAATTTCAGTCTGCCTTCCCCTCTATATCCCCCAACAGGGACCTCCCCTCCCTCCTGACCTCTTCCAATCTTTTGTTATAATAATGTAGTTTTGTTTTGATTTTACTCCGCATTTTATTGAATTCTGTGTTCAGCTCTGCTGCAACAGAGCCTATGTTATTCACCCCTAATCTACTCCATTGATCTCTTCTCATCTCCTATCCCCATGCCTTCCTCCCCTCCCCATCCTTGAACTTCCCTGATCATTTTGTTGTTTGTACTGTTTTATCTCTGTCAATATGAAAAGTGAATTCTTTGTTCGGCCCTGCTGTGACAGAGCTCATGTTATACCCCTCTAATTTGCTCCATTTGTCACTTCTCAACCCCTATCTCCATCCCCTCCCTCCCTTCCTCGCCCATGAGCTTCCCGCATCATAATGTTGTTTGAAATGTTTTATTTCTGTTTATATGCAAAAATTTAATAAAATCCTTAATGTAAAAAAAATAGCAACAGCAAAGACTTTTCAAAAAAGTTTTTTTATGGTATATGATCAGAATGGCAGGAAAGGCAACTGTATTTTTTTCTGTGTGCCAAAACAACATTTTAGCTTAAGAGGAGCTGGTGGGGTTCTCTTGGGTGAATAGAGAAGGGAGCACAAGCCATTCTTTCTTGGTCAGGATATTTAGAAACAAGACCAGGACAGTAAATTGAATCTTTGCTTCACAGATGTGCCTATTGTAAATCCTGTTATTTGGAACTTTTCATGACTATCGAGTTCCTGGTTATAAATATGGTGTTTGAAGGTAAGTACTATTTGAAGCATCTTACACTGTATTGTACTCTAATTTTTTTTTCATTGCACTTAAAGAAAAGACACAGCAAAATGTGTCAAGCAGCTGTTTGTTTTTGCATCCTTGTAATTGTACAGTACTAGTGTAGGTAAAGTAGTGTTTATTCTCTTTTATAAGATTACTTAGGGTACAGATGAGCTTACACACCAAAATATTCAAACCAAAGATGAACTATCAGTGGATTAAAAAGTTATTGTCAAGGACTGAACAGGTGTTTTCATTTGTACATTCCTTGTAAATGATGGAAAGGAAATCCCTCCTTGATGGCTAATAGGGCATCATTATATCAACTATTAAAAATATTACTGTGAACATTTGCATACTTTCAATGCCGATTTTATCAAATAATTAAATGCCAATAAATAAACTTCTCTGGTCCTTCCTATGGCCTCCTTCAGGTTCCAGGGTTTGTAGATGTATCCTTGTAATTATGCCCCTGATAATATTGATGCTTTGTCCTTTTTCTGGTTCATTTTTTATGTGAAATTTGACTTTCTCACTCTCACTTTTGTGTTTGTGAACTACAGTAGCTTTATACTACATTAAATGTTGAATGCTCCTTTATATGCCTCAACACCTGTATATGAATATGTGAATGTTAGATAAAATTTAAAGTTCAATGTATTTAAATCTGTGCAAATACATGCAAAACATAAAGATATATTGATTTACAAAAATCGGAAAATAAAGATTTCTGAATCCCATACTTCTTGATATATTCTTTCAGATAATGAAGTAGAAAAACCATCTACAGAAATGGTGCCATCCTAGTATATATTGTACAAAGTATAAAAGTAGAACTGTGGCATTAATTGGATAACAGTTGAGAGATTAACTGAGTAATGGTGTCTTATGACACTGATACAACATGTTTGAGAGGAAAGAACGCAATAGTGATTCATTGCTTTACTAACCCTGAAAAGCATCTTTGATTTTCATGTACTCCAGTAGAGACAGCTGCCCTTTTCAGTGCTGATCTTGTTTAATTCGGTAGACTTACTATGCTCTGTTCAGCACAGATAAATTTTCTGGAACAAGCCTTTTATAGATATAACTCAAATTAATTTCTTTGTATCTGCTGAAATAATTTGAATTTCCCAGAGTTCTTAAGCTATGAGAGAGAGAGGATCTGGAACTGCTTCCATTATAGTGAACAGAGGTAGTGATAAAGTTTTGTTCCTTGTCCAAACATTGGATTACCATGATGTATCTTCAAGGTTATTTCTTGTTGCAAACCTTGCAGTTTATTTTACCTTACATCAAAATATGAAGCATACAGAATATTATAAACACAATGTAAATAAATGTTATAATTGAAAAGAACCAGAAACTTAACATGAAAATTACATTGTATTTTATATAAATGTAGCAAAGTTTAAGATCACACTTTTAAACCCTTCCTGCCGGTGACATTTTTCAATTATTGTTTTTGACTCCCCACCTTCCAAACCCCATAACTTTTTAATTTTTCTGTTCACAGAGCCATGTGAGCGCTTAATGTTGGTGGGACAAATTGTTCTTCATAATGGTACAATGTACTGGGAAGCTGGAAAAAAATTCAGAATGGGGTACAATTGGAGAAAAAGTGCATTTGTGCAACTTTCTTACGGGCTTCATTTTTACTGCATTCACTCTACAGCCAAAATTATATGTCACCTATGTTTCAAAACAATTCTGCGGATACCACATTTATATAGTTTTATTTCTATTTTAACCGCTTAACAAAAATCTAAAACTTTGCAAAAAAAATTTTTTTATAAGTCACCATATTCTGACACCTGTAACTTTTTTTATATTTCCATGTACAGGGATGCATAGGGCATCTTTTTATGTGGAGCCAGGTGTGCTTTATAGTTATACCATTTTGAAGAATGTTTATTGCAACACATCGTGTTTTTTCCTGTAGCGCTTTTCATAGAAAGTCCACAGAGGTTTCCACCGCTGATTTTCGGTTTTAATTATGCCAATGTTTCCATAGGTATAATTGACATGCTGCAATTTCCAAAACTGCAATGGAAAATTTAAAACACGGCCAAACTGCGGCGTTTACGCCACGTGGGGCCCCCGGCCTTAATTGTCTTTCTTACAAGTATCTTCAGTGCTGCTTGAAAGTTTGTGATCCCTTCAGAATTTTTTATATTTCTGCAAAAATTTGATCTAAACTTACATTAGATTTTCACTTAAGTCCTAAAAGTAGAAAAAGAGAACCAAATGAAACAAATGGGTAAAACATATTACGCTTGTTCATTTATTTAAAGAAGAGAATTATTTAATATCACATATCTATGACTGACTGAAAAGTGTGTGAACCTTTAAGCTTGGTGGACAGTGTAGCTTTTTTTGTAATACTACAAATTGATTTTAATTATTTAGCTACAGCTGCAGTTCAATTGAATGCATTGATTGTTTGCAATCTTGTGTGCTGCAGTGGTCAACAAATAGTTAAAATCAATCAGTAGTGCTACAAAAAGTCACAGTGTAGCCTTAGCTTTAGGACTAGCAGATAATTTGAGGGTAAATTATAGTAAGGTGTTTTCAATCAAGGTGATGATGTTCCGGTGTTAGTGGGCGATCTGTGTTATTTAAAGAAAAGGGATCTATCTAAGGGTATGTTTACATCTGCACTCAGTGAGTGCTCTGGAATTCCGTTCCCCATTCCGCTTTAAAAAAAAGTTACAAAAACCATCTCTGAGGCTAAGGCCCCACATTGTGGAAATACAGCTTTTTGTTGCAGATTTTGCTGCAGTTTTTTGAGCCTAAGCCAGGAGTGGCTACAAAAGGAGTAGAAAATATAAAAATTACTTACGATGTTTCCTTTCTGTTTAATCCACTCCTGATTTTGGCTCAAAAAAACTGCAACTAAAGAGTGTGGAATTGCTAATCCAGTTAGACAGATTGTGTACATATGGAGGAAAATCAAGAGCATTAGTACCATCCCTAAGAGTGGTTGACCAACAAACATCACACCAAAAGCAAGACGTATAATAGTCTGCAAGGTCACAGAGGAACTCATGGTAACCTCTAAGCCACTAAAGGCCTTTCTCATATTAGCTAATGTTAATGTTCATGAATCCACTATCAGGAGTATAAAGAACAACAATAGTGGGCATGTCAGGACTGCAAGGAGAGAGAAGGAGCGGGCTCTCCCCAAAGTACACTGCTGCCTGTCTGCTAAAAATCACTTTGACTAGCCAGAAGGCTATTAGAACAATGTTTTGTGGACGGATGAGACCAAAATAGAGCTTTTTGGTTTAAATGAGAAGTGTTATGTTTGGAAAAAGGAAAAAAATCTCTAACCATCTGTAAGGCTAAGGCCGCACATAGCCTTCCACAGCAAAAAAGCACTGCGGGAAAAGCCCCGGTGGCAACGCATCACAGTTCTTCGCGCAGCGCTTTGCACAGAAAGTTTGCAGAGGTTTTCTCTGTGGACTTTCTGCTTCAATTATATCTATAGGGAAACTGCTGGTGTTTCCCTAGATATAATTGACATGCTGCGATTTCCAATGCAATACAACGGTTTTGGAAATCACCGCGTGTCCACACCGCATATTTTCCTGCACAGTGGAGATGGGATTCGCTAGAATCTCATCCACTTTGCTGTGACTGTAAAATGCCGCAGCGTTTTTCATGGTTTGAGCCTGTTTTGCTCCATCTGGACCAGGATGGCAGCAAAGTGTCAGGACATCTGTATTGTACATGAGCTGAATTTCAATAGAACATGGGCCATGCAGCCGGACAATGACTCTAAGCACATAAGTCGTTTCACCAAAGAATGGTTAAAAAAGAATAAAGTCAAAGTTTTGGAATGGCCAAGTCAAAGTCCTGACTATAATCCAATGCTGTGGAAGGACCTGAATTGAGCAGTTCGTGGGAGGAAATCTACCAAAGTAACAGAGTTTGAAGCTGTTTTGTACAGAAGAATGGACTAAAATTACTGCAAACCGATGCGCAGGACTAATCAACAATTATCAGAAGCATTTAGATTTCACAGGGGAGTCACATCAGATACCAAAAACAAAGGTTCACATAGTTTTGCCACTCAAAGCTGTGTGTTATTAGATAAATGACAAGTCTGATATTTTCTACTTGTTTCATTTGGTTCTCTTTACCTTTGTTTAGGACTTGTGTGAAAATCTGTTGTAGGTTTAGGTAAAATTTATGCAGAAATATAAAAATTCTGAAAGGTTCACAAACCACTGCAAGAATGTATTATAATTCTATGTGCTCCAGCATCTATCTGGTATACATCCAGGGGTGAACCTAGCTTCTGTGCTGCATAAGGCAACCTATAGAAAGGTGTAAAAAAATACCCGACAGGGCAATCTTTGGTTCCATGATGGGGTCCCCCTAATTGAAATTTTAAGCCATGCCCTACTATTTGCAGATCAAAAAATTCTCTTATTTGGCCAACACACAGTATAATGCCTCCTTTTCTGACCTCCTCATAGTACAACACCCTTTTTACTGGCCCCCACAGTGTATCATCCTCTTTTGGCCCAAAACAATATAACACCCCCTTTACTGACCCAGGATACTGCCCCATTTAATGACCCCGCACAATATAATGCCTCCTTTACTGGTCCCCACACAGTATATTTCCCTCTTTACTGGCTCCACACCGTATATTGCCCCCTTTTTTGGCCCCCACACAGATTTGACATGAATTTACCAAAAGTTTTGGGCTCAGCCCACACCCAAAACCTTTGGAGTTCATTAGCTACAAAGCACTATTATAATCTGGGGTCTCTTCAGACCCTGCTCTTGTCGCGTCTTTGCCTGCACTTCCCAATGAAAACTGAAACGACTTTTGGGTTTTCCTTGGCTGTAATCCATAATCATCAACATTAACATAAATAAACACTTGAAAAAGTTCACTATGTTTGTAATGACTCAATATAATATATGTATTTCACTTTTTCAATTGAATTACTAAAAAAAAATAACTTTTTGATGATATTCTAATTATTGAGATGCACTTGTATAGTAGTTTCTTAGTTGGTAGAAAATTAGTTTTTTTATGTTACCCATAGAACCCAATGAGAGTAAAATCTTTATATGGCTACTGATATGTAACTTTCTGTTACTACAGTGAATTCTGTGTGAATAGGGTTAGCTTGGATCAGCTTGGTGCTCCACTACTTATTACAATATGTTTGAAGTGTTTAAAAGGAATGTATCTCCAATTTTTTTTTCATTTATTTTTGTTTATTATTTAATAAAACAGATAATGAAATGTTATTCATTTTAAAAACTGTTTTTATTTATTAAATACGTTTAACTATTAAATTATACGTTTTCAAATCTGTAGATTTTTTTATTCTATTTTCTGTATATGATTATAGGGGCTGCCATCTTGCCTGAGCTTCTCCTCTGCTATGTTGAAAGTATTTAGTGATATACTTTACAGTATAGTCAAGGCAATAGACAGAAACAGCCTGGACTCAACTCATTGAAGTGTATAGGAGAGTTCTCTAGGCATGCTCCGTGCAGGAACAGGAGTAGATAAGCTGTGAACTCATATATTGTCAGTAGTGGATGCATAGATGGGTGTTATGTGGTGTTATCTACAGAAGAGTGATCTTCTTTTGTAGTCCTCTTGTGTCTGTGATGAAGTAATTGCTGCAAAAGAACCCATTAATTATTAGGGTTGATGGCCAGAGAGAATATTACAGGATAGAATGCTTTCTGATAAAAAAAATAAATATATAGATAGTGACATGGAAAATTTCAAAAAAATATGTATAAAAAATATTTAAAAATATGTTAGCATAAAAAAACTTTTTAAAAATAGATAATTTTCTAGTGACACATTACCTTTAATATGTGGTACTGTACTTTAGCAATGCTTTATTCTTACTTTATGATTAGTACATATATGTTAAGCAGTTGCTATGCCTTGGGCTATCACTAAAAGTGTTCTCAAGATGCTATTTAATTGAATCAAAAAAAAGGAAAAAATGGTGACATATAGTACTTATTTGTGTTCCATCTCTGCTCATTAGAAATATAAATATTTTGCACTCCTGTATTAGCTGATACAGTATGATTCTACATTGTAGCAACAAGTGTCTGTTATAGTCACTACATGTCACTCTCCACCTCTTCATGGTCTTCCTTATATCCTACATTAATATGAGACTGAATGTTCTAACATAAATGTAAAAGTACAAAAATTCATTCATTGTAGATACATCCATGGCAGTAGTATGAACTATAGACTGTGATACGTTAAAATACAAAGCATTTTTTTTAATTTTATTCTATCAGCTGTGTTGTTCACTGTGTTGTTCTATTATCATAGACTGCTAAGTTATGTGACCCTTTGAAATGTTGGAAGCATTTATCTATATGCTAGTATATATCTTTTCAGAAGGAAAATTTACAATGAATCTGAGAATATATTGAAATATTTTAAATACAAATGATTTCATGGAAGAAATATAATTTTTCCATAGCACATTGGAATGAAATGACTTAAAAGCTTTCAGTGAATGAGGGAAATGCTATATTTTTATTGCAACAAGCATGGCAAATTCTTTTATGTTTTATCTCAGTGTTACTGTAGTTATCTATTAGCCTTTGTTTGACAATCTACTATAGCAAAATTATTAGGCAGCAACTGCTTTTCACTGTGCAATTTGGCCTTCTGATTTCTCCATTTTTCAAAGACGTGCATCAGCCAGTGAGTGATTATCCTTTTCTTGTTGTGAAGATTATAATTTTCTGCATGTCTGGTGTAGCTAGTAAGGATAAAAGGATGTTTTCAAATCCATTTAAATGGAAAAAAATCACAGGAAAGTCGATTGTATGGAAATAAACAATGAGAAGATACATCTTAGCTTTTTTCTCACAACTATGAATAGATGACTAAAAATCTCTTTTGTGCCACTGTGAATTAGCAAGTGGGGATTTTTTTTAAATGGCGATTCCTTCATCATTAAATAGTCTTAAGGCTGGGAAAGTAGACTGCGTTTGTCAGTCACTTAAGTCATGCACATAAATGGGAATTTTTATGAAGCTTGAGGAGACTTTTAGCATTTATTTTTTATTTGCACTGTTAATGAGGTGTATCCTTCTTAAAGCTCTTATTTAAAGAATGATGGTAATTGTTTTGCCATCCTTGCAGGGTCTTTAAGGAAAGCTTTCCAGACAAGAAACAAAGAAAACAATTATCGGTGGTAATAAGAGGTCCATCTTGTATTCCAAAGACATCTTGCAAATGTCATGCTTTAAAACTCCTTTTTACAGCAATTCCTTAAGCTAGAACATTAAGGCCTTTCTTTAATTAGCAATAGTTTGACCTTACAATTGTTCAAGGAGTTTTAAACAGTAATAGCAGTAGCGATGACAAGTTCAATGAAGATTGGCCCGAGGAGGCTAAATATCAGTCATGTAAATCAATGTATACACACTCTCTGTTAAATTTATGTTTACTATATCTGCCTATACTTTTTGGTTAATTAATCTTTTGTTATCAATTACTCAGAGAATGGTTTAGTACTTAATTCTGCTGCTGTAGATGACAAAGATGGTTCATCCGAAGATAAATGAAAGCTAATATAAGAGATTTTTTTTTGTTTTGCATGAACTTCAGACAGTAGCCCAAGCCCATAGCCCATATTGTACTGGAGGTCCCAGTAGGAAAAGGTTAAGAAACCCTTGTCTGTGGCATTTTAGAAATGTCATGGAAAGGGATACCCTTATGAAATGTAGTAATAGTAATAATCATTATTATTTGCTTTTTAATGTTAACTTTATTGTAGGAAACCTGGTGGCTGAGTAGTTAACAGTTTTGCTTTGTGTCAAATCTAAGCAGTGAAAAATCTACAAGAATTGTCCATTTATTATGCATACTGAGATTAGCTTCCATTTTATAGAATTTTTCCAGAATGTAACAAGAGTTACAACAAGACCCATGTTGCTCCATAGCAAAGCTTAGCAGGAAAGATCATTATTATTATTTTGGCCTCCACAATGTACAGGCATAATGCAAACAGTAATGTTACTGTACAAAGATAATATTCACCTGTCAGGGACTTTACAAGCACAGGCATAATAAAGTGATGTCACAGTACAGGCTGCACAAAGTGATGTCACAGTGTAGGGATAATCAGGAACTTTACAGCACAGGCATAATAAAGCGATGTCACTATACAGATAATGTACACAGTGAAGTCACAGTACAGGGATAATCTACTCAAGGACTTTACAGCACAGGCATAATAAAGTGATGTCACAGTACATGGATAATGTAGATCTTTATATCATAGCATAGTAATATCTCACACAAAATAGGTGACCCTGCAGGTATAATGTATAATGTACAATCATGTGCCTAAACAGGAATAATACAAAAATGCTATGGGGAATACACACTGTAGGGGTACCCATGGGTTTCCATAGTTAAACCTAAAATGGGTCTGCATTTACTTTTCAATACCCCCTTTCATTATCCATACTCATCCCTTACATTTTAATGGAAATGGACCCCCTAGCAGCTGCTAGATTTGATACCCTGGTAGTTGTACCCATGGTGAATTTGCATATTTCTAAAATATACTTGAGAAATTAGATTGTGAACTCTTTAGCAAACAATGATTACTATGAGTCCATAAATATGATGAGAACTTGCACTGTATGTTGCTACTGAATATGATGATGCCTCTGTATAAATAAAGAGCAGTAAGAAAAAAATATTGGGAACATAGATGTAGCCAGTCGAGGACTCTTCATGTATCTTATAAACTATAATAAAATAAAAGTGATACGAAAGGCTGTAAATATGTTTTGCTTTTCTTTTAACTAGTATAATTTTGTGCCAACTTTTTTTTTATAATATATTGTCTCAGCAACCAGCTATAGTGGTACTAATTATATTTTCACTCAATTTTGAAGATTAAATCCAATCAGTTTTCCCTCCGAAGCAAGTATGTCGTTATGCATATGCAAAACTGGTCATATAATTTAATTACTTTTCTATCTAAATGAAAGATTCTTGTTTCAATTTAGAAATTCATTCTATTTTCTTTTCATCAAAACATTACATTTGCATGGTAGATACTTATCAAACCAGACTTTCTAAAGTATTCTGAAAAAGAGAAGGAAATGGACACTGTACATTACATTATCAATACCGAGAAAGAGCTATTTTATCAACTGATAATGAACACTGCTTTGTGAAGCTGAGATATCTGAAACTTTTCCTTGCACTACATTAGCATATATTGTAGATAACTGCTTTGATACCCTTTTTAAATACATTATGTAAAAATACAGTACTGTAGCCATTATATATTTTTTACAGGAAAGTCAGATTATTTTCTAACCATCTAAAGAAGGACATACACATAACCTCAAAATCACTGCAATGCAGGCTGAAATCTCACTACCTTATAGAGCGCCCTTTATTGTACATGACAAACATGAGATATGTGTTTTAATAGGACAATGGCGGAACAAGTCTACATTCCCTACCTCTTTTCTTTCTGTTACAAGTGCTTGATTTTGCAGCTCTATAGCCAACAAATATTTTACTTCTATGTCTCCATGGATAGTGTGGATTAAGATCGCTATCTATATCAATGTCCACTTCTGTACACACATAACTGTCACTAGTGACACGTAGGATGTGAACATGTACTAGATATGGAGAGAACGCCTCTGTGAAAATCCTGATGTAGGCAAGAGTAAGGGATATCATGTAAATATAGAAGCATATGAAAAGAAGGCATTGCTCCTGTAGGCTCAAGTAAGATAACTCAGCAAAGAGGAATAATATAAAAAATATTTTTCCAGTAAGCCCTGGACTATGAGCTTTTTGTTATGCTGGGTGGTGAAAAGGGACCACACATTCAAGGCTGGTAAAGCATGAGCAAGCACACAAGTTTTTTCTCTGAAGTTTAGTGTTCTAACAGAGACATGGTGTCAAATTACTGTGACAGTAATGTGTGTATATATGCATAAGCAGTACATTAACATAATACTATTATTATATAACATATAATTATATATATTATATAATAATATTTCAGCATGTAGGAAACAAAAGGATGATTGTCATCAGACTTTCTCAGTAGTTGCCCTATGGTTTGGGTTTGCAGCATCAAGCAATAATATCTCAAGTACAGAGTGATTATGTTAAAATGGTCCGATTTTCCATTTGTATGAAATGACTTTTTACTGTATATACAGTATGTCTTTTAAGAGGTCTATGGTAAGGGGTATAACAGGAAAGGTAACTATAGAAGAAAAAAGACCTCTACTATAGGTATGAATAATAAAGGTTATATACTGTATCTTGCTTCCTTGGTACTTGGAAACTTTAAGCAGTTGATCATGTAACACTTTAATGTTTAATTTGCAGTTTAACAGCTCCACAAATGCAGGGTGTAAATCTTTAACTGAAAAGCACAACAACAAGGATAATGACATGTAAAACATATGCAGCTTTATTTTATGACCTACTTAAAACTGATTCCAAAGTTTTAGTGACAAGTGCTGAAATTCACATAATGTAAGAGCTAGGCCTGCATAATGCTATAATTCAGTTTTTAGCATGTATGATATATATAATGTAGTATATATTAGATAGATAGATAGATAGATAGATAGATAGATAGATAGATAGATAGATAGGATGGATTGATTTATTTTGTACAATTATTGGAAATCGGTTGCATGTATCAGTGCCATAGAAACCATTTTAAAGTACTATATATTAAAAGGTTAGTGAGTGAGTCTTCAACTTCTATGTAAATAGTTTATGGTCAAAGTGCTGCTGTTCCTGCAGGGGTCTCAGCTGTTGAACACTTGCAGATCTAATATTGATTACCTATCCTAAGAATAGGCCATCGGCATTATAAACTGGATAACATTTGTGTGCATGGAACTCCCTCAATTACTTGGCATCAATGCCCTTGATAAATGGGCAGTTGACAAAAAATTTCAGTAGGATGTTTGCTACGCACTGAATTCTGCAAGTTCAGTATCTGACAATTAACAGTTTCAGGCAAATACTGTACCGTCTATTCACATGATTATTTATATGTCCTATATTACTAGTTTCTTCCAAGGAACTAGAAAGTCTTCAGCAGTGTTTCCAAAACTGTGAACTGCTGTAAAGAGTTTTCACTGCACTGATTTCTGACACAAAAGTAAATTACAAGTGACTGGTAGATGAATGAATGTAACCTCCTATTAGTTAAGCATAGAGACCTTTAGGGGTTGGTGAAAGGTGTGTTGTTTTAATATGGCCCTGGAGTCTGGCTGTCATTGTTATGTCTGTGCTTGCCTGTCACTATTATATTGGCACTGTGCCTTGCACTTATTATTAGTACAATGTGCCAAATTTATCAAGCCAAATTATAGATTTTTTGCATTTTTTGCCCAACTTTATTTCATCTATTAGCTGGCTTACTTTGTGCCAATATTTTGCACATTGTCTTATGTTAAGCCACACCCCTTTTCTGATAATCATTTTTTAAAAAGTGTATAAAGCATTCAATAAATGTGATACAAATGGCAAATGGTAAATTCAGGAGCATTTTGATTAGTAAATCTTGTCCAGTGAATCTAATTCTTTTGCTATATGCATATATTGTTATGTGTATCTAGGGGTGTACAGAAGAAGGGGGAGTTTAACAGTTAAAACTGCCCTCTTGCTGACCCTGCTAACTCTCTTGCACTCATTGGTTATAAATGGGATTCAGCAGTGAGCAGTAAGTATGCTTCTGAATACACACCACTCTGGTGGACTACCTGCCTCTTCTCTGCTGTTGGCACTGCTCTGATGGAGTTAGTGTGCATCGGTGCCAGAGCTAAGAAGTAAGGAGTGTCCTAAGAGTAGTATTAAGCATACTGGTTGCAATGGACAGTGTGGAGGCTGGGGTCTATATACTTTGTGGAGACAGAGGCAATATATTGTGTGGGAGCTGGGGGCCCTTATACTCTGTGATGGCTGGGGGACGTTGTACTGTGTGGATGTAAGAGACAGCCAATGTTGTCCTAAGCTTTATTTGTCTGTATAAATTGTTAATGTTGAATGTATTTCTGTGATTCTGTTCCTTTAAGACAGCAGCCATTGTAATTGTGACATGATGCTGGAGTGAGACCCCCCCTTTTATGTCAGCCTGCCTGTTCTGCAGACAGAGTGTGAGCAGAGAAGCAGGAAGTGACGAGACAGAGAGCAGCAGCCATCTTGGCAAGAGAGAAGACAGGTGTCTGTGCTGTGTTGAACTGGTGTGGATATTTTTCTGTACAGCTAAGCTGTATCTTGGTCCAGAGACAAACAGAGTGTAAAGAGACAACAGGTCTAGTGAGTCCACGTGAAAGGAACTGTGCTCAGTGGCTGATCAGTGAGACTGACATTGTGACTGTGTGTATATGGATACCACAGATAGAGACTCGCAGTGCTGTTGATGTACTGGACAGCACCTGCTAAATCCCGGCTTACATCCCAGCTCAGTGTATGGATTCGGCAGGACTGTCAGTGTGCTGGGTGGAATCTGCTGTTGGATTACATTGCATTCATTGGGTTTCCCTGTTAAAGAGGACTTCATTTCTCCCGAGATCCTGATAACAGTGAGGAGAGGACGCTTCACTATAAAAGAAAGGAACGACTTTGGGCCCCACCGCGCGCTTCTACGGACTGTAAGCGGTCCACCTGGACCACTGGGGAAAAGGGGGTGCACCCAAATGTGATGTCAGGGTCAGTTAGGGATAGTTTTGAGTATAGTGTTCATTCAGTGTCCATACTGCAGAAGTGGACAGAGTAAAAGTAGAAACCATTGCAGAATTTGCCTTGAAATTGTTCATGCTATATTGTATATTTTGCTTGTCTTTATCCCTGTCATTTTACCTTCAAATAGCCTTTATTAACTTATAGTAAATATATATTCTTTTCTTGAACTACCGCGTGTGCGTTCATTTCTGGTTGCGGAGTCCAAACCACCTGCCTTGCTCTCGGTTCACATGGAGACGGGGACAATATACTGTGTGGAGGCTGAAGGGCATTATACTATGTGAAAGCTGGATGCCATTTTTATTGTGTGGAGACTGGGGGCCATTATAATGTGTGTAGGTCAGGAGCAATATACTCTGTGGAGGTTGAGGGCCATCATACTGTATTGGGCTGGACTGAAGCATTATACTCTGTGGGGGCCATAAGGCGGCATTGCACTGTGCATAGGGAGTCTAAACATGAAATCCCTCCATTAACTGCCACCTCTGGAAATTAATTCATTTACATGCTTCTTTTCTCATTTCCTATCTGTACAGTTGAGAAGTTAAGGAAAAGCTGAAAAATGGTTTTATATATATAAATGTTTTTTTTTCTGCTACCTACTGTATGTAACATAAAGTATATATTAACACATTAAAGATAACAAATACGATTGCAAAATAAATGGAAAATAGTCATGCAATCTTAAAGAAACACTAATGAAATGTATCTTATGTATAATTGTACTTATTATTCATACAAAAAGGGTAAAGAATCCTCATTGTTTATATGAACAGAATGAAGAAAATTAGGTTAACAGCGTTTTACATTTACAAGTTTTAAGTATCTGAAGAAAGTTTAGAAAACAGTCGTATTACATCTCCAGTGGATGTTATAAATAATAGCAGTTGCCTCATTAACAACAGTTTTTCACCTTCATTAGATACTGCATAATTTATACATTTCACACCTGGGAGGATAATAAGTCACAATTACAATAGCATCTGAAGATATAGGAAACGCATGCTAATGAAGGTTACTCAGGCAGAAGATGAGCAGTCCTTATAGGTATACAGCTGTTAACTACTTCCTATTTATTGATTCATTTCTAGTCTATATGTCTTGTTTAGTATGCATGTCTATCTATCTATCTATCTATCTATTTATCTATCTATCTGTCTGTCTATATATACTACAATACAATATACCTACATTTTACCTGTGTTCAGTGAAACTACATCAAAGTGACTCTGACCTGATTGACCCAACTCTCCTTCTGTAGGCCAATAACAATTTTCTTGACAGCATCACTTTGCTGGGTTTTGACATGTCCAGCTCTGAGAAAAATTATATGTCATCTCAGTTTGATTACATCCTCCAGCTTATTTCCCATTTGTAGAGAAGTGGCTTTTGCTGCATGGGGCCTTCACTCTGTTTACCTATAATTGATTGCTTATAGTACCTTCTCTGACATTGGTACCTGTTGCTGGCTCTTTTCCAGGTCAACTGGCTGCAGGTACGTGTGAGGTTGTTACATATGACAGAGATAGTAGTCAACCCCGAAGGACCATAGCCCGACAAACTGCTCGCTGTGCATGTAGAAAAGGACAGATTGCCGGCACAACAAGAGCAAGGCCAGCCTGCGTAGATGGTAAGAATACTATGTAATGATTATTGTATTAGCTATATGTCTGCAAGCTTCTTGTGTGATAGCAGACTTGTTTCTGTGAAGCATTTGTAATACATACATGCAGAAGGCTATATGATACATGTATGCATTTCAAAACATTGAATTATGTTTCTCAGTGATGTGTATCAAAGCGCTGTTTTATAGCAGTACAGCTGAGGATAAAGATGTAAAAGAGCGAGCCAGACATTTAATGGAGCGTTCTAATATTCTTTGAATTCTGAATAACTGGACTCAAAACATTTTTGAATAATGCAATAAAATTGTAGCTTATGAGATGTACCCACTGCTACCCGATTAGTAGCTTAAAAAATGCATTTTGCTCCAATTCAGATTCAGAGTTTTAATGCCACCCTTAGGCTAATGTGGCTTCTCCTGCGTGAAAGCTAATGTTGTTGGAAAAAAAAGCACTTGCAGCATTGTTAGAATAGTATTTTTTTTTATTTATTTCTAGTATTTTGTCTCATTAAAATCATCACTGCATATGATTCACTGCCAAATAGTAGCAGCCTGGAGCCTCCTCACATACTTATCCTGAGAAGAAAATGTTTGTCTTTAGAGAAAAAAAAAAAAAACAATTTTGTGCGGCATAAACAAGTTCTAATTGTTTTACAGGTACTGTCATTTTAAGGGAAGCATCATTTTTAATACATGCAAACACAAATCTTCCCGAGGAAACTAAGCAGACTTTATGATCTTGCCATGGCAGAAGCCTGGTTTTGTCTCTGTTGCTTTTACCTTTATAGTCATATTAAAGTGAACCTACTTATACCATTGGTTTTCAAGTTAAAAAAAAAAAAAAACTAATTGTGGCATTTTTGTGATATGTTATTGTATTTGTTACACTACAGTCATAGTGATATAAATAATAATAAGCAGTTCCTAGTGAGATCAAGAATAATCATATATAGCTCTATTAAAACGAATGAGGTGGTTGGTATGTACATTATGTGGGACAACAGAAAGACATCATGGTCTTCTATGGAAAAGGATCAGCAAAGTCTTTTCAAAGGGGTTGCCCCATTAAAGACAACCCTGTTCAGAATGTGAATCACCCCAGGTCTGGCTACTGGTAACCTAGGCTGATCTTGGCAGGGAAAGCAGTGGCTATCTAGACATTGTAGTGGTTGCTATTGGCTATATGTAGTGGTACATAGTGGTTAGTCAGATGAATAGCCAGTCATGTGACATATTGTTGGCTTGAAAATGGGACATGCAGAGCTATCTGTTCTTTGGAAAATTTGCAATTGACCCAGCTTGTGACGCTTTGCTCATCTTTAATATCAAGATTCAAATCATTTGTTCTTCTTGTGAAGATCTAAATGGTAGGTACAATAAAATTACTGTGAAAATGCATAGAAATGCATGGTATAAGATAGGTCAGGTTGCCCTGTCCTCACATGGTTTCAGAATCATTCCTGTGGCTTAACACATTGGACAGGCCAAAGAATTTGCCTATTTCCCCTGCATGGAGCCTCACATCTGTCTTTTGTTTAGTATGAAAATTATAGCACAAAATTATTAAACTTGAAAATGTAACCCATCACAATACAATAAATCAGGTTTCTGCTTATATTACTTTCATCTACTTTTATAGTCTATTTTTTTGCCTGCCTCTTTAACTGTGCCCTACTAATGCGGTTACATTGCTGATCATGCAGCAGTCAGACTGCAGCAGTCAGGATCACACGGTGCAGTATTATTATTATTATTTATTTATTTATTTATATAGCACCATTAATTCCATGGTGCTTTACATTTGAGGGTTTACATACGGTACACAAAATATACAAAACAAATATAATACTAACAGTGACCAACTGGCACAGTGGGATACAGGGCTTACACTCTATGAGATTGTAATGCATCAGGGGTATAACTAGCATGATATAACGCTCCCTTTACTTTCTCCCACACAGTATAACACTCTCTTTACTGGCCCCCACACGGTACATCGTTCACTTTACTGTCTCACACATGGTATAATGCCCAATTTACTGGCCCCCCACACAATATAATATCCTCTTTTCTGGACCCACATGATCTCCCCCTTACCCACACAGTATACTGCCTCCTTTTTGGCCCTCCTTTACTAGCCTCCTAGTCCCATAGTGGCCCCTTCACACAGTATAATGTCGCATATTGGCCCCTTCACACAGTATAATGTCCAATAGCAGCCCTCCACATAGCATAATATCCCATATTGGCCCCTCCACACAGTATAATATCTTCCTGGGGCCCATTCCCACAGTATAATGTACCACAGTGGCTCTTCCACAAATTATCTTTTCCAATAGCGACCCCTCCACATATTATAAAGTCCCATATGGGCCCCTCCACACAGTATAATATCCCAAAGCGGACAGATTTTCCAAAAATTTTGGGTTCAGCCAAACCAAAAATTTTTGGGGTTTGTCAGCTGCTAATTATTATTATACTGTGGGGTCTCTTCAGACCCCAAAGTATAATGAGCAGAGGCCCAGAGGAGGTGATTAAATATATGCATTATGCATCATGACACTGGCATGAACCATGTGACTTCTGAGGCCCAATCTCAGAGGTCTCTGACGTCATACAAGAGGTCTGAAGACCCATGCCAAAGGCCAGGAGAGGTGATTAACACTGTTAGTTATGTTTCCTCACCTCCCCTGGGCTTCCAATCATTTATACTCTGGGGTGTGAAGAGACCCTAGACTATAATAACAGCAGTCCCATTTCGAATGTGTTCAGCCCAAACAAAACCAACAGGTGAACCTCACGAGATGAGTCTTGCAAATACTCCCTGTGCTGCGGTCCTGTTTACCCATCCCCGTTCCTGCCCACAGCTGCCTACTCTTCCCCTTCCGCCTCCAGCAGGTCCTGTTTGCTTCTCTGAATATTGTGTTCGATGTTATATGGGCAACACACAGACCACCTGGAGGGCTGAAGGGGAAGCAGAGATAGCCGTAGGCAGGAACGGGAATTGGTAGGTAAATAGCGGCCGTTACCTGCTTGAGTAATCCTATTACAAAAAAGGTAAAAAAAAAAGCAGCAGAGAGCTGACCGGGCCTACTAAGGTCGTGGGCCCCTTGCTACTATGGCGGTAGTTCTGCCAGTGCATCTTATAGCCAAAACATGAGGATAGAAAAAGGAAGAAAAGTACAAGACTTTTACTTTTGCATTCTTTAGGATCGATATTTAATTGCACCGAAATCTGCCTTGTGTGAACCTGGTATTAAATTATATATTCTTAAAGGTAATTTATAATGAGCATTATGATTAGAAATAAAAATGGAAATGAACCCCAATGCAAATCAAGAATAACCTTTCTTGAGTGCACATTGTATCTATTACATGAGTCTAAAATTATTCTATGCAAATATATACAAGCTACGTTTTATGGCAGATGCTTCTATTAGGGTCAAGTATGAAATGTCAGTATTGTAGAACGAGTCGTAATTCCACAGTCAATGATGTTAGTGCTTAACTCCATATGTATGAAATAAGTGCTAAATCTAATTCACCTTCTGACAGCAGCAATTTTTCTCCTATGACCTACGAGAGGTTGTAGCTGTTATATGGCATACCTTTATTCTGTATGTAAAGGCATATGTGATAGAGTAGGTGGCTGTTTACATATCTTTACCATTACAAAAGACTTTAGTTGTCTTACAGCAGTATTTCACATACATATTAAAGTCTATTTAACTAAGCTGAGTGCAGGCTGTATGAGATATACCCAGTTGGTTACATCTCTTAAGCTCCTTTATGTATGCGTATTACACACTTCACAGGTACCTGACACTGGAATTATATTGTTAATATATGACCCTTTATGTGCACAATTCACCTCCACACAGCCGAGATCTTCAAGACTGCGGACTAGCACATGTTTCGCAGCTTTAAAGAGTGCTTTAAATTCTCCTTGTGATGCTTTTAGTATAACTGTTACTTTATATGTGTATGCAAAATTAATAGATTACCTTAACAAATTTAAAATTCCATTGCTAATATCTTACATGTACAGTCAAATACATGGCATGGTTTTGTGTCCTTACCTGATCATCTGACAAAACCATTCTTTAGTTCTTTATTCTTTTGACTACACAAAGCAACATACATAAATACATAAAAAGAATAAAGTCATAATCATTTTTGTAAGCTCTACCACCCACCCACAATCCACCTTTGATCTGGAACAGAGAGAAGAGAAATAAAGAGAAATAAAATAAAAATTAAGAATATACAATTAAGAATATATATATTTTTTTAGAAAACTAAATCCCAGTTTCTTCTTGGTATCAGTCAAAAACTTTTGAGTTTTTGTAGAATGTTCTATTCTTGGCAATAAAGCTATTCATATGTTATATTATTATTTATGGCACTTAAAAAAGTTAAAGGGGTTGTGTATCATTAGAAAATATGACTGACTGCATCTCAGTCTCATTCATTTCAATGGGACTAAGCTGTAGCATTGGCATGTGACCAAATGACATCAAGTCACTTCCTGAAAAGAAGACAGTAGCCATGTTTTATAATCCTGCATATCCCCTTAGGGCTAAAGCCCCTTGGCTGCGAAAAAGACTGCGGCATAAACACATTGCGTTTTTTTCCAGGTTTTTTTTTACAGAAAGTCCGCAGAGTTTTCCTCTGTGGGCTTTCTGCACTTATTATACCTACAGAAACGCCAGCATCTCTGTAGGTATAATTGACATGCTGTGATTTTCAAAAAAGCAAGCGTTTTTGAAATCACAGCTTTTCCACTGCGGAATTTTTTTCTGCAATGTGTAGATGGGATTAGCGAGAATCCCATCCACTTTGCAGGTACTGTAGAACGCAGCGTTTTTGCAACATGGGTCCCCGGCCAAGGAGCTGTTTCAAATCCAATTACGTAAATGTATCTTGTGAGCAATGAGAAGAGTTTTTGAAAAAGCCATCTTGGTTTATTTATTTCCTGTTATTTTGTAGATGTCAACCGCAAAGTTGGAACTAAAGGAATATGCATATGAAAAATCTGATATATAATCTGTCTAAAGCTGTCCAATATTGTTTTAGTTGTAGACATTTGCAAAAAGGATGTATAAATTCCCCTTTCTAATTTCACATTTGACATACTACAAATTTCAACGAGGTCGATGCAAAATGATAAATTGGGTAATACAATGAGCTAAATTTAAAACAGTCTCCTAAACCATTTTAACATATATTTTCCCATTGATTGCTATAGATAACATATATATAGATATATATCTATATATATATATAGATATATATATATATTACTTTTGATACATAACATTGTCCATAGGAGTTGTCCAATTGAGTAGCTAAGGTCTAGAACATTTATAGCTCCCATATCATGGCATTCTATGTGTTGTTGTACATGAATCTGTTTATTCACTGACAATTAGAAAATATGAGCCCCAAGAGTCACTTCGCTAATTTACTCAGTACACTCAGGACTCAATACTACTATTTTCTTCTGTGACCTATTGGGTGAATAATATATGCTTTATTGATCACTGCTGTCACATCTAAAGGAAGGCAGGGCATAGCGGCCATGGAAAAAGAACTAATAGAAAACATTCAGCTAGTTCAGCAAAAACAGACAGCAGGTATATGTACATTCTTACTTTTCTAATCCTAATTTACAGTGCAGGGATTGTTTTCATTGGATTTAATAGAAATGTGGAAGGAAATTCATCACACTGGAATTGCTCAATAAATGCTTGTATAGTTTACTCATTATGTGCAAGGGAAATGTTAGGGTCAAATATTGATTTATTCAAAGAAAAACACTATTTCATACCTATTTGACCTCTACAAATGTTATTCTACCGCAGGTCTATTTTTGTAGCTGCATTTGACTCAGAACAAAAAGACAGATTTATGGTGATATAGTAAGACGTGTATACATCAAGTTACTAAGAAACAGGCAGTCTCTTTTACATGAAAGTGTACTATGCTAAGTGATGAATTGCACATCAATTTAGAACAATACACACATTTTTATTAAATCCATGAAAGGGAACCTGTCACTATAAAAATGTTCTCACAATCATGTTGTAGAGCAAGAGGAACAGATTTTTATATTGTATTGGTATCAGTACAAGACTTTTAATTTAGATTGTGAGCCCTATATGGGACACTGACTGAGAATGTCTGAAAGTGCTGTGGAATATGTTGGCACTATTCAAGTAAGCAAAATAAAACAAAATGCAAAAAACAAAACTTATGTAACATCCTTACCTGTCTAGGCTTTAGCACCATCCTCTGGGCGCACGCTGCAGCACAGGAGGCGTGTCCGGTTGTGAATCCTTCCTTTGGGTTTTTCTTGTATTGTCTGAACACTGTCCTATTCCCTCACCTCCTTAATTGATTTTCTGCCACACCCGTCTCCTTCATCTTGCCTTCCCTCTGCTCCACTAAGAGTTAACCTTAGCTTACCTGTGTGATTGACAGCCTATCCTCCTATCAAGTCTGGGGTGGGTTCTTCCTCCCTATTTATTGTTTCTTCACATTCCCATTGGTGCCTGCTATTGCCTTGCGCGTACTGGCTATACTCCTTGTTCTTTGTTACCCGTTCTTCTGATTTCCTGACCACTGGCTTACCTTTGACATCTCTCTTGGATTGTGATTTTGTACTGCATTGCTCGTTTGTTACCAATCCCCTTGGCTAGCTGACCTCCCTTTGTTGTTGTTTGTCCTGTCTGCGTTCTGTGTTATCACTTATTATAAGGAGGGACTGTCGACCAATTGCTGGCTGTCGCCTAGGACAGTTCGGGTAATTAGCCAGGGACTGTTGGGGGGTTCAGTTTAGGGTCCACTGTTTTGTTGTGCCCCTACCCCCAGAGTTCTCCAGTAGCCACTGGGGAATCGCTCCTCTAGCGATTCTCTTACAACTTATTGATTGAAATTGCTGCAAACTCTCTTAAAAGTCTAGTGGGCAGTCTTACTCAATGATTGACAGGCTTCCTTTTATGAGCATGCACACCTGAATTAGCTGTTAGTTGCTTTCCCACTTAGGACATTTTTAACAGTATATGAGTAAAGGTGATAAAAGTGCGATCACTGGAGAATCCACTGCTATGTCCAACTTCTGCTTAATTCAATCTCCTCCTCACTGCATTCATGTGTTTGCTTCCTGCAGGCAGAGTTTTATCCAGCGTAATTTCTGTATAATGTACAGTTTTTAAGTTTCTTTTTACGTCACCTAGAAAGACAAATGTGGAATCAAAAGTTTTATGTGTGTATTGTCCTTTTGTGATAACCACATATTTTCAAAAATATTAATTAACTATACAAAATCTCTCCTAGGTCAAAAAAGAAGAAAATTACAAATATCTTGCTTAATATACAGTACAGTACATTTGTGTATAATGGTAATTTTGATTTCATATTCACCAGTGTCAGACTGGAATATCTGGGGCTCACCAGTGGAATTGTTTCTACGGGCCCACCACCCTAGAATATGCTCCATAGTGGCCCGACACATTATAATATGCTCCACAGTGGCCCCACACAGTATAATATGCTCCACATTGGCCCACACACAGTATAATATGCTCCAACATGCACCCACACAGTATAATGTGCTTCACAGTAACCTCCACACAGTATAATGTGCTCCATAGTGGCCCCACACAGAATATGCTCCACAGTGACCCTCACACAGTATAATATGCTCCACAGTGGCCCCACAGTATAATATGCTCCACAGTGGTCCCACACAGTATAATATGCTTCCCACAGTGGCCCCCAAACAGTATAAAATGTCCCTTATGCCACTTCAGTTGAACCCCATGAAATTTGACAAATATTCGTGAGGTTTGGCACTCTTTAGTGCTATTATTATACACTGGGGTCACCTCAGACACCAGAGTATAATAATCAGAGGCCCAGTGGAGGTGATGAAAAATAACAAATACTTATGCTCACCTTCTCTCACCTCTCCTGGGTATCCTCGCTCCATCTGGCTGTCTTCAGCATCCTCTTCAGCCTTCTTCTGTCACGTGACCCAGACGTCCCTGCTGGGCCCTGTAACTGGGCCTCAGTGGTCACATGTGGCGCGCTAACGTCATTACCCCTGCACACCCCACGTGACTGCTGGGGCCCAATCACAGCCTCCAGCAGTGATGTCTGGGGTGTGTGACCTCAGTCACAGGCTAGAATGAGAGATGTGTATAAGTATTTGTTATATTTAATCACCTCCCCTGGGTCTCAGATTATTATACTCTGGGGTCTGAGGCGACCCAATGTATTATAATAGCACTTTTGGAAAGGGGCCAACATAATGCCAGGCCTCTTTCCATTAACAATATGTATAGTGGTTTAGGAACCAGGCTTTCCCCTATTGCTATCACAATACTGCAGGGCCCCAGCCATCTCCAGCGGGCACTGTACCACTCTGGTTATGCTGCCCATTACCAGCCTTCCACTGCCTATTAAAAAAAAAATCAGTGGGGGTCCGGTAGGGCCACTAAAGACACAGGGACCACTGGGGGATTCACTGGTTCCACGGTGGGCCAGTCGAATCCTGGCATTCACCACCACACATCATCAATGTATATGTCATACATATGGCTTGTCAATTCATTCAATCAATCCTTATTTTCTTAACTGTGATCTGATCTGCATAATATTTTTTATTTGCCTGTATTTTTACATCTGTCATTTATTACCCATTGAATTATTTCGAAGAATGATTTTATACAATATATCTACTGAATGCTGATAGTATTCTCAAAAGCATATGTTCAAGAATAATTTATTAAACTTGATTGCTGATTCAATGAATAATAAGCCCATAAGTCTTCTTCAGTTTATTAATAGCAAGGCATTGCTGCCAAGAGAAAATTTGCATAAATGGAACTTTTTGAAATAACATTATTTAAGTGACAAATTCAAGTCTTAATTGCAAATTATTTAATGCCACCTGCTGAGACATTCATCTTTATCTGTGTCATTTGTTTATATTTTCGCCATTTCCAGGCAAATTACCAGGTATAAACAATTTTAGAGAACATTACAAAGTCTAACACTTTGACCTAAGGTATATACACATGTGGACAAAATTTTTGGTACCCCTCGTTTAGTGAAAGAAAAACCCACAATGGTCACAGAAATAAATTGAATCTGACAAAAGTAATAATATATAAAAATTCTATGTAAATGAACAAATGAAAGTAAGACATTGCTTTTCAACCATGCTTCAACAGAATTTTTAAAAGCACACACAAGGCAATAGCAAGCAATAAGGTGACTGTGGGCAAACCATAAACAGGAAGAAAGAACCTGCCCCAGACTTGATTGGAAGAAAAGATGTCAATCGTGAGGAAATAGAGCAGTGTTCAAACAAGAAGCTAAAGCAAGGAATCTTAGCCGGACAGGTCTCCTGTTCCGTAGCATGCGGCCAGAGAATGGCGCCGAAGTCCGAATGGGCAAGGATGTTACAGTGGGTATCATATTCCACAGCAAAAAAACAAAGGTATATGTCAACCTATTTTAGTGTGCGGATGGTGTATAGGTATAGAGAAGAGGTCTGTATGCCAGCGTAGTGAGCTTAATTTGGCTAAAGCACACCTCAAATTATCCTAGTAACACCTGGTAAATTAGTCTCACTCTCCCAGAACTACTGCACCAGTCCTAACATGCTGTACTGATAGGTAGGCTAAACTTCTAAACTCAGCACCCCAAAATTCTATTCCCTTTTTCCCTATACGTTTCTACAAATATTTTTTGTGCATCATCAGGGGATTAACCCCTTAATGAGCAATGATGCACATGTATGTGCTGACACCGATGCATGGTTAAATGCGACCACAGCATCAGAAGTGTGCAGGCGGCATGGGCGCCGTTGTCTTTAACGTTCCAGAGGTGGCGTTCGGTTGCCATGACAGCCGGGAGCCTATTGAAGGCTCCCAGGCTTGTCATTACCATAATTCTGCCATAGGCAGCGTGTAATAGAAGGCAATGGATTTTGCTACACACTGCAATACATTGCAGTGTATTGTATGAGAGATCAGACCTCCTAGGGTTTGATGTCCCTAGGGGGTCTGAAAGTAAAAGTAAAAGAAAAAGAAAAAAGTTTTTAAAAGTATAAAAAAGCAAAAAAAATAAAATCACCCCCCTTTCCCTAGATCACATATATAAATAAATAAACAGTAATAAACATAAACACTTTAGGTATCGCCAGGCTAAAAAATGGCCGAACTATTAAAATATAAAAATATTCATCCCATACAGTGAAGGTCATAACGGAAAAAAAAAATCGAAATTGCCAAAGTGCCAATTTTTTAACACTTTGCCATTTAAAAAAAGGTAATAAAAAGTGATGAAACCATCAGACCTTCCCCAAAATGGTATCAATAAATACTACATCTTGTCCCACATAAAAAGATGCCTTTCCCAACTCCATACATGTAAACATGAAAAAGTTACAGGTGTCAGAACATGGCGACACAACATTTTTTTTTCTATTTTGCAATTTTAAATTTTGTAAAAGGTATCAAAACATTACAAATACTATATAAATTTGGTATAACCGTGATTGTACTGACCCACAGAGTACAGGTAATATGTTATTTTTACCACATAGTGATTGCTGTATAAATTAAACCCATAAGAAATTGGTGCAAATGCATTTTTTTTTTCAATTCCACCTCATTCTGAATTTTTTTTCAGCTTCCCAGTACATTGTACAGAATATTGAATGGTGCCATTACAAAGTACAATTCGTCCCGCAAACAATAATGTGACTTATTGTTTGCGGGAAAACAAATTGGCCTCGTTTTTTAAATAATTCTAATTTGGATTGTGCAGAAAGCATCCACAGATGCTGTGTAATAGCATGCCTGGTTCATGTATATGTATACAATATTATGTCACAAAACCAGGATAACAGGTTACTGAGAGACAAGCTGGGCCTTGCTGGAGTGGACCACCACCTCTCCAACTGGATCCTAGACTACCTCACAAATCGACCTCAATACGTGAGAGCCCAAGACTGTGTGTCAGGTACCGTGATCTGTAATACGGGGGCACCTCAGGGTACGGTTCTCGCCCCTTTCCTCTTCACACTGTACACTGCTGATTTTAGGTGCAACTCATCCAGCTGCTACCTACAGAAGTATTCTGACGACTCTGCAATAGTAGGCCTCATCACAGACGATGATGACAAGGAGTACAGAGAACCGAACCGGTTTTTTGTGGACTGGTGCCACCAGAACCACCTGAAGATTAACGCGGGGAAGACCAAGGAGATGGTGGTGGACTTCCGTAAAGGCAGATGCCCTCCAAAACCAGTGGACATCCTGGGGACGGGCATCGAGATTGTGAACACCTATAAGTACCTGGGTCTGCTCCTTAATAATAAGCTGGACTGGGCAGATCATATGGAGGCCCTGTACAGGAAGGGCCACAGCAGGCTCTACCTGCTTAGGAAGCTGAGAGCCTTTGGAATCCAGGGGGCACTTCTTAGGACTTTCTTCAACTCGGTAGTGGCATCAGCCATCTTCTTTGGAGTGGCCTGCTGGGGGAGCAGTATATCAACCAGGGACAGAAATAAACTTGACAAGCTGATTAGAAGGGCCAGCTCTGTCCTGGGGAGCCCACTGGACCCAGTGCAGGTGGTGGGTGACAGAAGGATACTGTCCGTGGTGAGCTCCATGCGGGAGAATAACTCCCATCCCATGCATGAGACTGTGATTGCGCTGGGCAGTACTGTCAGTGATCGACTGCTCCACCCTAGGTGTGAGAAGGAGCGCTATCGGAAGTCTTTCCTCCCCACCGCGGTTAGGATGTACAACCAACACCGACCTAAGCGGAGATCATTACATACAGAGAACTGAAATATCTCTCTGCCTGTTAAATCCCCCCCCCCCCCCTCTGCTACGTCCTATCTGTCTGTCTGCTATTAATGTAATGCCTCTCACCTTGGAACATTCCTGTACATGTTGTATTTGTATTTGTATCTGCTTATCTTATCTTATCTTTGCTGCTGTAACACACTGAATTTCCCCACTGTGGGACTATTAAAGGACTATTATTATTATTATTATTAAGTAATTTCAGAGCACAGGATCATTAATATTGTGAATTCATAGGAAAGGGTTAATGTACACTACAGTAATATCTCAATATGCTGTAGTTGTTACCTTGTTTAAATAAGTATAAATAGCACTAAAAGAATTACCTATAGGTAACTGAGAATCTTCTGCCATCGGTGCTATTAGAGGTCTTTTCAATGCATTGTAGAATGTAGATATACAAACATTGGGAGGAATTTGTTAAGAATGGTGCTTTGCCATCCTTAGTAAATTTTCTCAGTGGTGCAAGTTGTGCCAGAATTATTAGGAGGCCGCAGCCACATTGTAAATTTGGTGCATCTCAAGTTGTCCCATGTGTCAGAATTGAAATCTACTCTATTCATGGCTGGCGTAGATTTTAGATGTACACTAATTTATTCCAGTTTTCTGGTGTGTGTAAAGGTACATTTGACTGGCTGAGGTATCACTGGCCCTTCTTGATACCCACCCCTTAATCCCTGTGAAAAAAACAAAAAGTGATGCATCTTTGGCACAAACTGAGGACATGCACCAAAAATACTCCACTTCTATGCCAGTTTTCTGGCATGGATAGTATTGTAAACTTACGCCAGTATATTTATCCCATGAACAGATTAATGTCATATTTCTTTTATAAAAGATCTATTTGAAAGCCATGGATATGTCAATAAAGTTAAGTCTCATCTTTGTGAAGCACCATATCATTGTAAGATGTGATAGCTCTTTTTGTTACACTATTTGTTAATACACTATTTGTTTCTTTTCTTTTTTCTCCGTTGCTATTTAATGGCTATGCCTATTGTGCCAACTGCCACAGAGTAGTGATATTGATTTCTTTTTCGGTATAAAAAAAGAATCATATACTAAACCTTTAATGGATAAGCTTAATATGAGACATTATTAAATGTATAGCTTCATGTCAGAGAATAGTAAATGGTGTATACGCAGTTTAATTACAGCGGATGAATGTTCAGTGGGACTTTAATATGGTCACTCAGTAAACTGCCATTATTAACTGTATATAATAAGGTTTAGATAAAAGAAAATAGAAGACGGTTAACAGATATCATATTTATGATTTGGGGATTACTAACATAGTTTCAAATTAGAACAGTAAAAATATATGGAAAAACATTTATCATAAAATTGTTCAGCATTGATACGTGCAAACAACAAGTAATGTTATATACAAGGCCCCTAACTAGAAAAAATATAATTTTTCTTTGTTACCAAGCGCTGATTTCTTTTTTTGTGCTATCAGTACTTTACACTACAGATCTGTAGTGTGATGCTGTTACCTGTTTTCTGCCTTTTTCACTTTTATTATAGTGACATTATGCGGATACAGATCATTATCCATATCAATGTTACCTCATATCCTTCCATAACTACCACCATTCAAGCCATTTTGGATGTGAAATGCATGAGAACATCAAGAGTATTAAAAAATCACTCCAGCGAAAACACTGTCCACCTCTGCAGTCCTCACCTGATTCTCTACTACACTGGGTACTTCTTTTGTGTATAGTGCATGCAGTTATATGCCATTTTACCATTCTGTCTGTTCCTGATCAAAAACCATCCTAAACAGGTTTTCCCATATCCATAGCCATATTTAAATTTGTAGACCATTGAAAGTTAAACATTTTTTCAAATAAATACCGTAATTAATCGGTTGCCAGTGAATGCAGGAACTTTCTATGGCCTGAAACCCAACCATGATTTCCTTATTGTGACCGGGTTATCTTCTCATGCATATAGTGACCGTGCCTGATTACCTGTCCACAATAAGGAAATCATGGCTGGGTTTCTGACAAGTGTCAGACCATGGAAAATTCCTGCATTCATATCCATTGGCAACATAACACAAAATACTGTCACTGCTAAGATGGTTAGAGAATATCTGTAAAATTGATAATGACTTATGTTTGCAAAAATGTTTAAATTTTACTTGTCTACAAATTTAAATATGGTTCTGTTCATGGGGAAACCCCTTTATGTTTTAAATGTCACTTAGGCTAGGTTCACATTGCAGAATCTCCCGAAAATCGGCATAGAGAAAATCCTGCACAGAGGACTCTTTATATTCTCCCAAATAATCTTCCAAGTAATCTTAAGTATACTGTTAAGGAGGCTGACCTGTCATCTTCTGCATTATAACTGTGTGAAAGGCACTTGTCTATTCATCATTAGTACCTAGTGATAAAGTTTGTACACCCCTGTGTTACAATTCAGTGCTTCTTTAATCTCAAATTGATAAAAAGCCAGAAAATTATCTTTACTAGATCATGATTTCTATGGCTTCACCATTGCCAATTAAAGCATACAGAAATGTAGACTTCATTATTAAATACATGGGGACATTCTCTGCAGATCAAACAATTGACATTTGTACTGTGGAATGAGGCAATGGGCAGGAATCAGTAACTAGATGACCAGGATGAAGAGTTCATCTGACAACAGGAATTTGGAACTGGAACACCACTGGTCTACTGGCAGTGAAGGCTGGTAATTTAATTAGGGAGGGAATACTAGTTAATTGCTAGTTGGGAATAGAAACTGTAGAAACTGCTGGCATTCACTGAGAATGACATATCAAATGAACAGAAGATCACCAAGGGCTGAAAGCTAAATATACTGCTATCACTTAAGCAAGAAATAAACTTACCACTAGAAATTGAGCACTGAATATTAATGCTAAGAAATGCATTAACTTTGCTAAATCGACTAAGAGGTTAAACATATAAAATAAAATGTAAGGTCTATGTACAGTACTATAGGACAGTACTCCCTGAGCAATAAGTGTCAATTGTGAAAACATTTCTTGACATTTCGCATCTAGAATACCACTCCACTATGTTTTCTTAACAGTACTGTATGAGTAATATACAGTGTTGGCACTAATATGGGAACAACTAAGAGAGAGAATTCTGCTTTTTTCCTTGCTAGTGGCTTATGGAACCAAAGGTATAAGTGTTCTTTGTATAATCCACTTTCAGCGATGTGGGAGGGAGAAATGGTGTCTAAGGTTTATATTTGGGTTGCGTGTGAAATATGTTCCTATATATATTCAATACATTGTGTTTTGTCAGCAGGCCACACTGCACTGAAAGACAATGGCTACAATATAAAGCGTATGTGTTTAGTCTTTAATAGCGCTGTAATTACTAGAGGTAAAATGACTTCATGCTTCTTGACATAACCAGCTGATTATTTTGCAGTTAAAGGTTTTACTGTGGAGCAAATGGTTGGCTGGGTGGTTCACTGCATACATTCTGGATGCATGAGGTATGATTTAAGAACGCTCGAGGTTATTGCACGTACTCAATGATCATCAGTCACTCTGATTAGTGAAGATCTGAATAGTGAAGATCAAGATGTATTTAAGGTACATTTTGATAAGAGGCTAGAATTAATGTCTGGGAATGATCTGTTACAAGAATGTAAGTGGTGATCTAAATGCTGCCAATATCTCTAGTAGAAATTACAGTGAAATGACTTTCATTATTGTATCATTTTGTAATCTGTCTTTAAGATACTATATGAGCAACAACAGTTCTGTTAATTGTATTGCAAACTCAATAAGGTATAACCCAAAGCTGAGGCATATCTATAAAATATGAAATAATCTGGGTTTAATATGCAAGCCCATTCTTTCTGAGTTATCTATAACATACTGATCTGAATGCATTTGGCTGTACTCATTAAGTTGTACAGTATTTATTTTTAATTTAGATTATTACTGTTTATTTATATAGCACCATTAATTCCATGGTGCTTTACATTTGAGGGTTTACATACAGTACACCAGATATACAAAATAAATATAATACTAACAGTGACCAACTGGCACAATGGGATAGAGGGCCCTGCCTGCAAGGGCTTGCAATCTATGAATTTATAAAACTTAAATATAAAAAAGACTGTAATATACTGTTAGTGGATAACACCTGCTTTTACACAGCCCATAAATAGTCTACCTTGAAGCTATTCATTTCCAAAAATGTGTCTCTTGTGTGTCATGTGATTCTGTCCCCTTGCATTATGTAAATAGTACTATTTATATCCATGGTTAGCCATTAGATGCATCACTGCTACCTCACAATATGTGGATTGGTGTTATTTAACCTCTTCTCGACATTTGATGTCATAATGTTCAAAGAGTTTATGGAGTGGGCCTAGATCCCACCTGAAGCACTTGGGATCAGAGAGCTCCCATTGTCCTGTGATTTCCTCTCACCATGCAATTGTGGTGTGTTAAGACATCTTAGTGCTCCCATTGCACCCTGCCACATAAGTATTGCATTGTGTTGTAGCATAATCACATAGACAAGTACCTTTGGTTGGACTAAAAAAGAGTAAAAAAAAAATAAAAAATTGGCTAAGGCATTAAAATTATAAAAGTCACAAATATTAAATATGTATAAAGCTGAAAATTCATAGTGCCAGAATTACTGTTTTGGTCACTTGCCTCCCAACAAAAGGTTAGTTATGGCTGTTCGAAGGCAGGAAAAAAAAAAACAGGAATGAAAAAAATAAGACTGCCTGGGACAGGTATTGTTAAATAATAGCATATTATTTAACATTATGTCTGCAAAGAAGCGTGGATGTATACACTAAATATCCTATATAACAATGGTTATATACTTTGACTTTCCCATAAATTGAGGAAATATTTTAAATAAACGCATGTGAAGGATGCTACAGAAACTATTGTTATCTGAATGTCCAGGACCTTTTTCTAATGAGCTGATTTTGCTCAGCAAATTCAAGAATAAGGTTATATACATCTTTAGTGTGAAAATGGGTGTCACACAAGTGGTTATTGTATGACAAACACCTTCTGCCTTGTTTCTGAGCTTCGCTGCCTCAAAAGACATGAAAGACCAAGGACCAGATGGCTTTATACAATGAACAAGGACTCAGGAGAGGAGAACCATAATGTTGTGAGGATGAAACATCTGGCATGCAGCCGGAAGATGATTAGACAGGTGAAGCATAGTGCAAACTGTATAAGAAGAGAAGATAGAAAATGGTAGAAAGTTAACTGGCAAGTAGAATTTTATTGAATCTTGAAAAAAAGGATATTTCTTCTATCAAAAGTATTTTATAAAGTTATCCTGGCAGTCGATTCATTTCATAGTGCATGAGTGTTTTAGAAATCTATCAATTTAATGAGTACCATTATACAGTGTAATATTTTAATCTGTACAAAAATAGAAAGATTTTCTAGTGTTTCCAAGTATTATAAACTGGTAGAATATTGTTAATAATGGAATTTTCAAATATAAAGAGTGTCAATATCTGACAGCTGTGTTGACTGTAATACACATACAGTACTCTATATAGTTATGGTATATGGGTAACATTATCAGTATGCAGTGATGGTCTGCCCAGTATAGTATTAGAGGAGCTAGACTTTGGCAAAGTTATGGGCACCTATCACAGCAGAAGGTTCTGTGAATAACAAGACACGTTTGAGGTGTTAATTTACAAAGAATCTCTTTGACTTTACTGATGATATGTCATTGTATGTGCCATAAGAACTGCAAAGATCACAATCAATTTGGACTTGGATGTGTTCTGTATAAATGTACAGTACAATATGTAGGATGCAGAATCACTTTCTCATACAGATACACTAACTATGCTGTTTAATGTAGTTGTTAGCATCTGGTTAAACTGAGAAATGGGCTACTTATGTCACACCAGCAATGGCGTTTCATGGCTCATCTCACTGGTGTCAGGCTATTCTTTTAAATAAATGTTTTATGCCAAGGCAAAGCTGCTTCTGGGTATCTTTGCTGACTTCTGAAATTAATGTCTCCAACAAGTGGGCAAGCTATAATAACAATCCGCCATAACACTGCAATAACAGAGTGTCCTTATTTATTGCTAGCAGTAATCCTCTGTCACTTATATTCTAAAATATCAGCTGACACTTTTTGACCTAACCCTCTTCACAGATGGGTTCTTAGTGAATCAGCTGAAAACTTAGACATCTTACATTTTATCTTATTGTCTTAATGCAAGCAACTTTTCTCATGGGGACTATCCAGCCTTTTATTATTGATGACCTATCCTAATGATAGCCTATCAATGTACAATCAATGAGGGTCCATCTCTTGACACCCCACCAACCAGTTGTTTGAATCAAAAAGACACAGGACAAATATAAGCATTGCAGCCTGTTTGATGTTTGTATTATTCCACAGCAGGTTCAAGCTGGTTTGTACTTTGAAGCGTCCTTTTTGTAGAGGCAGTGCAGGATATTGCAGCATTGTTCAACTCAAGTCAGTAGGATAACACTGCAATACATTGCACTGCTGCTGCAAAAGTAAGTTCTTTGAAAGTACAATCCAGCTTTAAATTTCTAGAAACCATTCTTCATGTAAATGTTTTCATGTGAGTCAGCAACATTTGTCATGTGAAAATTAAAATAGAAAAAGAAAACTAAATTAAATACTGTACTTGTACTGTCAACACGCTTTGTAGAAAACATGGGTACAGTAAAATATAGGATCTTTTGTAACATTTTGTAAAAATGTTTATTGCTGTACTTATCAAGCTCCTTTCTTCGTCCCTCACTTTCCCAAAAACTGCTTCCTCACTATTATTTCCCTACGAAATGTGTCTTGTAGTTGACATGGAAATTCAGATCACAGATGAATAAGATTACCTGCTGCCCATAGAAGTCTATGGAGAGGAGGCATCCAATGAGAAAGAAACAGAGATACACAGACATGGTTCTGCAGCTAACAGGTTTTCTATTTCGTCCCAAATGACTTATTCATATCAGTGGTGTTCAGTAGTCCTCTAAAATGCCTTCCATGCTTCTGCTTTCGAGTGAACAAGAGAGATAGAAAGCAGAATTTCTTTTTATCCCTCCATTTGCTGTTTATGAGGAAAAGAGAGAGAGCCTGCAGAAAGTAAAACGTGTGAAAAATTACATATACATTTCATACAGTATAATGGTCAGAAATAGTGTTATTTATTCCCATGTACACACATGATAATTTATTCTGGAAAGTCACCTGAATGGACCAGTATGCCTTAGGAGATGGGGGTGAGTGGAGATACATCAGACATATCTTGGAGGGTGCTTGTAAGGTATTTGCCTTTGATCCTGGGTACCAGAGTGGATTTAACAAGCCACTCTGCCTTAAAAGAGTTATGTATATAGACATGGGCAGTGAATTGAAAATGTGCCCCATGTCAAGATGTGTCATACCATGACTCTAGGATATATTTTTAAACCTTAAAATGGAAATTTTATTCCACATGTGTATATTGTTCTAGTCTACAGTTTGGCAATGTCATTAACATATTTTGGTCATAGGATAACGAACCAGGAGTATCTAAATAAAATCATAAAATAGAAGAAGTAAATGAATGTAAAAACTGAAACCATTCCAAATAATTCTATGCAGCTTTATCACACAGACCATACTAAGAGAAGAAATAACGGTCCTAATTTGGTGACCACATATTTTGCATGGTAAAATGCTGGGGTTTTTTTTTAACCTAAAATGAGCCTTTTTATATAAAATTATTGTTGGTTATCTTGTTTTGCAATAAACTTTGGTGTGAGAACTTTTTTGAGAAACAGGGAAATAGCATTTTCAGTTTAAAACTTGAAGTTAATCATTAAGTTCTTACACATCCAGAAATGTTCTATTGCTCCAGGCTATTTTAGGGAACAAAAATACTCAGTAGCAATTTTAATATGGAAAGACTACCCTAAGTACAGCTGTGTAGTAAGTTAATTGCTTCTGTATATATTATTCATTGATTTATAATTGCACAACTGAATCTTACTGTGATAAGCTTATACAACTGGGAACATGCATTATCCCAAAGGTCTCATACATTAGGATGAAGTCCCAGTTCCCACCATTTTGCATAATCTCTGATTAATTTGAATAAAATGCTATTTTATTGCTATTGTGAAATTTATATCAGACCAAACCTTAGTACATTTCTTTTTCAAGATGGTTATTTTTTGCTGTTATGATTTTGTGTAAATACTTTACAATTCTATCTATCTATCTATCTATCTATCTATCTATCTATCTATCTATGTCTTTGAGTATCTATCTACTCTCTATATATCAATCTCAAAGCTTTGAGTCACTAATGAGTCTTAAATAGTACAGATGTAATATCATTTTAATTTTCTAATTAATATGTTTCTTCAGTTACTACCCATTTGATTTTTTTTTTCAGACAAAGTCATATCAGATGGATAAAGAGGTAGAAAGGGTACAGATAGGTTTGAAGAACTTTTGTGAATAAATGATTGTTCCTTTGAATAGTATATCAATAATTAATTTTCATATCACATTAAACTTTCACTGAGAAACCTTGAAATGCTTGCTGCCTAATAAGTCACTGCAGTACAGTGATAGAAAAATAAAGCAACAAGTAGAAATGAAAGGTAGGCATCCTCTGGAGGATTGTAGATTTAAAAGTTCCAAGGAAAATGGAGAAATAAAAAGAATAATAAAATCAATGTATAGCCCAAAGGATGCATCCATTGCACACGAGCAAACCTGTGAGTTTATGGCGCAATGAGCAATAACTAAATGTCAAGCCCAGCATGGCTACCAGTGTCTTCTCCAAAGTCTTTAGGTTGTTCTTTTATTATTTTGTCAAATTGTTAAAAAATGTGATTATAAAGTTTTGCTATTAAAGATGGTCATTAACATAACATTTATGTCAATGGAACAGCCTGATTTTTTTTTCTTCACAGCAAGATTTTAAGCTCATAGCAGAAAAGTAAGGCTAAGTTTATATTTGTATTGAAACTTTTGTTCATAATGGAAGACACAAAGCTGTGCTGGATCCATTGCATGATAGACAACATCACCTACATGCAGCACTATTTTTTCTGTAAAATGTTATCCAGCCTCTGATGTAGATGTGATTGTAGACTAAGCTAAAGAGGTATTCCCATCTCAAAACTCCTATCTATACTGCTAGCTTATGCAAATTCCAGAGTTTTCCTAAATTGTTTTAGCAAGGCTGATTCATTTGCCTGCTGTGTTAAATTATTCCTCCCATCGTTTACACATAGTTGTCAAGATGCCTAGCCTGTTATCTGATCTTAGGTCCGATTACATGACTCGCTCACTGCTCCCTGGAGCTGTTAATTACTTCTCTGCAGTCAGGACAATCAGTTCAGATAATTGCAGTTTGCTGATAAAAGCTTGGACAGGGAGATTTCTATGTGAACACATAGATAACTTTGAATTTACTGCAAGAATGCTGTCAGCATGGAGCATGTAATGTTTTCCAACCCTGTGTAATGTAATATATATTTACTGTGCATATTATTTGATCTGCATTATTATAGATTTTTTTAGTAATCGTAATAAATAAACTTTCACGGTAAAGGCAATGTATGTCTATACCTGTTGAGGTACTTCATAGTGTCCTGTTCATCAAACAAAGCTTGCCCACTTGCTTGTTGGAGTGAGAAAGTGAGAAAAAGAGACAGCAAGCAAACTGGTCAGAGAGGTAAATGGGTAACCCCCTTTAAATAAGTTTCCTTTAGTTCAACATTCAATGACTGGGATATTCAGAATGTCTAATCTACATGACTCATGCTATAAAGGTTGTACTATATTTCTGGGTCTCCTATTACTGTTATATTCAATTGTACAGGAAGGAAAATTAGATTATACCACAGGAATGAAACACTTAAGGGTCATTTATAAAGATTGTTGTATTGACTGAGCTTTACTCTACTCTACTTTAGAAAATAAAGTAGTGAGGGCTGTGTGCTTTCTACACTGCCTATGAACATTGGGGCTTATTTATCAAAACCAGCATTTCCAAACTGGACTTGATATACCATCTGTCCCACTAGGGTAGTGCATAATTTGTGATGTCTAATCATAAATTAGGCTCATACTTTGGGGTCCATGCACCTAAATAAAAACCTTAACCAGCTCCTTGCTGATGTACATTTCTGCATCATTTACACTAGAAATCTGGAATAAATTATGATAAATCTTACAGGGCGTATAGCCCTACCTCTTGCATGCCCCCTCTGAAGAAAGTGGCATGCAGGGTATAAAACTTAGACAATAAAATTTTTTTGTGTTTGGACTTTTGCAACGTTTTTTCATAACTTGTATTCAGTTTTCTGTCACACAAGCCATGATGAATCAGCTCCATTCACTGCCACATTTCTGAGAAAATAATTGTAGAGACCATTTTGTACATCAACCAAGCCCCCTTTATGTTTCCTACTGCCCATTTTTTTTTTTTACATTTACATTTTGGCACTCAACATTTATTTGAAAAATGTGCAACTTTTTCTGTCAGCAGTCAGTTTTGAATGATAGCTGGAAAAGTAGGCAAATCTAGCCAACAACTGTTTACAACGGTTTTAGTAATTCTGGTCAGGATGACTTCTGATCAACAATAAACATAATGATTTGCATCTTGTTTACATCAGACTATTATACAGGCCAGCATAATGTTTGTTACTGATAATTGCCATGAATACCTGGCCATATCACAATCCTTTGACTCTAACAATCCTGTACTTAGATAGAAGTCTTAAAAACCTATAGAATTAATCAACTTTATATAGTTCAGATAGCAATAATGTACTGCAATGATATAGATATATAACTTTAACATTAGTTACTTCATACTGTTTACATTTCTTACCTTTTATATTCTTACCTCATAAAGGTATTCAGTGATATTCTTTTCTTCTCAGCTCTCTTTACCAATTTACAATTTCCCTTCACTTGCTGCTTTCTTTTGCAAAGAAATGCATTTATGTTCATTATACATCTCTCTCTGTACCTTTTACATTTTTTAAACCAGCTACGAATGCAAGTTGGTGTAAGAAGTCTATGACACCTGCTGTGAAAATATATAAAAATGACACTATTAACAAGACTACAGCATTGCTACACAATGGATATCTTTCTACAAATGTACTATTTATGAAACAAATAAATAAAAACAAATAATAACACAGGGGTTGAGATGAAGATTACAGACTGAATGTAGAGCATGTCTGCTACATAGATTAATGTTCTACTATAAACTAAAACTTCTTTCTCTGAAGTGTCTATCGCAGACAGCACATATAATATGAGGAGACTCTTCTTTTTCTGAATCAGAAGCTGCAGAAGGATCAGACAGGACATTATAGAGAAGCAGTGCCCTGTATTGATGTGAATAAAGCACATGGAGTGAAAGGAGTGAAAAGCTTACTCTTATCTCCAGCTTTGTCTTGCTCATTTCTCCCTCACTTAGCTCGTTCTCATTCCTCACCCTCTCCTCATCCATATAATTCTATTGTAAACTCTGTGACCTTCTGTCCATTTAACTTTAGCAAGACAGAATTCATCAGAGATTTTGGAGTAAGGGTCAGTTTAGTAAGAAGGGAAGAGAAGGAAAAGCTGGATAAGTGGAGAAAGAGGCATTTTTCTCTAAGACAAGATCCTGTTCTGTAGATTTATTTTGTATCAGTCACCTCAACCACTATCATGTACAGGTGCATCTCAATAAATTAGAATATGTTTGAAACATTTATTTATTTCAGTAATTAAATTAATAAAGTGACCTCCTATATTTTCTAGATTCTTTACACACAAAGTGTTCTATTTCAAGTGTTTTATTTCTGTAATTGTTGATTATGGATTACAGGTAATGAAAACCCAAATCTAAGAAAATTAGAATATTATAAAAAAAAGTTCAGTATTGTAAATTCAGTGTGTCACCTGCCAAGGTTTCCTAAGCCTTTAAATGGTCCCTCAGTCTGGTTCAGTAGGACACACAATCATGGAAGACGCTGATTATGAATTGAATTACTGAATCACTGAAATGAATGAACGTTTCAAAGATATTCTAATTTATTGCGATGCACCTGTATGTGTAGATAGGACACAGAAATTCACCAGTTACCGTATTTTTCGGACTATAGGATGCACCGGACCATAAGACGCACCTAGGTTTTAGAGGAGGAAAATAGGGGAAAAAAATTTTGAATCAAAAAATGGTAAAATATTTAATATATGGGAGTTGTCGTTTTGCAACAGCTGTAAGGCCACATTGACAGGTGGCCCTGCCGCTGTACGGGGATGCATAGGGCATCTTTTTTTGTGGGGCCAGATGTACTTTTTAGTTATACCATTTTGGGGAATGTCTATTGCTTAAATCACTTTTTATTCAAATCAAAGGTGAAACAGTGAAAGAAACGGCAGTTTGGCACTTTTGATTTTTTTTTCCCGCTATGACGTTCACCGTACAGGAAAAATATTTTTATAAGTTTGTAGACCGGGCATTTTTGGACACAGGGATACCTAATGTGTATGTGTTTCACAGTAATTTTCTACTTTTATATGTATTCTAGGGAAAGGGGATGATTTAGAACTTTTATTTTTATATATATATATATATATATATATATATATATATACAGTACAGACCAAAAGTTTGGACACACCTTCTCATTCCAAGAATTTTCTGTATTTTCATGACTATAAAAATTGTAGATTCACACTGAAGGCATCAAAACTATGAATTAACACATGTGGAATTATATACTTAACAAAAAAGTGTGAAACAACTGAAAATATGTCTTATATTCTAGGTTCTTCAAAGTAGCCACCTTTTGCTCTGATTACTGCTTTGCACAATCTTGGCATTCTCTTGATGAGCTTCAAGAGGTAGTCACCTGAAATGGTTTTCACTTCACAGGTGTGCCCTGTCAGGTTTAATAAGTGGGATTTCTTGCCTTATAAATGGGGTTGGGACCATCAGTTGTGTTGTTCAGAAGTCAGGTGGATACACAGCTGATAGTCCTACTGAATGGAGTGTTAGAATTTGTATTATGGCAAGAAAAAAGCAGCTAAGTAAAGAAAAACGAGTGGCCATCATTACTTTAAGAAATGAAGGTCAGGCAGTCCAAAAAATTGGGAAAACTTTGAAAGTGTCCCCAAGTGCAGTGGCCAAAATCATCAAGCGCTACAAAGAAACTGGCTCACATGAGGACCGCCCCAGGAAAGGAAGACCAAGAGTCACCTCTGCTGCGGAGAATAAGTTCATCCGAGTCACCAGCCTCAGAAATCGCAGGTTAACAGCAGCTCAGATTAGAGACCAGGTCAATGCCACACAGAGTTCTAGCAGCAGACACATCTCTACAACAACTGTTAAGAGGAGACTGTGTGCAGCAGGCCTTCATGGTAAAATAGCTGCTAGGAAACCACTGCTAAGGACAGACAACAAGCAGAAGAGACTTGTTTGGGCTAAAGAACACAATGAATGGACATTAGACCTGTGGAAATCTGTGCTTTGGTCTGATGAGTCCAAATTTGAGATCTTTGGTTCCAACCACCATGTCTTTGTGCGATGCAGAAAAGGTGAACGAATGGACTCTACATGCCTGGTTCCCACCGTGAAGCATGGAGGAGGAGGTGTGATGGTGTGGGGGTGCTTTGCTGGTGACACTGTTGGGGATTTATTCAAAATTGAAGGAATACTGAACCAGCATGCCTACCACAGCATCTTGCAGCGACATGCTATTCCTTCCGGTTTGCGTTTAGTTGGACCATCATTTATTTTTCAACAGGACATGACCCCAAACACACCTCCAGACTGTGTAAGGTCTATTTGACCAAGAAGGAGAGTGACGGGGTGCTACGCCAGATGACCTGGCCTCCACAGTCACCAGACCTGAACCAATCGAGATGGTTTGGGGTGAGCTGGACCGCAGAGTGAAGGCAAAAGGGCCAACAAGTGCTAAGCATCTCTGGGAACTCCTTCAAGACTGTTGGAAGACCATTTCAGGTGACTACCTCTTGAAGCTCATCAAGAGAATGCCAAGAGTGTGCAAAGCAGTAATCAAAGCAAAAGGTGGCTACTTTGAAGAACCTAGAATATAAGACATATTTTCAATTGTTTCACACTTTTTTGTTAAGTATATAATTCCACATGTGTTAATTCATAGTTTTGATGCCTTCAGTGTGAATCTACAATTTTTATAGTCATAACAGTACAGAAAACTCTTGGAATGAGAAGGTGTGTCCAAACTTTTGGTCTGTACTGTATATATATATATATATATATATATGTATATATATATATTTTTTTTTTTTACTATTTTATTAGCAAGTCCCATACACTGCAATACAGCTGTATTTCAGTCTATGGGAGATTCTGTACATTACATTGCAGCAGAGCGGTCGCCATCGTTTTTACAGCACAGCAGATGCCGAGATGGGTTCACTGAGACTCCCGCTCCTCCGATCCCAGGGCCCGCACATCGCCCCACTCCTGCCGCTGGAGGAAGCCCTGCTGCAGGAAGCCGGTGGCGGCAGTAGTGGGGAGATGCTGCGACCCCACTCCTCCGCAACCCCTCACATTCGGACTATAAGATGCACCCCCCCATTTTCCTCCCAAATTTGGGGGGGGAAAAAGTGTGTCTTATAGTCCGAAAAATATGGTAAAATATATGATTTCTCCATACTGTCCATACACAGAACATGCCTTAAAAACACTACCAATGAAGTCAATAGGGTTTACTGCAGACTTCTATGGTCCACATACACACGTGGACAAAATTATTGGTACCCCTCGTTTAATAAAAGAAAAACCCACAATGGTCACAGAAATAACTTGAATCTGTCAAAAGTAATAGTATATAAAAATTCTATGAAAATGAACAAATGAAAGTCTGACATTGCTTTTCAACCATGCTTCAACAGAATTTAAAAAAAAAAGAAAACTCATGAAACAGGCCTGGACAGAAATGATGGTACCCTTAACTTAATATTTTGTTGCACAACCTTTTGAGGCAATCACTACAATCAAACGATTCTTGTAACTGTCAATGAGACTCCTGCACCTCTCAACAGGTATTTTGGCCCACTCCTCATGAGCAAACTGCTCCTGTTGTCTCGGTTTTGAAAGGTGCCTTTTCCAGACGGCATGACTCAGCTTCTTCCAAAGATGCTCAATAGGATTTAGGTCAGGGCTCATAGAAGGCCACTTCATAATAGTCCAATGTTTTCCTCTTAGCCATTCTTGGGTGTTTTTAGCTGCGTGTTTTGGGTCATTATCCTGTTGCAAGACCCATGACCTGTGACTGAGACCAAGCTTTCTGACACTGGGCAGCACATTTCTCTCTAGAATCTCTTGATAGTCTTGAGATTTCATTGTACCCTGCACAGATTCAAGACACCCTGTGCCAGATGCAGCAAAGCAGCCCCAGAACATAACAGAGCCTCCTCCATGTTTCACAGTAGGAACAGTGTTCTTTTCAAGATATGTTTCATTTTTCTGTCTGTGAACATAGAGCTGATGTGCCTTGCCAAAAATTTAGATTTTTGTCTCATCTGTCCATAGGACATTCTCCCAGAAGCTTTGTGGCTTGTCAGCATGTAGTTTGGCAAATTACTTTTGTCAGATTCAAGTTATTTCTGTGGCCATTGTGGGTTTTTCTTTTAATAAAAGAGGGGTGCCAACAATTTTGTCCACGTGTGTAGATAATATGACAGATTTTAAAAATTCACCAAAAATTCTCAAAAGCTATGTTTAATTTAACCTGATTTGAGCAATAGCTATTTTTCTCAATATATATTCCCATTAAGCCTGCATTCACATGACCGTAGTGTAAAATGATCATGAAAAACATCCGTTTTTTACAGCCATTTTGCCGCTTTCATCCTCATACATTACAGTGTACAGAGGGATCTGTGAAAACAGACAAAAGTAAAACATGACCTATATTTTGATGGTCTATGACAATTGACTGTCAAAATATTAGTCATGTGAATAGCCCCCATTCACAGACATTGAAAGTAACGTGGGCGTGTGATGACTGTTAACAAAACGGCTGCCACACCGCTGTTTACGATGTTCATGTGAAAGTTGGCTTACTCATATATCAATTCAATTAGGAAAGTGATCAACCCCTTTAATGATGAAATACAGTATTATGGAAATATTATGTATTACATAAAGATAATGTGCAAAAAGAGTAAATTAATTTATATATGGAAATATATTTATATCAGGATTTGTTGTCAATTAAACACATACAGATATAGCAGTCATGAAATGAACATTCATATCACGTTCATAACAATAGCTCATTTCACGCTTACCAAATTTGCATAGTGTGACTGCCAATCACTTTGAATAGGAAGTGGCAGTGCTACACTAAGTACATAGCACAGAAATTGTGAACCAAACAATCATTCACGAGAAAAACATTCATTTCATGGCCATAAATTTGCATATACAATGAACAATGACTGTCTTTGTTGGTCCCAGCAACCAATCACAGAGCAGCTATTATTTTACTAGAATAGATTAAGAAATGAAAGCTGTGCTGTGATTGGTTGGTAGAGCCAACAAAGACGGTTTTTCTTTTAGACAGTTTCATAAATCTACCCCATTATGTCCACTGTTAATGCCTTGTCACCTCTTTTTTTTTCATTTTTCCTCTAGACTGGTTCTCCCACACTGTCTATTTAACCTTTATTGTAGTTATAAACCATCCCCTTGTATCTGCTCATTCCAGATCTCACATTCAAGTATTCGGTAGTCTATGGTAAGGTAGGTGACCTTCAGGAAAACCTAAATTTATTATACCTTTTTCTCCAGTGTTTGACTTGTCCACAAAAATGATTTAAGTGAATAAAACCTTATGTTCTTATCCACTGTTCTGTATTGTTTACTTATTATGCAGACGTTCACAATTTTCTGTCTCAGAGTGTAAATATGCTAGGAAAGATTGACAGCTACTATACTAGGAAAGCTAGTAGTGGAATAGAAGTATATAAAGGGTAGGGAAGATTGTAAAGAGTAGTAAAGTTTCATATATCCTGAGAGATTCTCCTGGCTTATTCCTTTCCTTCATTTACAAACTCATGACTTATGCGGGTAAAAAGAACCATCCCTCACTGCTTGTATTGAGTTTGTGCAGTGTATGAAATAATGCAGGAGAGGCACTAAACCTAATCTTGTTTCCATTTATTGTGCGTTTAAAAACAACCTATTGTTTTCCTCTATAAAAAGCTTCTAAAGGCCTGTTTACACTAGTCAGTTATTGTTATCATTTGTTATTAAACATTGGTCAGTGTGAATGAAGATAAGGATCAGCAATATTCACAAAAGTATCTCTAATAATAATCATTGCTACGTTAGGCAATTATTTACCTAAATTTAGGTAAAGCTTTTGATAGACAACAATGATGCAGACAGACAGAGAGAACTGTTATGATAGAAATGGAAGCCATTGATCATTCACAAATTATTAAAAAGTGTTTTATAGTAGCTTTAAAGAGGTGGAAGGTTGACTACATTGGTGGGAATTTACTATACTCTGTACTTCAGAAAACTGCTTAGAAGTGGCGCATCTCTGGCACACGGCCCCAATTTGCCCTGGCTACTGTAAATTTCAGTTCTGGTATATGAGATGACCTGAAATTATTTTGAAGATTCCAGAGCCTCTTCATAATTCCCACACATCTTATGCTAGCGGTGGAATTGATAAAGACTGGAGTAGGAAATTCTCCCATTCTTCTTAGGATTACAAGCCTAAATTGTCTTTAGCTGAAATATTTCCTGCTGTGATCATGCTTAAAATAATTGCTTACATATTTGTTACCCTATATTTACACATCGGGCGCGTGAGGAAAATTTTTTTAAATGGCCATCACACGTCCACATTATTTTCAATGCATGTGAATGGTGGCTGTTGACATGACTGATATTGTAATGGTCCGTTAAAATATATGTCATGTTGTATTTTTGTCTGTTTTCAGGGATCCCTCCATACACTGCAATGTATGAGAAATCTGTAAAAAAAAAAAGGGGCAACCCTCAGGTACAAAATGGTCATGAAAAATGAACTTTTTTCACAGTCATTTTCGCCATCGGTCGTGTGAATGTAGCCTTAATTATATTAGCATATCTGTGTATTTCATACATTGAAATTAGCAGAGTATGTTGCTTTTACTGATGGATGCACCATTTGTAAACCTTATTACATAGATGAAGTCAAAGCCAAACATTCTTGCACTGACCACTAAATTTACTACAGCTACAAGTGCTGCTTAGAGCAAACATGTTCACTGTTTTCATCATTATCTGGTAAGGTAATCAATGTTTTTTTAACTTTTTTCTCTAATATTTTCAGTTGTAATTTTGGTGCCTATTACAAATATGCAGTAGATGCCATCAGGCTATATAACGTTCTGTGGCTTGGTTCACATCTACGTCATTTGTCAATGTGTTCTGGTCTCTCTTGTGAACAGAATAACAGAGTAAATATTAAGATGGATCCATATAATGAATGATGATTATATCGGGGTCTGTCAGATAGCCTTTGTTTTCTTTGTGATTTCAGTGAACAAAAATTTTGTTTTTGTGGCACTATTTCATCTTCCATTTTAGACGGACTCTGCGCTGGAATAGAGCCTCTGACGCAGACGTGAACGTAGCCAAAGCAGGACTTGTCCTGTCAGGCTTCTTCTCTAGAACAGAAAATGCAGTCAGGTAAACTTTGAATAATTCAATTCTTTAAACAGGAATGTTTAAAGAAAGGGGAAGGATTTCTAGTCTGGTATATTGAGTCTGACAGATACATTCTTCTATGCAAAAATACAGACGTTTCTAGTTTGTAATGTATTGTTTTTTTGTTTTGTTTTGTTTTTTAATAAAAAAAAGCAGAGTCCTTGTAGTGGCAAGCCTGATACTACATGAATAGAGATTTTATTTTCCATAACATTAAATGTTCCAAAGAAGAAATATTATTTTGTATGTAGATTATAAAATGTGTATACTATGTAATCATATATTGGGACACAGAAGTATGCCCTTCAAGAAATCTTTCCTGCTGAGCGCTTCATTTCAAAGTCTCATACTGGTATAAATATGAAGAATTATGAGATTAACAAAATTCAAAATCCAACAATTTTTTGGTAAATCTTTTTCAGAGATGATTCCTTTTTTTATCATACAGTTTTATCCACAGAATGGTGATGTGTTTGATTTCTGGGAACCCTACTGCTGGGACCCCACTTAACACATGAATTGGGTCCAGTGAATCCTGTTTGAATGGAGAAAAAGTATGTGCTGCCACTCCATTCATTCTCTATAAGACTGGTGGAGATAGTCAAGTGCTGTATTCAACTATCTCAGTCAATCACACAGAGAATGGTTGGAGTGGCAGCACACATGGAAAATTAGAGACAGACATACTGTATGTGCAACATATGATATTTTGCACTGGCCCAGAAGGTAGAAGGAACCACTGTTACCTTAAAAATCAGCTTTCTACTGTCTAAGAGACTAAGCTACTGAATGTCATGGTTGATGGATGCATTAATTGTTCAAGATCATTTAGATTCATATTTGTTTGAGAGCATGGGGCAATATTCAGTTTTCCAGCACAAGGCTACTGTCTGTACAAAAATCTGAGTAAATAGTATATTTAGAGTTTTAATTTTTTTGTGCATACTGTAACTCTAAAGTTGAAAAGATTGGGCAAGGCAAATTTGTTCAAGACATTCACATATGTACACCAGTCATAAGGCGACCTAAAGGTGTAATTACATGTAGCCAATTTTGTTGCAGACACTTCTGCAACAGAATACCAGCTAAATACATGGGGGAAGAGGATTTGCTAGGACCATCATTTGTTACACCAGTGTTAATCTATTCCATTTTGGTGTCAGATGTGTCAAAATTATTAAGAGGCTCGCGCTAGAAACTGGCATAAAAGGTATAACAAATTCCCCCATAGTATCTGAATGTGTTTGTTTGAAAGTTCTGTTCAGATGAATTGGACACTTGGACAAATTTCCCCACCCTCAAAGGGCGTTATATTTAATGTGTCTGGGGAGCAGGTCCAAATTTTTCATAATATTTGATAAATTATCTCCATTTTAATTCTAACAATTACAATGGAGGCATCTTCATTATGTTTTTCATTTAAATAATGATCTTGCGTCACTCCCTGCTAACATTTAAGTCTAGATATTCTGAAGGCTGGCTATGTGTACTGCTATGTGACATCATCTGCTGCCTATGATTACCTTACCTTTACAGGTTTTCAAGGAGATTCAGTAGAAGGCAACGACTGAAGCATTAACTTTAATGGATTAATCAAGATGAGAGAGAAGGAGAGAATGATGTGCTCAAATGTTCATTGATTCATCTCCAAAACACTTTAAAATGAGAATTCTATGTAAAGCCCAGGCAATGCAGATATATCAGAAAGTTAAGCCCAAATCTAATCCATTCTAAAAAGGGGAAAAACAGTACAGCTCGATTAGTGTCTCAGACCCTATTTTCAAACCAATTTGATGTTCCTTCAAGCAATAGAAAGTCACTTCGCTAAGGGCAGATGTTATCAAATCCTCCACAATTGCTTCCAGATTAGTACTTAGAACTAAGTAGATTCATTACATCATTAACATATCAATATCAAACGTACATACAATGCCAAAAATAATTGACATTCGGTGTCATTGTCTCTCTGACTCTGTTTGGAGCTTCAGGAATTGCTGAAATTGAACCCTCTGCCTTGTTTATTCATTACCCAATATAAAAACTAGAGATCTGAGAATGCATGTTGAATTGAATATTGCTTCCTATTTAATAATAATTTTTCATAATAGTTTTTAACAAAACTGAACAATTTAGGATTTGTTTCGGACAAACTAAAATGGCTGCAATGAATAGATGATAGTGGGACCACTGCCGCTGTCATCAGAGCCGATTGAATTCAATAGCGGCAGCGGCTCTCCTGTGATTGGCTCATTTGGGCCAATCAAAGGAGACCCGCTGCCACTATTGAATTCAATAGCAGCAGCAGCTCTTCTGTGATAGCAGGACCACTGCTGATAATAGCGGCAGCTCCGCTATCATCTATCCCTGTGCTCTGACACTATGATGTCACAACACAGATATATTAGAAAAAAACTTGGTGGCAGTGGAGGAAAAACTAAAAAAATCATAGCGGACCTGTCGCTGCTGATGCCAAAGGTGGCTCTGCTATATATAGACACTTTGGCCAATTGAATTTACTGCCAAAGCAGCTGCTCTGCTGCTAAATTCAACTGGGCCAATCACAGGAGAACCGCTGCCGCCATAGAAGGTCAGTGTCCCAACTACTGTACATAGGAACCTGTGGCACAGATACAGTTCTTTAATCAGTGAGAGTAGTCCCATATTTACCTTCTAATGGACAGGTCTAACAGTTTAAAATGTAAAATGGACTTAGATAATAAATCAGACTGGAAGGAGTGCTATAGCCAACTTTAAGCTCGAAGAAATGCAGCACTTTCTTGGTATGTGTAATTTTCATCCCTTCTTATTTTGTCCCTTCTATTTGAGTTGAGATTATTTTCCAATTACTGCCCTGATGAAGGCATTTTGAACTGATATACATGTCTTATGTTGTGTACAAGACTGAAAGTAGATATGAACATTACAGTCTTCTGCTTGTTGCCACATACAAAAATACAGAAATGCAATGCAAGAGTGAACTTATACAGATAGTATAGCCAATGTTAAAGGGTTGTCCAGGGTATAGATGTCTGTGGGGGGCTGACAGTTGGCCCCCATTCTGATCAGCTGTACAGGGCTGCTTCTGATGCCCATAGGATACACAACATGTGGCCTTAAGAAGATATCTCCAGTCCCAGTATAGAGGTCAGGCACTCATACTGCAAGTCAGTCCCCATTGAAGTCAAAGAGAGCTGAGCTAGCCACTATACAGGGCATCTGAGACAACTGCTTTCGGCCCTGTGTTTATAGTATGGGCATTAAAATTGTTTCCGTAAATATTGGCCATAAAAACCTAAATCCTGGAAACCCTGTAAAATAGCCAACTCAAGCAGAATGACAAAGATCTTTGCATTAATACTAATACTATGGCTAATAGTTTGTGCCCAAAACTATGTTCACTCTCTTGAGTTCCAGATGAAATACTGGGACCAGCAAATTGATATGTATTAACCTGTCACCATTTTGTCCGACACAAATTAAAAAGACCTCTGTCCAATGACCTACTCTGATCTTTTCTGATCATGACCTTAGATATCATTGCTAAGGGTGAATTATAGGATGGTAATTTAGCAAAACTCAATGCGATACATATATATATATATATATATATATATATATATATATACAGAATCATTTGGTGACAGGAATGTCCCATACATTCCAGGCACAATCCCACTGGATTTTAGTCATATAATCATGATGCCACATAAGGTCCAGCAACATGTCTAACCCATAGCTCCCAACTGTCCCGCATCTGGCGGGACAGTCCCGATTTTACACTGCTGTCCTGCGGTCCTGCATAGCTTACAATTTGTCCCGCTATGTTTTGCTATTAACAAACTTTATTAGGGTAGGGTAAAGGCTAAATGGTAGATGCTAAATCCTAGTGGCTAAAGGACTCTTGATGACGTCATGACCATGTGATCAGACTCTTGTGTTTGCGGAGCTATTTTGGATACTGCTGGACAGCGTGATGTTACACAGAGGAAGCTGCTGGAAACGAGAGTGATTGAAGATGAGGATAGAAGAGACAGCATGTGTCACCAAGAGGGGGGAACTGGGGGCAGATGTAGGTGGCAGTTAAACTGAAGACAGATGAATGGGCAATTAAACTGGTGGCAGATAAAGAGAGACATTAAATTGATGGTAGATGGAGGGGGCAATTAAACTGGTGGCAGATGAATGGGCAGTTAAACTGAAGGCAGGTGAAGGGGGCATTAAGCTGGTGGCAGATAAAGGGGGACATTAAATTGGTGGTAGATGGAGGGGACAATTAAACTGGTGGCAGATGAAGGGGGCATTAAGCTGGTGACAGATTAAGGGGGGACATTAAATTGGTGGCAGATGAAGGGGGGGACATTAAGATGGTGGCAGATAAAGGGGGACATTAAACTGGGGGCAGATGGAGCGTGACATTAAACTGGGGGCAACTGAAGGAGGACATTAAACCGTGGGGGGTAGCTGGAGTGGGACATGTCTGCCTCCAGCTGCCCCATAGTTTAATGTCCCCCTCCAACTACCCCCACTGTTTAATGTCACCCTCCAGCTGCCCCATAGTTTAATGTCACCCTCCAGCTGCCCCATAGTTTAATGTCCCCCTCCAACTACCCCCACTGTTTAATGTCACCCTCCAGCTGCCCCATAGTTTAATGTCACCCTCCAGCTGCCCCATAGTTTAATGTCCCCCTCCAACTACCTCCATAGTTTAATGTCACCCTCCAGCTGCCTCATAGTTTAATGTCACCCTCCAGCTGCCCCATAGTTTAATGTCCCCCTCCAACTACCTCCATAGTTTAATGTCACCCTCCAGCTGCCTCATAGTTTAATGTCACCCTCCAGCTGCCCCATAGTTTAATGTCCCCCTCCAACTACCCCCATAGTTTAATGTCACCTTCCAACTACCCCCACTGTTTAATGTCACCCTCCAGCTGCCCCAGTTTAATGTCCCCCTCTAGTTTCCGCCATTTTAAACTGGGGCACGAGGGAGAGGGACTTAATACTGTGGGGCAATTGGAGGGGAACATTATAAGGTGGGGGCATATAATGTTAGGGTGACTGTAAGAGCATTATACTGTGTGGGGGCACATGGAAAAATAGATGAGAATGGGCGGAGTCAATGTAGAAGTGGGTGGAGCTAAATTTGCCGGGGCGCACATAGCGCGCCGCATATTTTGTCCCTCTTTCTGTCCTTTGAAAGTTGGGAGGTATGCTAACCAGGTTACTGCTGCAGTTTGTGCAATTTTGTAATTTTGCAGCAATCTATAAAGGACTATGCTAGAAACAATAGCTTTGTGCACAAATTGCATCAAACTCACAGCTTCTTTTGTTGTACAAAGTGTTACAAATCTTCAATAGGTCAAAATATGTAGCATACAACATCCTTTGTTATTCATTTTACCCTGTACTCACCTTGCTGCATGGACAGTGCAGCCCTGTGCACAGCATAGTAAATAAGGGTTTGTATTTAATTCTAGGTTTGTAAACATACTTTTATTTACATGCAAAAGAAATGATATTGGTTAGGTTTAGTTGTTGAACTCAAGCCTCTCCAAATAAATGTGTGAGCTTTTACTTTATTGATAAGATGTCTTTATCCTTACAGAAATTCCACTCACAGTGAAATAAAAGGGCATGTGATTGGGTTCATACTAACTGAAGTCTGGAGTAAGTGACTGGAGCTATTTAACAGAGTGGTACAGCAACAGCTTCTGATTAGACAAGACCTTTACTTCATAATGACAGTTATTATCAATCTGATATAATAAATGGTATTAAAATGCATTAATTTGAATAGCACTGTGGTTCTTCTGTACAGATTAACAGCATTTGCCTCAGACATTTACCTCATTTCTACATGACACTGCAATCTTTGTATTTCCACATTAACATAAACATTTTCATGTTAGAGAGAACTGTGTATAGATTCCAATCTGTCTACCCTGGGAGTTAACTTGTGATGCAAAAGGTGCAAGCTTGTGAGTGCCCTGCTGGCCCCCACATGGTATAACACTCTCTTTACTGCCCCCTACAGAGTATAATGCCCCCTTTACTGGCCCCCATACAATTGATGTCTCCTTTACTTGCCACCACACAGTACACTGCCCTTTTATTGGCACCCAATGAAATATACGGCCCTCTTTACAGTCTACCCACACAGTATATTGCTTCCCTTTACTAGCCCCATACAGTAAGTGGCCCCATTACAGGCACCCAGACAGTAAGAGTCCCCTTTATTGGCCTCCACACAATATATTGCCCCCATACTGGCCCCCACAGAGTAACTTTAGGCAGCTACTTTCTTATTGTTATTCCAGCATGGAATTGAAGATTCACTTATCCAACCCTGCTTCTCCCCAGGGAATCTTCAGTAAATTTAATCCAAAAGCAACATTTCAATTCTGCAGATAGAACCTTTCTTAAGCTCTGAGCTGGGTTTACTATCAGTTTATTCCACTGTATTCCATCTGATCTCATTCTAAATGTACTATAATTACTGCAAATTTACTTGTTCTGAGAACTGTCACACAAAATCTAAATCTATATGAGGCAAAATGGTCCAAAAAATCCAAATCTACTTCAAACAAAATGGTCATCAACTTATTGGTAATACAGTAAATGGCCGTGCTGGAGTCTTTTAGACTATCTGCTCTATATGGCTTGAAATTGAAGTTACAACACATAAAAAAGAACAATTCCACTCTTGGTCACATAGGGGTTGCAAGGATGAGAAAATGTCTCTCCAAAGGGGGTAGGCGGTCACCTTAAAACCTATGTTCTATCCCAGTTAAGCTGTTATGGTTGAATATATGAAGTCCATTATTTTAAAGTAAAAATCTTATTAACAGTATTGATTTTCTTTGTTTGATTTAGAGCTACTGAAAATCTTCTAATGTTCTGAAGTCCAAACAAGAGTAACTTTCTCATCTACAAGACCAGCTTGGCTCACTGCATGCTAGCAATAATTATAAGGAGTGTGGAGCCAGCATTGTCAGTAATTACCATTAGCAAGGCTACATTTTTCTCTAGTCATTTTGAATAAAAGCTTGTTTATCCACCCCTTTACTACAATAAATAGTATTTTCTGCTCTATTGTTTGGCAAGGTTATCGGCTAACTAGGCATCACTGTGGGGGTGGGATTGATTTGTTTTTACTTGCACAAGTCCAAAAAATGCATCTGTATCCACTAGAGCAGGGGTAGGCAACCTTCGGTACTCCAGCTGTTGTAAAATTACAAGTCCCAGCATGCATACTTGCTCTGGTGTTCTTGGAACTCCCATGGAAGTGAAAGGACCATGCTGGGAGTTGTAGTTTCACAGCAGCTGGAGTGCCGAAGGTTGTTGACCCCTGCACTAGAGAATGTGTGTTCACTGCACAGTTACTTGGATCACCGTTTATTTGTATGCTAGATATTACATATGTTTACAAGTGTATTGATCTGAACACCCTGACTTTCTAGATTAGATAGCACATATACGTGATTAGCACAATTTAGATCTTCTCATCTGACTGCCCTCTCTCTATCAGTCTGTATGACATATAATTAGACTATGTTATAAATGTCATTCAATTAGTTATTTCTCCATGTGTCACTTATTTTGAGTTGTACTTTTTACCAAAAAACAGATATACTCCAGTAACTAACAGTGAATTGAACAGAAACATTATTATGCTGTGTGGATACTGTATATGTCTTCAAACTGTTGTCAGATATCAACCTTTGTTGTTATACTGAAGATTATGATATGTACATATATTATTTGTAGTAGTATTTCATGAAATATTTGTATAATTGGTAAGATAGTTTACAGGAACTACAAGCTTTCAAGCCTTTTGTTAACATGTCGGGTATTGTGTTGAATTGGTTTATTAACCCTTAGGTTAGTTCATTAACCCTTAGGCGCACCAGGACATACAGTTACACGTAAACATGGCGGCCGCTCTGAAACAGAGCGCCAGCACTAGCTGCCAGGTCTGCACTGTTTCATACAGCAGGGATCCGGCAGTATTGCCCATGATCAGAGATGACTCTGATCACGGGAATTTAACCACTCAGATGCCATGGTCAAGTGCGATTTGCCATTTTTTTTGCCAAATTACATCCCTAATAAAATGGAATAAAAAGTGATCAAAACATCAAATATCCCCCAACATGGTATCAATAAAAACTACATATCATCCCACAAAAAAAGACACCTTACACAGCTCCGTATGCTGAAATATAAAAAAGTTACAGGGGTCAGAAAATGGTGATTCAAATAATTAATTTTTTTTCTTCAAAATTTTGAATATTTGTAAAGTTACTAAGACATGAAAAAAACTATATAAATTTGGTATCACTGTGATTGCACTGACCTGAAGAATAAAGCTAACATAGCATTTTTACTGCAGAGTAGATGCCGTAAAAAAAAGACATAAGAAAACGGCGGTACTGCGTTTTTTTCTCAATTCTACCTCATTCTGAATTATTTCAAGCTTCCTGGTACATTGTACTAAATAATAAATGGTACCACTTTGAAGTACAACTTGTCACGCAAAAATCAAGCCTTCATATGACTACATAAACAGAGAAATGAGAAAGTTATGGCTCTTGGAATGTAAGGAATAAAAAACGAAACACAAAAATGAAAAATGTCTGCATCTCCTAAGGGTTAAATTGGAGATCAGTTAAGCGTGGTCACCTCCATACACATTCAATAAATGTTGGCTAAACATGCTGCTTTTTGCCCAGATTGGTTGACTAATGAATGTGCAAGGAGGTCTTCTGACACTTTTTCAGAAGCAGATGTCTGGGCTAATAATGAACAGGCATGTTGCTTGCTCTGTTCCCATGGATAGGATTAATAGGAGAAATAGCACTGTAGGGCAGGCCAGAGAGGTGCTGGTAGTGGCGGATTTTATTATTAGGGGAACAAACAGGGCAATCTGTCACAAAAGACCGGGATCGTGGAATGGTGTGTTGCTTTCCTGGTGCTCGAGTTCGTCACATCATGGATCGGTTGATAGATTACTAGGAGGGGCTAGTGTTGATCCAGCAATCATGGTGCATATTGGCACAAATGACAAAGCTAGCAGTAGGTGTAAGGTCCTTAAAAATGATTTCAGGGACCTAGGACACAAGCTTACGACAAGGATCTCCAAGGTGGTATCTTCTGAAATACTACCTATCGCACAGGCCACATAGAAGATGCAGCAGGAAATTAGGGAGATAAACAAGTGGCTCAAGAACTGATTTTGGAAGGAGGGGCTTGGGTTCTTGGAGAACTGGGCCGACTTTGCTGAGGACTACAGGTTCTAGTAGTAGGGATGGGCTGCACCTCAATGGGTATGCGCAGCTGTGCTGGAGGAGAAGATGACTAGATAGTTGGAGGAGTGTTTAAACTAGGGACTGGAGGAGGGTAATAACATATGTAGAGGGCAAGGTAGTGTAAACATTGAACAAGGGATAAGTAATGTAACTCGGGATGTAGCAGGTGTGGGGGGAGAACAGTCAGTAGGCAGAGGAAGAGTAGGGATAAGGATAAACACATAAAATGTATGTGTACTAAAAACAGAAGTCTTACTAACTAGATGCAACTAGAAGTGATATTGTTGGTAGAGCAATATGACATAGTGGGGAAAAGTGAGACTTGGCTGGACTCTAGCTATGACTGGGCTATAAATATACAGGGGTACAGTATATTTTGAAAGGAGTGTACAAATAGGAAAAGAGGAGGGATTTGCTTGCACGTAAAATCCTGCCTTAAGCTGGGCCTGCATTATGACATTTGCGAGGAAAATATGTAAAGTCCTCATTGGTGGAAATAAGGGGTGGAATAAAGAATAATTAAATACTGTTAGGGATTTGTTATAAATCCCCAAATATAATGTAAGAAGCAGAAAGTCTACTAATAAGTCAAATAGATTAGGCCGCAAAACATAATGAAGACATTATTATGAGGGATTTCAGCTACCCAGATATAAACTAGAAGGCAGAATCCTGCAGGTCCAACAAAGGGAACAGATTTTTGTCAATAATAAAAGACGATTACCTATCACAACTAGTGTAGGTCCCAACATTAGGAACTTTTAGACCTAATTTTGACACATAGTCCAAAGTGGAGGTCAGGGTTCATCTAGGTAATAGTGATCACAACATAATAAGTTTTCGTGTACCCTTGAAACAGATGTTTTGTAAAGGGTGTACAAAAACACTAAACTTTAGGAAGGCCAGTTTTCACTGGTTGAGAGAAAAGCTTAGCAGCATAAACTCGGACAATGTCCTCAAAGTGAAGGGAACACAAAGTAAGTGGGATATTTTCAAAAACATCCTAAATAGGGCCAGTGAAAAACATATACCTTATGGAAATAAGCGGGTTAGAAATCATAGAAAACCAATATGGCTAATTAAAACAGTAAGGAGTGCAATGGGGGATAAAAAGGAAACATTTAAAGTACTAAAACAAGAAGGTAGTGACAGCATTAAAAAATTGTAAAGAGAAAAAAAAATAAAGGAGGAAATGATCGAGTTAGAGAGAATATTTGTCAAGAAAAGTAAAAAAAAGTCCAAAATTATTCTTCAACTATATAAATAATAAGAAAATAAAAACTGACAATGTGGGCCCTCTCAAAAATAATCAGGATGGAATGGTGGAGGAGGATGGGAAAAGGCAGATCTATTAACTACCTTCTTCTCTATTCTATTTACATAAGAAAATTCAATGACCAAAGACATGATTAGGGATATTGTAAATTCTCCATTAAATGTCACCTGTTTAACCCAGGAGGAAGTTCAGCGTTGCCTACAAATTACTAAAATAGACAAATTGCCTGGTCTGGATGGCATACACCCCCAAGTTCTGAGGGAATTATGCACGATGATAGACCCTCGTATCTAATATTTAAGGATTCAGGAACGACTGTGTCTGTTCCACACGATTGCCAATACTCAAGAAGGAATCTAAAAGTCAGCCTGGAAACTTAAGTTTTGGGGTCAGTAAGTGTGATCTCAGTAGTGGGTAAGGTATTTGAAAGTTTTCTAAGAGATGCTATTCTGGAGTTTCTCAATGTAAATAATTTTATAACATCCAATCAGCATGGGTTTATGAGGAATCGGTCCTGTCAGATTAATATGATCAGCTTCTATGAGGAGGTCATTTCTAGACTGGACATGGGTAATCCAGTGGACGTGGTGTATCTGGAGTTTTCAAAGGCTTTAGATACTGTACAACATAAAAGGTTGATATAAAAAATGAGAATGTTGGGACTGGGGGAAAACATATGTATTTGGGTTCACAATTGGCTCAGTGATAGGAAACAGAGGGTTCTTGTTAATGGTAAATACTCAGACTGGGTCACAGTCGCCAGTGGAGTGCCACAGGTGTCAGTATTGAGTCCTCTCCTGTTTAATATGTTTATTAATGACCTGGTAGAGGGTTTACAGAGCATGGTTTTCATCTTTGCAGATGATACTAAACTCTGTAAGGTAATAAAAAGTAAGGAGGGTAGTCGAATATTATACAGGGATTTAGGGAAGCTGGAAGCATGGGCGGAGACTTGGCAAATGAAGTTTAATGTAGATGAATGTTGTCAAAGAAATACAATATATGATTATATACTTAATAGTAAATTACTGATTAAGGCTGCCAAAGAAAAAATCTTGGAGATTTTGGTGGACAGTAAGCTTACCTTTAGTGACCAGTGCCACAAAAGCTGCTACCAAGGCAAATAAAATTATGGGATGCATCATAAGAGGTATAGATTCTCATGACAAGAACATAGTTATGCCACCATACAAATCACTAGTATGGCCACACATAGACTATTGTGCGCAATTTGGACCCCATTGTACAAGGAGGACATAATTGAATTAGAGAGAGTACAGAGGAGGGCGACCAACATTATTAGGGGAATGGATGGATTGGAGTACGACAAAATATTAACAAACTTGGGGTTATTCAGTACAGAAAAAAAAGATGCCTATGGTAAGACCTGATAACGATTTATAAATACATGAGGGGACAGCACAAAGAACTTTCTAATGATTTTTTTTACTCCTAGGCTGGTAACAGTGACAAGGGGACATTTTTTACATCTAGAGAATAGAAAATTTCACCATCAACATATATAGGGATTCTTTACTATAAGACCAGTGAGGCTCACTGTCACAGGATGTGGTAATGGTGGATACATTGTGCAAGTTCAAAGAAGGCCTGGATGCCTTTCTTGAAAGGAAAAATACTATGGATTATTGGTTTTAGATTTTGGAAAGTACAAGTTAATACAGGGTTTTATACTGATTGCCAAATTTGTAGTTGGGAATTTGTCCCTGAACATGGGGATTTTTTTTTGCTTTTCTCTGGAGCAACACTATAGGGTTATAGATTAGACTTGATGGAACTGTGTATTCATCCAACCTCATCTACTATGCAGTTATGACTAATTGCAAGTTTGCAGTCATTGATTACAGCAGAGTTGTAATGTAACCAATGAGTCCGCAATTTAGTCTTGCAATATTTTTACTTGTTCCCCCACATTTTTAGAGAGATAATTTTTGATAATATTTAAACATGTAAATATGTAAACTTAGAAATGTTTCCAAAATCCAGCACCTTACATTTAAACACATAAAGAATAGTCACCGCTTTTACCGATAGTCCAGGATCTTCAGTACTCTTCAGCAAAAAGCCCATACATGTGCTCGAGCAGAGATGCTGCTAACAGAGGCAAGCCCAGTGCAGAGATATGCCTGCTAAATTTTGGGGGACTGCCCCCTTTGTCATACTTAACAAAGGAAGTGGTCCTCAAAAAGGTTATTTCTGGGGAGAATATCTCCATACATAAGGCATCAAATGGAGCATAGTACAGCACTGCTGTACAGTCTCTTTGTGCACAGGTCGCTGCTGTGTGAATGGGGTGTTACTTTGACTTTTGATTTTCATATGAAGCTGAGATATACACATGAAGAACCCTCAGTAACTATGTATTCAAAGACCTTTCTCGGCTAATTTATTCAACAATGAGATGTGAACAGCAGGAGATAATTCATCTACACCTGTTTAATTATGAGGTTTTAATATTTCAGTCTGTGGTGCTTTGCTTGGCATGCTTCCAGGTTGCATGAGTGTAAGTAATAAAATATAATGCAATCAGTATGAAAGTTCCTTGTTTCCGTTAAAAATTGTCTTTGTTTAAAGCAGCGCTACTTCAGTCAATGATAGGAATTGGTAAAACATGTTTGTTTTTGGAAGTAAATATCCAAATAATGCAGTTGTTTGGCTTGCAAATACTTTCTCTGTAGAATACCAATTGTAGACTTAACTACTACCGTTTTTTACATCTCTGATTGAAAATAAATTGGTCATCTGCATAGTTAAATTATTTCTGGAACATTGGATTAGGTTCAGAGAATTACAGGAGCATATTGCACTATACCCAATATGAACCACAAAATGACATTGCTGGAAAAACTCAAAATACATGTTATGAATATGAATTTCAAATGTGCCAAGTACTGCTTTTTATTCAAACAAAACTAAACATCTATTTTCAGCCAGTAGAACAAATAGTGAGTGACTTACCAAGGGATGTGAAATCTGAGCGTCCTTGGCCAATTAAGAGCTTTTTAACTTCTTCTGTGCATGCTCAAAATACATTATGATAAATGTACTATTCCTCTAGAAACATATTAATAGGACATGAGGGAGATATGAGCACAAAGCGGCAATTGTGATTGATCATCTGCATACCTTTACGTTTTATCATAGAATTTAGTCAAATTCTTAATTATTGCATTATGTTTTCTTCGTTTCACTATTTCTATAAATGAGATTGGATTTTTCAAAAATTATTTGGTCAGATTTGATCGAATCAGCCATCGGAATTGATTTGTTCTGAATAAATTCAGTCTGAATCGAAAGTGCCAAGATTGCTCATGTATGGCATCTGATATCTCCTAGGATCGTATTTATCTCTTTCCAAACTCCAAGATAGCATTAGTGATTTCAAAGTGACAACAACATATATGGCTAATAGCAAACAGTTGGTAGCCAGGGTTACAGTCTGTTTAGAAATGCACAGCACTGAGATTTTTCATGTTTTTTAAAATGAAAAAAAAAAGTCCAAAATTATCCCATTTTGGTAGCAGAAGCCTCATGGTGTTTATACACACACAGTCGTATCAAAAGAAGCAAGGACATTTTATCAAGCCATTCAAAATGTATGATTTATGATTTTTTGAGGGTATATGTCTGCTGGTGTTTATATACACATGATACTATTAAAAGAAGCAATGGCCTTCTAATAAGTGGTCCAAGAGTATCTTTTTTAGGAAATAGCAAGAGGTTTGGTGTTATTTTAAAGAAAAAAATGTCAGTTTCAGAGATAGTGTGCCTGTTGCTACTGGGAGAAGCAGTATTTTTTACAAAAAAAAACTTCTTTAGGCTGAGGTCCCACATTGTTGAGACGCAGCTTTTTTGTTCCAGATTTTGCTGCGTTTTTTTAAGCCAATGCCAGGAATGGATTGAGCAGAAGGTAGAAATATAAGAGCTTCCTATATATTTCCCATTACTTTTGTAGACATTCTTGGCTTTGGCTCATGCAGCAAAACTGCAACAAAGAAAGCTGCATTTCCGCAAAGTGGGGCCTCATCTTTATGGGAGCAGTTTCAGGTTTGTTCTATTTACTTAATTTACCCTGCAGTTTTCTGTAGTACAATATGGAACATGATGAACACAAGAGATGAGCAGCTGTATAAGGGTAGTAGTAGCAAGAGCAGGTGCAGTTCCTGCCACTAGTCTGGTTTGTTGACCAAGAAGTCCATGGAGTCAGGACTTAGGATATTTGCCAGAGACAGGGTTCAGTCCAGTATGTGTCTGGTTGGTAGAGTGGATGAAAATGATTGTTCCATTATGTTCTGCCGACTATATTACCTGTTGATGATGAAAAATCTGGTGGGGCTAAATGCTAAATCTGCCCCATAAAGCCTATGGAATACCTTTAGTATACTTCAAAGTCTCAATTGTTGCTGAATCCAGTTTTAAAGTTCTCCATACTCATACACTCTATGTTATAAACTTTAAGGTGGTCAATTATTTTAATACAATTTTTTATTTTTTTTTTACAAAAAATATTGTTTTATAAGTAATGTATAACATATCATGTATAGCTTACTATCTAAGTGTTGTAATTACCAAAGAGATAGGCCTTATATACATGACAGTGCTGTTTTTATGTACTTACAACTGCCAACATGAAAAATGGCTGGGTGTGTCCGCACAAGTGCATGGATGACCATTATTCACATGGCCATATATTGGCCATTAATTTCAATGGGCCTATTCACATGGCACTATGTCCGTAATCTATGTCAGTTTTCTTGAAGGCTGTGAAAAAAGGCCGTCAAATAAACAGACATGTGAATCGACACATAGGAATCAAAATGTGATGAACATTCCTCAAATGGCAGCCATGCATCCTTTTTTTGTTGGTTTTTGGTCGCGTGAATAAGTCTTTAGGTTTTTTTGAAAAAAAAAAAAAAAGTAACCTAAAAACTAGAACCAACCTTCTTTTGTGACTTTCCTCTTTAACCTTTGACTGAAATAACAACTTTTTACACAACATTTAAAACAATTCAGCAATTCATTAATAAGGACAGGGAGATGATACTGTATAGCAATGACCCTGTAGGAATCTGCCGTTCTTGTCTCCTTGCACAGAAAATGACATTATTATTATCATTATATTTATTAGATTATTATTACGGCTATATGCATGGTATTTTTCCCCATTTTATTTCAAGGACTTTAATTTCAGGTATACAACAATGAAGGAAAAGAATAATTAATGTTAAGTACCTATTACCAGTGATTAAGAGTTTCTATAAACACCTGACTTTTATTTCCCTCCATTATCACATGATCTACTGTAAGGGCTAATGCTTAGTTTTTTGTTGGAGACATAGTAGTAGAGCACAGTTTTTGATACAGCACATGTTAAGCCCGTGAAAAGTAGCTAGAGACACAAAAAATGGCTTCAGGAAAATACATAGCTTGCATTTCAAACATTTATCCTACACTTGAAATTGCAATTTAAAAAAAAGTTAAAACATTAAAAAAGTTACTTTGCTGCTGATGGTATTTTTTATTTGACTGTTAGGATTAACCCTTAGGATTTTTTTTTTAGTGTTTGTCTATTTTTATATATTTAGTGTTTCTTTAAGAATATTATATCAACCAGAGCTGTGGAAAAAATATTGTGATGCAGAAAATTCCCAAACTTATTGTCACTAAACATTAAATTTATCCTAGTGTCCTTTTACATGGTAATTTCCCTCCTCCTTGTTTTCAGATCACTCAAAGGCTTGTGATCTTTGTGTAAGCTTCATGTGGATGGCTACTGTAACGTCTTTCAATCACTGTTGTCAGTCTATTCTGTGGTAGCTGAATAGATGTTAATTATAATCATAATCAATACTATGTCATCTTTGAAAGTCAATTCTTGGGAGGCCTGAATGCTGTTTTTCTTAATACATTCACAGTATTGATGTCCTCTGACTAGATACACTAATGGAAAAAATAGCAGAGCTGTCTTTATATATCCTTTGATGTGTCAATACAAATAGCTGCTATCAAAGAAATGCTTAACAGTTAATTTCACCCAAAATAATAAAAATGTATTATTCGTTTTAGTTTAGTCATATATCGGTATGGCCATTTAAGATTTTGACCATCCTTTGAAAATTAAACACTGCACATAATAGCAGTCTCTATTTCATGGAAACTACTGCGACTTTATGAAAATCCAATAACTGTCACTTAATAGTATTTTATATGATGCATATATGTTTTAAGTAACATACAGTATGCATAGTTGGTGGACATCTCTACCAAAATGTTTGTCTACCTAATGGTTCGTTTCCAGATTCCCTAGTCATGTTATTACTGATTGAACTATAAACATATAATACATTTATTTTGTTTTGGTGAAGAAACAAAATATAGATTTTAAAAGTTTCTAAGAATCTTTCTGAATAGAAACTTATTAAATAGTAGTTGGAATGGGAAACATGTTATTTGTGCTTTGGGCATGTAGACTTTATTTACCTTATTCTTTGGTTTATTTTTTATCTCATAATATCTTATACATGTACTTTAAAGCATAATTGGTCATTTTTTATAATCTAACTCAACATAAGTTATAATATCACATTGTCTGGAATATTACAGAATGTAACTATGTTCAGACTATAAGGGTTCTTTGGTGACTCATTCATGTATCGAACATCAAGTAGCAAACAATAAATAATAAGCAATAACATTTTGAGGGATATGCTTTACTGTACAGGAGATTGTCCATATACAATACACAGAGGGAGAGAATACTGTCTTATTATTTTAATAAGCACTGAATCAAAGCACACAGATGACAAACATGTGAAGGAATATTCTTTAGCATACAGTAGTTTTTATGGATGCTTCACTAGGGAAAAACATTATTGTCTGATGAAGTTTGAAGATGGAGAATTATTGTAAACAGTATGAATGACATGTGCTTGCTGATTGAACATAAGGAGCAGAATGATGTGCAATGCATTTGGACATGTTAAATTTTACATTCCATATCTAAAATTATATTTAGCTTTCAAATGCAAGACACAAAAACAAAATAATATAATAGAGAGAGAGAGAGAGATATCGAAATAAGAAAAGAAAGCGGCACTCACCATCCATTGCAAAAACATCCGACACGGTCACATTATAGACTCGGGGGAATACAAGGCAACAGCCGTTTCATGTGCAGTCACACTTCCTCAAGGCCTCTTTCTTGCTCTCAGGACACACCCCTCTATTTATACAATGTAACTTTATTTACACACACATAGTATCTATAAAACCCTTAAAAAATCCATAGAGGGATACTTAAATTTACAAAATGTCAATGCATACTCAATTACAAATGCCAAACTAAATGTATATGATCAATAGTTAGCTAGATCACTGGATAAACATACTCAAATCATTGCGATCATTCAGACCCAAAGGGCCCAATGCCTGTGTCTCCATAATAATTAACGATTCTTTTTGTAATAGTCACCTATGTCGATCACCTCCAAACAGAGGCTGAGGAGTCACTGATATACCGGGGAAACTAAGTATGGACAGGTCTGAATTGAGGCATGATCTTTCATGCTCAATTAGCCTAGGAGATCCTGTACCAGTGAGAATGGAGCAAATATGCTCTCCAAAATGTACATACATTGGACAAATGGTTTTAGCGACATAGAAATAATGGAATTCGCAAAAAATCACATATCGAGTGCAGCATGAAATCAACTCATTAATATAGTAGGTATGACCTCCGACTACTATACTCTTTCCCACTTTTAATTGTTGGCAATATCTACATTATCCAAATCGATAATTCCCCTAGAGGACCTTTCTTGAAGCCAACTAGATTGCAATTTTTGAATATATTTGCCTTGTACCAAAGCATTACCTGTTGCAAGGCATCTCCTAAATGACACAATAGGCTTTTTTTTCACTATTGTGCTCAATAGTGGATCACTTTCCAAAATAAGCCAATTTTATATACATATATAATTGCAATAAAGGTAAAGTAAAATTGTACCTTTCAAGTGAGTCTTTAAGGAATTACAACTTTGTTAAGACAGAACTTAAAAATAATAATGTCTAAATTCAAAATTCTGAAAATACAAATACCAATATCCTGAGTTTCTTTAATTGGACATTGCTGTTTATTTCTTGAAAGCTGTATACTGAATACACATTTTGACAAGCTGCATCTGTTTTTGGCTTCATATTTAACTTATCCATATTAATGCAATTACATATAGCAAAATGCAATATGATTATATAGTAAGTGGGAGAGATGCCTTGAAAATATACTTGCTACTTCCTTACAAGTTATGCCAGAGCTTGTTAATGGATCTAGCATCATATTAGTAATGATTGCTGTATAGAATATCCTGGAAGTATAGCGAAACAGCAATCCACTAATACTCTTCCTTCACATTTGGAATATATTCTATATCTCTATGTATCATACTGCTATGCATTCTGCAATTCAATGAGACAAAGATGTGCTTATTTAGCATAAATTTTTGTATAGTGAGGTTTTTAAAGCAACATATTCAGCTGAGTACAAGGAAAATGTCTATTGCTATGCCAACATTTTAACACTATTTATTATCTAGAACAATGATAGTATTTATTGTCTGTATTGTTAAGGTAAGCAATAATTAGTAGATGTAATGAATGTGGTGCATTTATTCATGAGAACTATTACTTTAAACACACATATAGAGGTATATAGTGGTAAACAATTAAAAATATGGAAGGAAATGCTTGGTAAGCGGAATAACTAAAAATGCCACAGGAGACCTAAGGTATTAAAAAGCTGTACTTATTTATTCCAGCTTAGGAAAACTTGTCATCTTCTTTTTGTGTGCAGCCATCAAGCACTGAAGGATTGATTCATCATGAAATTGCCACTCAGCATCTTTATATTTGTAGCAATATAATGATCACCTTTAAACATACTGTCTCTACTAGAATCTAGGTTTAAAGATACCATTGCCTAACAGCTAGAGGTAGAGGATAAAGTTGTAAATGTTACGTTCATCGTTAAATTATCTTAGACTTAGGACCCACATTGCGGAATAGCTGCTTTTTTTGTTGCAAATTTTGCTATGTTTTTTTTTTCTTTTTTGGAGCCAGTGTGTCTTGAAAAGGATTGAGAAATATATAGGAAGCACTTATACTTATACTTCTGCTTTGGCTCAAATAACCACAGCAAAATGCGCAACATATAAAAGATTTTCTGCAACATGAGGCCTCAGCGTTAATCCCTTCCCGACATCCGCCGTATTACAGTGTATGTCGAGTCTTTAAAGATGTATTCTACAGTGGAGACAGTGCTAATGCCCAGAGTTCACTCTGATTGCGGGCATTTCAAGCCAGGACCTCGAGGCTGGTCCCCACGGGCCACGTACCTCTGTCATTGCATGACAGCTCCCATACGGAGAGATCAAGGGACCGTCCTGTTCCATTGACAGCTGGGAGCCTACTGAAGGCTCCTGGGATTGTCATTGCTCATAGCTATAGCTATTGAGGCTGGTCTATAATCAGCCTCAATAGCTATGTAGCAGATACAGTTGTATTGCAGTCTATGGAACCTGCAATCAGAAGATTGCAGGTTCAAGCCCCCTATGGGGGCTAATAAAATAGTTAACAAAATCAATAAAAAACTAAAAATTGTCTGAAAATGACCAGTGTACAAAGTTATACAAATATTCTTCCCATACAGCGATTAGTAGTGGATCCAAAACATGAGGAATCCATAAAACTTACTTTTATCAAAACATTAAAAAAGCCATATTACATCACCATGTACTCCACCCATGCAGCTGGCCAGCAGCATGGGTTTTGTACATGGTGATGGGATATGGACTTTTTAATGTTTTGATAAAAAAGGAAGTTGTATGGATTCCTCCTCTGCTGGATTCTCTGTTCCTTGAATCTTGGACTTGTTCTCTAGTCATCTAGTCATCGAGATATGTCGGACTTTTTAGAGATTAGGTGAGCTGATTATATCTGTCTTACATTAGTAAGGGGGACTACATATCCTGTGCTTTTAATATTAGCAACATCTCTATATAATATAACATAAATTTGTGATTGGTGGAGTTGGATTTCTGGAACCTATTGATTGTGAGAATGAGTATTACCAGGCACAGCGCCACTCTTATGAGTGTGCAGTTTCTGATTTTTTGGGTGAGCCCCATTTAGAGGGTTAATAAGGCAACAGATACATGAACTGCTGGGGTATATTCAAACTTTTTGCAAAAATTTCAGCCATTGCAGTATTTGAATGGAGCTTACAGAAATTCACATGTTTGCTGGGTGATGTGTGCTGCTGCAAAAAAAAAAAAAATTCTGATGAATGAAAAAAATTTTTAGTTGCAGAAATTTCTACATGTGTGCCAATAGTAAATGACCTTTACAGCTTGATCTAATGTATATTAGAAATCCAATTTATTTTATTATACTGTTCTATTGTGTTCTTTGGAGGTAAAACGTCACACTTTGTGTCCAAGATTGTATTATATATTAGGCCATTGGAAATAGTTTAAATATATCCTTACAGAGTTAATACTTGGTGCAGATGAAAATGGCAGAATTACTTTGCCAGGTTGGACATTTGCACACATTGAGAGTAATTCACATTTTGAAATGCAGTATTAGAGAATATTGTTAACATACACTGTTAAAGATTTGGGTCTAAACATCCCCGTAGTCATCACTTTAAGGGTCTACACAAGCTGTTCATTCATTGAAACACTTGGTCACATAAGCAGTAAAGTGTGTAGGAATCCCTGCCTATCTTCCACGTCTCAGTGAGTCAGGAGTGAATCGAGAATAGCAAGCAGGTAACACATGAATGATGATTTGCCGACTGAAGAACGATTGACAGACTATATGGTTTATAGTTTCATGTCCTAAAATAGCTAACTGCCCACATGGCCAGTTCTGGGAGTAAGTAGAGGCAGCATGAATTTAACACCTCTTGATTTAACCTTTTAGAGGTGTCTTTTATATGTTTGCAGCAGATGTACTGTAAATGTGCACTTAATAAACTGACAATTATACATTAATTATTTAAATCTTTTTTTGCATACTGGCTCCATATTTAGGCCGAGGTGTTCTGTCATTGAGACCTATCTATTTATTTTATGGACTTTGAAATGTCCCCTGAGTGTGAATAAAACAATAATTGCCTTGTTCACATGCCCTGCCCACCAGAAGGAAGACCTGCTGCAAATTTTAGCTTTCCCTCTGGAGGAAAACATAGGGTATAAATTTCAATGACCACCGTGTTAAGTTCATTTACCCTGCAGCAACTTTGGACTCTTCCTAGTTTATTCCCCAGTTTATCATCAGTGATATTCAGAAATGAGCAATCTAACTTGTTGTTCTTCTGATATTGACTGGGGTCATGGTTCTACATCATCTGCAAAGGGGAGGAAATTCATCAACTTGTTGCAGGACTATTTTATGGTCCAGCTTGTACAAGAGAGGATGCTCTAACTAGAGATGATACTCTTCTGGATCTGATCATTTCTTATAATGCGGGACTTGTTGGAAATGACCTTGTGGCTGAAAACTTTGGTAATAGTGATCATATTCTATTCAAATTTCCCTTAAATTGTAAAAAACAAACAAAGGTCGGAAGGGAAAAACTCCTTAATTTTAAAAAGGCCAATTTTCTCAGTTTAACGGCTGCACTTCAGGATATAGACTGGGAGCAGCTATTGTCAAATAGTGATGCAGAGGTTAAGTGGGAGACATTTAAATATACATTGAGCAAGTATATATCTAAATGTATACTGTGACAATTTGGGGGGATTAGTCTCAATGGCGGCAGACTCCTGGACCCGACAGTGGTGTTCGTGGTACTGGGCACCGGAGAAGCAGCGTTCAGACGGTGCCAATTCAAAGCAAAACGGCTTTTATTCAGCTTAGGAAACTGTAACATACACAAAATAATAAATGACCTAGGCCAGACATAGGCCCTAACTTACTGCTTGCTCCCTAACTGATCTCTGGGGCAACAAGCAGCCTGATTCCTACTCAGTCTTTTCCGGACCCCAGTCCTCTTGGGACAGACCGTCTTGTCCGTCTCCAACTGGGTCCAACGTACGCCTGCTACCTGCAGGCCTCTACAACAGCTCTGCTGCTGTCTCTACTCCTTCTGGAGTTACGCCCCCACCCATAGCTGTGGCTGAGGGCCTTTTCAGACCTGGCCCTGGGTCGCTCAATAGCGCCCTCTGGGTTCACACACTCACATACCCTCCCCCTCAGCTCACTAACCATGGGGTGAGCTACAATGGGACAAGACATACTAAGTCGACGTCCCTCTTTAATCAAATAAACTTGTCCAGTGTCTCTACAGATGTCCCAGTCTGGCGGTCTCTTTTTCCAAATTCCGGTTCATCGAGATTTCCGTTTTTTCAGCACTTTAAATGCTACGCCAAGATCCTGGTCATTCTGTGCAAAGGCAAGTTCTACTTCATCACCTTCAAAATTCGCCATAGAGGGGATCACATCATTTTCATCACATTTCTTGCCATAGTCTTCAGCCATCCCATTGCATGACTTTGATCCCTTTAGTGAGTAGTCGTAAGAATCTTCATCTTCACCTATCATGAATCCACAAGAGCTCAGAGACCAACTAACACATACTTCATGCACATCAATGTCTTTAGAGTATAACTGTTTCACAGGTACCTTTTCTGTAACCTTCATCTCAAAGTAAACTTTGCCATCACCATCAAGGCTTAGAAATATAGGAGACATAGGCTGTTTGCTCTCCTCTTTGTTTGAGATACACAAGCTCTGTACTGCAATATTTTCTCCTTCTGCACGAGGACCATACAGTACACTCTCACAAAATAGATCACGCTGAACTACATTTTCTGGTATGTCTTTAACAACTGCCACATCATATATTGGAATGGTTTCTTTATAATACTTCCACATCTGTAGAACCACTTCCATACTCTATTCTTACCTCCTCTTTCTCATACGCATAACTTCCTGGAGGCATGTTGCGGTACCGTGATAGATTGCAAGAATTTTCGTGAAAACCCCTTTCTGACAGTACAGGAGCTGGTGATATCGTCATCACAACATTCTCCAAGTTATTTTCATTCTCTGTGCTAACAACGGAGGACTGGGATACGAAGTTTCCAACATCACAGTTTTTACTGTCAGTACCCAGATGCTTTTTGGTTACATGTTCTGGCTGCCTTAATGGCTCTGCTTTCTCTGCCTCTATGCTGGCAGCTTTCTCCAATTCTAATGCCTTCTGTAGCGCACAAATCTCTGATTCCAGCTACAGAACTTTCTTCATTGCCACATTTTTCTGCACAGCCTCCATCTCAGTTTTTACTATTGCAACTTGCAGATCTTCCTCAATCTTTCGCACTGCATCTTCTATGGCAGCAGATGTAGATGCCATCTCCTGATAAAGCTTCTACTCATCTGCAGACTTTTTGTCAAGTCTTTCATTCAAGTCCCGTATCTCTGTGGCTCTCTTATCTTGCTCTTGGTTGAATAAAGACTCTCTCTCTTGAGTCACGTTTTTCATGGATAACAGCTCTGATTCTTTAGAGGTTAACAGGCTCAGCAGCGAGTCCTTCTCAGCTTCTAGTGCTGCCAGCTTTGAAGATAGTGCTGATGCCGACTGTTCAGTTTTGGATAAAGACTGCTGCAATTGATCCAATTCTTCTCTCTTAGATTCAACTTCAGTTTTTAACTGTTCTATCTGAAAAGTGTGCTCTTCCAACTTTATTTCTGATTCGCGCTTCACTTGATCCATCTGAAACTCCAGCTGTTCCTTGATGCGTACAACTTCCTCCTGTTTGTCCACTTGCAGCTTTAGTTGAGCAGCAAGCATTTTTAGATCTACAATCTCAGCAGATAAATTAGACAGATTTTCCTCAAACTGAATCCTCATGTCTTCTATCTGGAGGTCCAATTCTCTCTTGGCCTTTTCCAGCTTGTCATAAGCATTAGCTTTGTTCTCATACAGTATCTGCACAGATTCCAGGTTTTTCTCAAGTTTGTCATAAGCAGCAGCCCTCTCTTCAAACCGTTGATTTGTAGCTTCTAGCTCCTTTTGCAACTTTTTCTTTAGTTCTTCAACAGAGTCCAAGGACCCAATACTATCCTCCATTTTTTTCTTCACATCAGTCGCCTGAGCTTGCAGTGTTGAAATCTGCTTTGTCAAATCTCTTTTTGCTTCCTACTCTTCCTCTAGTTGCTCAAGGAAACCATTTTTCTCATCTTCCATTTGTTTTAGTTTTGTACTAAGGTGAAGCTTCTGACGAGTTTCTTCTTGCAAAAGTTCCTGAGTGTCCTGAAGCTGAGATTCTAGTGTAGAAAAATCTTTGGAAAGTTTGATAAACTTGCTGTCTGCTTGAGAAAGAAGCCCTGTGACATTATCCAATTCCACCTGCAGTCCGTATGCCTTGTCTAGCAGCTCTGCTCAAAACCTGTCCCCTTCTGTGACTTTTAGTTGCAGCTCTTGAAGTTGAGTCTCTACTTTTTTGTGACTCTCCTGTAAGGTTTGCACTTTCTGAACATGGACAGACGACATCTCCATCTATTCTTTGTCTTTATTTTGCACCAAAACAGACAATTTCTCATTATCTTGACAAGATCCTGACAGCGCCCTCTCCAGGCTACATATTCTAGCTTTGAGTTCCATTTCTCTTTGTTCCAGAACTCCAGCTCTGCTCCGCCATTCCTTGACTTCACTAGGCGAACCTGCTTTAGTTCATGCAAGTTTTGCTCTGACTGCAATGTCTGCACCACAGATTCTAAATCACTCTCTCGGTCAGACACATGCTTCCTCAGCTCTGCAATTTAGTTTTCTTTGTCAGTTAATGCAGCCGAAAGTTTTTCACACTTCCTGACTTGGTCATCCAGACATTCTGACTGACACTGCAAAAATTCACTTCCCTCACGTTTAGCAGTTTCAAGGTCATCTCTTAATTTTTCAATGACACTCTCTTTGGCAATGGAGTCTTGAACATGCTGCTCCTTTAAATCCTGCAATTGCTTCTCAAGCACTTGCTTTTGCTCTACACTCTGTATAACTTTATTAGATAGAGCGCATTTCATTTCAGCAAACTCCTTCTTAGTGACACAGTCCATTCCAGGCAAACCCAGCACCACATTTTCACAATGACTAGGATATGAACTCTTCATAGAGTCAAGCTCTTTCTTTAACTTAAGGTTCAACTTAAGGTTCTCTTTTTCTGATACCTCAAGTTGCCATTTCCAATCAGATATTTCATCCTTATCAATGAACCTGATGGTTTTAATCTCATCTTGAAGCTGCTGCACCACAATATTTTCATCTTTGGCGCTTTCATGCATTCCAGTATGAGACATACAGTCAGCAGGGACATATTCATTCATAGAACAGAGGTGCTTAAAAAAAACTAAGTCACTCTCATGCAACTCATCATCTTTACTTGCACTCCACATGCTCTGTTCCGGGTTTTGTGTCTCTCTGCGTTCAGACTGCTGCCCTAATAAACCTGTGTATAACTTCTCCGCTTTTTTACAAGCTGAAATTCTCTTTTTCTTGCCCATGGTTTACTAACAAGATTACACAATACTCCACAGCAACCTTGGGTTCAACCGGCAGCAACTTTTTTTGCTATCTTCTGCAGTCACATGTATTCAAACAGTTAACTTACATGGCACTACAACAACCAGCATTTTCTTCTGTCTTCCACAGAAAACACAAACATGGCACCATAGCCTTTCACATAGACTGCAATATCCAGCTTCTACACACATTTCTTACTTTCTTGCCATCAGCAAGCACTTTACAGACTTCTGTGCCACAGTATACACAAAGTCCATTCCCTGGATTCCTCTTCCAGAGTTTTACTTTCACCAGTATTTGCACACAATTTGCTGTATTGCAGTTCCACTCACCCCTTCCTGGGTTTCTCAGTTGAAATCACAGATTTCTTCCAGCTGTAGGCCACAATGCACACTTAGCAGTACTGCAGTCACCAAACACTTGTCTTCCAGGACTTGTGTGGATCTCTTTATGCCCGAATCCGTAGCACCATATGTGACAATTTGGGGGGATTAGTCTCAATGGCGGCAGACTCCTGGACCCGACAGTGGTGTTCGTGGTACTGGGCGCCGGAGAAGCAGCGTTCAAATGGTGCCAATTCAAAGCAAAACGGCTTTTATTCAGCTTAGGAAACTGTAACATACACAAAATAATAAATAACCTAGGCCAGACATAGGCCCTAACTTACTGCTTGCTCCCTAACTGATCTCTGGGGCAACAAGCAGCCTGATTCCTACTGATTCTTTTCCGGACCCCAGTCCTCTTGGGACAGATCGCTTTGTCCGTCTCCAACTGGGTCCAATGTACGCCTGCTACCTGCAGGCCTCTACAACAGCTCTGCTGCTGTCTCTACTCCTTCTGGAGTTACGCCCCCACCCATAGGTGTGGCTAAGGCCTTTTCAGGCCTGGCCCTGGGTTGCTCAATAGTGCCCTCTGGGTTCACACACTCACAATACCCATAGGGAACAAATATAAAATCCTTAAATTAACATCCGGTGGCTTACAGCTATGGTTAAAAATATCTGTAAAATGGAAAAAAAAAATCAGCTAAAATACATAATGAAATGCCAGTGGCTAAGGAAAGCCAAACTAACCCCCCAAAAATTCTTTAAATCTATAAATGCAAAAAACCAAGGTGGTCAGAACAGGTAGGTCCTCTAAATAAAGGTAATGGAGAGTTTTATCAAATGGTTGAAGGCAGCACTCAGACAGCGTGATATAGGGTGCTTAAGTTCACTGATAACCTCTCCCTCCACAGTCTGAGTGGAGACACTCCTAAGGCTCACGCTCTGAGCCTTGTACACCTGGCTACCTCCTCCCTGCTCTGGTTCCTGAGTGCTGGCATCTCTCAGATCCACATTCAGAACCCCAGGACCTTGAGGTATAGGTCCAGAGACTCCATCCTGGCAGTCTTTCAGAGTTCTCTCCAGCACTAACCACTAGCTGGGAGATTTACAAGAGATTGCTCACCTCCCCATTAGCTTCCTCATCTTGGGACACCTCTGGTTCTGGCATAGGGTTAACCATTTTCCTGTCACCCTGTCCTCCTTCCCAGATGCACTGTCCCCTCGGACCTAGGCCCATTACATCATGTTATTGTGTGGGTGATGGTGATACATTGGGCACATAGACAGAAAACAGTTTCCCCAAATCATTTTCCAATAATACATCAACAGATAATACATTTGAGGAATAGTGTCCTCAGAGTCTATCATGTCTGGCTGCTTCAGAGAACAACTTGCACCTGAGTCTCTTAATCCTTGAGTGACTTTACCCTCCACCCTCACAGTCTGCATGTGGTGCTGCAAATTATGTCTTCTACCAAAGAAGAACATCATTACTGGTTGGGTAGATGTTACCACTGCCCCTCTCTCTGGGCAAACAGGCCTTACATGGCCCACCTTATTACACCCAAAACATTTACACACATCCACCTGAGCTGGGTTTTCCCCCATAGGAACTGTCTCACCAGGCTTGAAAATAGGAGGCTGTAGACAGTTTTGTGTCTGACTATTGCAGACGCACTACCATTTACATGTGCCTCCAACAGTCAGACACAAACACACTTCATAACGGGTAATGGGTTCATAGAGTAACATAAAGTAACCTTAAATTTAACAATTTAATACCCAAAGGGTTCAGTGCTATATATAAAGGAAAAGATAACAAATGACACAAATAATGGGAAAAAAATGGATAGTACTTAAGAGTCTTTGGTTCCAGGAGCTTGGATGATGTTCGGGTGGAATTGGACACACTCAGCTCTGTTAGCTGACTTTCACAGATGTGTGTTGGTAGTAAGGTAAAACAGTTTCTTAAGGCTTGTGCTTAGCTACACCTCCCTGTCAGGGTGCTTACCCCTCCCCTTCTTCCTTTAGGTGGGAAATCAAGGACTTATATTCATCTGGGAAAGATGAATTTTCTTTCTTTGTCTTGTGTAGCTGTGTTTTTTTCTGGACTCTGAGGCCAACTCAGGGTCACGACACCCCCCTTCTTCATAAAACAATAAAACCATATATCTGACACACTGGCAGGAAAAGCATTTCACCTTTGAACCCCCCTCCCCTTTGTATACACACATACCACTGAAGTACATTGATAACACAAACATAAACAAAACATTCATTAAAGACTTACATATGTTATGATTAAGTAATAATACATACACAATAATACATAGGCTTCTTTCATCACAATGGTGCATACACGAAATATGGGGAACTGCTAGGGCTGGGTGATTAATTGAAAAATAACCGAAACGTATTAACCAGGATAACCAACTTGATTTTGTTCATGTCAGTTATTTTGGTTCGGTTATTACAACATTTGCAGTTTTGTTTGGATGGACTACATCTGAACCGAAACTATCATTATTATACTTTGGGGTCTAAAGAGATAATAAACTGATGTTACTAACCTCTCCTGGGCTTCGGCGTGACCCCCTACTGTCTTTGGCGCTTCCTGTAATCAGGGACCAATGAGGCCTGTGATTGGGCCTCAGTGGTAATGTGACATTGCAACCAGGGGCGTAACTTGACGGGGTGCAGAGGGTGCAGTCGCACTGGGGCCCAGGAGCCTTAGGGGGCCCATAAGCACTGGCATCAGTATTGAGATTGCAGCTTCCATCTGGCCCATAAGTCACGGAGAGCCCCAGATTACCCTGACCACACTAAGGTTGATTAAACGCCTTAGCACCCATAACAATCACTATAAAGAATTCACTGTACGGATGAGATAGGGGGCCCCGGACAAAAGATTGCACCGGAGCCCACAAGACTTTAGTTACGCCACTGATCACAACACCTGCATCTATGTATCACAATGCCACGTGACAATGCTAATCTCAGGCCTCAGCGATCCCTGATGTTAGTCAGAAGCACTGAAGACAGCAGGGACTTGCATCGGAGCTCAAGTAAGGTGAGTAACGCTAATTTTTTTTATGTTTGAACACTTCATCGGGGCCTTCGCTTATTATACTCTGGGGTCTGAACAGACCCCAGAGTATAATAGCATTTTTGGTTTGGAAGTGTTCAGTCTGAACAAACTGCCAGGCAAACCTCACACTATGAATCGGGCAAGGTTTGCTAAGCACTTTCACTTTCAAAACCCACAATGGTCACAGAAATAACATGAATCTGACAAAAGTAATTTGCCAAACTACATGTTGACAAGCCACAAAGCTTCTGGGAGTATGTCCTATGGACAGATGAGACAAAAATCGAAATTTTTGGCAAGGCACATCAGCCCTATGTTCACAGATGGAAAAATAAAGCATATCTTGAAAAGAACACTGTCCCTACTGTGAAACATGGAGGAGGCTCTGTTATGTTCTGGGGCTGCTTTGCTGCATTTGGAACAGGGTGTCTTGAATCTGTGCAAGGTACAATGAAATCTCAAGACTATCAAGGGATTCTAGAGAGAAATGTGCTGCCCAGTGTCAGAAAGCTTGGTCTCAGTCGCAGGTCATGGGTCTTGTACAGGATAATGACCCAAAACACACAGCTAAAAACACCCAAGAATGGCTAAGAGGAAAACATTGGACAATTCTGAAGTGGCCTTCTATGAGCCCTGACCTAAATCCTATTGAGAATCTTTGGAAGGAACTGAAACATGCCGTCTGGAAAAGGCACCCTTCAAACCCGAGACAACTGGAGCAGTTTGCTCATGAGGAGTGGGTCAAAATATCTGTTGAGAGGTGCAGAAGTCTCATTGACAGTTACATGAATCGTTTGATTGTAGTGAATGCTTCAAAAGGTTGGGCAACAAAATATTAAGTTAAGGGTACCATCATTTCTGCCCAGGCCTGTTTCATGTGTTTTCTTTTTTTTAAAAATTCTGTTGAAGCATGGTTGAAAAGCAATGCCTGACTTTCATTTGTTCATTTTCATAGAATTTTTATATATTATTACTTTTGTCAGATTCAAGTTATTTCTGTGACCATTGTGTGTTTTTCTTTCATTAAACGAGGAGTACCAACAATTTTGTCCACGTGTGTATATCTGAGCAAAGAAACCAACAATACCAAGAAGGTGATGATTTTCTGATGAAGTCAGATAACAAAAAAATAATGCATTATGCAAGTCTAAGCTGCTGGTGAAAGTTTGAACTGGTATAAAACGCATCTACGGTAATCTTTCAGATAACTTTTCAGTATGAGCTACCATGTGTGTGCACAGTTTATAGCAATGTTCTGCAGGCTTTACCTTTATTTCTCAGTCATTGAGGTTGTGTATGAAGAATAGATGCTATGACTGCATAAAGAGAAGGCCATGTTCTTCCTCACCCTCAAAACTAACAGTATAATAGAGGATAGCATTAAACCAGTACTGCCCAGTGCTGACATGAATAAAGCACTTGAGGTGAGATTCAAAACATACTGTCAGAATAGATATGCACATCTGGCTGCAAAATTTAATAGGGAATGGTTTTAAAGTGTAGTCAATTCCATGGTCTACTGGCTGTTCAGCTTTGTGATATTATATATTGAAAAGCTGCTCATTTCATGGCACATATACAGTATCTGAACATATCCAGTACATCTGTACTTGCAGAGATTCAAGTACCTATTATTTGGGATCTATTCTCCCATACTGTACATTTTTTTATATGGAAGGAGGATCCAATTGTGGTACAAGGGACAGGATAAATGTCCCCTGAATATTAGACGATATTTCCCCTCTCCTACATACAGCAATTTGATCCTTCTTTTATTCTGAAAAGACATATACAGATGTGTCCTCCTAATCTCCTTACGCATTAACATAAAGGAATATGCGAACTATCCTGTTTGTGGCTATGTTTGGCCACTCTATGAGCGGTAGCAAATTCAGCCTTTCAAGGCTTAGCATGACAAATGACCAACTTATGTAATGCACTTTTCTCGCTGTGAAGTTAGTGGCTGTCATACAGGTGCTCATCTCACAAGGGTCAGTTGTTTTTACAGAAAGCCAATTTACCTATCTTTATATTTTTGGCATGTGGGAAGAATTCGGAATACCCACACCAGGAGAACATACATACTTGCTGCAACTTGCTGGATTCAAACCCAGGACACCAGCACTACTTGGTTGGATTTGAACCCAAGACAACAGTGCTAACCATTGAGCCACTGTACTGCTCCATGTTGTGTGATACTGTGTTTAACTGGTTTCATGAGAAATTTGAAGAACACATTCGTAGACAGGGTTGTGAACTTGTAGTTTCAAACATTTTGTAATAAAACTGCTTTAAAGCTCAGACACAGTTTGTAATAAAACTGTTAAACTGTTTAAATATTCTTTACAGTAAATCTGGCAGAAGGCGGAATAAGCTCGCTGTTTTATGTGATATTATAACTAAGCAACAGCAGTAGTGTGGATTACTGTATAATTAACAGAGTCCAAGAGTCATATTTTAGGGAAATGGAAACATGTACTGTACATATTATGAACTGTGTGTATTAAACAGTCACACAACATTCAGTAAACTGATATTAAAAATTCAGTCTAATTCTTTATGTGTTTTATTTATATATTACTGGTTAGGCAGTTAACTTGATATTCATATATTCAATTCAGTAAAATGAAAAAGGTATACACATATACATACACAATCATGTAACTTGGGGAAAGACAGTATGAAGAAGATGAAAGCCTTAAAGATTTCTCAAGTAGGTTGTAGAGTCTTAAATGAGTAATGCGTGCATTTATTAAGAAGTCAGCACACATATATGCTATGCCCCATTAACTAAATTCTAATGATCTGTTAGAAAAGCTATTTTTGAACACCCTTATTAGTCAACACTGAGTTACCCCAGGGAAAATAATGACCATTTCTGTGTCAGTTAATGGAGTGTTCACTGATTTAATCCTGCATGGTGAATCTTCCTGTGTTATTGTAACCCTCTACTTTATAAACTTGTGTTTTTATAGCTATTGAGATAATAATTTATGCTTCATGTAGATGTGTAAAACACTATGCAAATAAGATAAATGATAGTGTGACAAGAATAAGTTTTGTATTTTCTGTATCTGTTGTGAGAAGGTGACAGAGTGCTGGAATCACGGTTTATCTCCCCCAGGTTTCTGACATATGTATGGTCCAGGGTGGGTCTTGAGTAGGCCTCAGCTCCAGGTGTAGGTCCTAAGGCTCGTTACTGGGCCATAAACGGCCTCAGAGTCTGCACTTCAGGGCAGATCCTGGGAATGAGAGGAGGTGTCTGGGTCTGTCCTGCTACACTAAGTCTGGTGAGACTATTTCGTGCTGTTCTGTTTGTTCGTGTGGCTGGTAGTAATCTACACGTATAGCTAGTTTTGTATTGTTTAGTTTAGAGCTCAGACGAGCAAGAGTTTTGTTTATTTTCCTTTTGCCTGAAGTTAAGGCTGTATTTTATTTTGCTTGTTTTTGTGCCTGAAGTGAAGGTTTATTTATTTTGCTGTTTTATTTAAATAAACCTGTTTTGCTACAGTTCTGTGTCCCTGTCTCTGACTGGTTGGGTCTGCACCACGGCTGCTACTGAGCTACCTTCCCCACACTGTATTGTATTGTATATATTGCTTAAAGACGACCTTTCACAACCTCCACCAACTGTGACACTTTAAATCCTTCAATGTGTGCTTCTTCACTGATTCCAGTACAGTTGCATTTCTTTTCTGTAGCCCCCATCATGACAGAGCAATCATTGCTGTTAGTTTCAGCACATTTATGCTCTCTACTGTCAGGTGGGTGGGCCTAGAGCAGAAAGACAGGGACTGCCCATCTGGCAGCAGTTAGAATAATTGTGCTGAAACTAATGGCAGTGATTGCTCAGGAATGGAGGGGGCTAGAGAAAAAAAATTTAACCTATGCTAGAATCAGTGGAACAGTGCTTATTGAAAGATGCAGTTAGTTGGTAGAAGTGGTCAAAGTTTCTCTTTAACCCCTTCCTGACATCCACCATAATATTATGGCGGATTTCGGGTATTTAAATATGGTGTCCATTCAGGAGTTGAGCGTCCGCCATAGCCGCCGGGCACTAATGCCCGTGGTTAGTGCCCACACTGATCACGGGCATTAAGGACCCTGGCACCTTGGTCAAAGCTGAGTGAGACGACATTTTTCCAGCCTCCAGAGTGAGATCCAGGGCCGGTGTCCCGTTGCTATGACAGCTGGGAGCCTGGAGCTCCCAGGCTTGTCTCGCATACATTTGTATGGCAGGCTGCTTTATGCAAACTGTCATACAAATGCTGATAGTTTGCTATGCATTAGTGACCCAGGGGGTCTAATAAATGCAATAATAAAAAAAAGTAAAAAGAATATAAAAATACCAAAAAGAACTAAAAGCTTAAATCACCCCCCTTTCCCTAGAACACACATAAAAGAACTTAAATACTGTGAAACAGATACACATGAGGTATCCCTATGTCTTAAAACACCCGGTCTACAAACTTGAATGCTGTAGGGGGAAAAAAAAATCAAAAGTGCCACCGTTGTTTTTTCGCTCTTTTGCCTTGGATAAAAATTTGAACAAAAAGTGATCAATGCAATAGACATTTCCCAAAATAGTATAACTAAAAAGTAAACCTGGCCCTCATAAAACAGACGCCCTATGCATCCCCGTAGACAGAAATATAAAAAAGTTACGCGTGTCTGAATATGGTGACTTTTATAAAAAAATTTTACATTTGGTATCATCCCAAAACATAGAATACAAGTGACATGTCATTTTGACTGCAGAGTGAGCACTGTAACAACAAATACCGTAAGAAAGTCGCATAAATGCACTTTTTCTCCAATTCCTATTCTGAATTTTTTTTAAAACTTCCCAGTACATTGTACAGAATAATAAATAGTACCATTATGAAGAATAATTTGTCCCACAAACATTAAACCCTAGTATGGTTCTGTGATTGAAAAATAAAAAAGTTATGGGGTTTGGAAGATGCTCTTTGGATAAAGAACTACATCAAGAATTAAAAGCCTATATCTTTTGGCAGTAATACCCATAACATCTCTTTTAGGAACGTGAGTTTAGTTTTGTTGATGTAACCCATTTTTATTTTACCTTCCTTTGTAATGTCCTTTTGTAACTTTGCATGCACTGTTGCTTACCATATTAACTTATTTGCTTAATATCTGTTGTGTTGTCCTTTTAATGGAATCCTAGTTTTGTATTCTACTATTTTCACAGGATTGTTTTGGCTTAGCTACATTATGCCAGTGTGATACCTCCTGTAGTTGCTGTGCAGAGGGTAGGGGGTATTTCTACCAGTTAGGAGTTCTAGACTATAGAGATTAGAGTACTGTAGCAGGCTTTGGATATCTCGGGGCAGTAAAGTTTCAAGAGGGAAGTGTGGTGTCTGGTGTAGTGTGTACCATGACAGAGAGATTTGTAGATAGAGAGATAGATAGCCATTCTAATGTTTACATGTTTAGAATATTTAAAGATCTGTCATTGAATTGGGATGAGCTGCAGGGCCTGGCACAAACCAATATTTCTAAAAAATAAAGAAATCCTTTCCTTTTTTCATTCTGGACATCCCCTTTAAAGCATCAAACACTATCCTCTGTTGAGAAAAGAAGCTTCGCTCATGTAGGTGCACAATACATGATGTTTCTAGTGGATATCTCAGGGTCCGATTCTGTTTAACACAACCAGAGCTGTTTTATTTTTCCTTGGTAATGATCTTATGATATCCATCATTTCACTAGTTCACTGAAATAAGCATTATTTATTTAATATTGATGTGACAAAAACGAGTTTCTAGCAGGTTGAGACATGTTCCTCATCAGAAAAAAAAATTAAAAGACCAGTTAGACTAATATATTATTTTATTTATTATTATTTATTACAGTAATTTACAATATTTGTAGTGATCTAACAATAAAGCAATTTCTTATTTTCTTTCCAGTATGATCACCTCTCCTATTTCAGTTATGGAGGGCAGCCATGTGGTAAACATATTTATTTATCTCGTATCCAACTTTCTGTTAATTTCATGTGATAGTGTTTAACCCCTTAAGCACCCAGCCCAAAGTGCGTTAAGGACCAGAACTCGTTTTTCAAAACTGACATGTGTCACTTTATATGGCAATAACTTTGAGACGTCTTAACTTGTTTTTTCGTGACACATTGTACTTCGTGTTAGTGGTAAACACTAATGAATATTTTTGTATTTATTTATAAAAAAAATAGGAAATTTGATGGAAATTTTTAAAAAACATTGCAGTTTTCAAAATGTGAAATGCTCTGCTTTTCAAACAGATAGTCATACCACCCAAATACATTATTACATATTATCTACCATATCTCTGATATATATCGGCATCATCTTTTAATCGTACTGTAATTTATTTTGGATGTTAGAAGGCTTACAAGTGTAACAGCGATTTTGCAGATTTACAAGAAAATTTCCCAAACTAATTTTTTAGGGACCACTTCAGTTCTGAAGAGGATTATAAAGGCCTATATATTAGAAACCTCCATAAATCACCCCATTTTCAAAACTGAACCCCTCAAATAATTCAAAATAGCATTTGGGAAGTTTGTTAACCCTTTAAGCATTTCACTGGAATTAAAACAATATGGAGGTGATATTTAGACATTTAATTTTTTTCCACTAATTCCTTAATTTAGCCCTAAAATTAACATTCAGAGGATTAAAGGAGAAAATGCATTTCACAGTTTGTTATGCAATTTCTCCTGAGCACAGAAAAACCCAACATGTGGGTGTAAACTGATGTTTGGGCGAATGGCAGCACACGGAATTGAAGGAGCGACACTTGGCATCTGAAAAGCAGATTTTGCTGGAATAGTTTTCAGGTGCCATGTCTCATTTGCAGAGCCCCTAGAGTACCAATACAAAGGAAACCCCCAAAAAGTTACCCCATTTTTTTAAACTACACCCCTCACAGAATTCATCAAGGGGTATAGTGAGAATTTTGACTTTATAGACGTTTCACAGATTTTACTAACACTGGGATGTATAAATGAAAAATTACTAAAAGGTCACTTTATCCCCAAAGTTTTCATTTTCACAAGGGGATAAAGGAGAAAAAGCACCCCACAGTTTGCAAAACAATTGCTCCTGAACACGGCAATACCCCATATGTGTTCATAATCTGCTGTATGGGTACATGGAAGGGCTCAGAATGGAAAGAGCGCTATTTGGCTTTTGGAAGGCATATTTTGCTGGAATAGTTTTCAGGTGCCATGTCGCATTTGCAGAGCCCCCAAAGTACCAATACAGTGGAAACCCCCTAAAAGTGACCCCATTTTGGAAACTACACCCAGCAGAAAACATATCAAGGGGTATAGTGAGCATTTTGACGCTACAGCTGTTTCACAGATTTTATTAACATTGGAACATTAAAATGAAAAATTACTTTTTTTTCCAATAAACCGTCAATTTAGCCCCAAATTTTTCATTTTCACAAGAGGACAAAGGAGAAAAAGCTCCCCAAAGTTCTTTACACAATTTCTCCTGAACACAGAAATGCCCCATATGTGGTTGTAATCTGCTGCATGGGTACATGGCAGGGCTCAAAATGGAAAGAGCGCTATTTAGCTTTTGGAGGGCAGATTTTGCTGGAATAGTTTTCAGGTGCCATGTTGCATTTGCAAAGCCCCTAAAGTACCAATACAATGCAAACCCCCAAAAAGTGACCCCATTTTGGAAACTACACCCCTCATAGAATTTATGTAGGTGTATAGTGACCATTTTGACCTCACAGCTGTTTCACAGATTTTATTGACTTTGGGACGTAAAAATGAAAAATTACTTTTTTCCAATAAACCGTCCATTTAGCGACATTTTTTTAATTTTTGCAAGTGGTTAAAGAAGAAAAAACACCCCACAGTTTGTTACACAATTTATTCTGAACACAGAAATGCCCCATATGTGATTATAATATGCTGTATGGGTACATGGTGGGGCTCAGAATGGAAAGAGCGATATTTGGCTTTTGGAGGGCAGATGTGGCTGGAATAGTTTTCAGGTACCATGTCGCATTTGCAGAGCCCTTAATGTACCAATACAATGGAAACCACTCAAAAGTCACCCCATTTTAGAAACTACACCATTCATTTTGAGCCTAAAAATGCTTCCCAAAAATTAATGTACATAGTGAAAATTAAAGTTTTTAAAGAAATATCCAATTTCACTGCCTAATACGTTGCGGCCACTTTGTGGCATCAGAGACATGAATTCCTAAAACTATTAAGTGGGCTATCCCGGGGACAAAAAAATTAAATATGTGGGTATAAACTGCTGCTTGGGCACACAGCAGGGCTCAGAAGGGAAGGAGCACTGTGTTTTTTTAGCTTTTAGAGTATAGATTTAGAGGGATTTTTTGGTCGCCATGTTATTTTTGCAGAGCCCTGGAGGTTCCAGTAAATTGGAATTCCCCAAGAAGTGACCCCCATTTTGTAGGGGCAATTTTAGGGTCTCTGCAAATGTGACATGGCGTCCAAAAAACAACTAAATATGCGCTCCAAAAGCACATAGCGCTCCTTTACATCTGCGCCCTGCTGTGTGCCCAAATGGCAGTTTATGCCCACATGTATGACACTGGTGTACCCAGGATAACATACTTAACAACGCCATATGTGAGTATAAACTGCTGTTTGGGAGCAGCCGGGCACAGAAGGGAAGGAGCGCTATTTTGGTTTTTGGAGCACAGTTTGCTTTTTGGACACCATGCCACTTTTGCAGAGACCATGAATTGTCAGTAAAGTGGAATCCGCAGACATGTCACCCCATTTTGGAAACTACATCCTTCAAGGGATTTATCAAGTGGGGTAGCGAGCATTATTAACCCTTAAGTGTTGCATTCTTTTAATTTCCAGAAATGAATGCGCAGCTGATAATGAAAAGTTAAAAATTAAATTTTTCCATTGATACGACATTTCAGTGCCTGATATGTTGTGCCCAGCTTATGTCTGCACAGACACACACTCCAAAAATTGTTAAGTGGGGATCCCGGGCACAACAGCTTTTGGAGCGTTCATCTCTGATACAAGCCAGGCACAACATATTACACACTGAAATGATGTATTCCTGGAAAAATTGTCATTTTCACCTTTCACCTTCAGCTGCGTATTCATTTATGGAAATAAATTATAGCAACACTTGAGGGTTAAAAATGCTCACTGTACCCCTGGATAAATTCCTTCAGGGGTGTAGTTTCCAAAATGGGGTGAAATGTCAGGGGATTCCACTGTACTGGCATTTCAGCTCGGCAAAAGTGTCATGGCGTTCAAAAACCAAACCGTCCAAGTCTGTGCTCCAAAAACCAAATAGCGCTCCTTCCCTTCTGTGCCCGGCTGTGCCCAAACAGCAGTTTATACCCACATATGACATTAAGTACATTATCCTGCATACAACAGTGTCATACATGTGGGTATAAACTGAAGTTTGGGCACACAGTAGGGCGCAGAAGGGAAAGGAGCGCTATGTGGCTTTTGGAGCGCAGATTCAGATGCTTGGTATCTGGACACCATGTCATGTTTGCAGAGCCTCTAAAGTACCAGTAAAGTGGAATCCCCTAGGTAATGACCCCATTTTGAAAAGTGCACCCCTCAAAGAATTTATCAAGGGGTGTAGTGAGCATTAGTATCCCAGACCTGACTGCACAGCAGATGGGGAAAAGTGAATATGTAAGCTGTGCGGAGTACATTGGGTACACTAAATTCCCTACTATATCCCCAGTAGTTCCTATTATTTGGGGGGTCACGTCTGGTTTATTATCCCTCATAAGCTCTAAATCTGGTTTGTCCTCTGATATACGCTTGTACAGCTTATACATTCCCTTCCTGCCGCAGCCAGTTGTGTTCTAATGATTTGGCAATTTTGGGGGTTTTTGTCTTCACATTATATGAGCTATATTTTCTTTATTTTTCTGGTGATGTAGCCATATGAGGACTTGTTGTTTGCGGTATGAGATGTATTTTGTAATAACATCATTTTTAGGTGCCTACAACTTATTAAATAAATTTTATTAACTCTTTCTTGGTGGATTAAAAAAACCCCATCAATTCTGGCACTGCGTTTTACCTTTGAAAGTTTTTCGCCATGCAGCATAGAGCATAAGTAACATGTTACCTTTATTCTGTGGGTTGGTACGATTATGGCGATATCTCATTTATACTGTTTTTTTATGCGATACTAATTTTGCAGAACAAAAACCCATTTGGGGACATAAACCAATTTTTTTTGCATCGCCATTTTCTGAGATGCATAGCATTTTTATTTTGCAGTTTACAGAGTTGGTTGAGGGCTTATTTCTGTGCTTTTTATTGATACAGTTTTGGGGCACATATGACTTTTTGATCACTTTTTATGGCATATTTTGTAAGGTGAGATGGCGAAAAATTCACTATGTAACACAAATTTTGTTCCCAGCTTTTAAATGTTATATTCCAATTGCTTATGTCTAAAACAAATTAAAAATTGCTTACATTCATCATAAACTTCGCTTTTGTGACCATGGCAACGAAAATTATGCATTTTTACTATAGAAACAGACGATTTTGCATCTTCTCATTTATACAGTCAGACTAAGAACACTATATGCATTGCAAATTTACACAGATTACCAAAAACTGTTCAGAAGTGTGCGGTTTTCCGAGATTTATGACTATACTGCAAATCAGTTTCACGAATCAATCCCCAAATATAGTCGCCCATCATGTTTTCGTTATATTGTCCTTGGTAACGGCGTTCAAAGTTCATAATGTCCTGGTGAAAGTGCTCGCCTTGCTCCTATGAATAAGCTCCCATGTTCTCTTTGAACTTATCAAGATGAGCATCAAGGATATGGATTTTGAGTGACATCCTGCAGCCCATTGCAACATAGTTCTTTATCAGAGTCTGAACCAGTTGTACATAGTTTTCATCTTTATGATTGCCTAGGAAGCTGCGAACCACTGCGACAAAACTGTTCCAAGCTGCTCTCTCCTTCCTATTCAGCTTCTTGGGAAATTCACTGCACTCTATGATCTTCTTGATTTGTGGTCCGACGAAGACACCAGCTTTGATCTTTGCTTCAGACAGCTTAGGTAAAAGATCTTGGAGGTAATTGAAAGCTCTCGACTCCTTATCTAGAGCCCTGAAAAATTGTTTTATGAGCCCCAACTTGATGTGTAGTGGTGGCATCAGCACCTTGCGTGGGTCCACCAGTGGCTCCCACTTTACGTTGTTCTTCCCCACAGTGAACTCTGTCCGCTGAGGCCAGTACCGCCTGTGGTAGTGCGCTTCAGTATCCCGGCTGTCCCAAAGGCAAATAAAGCAAGGATACTTAGTAAAACCACCTTGGAGGCCCATCAGGAATGAAACCATTTTGAAATCTCCGATAACTTCCCAGCCGTACTCATCATACTTCAAGGCACCTAGCAACATCTTGACACTGGTGTATTCCTCTTTCAGGTGCACCGAGTGAGCTACAGGAAGAGACGGATACTTGTTCCCATTGTGAAGCAGCACGGCTTTGAGGCTCTTGCATGAGCTATCTATGAAGAGGCCCCACTCATTCGGGTTACAGGTGATACCTATAGCCTCGAATAGACCGGCCACATTGTTGCAGAAGCACAGTCCATCTTGATGACTGAAGAAGATGGAAAAAACTTGGTGACGCTTCCTCTGATCTGTGACTTGGACGCTTTCATCTACTAAGTTCCATTGCTTGAGCCTTGATGTCACAAGCTCAGAGTTGGACTTGGTGAGGCCAAGGTCTCTGATCAGATCGTTGAGGTCTTTTTGGTTAGGGTAGTATGGCTTCCGCTCCTCATCTGCATATGAAGAGAAATCGTGATCTTCAACGTCTTCCTCGATGTCTGACCTGCTGCTTTCTTTTGAAGGTGGTATAGCTCTGTCTGGAGGTGTTGGTACAGAAAGTTCAGGGCAGTGTGGTACTGGGGCAATAGATGACGGAATGTCAGGATACGTTACAGGCGGTGCATTTTTGCCAGTGCCACGTTTGGAAGGGTCCACCATGCAGAAGTAGCAATTTGTTGAGTGATCAGTCAGTTCATGCCAAATTCTTGGGATAGCAAAATGCATGGCTCTCTTCTCTCCCCTGTACCAACCTATAAGCAAACAAAATAATATTTGGATTGAGAATTTGATTTAGGCCTATTTCACACTAATGACTAGTGATATTTACAATATTAACACAGTTAATCTGCTATTTAAGAGAGTAGCATTTATCCACTTACCTTCAAGAGTTTTCTTGCAGTGCTCACATGTGAAATGAGGAGCCCATGGTTTGTCTTGGTCACCAACAGGCATGCCGAAGTATGCTTTGTAGGCCTCACACATCTTAGCAGATGCTTCCACAGAGTACTTTTTCACTCTTGTCTTTATAAACTGGCCACATACGTAGCAAAATGCGTCTGCTGGATGTATGCCATCTAAATTGACTAAGTTGCTGTGAACTGTAAGGAAAAAGGATGTCTCTCCAAACTTGATAAAAATGGTCTTTATTCCATGCAGTATTAAAGTTCAAGAGTGTACTGAGGATTCAGCAGAGCAAGATTGATCACCCGGTAGCAGAGTAACACACAATATATACATTTACATTCCTAAGCTCCTCCTGTAATGGGTGTGGGGTGAAGTGTGAATACTGTCGTTATCAGAATCTGAATAGATATTGAATTCACACCTGTCTGTCTAGGTCAATTCCCCTTTGTCTGTGATGGCCATTGCCCACTTACTATGCAATCCCAATCATTTAGATCCTGTCTCTCCGTCTCTCAGGAAGGGCTATAGTGGCCCTTTATAACTGTAGTTATACAGCTACCTACAATTCTGTACAGTCCCAGAAAGTTCTAGATAATTCTGGGCAGTTCTAGAAACTTCTTGATAGTTCTCACAATTCCAGAAGCTTCTTAAGTATCTTGAAATATTGCGAATATCCTTAAAAATAGATCAATTTCAAAATATCATTGTACTGACCACAAAAGCAAAGTTTACAGGGAATAATAACTTTTTTCTATTCATTTAAGATACAAACAATCAGGAAAACACACTTAACAACTGGGAACAAATATGTTTTTTTAAAATTGTTACATGGTGAAATCATTACTTCTGGTGTTTTTTTTTCCGTTTTTTTTTCCCGACGTTCACCGTGTACATTAAATATGGTTTCAGTTTTATTGTATAGGTTGTTACGGATGCAGTGATACCAAATATGTATTGTTTTTATTAATTTTTAGGTTTATTTTTTATATAATTCATTTTATATAGGAAAAGGGAATTTTTGGGGCTTTATTCTTTTATTAATTTTTTTCACATACTTTATTTTTTTTTTCACTTTTTTTTACTTTTTCATGTGTCCGATTAGGACACCTGAGCCAGAGATGCTTTGATCTCTGGCTCTGTACTATAGACTTCAAGACACGAGCATACACGTGACTTGTAGTCTATACAGGAAGTCATTGCTATGGAGACACATAGCACTGACGTCCAGAGGTCTCGGCAAGATCAACCAGGTACTGGGGGCTCCAGGCAGCCTAGGGTCACTGGGCAGACCCCGGGCTGCAGATTATAGATATCGGCACTCCCCGATCTTGCCGCGGGGAAGGGGGGGGGCGACAAGATGGCGGAACCCCTTGGATGCCGCGGTCGTGTTTGACCGCGGCATCCAAGGGGTTAAAACCTCTGATCGGAACTCAGTTCCGACAGGAGGTTATGGAGCAGGGTGTTAGCTGTCAGTTACAGCTAACACCCAGTTCCGATGCTGCCTGCTCAGATAGTGAGTAGTATTATGCCCTGGTGCACGAAGTACCTAGTGCCCAGGATGTAATAGTACGTCCAAGGTCGTTAAGGAGTTAAAGAAGGTTACTAGTGTTATGATGGTACTTTTATGAAATATATATCAAAAACTGGATTTAAATCATTTTCTTCACATTCACTATTGTTGAACTCACAGAAATCTGATATGTAAATGCTATTGTCGTTGAAATTGAGTCAAGCCTGCTGCAGGTTTCTTGAGAGTTCTGTGTGTATGTACATTTAAAATAGCTTAATATTGTGATTGTTTGACAGTTGTGGAAATGTGTCAGTTAAGAAAACTGAACATGCCCTTAGAATAGATCAATTGGAACCTAATCTCTATAGGTATGTCAGAGTGAGATATCTAATCTGTGTGTTTGTCTATCTGTCACTCTAAGAATTTGTCACCTATCTATATATGTAATTATTGTTTTTTTAAACCTTGTACATGCAGCGTGATATACATTATGTTTCCAATTTTTATCTTTTGGTATCCATCTGCTTTGACATTTCTTAATGTACAGATCTATGTCTGTGCCATATATACCATGCTAGTGGCAAGCATACAGTATTATATATCTATCCTAAGGTAAAAATGAAAATGAATAAAATAAAGGCAGACTAGATGGAGCATGTTGTCTTTATCTGCCATCATCTTTTATGTTTCTAGCAAAGCATTGGGTTTCCATGACCGGTTGGTCTTCTTTTTCCTGCTGCAGTAGTGTAATTTTTCTGTCCGTTGCATGGAAGAACCCACTCTGATTTCTAATTTTAGGCTTGTTGTCACTTGAAATGACTACACCCCATAAGCAACCCCATATTATTCAGTCTTCCATCATCAGTTTTCATTCCCATAATTTGTAAGTGGTATTGTGGATAAAAATTCACTTAACTGTAACTAAGAATCTGACATCTAACATTAATGTCAATTGTAGTAATTATTTGCCATCAAAATACATTGCCATTTGGAAATCTAATTTAATAATTATAGCAGTTGCTACATTGCTGCCTGCTCTATTATTATAAGGCAATAGAAAAATATCCAGAAATGTGTGTTAATTAGCATTTAATCAATTGAGTCTATCATCCTGAGGGTAAGGACGTACAGGTATTATTGACACAGTTTTTCAAACCAAAACCAGGTGTGGATCTTAAATGCAGAAAAAGTGTGAAGGAAAGCTGGTACTTTCTACTCTTTTTTTTCAAATCCACTCCCAGTTATGTCTTTAAAACTTCATCAACAAAACCTAAACGTGTGTCCTTAACCTACTTCTTATTTTTCAAAGATTTTTCGTTCTTATATAAAGTCATATTATACTGCTTTTTTCTTTGACTTGACATATAAACATAATGTGAGGTATAGCAGAGGCTGACTAGGTCTTTTTCACACCTTATATTTATCATTAAACTTTTTGGAAACCTTTTATTGAGAAATCTCTTTCTTCAGGAATGTACTCTCACTGGTGGCTTGTGTGAAAATAAACTATATCATACCACTGTGGTGCTCTACTGGTAGAGGAGTAATGTCAACCTCATTGCATCTTCTTTAAGTTAGTACATTATTAATATTGTTATGAAGACAGGAATGACCAGAAACCATTTGGGAGCATTGCCTTGAAAAGCAGAAAATTACCAACGTATTTTTCTAGTGATGTCTACTGTCTATCTGCTTATATTACTATCTAGTACCCACTTCTCAATTATAACTAGATGAAAGGAAAAACATGAGTCTGTAGATTATATCAAATTATCAAGATTGTCAATTTTAGCCTTTGCTTTAGATTTTAGATTTTCAGAGTTTATGGGTATGTTTTACTTGAAATGCATTAAACTGAAAACCAAAATAAAATCACTTAGAAACCTACAGTGTAAATCCATTTTAAAAGATATACCCAAAAGTTGACAGTGAATATATTTTTTTTATTGTATTCTTTTCTGTCAGGCTTAGTTTTGTGTTGATTTCTATCTATTTGCATATTAAGTTGAACAAATAGACACCAATGGTGAAAAGTCACACCCTGCCCTACTCACACCCACCCCAATGTACCTGACTACTGGTAATGATTTTAAATCCTTTCCAAATTATTACTGTAGAAAATATCTATAGCACAGGTTCCGTGTTCAGCAAGCAAATGAACTTGAACTTACTACTGTATCACTGATATTATAAGCTCAGGGGTAAAACTGTACTTTGTACATGTAGAGAAGCAATATAATATCTAAAGTATAAGATCTGCCAGTCTAATACAGTTTATAGAATTATTATGTGGAGCAAGCATTTACAGCAGATACAGCATATAGTGTAATAAACTGCTGTGCTTGATTACATAAATCTCTTGTGATTTACATTGTTCATTTGGATCTGTGTTCATGCATGCTGAGTACATTCTCTTCAATTAAGCATATTTATGATATTTGGCAGGGATGTGATAAATCTATTTTATCACTCTAAAGTATGGTCACACTGAAATAAATAAAATGTTTATAAACATTTATAATAACTATGTACCCATACAAAAATGTGTAATGTGCCCATACAGTAATTAACAATGTACCCATATAATAATTAACCACATCTATTTATCTATCTTTCTATCTAAATTACAAGGCTGAACGACATAATGTTAACTGCTGCTCTGTGAAAACCATATAAGGCTATGGCCACATGCATTTGCTCTTTAAAATTCTCTGCAGCAAAACCCATCCAAAAGTAAAGGAGGCGCTTAGTTCAAGTGCATAAAAATTTCACAAATGATAATACTAATAGTAGTCGATTAATATATTATCACAGCCAACAGATATAAACTTGCAGAGTCTTTACTTTCACCTTTCTTGATCACACTTCCTTTTTTTTATTTGTTTAAAGCAAATACTAGAAATCAATAGAGTGTGGTTAAAATGCAAATAATTGGTGACTATTAATACACAGGAAGCATGAACACCTCAGAATGCCTGAGATACAAATCATAGTTAAATACAGAATGTTTTCTTCCATTGATATGCTTATGTTGCTGCAATAGGACAAGAAAGAATATAAAATATAGCCCACAACAGAAAAAGGTTAAGGCTGGTGCACTGCTTTTAGGTCGTGTATGAAAAAGGGAAAATGCATTTGGAATATTTCTCTATACTCAATTTTGACTGTTTAACTGGCAAAGAAGGAAAAATCAGGTCCCTGCGGTTCAAATGAATTTTCTTTATAGAAGTCGTTGGTTTTTGTTCTGTTGTTTTGGACCTCGGTGTTCATTGCTGTATGAAGCATCCATCAGTTTGTTTTAATGTTCACAACAACAACTGTCCAGCAGTGATTTGATGATTGACAGTAATGATAACTGCCACTGCAGTGTATCCTCTGCTATGTGCAAATAAGCGTTCACTTGTAAAAACTAGAGAACAATAGAAATTCTTTGTTCAAAATGAACATATGTGCGCAGCCAAACAGGTAGCCTTCCAGGAGATGGAGGAAAACAAACACAACTATATAATGTGTCAAGGTAATAAAATAACTCATCCAGTCTGTAAAAAAAATTTCTGTTTATGGTTGTAAAAAGAGAGTAAAATATCAAATGCAGTCAAGTGAGAACAAAAAAATGCAGAATCAACTATTTACTAATGATCCTATTCACTTCCTCTGAGCTTTAGTTTATGGCCTCGGGTTCTGTTAGTTATTATAAGATCCATTACTTTTTGTTTTGTCTTCTCTTCTGCCAGGGTCTTTCAGGATCCTTGGGACTGTTACACTGTCTATTGCCTGATCCCCTTTTTGCCATAGGCTGCATTTGTTTAATGCAATTGTGTTTCAGATGATAGCTTATAGAATGAGATATCTCTTTAGACAACAAAAGTAGCTATAATGCTTATTGTGACAGTGTAGTTTTATGCATTTCTATGGTCATGTTGAACATTTGATGACAGTTTTCTCCAGAAATGATGATTTTGTTTCTATTTCTGATACAAATGTCATAGGACGGATATAGCCATTAACTGTTAATAAAGGAGAACAATATAAAGCTCAAACATCAGAAAGCTGATAGACCACAACAGGGTTTGTAAACCTAGGGAACTTGTATCCCCAGGAGTACTTGAGATAGATACTAAGAATACTGTAGTGTCAATTTAGTTTAATGTACATGTAAAAAAAAAAAGATCACTGAAACAAAAATAAAGCCTTAAAATACTTCTTTGTTTCTTAACAGGATATTCTTCCACTTTATGAATCCTGACTTCATGTTTCTACAAGAACTCAAACTCTGCTATATATAGTATAGTCTATAAAGCTCTCTACAATGCAAGAATTTTTTTTTATCTATACTCTATGTTATCCTCTTAGCTAATGAAAATGAGCCATAGCTTTCATGCTTTGTGATCATAACTCCTCAATTATGTCACCAAAGATGGCCTTATACTTTTAATAGTTTGGTCTATGACTCTTCCTAACAAAGTACCCATACACATTTACTCTTGGGTTGGGATTCAGTTTGTTTTTGTTTTCAATGTTGGAATAGCCACTAGAAAGAGCCACCACCAGATACCTCTATAAAAAAGGATCAGGCAAGTTATTTCCTTTTTTTCTCAGATATGTCTCAGATATACAGTATGATGAATGTTGGTTGAATATTTCATATACAATATATAGTCAACTGGTCCCAGTGGGTTCAGCAAAACTCAGTATGATATATAATACCAACTTAACACTTCTCCCATGCTGCCCATATACTGCATGGAATGCCTTCCTTAATCTTATTCCTAAAATTCAAAGTTTTAACTGTTCCTTGAAAACTTATCTTTTTAAGAATGTATATTTCTCTACAACTGTAAGCCAGATATGGCCATAGGTCATGATCCACAAATAAATTGACAATCACAAATAGTGGTATTAAACATCCAAACAAAATTTGCTTTTAAATACACTAGAAATGTCACAAAGCTAGATGCAATAACATGTTTACCCCTTACTTTTTCTCTGGCCTGAACATGTCCAGATCCCTACAAATCAGTTATTTCTCAAGATGTGCAGCTTACATGGTGGGAGCTGTGAGGCCATACACGTAAACAAGTTACAGGTGTCAGAAAATGGCAAAACAAAATCTTTTCTCTATTTTGCAAAGTTTTAAATTTTTTAAAAGGTATCAAAACATTACAAATATTATATAAATTTGGTATCGCTGTGACCTGCAGAATACAGATAACGTCATTTTTACCACATAGTGAATGCCATAAAAATTAAACCCATAAGAAATTGGCGCAAATGCATTTTTTTTTCCAATTCCACCTCATTCAGAATTTTTTTCCAGCTTCCCAGTACATTGTACAGGATATTAAACTTGAAATCGGTATTTTTTATTCCAGAACAGACACATAGGACACATGATGCGTTTCAGGGTGTTCAGAACCCCTTTATCAAGTGTGAATAGCACTAACAATAAAAGACATAATAAAGAGTACCTGAGTAAAAATAAACAATCAATAAAATGAATAATAGAGAGGATCATCTTAATCACCAGCACACTGATAAAGAGGAACCACAGTGATAACTTGTACATTGTTTAACAAACTTATTGTTACTGCATGTGTCAATTCAAACTGCATAAGCTGGCAGGTATCTTTAACAATAGTGATATATAGGAAGTCCCACAGAAGGAGCAACTTACAGGGCTCCTTACTAAAGTTAAGAGTACTATAAAAATAAAAATAAGCCAGTAAAACAAAGAGGAAGAATAGAAAGGAAGAGAACCAGTCAAATAAGCCAAATGGCAACAAAAAATTACCTTAGATGAAAGGCTGTGCTGAAGCAGAGACTGTTCCAGGGTTTGTTCAGACAGCATCCTAAGTTGAAGATTGCTATCAAGGACCCGGCAGAGAAGTGACCATGTCAGTGAGACTGCATGTTTTCTGGATGAGCCCCACTTTCAGCTGTTCCAGACAAAGGCTAAAGGTACCCAACAGACCCGGATCAGTAAGAGAAGTAATCGTGCACACACCGCATAATATTTTTGGTGCAAATTGCTTGGGACTGAGTAAGGACCTGTAGTTAGAATAGTTAGGCATACTCATCTTCACAGGCCACACTACTGGTGAATTAGCTACCTATTTGGTAGTAAGCACTCAGAGAATTCTAGTGAGTTGTAACTCCCAGAGAGGAGCTTCTGAGGAAGTCTAGAAGCGACATTTTATACATTGTCACATTTCTTTGGCTTGCAAGCTGACCTACTATTATATTTTACTTGGTTGTACTTTGTTTGGGGGGAATAGGGGTATGTTGATAAGTTTGTAAGCTTTTGTGTTATACCGCCGGTGCCCCTATCACACTCACTGAATTGTTCCTGTGACTAGGGTGATAAAAAGGTAACAAGCGACTGGTTAGTTGCAGCCTGCAGATAGGTAAAAGCTTGGAGTGTATTGGAGGCACACATTGGAGGGCACCGCGCTGTACAACACCAGGGTCTCAGCTTACTGGCTGAGTTTATGTAAATAGTTGGGAGTGTTCTTTTTGGTAAAGGGGTGTTACTACACTAAGTAAAATCTTGTTTTTACTAAATTGATTTGGAGTCACTTCCTTTGTTCGTGACTTCGCTGTATCCTGGGGAGCCCACCCCGGTACACGGCTTACATAAACAATTAAGCATAAATGGACCTAGATAAATAGACATTACAATACATACAATAAGATGTGAGAATAAATAAATGTAATTAAAAAAAATATAATATTAAAGACTTGTCACATCTTCCGGAGGCAATGTATTAAAGTTAAAGATCCAGTACATCTCCCTTTGTTTCAAAGTGTTAAATCTGTTTGGCTTGTCTGCACAGATTTAATCTAATGGTAGAACGGAAAAACCTTTAAAACTGTTATTATGGCACATAAAAGCATGTCGAGAGACGCTGTGTTTCAGATAACCGTTACTTACATTGGAACGATGTTTAATTAGTCTCTCCCTTAAACACATCGTCGTTCGCCCCACATACTGGAGGCCACAAGGGCACTCCAGTAAATAAATGACATATGATGTGGAACAATCTAATCTCTGTTTAATATGAAAGGTTTCACCAGTTGAGTGACTTAATACTAAGGAAACGTTGTGTTTGATAACATGACAACATTTACATTTATTGTGTCCACATTTGAAACTACCAACCATGCCACTAAAAAGGGGTCTCTGGACACTTCATGTTCTTTTTTTGTTTTTACGTAGGTGGCTAGGGGCTAACATATTCTTGAGTATTTGGGCACACCTGAATGTAATACCAGGTCCTACAGGGAGAGTATTCTTAAGATACTGATCATTTCTCAAGATGTGCCAGTGTTTCTCTAGAATGTTACGGCTCATGCCATGTGCTCCATTGAAAGTGGTAACAAAGTTATTTTTAAAAGAAAAACTATCCTTGACTTTTTGGTAAGAAGTAAGACATTGGGCTTGTGTTAAACTCCCAGCTTTAATACTAGCCACTTAATAATCCCAGGAGGATAACTTTTATCTATAAATCTCTCTGTTAAAACCTTGTTCTGAATGTTGTAATCACTATCCATTGGGCAATTTTGCCTAATCCTTTTGAATTGTCCATATAGTATATTGCTTTTTCACTTATGATAGTGCTCGTTGTGAAAGTCTAAAAGACTGTTACAGTCGACCTTCTTAAAATGAGTACATGTGGTGATGTTATTACTAGATCCAACCAAAACCAGATCTAGTAAATCAATTTCACTGATTTCAGTCTTGCCTGTAAATTTGAGGCCCAAATTATTGTTGTTCAAATACTGTAAAAATTCCTCAAATGTATCGCAAGACCCATCCCAAATGAACAAAAGGTCATTGATGTACCTTTTGAAATATACTATGTGTTTCGACCAAACATGTTCCCCATAAATATAGGTATCCTTGAATCTACCCATGAAAAATTTGGCATAAGTTGGGGAAAACTTAGTGCCCATGGCAGTTCCTCTAGTCTGTAGATATACCTTGTCCTCAGACTGAAACACATTATGTGTAAGTATAAACTGTATACTAGAAAGGAGGAATTCTTTTTGTTTAACCGGCATTGTGTGATCCTTATAAAGTACTGTTGAGACTGCAGAAATACCGTTGGTATGGGGAATGTTACTATAAAGCGAAGCCATATCTAAGGTCGTCCAAAGATAACTCGGTCTCCAAGGGAGATGTATTAAATCTCTTATGACACTCGCTGAGTCTTTAAGATAAGAAGGTAGTTGTACTTCATATCTTTGTAGATGTGAATCAATGAACTCAGAGAGGTTCCTAGTAAGGGACTGGACCCCTGAAATTATAGGTCATCCAGGGGGATTGGTAGTACCCTTATGGATCTTGGGCAAATGATAAACTAATGCCAAAGAGGATTGAGTAATGGTAAGAAAATTCCTCTCTTTTTTACTAATAATACCATCTGAATGAGCTTTGGAAACTAATGACTTATATTCAACTATATGTTCCTGAATGGGGTTATGGAGCAGAGGTTTATAATACTTGGTATCGGATAGAATATTGTAAACTTCTTTAAGATATGATACCCTGTTTTGAATAACCACACCCCCACCCTTGTCTGTATTCCTTATGACAATATTAGTATTGTTCATAAAGGATTGTAGACTTTTTATTTCTTCCTTTGTTAAATTGGGTCTACCACCCCTATTGGAGACTTTGGGAAGTCACCTAAATTCATTTGAAACCAAAGAGAAAAATGTCTCAACATGGCTTCCCCTGTGATGAGTGGGACTTGCATTTGAGACCTGTGGGTATGGGAATAGGTTCACAGATCCTAGTATCAGTAGTACAATAAAGGGTAGAAATAGTAATTGGGAAATTTGTAGAGGAACTATTTGGGATAGTGTTAAGAGACATAGGGGTCTACCTCTGTTTTGGACACAATAAGGAAATGTCTGTTCAAAGTCAGTTTTCTAATGTAATGGTTGATGCCAATAAAAAGACAAAATCCATTATGATTTTGACTAGGGTAGAAGGACAGCCCTTTGCTGAGAAGGCTGACTTCAGACCCATTCAAAGTATAATCAAAAAGGTTAAAAATATTCGTATTTACATTTTTTTTTTCTTTTTGGCGTGGGACCATCTTTACATCCTCTATGTCTCTTATGGGTATAGTGATATATTTTTATGAGATCATACTGTAATTGTCTCTTTTATAGGCAATAACACCTCTTTAATAGGTTATTTTGGTTCTACACCATGCACATGCCCAGTACGTCTGCTGAAGTCCAGGACTGCTTCTCCTCTAGGGCTCCACTTGACATGCATGAACTAGCAGTTTCGTGCATGCGCGGTGGCATTAGAGAGACGCTATTTATTCTGATGACAGGCAGCGGTATGTTGTATGTACCTGCAAACTTCTCAGCACAGCCTTTCATCTAAGGTCATTTTTGTTGCCATTTGGCTTATTTGACTGGTTCTCTTCCTTTCTATTCTGCCTCTTTGTTTTACTGGCTTATTTTAATGTTTTATAGTACTCTTAACTTTAGTAAGGAGCCCTGTCCTTTTGTAGAACTTCCTATATATCCCTATTGTTAAAGATACCTGCCAGCTCATGCAGTTTGAATTGACCCATGCAGTAACAATACGTTTGTTAAACCATGTACAAGCTATCACTGTGGTTCCTCTCTATCAGTGTGCTGGTGATTAAGATGATCCTCTCTATTATTCCACTTCAAGAGGGTGTTTTTACTATCATTTTATTGTTTGTTTATTTTTACTCAGGTACTCTTTATTATGTATTTTATTGTTAGTGCTATTCACACTTGATAAAGGGGTTCTGAACATCTCGAAACGCATTATGTGTCTGTTCTGGAATAAAAAATACCAATTTCAAGTTTGGATCTACGCGGCTCCTTCTGTTGGTCCATTTTTGTTGGTATTGTGTACACACCCGCTATTTGGTGTTGTACTAATCCCGCTGCAATCCTGCCATCTGGGTATTGGTTTACATATAGCGCTCAGAGTATGTTGTGACCCACAGAATTTGATAAGGTGATGAGCTACAGTGGGGAAAAAAAGTATTCAGTCAGCCACCAATTGTGCAAGTTCTCCCACTTAAAAAGATGAGAGAGGCCTGTAATTGACATCATAGGTAGACCTCAACTATGAGAGACAAAATGAGAAAACATATCTAGAAAATCACATTCTCTGATTTTTAAAGAATTTATTTGCAAATTATGGTGGAAAATAAGTATTTGGTCAATAACAAAAGTTCATCTCAATACTTTGTTATATATCCTTTGTTGGCAATGACAGAGGTCAAGCGTTTTCTGTAAGTCTTTACAAGGTTGGCACACACTGTTGCTGATATGTTGGCCCATTCCTCCATGCAGATCTCCTCTAGAGCAGTGATGTTTTGGGGCTGTTTCTGGGCAACACGGACTTTCAACTCCCTCCAAAGGTTTTCTATGGGGTTGAGATCTGGAGACTGGCTAGGCCACTCCAGGACCTTGAAATGCTTCTTACGAAGCCATTCCTTCGTTGCCCTGGGGGTGTGCTTGGGATCATTGTCATGCTGAAAGACCCAGCCACGTTTCATCTTCAATGTCCTTGCTGATGGAAGGAGGTTTGCACTCAAAATCTCACAATACATGGCCCCATTCATTCTTTCATGTACACAGATCAGACGTCGTGGTTCCTTTGCAGAGAAACAGCCCCAAAGCATGATGTTGCCATCCCCATGCTTCACAGTAGGTATGGTGTTCTTTGGATGCAACTCAGCATTCACTCTCCTCCAAACACGACGAGTTGTGTTTCTACCAAACAGATCTAATTTGGTTTCATCTGACCATATGCCATTCTCCATCTCCATCCTCCATTCTCCATCCAAATGCTCTCTAGCAAACTTCAGACAGGCCCAGATATGTACTGGCTTAAGCAGGGGGACACGTCTGGCACTGCAGGATCTGAGTCCCTTGCGGCATAGTGTGTTACTGACGATAGCCTTTGTTACGTTAGTCTCAGCTTTCTGCAGGTCATTCACTAGGTCCCCACGTATGGTTCTGGGATTTTTGCTCACCGTTCTTATGATCATTTCGACCCCACGCGGTGAGATCTTGCGTGGAGCCCCTGATCGAGGGAAATTATCAGTGGTCTTGTATGTCTTCCTTTTTCTAATTATTGTTCCCACAGTTGATTTCTTCACATCAAGCTGCTTGCCTATTGCAGATTCAGTATTCCCAGCCTAGTGCAGGTCTACAATTTTGTTTCTGGTGTCCTTCCACAGCTCTTTGGTCTTCACCATAGTGGAGTTTGGAGTGTGACTGTTTGAGGTTGTGGACAGGTGTCTTTTATACTGATAACAATTTCAAACAGGTGCCATTACTACAGGTAATGAGTGGAGGACAGAGGAGCCTCTAAAAGAAGAAGTTACAGGTCTGTGAGAGCCAGAAATCTTGCTTGTTTGTAGGTGACCAAATACTTATTTTCCACCATAATTTGCAAGTAAATTCTTAAAAAATCAGACAATGTGATTTTCTGGATTTGTTTTCTCATTTTGTCTCTCATAGTTGAGGTCTACCTATGATGTCAATTACAGGACTCTCTCATCTTTTTAAGTGGGAGAACTTAAACAATTGGTGGCTGACTAAATACTTTTTTTTCCCCACTGTATATATATACACACACATATATATATATATATATATATATATATATATATATATATATTAGATCTGTCACATTAGCCAAGTGAAAAAGCAAACGATAGAGATTTTATGAAAAAAAATATTTATAACACATTTTAATATCTTTATTAAAAAAATGTTTAAAAACTACTCTGTTAAAACTGTCTTAACATTGTGTACCATGCCTTAGTAGTCTAAAACCAAAACACACAAATATTAAGATCTTTAATGTAATGCTTCTATAAGCTTTATTAAAAGCCAGATTGGTAATAATTGCTCTGCCTTGTAACTGCAAAGTTGCAAAATTAAAAAAAAAAAAAAACAACATTATTTTTGTGGCCTTCATATTCGGGTTTATTCTGGGCGAATTAAAATGTTTAAACATTTTTTTGTATTCATAAAATGAATTAATGCATTGGGGTAATGCATTAATTGTGTAACTTTGGTGTCTTTGTGATGCATTTTGACAGCAGTTTACACAGGCACTACAGATTCGCAATCCATTCTTTTTTAGTTGTAAGAGGTAAAGTACTTTATATCTATTCTTTTTCTTCTAAAAGTCAGTTTTAACTGTCAGCATTTTTACTGAGTTCTAAAATCTAGATGACCTATAAATGTGTTTTTTTTTTCTTTTGCATTTCTATGTAAGATTACATGGGGAATTGAATATATTAATATAAAACAGTGATTAAGTCTGTACTAAAATCATGTACAACTATAGCTTCAGAAATCCAAATGGAAAAGTAATTGCAATGCCCATTTACATTATTTTGCATACACTTTATATACTATATATATATATATATATATATATATATATATATATATATATACACACAAATACACATGGGGTCAGTAATATTTTTTTCCTGCTGTCATCACTGGAAAATACTGACAAGTCAGTTGAAAGATTGGAGCAGTAGAAAAGACTTGGAAAACAGTCTCTTGGATGGAATTTACAGCTCACAACATTCTGCTGAGTAAGATAGATTAGAAACATTGGTGAAGACCCAGGCAGTCACATTTTAGTACTGTAGCTTAATTTACACCCTCTGACATCCATTCTGCCAGAGTACAGAGAGCGCTGCGGGCAATCAGAATTTTCTTCTTTTTACCAGTATGAATATGTCCTCTCTAGGATCAACCAATAAGAGAGGAAAGAATATGTGAACTCTGCAATATTAAAGACTAACGGTGGTCAAAAGTTTTGTTCAAGTAAAGGCCTGAGTAAACTGTAATAACAGTAACTGAAAATCTGGCGCTCCAGTGGGTGAATATTAGGAAGCCAAGAATCCCGCTTATAAGAATATGGAAGCTGGAATACAGATAATTGCTTAGTAGAAAAATTGCCATCATTGAAACACCAGTAAGGTAATTTTTCACATTTCATCTCATTTTATTAGCCAAGGAATAAAATTCAGCACTAACCACCCTTTCTAAGACTGTACTTACAAGTTTTGTTTTATGGAAATGATTTTTTTTTGTTGCAGAAACTTATGCTATAAATCTTGCACATATAAACAATTATGATATAATACAAGTTAAATCAGGATCTGTCACCAAGTACAAAATACTAAATTCCATTTGACAGCCTCTGGAAAATTATATGTGAATTACCTTTGGCTTTTTATGGGAAAAACAAAAGGTTCCCCCCCACTTGCTGAATAAGAACTAATTCACATATAACCAACCTGGGGCCATATCTTTTGAATGGATGGATTTTAAACATAAAAACACCAAACTGATCAGGAGCACAGTGCCACTTGCATGATGGGTGTCATTTCCTATTTTATACATGGTAACACATCCTCTTTAAAGGGATTTTCCAGGCTACAAATATTACTATTATCTATTACAAATATTATTAGAAAAGAATTGTCGGCTCCCTACTTCATTCACAGAGTATCAGCTGCTGAGAACAGCTAATTGATGGGTGGCAGGTATCAGACCCCCACCAATCTGATATTAGTGACCTATCTTTAGGATAAGTCAGCAGTGCTTTAGCCCAAAAAACCCTTTAACTTGTCAGCCTTTAAATGTCACATTCACAAGGGTAAAAAAAAATGACAACGGAAGTCCACTCAAAAAAAGGACAGATTTAGCATTATCTGCATCTACCTGTGACTTGGAAGGAGTATGATAGTCACTTGCATGGGAGGTCCTATCCTGCTCCATTTAATTGGAACAGAATGGAGCAGAAGCCCCATAGAGGTAAGTGCATAACGGAATGCACTTGGAAGACGAATGGATGTCACTCCGAGTGTCATCCAGCTGCATTCCACTGCAAAATCGGCCCCAACTCTGATGCACTTGGTCGTGTGCATGGGGTTTAAGGACTTCCCTCATTGGTAGAAACGATGGAAGATATGTAGATTGAATGACAATATTTTGATAGATATCATATTACTGATGTATTTATAAAACTCTTCTTTGATCAGATTTAATAAAACACTTCACTATATATTTTTATAAGGTAATGTACATATGTTGCACTGCCTGATAAATAAAAAGGGTTATCTGATAGTCACATTTAAACCAGTTCTATGCATTCATGTTGAGACATTCAGACTGCCTTTTATTGTAGAACAGACTGCGTTCACAGCTTATGCTAATTGTAATTTATCTGATGGAAGTTCACTTTGTGACATTTTCTTCACTCACTCTAATACACAAAATAGGAAATGAATAATAACATAAATTTGATTTTACACTTGTATAGTTACGTTATATTCATTTTACATATCCATGCATCATTTTATTAAGTTGCTGGCATTCTGCTGAGTCTGCCACAGTTCAACCTAATTGATGCATGCTTCCTTTAGCAGCATTTCACAGCATATGTATTTTGCATTAATGATACATGTAAATGATTGGGTTAATGTGCCAAAAGGACCAAATACTGCAGGCTCCTGAAATAATTACTTAATTATTTATGTAATTGAAATGTCTTGGATTTTTTTTAAGACATAAAGCTTTATCATGAAAATAGCTTGGCATTCCCTAATATCATCTATTTGTCATTGTTTGCTAATTGAGTAATCCTGCACATTAAAAAATAATATTTTTATATGGATCCTGCGCCAATTCTTAGGCCTCATTTGAACAAATGTATTTTTAGACAAGTTGTATGTTATATAGTTGTTATATCTGAGCAGTATAAAATGTATTTTTTGTAAAAAATGTATAGTAAAGTATATCTATCCTTAGGATAAGTCATTAATTTAAGATTAGTGTGGGTTTGACACCTGGCCTCACACTAATCAGATGTTTTGAGCATAATATACAGATCTGGAAGCAGACAGCTCCATACACTGTGCAGTGCCCAAGCCATGCTATTACAGCTCATGTCCAATTCATTTGAATGGGAGCTGAACTGCAATAGCTTAGTCAGACCACTGCTCAGAGTACAAAGTCTTCTTTTGGCTCGTACTCTGCTAATTACAGCTGATTGATGCGGGGTCAGACCCACAAAGTAATGGCCTACCCTAAAGCTAAAATATTTTTGTGTAAAAAGAGTAAAGGGAGTTCTTATGAATAATAAGTAATCATATCTAAATACATGTACGTGACATGTCATTGTCATGTAAAAGAAACTGTCATTAACAAAAGGAAAAATAATAATATTGTCATTTGTTTGTGAGTTAAATGTAGCTGTGTTATTAAAGGGATTTCTTCTTTTATTATCTTCCAGGGAGACATTATGGAATCAGAGGTTATTGCTGCTGCAATTCCTCTTCTGTGATATATTTGCTTAATTTCCCCTCTTGCACAATACTGAGGAATATACATTGTGCTATATAAACACAAGAAGCTGTGGTCTGCAGGAAAAAGCATGATAAATGTCAGGAATGCAGCATCCAAATATATACATAGAGTATATGAGCAGAAATTTTTTTGTACTTTCTAATTAGTTACTTTGTTTCCTATATTCTCTATTGTCAGTGTAACATTCTAAATTTGGCTTGATTTTTTTTATTTTTTGTTTTTTGGGGGGTTCATATTTTTTTTTGGGGGTTTGGTGTTTTTTTTTTTTTTTTTGTATTTTTATATATATTTTTTCCTTTATTTATATATTTATGTAGATATATTATAAAAAATTTTTTTTTTTTTTTTTAAAAAAGTGGGTTTTATTTTTTTTTTTTTTTTTTTTTTTTTTTTTTTTTTTTTTTTTTTTTTTTTTTTTTTTTAAAATTTTTTTTTTTTTTTTTTTTTTAAATAATTAATTTGTTTGTGTGTAGTATATATTTAATTTAATTTAATAATAAAATTAATTTTATTTATTTTTAAAAAGAAAAAAAAAAGAAAAGAGGAGAGGGGGGGGGGGGTGGGTTGGTGTTTTTTATTTTTTTTTTTTTTTTTTTTTTTTTTTTATAAAATATTAATTTTTTTTTGTTTTTTTTTTTTTTTTTTTTTTTTTTTTTTTTTTTTTTTTTTTTTTTTTTTTTTTTTTTTTTTTTTATATAACTGTAATTTTATTGAAAAATTTTTCATTAACAAGGAATAAAGAAAAAAACAAAAAAACAATAATAATCAAACAAACAGGAAGCATTGAGGTAAATAGAGGCTATCTGCCTCCTCCCCCTAAGCAATATGCATTTAAATTAAGCAGTGAACAAGGGAGGGGGGAATGGAGGGATTAAGAAGACAAGGGTAGGACCAAAGGGAAGGGGGGGGGGGGAGGGAAGGAGAGGACTAGAGATCAGAGACCCTGTAATGTACAATACATGTCCCAGGGTGCCCAAATAGCCCCAAAGGCTTCCCGTGAATTATGTAGGCCAGCAGTCAGGTATTCAAGACTCCTCACATCCTTCATTCTAGCCACAAGCTCAAGACTAGATGGGGGACTCACCTTCTTCCAGTTTCTAGCTATGAGAGTTTTAGCTGCAGTACAAAGATGCAAGAAAAGCCTGGATGACTTATTGCTCAGGTGTCTGGGGGGAAGGTTCAGGAGATAAAGAAGAGGGTCAAGAGGAACCTCTTGCAAAAAGAGAGCAGTCGTCAGAGTCCTGACCTCCCTCCAAAAACCGAGGATGAGAGGGCACGTCCAAAAGATATGGTGCAGGGTACCCACCGCAGCTCCACAGCGCCAGCACCATGGGGGAACTAATGGGTTTAAAGTATGAAGGAGAGCCGGAGTATGATACCAATGCATCAACAGCTTATACTGCGTTTCCCTAAACGTAATGCACTGAGATGATTTCTGGGCCCGAGACCATACAATCCGCCACTGTTCCTGGGAGATGGGTTTACCCACCGCCTCCTCCCATTTAAACATATAGCGATGATTAACAGGAGAGCCTGTAGTTTGTGAGTTAAGAAGTTGGTAAATAGAGGATATAAAGCCCCTAGTGGACGTGCCTGCACGGCAAATCTTTTCAAAAGCGGTGGGAAGTGACACCTTAAGAGACCCATGGAGGGAGCGGACAAAGTGAACCACCTGCAAGTAATGGAACCATTCAGTACTTGGCAGGTTTTGATTAGCTGTAAGATAAGCAAAGGACCTGAGTTCCAAGGTTCCAGGGTCAACCATATCAGCAATCCGGTAAAGGCCAGCTTCAGACCACACTTTAGTCATGGCAGAAGTCAGGCTCTCTGGGAGAAGGGGGTTGTATAGTATGGAGACCATAGATGAGCGCGGGGACATCAGGGAGAATCTAGCACAACAGGTAGACCAGATAGATCTAGTAAACCGAATGGGGCCCAACAGGTACGAGGCAGGGGGGGTGGGGGGGGGAGCTGACCCACAGAAGCGCGTTAGGATGCATGGGTGCCAGCCATAGCTTCTCTACCTGCACCCATCTGGTGTATGCTGGCATAGCCGCCCAGAATGGGATATGGCGTAAGTGGGCCGCCCAGTAATAATGTAACAGATGTGGGACAGCCATACCCCCAGACCCCCTATCCGCCAGCATAACAGATCTAGGTATTCGGTGTCGTTTTGCTTTCCAGATAAACTGGAAGATAGCTTTCTGTAGGTTCCGTAATTCTCCCCGAGGTATCGCGACTGGGAGAGTCTCGAAAAAATACAGTAGCTTCGGGAGGAGAGTCATCTTGACCGCAGCAATTCTCCCCAAAAGGGAGATAGGCAAGGGTTGCCATTTGTCCAATAGGGCTCTTAGCTCACAAAACAACCGCGGGTAGTTTGCCGAGTAGAGGGTCGCATAGGAAGTGGATATATGGACTCCCAGGTAGCGGATAGAGGACTCCCGCCACTGGAAATCGTAATTACTGCGGAGGAGAAGGAGAAGGTCCCGTGGGATGTTAAGTGGGAGTGCCTCAGTCTTCGCGGGGTTCACCTTATACCCTGAGAGATCACCATAGGTCTCTAGCGAGCGCAGCAAGTTTGGAAGGGTAGTATGAGGGGAGGTGAGAGTGAGGAGTACATCGTCCGCAAAGAGAGATATCTTAAATTCCTTATCTTGGACCATGATGCCCTTGATATTAGGGTCTCGCCTAATCTTGGCCGCTAGCGGTTCAATGCAGAGGGCAAATATGATGGGTGACAGGGGGCAACCCTGCCTAGTGCCATTTCGAATAGGGAAGGAGGGCGAAGATGCATGGGGAAGCTTGATTGCTGCTGAGGGTAAGGAGTAAAGGGCCTGGATAGCTGTGAGAAAAGGTCCCGTAAGCCCGAACGCCTTAAGCGTAGTATGCATAAACGACCAATTTATGCGGTCAAAAGCCTTTTCAGCGTCCAGGCTCAAGAGAAGGGCCGGGGTAGAATAATGATTGGCCACCTCCACCAAATCCACAGTCCTCCTGGTGTTGTCACCACCCTGACGACAGGGGATGAATCCCACCTGGTCCTTATGGACAAGCAGAGGGAGCCAAGCATTCAGTCTATTGGCTAAGAGTTTGGTGAAAAGTTTCAGGTCCGTGTTCAGCAAAGCAATCGGTCGGTAGTTAGCACAATCCTGCAAGTCCTTACCCGGTTTAGGGACCAATGTGAGTAGTGAAGAGAGCATAGTCGGGGGTATAGGGGAACCTGAAAGGAAGGAATTGAAGAGGGACAATAGATGAGCAGAGAGTTCACCCTGGAAAACCTTATAATAATTGTAAGTGAACCCATCTGGGCCTGGGGCCTTCCCATTTGGGAGGTCCCTCAGGACCCCTTCTAGTTCCTCCCTGGTGATGGGGGTGTTCAGGGAGGTTAGGGCCTCAGGAGGAAGGCGTGGGAGACAACAATCCTTTAAATAGTCTTCCAGTAGTGTTGAGTCATCCCCAGGGAGTAGTGCTCTCGGGGGGGGTAAGTCATACAGCTTAGAGTAGTAAGAGTGGAACGCCAGCGCCACAGCATCAGGGTGATGTTGAAGAGTACCCGCGGGGTCACGGACAGAGTGTGGTGTGGAAGAGGCCCGATGATCCCTGAGGGTTCCTGCCAGGAGGGTATGAGATTTATTACCTCGTTCAAAAAACCGCTGACGGGTATAAAGGAGAAGTCGTTCCACATGGCGGGTCTCCAAATCACGGAGGTCCGCCCGGGCCAGGACCAAACGGCGAAGAACCCCCAGGGATGGATGCGCTGCCAAAGTCGTCGTAAGGGACCGAATACGGGCTTGGAGGAGCTGTTCCTGGGCCTGTCTGTCCCTTTTAAGCCTAGAAGCCAATGCGATACAGCATCCTCTCATGACCGCCTTATGGGCTTCCCAGAGAATGGCAAGAGAGTCTACCGAGCCTAAGTTGTCCCTAAAATAATCTATCAAGTGTGTGCGCAGGGTCTCGAGGGAGGTCGGCGAATTGAGCAGTGTTTCGTTAAGACGCCAATGACATTGGCGAGTAGGCACTGGAGTCGTAGATAAGGTAACCACGACTGGGGCATGATCAGACCAGGTGAGAGGGCCAATGTTCGTGTCCCTAAGCAAACGAAGAGCGGGAGCATTTCCAAAGAAGTAGTCAATGCGGGTGTGAGTGTTATGAGGGTGAGAAAAGAAGGTGTAGGAGCGCGCCGTAGGATTGTCCACTCGCCAAAGGTCATACAAAGAGTGGGCGCGGATCAGCCTGCGGAACTCCCTTGCAAGTTGGGCCAACCTATGGGGGGTTGGGCCCTGGGGTAACGCCAGACGATCCGCCCGTTCAGAGAAGACCATGTTAAAGTCTCCCCCCACCAGCCAAGCTGATGGTGGGAGAGCGCGCAGACGGGAGAATACCCGGCGCAAGAACGGGATCTGTGCTGAATTGGGGGCATAGACATTGCATAAAACAATCGGGGCACCATAAAGGAGCCCCTCCAAGATAACAAACCGGCCACCTGGGTCTATGTGGGAAGTCGTCACTGTAATTGGGCAGGATCGAGAAAGAAGGATAGCCACCCCAGCTCTGCGTCGATTGTGGAAGGCTGAAAAAGCTACGGGAAAATAATGCTTAGCGAAGGCAAAAGTACCAGCGCGGTCAAAATGAGTCTCCTGAAGAAACGCCACATCCGCTCGTAAGGAGCGGAGTTCTCTAAGGACATGGCGCCTTTTAATGTTGGAACCCAGGCCCTTGACATTAATTGTCACGCACCTAACCATTGGGACCCAGGATTGGAGGACAGTGGCGGATTGCAATAAGCTCACCCATCTCACATGACGCTGGCAAGTTTCCCTCGGAGAGGCAAAAGGGCAATCCACAAACAGGAACCCAAAGTCGAGGCAGGGTCTCTAGATCAGGGAGGGGGGGGAAAGAGAGGGAGGGAGGGAGGCAAAAGACATCATAAATGACAAAGTAAAAATAAAAACAGTTAAACAATACTTTGTGGGCGAGGCTAAGTCACTCGCCTGGGGACCAATGAGGGCAGCCAGAGGTCCAATCAGGATCAATGGCCGCACAGTCCAAGTATCCCCTTAGGGGGGAGAGCGTGGACAGGAGGTCGGAGGGGAGGCGGTGGATCCCCAACCACCAGTAAAAAGAAGGAAGGAAGGGGAGTCACCGGAACCCCACCCCGCCCCCACTCCGCTAAAACAATCCAATAATAAGCATAATAGATGAGACCCGTAGACCTAAAAAAGAAAAAAAAAGAAGCAAACATAACATTAAGGCATGCAGATTCCAAAGCACCACCGAGAAAAGGGAGAACGTCCCAAGGGGGGGCAGCCTCCCCAGGGACCAGTCCCCAGCCGGGGCCTCCGAGCGGTCACCACCGCGGAGGATGCACGACGCCGTCTGGGCCCCAATCGCCGCCAAACCGGTGGTGGGGGAGGGGGCGGAGAGAACAGCTCCCAGTCTGTTAAATCCGGCAGGGGAACATCCAATAGGTCACAGAAGAGAGGCAAATCCGCAAAGGAGCGAAGCGTAGCGGAGCGACCATCCCCACGAGCAATGAGAGCAAACGGAAATCCCCACCGGCAAGGAATTTGGTGCTCCTGAAGAATCTGGAGGAGGGGTCGGAGATGGCGGCGTCTCTGGAGGGCGATCAGCGACAGATCCCGACAGAATTGCAGTGGAGCTCCCTGAAACTCGAAGTCTTTGCGTTTGCGCACTTTGCCCATTATAGCCTCTCCAAGGGTGAAGTCGCGGAGGCAGCAGACGACACCACGGGGTGCGGCGGAAGATCCTCTGGGTCGAAGGGCTCGATGTGCCCCATCAAACTCAATCCTGTGGGACGGGGGCTCCTGCAGCACAGTGCCGAAGACAGCCTCCAGCAGAACAGGCAGATCCCCAGACCGGTCAGCCTCCGGGAGTCCCCCCGACGCGTACATTGTTGCGCCGGCCCCTGTTGTCAAGACCCTCCAAGTGGCGTTGCATGCCCCGTACAGCTGAACCCTGTTCAGTGGTAGTATCATGCAGCGAGGCAACATAGTCTCTGGTAGTGTCATGGTCATTCTCCAGCGCGTCCACCCGGTCAGCAATGGAGTGCAAATCAGTGCGGAGGGCAGCAATTTCAGATCGGAAGGACGCCGTGATTTCCGCAACCATACCTTTAAGGTCTTGTTTAGTAGGAAGTTGAAGAAGAAGGTCCGCCATGGATGATGGTGCTGAAGATGGGCCTGGAATGCAGCTCTGGGGGTGCAGGACTGGAGGGGGGGAGGCATAATCCTTGGGAGTGTGGGGCGGAGGAGCCCCTACGCCAGCGCCTTCCACCGCGCCATCCCCCCCTGAGCTATGGAGGGGAGGGGCGATGGGGGAAGATAGTAGATGGGGGGCCACAGAGACCAGCTCTGTGGCCACAGGCTGCAACTCATCAGCGGTGTAGGAGGGAGCAGAGCCACTGACCTCAGAACTCCTTGAGAAGCTGGAGACATCCGGGGTCCTCTCATGCCGCTCTGCCAGGAGTGCTGGTGAAGCAGAATGTAGTTGCTGGGACATCCCAGGGTGAGGAGACTGTGGGAGTACTCGTGCTGGGGAAACTCTGGGTTGCCCAGGCGCCGACAGGGATCTCTGTTGAAGCGGCGCTCCGCTGGCTGACAGGGGGAGCGCGGGAGGAGAGAAGCTGCGCTGCGACCCCTGTGCCTGGAGAGCGGAGGAAATCCAAGATGGCCGCCCCGCAGCAGCCTGGCCCGGTAGAGAAGGCCGCTGGGCCAGAAAGGCGTCCAGGGTGGCCCCCCCCAGACCTCTCCACGGGCGCTGGGGTGCCCGGGGCCACCTTCCTCGGTAAGCGCTTGCCCATACTGCGCCTGCTGAGGGGTCCACGGGTCTCAGTAGCGAGCGGAGGAGCGGAGAAGGACCTGCGCGCGTGCTACTCCATGCGCGTCCAGGCCACGCCCCTCCCCCTATCATTTTAATATATCATTTACATATGGTATAAGTTAATATTAAAGTTGACATCTACCTATATGACAAGAGTTTTGTTAGTATGTTGTGATATTGTGTTGACCTGGAATTCAAACTAAATTCAGGCAAAGGTAACAGGGGGTCACATGTGTATACATCTAAAATACAAATTAATTGATAAAAATATAATTGACCATATAGCAGCATTCAAGCTTTGCTTTGGGTATAAAGAATAAACTGAATGTATATCTCTTATACATCCCCCCTTTGGCATCCTATCACTAGACAGCCTGGTTGGTCACAGCGTTATCCATGACTCTACCTTAGATACAGAAATACAAAATAAGATCATTATCATTCTGAAGTGCAGCTTCTTTCCAAGTGAGTTCCCATTGCTTAGAAAGTTATAATTAAAGAATTAGAAGAGCTTACCTCTAATGGGCCTCATGCAGTTTCTCGCTTCATATACATATCTTTTTTTTCTCTCCAACAGTTCAGTTTGCTTGATAGCCTATTAGACTCATTAGAAGCTGAGGGGAATGCTTATTTACATATAACTTTGGTGAGGTCCAATATAAGTCCAGTAAATGGAGTTGATAAGTCACACTACATGCTGCTCTTTCCCTTTGAATCCATGCATCACTTTGTAAATGATCGTTTGATTGTACTGTGCAGGTTTTAACTACCCAAGTTTCACACAGCAGTTGGCAGGTCAGGGGTACATGCCAGCGTGTAACAACTACAACATCTTTAACAGCAAAAGTAACAACAATTAGTTCAGCCTTTTAGTCAAAGCTTTGTGCCATAACCCAGCTTGACACTGGAGAGGCTACTGTTTGTTTCCTGGAATGTTTTCTGAGTGACTTATTTCTGTGCCCATGAGATATATATTCCTCTTCACTGCCTGCTAAATATTTATATACAGGAGCTGTTGTTCACTTTTGGCTAATTTCTCATGTAACAGCTTCTAAGCTGTTGACCCTATGATAATACATTTACATTTAACTATTTCTTGATGATTATTTTCTAAAATGTGAAAAAAGTGACACTAAAGTGCCATTTAATGCTGTACATTGTGGTGCTGCAATGCCCACTTGTTTTTTTTCCAATAAACAAGTATGGATTACTTGTTTGGTAAAAAAAAGTCAAACAGGATATTGTAAACATTGTTGTAATTATCTATCTCGTTTTAAGGATTATAATAATATTTTTCATTTATATAGCACGATAATATCTATACACAGTATATAAATTCATATCAATCTCAGTTCAGCTCAAAACATAGAGATTTATTGCCATAACACTGCAGGAAACCCAGTATGCAATATATTCATTGTGTCCTCTATATTCCCATTTGCGTCATCAGCATCTCTGCAGAACGCCCTACTCTTTTTTTTCCTATTATGTATACAAAAAGCAGGCATGTGGTTTATGAGGTAAAAATACAGTATTGAAAATAAAAATGTGTCCACCCTTAATATATCTTAAATTTGCTTAAGGACTTTAATTTTTCATGAAACCATTTCAATACAATAGTGCAATATGCTATTAACAGCCTTGAATGACTGCAGGTCACAGAACAACCACTGGGTGGACATACATAGACACATATAGGATACATTTTGTAACGCAATAACATGAAACAATATTGTCTTCATAAGCAGTTACAAATCTAAACATGACTGGACAAAGGGAAAGATAAGGAAGGACACATCTTTTCTGTATGTTAGGTTTGTCATATTCATTGTACAGCATGCAAGGTCAGATCGTTCTAATTCCATGATTCCAGCCATCCATAGGATATCAGAACATTTACAGTACGTGGCTTTCAAAACCAAAGTGTGTAGCCTGAGTTCCAATTAAATATGAGGTTTTTCCTCTGAGGTAACAAGACCTACATCTGTAGATGAGCAGAGATCCTCTATCATTTAGGTGAATACAGTGCAGTAACATTTTGTGACTTATAGGAGACGTCTCTGACTGATCCTTCACATTTTCCTTTTCTTTCCTTTGGACCGCCATGACCACTTCTTCCAGCTGTGACTTGTCTCTGTAAAGTTTGCAACACAGACATCTTTGGCTCCTCACTTTTCCAGGCATCCAACCCACATTGTCCTCGCCTGAACACCTATCCTGCTGCTACCCCAATTATAAAATATATGATATAACCCCCCATAATGAATAATACCCCCAAGTGCATCTTTATATTAATAATGTCTGTGTGTACCCTGTATAAATAGTGCCCATTATTAATAATGCCCCAGGTGTTAACTAATTAAAAGGTTTTCCAGGTCATTAATAAACTAATAAGTGGGGCTCAGAAACCCTGAACCCCTACTGATCAGCAGTTTGAATGGTACCTGTGTAAGCACCGTGACACCTTCTCTGTTTACATAGTGTCATTCATCTCATAGCGGCCATGTAATGTAACTACAGCCTCGTCCTATACATGTCTATGTGACAAGACTGTAATTATATCACACCGTCACTATACACAGACAACGTGTGATATAAACAGGTTCCACAGCCCCTGTTTATAACACTCCATTTACACACACTATAATATTCCACAGCAGCCCCTGCACACAGTATTACACAGTATTATGGCCCGCAGCAGCCCCTGCACACAGTATTATGGCCCGCAGCGGCCCCTGCACACGGTATTATGGCCCTCAGCGGCCCCTGCACACGGTATTATGCCTGGCAGCGGCTCCTGCACACTGTATTATGCTCCATAGTGGCCCCTGCACACTGTATTATGCTCCATAGTGGCCCCTGCACACAGTATTATGCTCCACAGTGGGCCCTGCATATGATATTATGCTCCACAGTGGCCCCTGCACACGGTATTATGTCTTGTTAGCGGCCTCTGTACACGGTATTATGCTCCATAGTGGCCCCTGCACATGGTATTATGCTCCATAGTGGTCCCTGCACACTGTATTATGCTCCATAATGGCCCCTGCACATGGTATTATGCCCTGCAGTAGCCCCTGCACATGGTATTATGCTCCACAGTGGCCCCAGCACATGGTATTATGCCTCATAGCGGCCCCTGCACATGATATTATGCTCCATAGTGGCCCCTGCACATGGTATTGTGCTCCATAGTGGCTCATGCACACAATATTATGCTCCATAGTGGCCCATGCACATGGTATTATGCTCCACAGTTGCCCCTGCACACGGTATTATGTCTCATAGCGGCCCCTGCACACGGTATTATGCTCTATAGTGGCCCCTGCACATGGTATTATGTTCCACAGTGACCCCTGCATGCTGTATTATGCCCCACAGCAGCCCCTGCACACAGTATTATGCTCCATAGTGGCCCCTGCACATGGTATTATGCTCCATAGTGGCCCCTGCACATGGTATTATGCTCCATAGTGGCCCCTGCACATGGTATTATGCTCCTTAGAGGCCCCTGCACACGGTATTATGCTCCATAGAGGCCCCTGCACACGGTATTATGCTCCATAGTGGCCCCTGCACAGGTATTATGCTCCACAGTGGCCCACCCACGAACTATTATTATACTCTGGTGTCTTTTCAGACCCTATAGTATAATGATCAGAGACCCAGGGGAGGTGACAAACATAAAACCAGTGCTACTTACCTTTCCTGTCCACCGGCGCACTCCCTGCAGCTTTCGGCCCTGTTTAAGTGCGCACAGACGTCACGTGGATCAGGCCGGAGTCGCGACCTGATGACGTCCCCAAGAGGGCCGAAGCCTGCTGGGTGTAACACCGATCACAGGACAGGTGATTAACAATGGTTTTTATGTTCCCTCACCTCCCCTGGGCCTCTGATTATTATACTCTGGGGTCTGAAAAGACCCCAGGGTATAATAATAGTAGTATTTGAGGCTCGCAGCCTCACTTAATGATGCCCGCGGCTGCTTGTGGCCGCCTCCTCTTTCCCTTCTGCGTCCCATAGCAAAAGGGGAAGCAGAGGCTGCCACGAGCAGGTGCGGGGGTAGGTTAGTAAATAGGCCGTTACCTGCTGGAGTTACTCCAGCAGGTAGCAGTCTATTTATAAAAAAAAAAAAAAAAAAAAAAAGGTATCCTCACCTACCTGCTATCCCTTGATGGAGCCGCCGCCTGCTCTTCTTGACCCACATCTGTGTCTCAGCGCAGGAGGTGCAATGATGTCATTGTATCACTGCCTGCGCTGAGATGCAGACATCTCGTAAGCCAGCCCAGGACAGGCCCCGCTCAGCTTTGGGTTTTTTTTGTTTTTTTTTAAAGCGGCCTGTCCTGGGCTGGTTTATGGTAAATAGACAGTAAAAATGCCGCCCCACCAGACAGTAACAGACAGTGCCGCCTGAGGCGGCCGCCTCACCTCGCCTCATTAGAGGTGTGCCCCTGGCCACACCCAAATGTACCTGGCAGTGATTAATTCCCTTTCTCCAATGAAAACACCGGCATGTTAGGCTAAAGTGAGCATGCATGTGTTTGGGGAATTCATTAGGAATAATGATTGACTAATGTGATGTATCATGAATTCTGTCGGCGACTTCAAAGCATGTACAGACTTAATATGATGCCTGCTAAAGGATTGTGGGAATCCTTAGCATTGGCCTCAAGTAGGTAAATGAAACTTAGGTGGTTAGCAGGAATAGACCAAATTGAACAAAGCTGGTTAAAACAGTTGCAATAGAACCAATACAAGAAACAATGCTTCCTTCCCCAACAATCCAGTGCTAGAGCAATCCTGGTCCTTGTTTACAAGCAGGTATCAGGTGACTGCTGCAGCAGTCACTTGCTGGACTTTAATAAAGTTCCATTGTTGGATCACTAGAGGAAAGTAGGGAAAATGTTGTACTTTATGTTTTATATTATTTGCCATTTTTATATTGTTTTTGAATTTATTTGACAAAGTGCTAGATACTGAAAATGGATTAACATCTTAGACATTTGCAATATTGTAAATACATGTAAATACATCATTAAGAGAAAAACTCTGAAATACCTAGTATTAATATTATGCACATATCAATATATTGATTTATTGTGTTTGTAATATTCTGTCTATTTTCCGAAAAATAAAATGAATATATCCATTTATAATTCACAGTCTATGATATTAGTCTGATTGTTCAAAAACCCTGGGTCTAATGCAAGTAGACTCTACAGTATCTATTTTAATATGGATTATATGCTTTGAGTTCCTCATGCAAAGCAAAAGTCATTTTTTGCCCTGGGAGAATGTTGCAATTTATCAGATATGCGCCATTTTGTGAGAGATTGCATATCTCTGTGAACTTATTATAATGTTTAAATGAGATGTGTAATGTATTCATCTAAAGTTGTAAATGGAGTTATGGTAATCCATCCTGCACTAATATGCTAAGAAGATTCCTAAAGCATTTCATTGTTTGGGTTCATTAGTAGCACAAAGAATAGACGGCATTTACAAAGCTACGCTGCCTAAGCTTGTGTTAAGTCACACAAAGGACATCCTATTAAAAGTGCTTTATTTACAAGGCAATGAATGTTGTTTATTTAGAAATCTGAAAAATTACCACTTTTATGTCACATAATAGGTAATAAGTATCAGAAAATTTGTATGACAAGTTGCATTGACAAAGGTTAACAATCAAAAACCTAAAAAAGAACTAAACAAAAACAAAACCAGTAATGTGTCTATATGTCTATATAGATTTTGAAGTCAGTCAGATGTATGAATCATTGTCTTTTATAATTTGTCAAACACACAATATATGTAGATACTACTGTACATTTAATTATTAAATCGTGATTGTAGGTATCTAGAACTACTTACAGGATCGGCTAAAGCCACATATTTCCACAAAAATAAAACAAAGCAAAAAATAATAATAATAAGGAAACCTAAAAATATAGATGACTACCACAGCAGCACACAACTCATATGATATACTGTATGAGGTGATCCATAAGCTGGGATCCAAAAGGTGCCATTGAATGCACTGTAAGAATGGTCATACAATGAAAGTTCTACAGTGATCCTACTCAAATGAATTGAAATCTTACAGAATTTGTCCAAAAATGGTATGTGTGTAATACTGTGTAAATGTAGAATTATTTCACAAAGCAAAATAACATAAAATATTCTCTAATGAGAGGAGCCAAGTACACAAATGTAGTATTACAGTTCTCTATGGTACACATTTCTAAAACTGAGCATTAATTTGCTATGAGCCCATACTCTACCTCTTCACACAGGGGCTAGTTTATTATAAAGGGATTTGTTAGCAACTTTTCTAGTGTGGTTTTTCCAATAAATTTATCAAAATGTCTCATGCTGGTTCATAAATTTATCTAGGAGGGAGGGTGCCAGACTTCACTAAATATTTTTTGGTGCATTATCTAAGCCAAATTAGAAGTGGAACGTGATTTCATAAAACTTTTAAAACTTTTTAAAAAGTCACAAATAATAAATTAGGCTTATACTTATGCACCATGTAAACCACTCCCACATTGCCAGACAGTTTTGAAAAAAAAGCACAATAGGTGCAAATCAATAAATACAAATCAATATAATAAATAAATAAATAAGTTGTAAAGGTCTTTACAACACAACATTTTTGTCTATTGTAACCTGTATTGCAGAAGTAGTTGCCTCTGGAAGCACTCACTCTAAAGCATGCCGGAGTCCATATGCCTAATTTATTTATAACATTTGTAGTAAATTCAGCAAATCTCTTACTATATATGCTCCCAAAAAGCAGAGCTAAGCCAGTTATCAGTTAGTACAGGTGTTTGCCTTAATTTACACAAATACCTGGTGTAATTTACAGCAAATTTCTAAAAAAAAAAAAATACATGAGACTTCCTTTAAGTTTGATCCACTTTTTGTAAAAGCAGCATAAACTTGAAATAGTGGACACCTGGGTATGTACTATATAAACCTGGTCACCCGACCTCCTCGCAGCACCCTGACGAAGCAGGGGTGAAACGCGCGTTGGGGCTGGAGATGGAGATTGTGGTGTACTCTGATAGCTATTCACTATATTGCTTATTATATATTCTGTATATTACTGCCTATTTTTGTGATTTGATGCTTTGCATTGCTCTCATCATTGGCTATGTTTCTGTGCGCTTGAAGTGGTATAACCGCTCTATACATATATGATTTTTAATAGTCACAGCATGTGGTTATGTTAACAAATAAATAGGCACTTTATATTTAGTACTTTTTTTTTACCTTGTACATATTTACTATATAAAATACACAAAAAATTTTGAGGGGCATATACATTAGCAATATATGAGCTACTTTGCATGTATTGATATTTATGAAATTACGGTATTTTTCGGACTATAAGACGCACTTTTTTCCCCCAAATTTGGGAGGAAAATGGGGGTACATCTTATAGTCCAAATGTGGGTGTTGAGGGGTTGGAGGAGCGGGGTTGCAGCATCGCCCCACTCCTAACGCTGCCGGCTTCCTGTAGCTGGGCTTCCTGCAGCGGGAGGAGTAGGACGATGTGCGGGCCCTGGGCCTGGAGGATAGGGTATCCCAGCGAATCCATCCCGGCATCCACCGTGCTATTATGGCGGATGCCGGGTCGGTAAAGATAATGGCGGCTGCTCTGCTGTAGAGCAGTCACCATAGCTACCGGATCTCCACTGTAATGTACAGCGCAGACCTGGAGCTAATGCCCGCAACCAGAGTCCACTCTGATCACGGGCATTACTACTTCAAAGCCCCCCTAAAGTATAAAAGTAGCCCCAGGGGCCAGTTCCCACCAGCCCCGTACCTTTCAAGTTGTAGGCCGGCTCCTGCGCGGCCTGTCATATTAATATTACTATTGCAGCTGGTCTATGACAAACCTCAGTAGTAATGTACAGAATCTTCCATAGACTGCAATACACTTGTATTTGAGTCTATGGAACTTGCAATCAAATGATTGTAGGTTCAAGCCCCCTAGAGGGGCTAATAAAATAGTAAAAAAAAAAAAAAAAGTTTTAAAAAATATAAAAAAATAAATAAATAAAAAAAGAAAAGTTCTAAATCACCCCCTTTCCCTAGAATACATATAAAAGTAGAAAATTACTGTGAAACACATTAAGTATCCCTGTGACCGAAAATGCCCAGTCTACAAACTTATAAAAAAAAAAACCGACACATTAACATCAGTTAGTGTCCGTTAATGTCTGGTATGATTGAGGTTTTTTTTAAATGGACACTTTCATAACGGAATCCAACGGTAGTGTGAACCCTGCCTAAAAAGCATGTATAAGAATCAAGCTAAAAGGAACAAGTCATCCTCAGCTATAACGATCTTTCCATATTTTAAGTTTTTGTCATTGTTCATATTCGTAGAGGGGATATATCAGTAAAATAGAAGTGAAATTTGTAAAGTCCATGTTAAAAAAAGATGTCTCAAAATACAGCATAAATATTTGTGGAATCATGGCTATTTTAATTTAACTCCTTCCTGCTGGTGACCTTTTTTGATTTTCATTTTTGAATTCCCACTTTCCAAACCCCATAACTTTTTTATTTTTCTGGTCTCAGAGCCATATGAGGGCTTAATGTTTGTGAGACAAATTGTTCTTCATGATGCTACCATTTATTATTCTGTACAATTTACTGGGAAGCTGGATAAAATTCAGAATGGGGTAGATTTGTAGGAAGAGTGCATTTGTTTCAACTTTCTTACAGGCTTAGTTTTTACGGAGTTCACTCTGCAGCCAAAATGACATGTCACCTGTATTCTATGTTTCGGTACAATTCCAGGGATACCAAATTTGTATTGTTTTATTTACATTTTAATCCTTTAACAAAAATCTAAAACTTAGCAAAAATATTTTTTTTCTAAAAGTTGCCATATTCTGACACCCGTATAAAAATATTTCCATGTACGGGGATGCATAGAATGTCTTTTTTTGCAGGGCCAGGTGTACTTTTTAGCTATACCATTTTGGGGAATGTCTATTGCTTTGATCACTTTTTAATAAAATTTGTATCAGAGGCGAAACAGTGAAAAAATGGTGGTTTGGCAAGTTTGATATTTTTTTCCTGCTATGGCATTTAACGTACGGGAAAAATATTTTTATAAGTTTGTAGACTGGGTGTTTTCAGACACAAAGATGTCTAACTTTTATGTGTTTCACAGTAATATTTTACTTTTATATGTATTCTAGGGAAAAGGGGGTAATTTGGCCTTTTAGTTTTTTTTTAGTTTTTTTTTATATTTTTTGATACTTTTTTAAACTATTTTATTAGCTCCCCTAGGCGGCGTGAACCTGCAATCATTTGATTGCAAGTCCCATAGACTGCAATATAACTGTATTGCAGTCTATGGGAGAGTCATAGACCAGCCTCAATAGCTTTAGTGCAATGACAAGCTTGGGAGTCTTCATAAAGCTCCTGGCTGGAGGAATAGGTCGGCTTCTGCGATCTCACCGTGCGGGAGGCGGCCTGCAACATTAAAGTTATGGGGTCAGTGGGCTACTTTTTAACTTGGGGGGGTCCCCTGGCCTGCAATGTCCGTGATCAGAATGAACGATATTTATATGCAGCTGTAAAATATTTATGATATAAAAATCCCAATCCCGACTGTGTTTTCAACCAGTGATACCTCTGAAAATAATTTAGATAACACTGTAATCTTAGTGTCATATGAAAGAAGAGAATCTCATCTTTCATATGACACCAAAAGCAAGTTTTAAACATTTTATAATATGTTTCAAATGATCCTCCCCTCATTTTTTCTAAATGTTACACAGCACTGTACTCCAGGTGCATGCTCCATACACAGTAACATTCAGTGAGAGGCAGGAACAGCTCTCAATATGGAAGACAGGGGAAGAATAAAGAGTGGCAGGGTTTCACAGAAAGGACACAAAATGTGTTAATAAAGTACATTACAAAATTTATTAATAACACAAACACTGCCAGAAAATCAAAAGTTGTCCAAAAGTTTAGTTTTGCTTTAAGCATTTGCTGAATTCATGTCATTTTACAGCTCATAATAGAAGTATATGTAGAGGAGAGGGGAAGAGTGAGCAAGAGTACAGTAAGAGAGGAAAATTGTCAGATACAGTTACAGATATAGGTAAACATTGTATCTTATCCCAAGTACTTTATTCACATAAATATAGGTTACTGCTTTTCTTTAATGTCCCTGCTGCAGCTTCTTAGGGAGTAAGAGAGAGTTAAATGAGAGAGTTTAATGAGCAGATTCCCCTTACTTTTTTATCTTATCTATGGCAGACATCATAGCAGCTAGCCTCCACCTAGCATCTCTGAGATACCAGAAATATAGAGATATAACCTGTAGAGGAGAAACTGCTAAAACATTCAGAGTATAAGTCATATAATGAAATGTCATATAATAGTGTTATTCCTCACATACTAACACTGTATTATTGATTGCTACTACTGAGTGCACCTTGTTGTTTGTTAGCTTCATTCAGTTACAGACAGTACTCCATTCATTTCATAATGCAATTTAGTAGATTAGTAACTCCTTACTGAGTGAGGCAGAGAAAAAGACGATATAATCAAACATGCTGACTCTCCATCTCTTTATGCAATAGATGATGGAAGGAAGAGTAAATGTAATGTGAGCTAGCAATCTTTTAGAAGCAGTGACTATGACTGGACAGCCGCTCCACCATATCTGTAACATGTCAGACAATGATAACTTCTTGTTAGTAAAGGTCTGCAGCACAAAGAACAAGACTTCATATAACACACATGGATCTAAGAGAATACGTTTATCTATCTATCTATCTATCATCACAGATTTTTAAAAATGTTCTGCAGTAGAAATTGCAGAAAGGGGTAAATTGTATCACTATGCAATATTACCTTATGATCTGTTTAATGCAATCACTAGTAGGAAATAGGTACTTCACAGTCCAAATGCAAATGATATTTCATTTATTTTATGAAAGATGTAGATAATTTCTTAATAGGTTGTATAGATGTTTTATGAATACAGAAAATCTTTAGGTTAATTTTACCTTAAAAAAAATCCTTTCAATATCATGGCATATCTCTCTAGCAGTTAGTATTCTTCATTTTTAATTAAAGTTTTATGGAGCATAAAGACTTGAACTCAGCAGTACTAAAAATTGCCTTATTCTGCTTTGCATAGCATTGAGGCAATGAATTTTTCAGCTATTGTTTGCCTTAACTAGTTCTTAACACTTGTTAAGACATTTCATATTTGGTACTTTCTTAGCTAAAGCTCATTTGAAGATATATTGCATCTCACTCTAGTTCCTAATTGTACTATCAGTAGGAAATTTAATCCACAGGTTCCTTTTATTAACTGCCCGAAATATCTTTTTGAAAAAGTAAAAAAAGTTCAACCAATAGGTTCTACAGAGTTCTGAACAGAAATATTATGTCTAATGCAGTACATTTTATTCAGTACAAGGTTATCATAAAACTGATTTGAAAAGTACTGAATGTGTTTTGTATGCTGCAAGCACTTGAAAAAAATGCAATAAATTTAAGACTAATATGACAAGAGCATCATTGTCAACCATACCTGTGAGAAGAATCACATCAGTGGGAATGTAGGAACTGAGACGCCTATTGTTGTCCATAATAAAAGTGTTTCAGCACTTATTTAGTTACATAATTTGCATTGATTTCAATGAAGAAGTGACTAGTCTATTAAAGCCAGTGCTCAGACCCAATTATCAATGTGTTCCTTTATAAATGGTTGATTCACTTGCTATTTATGTCATTACCCGAATGCCTTTTATGCTCTCAATTATGTAGAACAATACTAAATAATTAAAACTTCCCATCTGTTATACTGCATTAATGGAAACCTGTTGTTAGATTCATTCTGCCCTAACCATAGCAACAGGCTCCCACAAAGAGCTATTTTTTTTTACCCTGAAATGCTGTGCCCGCTAGGCTTCCCTATTTTCTATTAGTGTTGTGAATCAAACTGAGCTGGGTATGGAGTATCTAGAGGGGATACTTCTCCTGTTTGCTCTAAACAATGCAGTGTTTCAGAACAACACAAAGAGGGTAGATTTCTGAAAACTGTCTTAAAGAAAAACTCTAGCAAGCAATCATAGTGCAGCTTCAATTTTTCAAGAGCAGATTGCAAAATGTAAGCCAAACTTTGATTGGTTGTTATGGGAGTCTTTCCTTTAGACCATTTCATGAATCTCTCTCATAATTCTTTGTAATGAAGGAACTTGTCATTGTTTCTTGCTGCATGTGCCAGAACAGTTTTTAGTGCTATACATTATACAATGTCCACTAGCTAACAAACTATACCTTTAGCTAGGAATAGTTACTTTCAATAATGTAATTTGTATTGAATTTATTAGAAACAAGGAAATTAAGAAAACTCCCTTTACTTCCAATGCTCATGTATTGGGTTATCCAGTGTTTTTAGGCATTCTACTACTTGTAATCACCTACTGTATCTCCACAATAATGTTCCGTAAGAGAGCAAGCTGACTATGTCCATACATGAAAAAAGGATGCTTGTCACATGAGCAAAAGTTTGTTTGGAACCTCAGTGCTTCCTCTAGTTTGTAGCGCAGGTGAGCAACCTCTTTGTTCACCCCCAACATGTGCTGCCTCAACTGGGATTAGATATATGTCCTTATATATGCCGCCTTTCATACTATCCCTGGTCCGTGTCAATGAAGCATATCCCAAGTGAGCTATAGTATCTTCCTCTTCTAAAATGAGCTGACTGTATATGGGGAAGCATTCCTATTTACATTCCTATTAACTTTGTTTTGCTTTTTTGACATTCAGCAACTACAAATACCTTCATCTCTTTCAGGTCTCTATAGCAGACAATCAGAGTAATAGAAACCAACTTTCCCATTTTTAAACAGGGGTATGGTTGACTGATTCCATTTTGCACATTGTGAAACATGAACTGGTATTAGTGACTAAATGCTTTCTGTATATGTCCATCAGTGTTGTGTTGGACAGACCAGAGACCTTGCCAATATTTAAAGCCTTTAAAGGTGTGAAGTATTGTTGAATACTGACTTTTTGCTGTTCAAGTAAACGACTTTTTCTTTCAGATTAATACAAATCAATACAGCTGGCAGCTCAGAATATAACCTCAGAAAAAGGAAGGAAAAACATGGGTCCTTTAATAAAAATGGCAGTTTTAATGTACACTCACAATCAAAACACGTCTTTTTACACTTCCATTGCACTAAATGAAATCAGTGTGTAAATATTGGCCACTTCTAGGATAAGGACAGATTGAGAATCAAGACAGCCAAGATATTTTCCGTTGATGTATTTAATAAATTTGTTAGCATAATTGATAAGTAAATCTGTTATTAAAGTATAGTGCAATGGATAAAACAAATATTTGTCACTGGCATAGTTACACTTGCTAAGGAAGTCAATTACATTCTTAAATTATATACATAACATTTCACAGGAAATCTGGGGAACTACGTCTCATTTAAATAAAGGGCAGCAGATTAATGGAATTGCTTCCAGGAAAGGTGAGAGGCTAATACAATAAGAAAAAAACTAAATGCTTTGGTTAGGCATATTTGCACTACCACTGTCCTACAGACAGGTACTATACCACTGTTTTATTTGATTCTTATCTAGTTGGCCTGATGAAGACGTCAGTTAAGACGTCGAAACGCGTTGCCATACTTTATATCGCCACCTTGTGGAGTAACATTGTGATCCAATAAAAAACGTTTCATTTTAATACATGTCTGGCTGATTAAGTAGCGCTCATACATACCCTGTTTTTTTACTACTTTACTATTTACACTACCACTGTCCTACAGAAAGGTGGTCCCAGGGGGGAGCAGCAACTTGCCAGACTCTTTCTCTCTTTTTACCATACTTAATCCTGAGGCATTACTATCCAGGTCCCCACAGGACCACCAGAGGCGCCAGTGTGGTAATAAAACCTTTTTCTTTTTATTATTCATTTCATTTCTGGAGTCCCCTTGATTTTTGGTAGTGACTTCCAGCACTGGTCCTGCTTGCAATTAAGCCACCAGTTTTTACCACAGGCCTGCCTCATCTCTGGACTCATTTCTGGACTCATCTCAACTTGGAATTAATTCTTTACATCCAAGAAATTACAGAGGATGCTACAAATTCTGTCCAATCGGAATGCCAGCCGAGCATCCCTGATATCTCAGTCCCTGGGGGACACGAACACAGTGGCATCACCACAGAACTTCCATTTTTCTCCAGAAGAATCTCACAAAATGAGGGATCTGTTTCTTCAACTGGAGAATTTCCTCAAAATAGAAACAACACTTTACCTAGATTATAAGTTTCTTCAAATATACGATGAAGAGAAAGTTCTACCTAAAGGATTAAAATGGTCTATCAAATGTCCATTCCCCAATGATCCACTATTTAACCAGGAATGAGACTCAATTCTACATGTCTGCTCTGAGAACCTTCTTCAGTGCCTCACTTCCAAAAGACAATCGCTTTATCAAGAAGCAACTTTAATCATCCAAGATATTTCAACCCAACTAAGAATCTATGAAAGACATCCAGACTTCTCTAATCGGATAAACAGCATCAACCAAAGGATCCACATTCTTGAAGTAGAAATTACAAAGAAAAAAAGGTCAAAAACTAAAACGAGACCGCATACAACGAGATGACCCTACAATAGACAATATGGACGATTCTAGTCTACAATTAGAGAATGTGTCATCTGTTTTACCCGTTTCTATCCAAGACACCACATCAAGGAGTCGTACAACCATACGTACTCCTATACCTAGAAGTAGAGTAAGATCCCCTTTCAAACCAAAACCCCCAATTCTCACCATGGGAAAACTAGGACATTCAATAGAACTAAAGTAACTAACTCTCAGACTTCCACCCTTAATACTATTTCTCCCCAACCAACGTCGACATCCATTTTACCATCCATATTACCTACCATTGACAACAATATGGTAGGTGTAACATCTACCTTACCAGCTGACCTACCTTCAGCATCACATTCCAATTACTGTATAAATCCACCTCTTCCAGTAAGCCCTCTGCTTACCACCACACCATCATCAATTCCTATTAACCCATCCAGTTTCTCCAAACCGATTACATCCAACTGTCCTCTCAGTCCTATTACCCTAGGCCCTATACCCCACTTGGCATTCAAAGCCACCGAACTTGAAACCCGGTTGTCTTTGCTACCCTCCCCAAGTCTGCCTCTCAATCTATCTCAACTAACCACCCATGATGATCCACCCTCACCAATACCACTAACCATTCATGATGATCCACCCTCGCCAACACCATCCTCTACCATACAACCAAGTTCCAACCTTTTGGCCATCAACACCACTGGGACTAGGGACACCAGCACCCGTCCCTCTCTGGGCTCCCCTCACTACCTCCTCCTTTAATTTTTCCATTGACTCTTTTTTAGCTCTTCCTTCCCAACTAACAATGCCTCCCATCCCCCCTCATCCTCCTGTACAACAATCCATCACCACCCTTCTGCCTCCAATCACAAGTTCCACCACTATTACCCGTTTCTTCCAAACCAGCCGTCGAGTTTGTACCAAAACAAAAAGAGAAACAGACCCAGAGGATGTCGAGGTGGAAGGAACAAATCAAAATCCAAAAAGGAGAAACCTCCCACCGACCTAAGTACTTATACCCCCTCTGAAAACAAAATTTTCAATCTATCCAGTCACATACTTAATCTGGACGAGACTAAACTACTCAGCAAAGGTCTGGCGTTCTGCCCTACATCTCAACCTAATGGGTTCCAGTTGTTTCTGGATCTCAATAGATTCATTAGACAACTAACCATAACTAGACATTTTTCTATCATTGAAAATCCAATACACCCTCAATCTACCACTCTTACCACTAACTCTACACCTGTACCTATCCCAGTTGATGTACATCCCTTGTCCAACTTTAATCCAACATACCACAGAGGTCCAGCTATTGAAACATTTTTTTCTTTGGTTAATGAAGATTTTCATAAACTCAACACTACCCGTAAAACCCCAGACAACTTATCTTTAGCAGAATTTAAAGCCCTGAAAAACCTCAAAGAAAATACCAACATTATAATACGTCCTGCCGATAAGGGAGGTGGCATAGTAATACAAAACCGCGAGGATTATATTCTAGAAGCTAATCGCCTCTTGAAAGATAAAGAATTTTATGAACAACTCGATACCAACCCACTACCTACATATATTTCTGAATATAGAACTCTTATTAACTCAGCCACCAGCAATGGCCTTCTAACTAAGAAAGAAAAGAAGTTCCTACAAGTCATGGAACCTCCCTTACCCTTTTTCTACCACCTTCCCAAAATTCACAAATCACTTACCAACCCACCTGGCCGCCCTATAATTTCAGGCATTGGATCTCTCACCAGTAACCTTTCACACTTTATTGATTTACATCTTCAAAAACTGGTCCTTGACCTTCCTTCATATCTTAAAGACTCAACTCAACTAATTAACCATCTAAAAACCTTAAATGATGGAAATGCTACCAAAACCAATTGGGCCCTCCTAACAGCAGATGTATCGGCCCTATACTCCAATATAGCCCATCCCCATGGTCTAGCAGCAATCAATCATTTCCTTGCCAATAATTCCTCAATGCCTCCAACACAAAGAGGATTCATTTTACATGGGATCCAATTCATACTTGAACATAACATCTTTTCATTTCAAAACAACATTTTCCGTCAAACAAAGGGCTGCGCCATGGGCACGAGGTTTGCGCCATCCTATGCAAATCTGTTTATGGGTTTATTTGAGAGAACATACATCCAAACCCCAGGTGAGAACAATAAACATATAATATTCTATAAAAGATATATTGATGACTTGTTTTTTGTTTGGGACGGTGATGAATTATCAGCCTCAAATTTCATCACATCTCTAAACAATAATGAAATGGGAATATCATTCACCCATCATTACTCTCAGACCAGTATCGAATTTTTAGATCTCCTGATCTCTAAAACCATAGATAATACATTTTCCACCGAAACATACTTTAAATCTGTGGACGTCAATAGTTACTTGGACTACCGCAGTGCTCACTACATTCCCTGGCTTAACAATATACCTTTTAGCCAACTAAAAAGAATTCGAAAAAAATTGTGATGACAATGACACCTTCAGAACCCAGTCCAAAATATTAAAACGCAGATTCATGGATAAACATTATCCAAAATCTGTAGTACAAAATGCGATTAAGAGAACCTCTGAATTATCACAGGCTTCATGTTTAATAGAGAAACAAAAACAGGATCCTTCAACCCTTCCCATCAAACACAGGTCTAGTTTTATAACCACATACAACTTCAGTCATAAACTAATAAAATCTATCATAACTCAACACTGGGATATTCTTCTGAGTGACTGCTATCTTCAGCAACAACTTCCCAAACGACCCACAATTACTTTCAGAAGAGCCACTACCCTGCGGAATCTTTTAGCCCCCAGCCGAATCCGTATGGAAAAGAATAAAACAGATAACACTCTATCACTAAAAAAAGGAGTTTTCAGATGCGGACACCCACAATGTGCTTGTTGTAGTAATATTAAACATCAACAAACCTTCATTACATCCAAAACTACTAACGAAAGTTTCCCCATTAATTCATTTCTAAATTGTAATACCAATTATGTTATTTATGTGTTAGAATGCCCTTGTAACCTTCAATATGTTGGTCGCACCATCCAACCTTTGCACTTACGCATTAACAACCACCGATCAAATGTTACCAAGGGATTCAAAAAACATAACCTTTCCCTACACTGTTCTCTCAAACACCAAAAAGATTTCAAACATATTTCCATCATCCCCATTGAACACATCCCTAATACTGCTCCCAACCGTTTTTTACAACTCCGCCAACGTGAATCTTTTTGGATTTACAAACTTAATACACTCATGCCCCATGGTCTTAATGACACTGTAGAATCCAATTTTTAAAAAAAATGTACCTTTTTTTTTTTTTTTTCTCTCAATGCCACCTGCACTAATCAAGCCCTTACTTAAAGCGCTAGTATCATGAGAGGGGCACACTTTGTGCCTGCTCCATGATCTAGCGTGGTAAGTCTAAACCTTCATCTCCATATCCATTTAGTTATTCATTATATGTGTTTAAGGTCACATTTATCTATTTATTTGTTTATATTTCACATCAACTCTGTTTTTTTTTTTTTTTTTTTTTTTTCTCTCTCGATGCCACCTGCACTAATCAAGCCCTTATTTAAAGCGCTAGTATCATGAGAGGGGCACACTTTGTGCCTGCTCCATGATCTAGCGTGGTAAGTCTAAACCTTCATCTCCATATCCATTTAGTTATTCATTATATGCTTTTAAGGTCACATTTATCTATCTATTTATTTGTTTATATTTCACATCAACTCTGTATATATGAAATCAGTAGTTGCTTCTACAAACATTATATCCACTATTTAGTCTACTTTAAGTGTATTTCTCATTTAACCCTACAAACATTTACAATCAATTATTAGGATTATCATTACATATCTATTTACCTGATGTTCCATTTATTTGCTCATGTACCCATGATTTATCCATTGAATTATTTATTTATTGCTCATTCATCTAACCATCCATGTATCTATATATATATATACATTCATTTCCTGCTTATTATCCATTTTTTCATCAACTATCCTTCACTCCATTTTTTATCAACTATCCCATCCCTATCCTAATTATTTATTGTATCAATTAGATATACTCTCACACTCCACCACCTTTTATAAACAACCAGATGTATTGACTACTCATTCATCTATTGTATGTCACAACCATATCCCTCCCCCCCTTCTTTTCATTTATTACAATTATTTCCTAGACGTATTCATATATATCCCCCTATTCTATTATTACCTACCTAATCATCTAATCTTGGTACCATATATATCCTCCATCTCCTCTTTCTCATTAACTATAACCATTTTTCATATCTATCTAACCCATATTTGTTCTTATACCAATCCATTCACTTTTCATTTTACTTATTTATACATTAACCATTTGTTGATTGCCACCATATGTGTACATTTATATGTGTGCTGGGATATGTGTGTACATACATGCATACATGTGTTTGTGTGTGTCTATGTATATACTTGTAGATTGTTTCTTTTGTATAACAATGTTTTTATTATATCTTATATTATTTATTATACATTATACTATACCACTGTTTTATTTGATTCTTATCTAGTTGGCCTGATGAAGACATCAGTTAAGACGTCGAAACACGTTACCATACTTTATATCGCCACCTTGTGGAGTAACATTGTGATCCAATAAAAAAAGTTTCATTTTAATACATGTCTGGCTGATTAAGTAGAGCTCATACATACCCTGTTTTTTTACTACTTTACTATTTGCACTACCACTGTCCTACAGACAGGTGGTCCCAGGGGGAGCAGCAACTTGCCAGACTGTTTCTCTCTTTTTACCATACTTAATCCTGAGGCATTACTATCCAGGTCCCCACAGGACCACCAGAGGCGCCAGTGTGGTAATAAAACCTTTTTCTTTTTATTATTCATTAAAGTATAGTGCAATGGATAAAACAAATATTTGTCACTGGCATAGTTACACTTGCTAAGGAAGTCAATTACATTCTTAAATTATATACATAACATTTCACAGGAAATCTGGGGAACTACGTCTCATTTAAATAAAGGGCAGCAGATTAATGGAATTGCTTCCAGGAAAGGTGAGAGGCTAATACAATAAGAAAAAAACAAAATGCTTTGGTTAGGCATAAGACTGTTTTGAATATTCAGAGGAGTCAAGGGTCAGGCTGCAAACTGACTGTGAAGTTATGAAGTTAGTAAGGAAGGAGAGCAATAGGTCACCCATATTTGCAAGTAAAAATCTATCACACAGTATGGAGTTTGGAAGTTTTTTTCTAACTAGTGCATGCCAGGATATAAGTGATGTGGGTGCCCTAAAAGTTTGTGGCATCTAGTCATCCTCTACATCATCTTCTAATAAGTTATTTGGTTGCATTGTAAACATTCAATATGATTTCATAATATTGCCAAATTTTCTGTCAAGTTTCAGTGACATTATATTTGTATATGTCACACAATTTGCATATGAAAAAAATATTGAATGATAAGTAGCGGTACATAGAAAAACAGATGAAAAAGCTTTTCACACACACATAAATTTGAAGATCTATTAAAGATTATACATCTGTCAGTAAAATGCACTTTTTCTAATAACTTTGGAGTGATATACTGTAGTCCATATGTCATGCATTATATGAGTTTTGTTTTGTTTTTTTACCTGTTATGATGCTCCTGAATATCATGTGTCTATCTTAGTCATAATGGTGACTCTTGAATATTCATTATAAGTTTGCCCAATTGGTTTCTCATTAAATACATAAATCAGATTGCTTTATACCCTGAAATATTCTTATACTGTTTTGTGATGATGAGAAACACTGAATTCAGTGTTTAAAGTACTCATTGCCTTTAAGCACCTTCAGGACAAATTCTATATTGTTCTGTAGTTCTAAAGAAAATATACTGAAAAACAGTTTGTCATCTATATTTTTACTGCTATAAGAATGTATTATGATACAATATTGATTGCGTTTCCAAAATAGAGATAAGTTGTTTTTTAAATAAATGCTTAATATATAGCAAAAATGAGTCTGTCACCACAAACAGCATATCAACCTACCTCCCGGATGGTGTCACCTGAATCAAGTAGTGTTTTACCCTGGTAAATTGGTGCCTCCATTTTCGAAATATTGTTGTTTTTGTTAATAGGCAAGTGAGCTGTTTGGAGCAATGAGAGCATTGTTGCTTATATCTTAGGAACAATGACAATGCCCTCATTGATCTAAAGAGCTCATTTGCATATTGACAAAAACAGCAAAATCTCTGCATTGGAGGCACCAATTCACAAGTGAAAACAGTCTTTGGTTCAAGTGATTCTGACCTATCCATCTATGGAGCTAGGTTGATATGATGGGTTCTGGTGATTAAATCGCTTTAACCTTTTCCTGATATCAGCCATAATAGTAATTACATATGGCGGCTACTCAGGAGCAGAGCAGAGACCCTTTGTCAATGTCTGCAATCAGTACCCACACTGAGCACCGCTGCATCATCAGTAAACATTCCCATCCTGCATTCAGCTCATTGCCCTGGGCAGTGGGGGGGGGGGGGGGGCGAGCTAAATGCAGGATGGGCATGTTTACTGATGATGCATCATTTCTCAGTAATAGAAGAAAACTCCCCCTGTGCTCCAAGATCCTCATTTGAATAAAGAATAAAAGTGCTTTTTCTCACCATCCCTGGAGCTCTGAAACATAAGAAAGATATTATTCTGCTAACAGTATCTACAGCACTATGGGAGTGGTTTAAAGTAGCTGGAGGCAGTGATGGACTCCCTTTAAGGAGTTAAAATGTAAAATAAAACTATATGAATTAGGGAATCCCTGGAATTGACATGACATTTTGGCTCCACAGTGAACACCGTGAAAACAAAAAGCCTGTAAGAAAGTCACAGAAACACAGTTTATCTCCAATTCCATTGTGATTTCTTTCCAGATTCAAAGGACATCAGAATACAGAATATTAAATGATACCGTTATGAAGTACAATTTGTCCCACAAAAATTAAGCCCTCATATGGCTATGTGAACAGAAAAATAAAAATGTTTAGGTGTTTGGAAAAAAAAATAAAATTGAAGAATGAAAAATGGCGAGAACATTCTAAAAATAATCTCTCTACATAGTAGAAAACAGATTGGAAGCTTAGATTTTCATAGGGGTGGCCTGTTTTAGGGCACATTACATTATAATTAATTGATTTCTATAGTAGAGCTATGATGCTTCATTCCCTCTGCAGGGAAAATGAGAATTTACATTGCTGCTCTCAGCTTGTAACACATTATAGTGGAGACTTCCAGCTGTGAGACGCCTTGTGATAAAGTGAAGTCATGGACACCCACAATTGTCATTGGACATTGTATTGGCCGCAATGACCATCCTCTGTAATAGACATAATCATTAGTGACCATTTTTGTTTTTATCTAAACTAAAAGTTACACTCAACCATATTATGCATTGATGACATTAAAACAGCCATTTAAGCAGATAAGAAGAACTTAAAGTGTATTTATCTTTAACACAATAGCACATGGAGAAATATGAAGACAAATATTCTAGCTGTGTCTTGTGTGTTTTTCTGTACAAGTACAAATTTAGCATCCATTTAGCTTTTTGTAACCAAGGAGATGTTAGCAGAAATAGAAGATAAATAACATACAGCAAATTTCTGTATTCAAGAAAGAACAAAATCATAACAGAAGCTTAAAGAAAGTCTCAGCACACCTGTTGTCTTTGCAGATGATAAATCTAGATTTTAATAGCTAAACACCTTGTTCTATGTCATGTTGTTCATGCAGGAGGAAATATAATTGTTGTACTGTTTGTTTTCTTCATATTGATATTCTGCAAATTATATTTACATTGTTTCTGGAGATTTCTATACACCCACCTATCTTATGACAGTTATGTAGACATGGTATTTTCTATCCAATTGTTGCTTTGGCTTTAAGCTTAGTCAGTGTGGACATTTTTAATGCAAAAAAATTCCCTTCCAAGGTGCTGACTCCCTTTAATTGAGGTTATATAAATCCTGGAGTGTTGCATACTGTGCAGTCCTTGCATGAAATTTATGTAAAGTGAGGTTGACAGAAGCAATCTGATCTACAAGTGATTAGCAGCAACATGTAGCATTCAAAAAAGTATTTTCCAGACACATATTTCTTAAAAATCGATTCTATATCAGGGGTAATGTATACCCCCATATTTATCCTCTTTTCACTTAATAACTTGCACATAATAGAGGGATAGCACCTTATCAAACTATTTCATGAACATGTGAGGAGTGAAGATGAAGTCTTGTATTCTACCAAGATAAAGTATTCCTGTTTGCCTTATGGGCAAAATTGATGTCTTTTGGAGCTCTATTTACTTTAACTTTACATCATAGTACTAAATAATATATACTATTCCAATGCAATAATACATGTATACTGTTCTGGTAATTTGATTTAATGTCAAATGACTTGTGTAGACACTTTACAAAACAATTATTATACTATGCCTTTAATTAGCAGGGTTTTGACACTTGCCTGATGAAAGTTTATTAGGGTTCATTTAAAGGGATATTTTATTTTGCCTACAGGCTTCTCTTGTCAGAAAACAGTTACTAAGTATTAAATAAAAAATTTGAAATAATAAATTAAATGAAGACATTGTATAGCAAATAGCAATGTAACTGATTCCATCAGCAATTCTTTTTAAGGGAAAATAAGGTGCCTTACAGAAGAACCACATAGCAACACATAAAGTGCCTTCCAAACATAATACAGCCCACAGGGACTTTGTGTGACCCCGTATAGGATGCTTTTTGATCTATCGCAGTATGTATAAAGCACTGATGACTTTTAATTTAAAGAGTACCTAAACTTTTAAGATGAATTTCATAAGTTAGTAGTGCAGTAGTGATAATGATAAACTTTGTGATATACTTTAGTCAAGAGGTCATATCATGGAAAATATCTATCCTCTCTCCATGTTTGTCCCCCAAGCATAGACGTCAATGGACTAAGCTAAGGTGTCTACGCAGTTCAGATTTGAACAGGGTATTCAGAAATAGTAATCAGTGCATTGGAAGAGGGGAGGGAAATAAGAAAATAGTATATTTCTTTTATAAAATATATGTTTTTATAAAATATAAGTTTACTATTAGCACATTTGTCTTATGAAATGTATCATAACAGTTTAGTTAGATTTTAATAATTGTATATTGGTGCCAAGTTTATTAAATGTAGTTTACCATCTCCCTTAAGCATATCCAACTTCCATTACCATATTACGAAGCACATTGAAGAGCACAAGCGATGTATCCAGTGATTTGATTTCTTTACCTCTGTCTTAATTTTTTTTGTACCTGCTTCCAAAAAAAAGCAGTTGTTATATCAAAATTATATCATGATATTACCTGGAACATTATTCCTAGGATTTATAATTTCTCTATAATATGTTTGTGATTCTGTCTGTATTTTGCTTATATTAATCACTTTAGCCAAAATAAATGAGCTTACTAGTAAACAGAAATATAAAAACCATATCTATCTATCTATCTATCTATCTATCTATCTATCTATCTATCTATCTATCTATATGTATCAACAAGGTGCTACCTATAGTGATGACTATAAACTTTAGTGAGAGTGTCCTTGAGTTCTTGTGGGTAATCAAAGTGATGCCTGCATATGTTAGTAGAGAGACGGCAGAACATACATCATTAACCCTCATCATCCATCTAACCACAAAGACTGTTTAAGCATACAAAAAGTGCTCAGCCTCCCTCATTGTTTCCAAGTGCAATTTTTATTAAGCACCATCACAGGGCATCCACAAGCCAGAGAAATTCATTTTGCTGTCAAACAGCATGTGTAAGTGAAGTTGCATTTTCTTCCAAAGATTACTGCAAATTGATATAAATTAAGGTCTGGCTTCTGTGGAGGGGGATGTTAATCGAAGCAGGATTAAAGCTATGGGTTGCTTTCATTCTGTGGAGGTGCTTCACTGATTTGTTAAATAATGGATTATTTGATGTACTGTACTGGGACTTATGTAGGTCACTTTCAGATGAAAGTGCTTTATACATAACAAGAAAGAGAAAATATTGATACATTACTTAGTCTGGGTGATTATACATCACGGTCCATCTAGATATCCACATATACCAAGAATACATTATTTTTTAGGCTAGAATAATTTTTCAATTTTGCAGCAATTTAGAATCGTAAATTGTATTCAAATTACAAAGTAGACAATTTATTGACCATGGAAATAAGTATAATTTATTTTAAAGTTCTGAACTTCTGTAGTTTCCAGTTTTTAGTGTTTCCCTGACTTTTTTTTACATGGTATAGTCTTATAGTCATCATAATTTATACTACAGTTGACAGAAGGAGCAATATAGAAGGTGAGTAAGGCTGTGTTCACATCTTGTGGCCGCACCACAGGTTCACTGTTAATTGCCAGGCAGATATGCAGCTGAATTTACACAATTTACTGTTTGGCCATTAAAAAATAAAACTGGTATTTCAATGCACTGCATTGTGCATGTTAGTGCTATTTCGGCTGAATTTCAGCAATGGCTAGGCCTCAAAGAGACAACAAAGTGGGAGCTCAGTCTTCAGTATGTCGCATACCTAAGTATCTTGGTGCAGTTGTTTAAAAAGGACTTTCCACTACCTACACCAAGTCTAGTTGTTTTTATTCCTTAATAGGTGCTTTCAATTGATCCTGGTACTGTTAGAATTTTTTCTCTAGCCCCCACAATTCCTGAGCAATCATTTCTGTTAGTTTCAGCACCGAGTATGCAAATTAGGCTGATCCAGTCCAGGACTGCCCAACTGACAGTAAAGAGCCTAATTAACATATTGGTTGCTGAAATTAACAGCACTGATTGCTCAGGAACAGTAGGAGATAGAGAAAAAATTCCAACTGAATTGGAATTAGTGAATCAGCATCTATTGAAGGATACAAAGAGTTGGAATTTATGGTGGTCATGAAGGTTCCTCTCATTGTCCAGGGATCTACTTGAAGGAGAGACAACCTTACAACAACAAAATGAAAATGTGTCCTTTCTGATACATCCCCTAGATTCTAATCAACACTTTGTTCTTAGATTTACAAGGCTGTAGGAGTATTGCAAGGATACAGTTTCCTTGCAGTCCTTAAAGGGAATCTGTGAGGGCAATTTGAGACACTAAACCACCCACACGTCCATATGGACCTGGGGTTTAGTGTCCCAAATCACCCTGTTATAATGCAATCCATGGCCGCATTAAAAATAAAAAAGCTTTATACTCACCCTGCTGCTGTACTACCTGCGCCTGTGCTGTTCTTCAATGAAGCCAGAGGAGTACTCCTCGGGTTCAGTGCGCAATTCACACAATGGGACCGAGGGCCCTGCTCACAAGAGCTTACAATCTATGAGGTAGAGGGGGAGACACAAGAGGTAGCAGGGGCGGCATCGAAGATAGCATTGCTTATACAATGGTCAGACATTTTTGTGATAGAGGTTACTTTCCTTACGCATCAATAAAGCTCTATGAGCAGTCACCAGTCATGTCCTTTAACATGCAGATACATATACAGTTACAGTCTGATATGGCATCAAATCCTGTTGGGTAATGCGGGAGCGTAAACAGAGGAGGGTACGTTTTAGGGAAAACAAACTGCAGAAGGGTTTACATTAGGAATTGTGATAGGCCTGTCTGAAAAGATATGTCTTTAGTTTGCGCTTGAAGCTGTAGAAATTGAGTGTTAATCTGATTGCTTGGGGTAGAGCATTCCAAAGTAGTGGTGCAACTCGGGAGAAGTCTTGAATACAAGCGTGGGAGGTTCTAATAATAGAGGATGTTAGTCTTAGGTCATTGAGTGAACGGAGAGCACGGGTTGGGCGATAGACAGAGATGAGGGAGAAAATGTAGAGAGGTGCAGAATTATGGAGAGCCTTGTGGATGAGGGTGATACATTTATATAGTATTCTGTATTGAATAGGCAGCCAATGTAGTGACTGACACAGACCGTAGGCATCTCTGTAGCATCTAGACTGATAGATGAGCCTGGCCGCCGCATTCAGAATAGATTGTATAGGGGAGAGTTTAGTAAGGGGAAGACCGATTAGTAAGGAGTTACAGTAGTCAAGGTGAGAGTGAATCAGGGCAACAATAAGTGTCTTTAATGTATCTGTGGTAAGGAAAGGGCGGATTCTGGAGATGTTTTTGAGGTGGAGATGACATGAGTGTGAGAGTGATTGAATATGGGGGGGGTGAAGGAAAGGTCTGAGTCAAACATAACCCCGAGGCAGCGAGCATACTGCCTAGGAGTTATGGTAAGGCCGGAGACTACAATTTTAGTGTGTAAGATGTGTAGATTATAAACTAAATAAAACATAATCAAGTGCACCCACCAGCAGCAGCTTATCTGCTTACTGACAGTTTCCGTGTACAAACAGATCTTTGCACAAATACACACTGGAAATATTTAAAAATGAGTAAGATGTTATAGAGGAAATATAACAATATTTTACATTTCCATCTTAGTACAAAGAAGGAAATCACTTTTGGCAAATACTTTTTAAAATGTTGCCCTACTGTACAAATGAGATTCATTCTAAACATCAGTGTAAAGGTTGTTCAACCTTCTCTAGAGGTCACATGTCTCAGGCTGTAAAGTTGCTTTAGCATTGCTTTTTCACTTTTGATTTGATACTTTTCTCTTAGCTAGGCCAATTTAGCTGAACTCACTGTTATGCCTTTGTTGGTTTCCCTTAGTAATCCTTTCTGTCAGTATTCATCATCAAACATTGCACTATAAGGTAGGTTTTAACCTCACTATCTCCTATCATATATTTTTATTTCAGTATTAATATTTTGTAAACCAGCATAGGCCACAGTATTTATGACTGACGTTGTCATTTGCCGTTATGCGGTAAAAGGATGGATTAGTACTTTGACATACTGCAGGTTTTGCATGTTGGATTCTGGAAACTCTATTTCATTCAACTTTAGCATATACATGCACTATACGTACACTCCTAAAAAAAAAAAAAAGTGAACCCGTAATCATCAGACCTCAAAACAAAAGATTCTACAAATGTAGAACATTTTTACTGATATAAATTGTGCAGTTGTTGAGAACAAAATTATATATCAACAGTCACTAGAACCCACAATCATCAACCAATTGAAGACTGGATTCCAAATTTCATTCTGATACTCAGAGGTGTAACTTAAAGCTTCTGGGCCCCAGTGCAACATCTGTAATGGGGCTCCTACCTTGTACCATTTAGATTAGTGGTATATTTTAACTGTCAGAGGAACTTCTTGGGTCCCTGAAGTTCCTGGCCCGGTAGCAACTACTACCTCTGCACCCCCTAAAGTTATGCCCCTGCTGGTATCTAACAGCAGTCAGGGTTCTGCCAGGTATTGCATCACTGACTCACCACCAAATGACTAAAGCTGGATAATGCTGCAGGCAGTATAACATTCACCACAGCATCTCAAGACTCTTTAATGTTGGTCACATGTGCCGAGTGTAAACCTTATCTTACCTGTGATATGAATGGGGTGCTAATGGTGGACCTATCAATTCTATTGTGTGGCTCGACTGTGAGCACAACAGGATGTGGGTCCTCATGTCACCCTCACGGAGCTTGTTTTTGACAGTATGCTCAGACTTATGCACATAAGTAGCCTGCTGGAGGCCATTTTGTTAGGTACTGGTACTTCTCCTCCTGTTCCTCCTTGCACAGAGGAACACATATTAGTCTTGATGCTGGATTGATGCCCTTTTATATTCCTGTCCTGCTCTTCTTTTGTATTGGCCTCTGCCCAGGCAATTATTTTGTTCTCTTGAGATTGTGCAGGGAGACACAGCAAACCTTCTTTTAAATATACATATGGATAGACCATCCTGTAGGCATTGGACTAACTGTGCAACCGAAATGGACTGCAGGAACTTCCTCATGCTACTAATAGTGACAAAGACACTATCAAATGCAATAGTAGAGAAGAATCAGTCAAGAAGGATAAGTAGTGACTTATTGTTTGCAGCCACTACTTGTAAAACCATTCTCTTTTGGGAGGATATCTTGCTGTTGCTTCCCCAGTGGTCCTGTTGTCACTTAATTTTGTAAAAAATTTAGCTGAAATTGATTCACAATCGTTTATTCTTTCTAACAGTACAGATTGATATACCTGAAGTTTAATTGATTTAGAGTTATACTGTGATGCTTATTCCCATCTCAGCAAATCACTGCAGAGATAGAAATACCTGCTCTGCTCTCTGTCCCGACTCCTACAGCAGTGCTGTACACTGTTCCAACAACTCCCACAGAAGAGAATGAAAGACTTGGAAACTGCATATTACTTTTAGGCTATAGTTCTGTGCAAAGTTTTAGACAGTTATGGAAAAAGATTCTGCAAAGTAACAATATTTTCACAAATCAAATTGTTAGTAATTTATTTTTGTCAATTACAAAATTAAGTAAATGAACAATACAGAAATCTAAGTCAAATATTTGGTGTGACCCTTTGCCTTCAAAACAGCATCAATTGTTCTACATACACTTGCACACAGTTTTTGAAGGAACTTGTCAGGAAGGTTGTTCCAGGCATCTTGGAGAACTAACCAAAGATCTTTTGTGGATGTAGGCTTGCGTAAATCCTTCTTTCTCTTCATTTAATCCCAGACAATAATGTTGTGATCAGGGCTCTGTCAACACTTTCAAGGCTCCTATTCCAAAGGGTGGTCAACACCAAACATTGATTTGATTTAGATTTCTCTTTTGTTCATTCACTTAATTTTGTTAATTAACAAAAATAAACTATTAACTATTTTATGTTGCCGAATTTTTTCCATACCTGCCTAAAACATTTGCAAAGTACTGTATGCTGTTTCCATATCTTCACAGTTACAGTAACAGTGTAGCTAGATATGCTAGGCTATTTCCCTATCTCCTATTCTCCTCTATGGAAGTTACAGGAACAGTGTAAAGGACCATGCTCAACTGTTCCTGTAAGTCCAGCCCTATTGGTTGGGACTAGGAAGTTGTTATTCATATTTGTTGAGTTGGGAATAACCCACCCTATATGATTAGCTTTGTGATATCCTATGTGTATCACAAAGTATTTATCTTTTCAAAATAGCATGATTTTACAATATTCCGTCATGAGCTGAGTAACAAAAATATTTATGTGTGGCCAGCCAAGTGTTGTACTTCAGCTATCTCTGGTGCTCCCAATGAAATTACTAGAGCAGTGTGCACTCTGTCAGACCACCACTCCATTTAGAACGGGGGACTTTTGTCCTGTTTCTCCTGATCAGTGATCCTATGCACTGAATTTGATTACTAAATTACACTTACAGAAACTTATTGCCAAGATTACCTATGTAGTAAACTCTATAAAATGCTCAATGTTAAACCAGAGGAATATGATTTACAGTATACAAGTATGTGATAATCAATTGTAATAATGTTAACATACAGTATTCTAATATGAATAATAATAACAATAATAATAATAATAATATAAAAATAGCTATACAATATGATAATACAATTACAAATATTAATAGCCTGGATGTTTCATATACTTTACCAGTTTACTAACCAAAAGTTTTTTTTATTTTTCCATCTTTTCAAAATTCAGCTTAAAGAGTAGATACAGGATTGTTGAGTGTTATGGCAACTGCTAAAAATATAGGATTCAGCTTTATATGCAATGAATCATCATACATATTTTCACACTAGTAAATTGTGATATACACTGCAAACAGTGAACTACAACACAAAAATTAGCAGTAGATCTGTAAAACCTACTAAATATATCAAATTCTCTACAGCCAAAACCAATTTTAACTAATAAACATCAGTTGTGTAGTAGGAAATATAGAAAGAAGAATATAAATGTGGCTCTCTAAATGACTTCTCACCACAGCCACTTTTTTATTTTTACATTTTTTTCAAAGGTAGGTGAGGGTCTTTTTATGGAACAATTGAAATGTCTTAAAGGCACTATTTGCCTTTTTCTCAATTTTCTTATCGGTTTCAACTTTATGGTGGTACAGTAAAAATGAAACAGTCCCTATACTTTGTGGGTCAGTATGATCGATATGGTGATGGTGATATCAAATTTATAATTTTTTCTTTTTTTATGTTTTCAAACTTTTGAAAGCATTAAAAATCTTTGAAAGGAACAAAAATTTGTAGCTTTTTTATATACAGAGTTGTCTTTTTTGGTAGGCAGGATTAATTTTATGTGATGTTTAGATCACTTTTTATTATTTTTTTGGGATATGAACTAGTGAAAAAAATGTCGATTTTAATATTTAGATTTATGTTTTTATAGTCTGGGCATTTTATGACACAACAATGCCTAATGTGTTTATGTCTATTTCTTTTTATTTATTTTGAAATGTATTTTAGTGAAAGAGGGGACTTGAATTGTTGTATTTTTAAAAACTATTTTTAAAACTTTTTTAACCCACTAAGAACTTGAACCTGCTATATTTTATTATTATTATTATTATTATTATTATTATTAATAATAATAATAAATTTTATTTATATGGCATCAACATCTTCCACAGCACTTTACAAATCATAGGTTACATGAGAAGACAATATCAGACATTACAGTGTAACAAATAATTAAGGTATCAAACAATAGGAGTGAGAGCCCTCCTTACAAGAGCTTACAATGTATGAGGAAATAGGGTTGACACGAGTTAGATTGCTTATACCATAGATTAATATAATACAGTATTTCTGCAGTGAAAGCTCAATAGTAATGTACCTATGGCAGGACTTGGAGCCTTCAGAAGGCTAGCAAAAGATTGGCTCCGATGATCTTGCCATGCAGGATCCATTCACCACCAGGAATTAAAAATCCCTCCGATGCCTATGGTGGCATCTGACCATGTCATTTGATGCTTTAAATGTCCACAATCAGAGACATCTATGATTGTGGGCATTGTTTGTAAAACAGCAGAGACCTGTCAGCTATGGCGCTTGCTCCTGAGCGGGCACCCTGTTTAAATACCCAATATCCATCGTATGTGTACAGTGGGTGTCAGGAAGATGTGAAAGTGTGCTCACATTAGTTATGTAGATTTAATTGACTTTTTTTGAGAATCTGGGTCATTGTATGGCGTGTTCTGTTTTACCTTTTGCTATAAAAGGACATTGAGATGATTGAAACATATACAAAATAATACATATTTATTCATAATTTCCCCAAACATATTTTAATTACATATGATAAACAGATGCAGTGAATAAACATAATAATAATAAGCATAATGTATAATCAGTGAGAATAACATTGGAGTCAGGCATATGGTTTATCCTTTATTAAAATGCTGAGGTCAGATCACTTGTAATCATGGCTGAATAGGTCATTCATTTTAAATTGACCTGGTACATTTTTAAATATTTTAAAATCACTTGACATATAATGATAACACAATAATAAAAATGTGATATATACATTGTTTGCAAAGTATAAGTAGAATTGTAATGTCTTAAATATACGTTGTACTTAAATATCTTTGTACTGTAGTTTTGAGAATTGAATACAATAAACTTCAAAGAACTACTAAAAGGCAGAATTTTAGCATACTATAGGTCACCAAATGATAAAATGCATACAAAACAGCACACCAGAAAATGACCCCAGTCACTCAATATGTACTTATTATAGAACAGTGTTAATATAATGTGACAAACACTCCATGATTACTCAGAAACAGGAGTCACACATTTCATCACATGATCTTTTTTAGAACTCAGAGAGGTCATGGGACTCTACACAGTCAATAAATACTTCTTTCCAGCACTAGAGCTGAATGTGTGACAAAATAAGGTAACCAGAGCTGGAAGTTACTGTTATAGTTCTTAATATTTATAATAGGGAGCAGGTCACATAAGTTCAGACTGTTGATATATCTTTAACTCCATAGAGCTCTATGTTTGAGCCGGATAATGGGAGTAACCTGTGGGGTGGCTGGGGTGGGCTCAAAAAAGAAATACTATACTCACCTGTTTCCAGTGCTTGTTGTCCACTCCTGGTTCCCTTTCTGTTATTTGCCATCAGTGGCTTCAGCAGTTGCAGTGAAGAAACAGTGACGTATGTGAGTGACGTCACCGATCCCTCTCTATTGCCATCACTAATCAGTGAGTCATAGTATACCTTAGTCATCTCCCTCATTGGAAGTCCCTTTTAATATTACAGTGTAAGTATAACATCTTTTTGCACCGACCCTAAATTTAGGTCATATGCCATAGTGTCAGAACAGGTTAGCATATTTATTTAGGACTTAATTTACTGTAGGTTGTCATCCAGGGCTAAATGTTTTTGTCGAATAAACCTCAGATTCTTAATTGAATATAAATGATTATAGGAATTCCTGCTAGTCCACAATCAGACATCTCTGAAGAACTTCTAATATTCCTTGTGACAATTTGGCGGCCAGACAGAAGGTGTTAAGATTTTCTGCAGCACACACATCAGCAATGACACATTAGCTGAACTGAATATTTATGTTTTCACAGGGTTGTGTGTGTGAATGTTAGTTTTATCTTATTGATGAATGAAAAAAACGTACCCCTTATGACAGATGTCGATAAAATCTTATTAGCAATCTGTTTCAAGTTTATTTAACCAAAACTTGACTCATGTTACTGTTTGCGTTTTATATCTACTATTTACTAACTAGCCTGTAATGAAGAATATAAATGCTCTGTGTGAGCTGTAAGTGGGCGATGTTTACTAGAAAATGTTCCATGTACATGCACAATTGTTGCTGTAACCAACTACATTGTCCTTTACAATATAACAACGACATGGGAGGTGAGAAAGGTACTTATATAATTATTGTACAGCACCTAATATTTGTCAAAAACGCAAAAAAACAAGATGATGTTTATCACCGTTAACAATATAACCCAACATAATCCTAACAAGCTGACATGCATATTCATATTGCATTCATTTCTGTAAAGTCACCTTTCATGTAGCAGAATAACATTCTTGTCTTTACTTTCAGATTTAAATAGTACTGCATTACCGTAGGTGCTAACAAAAACCACTCAATTTCCAACTAAGTATGTTATTTAAATGAGATATCTCAATATATTACAACTGTGACAGTTATAAACAGATATATTTATTAGTTAAAAAAATTAACTTGAATAAGCAGTATGGTATTCAAACAAAGTGCATGAATTATTTAAAGAGTAATATCGGTACTCTGGTATTTAGATGACCACAGCGGCTCATCCATGCAGCTCGTCCATACATGTGGCTGTGTCTTTTACTGCAAATTAATACCAGGCGTTAACATGCTTTTGCCTGTGTAAGCAATAGTTCAATGCTGTAGCCCCCTCACTGCATTGATCACTGTGGGTCCAGCAAAATAGACCTCCTAGCCATCAGTGATCTATTGTGGGGTTAGGCATTATTTTTTTTTTTTTACAAGAGACATGTGAGACCATGAGAACATAGGAGTCCCGAGGATGTTGTGACACATTTATGACTGCAAGTTACCTTCTTTAACAAATATGTCAAACATACACTATTGCCATTCATTTTCATACTGGGTAAAATAACAAAGTTTGCATTTCATAAATGTGTCTAAATCCTCTTCATGCATGCACCATATCCACTTTTCAAATATACATATATATAGTTTTGAGTAAATTTATGCAGAAAAAGCTGTGCAGCCATGCTATGTTATTACTGGAGCCAGTCTTCAGGCACCTCCTACTTTGTTACGTTCTGTCTACATTCTGTAGTCCTGAATTCACTCATTCTAATTAACGGCTGATTCATCTGCAGCGCACATTTTCATCTATATAGAAGATCTTAGACTAGGTATTTTGAATAAATCCTCAGATCAATTCATATTGCTACTTGGGGCAGTGCAGGAAATTTGCTTGATGGAGAAACATTTCTGCTTCACCAAGCATTCTGAACACTTTATTCCAAGTGTCTGCGTGAATGACCTTTGTGATCTTCATAATAATGATCTCGTTTCAAAGTCCGTCTTAATATCATCAGTCTGGAGTCCATGAACCAGACAGGGAAAGAGTCCAGCTAAAAGTTCTCTTCAAGTGTTTTCAACCTTCTGCTTGATAAGATAAACTACTGGTACATTAACTATTCAGATGACTGGGTTTTGGTAAAGGTTCATTAAGTGTTTTGCAATTTGAATTTATTGAAACTTAAAATAGATAATATTTACTTATTCAGTTATTTTCCATGATGAACAGAACGCATTCAATAATTACTCACTACAATTAATGTTTTATTTTGATCTATGTCATATGCAATCATGTCTGTAAGTGTTGACAGCCCTGAAATTTTTCTAGGAAATTAAGTATTTTTCTCAGAAAATTATTGCAATTACACATGTTTTGTTATACACATGTTTATTTCCTTTGTGTGTATTGGAACAATAGAAAAAAAAACAAAAAAAAACAAAAATGATATAATGCAGAACTCAAAAAAATGGGCTGGGCAAAATTACTGGCACCCTCAACTTAATATTTGGTTGCACACTCGCTGAAAAAAATAATTTAAATCAATCGCTTTCTATAAGCATCAAAAATCTTCTTACACCTCTAAACTGGAATTTTGGACCACTCTTCTTTTGCAAACTGCTTCAGGTCTCTCATATTTGAAGGTTGCCTTCTCCCAAGAACAGTTTTAAGATCTCTTGACAGGTGTTCAATTGGATTTAGTGCTGGACTCATTCCTGGCCACTTCAGAACACTCCAGCACTTTGTTTCCATCCATTTCTGGGTGCTTTTTTAAGTATGTTTGGCATTATTGTCCTGCTGTAAGACCCATGACCTAGGATGCAAACCCAGCTTTCTGACACTGGGCTCTACATTGCGATCCAAAATCCTTCAGATTTTATGATGCCTTGCACACAGTAAAGGCACCCAGTGTCAGAGGCAGCAAAACAACCTAAAAACATATTTGAACCTCCACCATATTTGACTGGTGGTACTGTGTTCTTTTCTCTGTAGGCCTCATTTTGTGTTTGGTAAACAGAAGAATTACTGTATGTGCTTTACCAAAAGCTCTATCTTGGTCTCATCTGTCCACAAGACATTTTCCTAGAAGGATTTTGGCTTACTCACGTACATTTTGGCTGTAAACTGCAGTTTAGCTTTTTTATGTCTCTGTGTCAGCAGTGGGGTCCTCCTGGGTCTCCTGTCATAGTGTTTAATTTCACTCAAATGTCGATGGATAGTTTGCACTGAAACTGATGCACCCGAGCCTGCAGGAGAGCTTGAATTTCTTTGGACCTTTATTAGGGCTGCTTATTCACCATCCAACTATCCTGCGTTGGAACCTTTCATCAATTTTTCTTTTTCATCCGCTTCCAGGGAGATTAGCTACAAAAGAATATCAAGATCTCTGGAGATGGACTTGAGATTGTTGATGTTTTTCTACAATTTTGGTTCTCAGACAGTTCTCGTCTCCTCTTTCTGTTCTTCATGCTTAGTATGGCACACACAGAAACACAATGCAAAGATTGAGTCAACTTCTCTCCTTTTTATCTTGGTTCAGGTGTGATTTTTATATTGTCCACACCTGTTACTTGCCACAGGTGAGTTTGAACAAGCATCACATGATTGAAACAAAGTTATTTACCCACAACTTTGAAAAGGTGCCAACAATTTGCCAACTCCAGGCACATTTTCAGAATTAGCAATAGGGAACCACTCGTGTGAAATATCAGGGTCTTGAATTCTTTCCCCCTGTTTTTTTTAAATACCACAGGAAATAGCATAATGGTTGCATGTTACTAGGCGATACAGAAAATGTTGTCAATGCAACACTTCCTGCTTTGTGACTATTGGCAGGAACTGTACTCCATCTGCATCCTATTTTCCGCCCATACTGCATATAGTCAGTACATAATAGTTAAAATACTGACGGCACTCTACTCTATTTTAGCTGCTACAAGAAGAGTTCATGCAGGGATTAGGCAAACCAGAAAGTCTTTGAGTTTAAAATTTAGCCAGTAGCTGAGGAGCAGAAAGTTTGAAAACTTAGGTTGAAGCTTCAGTCAATAGCTACAGATCACTGTCTAGTTTCCACTGTCACATATGCAATAGAAGCATTGAAAGTTCATCACCATGTTTCTGCTAAATGGTGAATTATTTCTGGCAATGTTCAGTACTTATGGTTACAGTCTCCAACATCTGTGTAAGTACTTTTGAATACTTTCAAATGTACAAGTGTTAATTTTTTATTATCGTCAATTAACAAAATTAAATGAATAAACAAAAGCAAAATCTAAATTAAATCAATATTTGGTGTGACCAACTTTAGGAGCAGTTGTCCTGGAATTGATGATATGGCCCCCACAAAGCCCTGATCTCAATATCATTGAGTCTTTCTAGGATTACATGAAGAGATAGAAGGATTTGAGCAAGCCTACATCCACAGAAGATCTATGGTTAGCTCTCTGAAATATTTGGAGCAATCTCCTTGACGAGCTTCTTCTAAAACTGTGTGCAAGTATATTAGAAGAATTGTTCCTGTTTTGAAGGCAAAGGGTGGTTGTAACGTCTCTGCCGTTTCGGGTCTCGGCGCCGCCCTCCGGTCGCACGCTGTGGCGAAGGAGGCGTCTTCAATTTGGTTCTTTGTGTAAGTCTCTTGATGCTCAGTCTGCACATGGTCCTAATCAGTGTAATGGATTTCTAACCACACCTGTGTTCTAAGCATTTCTCTCTGGACGGTATAGAGTTAATCTCTTCCTGGCTTGTGTGATTGACAGCCTGTGTGCCTATCAGGTGTGGGGTTGGGCCCAGACTTTCTATATACAGGTTGTCACTTCTCTGCAAGTTGCCGGTTATTACACTTGTGTTTTGCCTGCTCTCTTCATTATTTCCCTTGCTACCTTGTTACCTGATTTTCTGACCACTGGCTTTGACTTTGACTATTCTCTTGGATATCGATTCTGTGCTGCAATTGCTCGATTGTTTCTGACCCCTTGGCTAGCTGACCTCCCTTTGTTGTTGTGCGTCTTGTCTGCGTTCTATGTGATCACTTATCATAAGGAGGAACTGTCGACGTGGTTGCTGGCTGTCACCTAGGACAGATCGGGCAAGTTAGCCAGGGACAGTGGGGGGATTCAGCTTAGGGTCCACTGTCTCGTTGTGCCCCTCCCCCCTAGTTCTCCAGCAGCTTCTGGGGAATCGCTCCTCTAGTGATTCCCTTACAGAATAACCGGCCAGTACATTCTGCCATTGCTTCCATAGGGTCAGCATGGATCCTATTCAGGGCCTTGCAGCCAAGTTGGAAGGTTTGGCAGTCCTGGTAGCTGAGCTTGCTAACCAGATTCAGACCCTTACTGAGGCTGCTGCAGCATCTCCGCCTGTTTCTTCCCCTTTTAAGGTGAAGATGTTACTCCCGAATCGTTTTTCAGGGGATCGTGAAAAATTTGAGACTTTCCGGGAGTCCTGTCGCCTGTATTTTCGGATTAATCCACATGCATCCCAGGCCCAAATGGTAGGAATAGTTATATCCCTCCTACAGGGGGATCCACAGGCTTGGGCCCTTAAACTCCCTCCTGGGGCTGAGGAGTGGACTGACTTTGAAAAGTTTTTTTTGTCTTTGGGGTCTATATACGCTGAGCCAGACCACATTGGGCTTGCGGAATCGCAACTCCTCACTATGCGGCAGGGCAAACGCTCTGCTGAGGAATATTGCGCAGAATTCCGCAAGTGCAGCGTGACTGCAGGTTGGTGTGAGTCAGCTCTAAAGGCCCACTTTAAACAAGGCCTGTGTGACCGTGTTAAGGAGCTCTGGGATGGTCACCCAGATCCTCCCACTCTTGAGCAGGCCATGACTTTGGCTGTCCGTATTGACCGTAGGATCCGGGAAAATGTTAAAGAGAGAATAGGGTCTGCTTCTTTCAAGTTTTCTGTCTCTCCCTCACTCTCTCCTGAGAAACCTGTTATTTCTCCCATGACTCCTGGTGAGGAACCTATGCAACTGGGAATTATGGATGCTAAGACGCGACGAGAGCATCGTCTCAGGAACAACCTCTGCCTGTACTGTGGTGCTTCTGGTCATTTTATCAGTGACTGCTCGATCATACCTCGCAGACCATCAGAAAAGCTTCAGTGCCTGAGTGGTAATCAGAAGAGCCACTCAGGCAACCAGGTATTTGCCAGTAGTAACAATAAGATGTTGTTATCTGTGTCTCTGTCCTCTGGGGACAGATCTGTTTCTGGCCAGGCCTTAGTTGACTCTGGGTCTGCGGCAAACTTTGTCACATTTTCGTTTGTCTCAGCTTTAGACATTGAGCTTTTGCCACTTGACACTCCTCTGGCGGTTACTGGAGCGGATTTTGCCCCACTGGCCAGGGGTAAGGTCTGATTCAAGACCCCCTTAATAACGTTGCAAGTGGGTTCAGCTCATTCAGAGGTCATGAACTTTTTTGTTATGGAGCATCTGTCTTCCGATATTATTTTGGGGCTCCCCTGGTTGAACCTCCATAACCCTATTTTTGTTTGGGGTAAAAGGGAGTTGGTAAAATGGGGAGATCATTGCTCATCCCACTGTATTGTTTTGCACACCTTAAATTGTGTTACTGAGGAGACTGTCTCGGCTGCAAAAGGTGGGAAACACCAGGTGAATAAAAAATGTTTGCCTGGCCCACCAGTGTCTGTGGTTGTGCAAAAAGACCCTGAATTGAAGGCAGAGAAAATACTGGGTCCTACTAAAACTGGTTTATCTGGTGAGGGTCCGGTGGCCCCTCATAAAGGGGGGGTACTGTAACGTCTCTGCCGTTTCGGGTCTCGGCGCCGCCCTCCGCTTGCACGCTGTGGCGAAGGAGGCATCTTCAATTTGGTTCTTTGTGTAAGTCTCTTGATGCTCAGTCTGAACATGGTCCTAATCAGTGTAATGGATTTCTAACCACACCTGTGTTCTAAGCATTTCTCTCTGGACGGTATAGAGTTAATCTCTTCCTGGCTTGTGTGATTGACAGCCTGTGTGCCTATCAGGTGTGGGGTTGGGCCCAGACTTTCTATATACAGGTTGTCACTTCTCTGCAAGTTGCCGGTTATTACACTTGTGTTTTGCCTGCTCTCTTCATTATTTCCCTTGCTACCTTGTTACCTGATTTTCTGACCACTGGCTTTGACTTTGACTATTCTCTTGGATATCGATTCTGTGCTGCAATTGCTCGATTGTTTCTGACCCCTTGGCTAGCTGACCTCCCTTTGTTGTTGTGCGTCTTGTCTGCGTTCTATGTGATCACTTATTATAAGGAGGAACTGTCAACGTGGTTGCTGGCTGTCACCTAGGACAGATCGGGCAAGTTAGCCAGGGACAGTGGGGGGATTCAGCTTAGGGTCCACTGTCTCGTTGTGCCCCCTCCCCCCCTAGTTCTCCAGCAGCTTCTGGGGAATCGCTCCTCTAGTGATTCCCTTACAGTGGTCACACCAGATATTGATGTGATTCAGATTTCTCTTTTGTTCATTCACTTAATGGCTTTTGTCTGCATGTTGTGATAATGTATTAAGCTTTGTTATTAGAAACTAGAGATCAGTTAACTGTAGATACACCTGTACGTTCCTTATAGGAATGCCACTCTGAAATCAGCACATTTGGCAATCCAACAATTGTACCATCTTTATTTGCAGTTTTAGCAATACAAACATCTACATTTATTTTTTCTAAAAGAGTTATTCATCAATTAATGTTATGTTGCTAGGATACCAGATGTTGGATTCATACCAATCCTTAGAGAAAAAGTCCACAGTGTTGATTTAGCTTTGTGTGCCCTTATATGTTTTCCCTGTAAAGCAGAACCCTATCCACCTGCCTGTGCAGGTGATTGAAGCATAGCCTCATTCACTGAAAGTGTACCTCTCATTATAAAGCCACTTTTTATAAATAAATACTACAAATGAATATAATGACCTTCGTAATAATCCATATTAAAGAAATGCATTTCCTTCTCCGCATTAGGTTGTTTTTCTCCTCCTTGTTTTCATTTAGACTTTTTAGACTCATTTGTCTCTGTATCCAGCTCACACACAGACATATATGGAGAGGAGAGGAGTAGGCTATTAACTGAGTTATTGCCTCATTCTGTGCAGTGGTAGAGTCTTATCTTGGAGACTCAGCAGTATCAGAAGAACTCTCTTACAGCGCTGTGTCTTTTCAAGCAGCTCCTCTTCTCCTCCCCTCTCCATAGATTTCTGGAAAAAGTAGCTCAGCTTGATATGTGCAGAAGGCAATATACTTTTTGTAAGATATATTACAAATATTATGACAATTTTTTATATTATCTGTATTATTAATTTGATGGAAAGTTTTTTTGTAGTTACAGTTTTAATAGGGTTGTGTTGCAGTTTCCAAATAATGAGTATCTGGGGCAAACTGTGATGGGAACACAAAGCTACTCTGAAATAGTTCTGCTGCCCCTTCATTATCATGCTTGGTGGGAATACCAGTGGTTGGACCCCCACCTACCGTAAAGTGATGTCATATCATAGCAATATAGGTATAAACCTTAAATTTACACTTTTTTAAGAATATATTGTAGCTATATTTTAATAACCATAGAACAATATTAATTTATCATAGATAATTAGTGATGTATGTTGCTTTATGCATATATCATGTGTACTTATACTTTATGCTAGTAATCATTGTTTAATATGAATTGCTTTGTTTGTTAACACTGAGTTATCACATCTGATTTCCAAACATTAAAATGGATGGGGTTTAGAAGGATCAAATAGGGAAACAGCATATGAAATCATCATATTAGCTCTTCAGAAACAAATATTAGCAGGTGTGGACTGTGAATAAATACATATTAATGTGCATCATTTGCTTTGTATTAAACATACATAAAATGACCTTATTTCTAAAATGGATTTGTAGTGTGAGGAAGGAAACGGCAATAAGAAATTGCTTTTTAATCTTAATAAATTTTGCATGAAAAAACGCTGTGATGAATGAAACAATTATCTTGCTTAGGAACTTGCTATACTAAATAGATGGTATTTTGGGGGGTTCAAAGAAACTCCAAGGGAAAAACAAAAGATATGTGTATGATTTAATTACTTTTGAAATATATTTCAAGAATTATAAACGTAGTGTAATAGATGAAGCAAAATGGAACAAATTAATAATTGAAACAACTATGGTATTCAGTACTGGGGCTTTGCAGCAGTGTGACATGAGTTCATATTTTTCCCTGACTATAAAATTGGTCCCAGTGTGTGTCTGTTTTTGAAATAGAGAAATTAGATTGTGACGCGAGTGGGCACAGAACTGAAATGATGTGTTAAATAACATATGGTAAGTAACATTGATTATTTGTCCCAATTAATGGACCTTGGCGGTTGGCTATGCTTCTTAAGGTAGCAGAACCTCAAACAAGGTCATCTATAGGATTGTCATACAGACTTAGAGTAGAATAATAGGTGCTAAAAATTCTTTACTATACAACTCCTATAACAAGAATTTCTCAGCTATATACTGAGATTTAGGATAGGTCAATAAATTTAATGAGTGGGGGCCCATAACAGTCACTGCCCAATAATATAGCAAGTTGATCACTGGTCATTTAATGACATTTACAAGGTGCAGTTATCGTGGGGAGTTCATATGATTGTTTAGTCCCCCCAGTTTACATTATTGTTGGCAGAACATTACCTGTGTACATAAGATGCAACAATTAATTTAAGTGAGCATAAAAGATGTGATCAGTAATAATTGTGAATATTATCACTGATCACTCACTTGTTGGTTATGTATATGTGGTACAATAGCCAGGAATGATTGTTAAGGAAATTATTGCCTTTAGATTGGGACTGATGCTCATTCTGCTGATTGTCATGATATGCTAATGTCCATCTTAACAGCTCCTTTTTTCTCTCAATTGACAGAATACAGACACCATAAAAATTTCGGCACCGATATCTCCCCACTGTCAGAGGGGTGGACCTTACAGCCTAGTGCCATCTCTGGGCTGTGAGGAGCGCCCCCCGCGACTGTACTTTAACATAGCCTTGTACTGTCAGAGAGGGTGTTCCTTACCACCCAGTGGTGGTGTTTATGTGTTTATTTGTGAATACCTAGTAGGAGATAGGTGAACTGCAGCCATTCAAGGCCTTTGTTAGCTTATTGTGATATTGTGTTGAATAGTTTTTAAGACAAATTGGAATCCTTCACCCAATATTAAAAAACTTATACGGCATGTTTAGAGGGCTGGTCAGCCCTGGTTAGTAGTGTAAATTCTGCAATTTTTTTTTTTATCATTTATATAATGCAACATATTATAACTCAGCTCTTTTTACCCATAATACCAACTATTAGCTACATTGATTACCATATAACAGTTTTTTTTTTTTTACCTTACAGCATATTAGGGTGATATTTTGGATGCTGCATACCTATATTTTAAGTGAAATTTTATGGGATGAAAATGACAAATGTTAAAAAGGAAGAAAGGAAGTAATTTTATTTTAAACAAATGAAATATTATTGAAATCCGGGTCAGTGTTTTTTATGATGAAACGCAAGTTGAAAGGAGATCTATCCATCCATCCAAGTGTTTTGTCTGCATGTATACTGAAAATTTGATGATGTGTTCTTACATTAAAAAAGTCACTGACATATAGTACAGTTATGAATAAAATAAAAATACACCCCCTTTTATTTATATGGTTTCATATAATTAGAAGGTAACATAATCTCAGATTAAAATTAGGTAAATATAACTACAGATTCTACCATTTCATTATTTAACAACAACTAGGCCAAAATGCTTTAAGTATGTGAAAAATTAAGTATACCCCTACTACTTCCATAAGAATTAAGGGGGTGAGTAGCAGTCAGCTGCTGTTAATCAAATGCCCTTGATTATTGACCATCAGCAAGTGTAACCACCTTCATAAAAGCAAAGCTTTTGCCAGTTTGCAAGTCTGGATAATTAACCGTATATTAACACAATACCAAGGAAGAAAGGCATCAGCAATGATGTAAGAGAAGCAATTGTTGCTACCCATCACTCTGGTAAGTTTTATAAGGCCATCCAGGCAACATAACTTAAAGAACTCTGATCAAAGTGTAAGGGTACAAAATATGTATTGATTCAGAACTGAGTATAGCTCTTTCTGCTTTCAAATACATTCAATTAACATGAAAAGCTTATTCCATGGTCTTTTACCTCTACAGTGACTATTTTGTATTATAAGATAATAAGGTGAAATGATATGTGCCCAGGGAATATATAAGGTGCTAAACAATTTTAATATTTTATTTTATTGGTGCAATTCTATGCAAGTTTGATCCATGAACTTATTCCTGCTCCCCACTGTGCATATTTTAACATGAAGCATGAAGGGTATATGAATTCTCAGCAGGCTAAAGCACTTTGAATCATGCTTTTCAAGAGACAAAATAAAGACCCCCCACTAGTCAGTACACTGCAGAATAAGTATTCATAACCTCCCCCATGGATTTTCAGGCTCATAAAACTATGAAATTAATGTGTTTTTCAAATGAAGTACGCATATGTCAAAATCGCTGTTAAACGTACGTCACTATGATTTGGTATGTAGTTGCGGCATGTGTTTTAGTTTAGGTGATTTTTAGTGTTGAAATATAACATTCGATTGAGTATTCCATGTACTTTTTATGAGACTTGTTTCCATATGTGTGTGCATGTATATTATGACATCACATCTATGTTTAAAATAGGGGTGACCTCTACAAGCGCAACCAATGGGCTAAAGTACTTTCAGTGAAGAGGTCATCTGTCAAGGGGGGAGATAAATTTTGTATCAATAGAGCCACTACTGATATGTCATATTTGATTTATATAGCACTTGGCATTGTGTGTGAATGTAATATATCAAGATTATTAGATTATAGATAATTTAAAAAAGGCTGAAAGGACATTTAGAAAATTTACTATAAGTATAGTTATGAACCGCATCGATGCTTGTGGTGACAGTCTTGTAGGTGAAATGTATAAAAACAGAGAGAGTGGGAGGTTTTGCTAAGTAAATTAAATACATCAACAGGAATCTGTCAGCAAAACAATCACCTTACTGTATAGAGCTGTCTTTACACTTTCCCAAGATGCCTCTCCCCTTCCCTAAACACTGGCACTTTATTTTTTAAAAATTATATTTATTTATATGTAAAGGAGGCTCCATGTTTCCAGCACCAATCCCACCCAGTGCCTTTCAGACCTGCTTATCTAGGCCATTAGCATGAGAGTACAAGTAGGGAGAGGAGTAACACAGCCATGGGGGAATACTCCTTACCCTACCAAGATGAGTGGGCCTGAGTTTTGCTATAGGTGGATCTAGTGCTGGAGAGCCTTTTGTGCACCAGAGATGCCCCCATTGAACTTACTGCCTCATTTATATATGAATAAATAATGATTTTAGACATAAAGAGCCAGCATTTGGGGGTGGTGGGGGGGACAAAGGTATGTAGGGAAAGTGTAAAGACAAGTCTGCACATAATCTTTTTAAAGCGTACCGACAGTTATAAAGAACTTCTCATAAATGAGTAGTGCATTTGACTTAAAGAAACTTTGTAATATATTTCTTATTAAAGAGATCTGTTTCCTTCACCACTTATGTAACAACAATTATTTGAGTGAGTTCTCTAGCAGCTTCTTCATCCACCCATCCTTTTCATAGAGTACTATGTAGAAAATAACTCAACTTAAAAAGTGGAAAAGAAAACATATTTCTATAATAAAATATATTACAACCTTTCTTGTATTAACATGTACTATTAATTTATGCAAAGTTGATTATAACTGGAGGTATGCTGTAACTTCCCTACAGTGCTGGACAAACCCTGCTCGGGCCTCGAGCAAAGTGCATTACAGTTCACCCCGAGTAGGCTACGTCCAGAGACACTGCACTTTAAACAATTCATACTCCATAGCCATGGGGGCTAGAGCCGTGTTCTTGGTATTATTTTAAATCATGTCTGTAGCCTATATAGATTTAGAGATATCACTGGTTAAAGCATAGCTGCGTATACTCGTAACTTTCACTTTAACAAGTATGCAGGAGAACACGTGCAGCTGACAGTGCAGGGAGAGGAGAAAATGACTTTACTATTCTCCTGTCCGTGTCACTTCAGATAACCTGAGGGGAGGGGATACCATGGACTTTTGTTCATGATATCACTCCTCATTATGAATCTGAAGCATAATTGCCATTTAACCCCTTATATGCTGCAGCCAATGCTGATTGCTACACCTTAGTGGAAGAGTGAAGAAAACAGGAGATACCTTTTAGAGGCTAACTGAGTATATTTGATGGTGAGCTTTAGTCGTTTTACAGAATAAAAATAAAAATAGACTTTTTTCACCCTTGTTAATGAAAATAAACAAATAAAAAATACACAATTGGTATAAGCACATATGTAACAACCCCTAAAATAAAATTAATAATATCACAAACCTTAAAAGTCAGATGCCAGAATTGATGTTTTCTGATTATCACACCTCTCAAAAATAAGAAAGTAATATAAACGGATCAAAAAGTCTTTTGTACCCACAAAATACACGGTCTTATAAAGCTACATTGAAATAAAATTATGAAAGCGGAAATGCAGAGAAGGATAAAATGTTTTAATGTTAAAATTAAAATTTTAAAGTATGACAGAATATACAGTATGCAGATCATTTACCATAATGATTGCTATCATAAACCTAGCATCCAGGTACAAGTATTACATATGACAGATTTGTTTGAAAAGAAAATACTGTATCTAGAAAGAAATGTACTATTTTGTTCATTCTCTATTATATTACCAACTGCCCAGTAAGTGACTCTAGTCTCCCCTCTTTAAAGGGAGTGTTCAGATGATAAAAATGATGTAGAAAAGCCAAGAATGGTATAAAACATTAACACTCACCTCACCAATAACCCATCTCTCCTGTTCCAGCTCTTATTAGACCCCTACCAGTATCTACTTTCTGATCCCATCAACACACAGGAAATGGCTGCTCTTCCAATATTTTATTATAGAAGTGTACGCAGTGGGAAACTAGCAAATAATTCTACATTTTTTACTTTTCTTAAGTTTAATATACATTCATTACTCGGTTCTGATTTCACAGAAGACCTTTATTATTTTTTCACATTTTATCCAAATAAGACACGATTCAAGCAGATTATGCAGATTTGAAGATTACCTGTCACTTCTTTTAACATGTCTGTTTTAGTAACTAATTGCATTCCCCATAAAATAACAATTCTGAAGCATTTTTTCTTAAAACAATTTGTTATTCCTTTTATAAATTTATGAGCAAATTTATAGCTGGGTGGTACCATTTACAGGTGTGTCTCTGCACAGTCTGATATGGTCCAATTAGTGCTGACAGTGCTAGACTGTATAACTCCACACACCTGAGAAGTGAAATGGTAACACCCAGTTGACAATTTATTTCTAAATTTATATGCTATATTACAGAAAAACAGCATAATATAGTTATGTGGAAAGACGAAGCAGCATTGTTATTTCTTGGGAAATGCAAGTATTTGTCAGGATAGGGGATAGGTCTTCTTTAAGCTTCATAAGGGCCATTTCTTATTTTCTGATACATAAAGCTAACATTTGCTTGCAAACATTTATTTTAATAGTTACTTTTGCATTTTGCATCATAGACAGTCTTCTTGTAATGTAAAGATAGCATATATCTGTTTGCTGGCATTGAACACTGGGTGTCATTTTGTTTATCTTCAAATAAATTCAGCTCTGCTATGTGTGAAATAATCTTTCCATTTTGCATTTTATTTTACAACTTACTTATACTTAGTACACTACAAAACATGTACATCAGACTTCTCTAGAAAGTTATGAAGCATAGAAAGGTTTAGTAGAACATTATGGTAAACAGTCCCTGTAGGCAGGCATGAATGTCTTTTGAAGAATTCCCTGTGTCTTGTGGTTAGATGGTATATGTGTGAGGCAGCAAGATATGGCCATTAGGTGGTCTCTTCAAAGGATTCTGCAGCCAAAGAGTATGCTCTCAGTGTGCTGATTTGCATTCTTATGGCATGGTTCCATTGTGTCTCTGGTGTTCAGCACTGTAGGATATTGAGCCTGCTTGAACAAACTATAAAAGTCTGCATTCAGTGTCATGAATATATGGAAACAATTTTCTTTTTTTGCAATGCTGGGTGTTTCCTTTGCAATGCAAAATTAATGGGAGGAAGATGTGCGTGTAGTAACATGCAGACTTTGGAAATAATTAAATCCAGGCTGTGGTTGTTAAAATATGGGAATAGATGGTTTTATATGTCAGCATGACAGGTCACCAAACAATGTAATGGTACAATAAAAACATAAAGGATAACATAAGAACTCTGAGAGCAAAATGATATAAAGTAATGTTTCTTTGTTGTCTCGTAAAGTAAATGAATCCTTGGGGCTCAAGGGCTATCACAGCATAATTACTGCTCTCAATTTGCTGCTTACAAAAGACATCGATTCATTTGTGTTGTTTTAGAATTCCCTCTAGAGGTACTATAGCAGAGGTAATATATATTTAAACTGCTAAGAATTATATTTTTAATTTGTTCTTTAAAAAAGCCCACCACCTTACCGGGTTTAATATTTACCATTTCAGCTGTCACCAATAAAACACTATCTTCTTAATTCCTTGCTTAGAAATTGCAAATACTATAGGATTTCCTGAAGATTTTTCTGCGTGTTTTAATCATTTATTTCTTACTAGGCAGATAAGACTGTTCAAATTTATGGCTGACAGACAAGGTTTATCTCACTTTTTCTTGACAAAAATATGCTGCCTCCCACATGGGAGATTTACCATGGCTTTGGCAGTTGGTGACTGTATGAATGAATGATCAGCAAATGCGTTGTTCAAAGCTATCCAAACACACATATTTTGACAACACCAGTTTAAGTAGAAAGCAAGATGGTCAAAGGACTCGAGTGAAATCTGTTACCATATGGAGCATCATTTGGCTTTAAATGTGCAATTAACTACTAATATTCCAGTTATATAAAATGTGTATTATATTATATAGACAATATAAGGCAGAAGGTGATGTAGTCTTTAGTAAAGGGCTGAACATCTGAATATGTGTAACATCCTGTGTTTTAGTATGGATCTTTATGTTACTGTTTAATTGCTGTTAATTTTTTTGGGCTCTAGTTTGGTCATTGATATGTGTTACATATTAAAGGCAGCAGAACAGGATTTTACATGCAGAATAGGATTTTAATTTTGCACTTGTCACTTGTAAATGGACAGCTCAGAGTTGATTGGTATATGTTGCTAATGGTAAGGAAAGGTTTATATGTTAAACTTAGTTCACACCTGTTTTTTTCTGTCATAGAAATAAAAAAAAAAGATGGCATGTCAGGTTCATTGTGGATAGGACCTCTCACTGGTGGAACTAGACTGTGATGACTCTAGATAAGAAGGTCTCATTTGAGAGTTAGGTCTAGACGAGAAGTATCCATCTTGCCACTTATAGTCCCAGTCTGTTTGGTAGTCTTCCTGGTCCCTCTGGAATTAAAATGTAGTAATACTTTTTTGTAAAAAGTGATAGAATCTTAAGGTCAAAGGAACATTTGTTCAACATCTGCTTGAATTGTTGGCTGTAATCCTTTGCAGATGGTAGGGATTGTAGTTATACGTAGTCCTTTCGGTATTCTTTGGACTTTCACATATTTTGCGAGCGTTGCTTAGTGTAGTTCCAGGTTTATCAGGTGTTTATAATCTTTTGCAAAGTCCCAACTTTGGTCTTTTGTAGGAGTAGTTGCTAGAAAGTCCCAGGAGAAGGTGACTTGTGCCAATATGTTGTCAGTTTCTTCCTGATTTTAGGAGAAAGTTATCATATGACGGCTGGTATGCTGGTCACATAGCCACATGAGTTTGGATAGACAGCAGATGGGTGGACTTCCCTGAGGGAGGTACATACTGATACTCCGCCGTCTGTTTGTCATCTCCCTTTCCACACTTACTTTCCCTAATTTACAGGTATGTGATTATCTAGTGGTCTTTCCTGCTTATTATATTCCACTGTAGTATTCAGTACTTTGGACCAGCACTTATTCTCCACCTATATTTTAGTTATATCTTATGCCCTCAACTACTTCCATTCCTTCCTATATGTTTTCTCTCATAGTTCTATCCCTTTTTTCATTTTTCCTTCTTTTTTCCTGTTTTCCCCTCCTCTTTTTCTCCCCTCTCCCCCTTTCCTGTTCCTGGTTATCAATATATTTTTTATTATGTACCTGATTAGCTATAACTACTGTATATATTTGGTGATACCTACCACACAAAGTGTTGTTTCTAATTTTCCTTTATGGTTTTTCTAAACAGATCGGGCTGGGAGAAGGTCTTGTCAGATCAAAATGTTGCTGTTATTGATCTGCAACTTGTTTTCTCATAGCTAGAGATGAGCGAATCGAAGCTGATGAAGTGGAATTCGATCTGAATTTCAGGAATATTCGATTCACATCGAATCCGGATTTCCTCACGCTTCGTGGTAACGAACCGCATTTTTTCATAAAATGGCTGCTGCACATTAGGACATGGAGCAAGAAACTCTGGGAACGCAGTATCACCCACAATGCCATTCGTGCAGCCAATCAGCAGCCAGCCAGCCCTGTGATGTCAAAGCCCTTTAACCCCTTCACGACCTCCCACGGCATTGGGAGCGGGTGTTAGCTGTAACTGACAGCTAACACCCTACTCCATAACTCCTGGTTGGAACAGAGCTCCGATCGCGGGTTTTAACCCCTTGGATGCCGGCGAGATCGGGGGGTGCCAATAAGCATCTTCTGCAGCCCGGGGTCAGAGCCCCCAGTACCTGGCTTATTCTGCCCAGATGTGAGGAAGTCAGCCTATACGTCTGCATAGGCTGACTTCCTCTAAAGACTGCAATACACATGTATTGCAGTATATAATGCTGAAACAGTGATCAGTGCATCGCTGGTTCTGGTCCCCTAGTGGGACATCACTAAAAATCACTGCAAGGCACAGTGTTCTACACCACTATACAGGCTCTCTGCAGCCAGGAAATAGCTGTTTTTAACGTGATTCGCCACAAATTCATTCGGATCGAATCTTATCGGAAAATTCGGCGAAGCTGCCGAATAGAATTTTTGAAAAATTCACTCATCTCTACTCCTAGCATATCTTTGTATTACTATTTTATATATGGCAACATGATATGGAAGTGTTGTGTTTGAACCAACTCCTTATGGCCTAACAAACAAACGTGGAATTTTCAAAATTACAAGTATGTGCTGTGATTTCGCTTGAACCTTGTCTAGTGGATTGGAGAACCTTATCACAAGCACCACCATTTGAAGGAGTGTGCAGTATCATTGCCTGCTGTCCATGTAATACATGGATAGTCCAGAACCACCAGAGCAATAGCCACTGACACTTAGTGGCATCCCATAGTGGTTCATGGAGAGGACCACTTAAAATAACTTAGGATTCCCTGCTTTATGATGTCCTTATGTTCATTGTAATAAAGATAAGACACAACTATAAAAAAAATGTAACTGTCACTGAGATTATTTATTTGTTATAGTCAGCATAGTGCTTGCGCCATTCTGAACAATGATGATGTAGACTTGTTCATTCTTTTTAGACCAAGTAATGTCTCTGCTGGATTTGTTAGAGAAAAGCCTAAACATAATACATAATATCATGTGTTATTACATAGAAATTAAATGTATAAAATCTATGCTTTACCACCTTTGTTAAGCACTAAAATTAAGGTGATGCTATATTTGTCTTTTCATGAAACATTCATGTAACATAGTTAGAATCAGTCATTTAGTATTATCATGTCACAATAGTTTTTCATTTGTTAATTGTTATTTAACTAGGACAAGTCATTGACCCATTTTTTTTTATTGAACTAGTTATTGTAAAGGATGATGATTATACAGACATGAAAAAATTTATGTTTTTTTCCCTTTCTTCTTACAGCACGTATTATAAGAACGAAACAGTGGTGTGAAATGCTTCCATGTTTAGAAGGGGAAGGCTGTGATTTATTAATCAATAAGTCAGGTTGGACCTGTACACAACCAGGTGGGCGAATAAAGACAACTACGGTAAGTAGAAATTTTTTTTTTTTTTTGAAAATAGTAATAAGGTGTTTACAGATTTTTTCCTGCTGGATTTGTCTTCCTGATCAACCTATGTATAATATAGTCCTAATTAAATTGGTTTTCCAGCCCTTAATGTATGTTTCATACTCATGAACCATCCACAGGATAGGTGATCAGTATGTGATGTGAGGGGGTCTGACATATGGACCCTGCCCAGTACAGCTGTTTTCGGCAGCCTCCAGGTACCATAATCTACTGCAGTCAACAGTGAGTGTGTGCAGCTCTGCTCCTATAAGATGAATAGAAGCAAAGCTGCAGCCTTTTCCGCTGTATAGTAGTGGTCTTGGGGAACTGCAGCTCACCTCCTATTACTTGAATAGGAGTAGGCTGCACGTACTGCTCATCCAATGCAGCAGCTGATCCAGGTGGTCCACTTGTTGGACCTAAAGAGATGAGATACTGATCACTTATCCTGTGGAATTAGTATGAAAAATGCATTAGGGGCTGTACAGTGATCCCTCAAGTTACAATGGGCACAGGATACAGAATTCAGTGGTCTTTTTTGGACTATTGTAACTTGGAATCAGACTCAGCATATAATGCATGACTGGAGGTTCTAAGAAATCAGAATGGACATTTCACTGGTAAATCCCCTGTAGTAGTGAAATGCATGCACTGATTGGCTGATTAGTATTGCCCCTCTATAGTATAGCGCAGTACTTCAGGATGAGATGCTTCTTTGGACACCAGGTAAGAGAGGTGCCATGTTATTTTTCAGGTGCCCTATGTGTACTTTTCTATGATAATAATCATCAAAGGTTTTATAGTTTCCAGCATAACTTTCTGACTTTTATGTCTAAAGATATGCTATATCTATATTATGCTCTATTCAAATCATGCTTTTTACATCTGTTTAACGGACGCAAAAAATGTACGCAAAGGGATGGCCATCCGTTTACATAGACATGTTAAAAAAAGATCACTTGTCCATTTTTTTTTTTTTAAGGACATATGGTATACTACGTTTTCATATGTGCCCAAAAAAACAGAAACAAATTAGTTTTTTTTAACATTGGAGTCTATGGAAACTGATTTTTTTGCATCTGTTAAATGTATGTAAAACACATGATCAGAAGAGAGCCTTAGTTACATGATGATTTTAATTAAATTTCCGGTTTTTAAAAAATATTTTAGTGACATTTTGGGGTCTTCTGAACCAATTACCAGATTTTCATAGAGTTATGGTCTCAAGTTTCAATGGTTTTAACTTATGGTGGTAGTCTTGGAATCCATTAATATCATACGTTGGGGGATTACTGTATGTAAAAGGGTTCAAATAATAAAGAAGGGATATAAAATTCAGCTTTTCATAATATCACCTTTAAAACTCCCCATGAGGCATAATGTCAACTCAGAAAACAAACATAGAGAATGATAAAACATTAGTGCTCAACATATGCTGCATACTTATATGCATACTTACAGTTGTGCTAAAAAGTTTACATACCCCAGCAGATTTTTTTATCTGAATATGAATGATAACACAAAATTTTGGCCTGATAACATGCCCAGAAACCAAACCACGATCAGGTAGACCAACCAAAATTTCGGCCACAACTGCCCGGAAAATTGTTTGGGATGCAAAGAAAAACTCACACATAACATCAGCTGAAATTTAGGACTCTCTGAAAACTATCAGTGTGGCTGGTTCAAGATGCACAATAAGGAGGCACTTGAAGAAAAATGGGCTGCATGGTCGAGTTACCAGAAGAAAGCCATTATTGCACAAATGCCACAAAGAATCTCGCCTTCAATACGCCAAACAGCACAGAGACAAGCCTCAAAAGTTCTGGAACAAAGTAATTTGGAATGATGAGACAAAAATCAAACTTTTTGGCCACAACCATAAACGTTACATTTGGAGAGGTGTCAACAAGGCCTATGATGAAAGGAACACCATTACTACTGTAAGGCACGGAGGTGGATCACTGATGATGTGGGGATGTGTGAGCTTCAAAGGCACAGGAAACTTGGTCAAAGTTGAAGGAAAGATGAATGCAGCACTTTATCAGCAAATACTGGAGGCAAATTTGCACTCATCAGCCAGGAAGCTGCGCATGGGACGTACTTGGACGTTCCAACATGACAACGATCAGCAAATGCTGTAGCTAATGGCAGGCCAAGTCGACCTGTCATTGGCTACAGCAGAAGAAAGTGAAGGTTCTGGAGTGGCCACCTCAGGCTCCTGAATTCAATATCTTTGAGCCACTCTGGGGAGATCTCAAGCACGCAGTACATGCAAGACAGCCCAGGAATTTACAGGAACTGGAGACTTTTTGCCAAGAAGAACGGGCAGTTTTACCATCAGAGAAAATAAAGAGCCTCATCCACAACTACCACAAAAGACTTCAAGCTGTCATTGATGTTAGAGGGGGCAATACACGGTATTAAGAAATGGGGTATGTGAAATTTTGAACAGGGTCATTTTGATGTTTTTGGTTGTCATTATGATTTAAAAAGAGAAAACACAGACGTTTGACAATAAATGGCTTCAACCAACCACTAACCATGAGTGGAGAAAAAGTTTTTGTGTTGTCATTCATATTCTTTGAAAAAAGGCCAAAAAACCAAAAAATCTGCCGGGGTATGTAAACTTTTTAGCACAATTGTATATGCAAAAAAATAACACCAGTCATTGACACATTACAGCTATACATTGCATTAAACATTATATCTAATGAAGCAGCTTCATAGCCATATTTAATTAATTTCATATGAAATAATTAGATGGTACTTACCCATGGAGTAGCATCACGCAAGGAATCATGTTCAGATGAAGTCAGATTCAGTTTCACACTGATCAAGTTATATTCAATTTTCCACACCTCAAAAACTCTATCTCTGTAACGGGAAGGTTCTGACATAAATTGCCAAATGACTCCTGCCTTGACAACACAGGACTATCCCTATACAGGGTGGGCCCTCTGCTGTTTCTTTTACACCAGCAGGTAATGGCCCCTATTTACTTACCCTCTCCTGTACACAGCTGCGTCCTCTTCCCCTTCAGTCCTCCAGGAGGCCCCGTGCATCGCCAATCAAGTCGCCTGAAGGGGAAGCGGAAGCGGCCGTGAGCAGGAGTGGGGATCAGTAAGTAGGACTACATCACTTAGCATTTGTTGGGCAAACCTTGTGAGGTTCTTTATTTATTTATTTTATTTTATTTATGCTTACTTATATAGCGCCATCATATTCTGCAGCGCATTACAGACATTGTCAGGTTCTTATGGTGGTTTCGTTCAGACCTAAAATGTCCAAAGCGAAACTGCTATTATTATACTCTGGGGTGTCTTCAGACCCCACAGTATAATTATCAGAAGCCCAGGGAAGGTGATCAAACATAAAAAACAGTGTTATTCTCCTCCCCTGAGCTCCGGGGGGAGGTGATCCCCGCCACAGCCCAGAAGGTAAGTAACACAGTTTTTTTTTAATGTTTGATCACCTCTTCTGGGCCTCTGATCATTATATTAACTTATAAGAGACCCCAGAGTATAATAATAGTTCGTGGGTGGTGAAGCCCAAAAATTTTGAGTTTTGTCGAATCCAAAATTTTTACATTGTTTGTAACAATCACCATAGGGGCCCTATGGCACATTATACTGTGTGGAGGGACCACTATGGGACATTATATTGTGTGGAGGGGCCTCTGTGGGACATTATACTGTATGGAGGGGCCACTGTGGGATATTATACTGTATGAAGGCCACTATGAGAAATTATACCTGGTATACCTGGTTAAGGAGTCATTGTGGGACATTATGTTGTATGGAGGCCACTATGTGACATTATGCTGTGTGGAGGTAACACTTTCTGACATTATACTGTGTAGAGGGGCCACTATGGGGCATTATACTGTGCGGAGGGGCCAACAAAGCAAGCAAGCATTTTACTCTGTGGGGGCCAGTAAAGGAGTCGCTATGCCATGTGGGGATAAGGGGCCCAAAGTCAAAAGTTTGCTATGTGGCCCTGTCTTTGTTAGTTATGCCCCTGCAATGGACATTAGAGTGGCCAGCATTCACAGACTAGCTCTCTTGTACTCAAGCACTCAAGGTTGTACAGAGCTATACAGTTTTTTTGGAACTGTATCTCCATATGCCTTCAATTTTATACACTTTGCACGTTGCCAAAAATTCCTAGTTAATGCCATGTTCCATGATTGTGATATTATGGAGGTATACTACCGTTCAAAAGTTTGGAGTCACACAGAAAATTTTGTGTTTTCCATGAAAACTCACACTTTTATTTATCAAATGAGTTGCAAAATGAATAGAAAATATAGTTAAGACATTGACAAGGTTAGAAATAATGACTTTTATTTGAAATAATAATTTTCTCCTTCAAACTTTGCTTTCGTCAAAGAATGCTCCATTTGCAGCAATTACAGCATTGCAGACCTTTGGCATTCTAGCTGTTAATTTTCTGAGGTAATCTGGAGAAATTTCACCTCATGCTTCCCGAAGCCCCTCCCAGAAGTTGGATTGGCTTGATGGGCACTTTTTGCGTACCATACGGTCAAGCTGCTCCCACAACAGCTCAATGGGGACTGCGCTGGCCACTCCACTACAGATAGAATACCAGCTGCCTGCTTCTTCCCTAAATAGTTCTTGCATAATTTGGAGGTGTGCTTTGGGTCATTGTCCTGTTGTAGGATGAAATTGGCTCCAATCAAGCGCTGTCCACAGGGTATGGCATGGCGTTGCAAAATGGATTGATAGCCTTCCTTATTCAAAATCCCTTTTACCTTGTACAAATCTCCCACTTTACCTGCACCAAAGCAACCCCAGACCGTCACATTACCTCCACCATGCTTGACAGATGGCGTCAGGCACTCTTCCAGCATCTTTTCAGTTGTTCTGCGTCTCACAAATGTTCTTCTGTGTGATCCAAACACCTCAAACTTCGATTTGTCTGTCCATAACACTTTTTTCCAATCTTCCTCTGTCCAATGTCTGTGTTCTTTTGCTCATATTAATCTTTTCCTTTTATTAGCCAGTCTCAGTTATGGCTTTTTCTTGGCCACTCTGCCCTGAAAGGCCAGAATCCTTGAGTCGCCTCTTCACTGTAGACGTTGACAGTGACGTTTTGCGGGTACTTTTTAATGAAGCTGCCAGTTGAGGACCTGTGAGGCGTCGATTTCTCAAACTAGAGACTCTAATGTACTTGTCTTGTTTGATCCCACTTCTCTTTCTACTCTGGTTAGAGCCTGTTTGTGCTGTCCTTTGAAGGGAGTAGTACACACCGTTGTAGGAAATCTTCAGTTTCTTGGCAATTTCTCGCATGGAATAGCCTTCATTTCTAAGAACAAGAATAGACTGTCGAGTTTCACATGAAAGTTCTCTTTTTCTGGCCATTTTGAAAGTTTAATCAAACCAACAAATGTAATGCTCCAGATTCTCAACTAGCTCAAAGGAAGGTCAGTTTTATAGCTTCTCTAACCAGCAAAACTGTTTTCAGCTGAGCTAACATACTTGCACAAGGGTTTTTAAGGCTTTTATAAACATCCATTAGCCTTCTTACACAGTTAGCAAACACAATGTACCATTAGAACACTGGAATGATGGTTGCTAGAAATGGGCCCCTATACACCTATGTAGATATTGCATTAAAAACCAGACGTTTGCTGTTAGAATAGTCATTTACCTCATTAACAATGTATAGAGTGTATTTCTGATTCATTTAATGTTGGCTTCAATGAAAAAAACTGCTTTTCTTTAAAAAAATAAGGAAATTTCTAAGTGACCCTAAACTTTTGAACGGTAGTATATATATCCAACACAAAAAGTCACATGGAGCACCACATGGTGGCACATGGAATCCCTCTTCCTCTGTTCAATGATGCATGCATGTGAATATGTATCATAAGGACCAGTATCAATTGCATACACACGTGGACAAAATTATTGGTACCCCTTGTTTAATGAAAGAAAAACCCACAATGGTCACAGAAATAACTTGAATCTGACAAAAGTAAAAATATATAAAAATTCTATGAAAATGAACAAATGAAAGTCAGACATTTCTTTTCAACCATGCTTCAACAGAATTTTTTTTAAAAAAAAGAAAACTCTTGAAACAGGCCTGGACAGAAATGATGGTACCCTTAACTTAATATTTTGTTGCACAACCTTTTGAGGCAATCACTGCAATCAAACGATTCTTGTAACTGTCAATGAGACTTCTGCACCTCTCTACAGGTATTTTGGCCTACTCCTCATGAGCAAACTGCTGAAGTTGTCTCGGGTTTGAAGGGTGCCTTTTCCAGATGGCATGTTTCAGCTCCTTCCAAAGATGCTCAATAGGATTTAGGTCAGGGTTCATAGAAGGCCACTTCAGAATAGTCCAATGTTTTCCTCTCAGCCATTCTTGGGTGTTTTTAGCTGTGTGTTTTGGGTCATTATCCTGTTGCAAGACCCATGACCTGCAACTGAGACCAAACTTTCTGACACTGGGCAGCACATTTCGCTCTAGAATCCCTTGATAGTCTTGAGCAGGGGTTCCCAAACTATGGCCCGCGGGCCGCATCCGGCCCCCGGAGGCCATTTACCCGGCCCGCGTCGCAATTTCCTTGTGTTATTTCAATTGTGAGCGCACAGGCGCTTACAATTGGAATAACCCGCCGGGCGCTACACGGGAAGTCTCATTCTTGTGTAGACGCTCGGCTCTCATCGTCCGGACCTAGAATGATCACGTCATGACGCACGACGTGCTCATCTAGGCCTTACAGCCGAAGACAGAGGAGCCGGGACCACAGCGCGGGAGCGGCTGCAGTGCTAGGTAAAGTATATTTTCACTTTTTTTTTTACTGGGCATGGAGGGGGATCAGAGAGCTGGATCTATATGGGGGAGAGCATGGGACCTATATGGGGGGGCATGGGACCTATATGGGGGAAAGAGCTGGCCCTATATGAGGGAGACTGTATGGGACCTATATGGGGGAGACTGCATGGGACCTATATGGGGGAGACTGCGTGGGACCTATATGGGGGAAGAGCATGGGACCTATATGGGGGGGCATGGGACCTATATGGGGGAAAGAGCTGGCCCTATATGAGGGAGACTGCATGGGACCTATATGGGGGAGACTGCATGGGACCTATATGGGGGAAAGAGCATGGGACCTATATGGGGGAGGCATGGGACCTATATGGGGGACAGAGCTGGCCCTATATGAGGGAGACTGCATGGGACCTATATGGGGGAGACTGCATGGGACCTATATGGGGTAGAGAGCTGGACTTATATGGGGGCAGAGTGCTGGACCTATTTGCGGGAAGAGAGAAGCACATTTCAGAGGTGCACTGTGCTGTATTTGGGGAGTACGGCTAGCAGTGACAAATATGGATCCAGACATTGACCATCTCATTAGCCAAAAGCAGGCCCATACTTCACATTGAAATAATGGTGAGTTTGTTGACTTAAATTTACTATTTCTTTATTTTGAATGTTGTATTTGTTCCCTTTTTGTTTTACTTTAAAATGAGATATGTGTAGTGTGCATAGGGATTTTCATAGTTTTTCTTATAGTCCGGCCCTCCAACGGTCTGAGGGACAGTGAACTGGCCCCCTGTGTAAAAAGTTTGGTGACCCCTGGTCTTGAGATTTCATTGTACCCTGCACAGATTCAGGACACCCTGTGCCAGATGCAGCAAAGCAGCCCTAGAACATAACAGAACCTCCTCCATGTTTCACAGTAGGGACAGTGTTCTTTTCAAGGTATGCTTCATTTTTCCGTCTGTGAACATTGAGCTGATGTGCCTTGCCAAAAATTTTGATTTTTGTCTCATCTGTCCATAGGACATTCTCCCAGAAGCTTTGTGGCTTGTCAACATGTAGTTTGGCAAATTACTGTTGTCAGATTCAAGTTATTTCTGTGACCATTATGGGTTTTTCTTTCATTAAACGAAGGGTACCAACAATTTTGTCCACGTGTGTATATCTAAAGTATATGTTTGCTGTATTTATTTTAGTTATTGCGTATACATATTCAGCAAACATGTTTCGGATATCACAAGTGTTGTTTATTTTTTATTTTACTTTTATAGAACCAGACACATACCACCTACTTTGGCAATTCTGACATTAAAATAAGGACTGAAACATTGAAAAGTAGCTGGTGGCTCATTAAAACTGTGAAACCCCATTTCACTAACAATTATTTTGTAGTCCAGTAAACTTGTTATCATTGTAGTTTTTTTCCCCTTCAAACTGGTAGAGCTTCCAATTACATAAGTTAGAATACATTGAAAGCTGCACAGTTAATTTTGTTCTATTAATATATACATATCTTAAATTATACCAAATAGTGTGAGAAACTAATGACAGTTGTAAAAAAAATTAGCTTGAAAATCTTATTGTAGCTTATCTGACTGACTTCTTACATGACTTATAAACATAGCATCCCAATGAACACCGCTAAACACTTTCTATGCTCTATTAATTGCATACACATGTACCTAGTTTATATTCTGTTGTTATGCAATATTTATTTTTATTCAGGCTGTTCCTCTAGTTTAGAGGATCACCCCTCTTTTGGCAGATGGTTCAGCCTAAGCGATGGTTGGCTGGGTTAAGGGAGGAGACTAAAAGTGTTCAAAGTGAGCCTACATGTAGAGAGTCTTGTTCCAGCCTTTGAGGAGGTCACATGGAGTTCCAAGAAGCCCAAGTTACAGTGGGGAAAAAAGTATTTAGTCAGCCACCAATTGTGCAAGTTCTCCCACTTAAAAAGATGAGAGGCCTGTAATTGACATCATAGGTAGACCTCAATTATGAGAGACAAAATGAGAAAACATATCTAGAAAATCACATTGTCTGATTTTTTAAGAATTTATTTGCAAATTATGGTGGAAAATAAGTATTTGGTCACCTACAAACAAGCAAGATTTCTGGCTCTCACAGACCTGTAACTTCTTCTTTAAGAGGCTCCTCTGTCCTCCACTCATTACCTGTAGTAATGGCAACTGTTTAAAATTATTATCAGCATAAAAGACACCTATCCACAACCTCAAACAGTCACACTCCAAACTCCACTATGGTGAAGACCAAAGAGCTGTGGAAGGACACAGAAACAAAATTGTAGACCTACACCAGGCTGGGAAGACTGAATCTGCAATAGGCAAGCAGCTTGATGTGAAGAAATCAACTGTGGGAGCAATAATTAGAAAACAGAAGCCATACAAGACCACTGATAATCTCCCTCCATCAGGGGCTCCACGCAAGATCTCACTCTGTGGGGTCAAAATGATCACAAGAACGGTGAGCAAAAATCCCAGAACCACACGGGGGGACCTAGTGAATGACCTGCAGAAAGCTGGGACTAACGTAACAAAGGCTACAGTCAGTAACACACTACGCCTCCAGGGACTCAGATCCTGCAGTGCCAGACGTGTCCCCCTGCTTAAGCCAGTACATGTCCGGGCCCATCTGAAGTTTGCTAGAGAGCATTTGGATGTTCCAGAAGAGTATTGGGAGAATGTCATATGGTCAGATGAAACCAAAGTAGAACTGTTTGGTAGAAACACAACTCGTCGTGTTTGGAGGAGAGTGAATGTTGAGTTGCATCCAAAGAACACCATACAGAGGCGTAGCTAGGGGTTCAGCACAGGGGGGGCGAACATGTCCAAGTGGGCCCCCAACTTGGACATGTTAGTATACTGATACTATCAGTATACGGTGAGCGTATAGTGGTATATAGCAGCTATACACAGGGCTCTGCAGACAATTTAGGTGAATACAGGGCAGTAACATTTTGTGACTTACCGGTGACGTCTCTGACTAATCCTTCACATTCCCCATCTCTTTCATCCGAATGGCCATGACCACTTCTTCCAGTCTCTGTAAAGTTTGCAACACAGACATCTTTGGCTCCTTACTTTTCCAGGCACCTGACCCACATTGTCCTCACCTGCACAAAGCCCCCATCCTGCTGCTACCCCCAATTATAAAATATATAATATAACCCCCCATAATGAATAATACCCCTAAGTGCATCTTTAAATTAATAACTTCCCTGTGCACCCTCTAGAAATAGTGCCCCATATTAATAATGTCCGAGGTATTTCCCAATTGAAAAGGGAAAAAAAAAAAAAGGGGAAAAAAAATTATTGGGGTTCCAATACCCGGGACCCCCAGGATCAGCTGTTTGAATGAACTGTGGTTCCTTCTCTGTTTACATAGTGTCATTCTTTTCATAGCGGCCATGTAATGTAACTACAGCCTCGTCCTATACACGTCTATGTGACAAGTCTGGAATGATATCACACGGACACTATAAACAGACAGCGTATGATATAAACAGGCGCCATAGCCCCTTCATACAGCTGATCAGTGGGGAATCACTTATCTCTTATTGATGATTTATTCTGAGGATAGATAATCAATAAAAATGATTATCTTAAGGCCAAGGCCCCATGTAGCATCCCGCAGCAAAAAACAGCTGTGGGAAAAACCACGGCGGCGACGCATCGCGGTTTTTCCTGCAGCACTTTGCACAGAACGTTCACAGAGGTTTTCTCTGCGGACTTTCTGCTTCAATTATATCTATAGGGAAACCGCCAGCTTTTCGGTAGGTATAATTGAAATGCTGCGATTTCCAAAGCTGCGACTGGTTTGGAAATTGCAGTGTTTCCGCTGCGCATATTTTACTGCAAAGTGGGGATGGGATGTGGCCCCTTGTGGTGAAAACCCACAGAAAAAAAACGTGGCATTCTAGCAAATACCATCCACATATTACGGAAAAGTATGTGCAGCAGACGCACTGCGATTTCCAAAACCGTTGCGGTTTTGGAAATCGCAGCATGTCAATTATACCTATGGAAACGCCGGTGGTTTCCATATAGCTGTATTGAAAACAGAAAGTCCACAGAGGAAACCTCTGCAGACCTTCTGTGAAAAGCACTGCAGGAAAAACCACAATGTTACCGCCATGGTTTTTCCTGCAGTCTGCTACGTGGGGCCTTAGTCTTAATAAAGCCCAAGTGCCACTTTCATTAAATTAATTGCTCCCTCATATTATGCCCCTGATTCCCCCTGACATAAATACTGCACCTCTAATGACCCCTTATATCAATGACCACCCCCTTATGTTCATAATGCCTTATAATATAAATGATGCCCCCTAATGGCTCCTTATATAAATAACCTCCCCCTTGTATTAATAATGCCCCCCAATAACCCTTATATAAAGGATCCCCCAATAACCCTTATATAAAGGACCCCCCATCGTCATAATGCCCCCTAATGAATCCTCCCTTTATAGTTATATTTCCCCCTCCTATCTACCCCTTATACTATTAATATACCCACAAAAAAAAAGTCATACTCACCTACTTGCGATGCTGATGAATGAAGCCACCGCTTCCTCCCTGTCCATGCACAGGACGTCTGTGTCTGAGCGCGGGCGGCGCGATGTTATGACGTCATCGCACCGCCCGTGCTGAGAAGCGGACATCCGTCTGTGGTCTCGGCGTCTTGTAAACCGCAGACCTGTATTGGCTTGCGGTTTACAAGACAGTTAAGCACCAGGAAGCATTGTAACTAGATCGGTGTCTGCAGACACCGATCTAGTTAGAAATAAAGGCTGTATTAATGACGGCCCCGGGGTGGGCCCCCAAAAATTCAGCCGCCCCCTCTGCCCCCCCCGCTAGCTACGCCTCTGACACCATACCTACTGTGAAGCATGGGGGTGACAACATCATGCTTTGGGGCTGTTTCTCTGCAAAGTGACGAAGACGACTGATCCATGTACATGAAAGAATGAATGGGGCCATGTATCGTGAGATTTTGAGTGCAAACCTCCTTCCATCAGCATTGAAGATGAAACATGGCTGGATCTTTCAGCATGACAATGATCCCAAGCACACTACCAGGGCAACGAAGGAGTGGCTTCGTAAGAAGCATTTCAAGGTCCTGGAGCGGCCTAGCCAGTCTCCAGATCTCAACCCCATAGAAAACCTTTGGAGGGAGTTGAAAGTCCGTGTTGCCCAGCAACAGCCCCAAAACATCATTACTCTAGAGGAGATCTGCATGGAGGAATGGGCCAACATACCAGCAACAGTGTGTGCCAACCTTGTGAAGACTTACAGAACATGTTTGACCTCTGTCATTGCCAACAAAGGATATACACACGTGGACAAAATTGTTGGTACCCCTCGTTTAATGAAAAAAAAACCCACAATGGTCACAGAAATAACTTGAATCTGACAAAAGTAATAATATATAAAAATTCTATGAAAATGTACAAATGAAAGTCACACATTGCTTTTCAACCATGCTTCAACAGAATTTTTTAAAAAAGAAAACTCATGAAACAGGCCTGGACAGAAATGATGGTACTCTTAACTTAATATTTTGTTGCACAACCTTTTGAGGCAATCACTGCAATCAAATGATTCCTGTAACTGTCAATGAGACTTCTGCACCTCTCAACAGGTATTTTGGTCCACTCCTCATGAGCAAACTGCTCCAGTTGTCTCGGGTTTAAAGAGTGCCTTTTTCAGATGGCATGTTTCAGCTCCTTCCAAAGATGCTCAATAGGATTTAGGTCAGGGCTCATAGAAGGCCACTTCAGATAGTCCAATTTTTTCCTCTTAGCCATTCTTGGGTGTTTTTAGCTGTGTGTTTTCGGTCACTATCCTGTTGCAAGACCCATGACCTGCGACCGAGACCAAGCTTTCTGACACTGGGCAGCACATTTCTCTCTAGAATCCCTTGATAGTCTTGAGATTTCATTGTACCCTGCACAGATTCAAGACACTCTAAGCCAGATGCAGCAAAGCAGCCCCAGAACATAACAGAACCTCCTCCATGTTTCACAGTAGGGACAGTGTTCTTTTCAAGATATGCTTCATTTTTCCGTCTGTGAACATAGAGCTGATGTGCCTTGCCAAAAATTTTGCTTTTTGTCTCATCTGTCCATAGGACATTCTCCCAGAAGCTTTGTGGCTTGTCAACATGTAGTTTGGCAAATTACTTTTGTCAGATTCAAGTTATTTCTGTGACCATTGTGGGTTTTTCTTTCATTAAATGAGGGGTGCCAACAATTTTGTCCACGTGTGTATAACAAAGTATTGAGATGAACTTTTGTCACTGACCAAACACTTATTTTCTACCATAATTTGCAATGTGCAATGTGATTTTCTGAATTTGTTTTCTCATTTTGTCTCTCATAGTTGAGGTCTACCTATGATGTCAATTACAGGCCTCTTTCATCTTTTTAAGTGGGAGAACTTGCATAATTGGTGGCTGACTAAATACTTGTTTCCCCCACTGTATAGCTGCAGACAGTGTCTGAACTACCGTCATAGACTGTCATAGCAGTTGTAGGGGCTGCTACAGGGCCCGCAAACTTAGGATGCTTGATGGGTCCCTTTTTTTTTTTTTTTTAATAGGTCTTGACCTGCTGGAGTAATCCAACAGCCCCTACTTACTTACTGACCCCCACTCTGCATACAACATCTCCGCTTCCCCTTCAGCCCTCTAGGGGCCCCAGGTGTCCCCATATCACGTCACTGATGCTGAACAGCGTTAGGATGTTGCAGGTGCTATCCAAAGTAGTACTTGGGACTTCCTGGAGGCTGAAGGGGAAGCGGAGGCATCTGTGGGCAGGGAAATTTGTCTCGTGAGTTTGGCCTGGCGGTTTTCGTTTGGAGTGAACATGTTTGAAACAAAACTGCTATTGTGACGCCGGCGTAATCCATGTGACCCTTCAGCCACTGTGGGACATTATACTGTGTGAAGGGGTCACTGTCAGATATTATACTTTATGGAGGAGCCACTATCAGACATTATACTGTGTGGGTGGGGGGCCACTATGAGACATTATACTATGTGAAGGGGCCACTGTGGGACATTATATTGTATGAAAGCCACTAAAAGACATTATACTGTGTGGAAGGGCAAGTGTGAGACATTTTACTGTGTGTAAATGGGGCATTATACCATATAGGGGCCAGTACAGGGAGCATTTTACCATGTGGGGGTCAGTAAAGGGGGTGCCAGGAATGAGGGCGCTATACCATGTGGGGTTAGGGGTCTAAGTTTGCTATGTGGTCCAGTCTTTGCTAGTATATATGGGCGGCACAGTGGCTTAGTGGTTAGCATTGCAGCACTGGAGTCCAGGGTTCGAATCCTGCCAAGGACAACATCTGCAAGGAGCTTGTATGTTCTCCCTGTGTTTGCGTGGGTTTCCTCTGGGTACTCCAGTTTCCTCCCACACTCCAAAGACATTCTGATAGGGAATGTAGATTGTGAGCCCTATATGGGACAGTGACTGACGCTCCGGAATATGATGACGCTATACAAGTAAGCATAAAAAAAAAAGTTATGACCCTAGCTGCAGATGAGACAGGGACACATATCTATTGTCAGTCTGATAAAGAAGGAGAGTGTTTTGGAGATTACAAGTGCAATTGCTGTGGACAATCTGAGTTTATGCAGAGCAAGAGACAGAGTGAGAGAAAGGGAAAGTGAGTTCCTCTATCTAATATAGATAACAAAATGTCTGCCAACTCAGTGGTGCCAACATGTGGTTTTATGATCAATCATTTGCTTTCAGTATCACAATTAACATAGATTAAATGAACCTTAAAATTCTAATCTTATTTGTTGCATTACCAAATGTTCTATACCATCGATAAAATAAATTAATTTTAGTATCAAACTGTATATATTTTGTCAATGATCCATTTCTGCCTAATTGTTATTTAATGAATTCTTTCTTTTAGATTATGTGATTTCATTGAATTGAACTTAAAAGAACATTCATGCTCCATTTCCTTAGTAGCTAACCTCACTAAACCTCTGCAATTTTATTGCTAAATTAGCTGAAGTGGGAAATTAAAGAGTATCAGGAACCTAAAAAAGAGAACTCACAGTAGATAAAAGGTGTAATCACTCTGACACAGAGTTCTATGCTTAGCTAGTAAAATATACCAAAGATGCACTTTCAACTAGGGAAGAGTGTTTCTTAATAGACTTTATTTACAGATAAAGCAACAAAACACTCCTCTCTATTAGCACAATTACATGCTATCTGAGCTAGAAATTAAATTAGGTTTTCCTGGAGATTAAACTGTTTTTATATTGTATTCAGTTTAACACTTGTGCAACGTAAAGTTGCTTTTGTGCAGTTTCACCTCCTGTGTCGTATTCACAGTGTTATAACATCATAATAATATCTCATCTTTAAGTTACATCACTAGTCAGAGCTGGATACCACTAAACCTTAAACTGACCATACTTTTATGACTAGTGGAATTGGTATATGATTGGTTATAGCTCATTTCTGATTATGAGAAATAGTTAAAATCAGAAAAACTAGAGAGAAAGTTCTCTAAATTCTGCAGAAGAACTATTTGCATAAGAAAAGCAGTGCTTGTGATATATGCTTCCATATACACCAGGGACAGATCAGACATCTACTGCAACCTCAATGGCATCAGTACCGTGGAGGTCTAACAACAGTAGAAATCTTACCTTTACCAGCTATAACTGTCAATATGTGCTTTATAAGGGCAACTTCACATACTGACAGAAGCAGAACGCAGCGTTTTTTGCTGTTGTGGAACCAATGCAGCATTTTAAAGTCCCATCAAAGTAAAGGAAATTTCATTTAATCTCATCCACACATAGCAGGATAAAAGCTGTATTGCCAGACCCTCAAAAACCATGGACCCATCTCTTGATGGATTTAATCAATGATTAACCTTGGAAGTCTGTTATCTGGGTAGTTATTGACTGTTTCTGTGAGATGTGTCATTTCATTCCATTAGCTCAACTTCCGAATGAAAAGACTCTGTCTGTCCAATTTATTTGTTGATCATAATGTTCATTTACATGGTATTCCTAATAATATAGTTTCGGACAGAGGTGTTCAGTTTGTCTCTAAACTTTGGAAAGCTTTTTGTACTAAACTGGGGATACAATGATATTTTTCCTCTGCATTTCATCCAATAGTCAGCAGAACATTTTTTTATTCAGCAATTCCATAGGTGTTATGTTTCTGATCTTGGCCTGGATGTTTACTCTCTTGTTTTGATCTGCCCAGTGAGTATTGCTGTGGGTTCTGGTTTGATTTCAGATTGCAGAACATTTATTTCTTGCATTAAGTATCTGGGGTAATAACTTGCATCCAAATCAAGCATAAGTACAACCGGCTTTGTGGCAGGCTCTGGTGAAGACGTTTGGGTAGCCCTAGTACTTTCTCCCAACACTGTGTGAGATTTAGGTAGCTTGTTCTAACTGTCTATCTATGTGCCAGTCCCTGTATTGTTTGGGAATTGTTCCAGTGGCAATTCTCTAACATTTTGTACCACATGGTATAACGTTCCATCATTGTGTATAATTATAACTATTATTATTATTATTATTATTATTACTATATCACAATAATATAAATAAGATTTGTGACAATGATAATGTAGTTTGTTACAGGTCATTTACCAGTGGCAAGTCAAGTTACAGTGTAAACATTAACTGTAATCATCCTGAAGATGATAATGACTTTAAGACATTTGCCTTCATAAGTATTATTATCTTCTTACTAATAACACTGAAATACTTGTCTATAAGTGTTTTCAATTACACAATCTGTACCAGTCCTATTTGCATGGAACCTTTAGTTCTATGTTTAGAAGATGAGCAAATCATTGTGTAATCCTGACCTTGTGGATGGCCAATCTGTTCACAAATCTGTGAAGTTGTATTACTTGATTACTGCCAATTCAGTAATGGGCTGAAAGAGGTGTTTTGTATGTTTAGCCTTCCTCCACTGGCAATAGAACTATTTAACATGACTTCCCCAACCTGAAGACAATGTTTATATAATTAGGCTGCATGTCATTAATCTTCGCTATGAGATATAGTGCTGCAGTATTCCATATTATACTTACTGTATGTGCAGAGATGTGTAAAATTGTCATATAATGCTTTGTCATATTTAGCTTTTTTTATCATTTAGAATTTTATTGCATTTTCTTTATAACACACAGAACAGATTATTATTATTTATTTATATAGCACCATTAATTCCATGGTGCTGTACATTTGAGGGTTTACATACAGTACACAAAATATACAAAACAAATACAATACTAACAGTGACCAACTGGCACAGTGGGATAGAGGGCCCTCCCCGCAAGGGCTTACAATCTATGAGGGAAGAGGGATGGAGACAGAAGGTGAGGGGAGAGGCTGTTCAGATGGTGGTGTGGTGACAGTAGTGTTATTGGAGGTTGTAGGCCTTTCTGAATAGGTGAGTCTTCAGGGCCTTCTTGAAGCTTGTGATTGTGGGAGATAGTCTTATGTGTCTTAGTAATGAGTTTCATAGTATGGGGGATGCACGGGAGAAAACTTGGAGACGGTTGTGTGAAGAGCGGATAAGAGCAGAGTGACGTAGGAGGTCTTTGGAGGATCGGAGATTGCGTGTGGGCAGGTAGTGGGAGATTAGGTCAGAGATATATGGAGCGGACAGGTTGTGGATAGCTTTGTATGTCAGTGTTAGTAATTTGAACTCTATTCACTGAGCAATGGGTAGCCATTGAAGGGATTGGCAGAGGGGAGCTGCTGATGAAGAATGGGGGCAGAGGTGTATTAAGTGAGCAGCACAATATAAGGTGGACTGGAGGGGGGGCGAGAGTATTTGCTGGGAGGCTATGGAGAAGGGTGTTACCGTAGTCTAAGCGAGAGATTATGAAGGCATGGACTAGCATCTTTGTATTTTCAGGGGTGAGGAAGGAGCAAATTTGATGGATGTTCTTGAGTTGGAGGCGGCAGGAGGTGTTGAGGGTTTGGATGTGCGACTTGAAGGATAGGTCAGAGGCCAAAGTTATCCCAAGATAACGGACCTGTGGGACTTGGGTAAGTGTGGTTCCATTAACTTTGATAGATGGGTCAGGTAGAGGGGCCGTGCGAGGGGGGCGAAGATGATGAACTCCATTTTCTCCATGTTGAGTTTGAGAAAGTGGGAGGAGAGAAAGGAGGCTACGGCTGCTAGATACTCTGGAACTCTGGACAACAGAGAGGTAATGTCTGGTCCAGAGAGATATATTTGAGTGTCGTCAGCATAGCAATGGTATTGAAAACCATGAGATTCTATGAGCTGGCCAAGGCCGAGGGTGTAGATGGAGAACAGGAGGGGTCCTAGGATGGAGCCTTGGGGGACACCTACAGAAAGAGGGCGTGGTGAGGAGGTGGTGTGCGAGTGGGAGACGCTGAATGAGCGGTTGGTGAGGTATGAGGAGATCCAAGAAAGGGCCAGGTCTGTGATACCAAGGGAGGAGAGCGTTTCTAACAAGAGGGAATGGTCATCTGTGTCAAAGGCAGAAGAAAGGTCAAGGAGAAGGAGGACAGAGTAGTGACGTTTGGCTTTGGGAGTTAGAAGGTCGTTAGTGACTTTGGTTAGGGCAGTTTCTGTGGAGTGATGGGGTCTAAAGCCTGCCTGTAGTCTGTCAAAGAGTAAGTTAAATGAGAGATAGGAGGATAGTTCGGAGTGGGCGTGTTGTTCAAGCAATTTTGAGGCATACGGGAGAAGTTAGATGGGTCGATAGTTGGCTGGAGAGGACGGGTCGCGGGATGATTTCTTAAGTTTAGGTGTGACGGTAGCATGTTTGAGGTGGAAGGAATCCTCTGGTTAGGAATAGGTTGAAGAGAGGGGTTAGGGCAGGAGTAAAGACTTCAGTGAAATTGGGGATGAGATGTGACTGGATCGGGTCAAGCACGCAGGAGGTGAGGTGGGATTTAGAGATTAGGGTGGAGAGCTTTTCATCAGTGATGGAGGAGAAACAGGTTAAAGATAAAGAGTACCGAGCAGTTGGGTAGAGTGGTTGTTAGGGGTGCAGGGTGAGACTGTCTCTGATGGTGTCAATTTTGCTTTTAAAATAAGAGGCAAAGTCATCAGCTGAGATAAGTGATGTCGGAGGGGGCACAGGAGGACAGAGAAGGGAGTTGAAGGTAATAAATAGATGTTTGGGGTTGCAGGATAGGGCAGATATGAGTGTGGTGAAGTAGACCTGCTTTGCAGAGGTGATTGTGTTCTTGAAGGTGATAACTGCCTCTTTATACTTGGTGAAGTCCTCCTGGGAGTGGCTTTTGTTCCAGAGGCGTTCTGCAACCCGTGAGGCACGTCTCAGTTTTTTAGTCGGGTCAGTGTGCCAGGGTTGCCTATTGATTGGTTGGGCTCTGGTGTTTGTGAAGGGGGTCACAGAGTCAACGGCTGAAGTAATGGTGGTATTATAGAAGGCAGCAGCGGCATCTGAGTCCTGGAGTGAAGACATGTCAGTGAGTGGTAGGAGAGAGTCTGAGAGCGTGCGGATGTCAAGGCGATAAAGGTTCCTGCGGGGGCGTGTTGGTTTAGGGGTTGGTGGGTCTATTACAGAAGAGAGTGCAGAGAATGTCAGCAGGTTGTGGTCAGAGAGTGTGGTTGGAGAGTTAGAGAGGCTGCATAGTGAGCAGAGGCGGGTGAATATGAAGTCGAGTGTGTGCCACTTTGTGTGGTTTGCAGAGGAGGACCATTGAGAGAGACCAAAGGAGGCGGTGAGGGACAGGAGACTGGAAGCGGAGGGGTGGTTTGTGTTAATGGGGATGTTGAAATCACCCATGATGATGGTGGGGGTGTCTGTGGATAGAAAGTGCATTAGCCAGGTGGTCGATGAAGGCGGCAGTAGGTCCTGTGGTCAATATATGACAGCCCTCTGGAGGTTGGAGGGTGAGTAAATGCAAACAGAGTGCACTTCAAAGGAGGGGAGGGTAAGGGCAGGTAGCGGTTGGATTGGGGCAAAGGAGCAATTGCCAGACAGGAGTATTCCTATACCTCCACCAGGTTTATTGTGTGCGAGAATTGAAGACCTCCATAGGAGAGGCAGCAGGGGAGGTGGTGTCTGAGGGTGTTAGCCATGTTTCTGTGATACCGAGAAATGAAGAGGTCGTGGATGTAGTCAAGTTTATTGCGTATGGAACGAGCCTTCCATAGTGCACCGGAGAGGGAGGTAGGAGGGGCAGGAGCAAGTAAGATAGGTGTAAGATTTAGGGGGGTTCCGTGCGCTGATGCCGCTTGTGTGGAAAGAGCCGACAGTAGGGATTTGCTGGGGTTGTCCAGGATTAGGAGATAAGTCGCCAGAAGTAAGGGGTAGCAGGGAGAGGGACAGCAGGTGTAAATAGGAGAGAGTGTGGGAAGGTTGTGTGTTTCTGGGGCGGAAAGCTTGCAGGTTTGGAATAACACTGCTGGGCCAAAAAAGGATTTCTTACCTTGCAGGCAAAACAAAAAACATTGCCTTTTTATGTGACAGTTTCCCTTTAACGCAGTCTGTATTCTTGGAATGGACTATTTAAGGAAGGTGAGCAATTGCTATAAGATAATTAAGACATTGCTTAAAAGGAATCATTTCATATAGAACCATTATATTCTGCAATTGCCCATTATGTATTCTCCAAATATAATAATTCATATACTGTAACATATGTATATTGAGCCACATCTGTGAAGAAGTGGTCTATCTTTGACCATGGTATATTATATATCCATGTATATACACAAAACATATACAGTAGCTCCTCAAGTTATAGTGGGCTCAGGAACAATATTTTCAATATACATGATCTTTTGTAGCTCACTGTAACTGGAAGCCAGACTCAACATAGCATGCTTGGCTGGAGGTTCCAACAAATCAGCATGGCCATTTCATTTGTAAAACCTCTGTAGTAGTAAAATGCATGCATTCTTTGACTGAATAGTAGTATCTCTCTACAGCAGTGTTTCCCAACCTATTCAGACATGGGGCACCCTTGGAAAAAGAAATTTTCCTCGGGGCACCCCTGCCAAATAATTTTTACCAAAAGACAAAAAACTACAGTTATGATGTGTTTTTTTTTATTGCAGTCTGTAATAGAAGCAGGGCCGGCGTTAGTGCGGGGCAAACTGGGCAAAGGGGCCCCCGGGATCCGGAGCCTGATGACTCCGGATTCCGGAGTTAGGCCCAGCCATATCGATAACAGAAAGGGACCGCAGGGCCCGTTTCTGAGGTGAGTAAAAATAACAAACATTCTTACTCACCTGTCCTTGGCGTCCGACGTCATCTTCTGCGTTGCGGACATCACCGCTGAGGCCAGGCCTCAGCCGTAGCGATCACGTGGGGCGTGCTGACAGCGTGCTTCACGTAATCGCTGAGGCCCAATCACAGGCCTCAGCGGTGACGTCCACAACGCGTGACGTCAGCCGCAGAGAAGAAGAAGCGCTGGCGGGGATAGCGGAGCAGCGCGAGGAGGCCCAGGAGACGTAAGAACGAGGTGAGTATAACTGTTTGTTATTTTCCCTTACCTCCCCCAGGCCTTCGATTATTATACTCTGGGGTCTGAAGAGACCCCAGAATATAATAAAATAATAGCACTGTAGGGCCCCCGTGGAGCATTATACGGGGGGCCCCCTCTGGATAGCATATTATACTGTGTGGGGCCACTGTGGAGCATTATACTGGGGAAGGGGCCCTCTGGATAGCATGTTATATTCTGTGGGGCCTCTGTGGAAAATTATAATGAGGGGGGGCACTGGAGATAATATTATATTATGTGGGGAAACTTTGGAGCATTATGCTCTCTAGAGGGGCCCCCCAGTATAATACTCCACAGTGGCCCCACACATTATAATATGCTCTCCAGAGGGGCCCCCCAGTATAATGCTTCAAAGTGGCCCCACAGAATATAACATGCTCTCCAGAGCCCCCCCCACTTTGTAATACTCCATAGAGGCCCCACAGAATATAACATGTTCTCCAGAGGGCCCCCTCCCCAGTATAATGCTCCACAGTGGCCCCACACAGTATAATATGCTCTCCAGAGCCCCCCCCAGTATAATGCTCCACGGTTTCCACACACAGTATAATATGCTCTCCAGAGGGGCCCCCCAGTATATTATACTGTGCGGGGCCACTGTGGAGCATTATACTGGGGGAGGGGCTCTGGAGAGCATATTATACTGTTTTGGGCCGCTGTGGAGTATTATATTGGGGAAACCTCTCTGGGCAGTATGTTATACTGTGTGGAGGCCATTTCTGGAGCATGTTATACTGAGTGGGGTCACTGTGGAGCATTATTCTGGGGGGGCCATCAGCAGAGCATATTATATTGCGTGGCGCCACTGTGGGGCATTATTCGGGGGACTAATGAGCATTATACTAGGAGGCCCTCTGGGGAGCATATTATACTGCGTGGGGCCTACTGTGGAACATTATACTGGGGGGACACTCTGGGGAGCATAATATATCATAATATATTGCGTGGGGCCACTGTGGAGCAAAATACTGGAGGGGGCACTGTGGAGCATTATACTAGCGGGGGCCCTCTGGGGAGCATATTATACTATGGGCCACTGTGGAGCTGTATACTGGGGGAAGGGACAGTGTGGGGAGCCTGTTATACTGTGTGGGGCCAGTGTGGAGTGTATTATATTGTGTGGGGCTTTTCAGGAGCATATGATACTCTGTGGGGCCATTGTAGAGCATTATACTGGGGGGGACTGTGGGGAACATATTATACTGTGGGGGACCACTGTGGAGCATTATACTGGGGGAACCCCTCTGGGGAGTATATTATACTGTGTGGAGGTCATTATGGAGCATGTTGTACTGTGTTAGGCCACTGGAGCATTATACTGGGGGGGCATTGTGGGTGCATATTATACTGTATGGAGCATATTATATTGTGTGGGGCTGCTGGGGAGCATATTGCACTGTCTGGGACCACTAAGGGGTAGTATACTGTGTGGGCCACTGTGGAGTATTATACTGTGTGGAGCCTTACATACCATGTGGGGCCACTATGGGGGGGTTCAGGGAAGCATTTTATACTGTGGAGCATTATACTGTGGTGGGGGGGCTCACAATTCCTGCTGGAAGCCCTGTGCGCTATGTCTGCATCACAGCTCCCTCACTATAATCTTGTACATACATGTAGTGCTCCATGGCCATGTCATTCCCCATACAGTACTATGCATGAACCGGAGTTAATGGGGCCTGCACAGTACTATAGGGGCTGACTATACTGGGAACATACTCAGTAACACCAGATAGTCAGCACATATGTAAGACTTCAGTGAAGGAGCCGTGGTGTAGGCTATTAGCAGGAAGCTGTTGGGTGGGGCCCCAGAAGAAGTTCCTCTGGTGGGCCTAAGGCCCTTCAGTCCGACTCTGTATAATGGAGAACTATTATACAGTCATGGCCAAAAGTTTTGAGAATGATACAAATATTAATTTTTACAAAGTCTACTGCTTCAGTTTTTCTAATGGCAATTTGCATATACTCCAGAATGTTATAAAGAGTGATCAGCTTAACAGCAATTACTTGCAAAGTCAATATTTGCCTAGAAAATGAACTTTATCCCCCAAAATACATTTCAACATCATTGCAGCCCTGCCTTAAAAGGACCACCTAACATCGTTTCAGTGATTGCTCCATTAACACAGGTGTGGGTGTTGATGAGGACAGGGCTGGAGATCAATCTGTCATGATTAAGTAAGAATGACACCACTGGACACTTTAAAAGGAGGCTGGTGCTTGCCATCATTGTTTCTCTTCTGTTAACCATGGTTATCTCTAAAGAAACACGTGCAGTCATCATTGCACTGCACAAAAATGGCCTAACTGGGAAGAGTATTGCAGCTAAAAAGATTGCACCTCAGTCAACAATCTATCGCATCATCAAGAACTTCAAGGAGGGAGGTTCCATTGGTGCCAAAAAGGCTCCAGGGCGCCCAAGAAAGACCAGCAAGCGGCAGGACCGTCTCTTAAAAGTGTTTCAGCTGCGGGATCGGGCTACCAGCAGTGCAGAGCTTGCTGAGGAATGGCAGCAGGCAGGTGTGAGTGCATTTGCACGCACTGTGAGGCGGAGACTCTTGGAGCAAGGCCTGGTCTCAAGGAGGGCAGCAAAGAAGCCACTTCTCTCCAGAAAAAACATCAGGGACAGACTGATATTCTGCAAAAGGTACAGGAAGTGGACTGCTGAGGACTGGGGTAAAGTCATTTTCTCTGATGAATCCCCTCTTCGATTGTTTGGAACATCTGGAAAACAGCTTGTCTCATGCCAACTGTAAAGCATCCTGAAACCATTCATGTGTGGGGTTGCTTCTCAGCCAAGGGAATCGGCTCTCACAGTCTTGCCTAAAAACACAGCCATGAATAAAGAATGGTACCAGAATGTCCTCCAAGAGCAACTTCTCCCAACCGTCCAAGAGCAGTTTGGCGCTCAACAATGCCTTTTCCAGCATGATGGAGCACCTTGCCATAAAGCAAAGGTGATAACTAAATGGCTCAGGGAACAAAACCTAGAGATTTTGGGTCCATGGCCTGGAAACTCCCCAGATCTTAATCCCATTGAGAACTTGTGGTCAATCATCAAGACACGGGTGGACAAACAAAAACCAACAAATTCAGACAAAATTAAACATTGATTCTGCAAGAATGGACTGCTATCAGTCAGGATTTGGTCCAGAAGTTGATTGAGAGCATGCCAGGGAGAATTGCAGAGGTCCTGAAGAAGAAGGGTCAACACTGCAAATATTGACTTGCTGCATTAACTCATTCTAACTGTCAATATAAGCTTCTGTTACTCATAATATGAATGCAATTATATTTCTGTATGTGATAAAAACATCTGACAAACACACATAAAAACCAGAGGGCAGCAGATCATGTGAAAATATATTTGTGTCATTCTCAAAACTTTTGGCCATGACTGTATATAAGGATGAGTTACTATATATAATTGGGAAACTTAAGTATGAGGGGGCTATTATAAGGGGGAACTATTATTTATAAGATGGGCTATTATTTATAAGGGGGGAACTATTATATATAAGGCATCCATTATAAGCGGGGAGCTATTATTTATAAGAGGGGAACTTTTTATTTTTGTTAAGTGGGCTTATTTATAAAGGAGGCTAATAGTGATAATGGGGACTATTATTTATAAGGGTAACTATTATTTATGAGGGGGCTATTATTAATAAGGGAGCAGTATTATTTTTACGGGGTGTCTGTTACTGATAAGGGGAAATATTACTGATACAGGGCACTATTTATCATTTATAAGGGAGCTATTACTGATAAGGATGTAATATTATTTATAAGCAGAGACTATTATTTATAAGGAGGCACTATAATAACTGATGACTGGGTGCAAAAATCTATTAGGTGGTACAAAGGTGCTCATTTGAATTGTGTGTGGTAAAATGGGGCTTGTTATTACTTTTTTGTTGGCAGAAAGGAGGCGTTATTATAGGGGTTGTCACTGCAAAACGATGGTGTTGTTTGCATATCAGCATTTGGGGCCCCGCTTTTAATTTTGCCCAGGGCCCCAATTTGTCTAAAACCGGCCCTGAATAGAAGTGCTGGTATTTTGCAGTGCATTGTAATGCATTGCATTAGTGATCAGACCCCCTAAATGCAATAAAAAATTTTAAAAAAAGTAAAAAAAAAAATTTAAAAAAATCAAAAGAATTAAAAATTTTATATGTATTCCCTGGAATACATATAAAAGTTAAGAATTACTGTGAAATTAGGTATCCCTGTGTCCAAAAATGCCAGTCTACAAACTTATAAAAATATTCTTCCCATGTGGTGAACACCGTACTGGGAAAAAAAATCTATTTTGTATCCCTGGAATTCTACGGAAACATAGAATGCAGGTGACATGTCATTTTGGCTGCAGAGTGAACTCCATATAAATGAAGCCCGTAAGAAAGTCACCCAAATGCACTTTTTCTCCATTTTTTTCCAGTTTCCCAGTACATTGTAGAGAATAATAAATTGTACCATGAAGAGCAATTTGTTCCACAAACATTAAGCCGTCATATGGCTATGTGAATGAAAAAATAAAGTTATGGGGTTTGGAAGGTGGGTAGTCAAAAACGAAAATGGAAAAATGTCACCAGCGGGAAGGGTTTAATGCTGCAAATTCAAAAAATGACCATTTTTAGTTCTTTAAAACCTATAAAATGTTTAGAAACTTTGTCTTGCATAAAAACTTGCATCAGTGGATTTAGATTTTTTTAATTTTGGAAAAAAAAGTCTGACTAATTCAACAGCTTGAAATCTTAACCTATAAATGTCACCTCAATGTTTCTCACAAAAGTGTTGTGCTTTTGGTATGTCTCACGTGTTTCATGTGTTCTTGATTTCACATGATTCCTGATCCATTGTGGGGAGCAAATTATACTTTGTGAGGACACTGTGGAGCATTATACTGGGGGACACTATGGGGAGCCTATTTTACTGTGTCAGCTGCTGGGGAGTATATCATACTGTGTGGGACACACTGGAGCATTATTCTGTGTAGGACCACTGTGGGGAGCATATTATATTGTGTGGGGCCATTGTGGAGCATTATACTGGGGGGGGTACTGTGAGGAGCCTATTATACAGTATGGAGCTGCTGGAGAGTATAATATAGTGTGTGGGGACACTGTGGAGCATTATTCTGTGTGGAACCACTGTGGGGAGCATATTATATTGTGTGGGGCTGCTGGGGAGTATATTATACTGTGTGGAGCCACTGTGGAGCATTATATTGTGGTGCGGGTGGGCTCTGGGGAGCATATTATATTGTGTGGGGGCTTTGGGAAGCATATTATACTGTGTGGGGCCACTTTAGAGCATTATATACCATGTGGGGCTATTGTGGGTGGCTCGGTGGAGCATTTTATACTGTATAACATTATACACCATAAGGAGCATTATCCTATGGTACAGGCACAAAATGTTGGGTGAGTGCCCAGAGCAAGCTCCTCTGGTGGGCCCTAGGCCCTTCAGTCTGACACTGACTTTAGAGATAGCACATTTATTGCATATCCTGTTGATCTGCCATAAATGCCCCAGATAGGAATACTTCTTTAAGGGATACCTCTTTAATCTATCAAAATATGAAATATCCCATTGCCATATCCCATAAGTATCACTCTGCTTACATTATTAACAAGGTGTTGACAAGGTAGCAGTGCCACAGATTAAAAAATACCTAGGAGTCATTTAACCTAAACTGAAAAATTTTGGAGCCAAAGTAATTTTTTAGTTGCCAAATTCAAAGTCGTATGTAATTAATTGAAATAAAAAAGACTTACAGTGGGGAAAAAAAGTATTTAGTATGTCACCAATTGTGCAACTTCTCCCACTTAAAAAGATTTAAGATGCCTGTAATTGACATCATAGGTAGACCTCAATGAGAAAACATATCTAGAAAATCACATTGTCTGATTTTCTAAGAATTTATTTGCAAATTATGGGGGAAAATAAGTATTTGGTCACCTACAAACAAGCAAGATTTCTGGCTCTCACAAACCTGTAGCTTCTTCTTTAAGAGGCTCCTCTGTCCTCCACTCATTATCTATAGTAATGGCACCTGTTTGACATTGTTATCAGTATAAAAGACACCTGTCCACAACCTCAAACAGTCGCACTCCAAACTCCACTATGGTGAAGACCAAAGAGCTGTGGAAGGACACCAGAAACAAAATTGTAGACCTGCACCAGGCTGGGAAGACTGAATCTGCAATAGGCAAGCAGCTTGGTGTGAAGAAATCAACTGTGGGAGCAATAATTATAAAATGGAAGACATATAAGACCACTGATAATCTCCCTTGATCAGGGGTTCCACGCAAGATCTCACCCCCGTGGGGTCAAAATGATCACAAGAACGGTGAGCAAAAATCCCAGAACCACACGGGGGTACCTAGTGAATGACCTACAGAAAGCTGGGACTAACGTAACAAAGGCTACCATCAGTAACACACTACGCCACCAGGGACTCAGATCCTGCAGTGGCAGACGTGTCCCCCTGCTTAAGCCAGTACATATCCGGGCCTGTCTGAAGTTTGTTAGAGAGCATTTGGATGTTCCAGAAGAGTATTGGGAGAATGTCATATGGTCAGATGAAACCAAAGTAGAACTGTTTGGTAGAAACACAACTCGTCGTGTTTGGAGGAAAGTGAATGCTGAGTTGCATCCAAAGAACACCCTACCTACTGTGAAGCAGGAGGGTGAAGCAGGTAAACAGACCAGGACGACTGATCTGTGTGCATGAAAGAATGAATGGGGCCATGTATCGTGAGATTTTGAGTGCAAACCTCCTTCCATCAGCAAGGGCATTGAAGATGAAACGTGGCTGGGTCTTTCAGCATGACAATGATCCCAAGCACACCGCCAGGGCAACGAAGGAGTGGCTTCGTAAGAAGCATTTCAAGGTCCTGGAGCGGCCTAGCCAGTCTCCAGATCTCAACCCCATAGAAAATCTTTGGAGGGAGTTGAAAGTCCATGTTGCCTAGCGACAGCCCCAAAACATCACTGCTCTAGAGGAGATCTGCATGAAGGAATGGCCAACATACCAGCAACAGTGTGTGCCAATCTTGTGAAGACTTACAGAAAACGTTTGACCTCTGTCATTGCCAACAAAAGATATATAACAAAGTATTGAGATGAACTTTTGTTGACCAAATACTTATTTTCCATCATAATTTGCAAATAAATTCTTTAAAAATCAGAGAATGTGATTTTCTAGATATGTTTTCTCATTTTGTCTCTCATAGTTGAGGTCTACCTGTGATGTCAATTACAGGCCTCTCTCATCTTTTTAAGTGGGAGAACTTGCACAATTGGTGGCTGACTAAATATTTTTTTCCCCACTGTATTCACAAGACTGTGTCAAGACTGGGAAAAACTTGTCCGTTTGTGGGACATATGTCTCAGACTGAACACAGCTATGTAAATTTAACTCATCACAGTAAATTATGAAGCAGTGAACTCCTGTATGACTAGTGCCAGGGGAGTGCTGTTAATCCTGGTCTACAGGGAAACTGTGCTATAGCTACCACATGGGGGTGCAGTGTTATACCTGGTATACAGGGGCATGATGCTGTAGGCAGTGTGCAATAGTGCAGTGTTATACTTAATATACAAGAGCTAAGTGCTATATAATTTTAGAGGGGTTACGGTGTTGTACTATGCAGTGTTACACCTGGTCTCTAGGTTATCTCAATGTTTCATTTATTTTTTATATGTAAGTTCAATAGTTATGTGCTAGCAGGGCATGCTTGGATTTGTAGGTTCACCGTACCCAGAGTCCAAAGGTCAGACAGACCTAGAGTACCCCCATAAATCTGATCATGACAGCCTCCAGTTCACAGGCCACCACACCAGGCCTCTATAAACTGCAGCTCTCATATTACTAACCCTGCAGTGCATAGAGGGGACACCAGGAGGTCATGGTGGCACACTGTTGTCACATGTCTCCATACACACTGCTTATCCTCACTAACACACTCCGTATCAGCCACAAATGTGTTTATCACTCTTCTGCAACAGCTCCTCATAATGAACAAGGAATTTTCTTCCAACAATGCAATTATGTTGCCAGGAACTATGGAACAATCTAAGACTAGAAGTGTTAATGTGCCTGAATGAGGCCCCAGTATGAATAAAGCTATGGACTTTAATATAGACTGGAACTCAAGATTCCATGACATTAGACTCCATGCTCACGAACATGTTATTTGTCAGTGTGGTAGCCACGTTTTTCACTGATAGCGCATTGACTAATTATTTCCTATGGCCCCATACACACACCCATGTATTACCATGGGTCCATGTATGGCATTGAGCTATACTTGTTCATTTTGCTGACCAGGCTCACTGGAGGAAATCAATGGGCTCATGGAGGCATGGATATCATTCTTGTGCTGTCTTTGCCATTTTACCACAGATCCAGCAAATAAATATGCTCATGTGCATGTAGTATGGGAGCTCTAAAACTAGTAGAGGTGAGACCTGGATCTATCAGAAGTTTATGATATAGCCTACAGATGTTCCATAAGTGGCTGAGATGGAAATTATCTATAAAAAAGAAAGGAAAAATGAATAAATCAAGAAAGAAAGAAAGAAAGAAAGAAACAATATTTTTATTTTTAATTGTAGTGCTTTGTATAAATGGAAGAATGTATGTTGGCACTAATATTTCATACTTTTGTTATGAAGATGACATTGTAAGGTCATTATTAAAAGTGTGTTCAATCTTTTTTAGAAAAAAAGAAAGATAGAAATATGTTAAGCAGTGTTTCTATAATATCTTGGATTGTGTCCCAACATCTGCTCCTTCCCTCGCCTCCTGTCATGCTTGATTATTCATATACACAACATATGTTAAAAGTAGCTGTTTCTTACTTATAAAGAAATTAGTACAATTTTCTGCAAAAACAACAGTACAAACTTTAGGACTTCATAATATTTTGCTTCTTTAAAATGATGCATATTTGTAGATTTATTAGAGTAAAAGAACCTTGGATACACACTTGTCTTGACCCTGAGCATACACTTACAGTGACAGCTACATTATCATAATGTCTTTGAGAAAAATAACATACAAGCCTGGAGTCAGTAAATCTTTCAACTTACTGGAAATAATCTTTGCGTTAGTCAAGTTCTTTACTAATTGTAGGCTTTTTGTATTCTGATGTCAAGGGCAACTATTTAACAGGGCACAGAACACAAAGAAATCTTTATTTTATTGTCACATCATTTTGTGTTAAATAGCAAGCAGAGCCTTTTGTTCTTAATATAAGTGTATTCCCCTGAATTATATTGATGGCAGACTATGAACCCATGGTTGGCAACTAGGAGCTCAGTGGTAGCGTTCAACTCTTGGATGCTCACTGTGCAGCAACTAGCTCCATTCTTCTACCTTATTTCTGTACATCTATTCTTTGTATATGCTCTTTGCAGCCTTTGTACATTCAGATATGTCGTTTCTTACCTTTTCTCTTAGCTCATTACATCCTGAGACATTTTTTGAAATACATGATAAGTTGTCTATCCTATACGTGTCTATTACCTGAATATGAGCAACCTGCACACACTTCCTGTCCTCTGCTATAGCTTCCAGCACCCAAGCGCTGCTGGAACAGTTGATGTTTGCAGGGTCCGTGCATCAGATCCCACAGATCACATACTGCTACAACACCAACCAAATTGGTGAGACTGGACACATCTGTATGTGTGCATAAGCATGATGTAAGACAGAACAGCACATACATAAGCTGTGTTCTATCGGTGAAGTAAACTATGTTACCTTCATGATGCAGAAGACCAGATGGTGAAATTTTTATTAGCTCTACATTTTATTGCTTTTTTATATCAATAATATGAAAGATGTGCCTGCTATACACATTAATGGTGAATTGATTGGATCTTCTATAATTGGTTTATTAGTGACAAACTGACTGCTTAAACCCTCCCACCTAGTGAGAGAACGGGTGCTGTGTTCCTGATAAGCCTGATTGTTCCTGATAGATTACTGTATATGAATGGATACCAGTTTGTTGTAAATGGAAAATACATGGCACTGAAAGTAATATACAGCCCTCTGATGGAGCCAAAAACCACATCTGAACACTACTTCCTTAAAGTCTACATCCAATTATAAAACAACTTTTCATACATGAGTAGTACAAGTGAATATAAGCCAATGTTTGTAATATATCTTATTAAAGAAATATGTTTCTTTATCCATTGTTTGACTTTATCAGACTGAGATACGTTTTTGCATAAACACCTATAGAGAGGGGAGGGGAGGAAGGGACTGCTGCAAAAGACATTTAAATAGCTGTTAAAATGTGCTACACTGTGAATCAGAGTTCTCTTTTATTTCTGCTGTGTTTCAAGATAAGACGCTACAAGTACACAGAATGAGGCAATAAATCAGTTAACAGCCTCCTTCTTCCTTCTCCCCCCTCCCCTCTCCACAGAGTTCTGTGTGTGAGCTGGACACAGATGGGACTTTATATAAACAGTCTGAGTGAAAATAAGGAGGAGGAGGGCAACCTAATACTGTAAGTGGAGAAGGAAACACATTTCTTTAATAAGCTTTTATTATAAAGTTTCTTATATTGACATGTACTATTCATTTATTAAATGTTGCTTTAAACAGGGTCAACCAATGGGAATTTGAACTTACATTCATTGCACCAATTTTACATTGCTGTTTGATATACTAACCTATTACTAAACTGTAGACATTTGTACAGACTAATGTCTTAACCAAGACATCTTGAAGCCTGAGGTACACCTTATGTATCAGTATTATTAATGTAAAATAGATGTTTGAATTGTTTGCAAATTTTGCTTTCTAAATACAGGAATACACACTCTGAGACATAGTCTGATAAAAGAAGGCTCAGTCCCATTATATCACTAGCCCCTTAATAGTTAAATACTATATATCAAAAATGGTTGTTTTCATACCTCAGATATAGAAATAGAGGACAGACGGAGGACAATTATGTGAAGTTTTCTAATGTGTTTTGCAGTTTCACAAAACAGGTGCAAGGGCTGTAAATTAAATTGTATGTCATAGTGTGGCATAGTGATGTCTCCATATAATAGTATAGGTTTGTACATGCACTTGATATTTGTACCTTGAATGTTTAATAAAACAAACAACTCTACACATACATATAGTACCAAGATATGTTATTTAAAGGGGTTATCTTTAAATAATATGACAATCACTTTTTACAATGAAACTAGCACTCTGTTCAGCATAGGTATGGCTTTTGAAACCTTAAAGGGTTTATCCCATGAATTGGAAAAAAAAATTCTCTGAAGTTAAGCACTCCTTTATGTCAACTCTGCTCTGTAGTGTCATTTTTCACCCAATGTAGCCTCTTTACTCACTCCTATAAGACTCTATTCTTTTTATTTACCGTGGGCATGCACATGCTTATACCATGTGACGTACTGTGTGAATATACAGCAACTGCAACTCTCAGGAGTGTATTGCAGTCTGGCTCTTGCTAGCCCCATCAGTAGGAAAGTACAGAGAAACAGGAAAGTGAGACCAGGCAGCACTTATGAATGGACAAGCAACAGAGGATTGGACAACTGCTGGTGAACATTTCTACTACAGGAAGTGCTTTAACGCCATAGGGAAATAGAAGAGCATAGATTTACTTCATTTTTAATAATGATGATCTGTTGGTTGCCCACATTAGTAACCTTTTGACCGTATGTTTTTTTTTTTTTGTTTTTTTTGTTTTTTTTTTTTTTAATGGGAATATCTCTTTAAGCAATATGCTGTTGCAACCTGCCAAACAATGTACATATGTATCCACACTTAAATGATTTTTAAGTTTGGATTTAGTTTGAGTTTGGAGGAGTTCTCTAATTTCTCATAAAACTAATGCAGCATAATATCATGACGTGCTAACAAAAGCTTTGAAAGGATGTAGTTCACACCTCCCACCACTGGATTGTTATCATATCAGTTTGTAATAATTTATCACAAAATCATGTCCTTTTTAGAAAACCTGCTTAAAGGGGTTGTCCAGGACTTGAAGATTTTTTATACTGATGATCCAAACCCTGAACTGATCAGCTGTTGTGGTCCCCCGAAGCCATATACTACGTATAGGGACAGGACTCCAGTTCCAGGTACCATCAATACAGTGTATGGAGCTTATGCTCTGTACAGTGTAGCAGAGGCATCTGGAACTGCAATTCTGCTCCCATTCACTTGAATGGTCACTTGTAAAATTTCCACCGAGTGGCTCAATCACAAAATCTAACCAAGATTATGACTCATCAGAGTTGGGTATATCACAGATTGTATGCTTTCATTCCATCTAGTCCATTTACTAAAAAGTACAGTATGTCATCATGGTTATTAAAGCTCCATTCCTGTAAATGTTATTATTCTCTAGCCCTGAAGTACAGGGCATACCAATATGTAGTGAGCTATATAACAGATTTATCTGATTCTCACTCCAGCCAGAAGTCCCTGTTTCTATGTAAGTCTATGAGAGTGTAAGATCCGGCCTCTCATAGACTTACACAGAAAGAGTGCAGCCCAGTGAGTGGCTGCATTGTTCACTACACATTAGTACAACCTGTATGACAGGGAGTGAGGCTTTAATAATCTCCATAGCAGGCAAAAAGAAAGATAATCCTAAAGGACCTCAAATTCTCACCATTTCTTCATTATGAAGTTCGGTCAAATGTACTGAATCCTCCAATCTGGACATATATTAATGTGCACTTTGCAGTTCCTAAACTATAAATGTTTCCTGCCCATAATACTGTATGTAAATTCCTATCATATATTAAAATCACATGGATGCCTTCTTTTTACATACAAAACGTTCTTGCACTTGGTTATAGATACATGGTTATGCATGGCACTAAGCTGCAATTTTAGAGCCACAAACAGCAGATCAGATGGAATCCCTGTAGAGAATTGGCAGATCATACAGATTTTCAAGTCAAGTTTAGATTTGCTCCAACATTTACTCTCAAAAAGTAAAAAATGATGAATAAATCTTGATCCATAATCTCCATTTATGCTAATTATAGCCAATGAAATCACTATTTATTGTAGCATCTTGGAGACTTGGCTCAGAAATCACCAACTCAACAGATGATTATTGCACCTTCCTCGTAAACATGAATAGGTTGCAGCTGAAGCTTTTATGTTCCAAATTTACCACATTTTCCTTGCTATGTGTTACAAACATTTCTAAAAATAATTTATTCTATGATATGGCATATTTAGTCATCTTGTTTTTTAGTTCTGTAAGTGAATCCTCATATTTTGCTATGAAGTCTGTCTGGTACTTGATTTGAAATCTATGTCTGTACCTATGTAAACAGTATATTTTAGTGAACCTATACAGTATAATGAAAAAAAAAGTCAAATCAGTACCATAAAAAATTTGATGAAAATCATGTTTTCCATTTTTCTGCCCTGTCAATGAATTCTGGCACATTGCTGGTAATTTTTTTTTTCAGTATATTTCCCCTATAGTGCTTACAAAACCCTTGCAGCTGTTTTCTGTTTGTAGTCTGTTTCTCTAAGGCTGGTATCAGATGGGGACATGTTGTTGCCTGTAGCTAAGATGACAGTAGTCCTAAAACTAGCAGCATTCACTTCTACCTAGCAGGACATAACATTTATCAATTTGGGTTCTCCAAGCTGCAATATTCAGAGAACTTCTTAGTGTCATACTCCAAAATAATTATTCTAGTGAGTGTAATGACACTCATTACACAGCCCCCAAAGTTCAAAACAGGGGGCTGAAAAAAACACTTAATAAATAAACTCCAATCCCGAACAAAACAACTCCAATGCTGGTAGGTTATTAGTAATCCAACGCTAATTGGGTGCAGTTGAAATGAAAGATGTGTTTGCTAATCTATCCAAAATCTACATGTACTGTATATCCAAAAGCAAAAAGAATTTCACTAGTGCTCCCTTTTTGGACCTTCCTATAAATCCTGCATGTCTTGTTTAGAGTGGGGCCTCATCCTGCGAAAACGCAGTGTTCTGGCCATGACGGAAATGCCGCAGTAAAGAACGCAGCATTTTATATCATCTGCAAAATAGATGGGATACTGGCTAATCCCATGCACACATTGCAGAAAAAAAATCCGCAGCGGAAATGCTGCAATTTCAAAGATGCTCACGTTATTTGAAATCACAGTATGTCAGTTATACCTATGGAAACGCTGGCGTTTTCCGCAGTGGTTTAATAGAGGCAGAAAGTCTATGAAAAACACTGCTGTGGTCTGTTCCACAGCACTTTTTGCAGCGATTTGCTGCATGGAGTCTTAGCCTAAATAAAATCTCCTCAACCAGATCTAAATACAAATCCACTTTGATACAATAATTAAAATAATAAAAGGAAGGAGAACGGCTTCCCCGAAATTCATAGGAGATTTTTGTACTGGTCAGCTACCCATTCGACAGATACTGGCTACATACAGATGACACCCTTACAAGATCCAGCTGCTACAACATCTCCTCCTCGGTGACGTCCATTCGACTGATGCCACACTCCAGGGACATACGTCGAGTGCTATGCTGTGAGCTCTTGGTAAATGCGTTCACCAGACATCAACACAATGTCTGTCCACTCCTCGTCCGTTAACCTCTGCGACATGTTAATGGCTGTAACAATAAGAAACGTGTCAATAACTCAATAATGAATAAAGCTACATTAAAAATGAGCACACCATTGTTTTTCTTGTGCAATTCTCCATGTGTTTGATGTGTCACATGACCCCCTTTCCATTGAAAAAAGTAAAGTTGAATCCAAAATGGCGGCTTTGCAGATGGCCGCCATGGGCGTCACCCGGCCTCAAATGTATCCCCCCCCCCCATGTAGTAATATGCCATAAACGGTAAGGTGATAAAAGCAACCACTTCCATTTTATCTGGGTGTATTCATACTTATGGCCCACCCTGTACATGTCTAACCACAGGAGTTATTTCATTAATGTCTTCTCTCTGTGTATTGTCTCTAGCATATTTTTTTAAAGAAAGGGTTTACAATGCATTGATAATACATAACACTGGAAAAATACATTTCATTAATGTCTCAGTTGCATAACACTTGGTTTCTACCTTTTCCATCATTAAATACCAGTCATATAAAAACTGTGAACTTGGGGGAACGACATCATACAAAGATACATTGGGTCAGAGGCACTTAAGGAAGATTAATGACAACATTCCAGGTATTCTAGGGATGTTAAGGAGTTAATATAAGTATCACTGGTGGCCTAGGGAAAAGCCAGCATCACTATGCATCAAGGGCAGTAAACACTCCTGGTGGTTGGAGACAGTAAATGGTTAATTTTAGCATCCCTATTGATCTAGTGTGTTAAAGAAGTTAACCATAACTGGGGTCTTTCATATTCAGGTTGCTAAGAAGTTTCCATCCCACAGAAATCTGATGATTTTTGAAAAGACTGAAAGACAAAAACACTTAAATATCTTAAGTGAGAGCTATTGTAAGGTGATACAATTCTTTTCTATTTTCATTTTAGGACATATGGAAGTACTGTAGAACAGCAAAGAATGCCTGTAGTTCAAGTTGGCTCAACATAACCTAATGGGACATGGTTACCTATTCATTTGAGGTTGCACTAAGATTGAGCCACCTTAACAACCATTGAAGCGGTTAGAGACGCCAGAGCAATAATGTTAATTTTATTGCCAGGGATGTTTCATTCTAGGTCCTGATAGAACAACCCCTTTAAAATAAACTCTATATGAATTGCATTAGAGTTTTCAATCTTTGGCTTCTGTGGTATGACAGCCATGGTAAGTAGTAATAGTTTTGTATTTCCTTTATAAAATAACCCTGAATGTGTGAGATTTGTATGGTTCTGTTGCTTCTGCAGCAGAAGGTAATAAACAACTTGCTTTAGCTGCCACTTGTTTACTGCAGTAAAAGACAGCTTTTTCCTCAGTTCATTTTATCTGGCATCAGAGGCTATAAAAAATGGGCCGCACACATATCTTGTTTTTTACATCACAACTCTTCATAGCATTGTTCCTCTGAGCTGCATGTATGAAAGCTGCATATTTCTATTCCTATTGTACCCTGACAAAACTGCATTAATCACAGCTGCACTTCTCCTATTCTTCATTTAGTTTTTGCAGCTTTAGATTTTTTTAAATAAAATAAGTGACATATAATGACAAACTCCCTACAGCATCACTCTTAGTGCTGAATTTTACATGCATTGCTGCTTAAATATAAATTGCAGCCAAGAAGATTAAAAACTATAATCCCAATAATTATCTTTTCATTATAGTATCTCTTCATTAACATGAGGCAAACACTCAGCATGTACCATGTAATCCGATAAAGTAATAATATGGAGGATTTTCTTCAAGCTTCACATTCAGAAATATATTTTAAATTCATTTTTTAATTATTTTGTTAATTCATTGTGACTAAGAAAATAGCATCTATCATTTATCACAAAAATAATTCCATCACCAGGTGTTATGATAAATAGATAATTTTTTTTTCTTATTTTTCACAATATTCTGTAAAGAGCCCTTTCATGTTTCATACAAATGATTTCCAGTGATTATAAGTAGAGATGAGCAAATTTCTCAAAAGTTCGATTCTGCATTTCGATTCGAAGTTCCAAAAAAATTTGCTTCGATCCAAATTAAATTTGTGGCAAATATCGCTAAAAACACCTATTTCCTGGCTTCAGAGAGCCTCTATAGTGGTGTAGAACACTGTGCCTTGCAGTAACATGCATAGGGAGCCTACTGTGGTAGTAAAACAATACTGTGAGTCAGTATGACACAGACATGACAGGCGTCGCTTTTAGATCCACTGCACTCTTCACTTATTTGGCCAGTTATGGGGCCAAAACTGACCAACTAACTCAAGTGTGAACTCAGCCTTACAGGTCCATGTTAGTGTCAGGTAGAAAGAACCGTGCAGAGTCTCAGTATCCTACTGTAGTGTGAAAGAGCGCACTCCTTTTACATCCTCGTCTGCTGATTCCACATAGATGTCTACAGAGTGGCAATGTGACATAATGTGGAGTTGGCAGCAGCATGAGGAGGCCACAGAGTGGCAAGGCGACATAATGTGGAGGTGGCAGCAGCATCAGGAGGCCATACAGTGATCTAGTGGCAGCGGCATTAGGAGGACATACAGTGACCCAGCAGTGGCAGCGACACGAGGAGGGCATACAGTGACCCAGTGGCAGAGGTGGAGGTAGTAGCAGCCTTAGGAGGCCATACAGTGACCCAGTGGCAGCAGCATGAGGAGACCATATAGTGACCCAATAGCAGCATCATGAGGAGGGCATACAGTAAACCAGTGGCAGCGGCATGAGGAGGACATAGTGAACCAAGGGCAGCGGCATGAGGAGGGCATACAGTGACCAGTGGCTGCAGAATGAGGAGGGCATACAGTGACCCAGTGGCTGTGGCAGGAGGAGGGCATACGGTGACCCAGTGGCTGCGGCATGAGGAAGGCATACAGTGATCCAGTGGCAGCGGCATGAGGAGGCCATAGAGTGACCCAGTAGTGGCAGTGACATAAGGAGGCCATATAGTGACCTGGTGGCAGCAACATGAGGAGGACACAGAGTGATCCAGTGGAAGCAGCATGAGGAGGACATACAGTGACCCAATTCCTCCCCTGTGTGACTTTGTTCACCCAGGCAAACGAGGTGTAGAACAGCATGATACCGCTGTGCTCTGCACATGTGGTATGCTGGAGGAGCACTGTGAATTGTACCTGCATTGGAGGGTGAGGAAACAGTGGAGGATGAGGTGGACATTGTTGCAGAACCAATGGCGTGAGAACGTGGAGGTGGAAGTGGCGTCACCTGGCCAAGTTGCTGGTGACAAGGCAACAATGTGGAGTTGGCAGCAACATAAGTAAGCCATACAGTGACCCAGTGGCAGTGGCATGAGGAGAATATGCAGTGACCCAGTGGCTGCAGCATGAGGAGGGCATACAATGACCTAGTGGCTGCGGCATGAGAATGGCATACAGTCACCCAGTGTCTGTGGCATGAGGAGGGCATACAGTGACCTAGTGGCAGTGGCATGAGGAGGCCATACAGTGATACAGTGGCAGGGAAATGAGGATGACATAGTGACCCAGTGGCTACGGCATAAGGAGGGCATATAGTGACCCAGTAGCAGCATCATGTGGAGGGCATACAGTAAACCAGTGGCAGCGGCATGAGGAGGACATAGTGAACCAAGGGCAGCGGCATGAGGAGGGCATACAGTGACCCAGTGGCTGCAGCATGAGGAGGGCATACAGTGACCCAGTGGCTGTGGCAGGAGGAGGGCATACGGTGACCCAGTGGCTGCGGCATGAGGAAGGCATACAGTGATCCAGTGGCAGCGGCATGAGGAGGCCATAGAGTGACCCAGTAGTGGCAGTGACATAAGGAGGCCATACAGTGACCTGGTGGCAGCAACATGAGGAGGACACAGAGTGATCCAGTGGAAGCAGCATGAGGAGGACATACAGTGACCCAATTCCTCCCCTGTGTGACTTTGTTCACCCAGGCAAACAAGGTGTAGAACAGCATGATACCGCTGTGCTCTGCACATGTGGTATGCTGGAGGAGCACTTTGAATTGTACCTGCATTGGAGGGTGAGGAAACAGTGGAGGATGAGGTGGACATTGTTGCAGAACCAATGGCGTGAGAACGTGGAGGTGGAAGCGGCGTCACCTGGCTAAGTTGCTGGTGACAAGGCAACAATGTGGAGTTGGCAGCAACATAAGTAAGCCATACAGTGACCCAGTGGCAGTGGCATGAGGAGAATATGCAGTGACCCAGTGGCTGCAGCATGAGGAGGGCATACAATGACCCAGTGGCTGCGGCATGAGAAGGGCATACAGTCACCCAGTGTCTGTGGCATGAGGAGGGCATACAGTGACCTAGTGGCAGTGGCATGAGGAGGCCATACAGTGATACAGTGGCAGGGAAATGAGGATGACATAGTGACCCAGTGGCTGCGGCATAAGGAGGGCATACAGTGACCCAGTGGCTGCGGCATGAGGAGGCCATACAGTGACCAAGTGGCAGAGTGAGGAGGTAGAAGCAGCATGAGGAGGCCATACAGTCACCCAGTGACAGAGTGCGGAGGTGTCAGCAGCGTGCGGAGGGCATACAGTGACCCGGTGGCAGAGGTGGAGGTGACAGCAGCGTGAGTAGGCCATAGAGTGGCAAGGTGATATAATGTGGAGGTAGCAACAGCCTTAGGAGGCCATACAGTGACCCAGTGGCAGAGTTAGGAGGTGACAGCAGCGTGAGGAGGCCATACAGTGATGCAGGGCTGTGGTGCCAACATTGGCACCCTAGCCATGCTTCACCTTCTGCCCACAGATTGAACATATGGCCATTTTCACCTCCCCTGGCAGCTTAACAAAAATTTGGCACACTGCCGAGTAGGTGATTTTACCCCCAATACTCCATAGTAACTGACTGTTACTGCCACTGCCTCCGTGAACCCCTGCACCACTATTTTCTGGGCAGGTAGGCTGCTGTGAAGTGGGTGGTCTACCCCGGGCACGTTTAGCTCCCAACCTCCTACTGCTGCCACCCTGCTTACTCCGCCGCTGCCTCATGCACAAGCTGCAACCCTCTTCTGCTGATGACGATGAAGCCCCTTCATCACCCGGCCCCCAATTACAATTGGCTACATCGTCATCAACTAATGTCAGCAGGTCACTGATGTCCTCCTCAACACCAGCTCTCTCTCCTCATCACTACTTGCCTGCCTACCGGAGGAAGCGGCAGATGTCTCCTCCAGATCTTGGCTGAGCAGTAGCTCACTGTATAGTGGATCTGAGCCCACAGCACAGAGTAGTTCCCTAGCTGAGGGAACAGAAAAAGACAGAGGTTGGTTGAGGACAGGTGAGGGCACAGGGCCTGCTGCCGGACCATGCCAACTAAAGGTTGTGTCTGACGAACCCACCGACTCTTGGCTGGGGGTGTCAAATGTCATTTGGGATGAAGTGGATGATCGAGTCAACCAGTCTGCAACTGTTGGGATGCTGGTCAAGACACAACCGCTACTTGACATTGAGAGCTCAGGCCTCTGTAAGTAACCCCTGCTGCCACGTCCCCTTACTCTGCTGCGACCTATGCCTGCGCAGAAACATTTAGGCCTGTGGCCCTTCCCTGTACAGGGCCTCTCGCTTCTCTGTCTGACATACTGTTCGATGAAAAAACATAATTGCAAAGGGCAAAAAGGCCTGTAATTTTCTACTTTGAAGAGAATGGTAAATATACCCCTTATTTCTTTCCCCACTAATGAACACCTATAAAAAAAGTGTAATAAAGGCAGAGATTTGTGGCTAAGAATTATTGAATTATTGACAATACTGTATTGATAAATGGCCAGCAACTTTATACTGGGAACAAAATTGTGAATATGTTCCTCTTTATGGCTTTACACACTAATAAACATCTTTAAATAAATGATAACTGTTAAGAATTATTGAATTATTATTATTGACAATACTGTATTTATAAATGGACAGCAACTTTATACTGGGAACAAAATGGCAAATATGGTCCTCCTTATAGGTTTACTCACTAATAAACATCTTTAAATAAGTGATAACTGCTTTTTAAGCAGACAGGGTCTCCGTCTTTCGGAGACCCGAACACTAATGTGCACTTAATGTAAATAAGTCAAACAACTCCCCCAACCAGATTTAAGTGTACTTAGCTTCAGCCCCAAGGTACTATAAGAGAGGTATTAACCCCTTAAGGACCCAGCCCAAAAGTGCGTTAAGGACCAGGTCTCGTTTTTCAAAACTGACATGTGTCACTTTATATGGCAATAACTTTGAGACGTCTTAACTTAAACAAGTGATTTTGAGATTGTTTTTTCGTGACACATTGTACTTCATGTTAGTGGTAAACACTAATGAATATTTTTGTATTTATTTATAGAAAAATAGGAAATTTGATGGAAATTTTGAAAAAAATCACAATTTTCAAAATGTGAAATGCTCTGCTTTTCAGATAGATAGTCATACCACCCAAATACATTAATACATATTATCTACCATATCTCTGCTTTATATCGGCATCATCTTTTAATCATCCTGTAATTTATTTTGGATGTTAGAAGGCTTACAAGTGTAACAGCGATTTTGCAGATTTACAAGAAAATTTCCCAAACTAATTTTTTAGGGAGCACTTCAGTTCTGAAGAGGATTATAAAGGCCTATATATTAGAAACCCCCATAAATCACCCCATTTTCAAAACTGCACCCCTCAAATAATTCAAAATAACATTTGAGAAGTTTGTTAACCCTTTAAGAATTTCACTGGAATTAAAACAATATGGAGGTGAAATTTAGACATTAAATTTTTTCCCACTAATTCCTTAATTTAGCCCTAAAATTAACACATTCACAAAGGGTTAAAGGAAAAAATGCATCTCACAGTTTGTTATGCAATTTCTCCCGAGCACGGAAATATCCCACAAGTGGGTGTAAACTGATGTTTGGGCGAATGGCAGCGCACGGAAGGGAAGGAGCGACACTGGGCGTCTGAAAAGCAGATTTTGCTGGAATAGTTTTCAGGTGCCATGTCTCATTTGCAAAGCCCCTAGAGTACCAATACAAAGGAAAACCCCAAAAAGTGACCCCATTTTGCAAACTACACCCCTCACAGAATTCATATAGGGGTATAGTGAGCATTTTGACCTTACATTCGTTTCACAGATTTTGCTAACACTGGGATGTATAAATGAAACATTACTAAAATGTCACTTTATCCCCAAAGTTTTCATTTTCACAATGGGTTAAAGGAGAAAAAGCACCCCACAGTTTGCAAAATAATTGCTCCTAAACACAGCAATACCCCATATGTGGTCGTAATCTGCTGTATGGGTACATGGCAGGGCTCAGAATGGAAAGAGCGCTATTTAGCTTTTGGAGAGTAGATTTTGCTGGAATAGTTTTCAGGTACCATGTCGCATTTGCAGAGCCCCCAAAGTACCAATACAGTGGAAACCCCCTAAAAGTGAACCCATTTTGGAAACTACACCCCTCACAGAACATATCAAGGGACATAATGAGCATTTTGACCCTAGTACAGCTGTTTCACAGATTTTATTACCGTTGGGACATTAAAATGAAAAATTACTCTTTTTCCAATAAACTGTCAATTTAGCCCCAAATTTTTCATTTTCACAAGAGGACAAAGGAGAAAAAGCACCCCAAAGTTCGTTACACAATTTCTCCTGAACACAGAAATGCCCCATATGTGGTTGTAATCTGCTGCATGGGTACATGGCAGGGCTCAAAATGGAAAGAGCGCTATTTAGCTTTTGGAGGGCAGATTTTGCTGGAATAGTTTTCGGATGCCATGTCGCATTTGCAGAGCCCCTAATGTACCAATATAATACAAACCCCCAAAAAGTTACCCCATTTTGGAAACTACACCCCTTATAGAATTTATCTAGGGGTATGGTGAACATTTTGACCTCACAGCTGTTTCACAGATTTTATTAACATTGGGACATTAAAATGAAAAATTACTTTTTTTCCAATAAACCGTCAATTTAGCCCCAAATTTTTCATTTTCACAAGAGGACAAAGGAGAAAAAGCACCCCAAAGTTCGTTACACAATTTCTCCTGAACACAGAAATGCCCCATATGTGGTTGTAATCTGCTGCATGGGTAAATGGCAGGGCTAAAAATGGAAAGAGCGCTATTTAGCTTTTGGAGGGCAGATTTTGCTGGAATCGTTGATTGTAATGTCAATCTGTATTCCCTTAGTCCAGACAGCAGCACAATATGGGGTATCTCTGCCCCTGTGTGTTGTTTAGGACAGGTGGAACATTTAATTAGCACCAAAAAGGTGCCTCCTACTAGCCCTATAAGAGGGCACAAGAGACCTCCCTCCACTGTGTAAGTTATAAAGTAAAAGGAAACAAGCTTCTAGGGAGGGAAGCCTTGTGCTGCTGTCTGGACTAAGGGAATACAGATTGACATTACAATCAACGATTCCCCTTACGTCCGACAGCAGCACAATATGGGGAGATAGCAAGTAATTCCCCTAGGGAGGGTTTCCTCGCCTTACAACATCAAGGACTGACTGACCAAAGGCAGTTGTCTGGAAACTGCGGATGTCCAATGATAATGTTTAACAAAAGGTCAACTGAGATGACTATGATGCAGCCGCACAAATCTGGTTCAATGATAAGGACCGATACTCAGCCAAAGAAGTCGACAACCCAGGTCGAGTGGCCGTAGAAAGACTGGAGGGAATAACTCCTGAATAAGAAAGGAAGACTTAATTGTCTCCTTGATCCATGTGGATAGAGTAGGCTTGGAAGCCTTGAGGCCTCTGTTTTTACACTGCATATCAATTAGTAGGCTTTCGGCCTTCTTAAGCGGTTGAGTGTGGAATAGGTAAATCCACAGACACCTTACCACATCTAAGGTGTTGAGCTTTTCTTCCTCCTCAGAGGTTGGAGAGGGGAAAAACACAGGTAACGAAATTAGCTGATTGCTATTATAGTATGAGGGGACCTTAGGGATAAACCCAGGCAAACCTAAGGTGCACCCTATCTGCAAAAACAAAATGTACGGTTCTCTAGAAGAGAGGGCCTGGAGTACCCCTACTCTTTGGCAGATATAATAGCCAACAAAAAAGTGGTTTGTAGGCTAAATATTTTATCCCCGTAGTCTCCAAGGGTCCAAATGGAGGACCGCACAGGCCTGTAATGACTACCGCAAGGTCCCACTGGGGATGATACTGAGGGCTTTAGCCTCATTGCCCCTTTAAGGAACCTTGCAACCAGAGGATCCTGAGACAGACGTCTGTTCAAATGAGCGGAGAGGGCCGCAATCTGCACTTTCAAAGTGGCAGGGGCAAGGCCCTTATCCAAACCGTTCTGAAGAAAATATCAGCCGTTGAAGGTTCTAGATTATTAATACCCTTCTTGGAGCACCACTCCATGAAAATCTTGGCTGTCCTCTGGTAGTTCTTATTGGTAGATTCTGCTCTTGCAGAATAAACGGTCTTCAGGACGGCCTCTGACAGTCCTCTATCCTGCTGTAGGGACTGCTCAACCTCCAGGCTGTCAGGTTGAATCTCCAGAGATCCTGGCACTTCAGAGATCCTTGGGAAACCAGGTTCTGGATGGGGGGGAAGCCTCCAATATATCCCTCGACTCATCTCCATGAGTTGGGAAAAACCAAGCTCTTTTTGGCCAGAATGGAATGATGGCTATCACAGAGACTTGGTCCTGTCTGATTTTCATTAATACCTTTGGTATTATTGGAATTGGAGGGAAGATGTATGCCAGCCTGGACCTCCAAGGGATGGACAGGGCATCCACTGCCAAGGGATTGTCCTCCTGGTAAAGGGAACAGAACTTCTCCACCTTGGCGTTGAGTCGGGTTGCCATGAGGTCTATTTCTGGAAGATCCCTGTTCAGGGTAATCTGATGAAAGACTTCTGGATTGAGTGACCATTCTCCTGATACGGCATAACCCCGACTCAACCGATCCGCTACTATGTTCAGGGAGCCCTTGATGTGAACTGCGGATAAATGGGTTAGATTTTTCTCTGCCCATATAAATATCAGATCTGCCTCCCTAAGGAGGGTTGGTGATCTGGTGCCTCCCTGTCTGTTAACGTACAGCACTGTGGTCATGTTGTCTGACCGGATTTTGACTGCTCTTCCCTGGGAAGAGGCAAGCAATAGATATACGGCTCTGAGCTCCTTCCAGTTGGACGAGGTCCTTTTTTCAGGAGCGCTCCAGACTCCCTTTATGGAGTTTTCGTCCAATGGGCTCCCCATCCCGAGAGGGATGCATCTGTAGTCAACAGGGTCCAAGAAGGTTGGACCGTGGACCTTCCGTCTTTCAGGTGCAACCACCACTTGAGGGAAAAAGACGGGTCCTGGGGGAGAGTCGAATCTTCTTGCTGAATGTAAGAAGGGAGCGATTCCAAGCCTCTAGTAACTCCTCCTGGAGGGGACGTAAGTGCCACAAGGCCCATGGGACTGCCTCCACTGCGGAAGACATCAAGCCCAGGATCTTCATCAATGTTCTGATGGAGGCTATCGGCTTTTTGAAGAGGTGCCGGACTGCCGCAACCAGCTTCTCCTTCCTTGCTGGTGTCAAGGAGATTTGCAGGCGGACTCAATCTAGGAAGTAGTTTTCTCAGAGGAACTTCCTTCGAGTTGAAGGGATCGTTTTTGACTTCTCCCAATTTATAAGCCATCACAGACTCTGAAGGCTGTCTGTAGGTACTGGAGCAGAACAGACTCTGACTGGGCCTTTATCAACCAGTCTAGATAAGGCACCAAGAATATCCCCTGAAGCCTGAGGGCGGCCGTTATGGGGGCCACTACCTTTGTAAAGGTGTGGGAAGCAGAGGAGATCCCGAAGGGTAGTGCTGTGAATTGAAAGTGCTTCCTGTGGCCGGAAACTACTACGGCAATCCTTAGAAAAAAACCTTCTGTGTGGAGGTAAATAGAAATATGCAAATAGGCGTCTTTTATATCCAAAGTCACAAAAAACATCGCCTTAGAGGAGAAAGGTGGTGACAGACTTTATGGTTTTCCTATGGAAGCGCTTCTTTTTGATGAAGCGGTTGAGGTACCTTAAGTCTATGATCATTCTCCACTTGTCTGCCGGTTTTGGCATCAGGAAGACGGGAGAATAGACACTGGATCCTTCTTCTAGAGAAGGGACTTCCACCAGGGCTCCCTTGTGAATGTACTCTCAGATGAAGCATTCCAGGGAGGCTGCGAGTTAACACAAACCGATCCTGAGGAGGACGGAGGAACTTCATTGCATAACCTCTTTGGATTACCTACCAGACCCATGGGTCTCGAATTTTTTCCTGCCCGCAGTTGAGAAAGTGGGAGACACGACCTCCGACAGGAATCTCGGCCACAGGAAAACTGCTTCTGATGTCAAAAGCTAGGCTTGACGTTTTTATCATCAGACTTCGGAATCTCCGGTCGGCGCCTCTAGAGGAATAACTAGAGCCTCTCTGGACTGCCTTCCACGATGAGGCGGATAGCCTCTACCACGGCCAGAGCCAGACCTACCTCTGAAGGCCTGGGGTAAAGGTTTACCCTTCTTGTCGGCCAAGCCCTCTAGGATCTCGTCTAGGGCACAGCCAAAGACTCTACCCGGCTCAAAGGGTAATGCGCACAAATTATACTTTGAGGGGAACACAGCTCTCCAAGGTTTTAACCATAGAGGTCTTCCTGCTGCAGTGTTCTTGGTAAGTGCCAGGGATTTGGCCGCCAGCCTTAATTGATGGTGAGAGGCTTCCGTTAAATATTCAGCTGCCAGGGAAACTGAGCCTAGAAACCCTAGCAGCTCGTCTATGGAGACTCCAGAGTCAGTCACTTTTGAGGTGGACCAGGTCAGTACATAATTTGGCTGACACTTCACAGGACGCAACCGCACAGCGGTCTTGGGCGAGGCAGCTGAATAAGCCTTCTTGAAGGTATTGTCGAAGCACCTGCCATGGCGTCGTGCAGATTTGCTCCATCATCTGATGGTACCTTAGTGCGGCAGGACAGTTTAGCCACCGCCATATCCACCTTGGGAGGAGGACCCCATTGATCCCATTGAGCAACTGGGAATAAAGCGCTGAACCTCCTAGGAACCACAAGAGGTTTTTCAGGACTTCTCCACTCTGAGGACATTAATTTTTGTAATGTCTGGTCCACTTGGAAGACCCTAGGCCCTCTATAGGTGAACGCGGAGGCTTCCCCGTCAACATCACGATCCTTAGACCGGATGGACTTCAGCAGCCGGCTTAATTTTTCGAGTGGAAGCACGGCCTGCTGGGATCTTCAGTGGAATCGTCAGATGAGAGTGTCTCGTCCACTATCTGATAATCTTCATCAGAGATCCGTAAGGAAGATTGTGTCTCAATCTGCGGTCTCTTGGCAATCTGGGCGATGGAAGAACGAATCTCCTTTAAGAGACTCCTCATAAAGTCCTTTACCCAAGTAACAACCTCTTATAGAAGGTACTTCCTGCAGGGTCCGCGACACTGGTGACAGCGGGTAAAATCATAGCCGTCAGGTAAAGGGGTATTGCAATCCAAACACATTAGGTGTTTCAAGTTTAGAGGAATTTTTTCCTCCTAAGCGCATCGCCATTACGTGCTGCAGAAGATGACATCTGAAACATCAAACAGCCACGTGACACTGAAACAGGGAAGATTGCCAAGCATCGCATAAAAACCCAAGGGGTACCTTTTTTTTTTTTTTTTTTTTTGAATCGGTCACTTGAAGAGAGAAAAAAACCGTCAGAAAAAAAAAACAGCCACCGCAACCCGCAGCAGAGGAGCTAGAAACCACTCACTCAACAAATAAAGGACTGCATTCAGACCTTTTAAATGTAATCCAGCAGCGAGGGGAGGAAGCCAACAAAGAAACATTTATACAGCACCAAAACAAGTCAAACGCCATACTGGAACATAGAGGAGCATAAGCCTAAGCCAGAGGCTCAAAATACAAGCAGCAAAAATCAATTCTATATTTTGCCTTTAAATTTTAAATTTCCAAACTTACCGCACTTTTTCCGAGAAAACCGGAAGTAGGGCGCGGTGGTGCGCAAAGGCTTCCTTCCCTTGGGAACACGGAACCGGAGAAAAGTTCCGGCTGAGGAGGTTCCCCGCTTACTTCCGGGATCGCGCTGCCTGCAGATGGATGCCGGATAACGCTGCGCTGCGGTGCGAAGGACCGGAGGTTTTTTCTTTGGGACCGAGGTACCCCAAGAAGGTAAGCCAGGAGTAACTAAAACCCCTAGCAACGGGAGGTCACAAGAGACCTCCGTCCACCTGTTCCACACAGGACAGAAAAAAACACAGTGGAGGGAGGTCTCTTGTGCCCTCTTATAGGGCTAGTAGGAGGCACCTTTTTGGTGCTAATTAAAGGTTCCACCTGTCCTAAACAACACACAGGGGCAGAGATACCCCATATTGTGCTGCTGTCGGACGTAAGGGGAATAGTTTTTGGATGCCATGTCGCATTTGCAGAACCCCTAAAGTACCAATATAATGGAAACCTCTCAAAAGTGACCCAATTTTAGAAACTACACCCCTCAAGGAATGTATCAAGGGGTATTATCATTTAGAGCCTAAAAATGCTTCCCAAAAATTAATGTACAAAGTGAAATTTAAGTTTTTAAAGAAATATCCAATTTCAGTGCCTAATACGTTGCGGCCACTTTGTGGCATCAGAGACATGCACTCCTAAAACTATTAAGTGGGCTATCCCGGGGACAAAAAAATTATATATGTGGGTATAAACTGCTGCTTGGGCACGCAGCAGGGCTTAGAAGGGAAGGAGCACTGTGGGTTTTTTTAGCTTTTGGAGTACAGATTTAGAGGGACTTTCTGGTCGCCATGATATTTTTGCAGAGCCCTGGAGGTGCCAGTAAATTGGAATTCCCCAAGAAGTGACCCCCATTTTGTAGGGGCAATTTTAGGGTCTCTGCAAATGTGACATGTCGTCCAAAAAAACAACAATCTAAATATGCGCTCCAAAAGCACATAGCGCTCCTTCACATTTGCGCCCTGCTGTGTGCCCAAATGACAGTTTATGCCCACACGTATGACACTGGTGTACCCAGGATAACGTACTTAACAATGCCATATGTGGGTATAAACTGCTGTTTGGGCACAGCCAGGCACAGAAGGGAAAGAGCGCTATTTTGGTTTTTAGAGCACAGTTTGCTTTTTGGACACCATGCCACTTTTGCAGAGACCATGAATTGTCAGTAAAGTGGAATCCGCAGACATGTCACCCCATTTTGGAAACTATACCCTTCAAGGGATTTATCAAGTGGGGTAGCGAGCATTATTAACCCTTAAGTGTTGCATTCTTTTAATTTCCAAAAATGAATGCGCAGCTGATAATGAAAAGTTAAAAATGAAATTTTTCTATAGATACGCCATTTCAGTGCCCGATATGTTGTGCCCAGCTTATGTCTGCACAGACACACACTCCAAAAACTGGTGATCGGGGATCCCGGGCACAACAGCTTTTGGAGCGTTCATCTCTGATACAAGCCGGGCACAACATATTACGCACAGAAATGTCGTATTCCTGGAATAATTGTCATTTTCATCTTTCATCATCAGCTGCCTATTCATTTACGGATAATAAATTATAGCAACACTTGGGGGTTAAAAATGCTCACTGTACCCCTGGATAAATTCCTTCAGGGGTGTAGTTTCCAAAATGGGGTGACATGTCAGGGGATTCCACTGTACTGGCATTTCAGCTCTGCAAAAGTGCAATCGTGTCCAAAAACCAAATAGCGCTCCTTCCCTTCTGTGCCCGGCTGTGCCCAAACAGGAGTTTATACCCACATATCACATTAAGTACCTTATCCTGGGTACACCAGTGTCATACATGTGGGTATAAACTGCGGTTTGGGCACACAGTAGGGCACAGAAGGGAAGGAGCGCTATGTGGCTTTTGGAGCACAGATTCAGATGTTTGGGATCTGGATGCCATGTCATGTTTGCAGAGCCTCTAAAGTACCAGTAAAGTGGAATCCCCTAGGGAATGACCCCATTTTGAAAACTGCACCCCTCAAAGAATTTATCAAGGGGTGTAGCGAGCATTAGTATCCCAGACGTGACTGCACAGCGGATGGGGAAAAGTGAATATGTAATCTGTGCGTAGTACATTGGGTACACTAAATTCCCTACTATTTCCCCAGTAGTTCCTATTATTGGGGGGTCACTCTGGGGGTCACTTCTGGTTTATTATCCCTCGTAAGCTCTAAATCTGGGGTGTACCCTAATATACGCTCGCACAGCTTATACATTCCCTTCCTGCCGCAGCCAGTTATGCTCTAATGATTTGGCGATTTTTGGGGTTTTTGTCTTCACATTGTACGAGTTATATTTTCTTTATTTCTCTGGTGATGTAGCCATATGAGGGCTTGTTGTTTTCAGGGTGAGATGTATTTTTTAATGACATCATTTTTAGGTGCTTACAACTTATTAAATAAATTTTATTAACTCTTTCTTGGTGGATTAAAAAACAACCCCATCAATTCTGGCACTGCGTTTTATCTTTTAAATTTTTCACCATGCAGCGTAGAGCATAAGTAACATGTTATCTTTATTCTGCGGGTCGGTACGATTACGGGGATACCTCATTTATAATGTTTTTTTATGCAATACCAATTTTGCAGAACAAAAACCCATTTGGGGACATAAATAAATTTTTTTTGCATCGCCATCTTCTAAGATGCGTAGCATTTTTATTTTTCAGTTTAGAGAGTTGGTTTAGGGCTTATTTTTTGCGGTACAACCTGTACTGTTTTGGGGTACATATGACTTTTTGATCACTTTTTATGGCATATTTTGTAAGGTGAGATGGCTAAAAATCGTTACTTTTGGCGGGTTTTTTCCGTTTATTTTCCCCGACTTTCACCGTGTACATTAAATATGGTTTCAGTTTTATTGTACAGGTTGTTACGGACGCAACGATACCAAATATGTATTGTTTTTATTAATTTTTAGGTGTATTTTTTATATAATTCATTTTATATAGGAAAAGGGAATTTTTGGGGCTTTATTCTTTTATTAATTTTTTTTCACATACTTTATTATTTTTTTTTTCACTTTTTTTTAACTTTTTCTTGTGTCCCATTAGGACACCTGAGCCAGCAATGCTTTGATTGCTGGCTCAGCACTATAGACTGCAAGACACGAGCATACTCGTGTCTTACAGCCTATACATGAAGTCAGCACTATGGAAACACAGCGCTGACTTCCTGATGTCTCGGCAGGATCAACCAGGTACTGGGGGCTCCAGGCAGCCTGGGGTCACTTGGCAGACCCCGGGCTGCACATTAGAGATATCAGCACCCCCCGATCTCGCCGCGGGGGGTGCCGGGGGGGTCGGCAAGACGGCGGAACCCCTTGGATGCCGCGGTCATGTTTGACCGTGGCATCCAAGGGGTTAAAACCGCCGATCGGAAGTTATGACCGACCGGGGGTTATGGAGCAGGGTGTTAGCTGTCAGATACAGCTAACACCCGGTTCCGATACCGCCCGCTCAGATAGTGAGCGGGCGGCCGGCCTCGGGCGTAGTATTACGTCCTGGTGCGCGAAGTACCTAGCGCCCAGGACGTAATAGTACGTCCAAGGTCGTTAAGGGGTTAAAACAATGGTATTAGAAAATTGCTGTTTACTGTATGTGATTCCTTTATATATGTATTATAAGCTTTGTTTGGGCCAATACATTTTTGGAAAACATTACATTTTTAGACTTTACGCTTCCCAATTATTTCTGTACTGATTAACGGTATTAGATTGTTGTGATATCTTTTAACGTACAAATTGAAGGGAGATGACACATGCAGAAAAAAAAGATTTACTGAAAAAATAAAAATAAAGCTTGCACATATGGCAATGTCTGTAAAAGATTAGAATAACTGTTGACAGCTAATCTAATATGCTGATATGAGCAATAGGTGGGACTCGCAATATTTGTGAGATAAAATAAACTATTATTAGGGAAAAGTAATACATAAATGATGAGTCCTTGTTGGAAACATACAGTATATAACTGATGTAGACTCTAATTGTTGATCTCTTAATCCTTGTTATTCTAAGAATTTTGAGAGGATAAAGCTTTCTGTAAAGTACATATTTTCACAAGTCAGTATTTTATTTAGTATTTGTAGAGTAAAACCAGGAGTAGCAATTAATCACAAAACTTTATTAATACATGACAGGGGTTTTCCCATCTCCCTCTCTCACCAGTTTGCCTGCTGTCTCTTTTCACTTCCTGTATTCTGCTGGTGGGCGGGCTTTGACTATTTGATGGACAGAATACTATGAAGTACCTTAGTAAATATATACATTGCCTTTACCATGAAAATTATTTATTATGATTATTAGAAATCTATGATCATTCAGATCAAATATGCAGAGTAAGTGTATATTACATTATACAGGTTTGCACAGGAAAAAAAAACTTACACCCTGCCAGTAACTAGGATGGAGAGTGGGATTGCATTAATCTTACATTCCTACTTATCTTAATCTCATCTGACTAAGATAACAGAAACTGAGTTATCCCTGTCAGAGCCTTTATCAGCAAAATGCTGACCTGATAATAGTAGGAGATAACAGCTCTGAAAGCAAGCATGATATGGAGAACTCAGCCTGGATCAAATAACAAGCCAAGGATCAAGAATACAACGTGTAAACAATGGGATGGAATAATCTCACATAGCAGCATTTCTGAAGCAATGTATTTAGCAAAACTCTTGAATTTATACAAGCTAGCAGTGTAGATAGGATCCTTGAGATGGGAGTAGCCCTGTAAAAGAAAGGAGGCAGCTGCAGCTGGTATAGCTATTCTTTAAATAACAATATAGTAATCAGCCAAAGAAGCCTTTGATTAACAACTATATAAAGTGTATGTCCAGCTTATGCCCACCTTTGCTGAAATGTGCACATTTTTTGTAGTATTTAGCATCATTACACAGTATTTTGTAGCACTATAAAAATGAAAAGTATGAAACAATGTGACAAAAGAAGAGTATTTGCCTATAAGAGCTTACAATCTAAATGGAAGTGTGATGCTATAAACAGTACATGGTGCTGATGTTGTACAGTCACCAGCCCCTAGTGTTTGCAAGGGTAATATAGACCAATAGCCCAGATAGTATCTGAACCAAAATAGATATAAAGTGTAGTGTGATATGTCAAGGGGAACCACTTCAGTATACTGTAGAATGGGCAGAATCTATCTGAGTCAGATTGTGTACAGATTATGGTTAAGTGACTTTTGCCTTTTTAAAGAAATTAGTTTAGAAGACATTCTTGTATATGGACCAACACAGTCATTTTCTTCTGCACAGTAGCAGACACACTTGCATATATTAAAGAATGCAATTTAAGAACTGAAGTATACATTTATAAATCATTTTCTGTTCTCAGAAAATCTATAACACATAAAAACCTAGTAAAAGTGTCTTATTTTTAAATGCCAAGTATGCAGGCATTAGACCATACATTTTCTCATTTGTCAGTTGAATTCAATTCTATTTACATTTTCTACTGACTTTTGAGTGTCATTATCTAAAGGAGTCATTACTACCAGTAATGTTATTGCACATTGATCTGCTTTACTGTTGCAACGTACAACATGCAATACAAATTATTAAGATACAGTATGTGCTATTAGGGAGGCAATAAGGTGGGCAGAGGAAAAAAGTTATGGGTGGGTGATAATTTGTAGATCATTGGGGTTCGACCGCTCAGACGCCCACAATTGAGGAGAACTGTAGACTTTTGTCCCCATCCTGAATGGAACAGTGGTCGGGGATAGTCGGGTTCAATAGGAACTCCGGAGAAAGATGAGCACTGTACTTCAGACAAAGTCCCCTGTTCTTCTAATCAGAGGGAGTCTGAGCAGTTGGATCCCCACTGATCTATAAGTTATCCCCTATCCACTATAAATTGTTTTGTGGGAAAGTCCTATTAAGCTGGTTGCTTTACACTGAAATCTCTTTACTTAGATCAAACTTTTATAATGGCAAGCACACATTTTAAAGAAACTGAAGATAAATGGTAGCATATACAGTCATCCAGTATAAAATGGAGCTAAAAGTTCCTTACAAATTACAGTATGATACCGTTCGTGTAGCTACCATTGGCAGAAACTGCCAAAATTCCATGTCTCATGGGAAGGGTGAAGACCATGGTGATGTCACAGTACAGAGTTAATGAACACAGAATTGTCAGGGGTAATAGACATGGTGATAAAGCTGAGTTTAAAGTTTTGTCATGGTATATAGAGAAAAACATTGATGTAATAGTTCATCGGGAATAAACACAGTCTTGTCACAAAAGAGAGATAAATTGTGCAGTGATGTCACAATGTAGGTATAATACAAATTGGAAAAAGCTGCATGATAATGCAAACAGTGATATCAGAGTACAGGGAATCTCTTACCGTCATAGCAAATTTTCAATTTCTCATTTTTTTTTCTCTCACTTCCCAAAACTGCTTTTTATTTTTTCTGTTCACAAAGCCGTTTCAGGACTTATTTTTTTCTGTGACAAATTGTATTGTTTAATGACAGCATTTAATTTTCCATATAATGTATTTCAAAAGGATAAAAAATATTTGTAGGGTGACATAGGGAGATCAGGTTGAATTGAGAAAGGATGTTTAATTTGTGAAACACATATCTGAACAAGTACAGCCAAGAGGAAAATTAAGGGGGATGTATCTTTATATGTGTCTATGTGTGGCTACCCATGACTGTGTTGTGAATTACAGTCATTCAAAAGTTTTGTTATCATGTCATTGATATTAGCTTTATACACATTTGGAGTCCTTAAAGCTTAACTAAACCTTTATTTATTTATTTTTGTAAATCTATAGTGCAAAAAACATTTTTTTTGGTTTAGCTAGTTTTTTTTAATGTAAAATGGGTAAAGGAGGTGATTCAAACTTTTATTATTTGTGTTTAAAAACAAACATTTTTTCAACTTTATTGTGCTTTTCTTTTAAGCCGCTCTTAAATATGAGATCATTTTATTGTCCATAGATCAGCATTGTTATACCCTGCCTCAGGCATGGTGTAGTGCATGCATGCAGATGGAAAGCCTGGGGGCTTGACAATAATGGCAACTGCTCAACACTGCATGATTTCCTCCTGGGGGACCCAATCATTGCACAAAGTGAAGTCCCCCCCCCCCCCCCGTATAACTGCTGAAATGCTGTGTTGACAATTAATCATAGCATCCAAGTTAAACTGCCAGCATCTGGAAAAGGTCTGATGCCTACAGTTGCTGGTGGATATCTGCTGTATAATCCCACAGGTGCCCACTATGCATGGAGAGGGCTCAACATAAAATGTTAGGAAGGGTTTAAAACTTTACCTTCAGGCAATGAGTAACAACCTTGAAATATATGATGCTTTGCATCTACCATGTCATAATACAGTAGCTCCACTTTAACAATTTGAATAGCCCCACACTATGTTTAATTCATTTACAGTGGTAGAAGACTTTAATAAATATATTATTATGTGCCATGGATAATAACCTATATCCTCTATTAAATAATTGTAGAAAAGTGTGCCATAGGACTAACAAGTGATCGCTTCAAGGGAAGACTTTAGTTTGGAGTGCATTAGATCCATAGATTTTAATACTGCATTTGTTAACAGTGACAACCACTTTTTTTTTCAAAAAAAAGAAATGGATAGGTGGATACAACACCTTATGCATATTGGGGATCTGTGGAAACATTGTATTATACACCTTTAATGTCCCCAGTGAAATCGGATTGCAATTTTACAGAACAAATTTAATTAAGGTAAATATAAATAAATAAGTTGTTGCACTGCAGTGAAAAATAAATTCAATATTCCAGTGTTCCACAAAGCATCCACCTAAATCTAACTAACAACTAGGGCCAATATTTAGGTTAATGACACTGATACTACTAGTGTTAATGCACTGAAGTTGGCTGGCTCCTACCTGGAGTCTATGTGTATTGGTACGTGGAGACACTTTGGTGGCGGTCGGCAGTGGTTAGATTGAGTGCCTAGCAATGTTTACATGTTTCTTTGTAACTCAGTACACTTTTATTCTGTAATGTTCATACATACTACTGCGATGTAGGTAGTTTCAGGCTTGTGCAGGGAGCAGTCCTAGCCAGCAACTAGCTCCTGGTCAAAGAGAAAGTAAGTCTATCACTGCACAGAATGAGACAATAAATCAAGTAACAGCCTCCTCATCCCCCTCCCCTCTCCATAGACTTATGTATTCAAGCTGGATATGGCTACACATTTTATGTAAAGAAAGCAGTCTGAATGTAGATGAGAAGGAGAGCAGCCTATATAAGATATATGTTTCGTATATCCACATGTAATATTCATTTATGAAAAGTTGTTTTGTAATTGGAGGTACACTTTAATGTTTTTAAATTCACAGATAATAGTACTGTTACTTTGATATTTCCATATGGAACATTTAACTATAATCTGCCAAAAGTCGTCTCAGAGTAACACAATTGAGTTAACTGTGAAAATGATTGCATTGGTATTTCTAGTTTAACCTCACTGACTATTTGTGTCCATATTTTGTTTGTCACATTAAATCACTTTGATAATTGTGGATTTTTTTAAAGCTTTTGATAGCATTTAAATATTTCCTGACACAGTATGTAACTAGCTCGACACAAAAGCTCAAATGTATTGGCCACAAACACAACTTTAATTTTGGCAGGAATGTTGGACAAGCAGCAACAGGAAACTTTGCCAAGGCTGTTTACAGTAATTATAGTACACGAACCTTACATTTCTTTTATGGAACATTTAATAAATATATACACCGTTTATTAACTGAAATAAATGCAGCATTTGGGACCATTCACTCAATTTTTAAAAAGGGGTTTCTCTAAAGGGACCTTAGATTGAACACATTTATTATAATACTTGTAGAATATCTCAGGATTAAATAAACTCATCACTGTGAATCTTTCTTCACTATTAATATTTCTTCTTTCACAATTCATTATATCTTCTAATACTGTACAACATTAATTGTGAATATTAGATCACTGTAGTGGACACACTACAAAAATGACTCCTCTATGTGATATTACTCAAGACTAGAGTCTTACAAAGTGAAAAATACATTTAGAGTTAACTACAAATGTGTGCAAGGATTTTATTTGATATTCTATAATATTAGTGTAATAATATTCTATTAGTTTAATAGTTTAATCTCAAAGGATACTGTATTTATATACACATACCTAAAGAATATTTTTTTTCAGTGGTCCAGTTGCTGCATGAATAGCTGATGTTTCTGTTGTATCCAGAGTAGTCTAGCATGCAAATTATTGATCTACAGAGTACAGCATGGGAGAATGATTTTGTCAGAATGCATCCTTATAGTCTAATAGGGTCTGAGGGTTATTAATAAAATTGTCTTATACTCATCTTGGTCATTGATGTATCAAAAGTAGAACTGTTTAAATAATTATGTAATCCATGATATAAGCTTTACAAAGGAAAAGCAATGGAAATATGTAGATGGTTTATTTGTTGTAAAGGGACAAGATAGATGTTAAATCGACATTTATTTATGGTGCAAAAGTGAGAATCATAATACATGCTATATCTTTAGCTTAAAGTTGTGATGTTTAAAATAAATCTCTATAAATTGGTTTATCTGTGTAATATTAGGACGTATAATTATATATAGTATTTATAAAAGACAGAATTTGTGAAGTAATTCTTGGCTACTGAAGAATGTTTCCAAAATATAGCATGCAGTGAAGTATGACATGAATGTTTTTCTTATGCATTCTGTATCCCTGAACAGCATAGCCCCAAACCAGATTATGAATAGCTTATTTCAGTTCTGTTTTACACAAAGCTGTAATACAGTCATGAGCATGATACACTTGAATATAAAAAGTGAAAGTGGGGGATAAAAAAGTCCCATTTTTTATAGAAACAATGCTATTCTTGACCATGGGCAAATGCTTTGGTTTTTCTAGAATAAAGGTCAGAGCCTTATTTGCTTTAAACAATTACTTTAACAATTTGGGGCTTTCTGAGCTAATCACAGAGACCAGTGTTGAAGTGGCCATCATGTGTGTTTAGATCTGCAGTACTACATTTGTACTGTATTTATGGTACTGTATCTGTGCAAGTCATGAAGAGGCTGCAGTACTACCAGGAGTTTCATAGCTCCTATATTCCACAGATTGGTCCCATAGTTGAATAACCACCAATAAAAATTGATAGTCTAATGCTTGCTGAACCCCTTTAACATCTGTTGACCTGAATATCAGTTAACGGAAGACATTCATGCAGCTTATAAGTAAATCTGTGTTACTTTTCTCTGTTGGTGAATTTAGGAGACTGCATGGTTAACAACCTGAAGTATGAGGGACAATGTATCAGAATAAAAAACAGAAAATACCCTGAATAGGATCTTAGTCTGCAATTTTTGAGTTGATATTATATATTGGAAAATTGACTAGCCTTAAACAACTGAGGCATGCTTGCAACAAAGTTATGAAAACAATATTAAAATAGTAAATTTCTTTTTATGTAGTTCTAGCCATTAAATGCTTCAAGTATGTCAAGACAGTCCTGCAAATCGATTACAAAATGATAAAATGCTTCAATAGAGATTCAGAGTATTGCTTGTAACAACTGAGGATTAAAATTAGTTTCCAGAGTATTCAATAAGAAAAAAACACATTAAATTTAATTATGTTTCGATATATGTATTTCATTATATTGAATTATAAGAAGACAAATAAGTTTAAAAACGTGTTATTGCTGGATACAAATTTCTAATTTAGTATCGAAAACAATGAGACAATTCAGGAAAGAGAAGAACTCCACCCATTAGCCGAAAACTGAATTTCCATTGAATTTCCAGAGAATTACAGTATCTCACAGATTTTTATATAGTTGGCAACCCTGCCCTGACAGTCTTTTCTTCCCCTTGCATCTAATATAATAGTAAAGTATTGTGGTCCATTCCTTTTCCTAGTGTATTTTAGTTTGATAACTTTGAGGACTCATAGCTGTCATTTACTGCTGTCAAATATAGTCTAATCGCACTGCTGTTCTCTGGGGTCTTCAATTTTTTTATTGCTTTGTATCTAACATTTACTACTAGGCCTCATCTCTTCTAATATTTCAACAAGATGCACTTCAGTCTAATGCATTGTGAAATAAAATATTAAGATAGCCTAGAATGACACTTTTCAATAAGCTGAACCTAGATAATACAGAAAAAGGGACATAATAATATGATCTATCAGTTCTTCCAGAAAGATGATAGTATTCTAAAGGTATAGAGAAGTCACTAAAATGTTTATTTTTAGACCAGTAACTTGTTTTATTTACAATACTGAGTGTTGAATATTACCTTTCAAGATCTGGTTATAAGTAATCTTTTCTAACTTTGTCCTGGAAGAATAAATCATGAACAAATTCATAATATTTAAAGTCTACATCAGGGAGTCATATCCTTTGTATACATTCATACGCATCTATATTTTAGAAATATGAATTTATTTACAGAGTTTTCACAAAGGTATAACTTATCAGATATCCACAGGATAATCGCTAGAGATATAGGGAATACCAACAATCACAAGGAAGGAGTCCTGTGTCTCCCATTTGCAGTAAACTGAGCAATCCCTCATAATAGATGATAAGTGATCAGACACTTATCACCTATTATGTGGGTAAATGGTAAGTTATAATCCTTTAATGCATACCTATAAATAAATAAATAATAAATCAGTAGTACATGTGACTATATGAAATTTTGTAACATATATATATATATATATATATATATATATACACATATGCATAAGTAGGGAGAAGTGATTACCTCTTCCCCTTCCAGTATCCTGTAGTTCTACATACATTGTCTACTGACTGTATGTAAATATTTAGAAACCCCCTTAATCTACAAAAAAAAAAAATCAGTCTATTATAAATCTCCAAAAAAGTCAGTGAAACAGTGTGAAACAGTAAATACAAAACTAGGAGGGAAATTTAGCTGCAGTTCCCTTTGTTTCAGATATGTTGTAGTATTTTTTAATGTATTCACATAATTTTGGTATTCCATATAATATATTACCTGTTATAGTTACATTCAGTGACAGCAGTCAGAAATCTTGAAAACAGTATTATTACATTTAAATTCTATTTATTTTTGCATTGAATGTCCATCAAGAAAGAAAAAAAAGCATTTATAAAATAGTGTGATACTGTTTGACAATGAACTTTAACTCAACATTTGCTAAACATGGCTTCCAATGGATTCTATGATAAAATATGCTGCAACAAGTGATCACATTTAAGTGAAGTCTGCCATATATGTAATAACGTCAACAATCTGTTAGCATCCTGGATGTTAGTCAGCTCATTGTAGAAGATAGTAGATAAAGAAAAAGAAAGGAAATATTATATAGAAAAGAATGAGAGTGAAACGGGGGAATCATGGGACCTCAACTATGGTGCACTTTATAAAGCAGCGATGTCTGTCCAACAGGTCCATTTATTGACTAAGCCTCTAATTTGGTGGATTCCATTTGCTTTCATACAAATTTTTTACCATAAGTATTGCTTTACTTTTGATATTATCTGCACAATATGGTAACAAATCACTAGTAAGTATAGTGAAAATCAACCACATTTTATTTCAGAAAGAGATGACTAATGAAAAGGAAAATAAAAACTAGAGAGAGAGTTTAGTATGATAAATGTTTGGATTATCCAAATAACAGACCTTTTCACCAGGGGCTTCATTGTCCACAATGTAAGAAGTGTTTTCCTTTGAAGTCAGCTATGCCACAGGCTTTATTATTGTAACTGGATTTTTCAGCATCTTCGTTTAGTCAGTGTGATGTATTATTGATTCGTTTCCATTCTAAAAGTGTAGAGCCAATATAATAGTACAAATTAAAAAAAATGTGAAATAGATGATTGAAAACAACTTTTAAAAAGAATTTGGTGTAAAATATCAACCAGTGTGTGATCAAGTTGACAGTGTTAATATTTAGATGGCACATTCCATTGGAGCTTTAGTCTGAAAACCTTATATTTAGAGCCTTGCACAGTTTACTCTGTGATAGACTTTTTAGTGAATTTCTAATTGTTTACAGTGACATTAAACATGCCCTGATTAAGATTTGACATTTCACCAAAGTGGCATGTTTTCCCTTATGTATATCTATATGCTAATTAAGAAATTGAGATGATTAAAAGTGTTAGTATGTTTCCTATCCTTAAACCTCATTACAAAAAAATTAATAATTTGGTTAGTAATTGTTAACTGGGGACCAGTGACCTATTCCGGATACTCTAGCAACTTTGCGTAAATCTTGTATTCTATGGTAAGTTTTAAGTTCTGTTTATCTGTCTATGCCCTTTTAGCAAATATAATGATGGTGACCTCAGAACATTTTGACATCAAATCAATTGCAAACGACACCAATTATAATTTTCTATCTCACTCAGCACTCACGGTTGACATCTCTTTTGGTGAAAGGTTGAAACTGAGAATGTTTTAGTTTCATTGTCTCAATGGCATTTGAAATGACTCAATTTGATTGTGATTATTAAATCGCTGAAGCATTATAAAATAACTTTTCAGTAATTTGAAGGTAATTTTTACAGGAAACTGCTTGATAAACCTGGCGTAGTAATTTACAGACTGACTCCTATTTAAGAAAATTCCCTCTCATTTTAAAGCAATGGGTGTTTCTGTTTTGGATTTATCTCAGGTCATTCTTACTAACATTATTTTGATGTCCCTGAATTTGAATGTATCTTTAATGGAGGGAAAGCCTACACTATAGATCTAACCTGCTGTGTGGTAACACCAATATTGGAGTGAAAAGAACTGAAGAACACAAGTAGGGTATGTATGTCCACATATAGCATCAACCAACACTGTCAGGATTGTTGGGATTTAAAGCACATATAACTGCAATCATCCCCTTAAGAAATAGCTTCAATATGTTTTGTTATTGTAATATTTTTAGACTTTTGTGACACAATCTTGAAAATAAAAAAGTATTTATATTTAAAGGGGATCATTCTCTGTAATTAAAGGGATTGCCTGGTAAGTTATAAAGCTAAATGAATACTGGTGTGAGTATTAGACAAGAATCTTACCCAATATACTGATATATATTGATATACCCTGTATCTACAATTTTGCTCCAACTTCCATAGTTACGTGACAGCAGCGTCGCAGCTGGGGGAGAACAAGGAGCTGGAGCAAAATGTAAATACAGCATATTGGGTAAGATTCTTGTTTAACACTCACACAAGCATTCATCTAGCTTTTGAACTCAATGGACAACCCCTTTAAACCCTACAAACTGTTGTAATGGCTGGACTAGTGAAAATATTCTGATTCTGATATGTCATTTTTATTTTCGTACTCGGTGGCATTCCCCTGCAGTCATGACCATGTCATGTCCATGATTGACAGATGAATTCCATTTTAAGGTCTAACATAATGAAAGCAGAAGCAGCAAAAATGCATTACATTTTTTTTGCAGCGTTTTTCATTGAGTTTTTGCTGCATTTATTCTTCCCATATTAAATGTAGGGAAACCCCTTGCGATTCTGCAGCTAAAATTAACAAGCTGCATTATTGAAAACATAGCTTTTCCGCAGCTCTTTCCATTTCCACTCATCCATTTTTAACATCATTGAAACTGATACATCACCCAAGAAAAAGAATATTAAAAACTGACCACATACATTTGTATTGAGTCTGTGTATTGCTAATGTGTATGTACCCATTGATGCCCATTATTCTGTAATACGGATAGATAACCTTCGATATAAAAAAAGTCTGTTAGGCTAAGGCCTCACTTAGCGAGTCGCAGCCAAAAAATGCTGTGGAAAAGACAGTCTCAGAAATGCATTGCATTTTTTTCTGTATCATTTTTTACAGAAAGTCCACAGAGTTTTCCTCTACAGACTTTCTGCCCCTATTATACCTATACAGAAAACACCATCCTTTCCATAGGTATAATTGACATGCTGCGATTTTCAAAAACGCGATTGATTAGCCAAAATCCCTTCCACTTTGCAGGTGAATATAAAACGCAGGGTTTTTTGCAGCGGCATTTCTGTCACGTCCAAGACGCTGTGTTTTTGCAACATGGGGCCCCAGGCTTACACTTCTGTGTTTCACTATTGTGTGCGTGGGGGCCTTACTAGTATAAAAAGTAAAATTGAGTCACATATATCACACTGCTATCATTTTACTCAGGGGTCTTTTCAAACCCCCGAGTATAATGATCAGAGGGCCAGGGAAGGTGAGGGAACATAAAAAGCAATGTTACTTACCCCTCCTGTGCTCCGGCAGACTTCAGACCTATTTGGTGATGTCCCAGACGTCACGTGGGCCGGGCCTGCGTCATTATGCATCGCAATGCAGGCCTGGTTCAGTGATGTCTGTACCAACATTGAAGATGGCCAAAAACAGAGGGGAGTGCATCAAAGCCAGGGAGAGGTAAGTAACACAGTTTTTGATGTTTGTATCCTCCCCTGGGTCTCCGATCATTATACTCTACCATTCATTATACTCTGGAGTCATTATACTCAGCCACCATGGGGCATAATAGTGTGTGCAGGGGCCACTATGGGACATAATAATGTGTGCAGGGGCCACTATGGGGTATAATAGTGTATGCAGGGGCCACTATGGGGAATAATACTGTGTGCAGAGGCCACTATGGGGGTATAATACTGTGTGTAGAGGCCACTATGGGGCATAATACTGTGTGCAGGGACCACTATGTATGGAGCATAATACTGTGTGCAGGGGACACTATGGGGCATAATACTGTGTGCAGGAGCCACTATGGGACATAATACTGTGATTTCATAATCTGGAAGAAGCAGAGTAAGCAAAGACACTAAGATTTCTGCTTCCTTTTAGCCATGTTGTGAGCAAAGTTTAGGAGGGAGGCGCCTATAAGATTAGCCAAATTTTCTAGCTTTGCTAAAGCATTTACTTTAATTGACCTATCCTCTTCTTATATACTACATATGAATGACCCATAGTGATAGTATGAATAATTGAGCAGAAGAATGTGTTAAACTCATTTTCTTGTTTTAGAAGAATATGATAACTCAAAAAGAACCATTACTAAAAATATTTGTTACTATACCCAATGCAAACATACATTCAATGTCTTTTATAGGTCTGTAAGATCTTTAGCGAATGAAATGTGCTTAAAGTAAGATTATTGTGTGTAATGCTATTTACAGTGAAATGGCAAAAGTAGCATCCTAATTAACTGCTCAATTTGTAACATGCATGAATATCCTCTTGCTGATCTTAAAATTATTATTTCCATTGCATCCTCTTAAAAAGAAATATTTGATGTTTATAGCTGTTATAGTTACATAACTCGTGGAAATAATAAAAAGAACAAAAATGTACTTTCAGATATCTCTCCACATTTACAAGCAAATTTCAGTGAAGGAGAACTGCATAAATTGAAAAACTAACAGCAGTATAAACATGTAAGCAAAAGCGATCGTTATTGCAAATAGATATAAATTTCAGTTTTGTGATTACAACATAATATTGTTTTGTAGCATTTAATTTACATTGTAAATACCTGTAAGTGAATTTTATTTTATTGTTATTTATTTTAAAGTGACGACACAGGCAATGAATCTCTGCTGACAGTTTGACTAATATTTTTATAAGAGCTAGGTTTTATTTTAGTTTGTAGGAACTGTTTGCTGTTCATGGGTGGAGAAAATCAGTGATCTACATGGAATTGGAGGGTAATTTCACACTAGCTTTATGGCTTTTGCTCACAATGGAGCCTGGAAAGCTCTTCTGGTTTTGTTTGCAAATAGATCCCAATGAATTGTAACTGATACCATAGATTTCTCTTGGGGTTGATCAGATGTGCATTGGTTTTGCAATATTTCCAATGCAAATAAGAATAAAATGCAAATAAACATTACTATTATGTAATGATAAAATATTATGTTTCCTAAATCATACATTGCAATAATTTTTTTGTCAAAATTATATTTTTCAAGGACAGGTATGTTGTTGTTTTTTTTCAATAAATATAGGCTATTCTTTTTCTCCTTCTTTTTATAATTATTATTATTTTCCAGAAATTGTAAAAAAAAATTATATACTATATCAATAAATCAAATAATAAAAGTATTGTGTATTACCATTGCAGATGTACAGTATAGTTTTGCACAAGTGCAAAGTAGGACTTTGTTGCTATTGTCTAGGATCATTTAGAAGTATTGTTTTGTTTGGCTAAACTTGCTCAAACTGTTGTGTTCATAATGCAGTCTGTGAAAGCATAGTCTTGGCTGTTGTCCCAGATAACTGCATACTTGGTTGTGTATGAGGCATTGCCCCTTGGGGACTGAGGGGCTGAATCACAGCATTTAATTCTTAATGATTGTTCTGCTTGGTCAAGAGGATACCGAGGCAAGAGTGTTCTTTATTTATTACTTACTGCTGTATCACTTGGCAACAAGCCCTTTTAATTTAGTCATCACTATGCAATGCTTTTAATCTATTACTTGCAAGATTCTGCAAAATGCACCATCTCAAAGACAATAATACTAATTAGGATCTCAAAAAAGAGCAATATAAAGCATATGAATAATTAATAAAATATACTTCTTGTAATTAGCAACTCTAAATATTTACTAAGTTTACAGTCCTCGGAAGTTAAATATTTAACTATAGTTTTTTTCTATTAACCAAACTGTTCATTTTATATGCACAAGACATAAGAAAATAGTAATGTAATGTCATAATGAAATATTGATTTCATATGCAGCAGATATAATAATTATCATATGTCAGAGATTAAAAAAACGTGTTAATTGCAGTTAGCTCCCATACTACATTGTAAAACTGTGGATTCTATAATATATTACAAAGTAAACTAACAAATGGGCATTGGGTTGCAGTACAAAGCAATAAATATGCCCTGGCACAATGTTCCTAACCAGGGTTCCAGGGGTTCTCTTGAAACGTAGTCAGAAGTTCCTCAGAAATCAGAACCAACAAGCACTATCACTTTTACAGTAGAGATGGACTCATTTCATTTTTTTTAAACTTAACCCAGACATTCTGATAGATGAGAATTAAAAATGCTTTTGCTTGTCCTATACCAAACTTTCTTACGATAGGACTAGATAAAGGAGCTTCCTGAAGTGACAAATTTGTACTGAAGCCAGTACCTCTGTAATACTAGATAGTGTTGTGGCATATCCACTATACCTCATAATGTATGGTGAATTGTAGTAATAGATATATGACCATATATGTGCTTTACAAAGACAAACTGAGCATGGTCATCCTGAATAAGAGAAGGATTACAGGTCGTATCCATTGGCAATGGTGCTCAAACCATGGTTAGGAAAGGGGGATTTCATTGTGCTTTTTCTAGTGATATACACTTTTGCTAATTTCTTTCAATAGGTGACAGTGATATTTTGCAAAGTACTTTTATATGATATATGATTTTTATTGTGGGAAAAGCCCTTTAATAACCCATATTAAAATTCTGTCAAAGAACGTCAAGGATTCATACAAACATTAGGGCAGTTTTTTCTAAACCACAGCAGGCCTAATATGTTGAAGAGTGTTTGTTTCAACAAAGATTTAATCCTTTGCAAGGCAATTTTGCACTACTGCGTGGAAAATCCATATTTAATACATGCAATGGAATTATCAGCTAAATCTGCTACAGAATTTTCTCACCATGGCTGAATTTTCTCTTTCGGAAAGGGTATATTCACAAAGATTTTTAGTAAAATTTATGGGTGTGTTTCATATATCGGTAAAAATTCATGAACACACTACATTACTGAGCCTCATTCAGATAAGTGGAATGGATATTAGGAAATAATGTAACAATTCTGATGTGTAAAAATATACTCTACAGATTTATAAAAATCTGAAATTATGAGTAAATTTACTTTGCTGTAGACTGGCTACAATTTCACTTGTTCAGAATTTGCCCTAAAAAAAGAGTGTTTAAGTAAAAATAGCAATATTTAATAGTTTTTGGTTACGGATTAAGATGACATTAGGCTAAACATTATCCATTTACATATTTACTAAAGATGTTGTGCATACTGTGAATTTATTTGTAAATCTGACAGTCTCTATTCCAATACAATTAATAGAAAATATTTTTCTTAGAAGGATGCCACGCTACATTATATGATTCTCTTGGGTTCATTTGCTAACATTTACACTAAACCAAAGAACTAATAGGAATTAACCTCTATTCTGTCTTTAGTAAGTCTAAAATAAGAAGTGTCGTATAGCTATGAAATGGTGAAATGCTTAGTAAACGTTATTAACTGCTTTTGACCATTGGCATGAGCTGCACTAGAGTTTCTGGCCTCTTATTAATTCAGATCCATCTCAGGAGGTCCTATGCACCAGAAGTGAAATGTTCTTCAGTAAGTTTCCTGGCGTGAGATGTTGGTTCATAACCAATTTCATATACATGGTAATATATAGATATAGCAAAAGTTAGCATGATCCATAAAGCGTTAACAACAATGTGGCACAGACTGTGAACGTGACTCTTTCAATTGGTTTTCAATAGCTTTTGGTGTCTTCTGACGCTAGGTTCACACCTGCAACTACAGTGAATACTGCAGTGTATTCTACCTCATTCAGAATCTGCTAGACAAGTTAAGATGGTGGATCTAAGAAACAACCCCTTAGATCCCATGATCATTATACTGCAGCCTCTAACGGGTTAAATCCCAATAACGAGTACAGGAGTCAGGTCTCGTTTACAACTGTGACCTGCTGCCTATGGTGCTGCCTCAGTTCCTGAGTTTTAAGTACTTTTGTTCTGCACAGAGCATTAAGGATTTTAGGAACATGATTAACAGTTCAACTTGCTGATCTTGGCCCCCAAATTTACTAGATTTATACAGGATATGTACAGATGTGGTCCTAGGCTTCAAAGCCATGCCATTGAAAATGTTTGGTGCAGGTTTAAACAAAACATCACCATAATCACCCTGTTCACCTGAGAATATACATATTAGAGTGGGGAAAAAAAAGTATTTAGTCAGCCACCAATTGTGCAAGTTCTCCCACATAAAAAGATGAGAGAGGCCTGTAATTGACATCATAGGTAGACCTCAACTATGAGAGTCAAAATGAGAAAACAAATCCAGAAAATCACATTGTCTGATTTTTAAAGAATTTATTTGCAAATTATGGTGGAAAATAAGTATTTGGTCAATAACAAAAGTTCATCTCAATACTTTGTTATATATCCTTTGTTGGCAATGACAGAGGTCAAACGTTTTCTGTAAGTCTTCACAAGGTTGGCACACACTGTTGCTGGTATGTTGGCCCATTCCTCCATGCAGATCTCCTCTAGAGCAGTGATGTTTTGGGGCTGTTGCTCGGCAACACGGACTTTCAACTCCCTCCAAAGGTTTTCTATGGGGTTGAGATCTGGAGACTGTCTAGGCCGCTCCAGGACCTTGAAATGCTTCTTACGAAGCCACTCCTTTGTTGCCCTGGCGGTGTGCTTGAGATCATTGTCATGCTGAAAGACCCAGCCACATTTCATCTTCAATGCCCTTGCTGATGGAAAGAGGTTTGCATTCAAAATCTCACGATACATGGCCCCATTCATTCTTTCATGTACACGGATCAGTCATCCTTGTCCCTTTGCAGAGAAACATCCCCAAAGCATGATGTTGCCACCCCATGCTTCACAGTAGGTAAGGTGTTCTTTGGATGCAACTCAGCATTCATTCTCCTCCAAATACGACGAGTTGTGTTTCTATCAAACAGTTCTACTTTGGTTTCTTCTGACCATATGACATTCTCCCAATACTCTAATACTCTTCTGGAATATCCAAATGCTCTCTAGCAAATTTCAGACGGGCCCGGATATGTACTGGCTTAAGCAGGGGGACACGTCTGGCACTTCAGGATCTGAGTCCCTGGCGGCGTAGTATGTTACAGACGGTAGCCTTTGTTACGTTAGTCCCAACTTTCTGCAGTTCATTCACTAGGTCCCCCCGTGTGGTTCTGGGATTTTTTTCTCACCGTTCTTGTGAGATCCTGCGTGGAGCCCCTGATTGAGGGAGATTATCAGTGGTCTTATATGTCTTCCATTTTATAATTATTGCTCCCACAGTTGATTTCTTCACACCAAGCTGCTTGCCTATTGCAGATTCAGTCTTCCCAGCCTGGTGCAGGTTTACAATTTTGTTTCTGGTGTCCTTCCATAGCTCTTTGGTCTTCACGATAGTGGAGTTTGGAGTGTGACTGTTTGAGGTATTGGACAGGTGTCTTTTATACTGATAACAATGTCAAACAGAAGCCATTACTACAGGTAATGAGTGGAGGACAGAGGAGCCTCTTAAAGAAGAAGTTACAGGTCTGTGAGAGCCAGAAATCTTGCTTGTTTGTAGGTGACCAAATACTTATTTTCCCCCATAATTTGCAAATAAATTCTTAAAAAATCAGACAATGTGATTTTCTAGATATGTTTTCTCATTTTGTCTCTCATAGTTGAGGTCTACCTATGATGTCAATTACAGGCCTCTTAAATCTTTTTAAGTGGGAGAACTTGCACAATTGGTGGCTGACTAAATACTTTTTTTCCCACTGTATGTAACAAAACAACTGAAACAAGACAGGAATCCCGCATAGCAAAAACATCCTTATTATGATTTATTAGCCCTAGAAATGAAAATTGTACGTCCTTAAAAATAATAATAACCAATATATTACTTGGTGGTCTCTGTCAGTCCTTATTTATTTTGCTGCAGTGATGATGAGTTATACATCCATGCACAGTAAGTGCTGCAGTCTATCACTGGCCTCAGTGGTCTTGTACAGTACATGCATTTGTCACCTCTTATCGGTTGCAGTAGTGATGTGGATGTGTGCTGCATCATTACTACAATAAAGTTAAAAAAAATAAAAAAACGACCAGTGAGGACCTGAGACTGACAGCGCTGGAGCAGCAAATGATTCATCCGTATCTATTGGTCATATTTTTTATTTGAACAGATTTATCTTAAACTAGACTATTGTGTACTTATACAAATATCAATGTGGCGTCCTTGTGATGAAGTTTTTCATCATGCAGAAACAGCATGTTAGGTAAAGGCAGTCCCAATTACCGTCATGAGTAATGCAAGACATAAGTGAGAGCTTGAATGATCATTACTTTAAAAAGAAATTGTAAAGAAGTAACACTTATTATAGTCAATGACCTTTATTGTGTAGCTTGATTCAATAGGTGACCCATGAGAGATGCAGCTTATTAGAGACACTGGAATCCACATTCAGAATTACCTTGCTAATAATGTACTTTGAACATAAAAATTGTTTGAATATTCTGCATAAACTGCTGATAAGACAACACAACACAACACAACACAACGTCTCTGCACTGAAATATTTCATTGATGAGGGACACATTTCCCACACCTTTTAACAACATGTCATTATTTGTCATTTAAACCATAGCAGAAAATGGCTCATTATTTTTTGGCCTTAGATAAGATAATTGGCTTGTAATGTGATCTAGAATTGCCATGTATGCTCATTTCACAACGATAATTTCACCAAACACTTAAAGGAGTAACAAAACCCCAAATGGAAATTTGTATTTAAGGTCTATGGACAGCTTTCACATGGATAAAATATTTTGACACAAAGTTTTTGTACCTGTATTACAGAATATTGCTGTTATGATTGTCCCTGAACCGAATGAAAAATAAACAAACATGCAAAATAAACTGGTTTATTGAAGAAACACGAAACAAACAAAGGGCAGTCAAAATAACTGAATAAGTAAAACAGAGTAGGCAGGAGAAAATAACATTAGCAATCACCCTACGATCCGCCCTGACTGATCCTGCCTGACGCCAGAGTTTTCCTCTTAAAAGAAGACACCTCACAGGAACCTTACTAGAATCCCTGGGAGCTGACCCTGAAAGTAAAAACATAATAAACCAGCAGTCCCCTGCACTGACCCCCAGACAGCTAATCCAAGAATTAACATACACAGTGAGAAGCATACAAAACCTGATTTCAAGGCCCAACAGCACAGGTATGGCTGGACACACGAGTATAACCAGCAGAGTGAAAGTGTGAAGCCCAAGTTTATATAGCACCACAAAGGGTGGGGCAGAGGCACCGGGAAAAACCCCTCCCCAAGGCAGAAAGTACAGGCAGACAAGAATTAACCCCTGCCCGTCTGGATCAACTACCTAACAATTGCATCAGCCTGACCATGGGTCTGTGACTCACAACATTATAGGGATATAGTTTCAGTGTGCAGTCATTCCATTCCATCTCCCATTCCCTTCTATGCTGCCATCTTCAACAAAGAGAGAGACAGAGGCAGAACCGGGGCAAATTTCTGTCAGACTCAGCAGGGAAGTCGGTCTGCTAAAGGACGTGTGTACATATTTCAGCAGCGAAATGAGTAGAAATTTTAAACCAAGACCATTTAGATTGTTGCTTATATCTAGGAAGCAAATAAATAATAGCAAGTTAAAAGCAAAGGTGATGATGGCCATTAGGAATCATTTAGAGAACATACATTACTGATATCTAAGTGGACATTACACTTTAGCGCTGCTAGAGATATTTTCTCCTTGGACTAAAAGACATATTTAAAATATATCATGTTTTAGATTTAGATCTTAAAAACGTTGTCCAGGCTAAAATATTAATTTTTAATTAGGCTGGGGGAAGGTAAAAAATATATTAAAAAAAACATACTCACCTGTCCTCGGTGCTTCGGTGTCCTCCTGCTGCTCGGCTGTCTTATTTTGCAGGACTCACCAGCTATGACGTCACAGGTCCCTTCCCATCATGTGACCACTGAGGCCAATCAGCAACCTCAGCGGCCTAAGGAAAGCACCCAGGGTTGTCACAGGTAGTGACATCCCCAGATTCCTTTCTTAGGCCTCTGAGGCTGCTGATTGGCCTCTGAGGTCATGTGAAGTTGGAACTTCTGTCGTAAGAAAACAATGGAGCTGCAGGACCGGACCATGACGGGAGGCACCAGAGCACCGGTGATAAGTATGTTTTAAAAAAAAAAAAAAAATCCCCTCCCCCGACCTAATTAAAAAATAAAATTTTAGCCTGGACAACCCCTTTAACATGCAATAAACAGCTAAATAACATGTATTATTAGGAGTGATTTAAAGCAGTCATCATCCCATGTTGCTATGTCCATAGCCATAATACAGTCATGTATATTAGAAATTATAACTTTCTGGTACATAAGTACAATTGTTATTGGTCTCTTAGCGTACATTAAAAGTGTGAAAACTGGTTTAATGCATTTTACTTGTTCTCTTAACATAAAGGCACATAAACTGAGGTTTCCTGCTTATATTGATACCATACTAATGTTGTGTGGATTGAAATTACTACTGCATAGTAGTAAATATGTGGTGATGGATGTGCAGTAAATTGATGTACTGTAGCTGGTTATCTAAACCCATACAAGATATCCATGACAATACTGTACTAGGAATTAAACTTATTTTGAGTTCAAATAGTCATTATGTATCTTATATTGAATCTTATATATTCCACAGCAGTTTATAGACATTGTCCTCCTTCACTGTTTCAAGTAGGGTTGGCAATCTAAATTCCCTATTACTATGTCTTTGAAGTGTGAGAAGAAACCAAAATATCCAGAGAAAACCCACATATACACGGGGAGAACACACAAACTCCATGCAGATGGTCAAATTGAAACCCAGGGCAAACAATAAATTTCACGTGTGTGTGTGTGTGTGTGTGTGTGTTTTAAGATGTGTTGCTTAGGATGTGTTATGGGTTGCCAATACCTGGTATGGTACAGCTAATGTGAGAGCACTGGATATTATCTTGTATTCTATAATACTCTGTGCAGTGATATAAAAGGTAATCAAATCTAGTCTGCTAGTTATAGCACAAACTGTAGAAGAATAGAAATGATCTATATGCATGAGCATTCTCATATAGTTGCAAACATATCTCTAGAAATAAGTTTCTCTATTATTATGATGAATGTCTGAGATGATGTAGATTAATGTGATGCAATAGGAAATTGTGATATAGATGGCTCCCTTAGACAACCCAGTTAGACAAATCCTGTAGTTCTCGTACAAGTGTAGTGTATGCAAACCACAGAATGGAGGTGCTGTCTACGAAGGGATTTTAGTAAGCATTTTGTAAAAATGATTTCACATAGTATTCCAGACAGAGTACAGCATGTACAACCTGCTTTGAACATCTTGCTGGCATCAGAATAATTGATTTTGGTCCCTGCCCTTATCTGCTGTTAGGACGAACAGTGATTTAAAAAGAAAGGAAAAGATCAACGCTAAAGAATTGAGCTTGCATAATAGCACTGTGTTTGGTGCTTCTCATGCTGCTCATGTAAACAGCACAAGAATGCGGACACAAGTACCAATGATCCTGATGTGTTTGTGATATTCAGAGAGCTTTGTTCCTGCTGTGTCCTGCTCAGTAGACACCACTGTGTAAGAATTTTCTCACATGTGCTTATGTGATAACTGTATACATTAATCCAAAGAAAGAAACATATAGTATAACAATGCTTTCACTTGCAGCATTGCTTATCGATAATACTAAATATATATATGCGTGAGCCCACCAACATGTTTACATGTTGAATGATCCAATTAAATGGAAGGTGAGCCTTGCAAAGCTTCCTGTGACAAATAATCGCATATTGTACTATAATCCAGATAATTGCACCAGTCTGCAACAGTCATATAATTGTGAATTTTCAAATGATTTATGCCAGTGAGCTCAAGGCAAATACATGTTTAAAAACATTTATATACAAAAAATACTATTTTCCTACTTCTGCAGTTAACCCTTCATTTATTGTGATTGCTACAAAATGTCTCCACAAATTTTAATTTTATTCCGAATGAGAAAATATCATAAAAGGTCATTTATGTATAGTCAGCTATAGTCATTTGTATTTCATTATTAAATGTTGTAAATTTGTATTATGTGACATTACTACTGATCTTATCATACCTGTAGTATACTGTAGCAAACTATATAATATACTTTATAAAAGAAAAGTGGCTTCTTCTTCTGTTATTTGCCTCCTTCTGCCAATGATCACATCGGTACAACATCAAATATGGAGAGGGAAGGGATAAATAGGAAAACGCCTCAAAGCAGATAGACGTCTGCACTAAAGAGAGACAGTTTTCTTTCACAACACAGCTGGGTTATCAAGAATTGCTACCTAGACTTCTTCTGACAGAAATGACTTATTTGATTCTTTACATGGCCTCATATCTCTGTGTCACTCAATCTAGCCTCCACTTCCGCTCTCCATAGACTTAATTTTAAACTGATCTGCTTGTGTCCGGGTCAAAATTACTCAGATAAGAAGTAAAGATAGAGGTAATAGTTAAAGACACAGGTAAATATGTGAGAAGTAGATCTACATATTTAGCAGAGTTAACCTGAACTTCTGCAATTGGTTAAACTGCTGCAGTGTGACATCTTATCAAAGAAGACATCAAAAAGCAATGAAAAGTAATTGGAAAAACTTTTTCCAATGACTTTCATTGGCTTTACTTCTCACAGCTGACAGTTTGCCACATTTGTTTCCAGTTTAGATAATCCTCTGTAAAATAACTTGACCCCAATGAGGGATTGTAGCAACCTATCAGCTGTGAGAAGTTCAAGATCTATATTGTTTTCATATACTAGATGTAAAAAAAAGTACTCATTTACTAGAACCAGCTGTGAATAAATACTGTATGTACATTATTTATTTTATTTTCTGTTTCTTATATAACACCAATATAATCTGTAGTGCCGAGCCACTAGTACCGTGATGGCGAGCCTATGACACGCGTGCAAGAGAGGGTACTCAGAGCCCTCTCAGTGGGCACATGCGCCGTCGCCATGATCGCTCTCTAATGGGGATTCTGGTACAGGATTCCCCGTTAGAGAGCGATCGCTTTTTCAGCTGTATGTGCAAATGCACATACAGCTGAAATCTGTCAGTGTAGGCCGCGATCTGCAGGATCACTGCTTACACGGTAGATGCTAAATCAGTAAAGGCTAAATGCTGTACCCTGGAAGGACCTTCTGACATCATAAGGTCACATGACAGGGTAGGCGTGTCTTTACTTGTAAGAAGGTCCTTCTACATGAAGAAAAGTTGTATCCTGAGCAGTGGAGGAACATGGAGAGATGTGGGGTGCAGGGTGCACTGTGGGGGAAGAGATGTGGGGTGTAGTGTGTGTGTGTGGGAGATGCGGGGTGCAGGGTGTAGTGTGTGTGGGGGGGAGAGATGTGGGGTCCAGAGTGTAGTGTGTGGGGGGAGAGATGTGGGGTGTAGTGTGTGGGAGGGAGGGGAGAGATGTGGGGTGCAGGGTATAGTGTGTGCGGGGGAGAGATGTGGGGTGCAGGGTATAGTGTGTGTGGGGGGGAGAGATGTGGGGTCCAGAGTGTAGTGTGTGGGGGGAGAGATGTGGGGTGTAGTGTGTGGGAGGGAGGGGAGAGATGTGGGGTGCAGGGTATAGTGTGTGCGGGGGAAAGATGTGGGGTGCAGGGTATAGTGTGTGTGGGGGGGAGAGATGTGGGGTCCAGAGTGTAGTGTGTGGGGGGAGAGATGTGGGGTGTAGTGTGTGGGAGGGAGGGGAGAGATGTGGGGTGCAGGGTATAGTGTGTGCGGGGGAGAGATGCGGGGTGCAGGGTATAGTGTGTGTGGGGGGAGAGATGTGGGGTCCAGAGTGTAGTGTGTGGGGGGAGAGATGTGGGGTGTAGTGTGTGGGAGGGAGGGGAGAGATGTGGGGTGCAGGGTATAGTGTGTGCGGGGGAGAGATGTGGGGTGCAGGTTGTAGTGTGTGGGGGGAGAGATGTGGGGTGTAGTGTGTGGGAGGGGAGAGATGTGGGGTGCAGGGTGTAGTGTGTGTGGGAGAGAGATGTGGGGTTCAGGGTGTAGTGTGGGGGGAGAGATGTGGAGTGCAGGGTGTAGTGTGTGTGGGGAGAGATGTGGGGTGCAGGGTGTAGTGTGTGGGGGGAGAGATGTGGGGTGCAGGGTGTAGTGTGTGGGAGGGGAGAGATGTGGGGTGTAGTGTGGGAGAGGAGAGATGTGGGGTGTAGTGTGTGGGGGAGAGATGTGGGGTGCAGGGTGTAGTGTGTGTGGGAGAGAGATGTGGGGTTCAGGGTGTAGTGTGGGGGAGAGATGTGGGGTGCAGGGTGTAGTGTGTGTGGGGAGAGATGTGGGGTGCAGGGTGTAGTGTGTGGGGGGAGAGATGTGGGGTGCAGGGTGTAGTGTGTGGGAGGGGAGAGATGTGGGGTGCAGGGTGTAGTGTGTGGGGGAGAGATGTGGGGTGCAGAGTGTAGTGTGTGGGGGGAGAGATGTGGGGTGCAGGGTGTAGTGGGTGGGGGGAGAGATGCGGGGTGCAGGCTGTAGTGTGTGGGGGGAGAGATGTGGGGTGCAGGGTGTAGTGGGTGGGGGGAGAGATGCGGGGTGCAGGCTGTAGTGTGTGGGGGGAGAGATGCGGGGTGCAGACTGTAGTGTGTGGGCGGAGAGATGCGGGGTGCAGGTTGTAGTGTGTGGGGGAAGAGATGCGGGGTGTAAGCTGCGTGCGAGCAAGAGGGGGTAATGGGGGGTGCAGGCTGCGTGCAAGCAAGAGGGTGGAATGGGGGGTGCAGGCTGTGTGCGAGCAAGAGGGGGAATGGGGGGTGCAGGGGAGGCAGGTTAATTTAAGGTGAAATTGCCGTGTTGCCACTTTGCGATAATTTAGGGGGCTTTGGGTTGCAGTTTGGGCACTCGGTCTCTAAAAGGTTCGTCATCACTGCCCTAGTAGGACTCACAATTTAATTTTCCAATCTAAAGGTGGTGCACACGATGGGAGTTGCCACCAAAGTCGTCACATAGCCCTAGCCTTAGCCAATGAGGCAGTTTAATTATAGTTATACACAGTATAAACAATGCAACACACACAAAATATTAAATCAATATAATGTAGGACCTACAGTCATTTGCAAAAGCTTTTTTTACTGCAAAATTTCGTTAGCTTTTGTGACATTTGTAGTTACATTTTTTATGTTTAGAATTATTCTGTGTGCTTTTCTAAACTTTCCAATACTATATTATAATACATTGAGGGTGTAACTGTGAAGATCTATTCTGAATTACTCATGTAAATGTGTACTGTATGTTGGTAGAAAAATAATATCTACAGTAATACAGTGTTTCAAAATTGGTCTCCTGTAATCTATACTTTAGCCAGCAGATGTCTCTTTTGTCTGTGCCTGAAATCTGAATCATTGTGAATGCACAGCAAATAGCTTTAGAGAAATGCAAGCGGTTTTGGAAATAACCCAGAAACATTTTAGATGTCCTCCATCTATGTTGCCTCTTTTTCATAGACATTTTTCAACTAGTCACATTTCATTGATTTCATGTCATGCCAAAATTCTTATCAAATTTTTTTCAGGAAAGCTCAAGTACTTAAGTACAAGAAAATCTATACAACATTTTCTTAAAAAATGATGTCTGATTGCATGTCAAGGATATCTGCTTTTTAAGACTTTTTTTTTTATAAGGTTAAATTAAGTCTTTTATCTAACTCAAGATAGTTTAGGACAGAATGACACAGATATACAAACAGTTATTATATTACTGAGTATGTCTTTTCCATGGGTTCTTTCTTACTTATGAAAACAGGCAAATATATATATATATATATATATATATATATATATATATATATATATGATTTCCTTTTTCAAAATTTTTATTTAGGGAATATGTGTATCATGGAGTTATCATGAAAACTACTTACAAATAAAACTTAACTTTTATTAATGCAGATAAAAAGATGTTTTATGTTAAAAACATGAAAGTGCTGCAGCAATCCAGTTGGCACTGGCAAGACTGAGGTATGAAATGTAAGGAATTTTCTGGTATCACCCTGTAACCCCTATACAGGAATACACAAGTTGCGGTCCCTGTAATAGTCTCAGATTGGTGGTGGTAGTGGTAGTATAATAACAAGCATAGTCGGAGGCTATCCTGGAGTTGATATCATTGATTGATATCAGCAAGGTAGCAATAGATAGCAATAGATGTAGAGAGGAGTCAGAGTCAGAAACTAAGCTGAGGTCAATAACTATACAAGTACTGCAAGGACCAAACACAAATCCAAGGGAATAAATAGAAGGAGAGTTGAAGACAAGCAGAGGGCAGGCAGCAGAGCTCAATCATATATTGAAACAAACGGGTAGCAAGACCTACAAGGAAATACATTGTCACAAAGCAGCAAGTGAGACAGCTAACTGAATAGTTATAGCAGGCCTAAGGAGCTCAACCAGCACAGCCGAGTAGCAGTAGTGCTCAGGACAAGAAAAACTACACACTGTACTGATTCTGCAAAGCATGGAGAACAAAAACAAAACAAAAGTACAGTACACAAGAACCTGGGGATGTATGTATCAGTTGAATTGAAAATAATTGCTATGGAAAGAGTTAATTGTTTGGTCCTATTGGTCTCCCTTGTTACTAGTTACTAGAACAACCACTGTTGCCATTTTTTTTTATCACTAGTGAAGTTGTATTGAGTAGTGATATGCTAGGCTACCTGCTGTCCATCTAGAGTTGGCACACATTTTATTTGAATTTATGTTCATGTGAAGATACTGTAAATTGTACAGTATGTGATATAGCTAGTTAGAAAGTTTAAAGGGAACCTGATGGTGGGCGGTGAGGAGACTGTGAAAGAGATATCAACCACACCCAGAAGGTAATATTAGCAAGGAGACAGTGTGACTATACTAAAGCTTCCCCCACCCCCTATGACTACTTAGATTAATTTACACATGACTTTATCTGCTTTCAAAAATTGTCATTTTTCCCCATCCTGTAACCAGCTTTTCCTGAATTTACAGTGTACTAAGCAATGTATTAAACTTTCTTCTATTCACTAAAACCACCAAATAATAAGTGCCTATGGCAGTGGTGAACCTAGCCTCTTTGCTGCCTTAGGCGGACTATAGAAAGACGCCCTCCCCCCCCAAAAAAAAAAAAAAGAGTTTCCATGCTACTAGTTTAACACAATGGTATCGTTGCACAATATACACAATACACAAAGTTATAAAACAGTTTTTAAGAATTCTTCTTCCTGTATTACTTCAGTATCAGATCAACAAAACGGCATTAACAATGAAAGTAACTTCACACATCTTCTGCTTGGTGGATGGACGAGCCCACGTGGCCCCCATTCTCTATAATAGGAGCCCCGCAGATAGCTGAGTACTGGACTTCGACTATCTTTGGCACTCCCATTAAAGTGAATGAGAGCCACGCGGGTTCGTCCATCCACCAAGTGACACACCTATATATATGGCTGCAGCCAGGCTGGATTCCCACCTAGTGGGGGGAAAAAACCCAATTCTCAGGCTCAGTGGGTTCTCAGCAGACAGATCCCCATCACTCAGGTATTTATTCTCTATCATTTAGGTGTATACAGGACAGTAACATTCTGTGACTTACAGGTGACGTCTCTGACTAATCCTTCACATTTCCCTTCTCTTCCCTTTGGACCGCCATGACCACTTCTTCCAGCTGTGACTTGTCTCTGTAAAGTTTGCAACACAGACATCTTTGGCTCCTCACTTTTCCAGGCATCCAACCCACATTGTCCTCACCTACACAAAGCCCCCATCCTGCTGCTACCCCCAATTATAAAATATATGATATAACCCCCCATAATGAATAATACCCCCAAGTGCATCTTTATATTAATAATGTCCGTGTGTATCCTGTATAAATAGTGCCCCTTATTAATAATACCCCAGGTGTTAACTAATTAAAAGGTTTTCCAGGTCATTAATAAACTAATCAGTGGGGCTCAAAAACCCAGGACCCCCACTGATCAGCTGTTTGAATGGTACCTGTCTAAGCGCCGTGACCGCTTCTCTGTTTACATAGTGTATTTCATCTCATAGCGGCCATGTCATGTAACTACAGCCTCGTCCTGTACATGTCTACAGTATGTGACAAGGCTACAATTACATCACACGGTCACTATAAACAGACAGCGTATAATATAAACAGGTGCCATAGCCCATGTTTATAGCGCCCCATTTACACACACTATAAAGTTCCACAGCAGCCCCTGCACACAGTATTACACAGTGTTATGGCCCGCAGCGGCCCCTGCATACTGTATTATGCCTCTCAGCGGCCCCTGCACACGGTATTATGCTCCATAGTGGCCCCTGCTCACGGTATTATGCCCCGCATTGGCCACTGCACACGGTATTATGTTCCGCAGCAACTCCTGCACACAGTTTTATGCCCCATATTGGCCCCTGCACTGGTATTATGCTCCATAGTGGCCCCTGCACTTGTATTATGCTCTGTAGTGGCCCCAGCACACGGTATTATGCTCCATAGTGGTCCCTGCACTGGTATTATGCTCCAGAGTGGCCCCTGCACAGGGTATTATGCTCCATAGTGGCCCCTGCACTGGTATTATCCTCTATAGTGGCCCTTGCACTGGTATTATGCTCCATAGTGGCCCCTGCACTTGTATTATGCTCTATAGTGGCCCCTGCACTTGTATTATGCTCCAGAGTGGCCCCTGCACAGGGTATTATGCTCTACAGTGGTCCCTGCACAGGGTATTATGCCCCATAGTGGCCGACCTATGAACTATTATTATACTCTGGGGTCTTTTCAGACCCCAGAAAATAATGATTGGAGACCCAGGGGAGAATACAAACATAAAAATCAGAGTTACTTACCTATCCTGGACACCGGTGCACTCCTTGCAGCTGTCGGCCCTGTTTAATTGCGCACACACGTCACGTGATCAGGCCGGCGACGCGACCTGATGACGTCACCACAGGCCTCAAGCCTGCTCGGAGTTACATCGGATCGCAGGAGGTGAGTAACACTGTTTTTTATGTTCCCTCACCAACCCTAGGCCTCCGATTATTATACTCCGGGGTCTGAATAGACCCCGGAGTATAATAATAGTAGTATTTGCGGCCCGCGGCCTAACTTACCGATCCCCCGCGGCCGCTCACAGCGGCATCCGCTTCCCTTTCTGCGGCCCATAGCATAAGGGGAAGCGGGGGCGGCCACGAGCAGACGCGGGGTAGGTACTGTAAATAAATAGGCCCTGACCTGCTGGGGATACTCCAACAGGTTACGGCCTATTTATATAGATAAAAAAAAGCTATACTCACCTGCGATGCCTTGATGCAGCCGCCGCCTCCCCTTCTTGTCCGCGACGTCTGTGTCTCAGCGTAGGCGGCGTGATGACGTCATTGTATCGCCGCCTGCGCTGAGATGCGACGTCTTGTAAACCAGCCCAGGACAGGCCCCGCTCAGCTCTGTTTTTTTTTTTTTTTTTTTTAAAGCGGCCTGTCCTGGGCTGGTTTACATGAAATAGTAAAATGCCGCCCCCCGGACAGTGCCACCCGAGGCGGCCGCCTCACTTCGCCTCATTAGCGGTGCGCCCCTGGCCTATGGAGCTAAAATGCTAAAGTCATGCTATTAAAACGCTTTGCCCATCCCACATAACGTTCCATACTCAAGTGTGGGTACAAATATAGCAAATTTTAAGTTATGTCTTATCAGAAAATACAACAAAATCCATTGAAAAACAATTGAAAGAGAAGTTAAAGTTTTTTGCTACATGATAAAAAGTGGATTAAGCTTTACTTTGCTACAACTGTATTAAAGTGGTTGTTCAGGCTAAACTTTTAAAGTTTCATTCTGCTGGGGGCAGTGAAAAAAATAAAAAAAATACATACTCACCTGTCCCAGTTGCTCCGTTGTTGTCCCGCACCTCCCTGTTCATTTTCTCTCCTGGAGTTGTACTGAAGCCACAGATTGGCCACGTGACCGCTGAGGCCAAGCAGTAGCCTCAGCAGGCCTCAGGAAGATGACTCATGATGTCACAGATAGTGACATTCAGGCCCTTCGCTGATTGGCCTCAGAGGTCACGTGACCACTGAGGCCAATCAGCAGCTTCAGCACAATGCCGGAAGACGCCGTGGGAGCAAATGAACGGGGAGGTGCTGGAGGACCCCTGAGCAACGGGGACAGGTGAGTATACATTTTTTTTTTTCACTGCCTCCAGCGGATTTAAACTTTAAAAGGGTTGTCCATTTTTGCCTGGACAACTCCTTTAACAGCCATACTCTATAGAGCACAGCATTAATTCTGATCATATTGTCTAAAAAGGCCTTAAACCCAATTCTATACAATGCCCACATTTAATTTTGAAATATTCTTAGTACTTGTGTCTTCTTGACTTTAGTTTGTTTACAGCTAGATTTGGATGTTTTTCTGCTAACTAGGTGATATTTCATCCAAACATTTCCTCAGAGAATAATTATCATTGGCTAAGGTCAGTATTTATCACATAATTATTTCTTGAAACTATGTGAGTGTGTAAAGGGTGTCACCAAACAATCTACACCACTGTTCAATCCTATATAAAATTAGGAGGATATGAGACTTGAACTATAAATTGCTCAGGGACTTTATAATGAGTGAATCATTTAATCAATTGATAGTGAACAAAGTGAAGATTTGTAATTACATTTTACTGGATGCTGAAAGCTTCTTAGTGACAGTCAACTAGAATAATTGGATTTTTTTTTTACTTGTTCATTTATTTATAATCTTTATGTTGCATTTGATATTGTATTTTTAGTTAACATTAAAAAAAACATCTTGAAATACTACAACGTATATTTGTAAAGATTTCTATTTAACATAAGCTGAGATTTGTACAACATTATATTATTTAATCCAATTGTAATATTATTTAATCCATCTTTACAGTTACAATGGAGGTTTTTTGTCTTTATTATTTGATGTCTCTGAAAGTTCAACATATATTTGGATATGAAATCAGATGTTTTGAGGTGCCTTAACCTGTACAGTAGTTTCTTTTTTGAGGGGACAAATGTCTGACTATAAAGACAAATTTAAGCAATTTAATCGAATTGGTTACTTATGGTAATTAGAAATATATGGACTGAATAAAAGCATGTGATAGTATAGCCAATGTTTCAATTTGATCCCATTATAATCTGAGGGACATGGTGTCTCTCTATTTTAAAGATATTAAACTCAGATATAAAGTAGCTTATAAACCCATAAAAAGTAGAATTTAGTGGTAATTTAGTGGAGACCATTTAGCTCCAAATTTGTTTTCCTTCTGCTAAATGGTTTGGGCTTATAACTGTGTCAGTGCTTGGGTCCACCAGGGAATCCTATGTTACTCTGGTGGTCCAGTACAACCTGACCATACAACTCCAACCATTTCATTTTTAGGGTTATGACAAGGTCAGTAAGGGAAAAGGCAATTATAAACATTTTCTGCACAATCAACCTATGATTTTTCTAAACAGCATCTACATTTTCTAGATACCTTAATAATCTTAGAACAGACCAATAGAGGAATCATTATTTGTTCCCATTACAATTTTTGCAAAGAGTTACACAATTTTAGACTTTAACAAGTTCCCTTTGTAAAATACAGTATCCCTCAGTAAATTCTTACTCACACTTTGACCCATAAGGTAATATTATTTGGAGCACTTGGCTTCTTATAAATACATGGAAATTTTTTGAAGACTTCATGGAAATAGATGCAGGAAAAACTTTACAGAGTAATAGAAGTATTTGTTAATGTTTATTAGGCTTACATCATTGAAGAAGTTCATAGCTTCCCTTAATAGGGAAGCTGAAGTGGCTGCCTGTTAGGCAGCTCTGAGACTCTCTCTCTTATTTTTCTTTCTCTGTCAGTTTTTTTTATCTCTCTACTTAATGGACTTTACACTATGAAGAAATGAAGACACAAAGACTTGGAATTGGGCCTTTGTGATACTTTTTTTTGTTTTTATCTGTCTTTTTGTCCTGCTGAAATGGGAACTCTTGTGTCTGCAGGCATTTCTTTTGTCTACACAAGACAGAAACTACTGCAGCTTAGAGTCACAGCAGGACTGCATACCATTTGCCCACCCATCCCCCAAGAACTCTGGAGAAAGAAAAAGCGGGGGAGGGGCTGCAGAGCATGAACTCTTCAGAGGATTAAAAAGAGGCGTTACCGACCAACTGTTCCCTCCATCATTATGGGCAATGTGAGATCTCTTGCAAACAAGATGGATGAACTAACAGCGCTCACCAGGCATCATCAGGAGTTTCGGGTGTGCAGCATGATGCTACTTACAGAGACTTGGCTCACTGAAGTTACTCCTGACTCTCTGGTCTCCTTGGATGGTTTTAAACTCCTTCGGGCAGACAGGACAAGGGAGAGCGGTAAGAGGAAAGGAGGGGGCTGGCAATGTTTGTGAATAATAGATGGTGCAATCCTAGGCACATTGTGATTAAGGAGCAAACTTGCTGTAAGGACATTGAACTATTAGCTGTGAGCATGAGACCTTTCTATCTACCAAGGGAACTATCACATGTCATCGTGATAGCTGCATATGTCCCCCCCTCTGCGAAAGCTGACGCTGCCTGCGAGGTCCTACAAGCCACGATGAGCCAGGTACAGTCTCAGCACCCCCAGGCCCTCCTTCTTAAGTCTGGCGATTTCAACCATGCCTCCCCATCATCCACACTTCCCAGTTTCACACAGTATGTAACCTGCCACACAAGAGACAACAAAACACTGGACTTGTTCTTTGCCAACGTGAGGGAGGCATATAACTCATCAGCCCTACCGCCCCTGGGAAGATCGGATCACAACCTAGTACATCTCCGACCTGTGTACAAGCCACTTGTACGTAGAGAACCAGCTGTCACCCGGATATGGTCCGAGGAGAGTGATGAGGCTCTGAGGGATTGTTTTGACACAACCGCATGGGAAGTTTTGCAGGATTCGTATGGAGAGGATATAGAAGGACTACCTTAATTTTTTTGTGGACAACACAGTACCCACAAAAGTGGTGAGGTGCTTCTCCAACAACAAACCATGGATTAACGCTGATATAAAAACACTACTTAAGGAGAAAAAGATGGCATTCAGGACAAGAGATAAGGAGGGGTTGAGGGAAGTACAAAAGGAGCTGAGGCATCTAATCAGGCAAGGAAATAAGGAAAAAATGGAAAAGCAAATGGAAAGAAAAGACATAAGGGGGGTCTGGGAGGTGCTTAAGTCAATTTCGGGTCATAAACAGTCTGTCTGCCAGTTTGAGGCAGATGTTAACTGGCTTAATGAACTAAACCTATTCTTCAACAGATTTGATCACACACCAGCTCCTCCCACCCCAGCATGTCCTTCAGCTCCCCTCACCACAATGACTTCACCCCATTCACCCCATGTGGCTACTTCCCAACAGACCAGTAAATCCAGAAATCTGTCTTTATCTGACCACAGTCTGACCTTCACACGGGCCCAGGTGAGGAAGGAGATGAAAAAGATCAATGCGAGGAAAGCCGCAGGGCCAGATGACATCAGTGCAAGGCTAATTAAGACTTGTGGGGACCAGCTGTGTGGTATAATTACATATATGTATAATATGAGCCTGAGGCAGGAAATAGTCCCTGAATTATGGAAATCTTCTTGTGTGGTACCAGTTCCAAAGAAACCTCACCCTATGGACCTCAACGACTACAGACCTGTAGCACTGACATCCCACTTGATGAAGATCTTAGAGAGATTGGTTCTCACACATCTTCGCTCTCTAGTGAGCCCCGCTATGGACCCTCTCCAGTTTGCTTATCGACCGGGCATTGGGGTAGATGATGCCATCATCCACCTTCTGCACAGGGCTCTGTCTCACATGGAAAAAACAGGGAACACGATGAGAATAATGTTCTTTGATTTCTCCAGTGCTTTTAACACCATACAGCCCAGGTTACTGAGAGACAAGCTGGGCCTTGCTGGAGTGGACCACCACCTCTCCAACTGGATCCTAGACTACCTCACAAATCGACCTCAATACGTGAGAGCCCAAGACTGTGTGTCAGGTACCGTTATCTGTAATACGGGGGCACCTCAGGGTACGGTTCTCGCCCCTTTCCTCTTCACACTGTACACTGCTGATTTTAGGTGCAACTCATCTAGCTGCTACCTACAGAAGTATTCTGACGACTCTGCAATAGTAGGCCTCATCACAGACGATGATGACAGGGAGTACAGGGAACTGAACCGTTTTTTTGTGGACTGGTGCCACCAGAACCACCTGAAGATTAACGCGGGGAAGACCAAGGAGATGGTGGTGGACTTCCGTAAAGGCAGATGCCCTCCAAAACCAGTGGACATCCTGGGGATGGGCATCGAGATTGTGAACACCTATAAGTACCTGGGTTTGCTCCTTAATAATAAGCTGGACTGGGCAGATCATATGGAGGCCCTGTACACGAAGGGCCATGGTAGGCTCTACCTGCTTAGGAAGCTGAGAGCCTTTGGAATCCGGGGGGCACTTCTTAGGACTTTCTTCAACTCGGTAGTGGCATCAGCCATCTTCTTTGGAGTGGCCTGCTGGGGGAGCAGTATATCAAACAGGGACAGAAATAAACTTGACAAGCTGATTAGAAGGGCCAGCTCTGTCCTGGGGAGCCCACTGGACCCAGTGCAGGTGGTGGGTGACAGAAGGATACTGTCCGTGGTGAGCTCCATGTGGGAGAATAACTCCCATCCCATGCATGAGACTGTGATTGCGCTGGGCAGTACTGTCAGTGACCGACTGCTCCACCCTAGGTGTGAGAAGGAGCGCTATCGGAAGTTTTTCCTCCCCCACCGCGGTTAGGCTGTACAACCAACACCGACCTAAGCGGTGATCATTACATACAGAGAACTGAAATATCTCTCTGCCTGTTAAATCCCCCCCCCCCCCCCCTCTGCTACGTCCTATCTGTCTGTCTGCTATTAATGTAATGCCTCTCACCTTGGAACATTCCTGTACATGTTGTATTTGTATCTGCTTATCTTATCTTATCTTTGCTGCTGTAACACACTGAATTTCCCCATTGTGGGACTATTAAAGGACTATTATTATTATTATTATTATTATTATTATTATTATTATTATTATTAATATAGTATGGATCTTAATCAACCTGGAACTTCATTGGCCTTGGATGTTCATCTCTGTGGGATGATCATCTGCACACAACATGTCTCAAAACGAGAGACAGACAGACAGACCCAGACATATGTGTCTGTCATTTATATTCATTGGATGGAGTGTACCCCAACATCCAAAAATTCTTTCTTGCTGTATATGGATAACATCAAAATAATTCATACCATTGACGCACCCATGTATTCTAAGATAGAAGTGATTTGTCAGCAGAATAGAATTGACACTTACATGCCATGAATATTGTAATCCAGTAACGTTTAACACCCTTAAAAAGAAAAAAACTGCTGTATAAGGATAAGAGGGATAAAACACTATCTGAGAATGAAAGTGAAAGTTTTCCATTCTTTCGAGTCCACTTGGGCTCCCCCAGGTTTCCGCCTGAAAATTGCGGAGAGAAAAGTCCTACTTGCAGGAATTTTCTCTTCGTATGTTTGAAGCGGATTCAGGGACAGAAACCCCGAACGGAATCCAGGCACAGGTGTGAACCTAGCCTTAGATATTATAAGAAAGTCTTTAACATAAGTCTTCAGTTGAGAACATTTCTAAACTATATACACTATCTCAGCCCATCTGTTACCTTCATAAAAAAAGTTTTAAAATATAGCAAAAATTGACCTCTTATATTTATTTTTCAAAACTGTTTGCTATTAACCACATGTAAGCATTTTGAGAATGGTCCTATGTCCTCTTTAGCTAGCCATGTACATACCATAAGAGAAACGTCAGCCATAACTACTGATTTTTGGCAGAACTAGATGACCATCGAATGTGTATGGGAGCACCAATGCCAGTTGTTAGGGAAGATAATGATCAGGCAGTTGGATTTCAACGGCCCAATCCTATTCTTTGGGACATAAGCTGCTGCCAGAAATGTCTTGGAAAACATATACACACTCAGACAAGCCAAGTTTGCATGTGTTGGAAGTCAGGAAAGTTAGCTTTTGGCTTAACGAACTTGTTTGCTGGACAGCTATTTTATGTGTTTAGCCAGCCGTAGATCACTGTTTCCAGAGTCAGTAGAAGAGGTTTACCATGATCCAACTCAATTGCTTTGCGATTATTTAACTCATACAACATGCTAAACATATACATTAATTGACTTTGATCTTAAATATTTTGTTTTATTTTATTTAAATTTTGCAAAGTCCAAAGCACATAAATGGCTATTCAGCAGAGGAACACTTTTTGGTAAACAAAGTGCCTTGAGGGCATTTGTCCTTATCACGGAATCTCTATAAAATTTGGCATCTTAAAACACAAATGTCAGTTTTTGATCAAGGAATCTGTAGAGTGGAACAGTATTATTAATGTAGGTCAGATCTGAGAGGCACTGCCAGAGCTAGAGAAAGAACTTAAAATATATAAACAATCCCATTTTAACCTTATTGAGTTTACAGTATATACTGAAAAAGATATTGTATAAGTTGCAACAGTAGATGGCATGTAAATAAGAATATATATATATATATATATATATATATATACAGTCATATGAAAAAGTTTGGGCACCCCTATTAATCTTAATCATTTTTAGTTCTAAATATTTGGGTGTTTGCAACAGCCATTTCAATTTGATATATCTAATAACTGATGGACACAGTAATATTTCAGGATTGAAATGAGGTTTATTGTACTAACAGAAAATGTGCAATATGCATTAAACCAAAATTTGACCGGTGCAAAAATTTGGGTACCCTTATCATTTTATTGATTTGAATACTCCTAACTACTTTTTACTGACTTACTGAAGCACAAAATTGTTTTTGTAACCTCACTGAGCTTTGAACTTCATAGCCAGGTGTATCCAATCATGAGAAAAGGTATTTAAGGTGGCCAATTGCAAGTTGTTCTCCTATTTGAATCTCCTCTGAAGAGTGGCATCATGGGCTCCTCAAAACAACTCTCAAATGATCTGAAAACAAAGATTGTTCAACATAGTTGTTCAGGGGAAGGATACAAAAAGTTGTCTCAGAGATTTAACCTGTCAGTTTCCCCTGTGAGGAACATAGTAAGGAAATGGAAGACCACAGGGACAGTTCTTGTTAAGCCCAGAAGTGGCAGGCCAAGAAAAATATCAGAAAGGCAGAGAAGAAGAATGGTGAGAACAGTCAAGGACAATCCACAGACCACCTCCAAAGAGCTGCAGCATCATCTTGCTGCAGATGGTGTCACTGTGCATCGGTCAACAATACAGCACACTTTGCACAAGGAGAAGCTGTATGGGAGAGTGATGCGAAAGAAGCCGTTTCTGAAAGCACGCCACAAACAGAGTCGCCTGAGGTATGCAAAAGCACATTTGGACAAGCCAGCTTTATTTTGGAAGAAGGGCCTGTGGACTGATGAAACAAAGATTGAGTTGCTTGGTCATACAAAAAGGCGTTATGCATGGCGTCAAAAAAACACAGCATTCCAAGAAAAACACTTGCTACCCACTGTAAAATTTGGTTCCATCATGCTTTGGGGCTGTGTGGCCAATGCCGGCACCGGGAATCTTATTAAAGTTGAGGGTCGCATGGATTCAATTCAGTATCAGCAGATTCTTGAGAATAATGTACAAGAATCAGTGACGAATTTGAAGTTACGCCGGGGATGGATATTTCAGCAAGACAATGATCCAAAACACAGCTCCAAATCTACTCAGGCATTCATGCAGAGGAACAATTACAATGTTCTGGAATGGCCATCCCAGTCCCCAGACCTGAATATCATTGAACATCTGTGGGATAATTTGAAGCGGGCTGTCCATGCTCGGCAACCATCAAACTTAACTGAATTGGAATTGTTTTGTAAAGAGGAATGGTCAAAAATACCTTCATCCAGGATGCAGGAACTGATTAAAAGCTACAGAAAGCGACTAGAGGCTGTTATTTTTGCAAAAGGAGGATCTACTAAATATTAATGTCACTTTTCTGTTGAGGTGCCCATACTTTTGCACCGGTCAAATTTTGGTTTAATGCATATTGCACATTTTCTGTTAGTACAATAAACCTCATTTCAATCCTGAAATATTACTGTGTCCATCAGTTATTAGATATATCAAATTGAAATGGCTGTTGCAAACACCCAAATATTTAGAACTAAAAATGATTAAGATTAATAGGGGTGCCCAAACTTTTTCATATGACTGTATATGCAATTCCTGTAACAACTACATTGAAATGTCCATTTCAACACATTGTACTTTCATTTATGTTTATGCTAGTAATTTTAAAAAGTCATAATAGTGAAAGCATGTATTCAGTGTGGTGCCCCCTAACCAATCGACAGCCTTCATTCTCTTTGCTGTGCCCTCCAATAAATGTAACATAACCTTTACAATGTTTATTTAGACTATTGTATACCAAAAGTAATCGGAAACCTTTGTCCTACCAATTTCTGGATCACTTCGCTTCTTGGCTTCCCCTCTTTTTATCCAGTGAAATTCCTACCCTCATCATGGGTGACTTTAACATCCCCACTGACACCCCTATCTCCCCAGCTGCCTCACAGTTTCTCTCAATAACCACGTCTTTTGGTCTTTCACAACTTTCCTCCTCTGCCACACATGTAGATGGCAACACCATTGATCTTGTCTTCCATCGACTCCTCACAGTTTCTAAATTTACTAACTCTTTTCTGCCACTCACTTACCATAACCTTCTGTCTCTCACCATCAGTGCTTTCTCTCCTTCACAGGACACACCTACTCATCATACATATAGGAATTTACGTGCTATTAACACCCAGCACCTCTCAGATACTCTACAGTACTCTTTGTCCCCCATCTCTTCACTATCCTGCCCCAATCTAGCCACCAGTCACTATAATAAAACCCTTAAGAGTGCATTGGATGAGGCAGCTCCCCCCTCCACTCGAAAGGTTAGATGCAGGAGGCAGCAACCCTGGCACACACCACAGACATGTTTTTTTCAGTGGTGCTCTAGGTGTGCTGAACGTCTGTGGAGAAAATCACGTACACCTGCAGACTTCCTCCACTTTAAATTTATGCTTAAAACCTATAATTCTGCCCTTCACCTAGCCAAACAAGACTATTTCATCGCTCTCATCTCTTCTCTCTCCTGTAACCCTAAAAAGGCTATTTGAAACTATTTCACTCCTTACTCACTCCCAAGGTGCAGATGCCATTCACAGACCTTAGCGCAGATGACCTGGCCACTTATTTCCATGATAAAATTGATAAGATCCGTCAGGAAATAACTGCCCAATCCCCAGGTGGCACTGACCCCTCACCAGCCGCACTTCAGACTGTTCATTCTCATCTTTTGAACCTGTTACAGAAGAGGAAGTATCTTAGCTACTTTCTTCTTCTCGCCCTACAACCTGTAGTAGTGACCCTTTCCCCTCACACCTTCTCCAGTCTCTGTCGCCTGCCATCACGACTTACCTTACTAAAATTTTCAACCTCTCTCTCTCTTCTGGAATTTTCCCATCCTCTTTCAAACATGCTGTCATAACCCCACTACTGAAGAAATCCTCCCTTGACCCATCCTGTGCTGCTATCGACCTGTCTCTAACCTTCCTTTTATCTCCAAAATCTTGGAACGTTTAGTCTATTCTAGTTTAATCTGCTATCTTTCTGCTAACTTTCTTCTTGACCCCTTACAATCTGGCTTCGGCACTCTGCACTCTACTGAAACGGCCCTCACAAAAGTCTCCAATGATCTCCTGATGGCTAAATCCAAAGGTAATTACTCTCTTCTTATTCTTCTAGATCTCTCAGCAGCATTTGACAATGTTGACCATCAACTCCTCCTCACTATGCTCCGTTCTGTCGGCCTCACAGACACTGCTCTCTCCTGGTTCTCCTCTTATCTCTCTGACCGCACTTTCTGTGTATCATTTGCGGGCTCTGTTTCTTCCCCTCTTCCCCTTGCCGTTGGGGTTCCTCAGGGCTTGGTCCTAGGTCCCCTGCTCTTCTCCCTCTACACAGCCCCCATTGGACAAACCATCACTAGATTTGGCTTCCGGTACCATCTTTATGCTGATGACCCCGAATTATATATGTCATCCCGTGACATCACCCCTGCACTAATACAGAACACCAGTGACTGCCTCTCTGCTGTCTCAAATATCATGTCTTCGCTTTATCTGAAACTGAATCTCTCAAAGACTGAACTACTGCTGTTTCCACCATCTAACAGATCTGACCCTGATATCTCCATTGCAGTCTCTGGCCTTACCATAACTCCTAGGCAGTATGCCCGCTGCCTCGGGGTTTTGTTTGACTCAGACCTTTCCTTAACCCCCCATATCCAATCACTCGCACGCTCTTGTCATCTCCACCTCAAAAACATCTCCAGAATCCGCCCTTTCCTTACCACAAATACACTAAAGACACTTATTGTTGCCCTGATTCACTTTCGCCTTGACTACTGTAACTCCTTACTAATCGGTCTTCCCCTTACTAAACTCTCCCCTCTACAATCTATTCTGAATGCAGCAGCCAGGCTCATCTATCAGTGTAGACGCTATAGCGATGCCTCCGGTCTGTGCCGTTCACTACATTGGCTGCCTATTCAATACAGAATACAATATAAACTTATCACCCTCATTCACAAGGCTCTCCATAATGCTGCACCTCCCTACATTTCCTCCCTCATCTCTGTCTATCGCCCAACCCGTACTCTCCGTTCACTCAATGACCTAAGACTAACATCCTCTATTATCAGAACCTCCCACGCTCGTATACAAGACTTCTCCCGAGTTGCACCACTTCTCTGGAATGCTCTATCCCGGACTATTAGATTAACCCCCAATTTCCACAGCTTCAAGCGTAAACTAAAGCCATATCTTTTCAGACAACTCCTAATGTAAACCCTTCTGTAGTTAGAATCCCTAAAACATGCCCTCCTCTGTTCACGCTCCCGCATTACCTCACAGGATATGATGCCATATCAGACTAACTTTATATGTCCAAGCACCATCTGCACGTTAAAGGACACGACTGATGAAAGCTCATACAGCTTTATATATGTGTAATGACAGCAACCCCTATTACAGAATTGTTTGACCATTGTACAAACAATGCTATGTCTGTTGCCACCCCTGCTACCTCTTATGTCACCCCCTCTATCTCATAGATGGTAAGCTCTTGCGAGCAGGGCCCTCAGTCCCAGTGTGTGAATTGAATATTTCTTTGTAATGTATCTTTTTTGTCAGTACTTGAACCCTACAAATTGTACAGTGCTGCGGAATATGTTGGCGCTATATAAATAAAATGATTATTATTATTATTATTATTATTATTATTATTATTATTATTATTATTATTATTATTTGTCCTGGGTCAGCACATGCAATATATGGCAGTCACCACAAACCAGTCGCTAGAATTTTCCTAGACAAAGGGCAACTTCAAAAAAAGTATACCCTGTGGTTTACACCTTTTGCAGAGGGACTTTATAGGAAATATATGCCATTATATGCCTATATAGTGATATACATTGGAGCTTCTATCAGGGAATCTTTTTTTTTTCACAAATGATCATTTATGTTAATCTTCCAAACAATGGTTGGCCAGAAAGCTGTTTGATACTCACACACAGACACACACACAAGTAGACATTAGTGTGCTGTATTTGTTAAACAGACTCATAGTCTCCATAATACAGTACATGAATAATGCACCTAAAATGCACCCTTAAAATATGCCATACTGTATAAATAACTGATACCAAAATCCTGTGTGCAGGGCTCCTGTTGATCCTGAGAATAAAATGATGACAGCACAGGTTATTTTCTTGTACATCATGCTCCTGGCCACTGGCTGAATAGTAGATGGAGCAATGTGGCTTTTCCTGCACAGCAAGTGGCTGGGACCACCACTGTGCAGGGAAATGTAGTAAAAGGAATGCTGCTTCCCCCAGGATCAGTCAGGGATCCCAGATGCAGGGCCGTTTTAACACATTGGTGGACCCAGTGCAAAGGTTTCATAAGTGGGCCCCACCCATCACCACCAGTTATTATACCCATCTGAAAGCTGCCAAAAACTTGGATTTTATATGATAACATTCAATGGGTGAAAATGTGTTATCTGACTGATGGAACTTTTCCGCCTGTCACAAATGTTTTATACGTTCATCTTTAGTAATAATCATTATTGCTATTATTTTAGTGTGTAACGGATATCACTAAAGAGGCGGTTGGCGTATTTTACTCTATAAAGATCAGGTATGGACAGGACAGGAACAGCGAAAAAATGTAAACTTTATTGATGACTTTGTACATGTGTTGTGTAAGTGTTTGGTGCAACTCTTTTGGCACTGCAACCTAGACAATGGTAACGTCTGGGTCACAGCACCAATAAACTTCCTGGTTATGTTATGCTCAGAGGGGTATTACATAAGAATATCCCTGTGGTTAGGCTCAGAGGGGTATTACATTATACCTTTATGTGACAATCAGAGAGCGAAAGTATATTATGCTCTCTGATTGATAGAAGAGGACATGGACAGAAGTCCCTGCTATTCCCCCCCCACCCTAGGGTTACATACAGGTTATGCACAGACAATGATGATTTCTCATTGTCTCATTGTCTCTGCAGTCTGCAGCTCTGCTCCTTCCCCCTCCTTCCTCCTTCACATAGCTCAAAGATGCTGCTTGAGGCAGGAGGGAGAGGACACTTTAGAGCCCCATATCTCAGGATCTGTTAGTGCTATGCAGATGAGCTTGGATTCACTTTAAAGATGAGATTTTATCTTTAAAATGATACCAATATCATCATGATAGCCTTTACAGATTCTGAACGATTCACTGTTAAGTACGCTGTCAGGAATTGAGATCTGCGATGGGATCTCAATGCCGAACATCGTTTTCACCAGCGAATGGCTCTGGATCTGTAAGGGCTATCATGATGATCTTGGTACCATTTTAAAGAGGAGATTCTCATCTTTAAAATTAATCCAAGGTCATCTTCATAGTCCTGCAGTTGTCCCCACAGTTTAATGTCCCTCTCCTACCACGCACACACACATACACACACACACAAAAAAAAAAAAAAAACTAATACTCACCTCTCCTCCCTCCCTTGCGGTCTCAGTCCAGAGTCTCGAGGGAGCTGCAGGCCCGATGTAAGTGACATTATCACTTTGCAGCTGCAGCTCTTGGGGAAAAGAGAATGAATGGTGAAGCAGGGAGCGGATGGCTCCCTGATTCATCACTGTATGCAACTGGGACATCATATGCAGGACTATCCCAACAGCATACCTCCCAACTATCAAAGGATAGAAAGAGGGACAGAATGTATAGAATAGCGCATCACAGCAAATTTAGCTTAACCCACTTCTACGTTGACTCCACCCATTCTCATCTATTTTTCGATCTGCCCCCACACAGTATAATCTTCCTACAGTCACCTTAACATTATATGCCCTCACATTATAATATTCCCCCCCAACTGCCACAGTATGAAGTCCCCCCTCCTAGTGCCCCAGTTTAAACTGGGGGCAACTGAGAGGGGACATTAAACTGGGGCAGCTGGAGGGGGACATTAAACCATGGGGGTGGCTGGAGGGGACATTAAACTGGGGGCAGCTAGAGGCAGACATGTCCCCACGGTTTAATGTCATCCAGTTGCCCCAGTTTAATGTCACTCTCCATCTACCCCCCTAGTTTAATGTTCCTCTTCATCTCCTCCAGTTTAATGTCCTGCTTCATCTGCCCCCAGTTTAATGCCCCCCCTTCATCTGCCCTCGGTTTAATGTCCCCCCTTCATTTGCCACCAGTTTAATGTCCCCCCTTAATCTGCCCCAAGTTTAATGTGCCCATTTAGTCTGCCCCAAGTTTGATGTCCCCCTTCATCTGCCCCCAGTTTGATGTCCCCCCTTCATCTGCCCACAGCTTCATGTCCCCTCTTCATTTGCCACCAGTTTAACATAATAAAACACTGATACATACCTCTCCTCGCTCCCTTGCCACTCTGTGAAGTCTATTCTCCCATACTGTTCAGGGAACTGCAGGCACAATTTGAGTGACACCATCACATCACGCCTTCAGCTCCAGGGGCCATAGCACACAGGGATGTGCTTCAAACAGAGCAGTGAAGCAGTAACTGCCTGCTTTACCATTGCATTTAACTCATCTGCTTCCGGAGAGGACGCAGATGAGTTGATATCGGGACATACCAGGCAGCGGGACAGGACCTGGAATTCGGGATGGTTGGGAGGTATGCCCAATGGCCCTATTGTTAAAGCAGCCCTGCCCAGATGTCAGACCTCCACCATTCCTATTGATATTCTAGCGAAATACAATCAATTTAAAAGATAGAAACAATTCTTTAATATATTAAATACATATATATATATATATATATATATATATATATATATATATTTCACACAAATATGAGTTTTGCACAAGGTAAATATATATAGACATTGTACACACATACAGAATCAACTTGAATCTGCTAACTTGCTGCACTCACAACAAAAGCCATTGTCAACAGCAACCAGAATCCCCCCCATCAAGCTCCTTAGGAAGTACTCTTAATGCCCTCTCCTACTTCCTATCTACTAATGCCCAGAGAATATACCCTTCCCTGACACTTTGAAGTGATTTTTTTTTTGGTAAAAGTTGTTAGGGATGGATATGTACACACACTATTGTATCTTGGCACTGTAATATCCACCTTATAATATATTCACCCCTTTGATATTGCATTCAATTACCTTCTCATCCTGCTACTGCTTCTAACCATCTTCTTAGTACAGAAAAATACAGTCATTGAAAAAATTTTCCGTTGATGTTTGCTATAAATAATACAATTTGCATCCAGTAAACAAATAGGACATGTGGGTTGGAAATTAAGCATTGTTGTTGTGATCTTATATGTGTATGTTATATTTGTGTGGTACAATTATCAAGGCAATTGTATGATGGCCAAAGTCTTTCTAAGCACAGCTACGATTCTCATTTATGTGTATAGTAGGAGTTACTCTTTAGGTATTGTTCAGTAGCCTTAGCAACTGTATTACCTAATGTGCTTGTCAGCTGGAAGAGCAAAATAAAGTAATAATGACTGTTCAAATATTGATTTTCACTTTTTTATAATTTTCAAATCACTTTTTAGGGACTTTTAGTTCACCCTTTTATCTTATCTACTTTTTCATGCCAACCTGCAATGTAAAGTATGACATGTGATATAACTTTTCAGTAACCAGTAATAGTGTGCTATCAGAGAAATTGTTTTTAAAATAAAAATTGTCATAACCTGGTATAGGACCCAATGCAGATCTTGTATCCTCATGGAATAGGTTCTCTGGGTTTGTATGATTGAGTTGAGCATAGAATAAGATAGGCTAAACTGTAATATGGGATACTTCTTTACTCATTTAGTCCCCAAGGTCAAATGTAAGTCTGGGTAGGGTATGAGGTTTTTAGAATTTCAATGTCACAGTATTTCCAAAAGGAAATAATATCAAAGTCTTTCTATGAAGTTTAAAGGCTCTATCTTCTTTTCAGTTTGGATTTTCAATACTCCAGAGCGCACCTTCACAATTTTGTTATAGTTAAAGATTCAGTACTTGACTTGGTTTGTTAATTTATTCAAAACACTTATACAGGTGTGCAACAAATATCATTCTGGGAAAGCAGACAATATTTCTGCCTGGCATACACTATGAATCATCCAGTGCATGAAATATGATAATGCCCTTGTCTGCTTTCAGCTTCAGTGTTGTAAACATATATGCCAACATGAATCATTGAAAGATTTTCAATTGGCTTTTACATATTAATATTTCAAGATATATATGTGAAACTTTATAAAAGACACAGTTTCATATCCAAAACATAAACTCGTAGTCAATTTACTACAAATCAAACAGTTAAACTATCAGTTGTATAAATTATTATATACTATAGCTATGAAGAAGACTGAATTGGGGTAAAACTATTCTTTGCACATCCAAATACCAATGCATCACTGTTTTATTATTTTCAGATCATGTATTCCTCTTTGTAGTTGATTTGTGATGTTCATCAATTACTTTATTAGGAATCCTGCCAAATATGAATGCAAGTTTCAGCATAATGTCCTGTCAATCTTCTGTCTTTCTGCAAATTTTCCTATACAGCTCCTTCCTTTAATTATAAAGTGGATTTAGTCTTCTCGATTTTCAAGTAAAACACTCAAATCACTGTTACTTTGAAGTCAATGGTAAATTGTTAATTTGCATGTTTTGTTTAACTCAAACAATATGTTCTTCTTATAATAATGTGCACTTCAATTCAACTACGTGATTTAAAATGTCAGATATAAATACATGCATTGTACTCAATATTATGACTGTGTGTGTGTTACACCTTTTTTTATTTTATAAAAGTGATGATGTATTCTGTCTACAAGAAAATATTCCTTTTGCAGTATTGCAATAGGATTAACAGAATGGAGAGTACCAGACTGAGGGAGTATGGAATAACAATCAAAGTAGCCAATTGGAACCCATGTTTCATTTTCAAGTACAGCTTAAAAAAAAAGAAAACTTAAAACTAGATTAACATGACATTTTTTTGATTATTGAGTCATTTATCACAATTTATATGTCTTTATAATATCTTACTTCACTTTTTAGAAAAAATATAATTGCCAAAATGGCAAACAAGACCGCACCAAAAAAGGTGTGGGTCTAAATGTTTCAAATCTTGGAGCCAGAAAAAATATGGATATAATATTCAAGTTATTATTATTATTATTATTATTATTGTCAGCAGTATCAAACTTTTACCAATTAGGTTTTTTTTGTGAACAAAACCTATATATTTATACAATGTGAGTGACATAGTAACTGCAGAATGTGTACCACACTGGTTTTGAAAAGATTTCTTTCACACAGTTTCTAAACCGTACTTAATCTTTTCAAGTGGTCCCATATGATCTTGAAAGCTTGTGAACAATATCTATGTACACTACTTTTCCTGTCCTAACAAATGTAATCTCTCTCAATGTCACTGTCTGTCTGCAATTTCATTGCCATTTTCGTGCAGTCATGAAACCTGTCAGTCACCAGTCTCCTTATTTATTTTGTCTCTATTTTATCAAGAGTGTTCCACTGTTTTCTTATTGCAGGTTAATCTTGGCTGTACAAGACGCAAGGCAATATATTCTGGATATGAATATGAAAATTATATTACAAAATAGTAAATAAAATGTGTGATTTACATTTTTTTGTAAATGTTTTATGGAATGACCTTTTACTAGGGCTGGGTGATTTTGCCTAAAAATAAAATATCCATTTTATTCAAGCTTTTGGGCAATTATGAACTTTAATCTTGAATTTTTTTTGTTTTTGCTTAAAGAAACTAAAAAAAAGTTTAGTGAGCTGGGACAGTGAGACGGAGCGAGATATAGCTGATGCAGGTTCCTCATCCTCCAACCAAACTATTAACTACATTGAAGATACTGTTGATCAAAACTTGTGGCAGAAGGAGAAAGCCTGAATGAAATATATCAGATGCTGATGTCGGCTTTCTTACAGCCTTTGTTTTTGCAACGTTCACTGACCAGCCAAAATGACATGTAACCAGTATTCTATGGGCCACTAAGATTCTGGGGATACTAAATTTATATAGTTCTATTTATGTTTTAACCCCTAACAAAATCCTAAACTTTGTGAAATTGCTTTTTATTCAAATTTTTATGAAAGGCAAAAAAAATAGCGGGAGGTCAAGTGGGTAGAAACAGGAGGCTGGAGGCATTTCCAAGGGGTGTTTCCTTGCACTGGCAGATAATCCAATGCTGGGGAACTTGAAAGCAATAGTTTTGAGAAATTAAATACAGTGGGCAGAAGTGGTTAAATTAAACAAACCCGCAGTAGTGGTATCTGGCGGACCAGGAAGCTAGGTACAGTACAGACCAAAAGTTTGGACACACCTTCTCATTCCAAGAGTTTTCTGTATTTTCATGACTATAAAAATTGTAGATTCACACTGAAGGCATCAAAACTATGAATTAACACATGTGGAATTATATACTTAACAAAAAAGTGTGAAACAACTGAAAATATGTCTTATATTCTAGGTTCTTCAAAGTTGCCACCTTTTGCTTTGATTACTGCTTTGCACACTCTTGGCATTCTCTTGATGAGCTTCAAGAGGTAGTCACCTGAAATGGTCTTCCAGCAGTCTTGAAGAAGTTCCCAGAGATGCTTAGCACTTGTTGGCCCTTTTGCCTTCACTCTGCGGTCCAGCTCACCCCAAACCATCTCGATTGGGTTCAGGTCTGGTGACTGTGGAGGCCAGGTCATCTCATATCAAGCCATTTTCAACCTGAATATTCCAAATTGTTCATTTTTTACAAAACCAAACAAATGTAGGTTCATCTCCTGTGAACTGAAATGTTTGCCTTATTATACTCTGGGGTTTCTTCAGACCCCAGAGTGTAATAGGTGAAGGCCCAGGGAGGAATAAAAATAAAAGACATTCATGCCCACTTTCCCTTTTGGGCCTCTTTGCCACATCCTGCAGTCTCCTGGTGATGTCATGCTTCAGGGGTTACCGCTGAGGCCTGTAATTGAGCCATAAGCGGTGACATGGGCACGTTGAGTGTCATGACGTCATGACAAAGAAAGAGCGCCAGACACCACAAGGAGGCCCAAAAGAGGTAAGGTGATTATGAATGCTTTTTTAAATAATTTTTTTACACCTCCACCTATTATACTTTGGGGTCTGAAGAGACCCCAGAATATAATAACTTTACTTTCACTTTGACTAACTTTGGCTGTGTTGCTATTTCATGATCAATCTGCCCATGCAAAGTCCTATCCCTTGGCTCCCAATGAAGTATGGCTACGCCATAATATTGTTCAATAGTTGCATGCTATGCATGCCTCAACACTTAAACAAAAAAAGGTCTGTGAGTTCTTCATACCACTCAGGTCTATACTCTTAGACTAAATTGACTGGTAAATATCTTCATACCATGCTTATCTTAACACTTAGACTGCACTGGCCGTTAAGTATCTTTATACTGGGAATGCCTCCACACTTTGTCACAGTAACTCTTTTGATAAAAATCAAATTACTGTGAAATCAATTGACATTTTAACCAATAACTAACTAGATCACAATGAAGTCATCCAGAGGAACCCTATAAATACTCATGGTGTCCATAGCTATCAGGTACTAATTATTTGCATTAATCATAAGTACAGCTTTAAGATCATAAATAAAGCTTTAAGTCATAAATAGCACTTATCCCTATTACAGACTGAATATTCACACAAAATACAAGGTGATTGGAGGGAAAGGCAATTTTATTAAATACATAAAATATCAATGGACCATTTTTACGGTTCCTCTTTGCAGCAACTATGGAAGATTATTACTGGATCTCAATTGTTTGCTCTCCATGATCCTGAACAATCATATGTTATAATAAATATAATAATTCACCATTTCTAAACATAGATGAAGAAGTAAAGCCCCTGTTAATACCATAGGACCTTATAGTCTGATGTTGATGAATCAAATGTGCTACATATCACAAGGCATTATGGGAAAAGGAGCTGGGAAGCTCATGCGCCCTCTGTTGGATGTAACAGATCCTCAATTTGCTTTTGACTCACTGAGTCTTGAGACAGCAAATGGGATTTTAGCCAAGCCAATTTCACTTATCTGCATACAGCGCCGTTTCGGGATTTTTGTCCCTCATCAGTGCAGAGCAAAGTGAACTGGCTGGCTTCAAAAGCCTTCTATCAAGATTGCCATATCTTGGACCCTCCCCATCATGTGTAATGTGTTGATATTGGAGTATCTTTTCCCATATGTTTTATTTATTTTATGCTTACTTGTATAGCGCCATCATATTCCGCAGCGCTTTACAGACATTGTCAGTCACTGTCCCATATAGGGCTCACAATCTACATTTCCCTACCAGTATGTCTTTGGAGTGTGGGAGGAAACCCACGCAAACACAGGGAGAACATACAAACTCCTTGTAGATGTTGTCCTTGGCTGGATTCAAACCCAGGACTCCAGTGCTGCAAGGATGCAGTGCTGGCCATATTTTCATATTTATGGAATTTACATGCCCAGAAATCATTCTTCATAATTGTTGAATCGTCTTTCCCAGATATAGTTTGGGGGAACTACATTGAACCACATAAATTTCTCCATTGCTCTTAGAGTTTAAAAACTGTTTAGTTGGGATCATCTCATTATTATAGGATTTGAGAAAGAGCAAGAAACACAAGGATAAGAGTCTACTAAATTAGATCTTAGCCACGTTCTCTGATGGACCGTATCTCAGAGAAGTGGCTATAAAATCAGAATATCCCTCAAAATTGGTAACAAAGTCATCGCAAAGAAAACATTCACATTCTCACAAAATCAATACATTGTCTATACACAAAATATGGCTTGTGTGGAGTGATAAATGTTCTGTGATAACAATATAACAATTCTTCCACCTTCATAAAAAAAGATTTGCAAAGGTTGATGCATATACTGTTCCCATAGCAGTACCTTTAATTTGATTGTAAACAGTACCATGAGCAAAAAATAATTGTGTCAAAACAAAGTTCAAAATAATAAGTATAAACTCATTGTGTGCTCCAAATTGCTTACCCTTGGTGCTTAAAAAGAACTGCGTTGTCTGTTCCCCCAAATCATGTTTAATGTTACTATATAAGAACTCCTCATCCAGAGGATGCCTAAAATGTATATAATGACACCTTAGTCTTATAGATCCTACTGATCACATCTTTTATATCCTTAAAGTATGAGAGCACGACCACTACAGAAGGTTGAAGAATCCAATATACATAACAAGTATCAATGTCCTGTGCTAAATTATCACAGCCAGAGACTATTGGTCTTTCGGGGACTGAAACTAGCCATAGTTGGATTGGGATTATATGGGAATTTAAATTCATCCTTGGTAATCAGCAGTTTGCTCGACTGCCAAAATGTTACACAGTTTGTTCAAGTATTTCTCAGTTAGGTCACTGGATAATACCATCCAATAGGGCAGGTAAGAGAGGGCACATATGTATCTTGCCAGGCATTATTATTGAACATTATAAATCATTAGTGGAAGATTCAAAATAACAATGTAAAAGATGTAAAAATTCACAAACAATACAGAAAGCTATTTTCTTGTCTGGATATGTCCTAATATGTGTATCACAAGTTTTGCATTTTCTAAGAACATAATTTTTTGATAAATTATAACACAATTTGCTAACTATCCTATTTGTGTCAATGTGTCTTCAGTGTCCACCCAGTGGGAAGGTGTTAATTTCAGCTTTACTAGACTTATAGGGCAGCACGGTGGCTGAGTGGTTAGCACTGTAGCCTTGCAGCGCTGGAGTCCTGGGTTCGAATCCTGCCAAGGACATCTGCAAGGAGTTTGTATGTTCTCCCCGTGTTTGCATGGGTTTCCTCCCACACTCCAAAGACATACTGATAGGGAATGTAGATTTTGAGCCCTATATGGGACAGTGGCTGTCAATGTCTGTAAAGCGCTGCGGAATATGATGGCGCTATATAAGTAACCATAATAAATAAATAAATACCTTTGTTAACATGTTGTGCTGAAATGGTTTCATGACAAACTGAAGTCCAAATAGAGGAATTATTTATAAACAGACAAGTGAGAGTCTATACACGTTAAATTTTTCAAAGCTGAAGGTTTTTGTTTTAGATATGTCAAGTATATACAGTAGATTTTGAGGGGGTTTTTACAGTTTCATATGCTTCTTCATTGATGGGATAATTTTTAAAAATTTATTTGCTTAAAACAAAAACAGATTAAATATGAAAGAATAATAGCTGAATACATGCCTTCATCAAGGTTTAAAAATAGGAATAAAGAATTTAGAAACAACAAATGGTAAGCTGAAAATTCTGAACATACAATTGCAATTATTCCATGTAAAATTTTATAGTTTGGGTAAACAAGTTGCACGCTTAAAAATTATTTCATATAGAAGTGTGATTGATACTTCTAACTTCAATCTTACAATAGGCTTGAATCATTAATTTTTGCTGCTGTCATATTAAAAATGTTCAGTGTTTTATACTTTTGTACAATTTGTTCTCAGTTGTACCACTGCAAACTGGCACTCATGTCAGCTAAGATCAAAAACTAGGAGCTAAACCAAGTTTCTATTCTGTTATGCTTGCAACACAAGCTGAAGCAGCCCCTCATTTATTTTATAATAAAAAGTGTTCTTGCCACCATCAACAACTAAAAGTTGATATGGTCAGGCACAAGTGTTCAATTCCATATGTATTTAATACAAGTTAAAGGGGTTTTCTCGTGAAAATAATCATATTTAAATATGTTTAAGTTTTATAGAGTTTTAAAGATTTTCTTTTACCATCTTAATGGTGACAGTCTTTTCTTTTGATTAATTGCCAATGGATACGACCATGAATGCAGAAACTTTTTAGGTTTGGTACTTTTCAGAAACCCAGACATGACGGTGCAGGGACAATGAATGCACATAATCCGGCCACAATAAGAAACGCATAGCTGGGTTTCAGACAAGTGTCAGAGTATAGAAAGTTCCTGCATTCATGGTCGTATCCATTGGCAACCTATCAAGATGAAATACTGTCACCACTAAAATGCATAGAAAAATCTGTAAAACTCTGCATGTTTTTAAATTATTTATATTTATATTTTAATTTTTTTTTTTACTTGTTATTATCTAAAAGTTTCATTAAAAGCCATATGTGAATACATATGCATACAAAAATCATACCAGTATTACAAATGTTGGAGATATTTATTGAGCAACATGGATATAACTAATTAATAATAAGTATATTTTTTCAGTGAAGTTTACAAGGCAGAATTGTAACATCATTATTAGCAGAAGATCAAGAACCCCTTTAGTAAAATAATTTCAGGTCTATCTACAAATATGCTAATGATGAATGAGGAGTTATATAAAATGCGCATGCATCTTAATTGTATTACCAATTAGTACAGTATTCTTATCCATTCATATATTAATAATGATAAATTTGTTTTTGTTGTTGCTTTTATAGTATTTTATGCTAAATTATTTGTTTTAGACAAGATATTTTTGTAATGCATATAACCAATATATTTTTGTTACAGCGTGATGCTCAGTGTGATGAATGAATTGGTAAATTTCCATGTCTAAATGATGTATTTACTAATAAAAAAAAAATCTATTCACTGAAATTAGTACAAAGCAACCCATGTCCGTTATTTTAATTACTTGATGCAATATTATAGAAGGACCTTGTCTTTATGTTATTTTCTGAGTAGTTTTTATACCTTTAGAATAAGCATTGTTTAGTTCATTATAGTCTCCTTTGAGATCTGAGCATACTTACTAAAGGTTACATTTACAGAGAACAATAGAGACTTGAAAGTAAAATATTGACTTACAGTGTGTGTGTTTATTGATCTACAGGTCTCCTGACAAATGCAACAACCATACCCTGAAAAAAGGACTTCAGGCTTGTGAGAGCTATGTACTTTAAACAAATTCACTGCTGAGGATCCTCATCTTGTATGTCATCAACTGTCTGTTCCCCGGTATCTCATAAAAGACGGCCTAATTTCTCTACATTATGAGCTAAACTTTGTCCTCCCATGTAAAGGATCACTGGCAGGAAGAACAGTGTATGTTGATATGAGATATGCTTGGGCATTAGCAATACAGATCATGGTTAACATTTCATCTACGATATGTGTACACCACTGCTAGACTTGATGATACCAACTTCTCTGTAACTGAATATTCTACCATTTTGAAGAGTATTCTTCCCCTTATCAGCCTTAGAAAGAAGACTGTTTTGTCTACAAGAGGACTAAAGTGCAAAAGAGAGTGACTCCTTGTGCCCTGGACTGACCGAATTGCTTTTATTTTCTTATTGTTGGATATAAATACAATAGACCAAAGAGTAAAGCCTATGTTAAAAAGGACACTGACCTAATATCATCAAGCATATTGGGGTTAAATGTAAAGGTTAAACATGAATGCTTCTTTTGATTTATCTAAAGGACATGTTTTCAGCCTTTCAAACTCTGGAGTTTTACTATGTAGTGGACATCAGTATGGACAACTGCAGCAAAATGGATGCAGAAATAGCTCTTCACAAGAACATCTAAAGAACTTAATGGAGCATGGAGAAAACAGTAACAGCCTATGTTTTAAAACACATTTCACAAAACAGAAACTGTCTTAATGATATCTTTATTCCTCTGTACTTAGAATGACATTCCCATACTAAACTCATTTTCAGTTTTAACCAGTAAAATATGCCTCTTCTACAATTCCATTTTGATAGTTGAAATTGGATAAAACGGTATTTGCAAAAGAGCATGTTTGGTCACGAGTGGCCTCATAAAGTACACCATTTAGCACCAGAAAGAAAATGAAAGAAAAAAGTGACACTTGTTTGAAAGAGATCATTAAATGTATTTTGAAAAGCCTAAAGTTATATATTTAACAGTTTTTATATGTTGTATATTTGTAGAAAATCCTATTTAACAATTAACGTGGTAACTCTGCAATGGAAAAAATGTCAGAGTTCTGTTGTGTTTATTACTTCAGTTGTCTCTGAAGACACCAGTGTAGTTTTGCTTTCTTCCATTGGGACATTTTGGATGTAAAGCATGAGCAGAGAGGACTCTGTAGAAAAAGCAAAGAATAATGTTTATATAATATAAATGCATTCAACCATTGCACTGTTGGAAGGCATTTTTTTTGTCTTTGCGTACTGGTACAAGTAGTCAAAAACATCTACATTGCTTTTCAAGTTACTTTCAACCCTTCTTAAGGATGCACATATTCTACAGTTTATTGGGATATGTATCAAGAGTACAAATAGTCCTATTGTGTATGCAGATCTTAATGATATTTATCATTGTAGACCATGGCTATATGTAACTTAATATATATCACCCATATTCTGTACAAGAATTACCTCATCTTTAGAAATCTATTTTTATTCTTCAGTTTCATGAAGCAAGCAGTTAAAATTGAATTGTGTGGAATTTAATCATTCTATATAAACTAAAATTTTTGTTGTAATTTCAGAAAAGCTAGTGTGTTACAAATTAGTGTACTGTCTTCCTGGCAGATTTTTGTTTTTAGTTATTTACCTTACTTATATTACAATTGTCTCAACAAAAGCATTGACAACTACCACATTTAACTCTACTTTTATGTTTGTCTAGTTCTAGTATACTAAACTACATGCAACATTAAATTGCAGGTTAAAATCACAACCTTACTAAGGACAAAAATGATCTTGAAGGAATTAGAAATGGTAGTAACACACCTTATGGAAATGGAATGGCTCTGGATGAATTAAAGGTTTCCAATTATTTTATTGTAGGGCTGCTGTTACAATTGTTTAAGTTATCATGAGATTAAATATATTTTGGCATAATCACTTTTTGTTCCCTTTCGTTTGACTAATATGAGTTATTTTGGGTGTTTGCCCAGTGTTTTTGACAGACACCATTTTCTAGTATTAGGTAAAAGAACCTGCAATAAATGGTGTTCTCAAACTGAATTCACATGATTCTTCTTACCATGTTTCCAACTCATTGCGTTAACTCCTTCACCTCACAGAGTTAGTCATCAGCATTTGTTAAAGTAACATTTTATTTAGAAGCAAGCTTGGCAATTTGAATTCATATCCCTCAAGTGATCATATGATGCTGATACAAAGTAATGGAAATAACTCTTTTTGCTGAGTTTTGATGGAAATTCTGCAAGTATGAAAGCGCTTCTTACAACAGAGAGCCAACTTGTATTAAGTATTTAAAAGATCAAAGTCAAGGCTCTCTGGTTCTCATTCCTTTTGCACTATACATAATGTTAACCATTTAATAAAGTTCAGTTTACTTTGTAACAGAGCTAAAGTGTGTGGCTGCAAAGATTGTAAGTTGTTTCAACATCTTCATCCATTGTGGGATATAAATTGGTAAGACAATAGTGTGTGAATTCTTCACATAACATATGCAGTATCTAAATTACAGTCAAGTGTGACAACCTTCACACTGTATAGTTCATTAAAATTAATTTTGTAGCTAATATTGTGTCTTTTCGGTAGACTTTAAACTCAGGGATGAAGGGGTTAATGTACATACAATGGAGCAAAGTAGTTATATTTTATGCACTCAAAACAGCTGAAGGTGTTCCATTTTTATTGCTTTAAAGTATTTGCTGTTGTATTGGTATAGCTACCGTAAATTATAAAAAATAAAGATAAGTCTTTTTATGGAGCCTTTTGTTCACTAAAACATCATGTGGTTAGTCCCATTTATGCAGAGAGGTGTTTTTTTTAAATGAAGATGTAAAGCTTCCTTTCACAATGCCATTATTTTAGAAGTGAATTGCCAGATAGAACTACAGCATTAACTGAATTATGCAAAGTTATGTTTTTTAAAAATACCTTTTAACACCAATTCAGTTTTATGTCCAGAATTTAGTACTGAATAATTTCATTATATAGCTTTATAAGGGTCCTTGCTAATTTTTACTGTTACAAAGCTCCAAATCCCCTGTAGTTTATCAAATAGCCATAAAGTTATATGTTAAAATTTTGTGTCATTTCAGCCACCACAAGCGGGTGAAGTAACATTGTTTGCATGTACTTAGCTTCCCCCCGTGGCTATTTGGAGCTCTGTAATATAAAACTAAAGCAGCAATTCCTGTCAAAAATATTTATGAAAAAATAATAATAATAATATATATATATATATATATGAAATTTAGCAGGACTTAATTTTGCACATATTTATATTTAAAATAAATCAACATGGTGTTCAAAGGAGAGCATTTCTGTATTTGCATTTCTTTGTCATACAAAAATACATCATACAATACTATTATTCATTTTAGGGGTATTGAATTCTGGATTAAAGTACAAACATGTTAGACTATCATGAATTAAAGTTTAGGCTTGTTATGGTATTTTGGTTGTTGTTTGTTTCCATTACTTGTTTTTTTCCTGTATGCAGAGTAGGTTGCCTTTTTAATGTCTCAGCTAGAAGCACTAGTGTACTACAGTATGTATGTACATCATATGTGCAAAATGTTAGCATTAACATGTGCAATAATTCACAATTAGAGGCTAAGCTGAGTAGTACTGTAAGTCAAGTTAAACAAGTTTAATTGGATATCTTCAAGAAGCAACCAAGTCAAACCAAGAAGCCGTGAAGAATTCTTTAGAGAAGTAAAGAGTGGAGGCAATCCAATATTCAACAACCATACCAAATATGTAAGTAGTAAGGTAAGTTAAATGTTGTAATTGAAAGATAAATAAATAGAAGAATCAGAGACGGTTTACACTTTTGAACAAGTGTTAAAAGCATACTGTATAGCCCAAACCATGTTTATTGCTGAAAACTGTTACTCCATTAATATCATGTTCTCACTACAAGCCATGTATGAGACTTAAAGGAACACTAAACCCAGAAAATGTACAGAAAAACTATATAATTTCTTAGCCATTCTCCTTTCCCTTGGTTATATTTTGTCTGATGTTACAGATAAAACTAAAAAATGTATGAGTTCAGCCATGTTCTCCCTCCTCTTGCCTTATTGGTAGTGCAGCAAAAGAGATCAATAAATTCGATCCCTTTTGATAGGCCCCTCCCCTTTTTCAGTCTGTGGCTAAAGATGGAGCAGTCCTGCAAGAGGTTTGACACCTTTGTTCTCTGCAGAATTTCTATAAGACTGAACAACATAAGAACTGAAGTATTTTTTTGTACTTTTAGATTTCATTTCTGAGTTTAGTATTCCTATAAACTACAGTACATTAAAACTACTTGACAATGATCTACTATGTGATCTGTTATTCACACTTTAGGTGAGTAAAATTTGAGTGTAGTGGCCAGGATTGCTAACCGGAAAATTTTGTTTTCTGGAGAACTTAACAAAAAATTTAAGGCCATTTATTTTTTTTTCCTGATTAGCTGAAACAACATAATAAATCATAAAGATAAGTTATATATGCCTCTAGTCTAGAATTCTGTTTTGAAAACATCAGTAGCATTCAGAATGACTTAATAAAAATCTAATTTTTTTACAGACACTGGAAAAAAAAGCCCTATTTTTAAAAACTGCTTAGGAATTGACAGACAGGTGGCAAGTCTGGCAAGGGTGAGAGTCATTTTTTAGCAACAGATTTTCTTCTTGGCTGAAAAAGATATGAGTGAAGGATGCCTGCAGAGTAGCATATCTTGAAAATTTATTTTGAGCTTATTAAGTAAATAGAAGAATTATAATCCATATTTGCTGTAAATTTATATTAATGTTTAATAAAGAATTAATAAACAATGACATTTAGTGATTTACATGTATCATCTTCTCTAAATGTAGACATTTTGTTTACTTTTCTTGTCTATTTGACCAAGACTGTTTCATTGTGTTCCACGGTGACTTCTCCCAGTCATGAAAGATCTCTTATGAAGTCTTTTGCTCCGAGATTTTAAAACATTTCTCCAACCTCTAAACCAACTCCAACACATTTAAAGCCTCGGGTCTTTTTTATTTTAATACAGTGAGAATGTTTTTAGGTTGACAAACTCCGGAAACCATAGAGTTACCAATAGCCATATCTGTTGGTGTCACTTTCATATTACTAAATCTGTGCTTGCTGGAAAGGGGTTAGATAGAGTCCTAGGAGCTCTCAGAGTGTTATACATGACATTTTTAGGCAATTTTCACTTCCAGTTCTGACCAGAAACAAATTTTTGGTTCGAATCAGTGAACCAAACCCAAATCATATCTTGAAAGATTTGCTAACCTCTACACCTAAGCAGTTTAATACATTCAAACAAAAATGTAAAACTACACTATTCTAAATCATAATGTCTCTTTAAAATGTAAGCTTTTGTGTGTGTAATGATTTTTCTTTCCTGTAATCTTAGAAATATTTCAATTAAACAAAATAACAGACATGAAGAAAAAAAAAACTTCATTCAGGACCAGTGTTTGGTATATACCATTAATAAAAATAGGACCCATGCATGTGACTGCTGAGCATTGTATAGTTGATCCACCAACTGTAATAACCTTCATTCTTCCTGAATTTGTCCATTCCTGGTGCTATTTTACTTTTCATTTTCTAAGACTTTTATATTAAAGCGCAACTATACTTTCAGACAATTTTAGATTTTCTGGCAGCATTTGTGTCATTAATACATTTTGTAATATACTTTATTAATAACTTTTGGCTCCTTTTTCCTTCTACGTTTTGTAATGTCTGAGATATATCCATTTGAAGTGACCCTTCCCACCCTCATTTTCACTTCATTTCACTCAGTCCATACACTGTACACAATGGGAAGCAGGGAAAAGCTCTCAATAGGGAAAGAGTGGAAAAAATGCAGGATTCCACAGAAAGGAGTCAAAATTTATTAATAAAGTATTAAACAAAATGTATTAATTACACAAATACTGCCAGAAAATAGAAAGTTGTCTGAGAGTTTAGTTACGCTTTAATAATAATAATAATAATAATAATAATAATACATTTTATTTATATAGCGCCAACATATTCCGCAGCACTGTACAACTTGTAGGGTTCAAGTACTGACAAAAAAGATACATTACAAAGAACTAGTCAATTCACAAACTGGGACTGAAGGCCCTGCTCGCAAGAGCTTACAATCTATGAGGTAGAGGGGGTGACACAAGAGGTAGCAGGAGCGGCAGCAGATGTAGCATTATTTATACAATGGTCAGACAATTTTGTAATAGAGGTTATTGTCATTACACATACAGTCATGGCCAAAAGTTTTGAGAATGACACAAATATTATATTTTCACATGATCTGCTGCCCTCTGGTTTTTATGTGTGTTTGTCAGATGTTTTTATCACATACAGAAATATAATTGCATTCATATTATGAGTAACAGAAGCTTATATTGACAGTTAGAATGAGTTAATGCAGCAAGTCAATATTTGCAGTGTTGACCCTTCTTCTTCAGGACCTCTGCAATTCTCCCTGGCATGCTCTCAATCAACTTCTGGACCAAATCCTGACTGATAGCAGTCCATTCTTGCAGAATCAATGCTTTAATTTTGTCTGAATTTGTTGGTTTTTGTTTGTCCACCCGTCTCTTGATGATTGACCACAAGTTCTCAATGGGATTAAGATCTGGGGAGTTTCCAGGCCATGGACCCAAAATCTCTATGTTTTGTTCCCTGAGCCATTTAGTTATCACCTTTGCTTTATGGCAAGGTGCTCCATCATGCTGGAAAAGGCATTGTTGAGCGCCAAACTGCTCTTGGACGGTTGGGAGAAGTTGCTCTTGGAGGACATTCTGGTACCATTCTTTATTCATGGCTGTGTTTTTAGGCAAGACTGTGAGAGAGCCGATTCCCTTGGCTGAGAAGCAACCCCACACATGAATGGTTTCAGGATGCTTTACAGTTGGCATGAGACAAGACTGGTGGTAGCGCTCACCTCTTCTCCAAATAAGCTGTTTTCCAGATGTTCCAAACAATCGAAAAGGGGATTCATCAGAGAAAATGACTTTACCCCAGTCCTCAGCAGTCCACTCCCTGTACCTTTTGCAGAATATCAGTCTGTCCCTGATGTTTTTTCTGGAGAGAAGTGGCTTCTTTGCTGCCCTCCTTGAGACCAGGCCTTGCTCCAAGAGTCTCCGCCTCACAGTGCGTGCAGATGCACTCACACCTGCCTGCTGCCATTCCTCAGCAAGCTCTGCACTGCTGGTAGCCCGATCCCGCAGCTGAAACACTTTTAAGAGACGGTCCTGCCGCTTGCTGGTCTTTCTTGGGCGCCCTGGAGCCTTTTTGGCACCAATGGAACCTCTCTCCTTGAAGTTCTTGATGATGCGATAGATTGTTGACTGAGGTGCAATCTTTCTAGCTGCAATACTCTTCCCAGTTAGGCCATTTTTGTGCAGTGCAATGATGACTGCATGTGTTTCTTTAGAGATAACCATGGTTAACAGAAGAGAAACTGATGGCAAGCACCAGCCTCCTTTTAAAGTGTCCAGTGGTGTCATTCTTACTTAATCATGACAGATTGATCTCCAGCCCTGTCCTCATCAACACCCACACCTGTGTTAATGGAGCAATCACTGAAACGATGTTAGGTGGTCCTTTTAAGGCAGGGCTGCAATGATGTTGAAATGTGTTTTGGGGGATAAAGTTCATTTTCTAGGCAAATATTGACTTTGCAAGTAATTGCTGTTAAGCTGATCACTCTTTATAACATTCTGGAGTATATGCAAATTGCCATTAGAAAAACTGAAGCAGTAGACTTTGTAAAAATTAATATTTGTATCATTCTCAAAACTTTTGGCCATGACTGTATATAAACTGTATGAGCCGTCATCAGTCGTGTCCTTTAGCTTCCAGATGGTGCCTGGACATATAAAGCTAGTCTGATACGGCATAATATCCTGTGAGGTAATGTTGAAGCATAAACAGAGGAGGGTACGTTTTAGGGATTCTAACCATGGAAGGGTTTACATTAGGAGTTGTGATAGGCCTGTCTGAAAAGATGTGTCTTTAGTTTACGCTTGAAGCTGTGGAAATTGGGGGTTAATCTGATAGTCTGGGATAGGATAGAGCATTCCAGAGAAGTGGTGCAACTCGGGAGAAGTCTTGTATACGAGCGTGGGAGGTTCTGATAATAGAGGATGTTAGTCTTAGGTCATTGAGTGAACGGAGAGTACGGGTTGGGCGATAGACAGAGATGAGGGAGGAAATGTAGGGAGGTGCAGCATTATGGAGAGCCTTGTGAATGAGGGTGATAAGTTTATATTGTATTCTTTATTGAATAGGCAGCCAATGTAGTGACCGGCACAGACTGGAGGCATCGCTGTAGAGTTTAGACTGATAGATGAGCCTGGCCGCCGCATTCAGAATAGATTGTAGAGGGGAGAGTTTAGTAAGGGGAAGATCGATTAGTAAGGCGTTACAGTAGTCAAGGTGAGAGTGAATCAGGGCAACAATAAGTGTCTTTAGTGTATCTGTGATAAGGAAAGGGCAGATTCTGGAGATGTTTTTGAGGTGGAGATGACAAGAGTGTGCGAGTGATTTGATATGGGGGGTGAAGGAAAGGTCTGAGTCAAACAAAACCCCGAGGCAGCGGGCATACTGCCTAGGAGTTATGGTAAGGCCGGAGACTGCAATGGAGATATCAGGAACAGATCTATTAGATGGTGGAAACAGCAGTAGTTCAGTCTTTGAGAGATTCCATTTCAGATAGAGCGAAGACATGATATTTGAGACAGCAGCGAGGCAGTCACTGGTGTTCTGTATTAGTGCAGGGGTGATGTCACAGGATGACGTATATAATTGGGTGTCATCAGCATAAAGATGGTACCAGAAGCCAAATCCAGTGATGGTTTGTCCAATGGTTGCTGTGTAGAGGGAGAAGATCAGGGGACCTAGGACCGAGCCCTGAGGAACCCCAACGGCAAGGGGAAGAGGGGAAGAAACAGAGCCTGCAAATGATACACAGAAAGTGCGGTCAGAGAGATAAGAGAAGAACCAGGAGAGAGCAGTGTCTGTGAGGCCAACAGAACGGAGCATAGTGAGGAGGAGTTGATGGTCAACAGTGTCAAATTCTGCTGAGAGATCTAGAAGAATAAGAAGAGAGAAGTCACCTTTGGATTTAGCCATCAGGAGATCATTGGAGACTTTTGTGAGGGCCGTTTCAGTAGAATGCAGAGTGCGGAAGCCAGATTGTAAGGGGTCAAGAAGAGAGTTAGCAGAAAGATAGCGGATTAAACGAGAATAGACCAAGCGTTCCAAGATTTTGGAGATAAAAGGAAGGTTTAAAACTTTAAATCACATTAAAATAGTGCATAGAAAACAATACTTTAAAAAATGCATACCACAATGTTTATACAAAGAGAATAACAGTGAGAGCAGAAACTAAGATTTATGTAGGAACTGCAAACTTGGAGAGCTGAAATGAGAGACTGCATACTACATCTGTTGCTTCTAACAATCATATCTATAATTAAAAGTGACAACACAAAGACACTTAAAAAATTCTATGACATCAACAGTATTCCAAATGACATGTGAAAACAATTAAATAAATTGTACAAAAGTTTTGTGGTTTAATAATATCAAAACGATACTCTTTGGGCACAAAAGAAATAGCAGTAAAAAGACTGCTTCAGTTTATAGCATGCTTGGCATAAAATAGCAATGGCAACATCATGCTGATAAGATTATAATTATTATTTTTATTATTAATTTTTAGAGTGACATTTTTTCCAGGGCACTGTATCCATGTACAAAAAAGGGTTTCATGAAACAAAAAACAAGCACAAAAATATATAACTACAACATCAACACGTTTGAGAAAGATATTTTGTATAACAGTTTATCCATTCAGTTTTTTTATCACTTAGCCACTGATCTATATTAATTAAACTAAATTAGCAGACTAATCAAGCATTTCTGTAAATTAACAACATGGTAATTTTTTTTTTTTATCCTGACATTTAAGGACCCACTGTTTTTTATGTGTATAAGGCCCCTTCCAGACGACCATGGCCGTGGTCAGTGTGCTCTCCGTGTATTTCACAGACAGCACACTGACCAATTCTTTTCTATGGGCCTGTACACACAACTGTGAATTTCATGGTCCCATGTGCGGGCTGACAGTCCGGGACGCAAAATATAGAACAGGTCCTATTCCTATCCTATTTTGCGGCCCTTGCTTCCGTGGCTCCTATTCATTTAATGAAAGGAGCCGTGGAAGCACGGCCCATGCACAGGCGGCGCACGCGGGACATCCCCGTGTCCCTCGTGTGCCGCCCGTGCTTTTAATTCACGACCGGCCAGTTGCAGCACGGTCGTCTGCAACCGGCCATAGGGCCTGTTTTTGTGTGTGAGTTGTATTTTTAATGAAACGATATTGGGGCACATTTAAGTATTGATTAGCTTTTTTTTATTTAATTTTTTTATGGAAATCCTGTAAAAACAGCAATGTTGCCATTTTTTAATATGCATGTGGTAACTGTAAACAATGTAGTTAACGTGGACTTTCTGCAGTTTGATAAATTGCTGCAGCATAATATCTTAACAGCAAAATCATTGAAAAGTCATTCACCCACCCAAAATAACACTGTCATAGTGTTGTTAATGCATCAAGTGTGAAGTTAAAGGGAACCTGTAAGGTCTATTTGGGACTTCAAACCACCCACAAGTCATTAAGGACCTTCAGGTTTAGTGTTTCAAATAAAGTAGCCTACTCCTATCCCTATTGGTGCCCACAGTTAAAACAAAACCTTTATGCTTATCTGACTTCTGTATGTCTGGTGCCTGCACAGTTTTTCGCTGAAGATGAAGCAGTACACCTTAGCTTCAGTGCACATACACCTAAGGTGTATGCAGTGAAGCAAAAGTGTATTTCCTCAGCTTCAGTGAATGACTATGCATGCACTAGTGACACAACAGATGAGTCTGATTAGACTCATTGGACTCATCTCCATGTAACTATAAATGTCTTTGACAGTATTAGGACCATAGTGTTTAGGGTACCAAATCAACCTGACATGTTCAGTACTTCACAAAAACATGCTTATACACTTGTATAATGCTTTGAAATACATAATAATAATTGTTATTCCCTGTCAGTATTACATTGCCAAGCCAGAAGCAAGGCAGAAGCTTACAGCAGGCCTGGGGACACTTGGACCCATGGCTGCTATGGTAATGCATTGGTACACTGCTTGCACATCATGGGGCACCATTCCATCTGTCAAACAACTTAGATAGTGCTGGGATAGAAGCTAGTTCTGACTCGAACAGTTGTATGGGGTGTCTGGATTTGTATCATAGCTGAGCTTCTGCCAAAATCACTCAAGATAATCATGTTGGGTATATTACTCATGGTGCAAGAATTATCACCCATTAATGACAGGTATACCTCTCATTGGTTGTTAAGAGATTGAGGCCAGTGTTAATAACAATAGTCACTATACTGTAGATATTATATTAGGAATGTCTAGCTACATATATAGACCTGACATCCTTCATGCCATAAGTAGTTTTCAGCCAATATATTGAACCTCCCTATGACTTAAACACTACTGCTTCCTTTCAGTAGCAGTAAGGAGTGAAGCAATAGTCTAAGTTTGTGCTGATACCTGTATAAAACCTTAGTATAATCTAAAGATACCCATACATGTTAGAAGAAAGTCATTTGAACCCACTGATCTTAGCAGATTGGTCAGTTCCCAGATACAGTGGGGAAAAAAAGTATTTAGTCAGCCACCAATTGTGCAAGTTCTCCCACTTAAAAAGATGAGAGAGGCCTGTAATTGACATCATAGGTAGGTCTAATTTTTAAAGAATTTATTTGCAAATTATGGTGGGAAATAAGTATTTGGTCAATAACAAAAGTTCATCTCAATACTTTGTTATATATCCTTTGTTGGCAATGACAGAGGTCAAATGTTTTCTGTAAGTCTTCACAAGGTTGGCATACACTGTTGCTGGTATGTTGGCCCATTCCTCCATGCAGATCTCTTCTAGAGCAATGATGTTTTGGGGCTGTCGCTGGGCAACACGGACTTTCAACTCCCTCCAAAGGTTTTCTATGGGGTTGAGATCTGGAGACTGGCTAGGCCACTCCAGGACCTTGAAATGCTTCTTACGAAGCAACTCCTTTGTTGCCCTGGTGGTGTGCTTGGGATCATTATCATGCTGAAAGACCCAGCCATGTTTCATCTTCAATGCCCTTGCTGATGAAAGGCGGTTTGTACTCAAAATCTCACCATACATGGCCCCATTCATTCTTTCATGTACACGGATCAGCCGTCCTGGTTCCTTTGCAGAGAAACAGCCCCAAAACATTATGTTGTCACCCCCATGCTTCACAGTAGGTATGGTGTTCTTTGGAGGCAACTCAGCATTCACTCTCCTCCAAACACGACAAGTTGTGTTTCTACCAAACAGTTCTACTTTGCTTTCATCTGACCATATGACATTCTCCCAATACTCTTCTGGAACATCCAAATGCTCTCTAGAAAACTTCAGACAGGCCCGGATATGTACTGGCTTAAGCAGGGGTACACATCTGGCACTGCAGGATCTGAGTCCCTGGCGGTGCAGTGTGTTACTGACGGTAGCCTTTGTTACGTTAGTCCCAGCTTTCTGCAGGGCATTCACTAGGTACACCCGTTTGGTTTTCAGATTTTTGCTCACCGTTCTTGTGATCATTTTGACCCCATGGGGTGAGATCTTGCGTGGAGCTCCTGATCGAGGGAGATTATCAGTGGTCTTGTATGTCTTCCATTTTCTAATTATTGCTCCCACAGTTGATTTCTTCACACCAAGCTGCTTGCCTATTGCAGATTCAGTCTTCCCAGCTTGGTGCAGGTCTACAATTTTGTTTCTGGTGTCCTTCCACAGCTCTTTGGTCTTCACCACAGTGGAGTTTGGAATGTGACTGTTTGAGGTTATTGGACAGGTGTCTTTTATACTGATAACAATTTCAAACAGGTGAGATTACTACAGGTAATGAGTGGAGGACAGAGGAGCCTCTTAAAGAAGAAGTTACAGGTCTGTGAGAGCCCGAAATCTTGCTTATTTGTAGCTGACCAAATACTTATTTTCCACCATAATTTGCAAATAAATTCATAAAAAATCACACAATTTGATTTTCTAGATATGTTTTCTCATTTTGTCTCTCATAGTTGAGGTCTACCTATGATGTCAATTGCAGGCCTCTCTCATCTTTTTAAGTGGGAAAACTTGCACAATTGGTGGCTGACTAAAATCTTTTTCCCCACTATATATGGGTATGTCCTATCTGTCTCACTAACAGCAGAAGTTGAAAGAAAGGATTTAGCATGTTGAATTTCTGCATGTCTGGTGCTTTGTTACCATTGTAGACAAATTGCTTGCAGAGGTCTGTCAGTTGCTTATTTGTCCCTCCCCACTGCATGTCCCACCAATACAAAATAAAGGAAAATAGCTATCAACTGCATGAGTATTTGACAAACTTTATGTTGGGTCCTAAAAGCAGACAGAGGACTGGACAGTTGCTGTAAGCCATAATATTGAATTTTAAATGATTTTATGTCATAAACTAGCAAATACTTTTGGCATAAACATTAGAATTTATTTTAAGTGTTACTATAAATGCATATGTATATAGTAATAAAAAAAAACCAATACAAATATTTAGTTCATGAACAGAGATGTGCATATTGTTTCATATAGAAACGATACAATGATGCAATTTCTGACTAATACAAGAGTTTTCTCTTGATAGAAAAAAAAAAAAACATTTTGTTCCCATGGACACAGTTTATCTCCGACATATTCTGTTAGCACAATTTTATCTTGCCTGTATTTGGACAATAATTTTAATTGAATAGTTTTTATGTGGCAAAAATATATACCTGAGATGAACTAAAGTTTGAAGATTCAGAAGAATATAATAAGTATGATTTAGGAATGGACTACAGACTCTATTGTCTCCGATATTTTAAAGCAGATAATTAAATGACTCAAGCAAGTGGCTCGCAATAGTACATTTATTGTTTTCTGTTGTTGGCTATATGTTCGATAGTGCAGAGAACCTGGTGCCATCCAGTTATATTACAAAGTTAGTTTATTTTGGAATGCTCATTGTTAGTTGACACTACAGTACTGTATCTTGATGCCATATTTCTATAGAAGCTAGTAATCACTTGTAGTTATCCCAAACAAGTAGAAACTAGAGATTGAAGAAAACTAAGCAACTGCCTAATCCAGATACAACAAGTCTTTACATACAAAAGCCAGGACAGTAAAGGACAGGAGCTTCCTCATGGTTCTGTGCAGTTAGTGTCGGACTGGGGTACCTTGTGTCTACCAGTAAAATTCATTCTGGGGGCCAATGATACAGCTACATGCAAATACTACCTGATCTACATTTGCAAATTCCTAGAATGTTACCAACATAAATGTATTTTCCAGTAGTAGCTTTCTGCCTAGCCCTTGCCTTTGATTATTTCTGTCCTGAGGGCCTTCAGTCAAAAGCTTGCTGCTTAGCCCTGGCCTCTGATTGCTTTTGTTCTAGAATCCTGTCAGTAATCTGCTGCCTGACTCTGTCTTGAACTAGGGCCATTTTAGATGTGTGTACTGGGAAAATGTGCCCACACACAGCAGCAGGCATCAGGGATCAGCAAGATGGTTGGCGATTGGAACTCTGCAGTGTAATAAAAATGGTGGTGGGGGGTAAGGATATTGGTTGGCCTGACTCTGCACAAAGATGTCATCTCATCCACCCAATCTGTCTACAGTGTATAAAAGTAAACTGGGTAGTTTCTTAATTAATCTACCCAGTATATTATACTGGTGCATAGCCTTGTTTAGATGCTGTATGATGAGTATCTGTATGAAGTACAATGAGTGCACTGTGCCATGCAAGGTTGAGGTGTGGGAAAGTCCATTGGCCAGCCTGAGCCTGTGTACAGTATACATATATACGACCGATCAATAGGCAACCTTGGCACACTGACCTGACTAAAAAACTGAGACGTGCCTCATGGGTTGCAGAAAAGCCACTCCCAGGAGGACGTCCTTAGGTACAAAGAGGCAGTTCTCACATTCAAGAATGCACTAACCTCCGCAAAGCAGGTCTACTTCTCCACTTATATCTGCCCTATCATCCTAATCTCTAAATCCCACCTCACCTCCTGCGCGCTTGACCCGATCCAGTCACATCTCATCCCTAAACTCTCTGAAGTCATTACTCCTGCCCTAACCCATCTCTTCAACCTATCCCTAACCAATGGATTCTTCCCTTCCGCCTTCAAACATGCTACGGTCACACGTATACTTAAGAAACCCTCCCTCAACCTGTCCTCTCCAGCCAACTATCGCCCCATCTCACTGCTCCCGTACGCCTCTAAATTGCTGGAGCAACATGTCCACTCCGAACTATCCTCCTATCTCTCATCCATTGTGCTCTTTGACAGACTACAGTCAGGCTTCAGACCCCATGACCCCACAGAAACTGCCTTAGCCAAGGTCACTAATGACCTTCTAACTGCCAAAGTCAAGCGTCACTACTCTGTCCTCCTCCTCCTCAACCACTCCTCTGCCTTTGACACTGTCCACCATTCCCTCCTGTTAGAAAAACTCTCATTCCTTGGCATCTCAGACCTGGCCCTTTCCTGTATCTCCTCTTACCTCACCAACCACACATTCAGCGTCTCCCACTCGCAGACCACCTACCCGCCACACCCTCTTTCTGTAGGTGTCCCCCAAGACTCCGTCCTAGGACCCCTCCTGTTCTCCATCTACACCCTCGGCCTTGGCCAACTCATAGAATTCCATGATTTCCATTACCATTGCTATGCTGACGACACCCAAATATATCTCTCTGGACCAGACATTACCTCTCTGTTGTCTGGAAACCCAGAGTGTCTAGCAGCCGTAGCCTCCTTTCTCTCCTCCTGCTTTCTCAAACTCAACATGGAGAAAACAGAGTTCATAATCTTCACCCATCCTCGCACGGCATCCCTACCTGACCTATCTTTTAAAATTAATGGAACCACACTCACCCCAGTCCCACGGGTCCACTGCCTTGGGATACCCATAGACTCTGACCTATCCTTAAAGCCGCATATTCAAATCCTCAACACCTCCTGCCGCCTCCAACTCAAAAACATCCATCGAATCCGCTCCTTCCTCACCCCTGAAACTACAAAGACGCTAGTCCACGCCCTCATAATCTCCCCGCCTAGACTACTGTAACACCTTTCTCTATGGCCTCCCAGCTAGCACTCTCACCCCCCATCCAGTCCACTCTAAACTGTGCTGCTCGCTTAATACACCTCTCCCCCCGTTCTTCATCGGCCGCTCCCCTCTGCCAATCCCTTCACTGGCTAACCATTGCCCAGAGAATAGAGTTCAAATTACTAACGCTGACATACAAAGCTATCCACAACCTGTCCCCTCCATATATTTCCGACCTACCTGCCCACACGTAACCTCCGATCTTCCAAAGACCTCCTACTCTGCTCTGCTCTTATCCACTCTTCACACAATCATCTCCAAGACTTCTCCCGTTCATCCCCCATACTCTGGAAATCATTACCAAGACACATAAGACTGTTCCCCACAGTCACAAGCTTCAAGAAGGCCTTGAAGGAAGACTCACCTATTCAGGAAGACCAACAACCTCCAATAACACTACTGTCTCCATACCACCACCTGAACAGCCTCTACCCCCACCTTCTGTCTCTATCCCTCTTCCCTCATAGATTGTAAGCCTTTGTGGGAAGGGCCCTGTATCCCACTGTGCCAATTGGTCACTGTTAGTATTATCTGTTTTGTATATCTTGTGTACCGTATGTAAACCCTCAAATGTAAAGCACCATGGAATTAATGGTGCTATATAATTAAACAATAATAATAATAAAATAATAATAATAATAATAATATACTAGAAAAATTAAATGGGGCCATCCTCACCTGGTATTCAGAGTGGCAGCTTTTCCTTAGATAGGATACAGGACATGCCATACTGTACAGTAAAGGTCATTACTAGACTTGCCAGCTCAGGCACCTTAGAAAATGCTGGTGTTTTTGCTGTCAGTCAACCTCATATGCTGATCAACAGTGAGTGTGCATTATGTGTTGAATGTAGTTTTAAGGTACAGTGGCCCAGGAAATAGCATTTTACAGTATGTAGAAAAGGCCATTGCATTTTTAGACACCACTGTATTAGATGCAGTAGGAAAATTTGAAGTGTAGTAGGAAAAAAGTGGCTTATTGTATACAGGACCTAAAGTCAGTACATATAGTAATGTAATCTAGCATGTCCTTGTATCTGTGAAGTAGATAGGAGAAGGTGATTGCTAAGCCAAGAAGACAATTGGATTTTTTTCACAACAGGCTAGAGTCCCTACAATTATGAACTATAAATATGACCTTGCATATAATTACCTATACTGTAGATATTTGCCAATTTTTATGTGGACATGAATAGGTCCATGCTGTGTAAATGAACTTATATATGACATACTATCTAGGAGAACTGGAAGACGTGGAGACCTTTGGTGATTATATGAAGAGTTAATATGGTAGTGTGTTGACCTTTTATATTTCCACATTTATACATTTTTATATTAAGCTGGAATGACTATTTTAGCTGTGTTTGTGTAGGATCCATTTCCAGTTTGCTGGGATAACTCTTGTCTTTGTATTTTGTTTCTGGTAGCAGTATTTTATTCCCCTAACTAGCCTGCTGTGTGGGGAATGGGCAGTACATCCTACCTATATGGCTTTTAATCCAAGTGATCAACAAAAAAGAAACATCATTTTAATCATTCTCTTGGAGTACTGGCTTTTGGAATTTTTTGTCATGTTCTACAGTTCTCATGCTGCCGTGCATAAACATGGGGATCAAGGACTGCAAGTGTGGCAAACTAAAAACCTCTTTAGGCTAAGAACCCACATAGCAGGCCACAGTGGAAAAGCACTGTGGGAAAAACCACGGCGGAAACGCATTGCGGTTTTTCCTGCAGCGCTTTTCATAGAAAGTCCGCAGAGTTTTCCTCTGTGGACTTTCTGCTTCAATTATACCTATAGGGAAACTGCTGGCGTTTCCGTTGGAATAATTGACATGCGGCTATTTCCAAAAAATGCAACAGTTTTGGAAATCGCCACATTTCTGCTGCGCATATTTTTCTGCAATGTATGGATGGAATTCCATAGGTATAATTGACATGTTGTGATTTACAAAAATTTTGAAATCGCAGCATGTCTGCTGCGGATATTTTTCTGCATTGTGTCGATGGGATTAGCCAGAATCCCATCCACTTTGCAGGTACTGTAAAACGCAGTATTTATGCTACGTGGGGTCCCGGCCTAAGAGAACTGAACCCCTGAATTTATACAGAATAATTTCAATCCATATTACTTCTCCTCAGAGAATAACATTTAGAGGTCATGCAAGCCAAAAACACTTTGATTTTTGTAAGAATTTTTACTTTACAGCATCTTTTACACATCTCCCTAAAACATTTGCACAGTATCCTATATGATAAGTCATCAATTTGTGATCGTGGGAGTTCAGCACCTAGGACCTCCACAGCTAGATGGAGAGGTCACAGCATTTAGGTGAACGCTGAAGTTTGTTCACTGAATATCAAGCACAGTGCCATACACCGTTCAAAATTAAAGAAATTTTCCATTACTCATATTGATGACTTATCCTTAGGATAGGTCACCAATATACGATCAGTGGGGATTCTACACCTGGGACACCCACAGATCAGCTGGTTGAAGAGGCCACAGTGTTTAGATGAGCACCATAGCCTCTTCACTTAATATCAAGCACAGTGTTCATTTCATTATGGCTATGTTGTGGTATTGTAGCTCAGCACCATTCACTTGAATGGGACTGAGCAGCTGCCGTATCAAGTGACTGATAAACTTGACATCATTGTTACACAGAAGAGGCCTCAGCATTGAGGTGAGGTGAGCTGAGTGGTGGGGGTGCAGGGTGTCAGACCTCCACCAATCATGTATTGATGATCAGTCCTAAAGATAAGCCATCAATATGCTTGTCATGGAAAACCTCTATAATTCTGTACTTTTATTACAAAATGTTGAAGTAACACATCAGCATTTAAGCCTTTGATACCTGACAGTGTTTTAATTTTATTGCTTAACATAAAAGTTCCGCAGACTGCATTAATGCTGAGAAATAGTAATTAAGAAGTAAGCAAAACTTTATTTTATGCTTAATATATCAAGAATACAAGGATTAGGTGACCTTGTGATTTGTTATGTGAGAATTAGAAGGCATCTCCTGTATTAATTTGAATAAAACACATTACCGTTTTAAATGAATATGCATATCACATTGATTTAATTGTTTTATTTGTGTTTGCTGTACTGCATCAATAAATTATTAAACAGAAAAGTATGACATAGCAATAAAGCAAAGATTTTCCTACAAAGCCTTGTAATTAAAAAAATCTACAATATATATTTGAGAGTAACCATTCAGATTAAATATAAATTACAAACACCTGGTATGCAGATAATAGTGGAGTGGATTGTAACCAGAGACATTGTCTGGAGTCTAAATCTAATTAAAGACTATTCAAGAGTGCTTGGAAAATCAATACCTAATATGTTTTCACAGCTGCTTTCCTCAGCATTGCTAACATGAAGGGGGGAAATGCCAATACTTTGAACTCATACATGTTCTTTGTTGTGTTTCCAATGATAGAGACAAGGTCAGGGGAGATAAAATACGTTCCAAATTCACAAGTTCCTCAATTAATAGTGTAGTTATCAAAGAGCAAAATCAAAGCCAACTATCAATACATGTTGAATGTTAACAGAGGTATCTATAGATGTACAAATCTAAGCTTTGATATTCCCCCCTAGGGCATAAGCTGGCTATGTGTGAATATAGTACAAGTGAAATCATGTTTTGTTAGCTGAGCGATAAGCTATCATGTCATCATTTCCTTACACAGGTAGTAGAAATCCTTGAAATTGATCAGCTCCATAACTTCAATGAATATGTTGCATGTACTACACTGTGCAGATTAGTTTTATGTTAGTTACATTTTTCACTCAATTTTCCTAATTAAGTGTAATAAAACTCTCCTGTGGTGTCATGTTAGTATAATAGACAGATGTTAATATAGGTTATATGTTCACCTATAGTCTTGAGTAGAGATGGGCGAAACTTTGTGAATATTTGAAAATATTTTGGTCCAAACTGAAAGTGCTATTATTGTACATTGGGGTCTCTTCAGCATTGTATTTAATTTATTTTTACATTTGTAATTAGTCCCATACTGGGACTTGCAATGTAATATAGTAGCAATCGTGACACCCAGTTTTCAATACTTCTGCATTGCAATGTACTATGGTTTACAAAGTGAAAGTGAAAATTAATCTATAAGACTCCCCCGTCACCATGACAATGCATCTGTGTTGAGGGTGCCGATGGGTGGTTAAACACAAAGAGACATTTTTTTTTTTTAACTAGATTTATCTTGTAACTCAACAAACAAATATAAATATGAAATATTTGTGTGAGCTTTTACTGTCTATGCTAGAGCAAACTGTTGTCTGTGGGAATGGATGAATGAATGGTTGGTGGTATGAATGATTATACATAGTCAATTAAATACTTAAAAACAAAGAAAAAAACAGCATGCTTAAATATATAAAAATAATACATATTATTAAGCCACACTGGATAATGCAATGCAATAGTTTGGAGTAGAATATAAAGCTTCAATCTTTACGGATGGAAAGATAAAATCACAATGGATGGCAGGAAATCTAATTTAATAATTAGATACTGTGGATGGGTTTGTGAGATAATGATAAATATGACTGCCAAAAACCTCATTTTTTTCCAACAAGCAATGCTTATAAAGGTTTTCCTATTCAGACAACCACATCTATAAAGAAGGACCTATTGACAATCTGTATGGTAGATTTGGCAGCTAAAACCCATCTTCTTTACTCATATATCAAACTTTTGTTTACAGGGTTTGTTATACCAGGAAATTTGGTATACCACTTCCCATTAATGAAGCATATATGGGCCAGGTATGTTGTCTTTAACTGGAACTCCCTAAGATAGATAATCAATTTTAGATCAGTGGGGACTGATTTCTGGCACCATGTAGAAAGACTACATCAAGCGCTGACACTGTCAATCCTCAGAATACTGTACTTTTCAAACTGGCCAATCTAGATTTTGCAGTGTTGTTCCATTAACTTGAAATACCTAGGATAGCCACTGCAAAAAGTATGCCATTCTGAGAACTTACACTGTCAGCAGCAGATCTAAACAGACAGTATTTGCCCCTTCCAAACAGCACAATCACATTGGCAGGGGTGCTTGAGAGTCAACCCACCAGCCTATATTGATGACTTAGTTAGATCCTTTAACATGATGATCATTTAAATGAAGCCACTGTTACAGAGCAGCACATAAACTATGAAGTTCATATGCCTTAAAATGGACAAGGGATGTCATCCTGAGATAGCATAGACCATGCAAAAACCATAGACCAGATATACACAGGACCGCATCTACCTTGAGTTGAGATGATTATCTTGCCTCAGGCCACCGATTGCCTAGTCCCTGAGGGATGGCACTTGGGCAAACTCACCCAGCGATTTCATTTGGACTGAACACGTCTGAAACAAAACTGCTATTATTATACTCTAGGGTCTTTTCAGAGCCCAGCGTATAATAAGAGGAAGCCCAGGAGATGTGATCAAACACAATGTTACTCACCTCCCCTGGACTCTGGCACAACTTCCTATTCTTTTTGGCACTTCTATCTGACGTCATAGACCGCTGAGGAGACCCCAGAGTATAATAATAGCTTGTGAGTGGCTCAACCTGAAAATTTTGGAAAATTTGTAGGGGTCACTATGGGATATTATATTTTGTGAAGGGGCTACTATGGAACATTATACCATGTGGACGGGTCACTATGGGACATTATACTATATGAAGAGGCCACTATGGGACATTATACTATAGGAAGGGGCCACTATTGGATATTATACTGTATATAGGCAACTGTGGATCATTATATTGTGTGGAAGGGCCACTATGGGACATTATTCTGTCTAGAGGGGCCACTATGGGACATTATAATATATGAAGGGAACACTATGGGATATTATACTGTATATAGGCAACTGTGGATCATTATAATGCGTGAAGGGGCCACTATGGGACATTATTCTGTGAAGGGGCCACTTTGGAACATTATACTGTATGGAGTCCACTATGGGACATTATTCTTAAAAGGCTTTTCCACAAATTAGATAAACTCTGAGGGGGCTGGGGCAGGAGTAACATAAAAAAAACATACTCGCCTAGTTACTAGCACTCTGATGGCAGCCCATTTGGTCACAGCTTGCCTCATGCCCCAGAAGCCCTGCTCCTCACATGATCGCTGAGGCTAATCAGCAGCCTCAAAGGTTGCTGGAGGGGGACTGGTGATGTTACTCACATATGTCACAGGTCCCTTTCCATTGACCACTTAGGTTGCTGATTTGCCTCAGTGGTCACATGGGGTGCAGGGCTTCCGGGGACTGAGGCATGGTGCTTGACTGAGCCGGCTTTGGTGGCAGACACTAGAGTGCTGACGACAAGCAAGATTTTTTAATATTACCTGCCCAGGGCCACCCACTCTATCATCCGGAGTTTCTAACTTCGTGGGGGAGGGGGCGCCATTTCAATTTCGGCCTCAGGCAGCAGAAAAGCCAGAATCAGTCCTGAATGTATAATGTACTATTATATAATGTATATGATATGTATAGCTTTATATCAGTCAATACACTTTAAATATCTAAAAAAAAATACAGTATGAGACAAGATCAGGAGTACAGCTCTGCTGCTCCCTCTTATAGCACTCTGTTACTATAATGCTCTGCTGCTCCCTCTGACAGCACTCTGATACTCTGATGCTCTATTCCTCTCACTGATAGCACTCCGCTACTCTAATGCTCTGCTGCTCGCTCTGTGTGAGCTTTGGTACTGCTTCTCCACTTTCTCACTCATTAGCTTAGGGCTGGATAATGTAGCCTAAATATAAAATATTTATTATTTTTAACCTTATGCCCCCTCACCTACTGTAATATCAGCAATCACAAATGGTGAAATTGTTCTTCTAATTTATTGGTACTGTAAGCTTGCTATACTGCTTTATTACCTTGGTAAACTGCTGTGATGGTGCTTGAGAGAGATAAGGCTACAAGCACATGTGAAAAACAGCTGTGTGATGGAGTTTTTTTTTCTTTTTTACAGCAGTCATGTGGCTGTTTCTAATAATAATGAAAGGCTATTGGTGTATTCACATGTCTATTTTTTTTAACGGGCTATGAATACTGACTGTCAAAAAATAAGACGTGTTTTATTTTTTGATAATTTTCATGGATCTCTGAATAGACTCAAGTCTATGAGGGATCCATGAAAGTGGTCACAGCACAGATGCAAAACAGCCTTTACAAACGGCCCGTATCATCCAATTTTCACTGCGATTTTTTTTTTTTACATGGTCGTGTCAATGTAGCCTAACTGTACTAATAATATGGCAGCATAATTAGTTAATCTCATTCTGCTACTATATTACTAGTGCTAGTACGGTAGTGTAGTGAGATAAATGTTTACTAATGTCTCTTTTAAACATACTTTTCTTTTGGACAATTTATTTCCAGCTTGTAGAAAGCATCAGGAATTTTATGTGCTTTTGAAAAAAAAAAAAAAAAGCACTAAATCAAACCATGCACCAAAAATAACAAACAAAACTGAACAGCCGTAATCTCTATTCTGTCCGCCAGGGTTCTCAGACTGCTGAGGACTATTGTACGGAGTTTAGGAGGTGGTCAGGTCCATACCAGTGGAACAGTGCGGTTCTCTGTCACCAATTCTGCAAGGGATTTTCGGATTCCATTAAGGACATGTTAGTTAACTTCCCACCAACATCTTCTCTAGAAGAAAGAATGAACCTAGCGATAAAGCTGGACAGACGTCTTCGGGAACGTAGGAGAGAGCGCGTAACATCCGAGACTTTTTTCTCTGTTCCTGTTCAACCGCTAGATTCTGCTCCAGAAGCCATGCAACTTGGGGCGGCCATGACTGCGGAAGACCGCAAGAAATTTAGGAGGCAAAAAGGGCTGTGCGTCTGCTGCGGTGATTCGGGTCACATGCTTAATAGATGTTCCAAAAGGCCTAAACCTGAAGGGCTTCAACACCTAGGGGACCCTCAGAAGGACCATCTGAGGGCACAGGTATTTCCGTCTATCTCTTCTCGTAAATTTATGCTACCTATGGAGATTGCTGTGGTAGATAAGGTCTTTCAGGGTAGTGCTTTTGTTGATTGTGGCTCCATGGCCAATATCATTGATTTAAGGGTAACCCAGTCTTTGTGTATTTCCCTAATTCCATTACAGAAGTCTATTTTTATCACTGCTATTGATTCTACCCCTCTATCTCAAACTTCAGTAAAGTTTTTTACTGCAGCCTTGAATTTTAAGGTGGGAATTGGTCATTCTGAGACACTTCCCTTCTTTGTATTGGAGAACTTGCCTTCTGAGATAGTCCTAGGATTACCTTGGTTACAATTACATAATCTTGTGTTAGATTGGAGATTGGGAGATGTGGTTAAGTTGAACTCTGAGTGTATGAATTCCTGTTTAACCCTAACTGTCTCTTCTGTCACTATATCTCTACCAAGGTATATTTCTGACTTTGAAGATGTATTTTCTGAACCTGGGACAGAGTTCCTACCTCCTCATAGACCATATGACTGTGCCATTGAATTAACCCCTAATGCTAAACTTTCTAAGGGACGTTTGTTTAACTTATCTGAACCTGAGAGACCGGCTATGAAGGATTATGTGAAGGATGCCCTTCAAAAGGGTCATATCTGCCCTTCCACCTCTCCTGCTGAGGTAGGGTTCTTTTTTGTTAAAAAGAAAGATGGAGGTTTAAGGTCCTGTATCGACTATCGAGGGTTAAACAAGATAACTATTGAAAATCAATACCCTTTGCCTCTCATCCCTGATTTGCTGAATCAAATTTCTGGGGCAAATTTTTTTTCTAAATTAGATCTACGGGGGCATATAATCTTATCCGTATTCAGGAGGGGGGATGAGTGGGAAAACAGCATTTAATATACCAGAGGGTCATTATGCCCTTTGGGTTAAGCAATGCACCTGCGGTCTTCCAAGCTTTTGTTAGTGATACCGTATTTTCCTGGTCGTTTTGTTATTGTTTATGTGGACGATATCTTGATTTTTTTTCTCCTGACTGGAAGACTCATGTTAGACAGGTTAGGTCTGTGTTGCAGGTCTTGAGGGATAACAAGCTATTTGCTAAATGGGAAAAATGCCTTTTTGGAGTTCAGCAGCTGTCCTTCCTGGGTCATGTGTTATCCTCCTCGGCCATCAGGATGAACCCAGCCAAGGTTCAGGCGGTGCTTGAGTGGGCTCGGCCCACCTACCTAAAGGCATTGCAAATGTTTCTGGGCTTTGCAAATTACTATAGGAAGTTTATTGCTAATTTTTCCATTATAGCTAAGCCGCTTACTGACCGGATCTGATAAACTGGAATCAGGAGGCTGTGGATGCATTTGACTTTTTAAAGCTAGCATTTACTAAAGCTCCGGTCCTCATTCAACTGGATCTTAGTAAGCTGTCTTATTCCAAGGCCCCACCTCACTCACTAAACTTAGACCCTGTTCCTTCTTCTCCAGGAAATTCTCCCCTTCTGAAAGGAATTATGATATTGGCAACAGAGAATTATTGGCCATTAAATGTGCATTTCAGCAGTGGCGACATTTCCTGGATGGAGCCAGACACAAAATAACTGTCTTAACTGACCATAAGAATTTGGTGTTTCTGGAATATGCTAAAAGGTTGAACCCCAGACAGGCCAGGTGGGCGTTGTTCTTTACCAGGTTTGTTTTCATTGTTACTGTTAGGCCAGGGTCCAAAAATCTTAGAGCGGATGCTTAGTCTAGAAGTTTTTGTTCCTCCCAGCTCGATAATTCCCAGCCTGAATCAATTCTCCCTGAAGGAATTGTAGTCTCTGCCGTCTCTGTATGTGTAGCATCTGAGATCAAGGAGAATCAGCAGTTGGCTCCTCCAGAGACACCCGAGGGGAAGTTGTTTGTTCCACCCCAGTTTAGATTTAGGAATTGAACCCCTTCCCGTCGGTGAGATTTTTTGATTTTCGTTTTTCGTTTTTGACTCCCCCCCCCCTTCCAAACCCAATAACTTTTTTATTTTTCCGTTCTCAGAGCCATATGAGGTCTTAATGTTTGTGGAACAATTTTTTTTTTCATGATGCTACCATTTATTATTCTGTACAATGTACTGGAAATCTGGAAAAAAATTCAGAATGGGTTGGATTTGAAGAAAAAGTGCATTTGTGTGACTTTCTCACGGGCTTTGTTTTTATCGTTTTTACGGCGTTCGCTCTACAGCCAAAATTATATGTCATTTGTATTCAATGTTTCGGTATGATTCCGGGATACCAAATTTATATGGTTTTATTTACATTTTAAACCCTTAACCAAAATCCAAAACTATGCAAAAATATATTTTTTTTAAAAGTCGCCATATTCTGACACCCATAACTTTTTTATACTTCCGTGTACAGGGTTGCATAGTGCGTCTGTTTTTGCGGGGCCAGGTGTACTTTTTAGTTATACCATTTTGGGGAATGTCTATTGCTTTGATCAATTTTTATTCAAATTTTTATCAGAGGCAAAATAGTGAAAAAACGGTGGTTTGGCACTTTTGATTTTTTTTCCCGCTTCGACGTTTACCGTACAGGAAAAATATTTTTATAGATTTGTAGACCGGGCATTTTTGGACACAGGGATTCCTAATGTGTACGTGTTTCACAGTATTTAACTACTTTTATATGTGTTCTAGGGAAAGGAGGGTGATTTGAACTTTTAATATTTTTTATTTTTTTTTTATTTTTTTTTGTACTTTTTTTTTTTATCTTTTATTTTGCATTTATTAGACCCCCTAGGGGTCTTGAACCCCAGGGGGTCTGATCACTAATGCGAAACATTACAATGCTAATGCATTGCAATGCATTGCAAAAAAACGGCGCTTCTATTGCAGGCTACATAGACTAGCCTGCAATAGAAGTTAATGAAAGACAGGCCTGGGAGCCTTCACAAGGCTCCCAGCTGTCATAGCAACAGGACACTGGACCTGGAGCTTGCTTGGCGATCCCCGACACCCGGCTTTAACCGAGGCGCCAGAAGGGTTAATGCCCGCGATCATTGCGGGCACTGATCGCGGGCATTAGCGCCGGGTGTCTACTGTATAATACAGCAGAAACCCGATGGCTATGGCGGCTGCTTGGGTCCCGAGCGGCCACCGTATTTAAGCACCCGGCATCCGCCGTACTATTACAGCAGATGTCGGGAAAGGGTTAAAGGGTTAAAGGAGCTCCATGACTCTGTGTTATACGGTCATCCAGACATTTCGGGAACTAAAAAGCTAATGTCTTGACATTACTGGTGGCCTTCAAAGTCTCGGGATATTGTGGCCTGTGTGTCTGAATGTGTAGTGTGTGCCAGAGCCAAGGTTCTGAGGACTAGACCCTCAGGGGAGTTACTCCCTTTACCGGTACCTGAGAGACCTTGGTCACATATATCAATGGACTTTATTACGGATTTGCCTGTATCTGAGGGGGAAGACTGTTTTGTGGACAGTGGTAGACAGGTACAGCAAGATGTGTCACTTTATTCTTCTCGCTCAGCTGCCCAACGCTAAGACATTGTCCCATTTGTTTTTGGATCACGTGGTCAGGCTTCATGGTGATCCGGATAACATTATATCTGACAGGGGCGTTCAGTTTGTGGCTAAGTTTTGGAGAGCCCTTTGCAGTCTTCTGGGGATTCAGTTATCTTTTTCCTCTGCTTACCCACCCTGAAACCAACGGACGAACTGAATGCATCAACCAGACTTTGGAGCAGTATTTAAGACGATATGTCTCTGCTAATCAGTCAGATTGGGTAAACTATTTGTCTATGGCGGAATTTGCTATGAACAATGACCACCATGTCACCTTAAAGTCTTCACCATTCTTCTGTAACTATGCTTTCCATCCCCGCTTTTCTTCTTTTTCTCCTTCTACCGCCTGTCCTGAATTACATGTGGAGGCTAAGAGGTTACATACTGTCTGGCATCAGGTTCAGTATAATTTAAGGAACACTCAGGTTGCTGCTAAGGCATAGCCGATAGAGCCCGTTCAGTAGGTTTGGCTCTCTTCCCAGAACCTGAGGTTAAAGGTTCCTTCTCACAAGTTGGGGCCTAAGTTTGTTGGACCCTATGAGATTACTGAAATTATTAACCCAGTATCCTTCCGTCTGGCTCTTCCTCCTTCTCTTAAGATCCACAACGTTTTTCACAAATCTCTGTTGAAAAAGTATCTTCCTCCTGTCCTCCCTTCTGTCAATCTTCCTCCACCTGTCTTAGTTTAGGGGAATCAGGAATTTGAGGTGGCCAGGATTTTGGACTCATGAAGGGTCAGGGGTGTCTTACAATATTTGATACACTGGAAGGGTTATGGTCCAGAGATCGTTCCTGGGAGCCAGCCAGGTCGGTTCATGCACAGACTTTAGTTAAAAATTTCCACCGGAGGTTTCCTCTTAAACCTGGTCCAGCCTTTAGTGGCCTGGTGGGCCCTTGTAGAAGAGGGGGTACTGTCAGGAGTGGTGCCAGAATCTCCGTGGCAGCATGCGGGAGTTGCCGGCTCTCTCCTTTTACGGTCCACGGCCTATCCTCTTCCTACTGACAGAAGTCAAGCCGGAACCTCCGTGGTGGTGTGCGGGGGTTGCCGTTCCCCTGCTGACTTGGATTGCGGCCTTCTTCTTCCAGCGCAGGAGTGATGCCGGGTCTGCCGGAACCTATATAGTGCACTGGCTCACTATATTTACCCTCGCCTGTTTCTTCCTGTGCCCTTTCCGACCTCTCCATACCTTTCCCTGACTCTGCGTATCTCCTGACCCTGTACCTACGGCTCTCCTGTTGTGACCTCAGCTTGTTTGTAGACCCCGGCTCCCTGATTTCTGTTTTGGCTCCACTCTGCACTCTGGTTAACGATCCGGCTTCCCTGACTACTCTTCTGGACATCACTTTGTACTGCACTGACCTCACGGTAACGACCCAGCATCCCTGACAACTCTTCTGGACATCCCTTGGTACTGCGCTGACCTCATGGTAACGACCCGGCTTAGACAACTACTCTCATCACTCTGCTGCCATCTCCTGGCTCCTGCCCACATCAGCCTTCTATGTCTTCAGCACCTCCGCCTGATCCTTGGACATCTTCTGGTAAGTGATTTCAGTGTCTGGGTGTGCTGAGACTTGTGGTGCGTTGTGCGTCCTGCGCCCTCCAACTTGTATTCGCCTTGGCCGGCAGTAGTATCCAAGTCCATCCCCACCTTCAGGGGCTCTGGTGAAGACCTCTGTGGGTCAGGAGCGGTGCGGTGGGAGGACACCGGACGCAAAGCGCTGTTTATGCCATTTGAATCGGTCAGTCTGGTGCTGGGATTCACTGAATAGCCTAAGAACTGTATCTGATACCATAATAGACGATACCACACATAGAGGATGCTATGTGGCTTTCTGCATGTAGACAACACCCACCTGCAGTGACCAAGTTAGCCACACAGCACATTTCGGGCTGTATTACGTTTATTGTTATATATTTTTAGCATTTTTTATTACCTTAATGTCTCCCTGTGGCAGGTTGATAAGCAAAGACAAGAAGGGGACGCTGATTTTTTTCAGATGTCATCAATAGAAGAGGAAAATGTCCTCTATATATTTGCTATTTGGAGTCTTATTTTTACATTGTTGTTTATGTTTACAAAGCTAAAACTGGTGCTAAAAAATACCTAAAAGGTGCCAGGATTTCAGAGGCTGGTTTGTTCACAAATCAGCTCAAAATCTTACAGCCAGCAAAATATGCCATTAAAAGGAAATAGTCAATAACTTCCCAGACAACTTAGTCTCATTTAATAGCACATGTGATTCTGGAGTTCCTGCCACTATGTGTCTCCCTTTTAGCTAATTTGCTGTTCATTCACTTTTGCTAAATAGATAACATTGCCCATAGATAACATCAAAAGCAAGATGAATTTTCAGTGAGTGCAGGAGGGAGGAGCTGGGTTTTTTTTTCACACAGTGAATTGATGAGAAAGATATGTGGAATCTTAACCTATCTTCTACACTGCACAGAAGTTTTTCATAGGTCAAAGTGAGGAAATTTATTTCTGAATATTTTCTTCTGTTACTGCTGATGGGATATCAGTCATAGACAAAAAGCAGCTTTCCTTATTGTGCTCAGATTTCTCTTTTTCTGTGTCAAGGATCTTTTTAGCAGTATCATGTCCTGTATTTGAAGTCATGTGGCCCCGTATCTCCTATATTATGTTCTCTTGGGCTTTTCTCAGCTATTTGTTTGCCATTTTAGTTATTTCTGACAGAATTATATTAAAGAAACCAGTTACTACCAGTAGTTTTAATAGCAGATAGGAGAGGTATGTCAGACTGTTTCTTATTGTACACGCCCCCTGCCTTAGGCAAAAAAGCAAAAATGTGCTACAGCCATAATGGGGCTATTAGCAAAAGAGAAACTGACAATACATCATGTATGAAGGTTTATAAGGTACAAAACAGAGTACCCTTTAAATTACTCTTAGAATGACCATCAGTTCAATAATATCAACAAGTAGAAATATCAATGTAAAAGTGAATGCTTAGTCATTTTGCCATGTTTTTTATACTGAAGAAAACAAAAAAAAATGGTACAAAGGAAAAGTGAATTAGTTGCACCCAATAATGTTGCTACTTTATTTTTTTAACAGCCTTATAGAAATTAAATTTGGAATCTGCTTGGTTGCTACCCTGCTTGTCCTTTGCACAAGTTTTACAAAACACCTTTGGTAATATTTTTTTCTGAAATAAAGAAAAAATACTGGATGAGCTCAAAATGATCAAATACAGAACACAAATAGCTGTTGTTCAAAATGACATTCTATATTATTGTCAATAGGAAACATGCATGCAGAAATATAAGGCATCAGAGCAGTTTCATTTTACTATATACTGTTTATATTGTTTAAAAACTTCATATAAACTGAAGTTTATGGAGGAATACTACAGAAATGAATTATTTAGATAAACATTCCCAAATGTTTGTAAGTCTGCATGGTTATCTGCATGTTTCCCATACAAGCAGTCAAGAAATCCTGCAAAAAACAAATTGGTTATTTTTTTCTTGAAATATTACATTTTCACCTGGTGAATGGCTGAGGTGGCTAGGAGAGACTAACAAAAGACTTCTTTTTATATTTCTCAGTTTTAACAACAGTATGATACAAAATAGGATCAAAGGTCAGGAAGGCTTTAAGGGAGGAAAGGCTGGGATATGTTTTTAATTTTTGAGCATTTTCTATGTTTAGTGTTCCTTTAAGTTCCTACGATGTTTTGGTCTTTACTTTTATTATTTCTCTAACATTTCAGCATCAACATTGCCAGTAGCTCAGGCGCAATAATACTGCTGTTTCACATAAATGGTTAGATGTTATTTTCAAAAACAGTTTTGAAATGTTTCATTGTTTTATGAAGGGTAAAGTATAGGTCAAAAAGTTAAATGTGATTCTTATCTTTAAATTAATCGATGGTGAAATGCTTAAAGTTAAAGATTGCATGTCACAACAAAATGATGGAAGTGTTGATACTGTTTCAAGCTTCGGTGGGTTTCTAGATTAATGGCTAGAGACCTTGTGTTTTTATTGCCTTATGCCACTGATATAACATATTTTTTCTAAATAACAATTACTGTAAATTTTATGCTATATCCATTAAACCTATTTTCAGTAGATGAAATATGCAACATATGTTTCAATTAAAAAGAACAACATTTATAATTAGTTTAAAGATAGAATCTTCTAAAAGGTAACCTTAATTATATATCTGAAATATATTCGCTTCATTTTAATATTATGAATGAGTCAGTACTTTTTTAAGTGATGAACACGATTTACTGTTTCCAGCAGTTACTCTCATTTTAAGAATCAACAAACTTATTTCTATATTTTGTCAAATTTCAGGGTCAAAGTAAAGCAGACAATATATGCATATTAGGAAATAAGATAGAAACCTACAACACTAATTAGAACTCAAACCTTTCAGTATTAAATGTATCCACTCTTTATTTGTGTGATCCCTGCTGCCCATCCTGCTAGGTATAAAACCAATGACTTACAGCCTGTCCTAATAATAGTATTTCTGACATGATACCCAAACAGAAACAGCAACACAAACAGCCTAGTGGCCTTGAAATTTTCTTTTTCATGTGCTAATGTGATCATATTGATGAGATAAAATATAAGATAATAACATAAGTCTCCTCCACAGTTCTGCACATTTTGTTAATGAAAAGGAGTTATTTTCACTGTGTTATTTTACCTTATGTATCTTTTTAATAAAAAAAAATATGTACGTGACAAAGGCATTGCCAAGTCGCTTCCTTATTAAATAATGACACAACACAACAGATTGGATTAAATTGGCCACAGCAGTCGTTTCATTAAATAATTATAAATATCCATAAATAACCATTAAAGTGCCTACATTTATAAAACCTCAACATTAACGCTATAGACACTACAAGAGTCTATCCCCTGAAATGTAACCAGTATACCCTGATGCCCGACGAAGGAGGTCCTCGAAGCCCAGAAACCCGTCGCAAGCGACTATCTCAATATTCCTTAGCACCAGGAATATTACCCCCAGCCGTTCCACCAGCTCAGGGGCACCAAGCTCTTAAAGCTCACTGGTACTCGGCTTTCCTTCTACTCCACCGCAAACCAAAACATTCAGAAATACCAAATGGCCTGGGGAATCCAACCCCTCCCACAGGGCCCCCCCCACCAAAACCATTTCCATATCCCACCAGCTTCGGGGACCCCCCTCGCCACTATGAACGCCGGTGACACCTTACCGGAGAGCGTCCCTCCACACCCCTATCACAGTCTCCAGACCACTCTGCAGCCCCAGACACCACATGTCAATACCGACCGCATTTAAATGCACACTGTCCTGCCTCCAAAATGCCCCATCCCCCTCTCCAACTCAGAATGGCGCACCACTACAGCTCCGTTATGGGACATGAAACGGCCAACCGCCCTGTTGACTTTAATCCGGGCTTTGTTCAAACGTTCCACCGACCGGGCATCCTTCCAAACCCTCGGGACCATATCCGACCAGACCGTTACCATGCCTGGAAACAGCGACCACAATCGCAACAAATCAAACATGATGTCATTAATCAATTCTCTAAATGGCCGAACACCCAGGTTATTCCCTCCGAGATGCACTAGCAAAATATCCGGCAGCCGGTCCAGACGCACATAACGATGGAACTCCGGGAGCAGCCATCCCCACAACATACCTCATAGCCCCAGCCACCAGACAGTCGCCACGTCCCTCAGGAAGCCAAGCTGCCATCCATCAGGCCGATCTGCCACCCACAAGGCCCCCCAAAAGATATACTTGTGTCCCATCAGCCATATTAAATACGGCACAGCACCTGCAAAACAAGAAGCACAAACGCAACTAACCCAATGATGCAGACACGGGAAACCCCCCCCATCCCTTTAATCCCCCAGGCTAACCCCATCACTGATACAGCCTGACATATTGACCTAAAAAGCCTAGACTCCCACCCCCCAATCTTCGAATAATCTCCTCCCCCAAACCACTCCTAGCCGCCTCTTTGGCTGCCCCTATGTGAAAAGAATGCCCACTAAAACCTTCCTCAGCCACCCCCAAAGAATGCAAACATAGCCTAAAAACACTCACAAACTGGAAGCGGGACAAAAATGAACCATCAGCATGGATCAGGAGGGGGCGAAAACCCCTGCCACTATCCGTTAAAAAATCCCCCAAACAAGCCACCGGACACATCAAACAACCACGCAGCCCAAACAACCGCACCATGCAGCCTCTCCCTTGCTGGTCCGTCTTAGACTTCCGCAAATGAAACTCCACCCTATCCTCATAAAGGTCCACATCCTCTAAACGCAGACCACTCAGCATAGTCCTGGACCCAATGACCAACTCCCCAATCCAAAGGGCCAGGAAGAAAGCCAAAGCAAATGCCAACCTGAACAGGTGAACCTCCCAAGCCGACGAACACACCTCTGCCAAGTCACCCCCCAAATCCACCAGCAACATAAACGACACTGAGCGCTGCGAATCAACCAATACCCCCAAATGACGCCAACCCTTAAGGGTCTGGTACACCAAAAAACACTTGCCAAAGTCCCACACGCCCCTACTCTTAAAACCAAAAGCCAAACCTGCCATACACCGGTTCAGTCGCGCCACCGACCAGTCCAGTTCAGACTGGTCATCTCTAAATTCTCCCTACCATGCTCCAAAAACCCCAACCAGTCCTCTCACTGACTCCAAGCCACCCCATAAGCAGCCCAGGTACCAGGCACCACAGACGAACAGATCAATTCCTCTGCAGCCCGACCAGCAGATTCCACAGTTCCATCGGCTACGGAAGTCCCTGCCCGTCCGCCTCTGGAGCCAGTTGCCAGAAACGATCCCACTGCAAACGAGAGAGGGAGTCTGCAATATCATTACACACTCCAGGTACATGCACCGCCACCACACATGCATTAAGAGACAAACACTCCAGCACCAGTCGTTGCAGCACCCTAACCACCGGCAGCGAGGAGGCCGACAACCCATTAATTGCATGCACCACCCCCATATTGTTAAAGTGAAAACAAATCCTCCGATTCCGAAACAAAGGGCCCCATACCACCACCGCCACCAGAATAGGAAACAATTCCAGCAGCGCTAAATTGCGAACTAAACCATCCATCACCCAGGACTCCGGCCATGAACCCATGCACCAACTACCCTTACAATACACCCCAAACCCCACACTCCCTGCTGCATCCGTATACAACTCACAATCAAACGCATCCACCACCTCCTCCATCCACAGGGACCTCCCATTGTAGTACTCCAGAAATGAATGCCACACCAACAAATCCCCCCGCAATTCCCAACCCAACTGAACATAATGTGAAGGAAACGACACCCCCACTGTTGTTGCCACCGCCAAGCATGATCCTGCAGACGAATTTCAACTGGCCTAAAAGATACTGCAGTTCCCTCAGCTGCAACTTTGTTAGCTGACAGGCCCACCACACCGCCCCCGCAAATTCAATAGTTTATCATCCGGCAGACGACACTCCATGGCCACTGAATCTATAGATAGCCCCAAAAAACGGATAACCGTTGACAGACCTTCCGTTTTATCCGCCGCCCAGGGACCCCAAAATTCGCCGTAAACTGTTCCATGGACCTTAACAACAAAGAACAAACCGAAGACTCCCGTGGACCCACGCTCAGAAAATCGTCTAAATAATGAATAATAGACGAACAACCAGAAACATCCTCCACCACCCATTTCAGAAAAGAGCTAAACGCCTCAAAGTAAAACACGAAAGCGAACAACTCATGGGCAGGCACCTGTCCACATAAAACAGACCCTCCCAGAAACAACCCAGTAAACACTGACTCTCTGGATGGACTGGCAGCAACCGGAATGCCACCTCAATATCAGTTTTCGCCAGCAACGCCCCCTGCCCGAAATGCCAAACCCAGGAAATGGCAGCATCAATGGATGTATACACCACGGAGCAAAGCGCCGGATTGATGCCGCCATTGAAAGACAACCCCTCCGGGAATGACAAGTGGTGAATCATCCAAAACTTGTTGGGCTCCTTCTTCGGAACCATCCCCAGGGGTGAGACCACCAGGTCCATCCAGGGTGAGTCTGAAAACAGGCCCGCCATCTGCCCCAACTCCACCTCCTTCCTAATCTTGTCTGCTACCACCATCGGATGTTCCCGGGCCGACTTCAAATTCCTTCCCCGAACACACTCCCTACCCCCACACTGGGAATCCGAAAACCCTCACTAAAGCCAGTCAACAATAACTCAGCCATCGAGAAACTGCCACATCTTTTGCAGACGAACCAGCGTCACCCCCTTTTCCAGCTGAATCTGCCCCCTTTTGCTTCCCCTTGAAACATCAGTTGGCCCCATGACTACCCCACAGGTGGAACACTCATGTTTAAACTTGCATTTAGAGCAGAATTTACAGCTCCCCTCATTAAACAGGAAACAGATCGTATTCTGTGCAGCAACCGAGTGTCCCGAAGATTCAGCGTCCCCGATCCCCCCTTGAAAGGGCTGCCCTGACTTAGCCTGCAGCATAATGCACAATAAAAGTCCTATATCTTTATGGTCCCAGCGAATGCTGGACCATACCGCCTTCCGCTGCCTAAATTGTTCATCATACCGGAGCCAAGCCTGGCCCCCGTACGCCCGATAAGGCTCCCCAATCGCATCTAGGCAACTACCTGGTTCCTTTTCCCCAATCACGCTCGCCAGAATGGCAAACGCTTGTAACTAATTAGAAAAGGTACAAGGAATAAGGCAATAGCGACTCTTCTCATCCTCCTCCTTCTTCTTGTCCTTTTTTGCCCTATCCAGATTAAAACGCTCCAGCAGCAACAACAAAAAAAAAAATCAACATATTCCCCTTTCCATATACACTCACACACCTCCTGTTTCTAATGGGCCCCCAGTGGGCCCTCAAAACAGACATATATCTCCCCCCTTAGCCACGTCATCCAGCCGTGGTGCCTCCTTATCATCCCCTTGAGTCTGCACAGATACTGACACTCCCGACGCAGCCAAAACCCCCGATACCGAAGCCTCCCCCCGGATGGATGACCCCCCAAGCAGATACCAGGGACGACGCCACCGCCGCCCCCCTTCCCAACCCCCTAACCATCTCCCCCATAAAACTATCCAAACCCCTGCCAAGCTCCCCGGGGTGTCCCCCAACCCCCCCCCAGGGAAAGCTAACAGGGCTCGCGATAAGGACAACATCTCCTCACCTGGTTGCCTGGGTGCTTTGTCCCCAGCAACCGCAGGGTCCTGAGCCATACACCGCGAGGGAAGGACGTCCATCCCGCCGCCATCTTGGGAATCATGGAAGTCCTGCCTCCTGGACCGAGACCCACCGGAGGCGCCATCACTGTCCTGTACAGCACTAGAATCACTCAGGGCCGGAAGCGCCAGCCCTATAGAGACCAGAGAAGGGGCTGCTGCACCGGCACTCCCTCCTCCATCCAGCCGCCAAGCCTACATCGCAGCCAAAGTCTCCTCTATATGTGTGCATAGCTGTCAATTACTAATTGATTATTCATACAACCACGAAAAACAGATGTGTAACTGCTGTTTTAGCAATTTCCACTACATGTCCGTTTTGACAATACTTTGAATTCAAGAGATCTATTCACATGTCCATTTTTGTGAAGGTCCATTTTTCACTGCCATAAAAAAACTGGCATGCATTATCTTTGTCTGTGAAAACGGAAATAGATGGTGGCATGTAAATATATCCATTAAAAATCAAGTGTTCTATAGAGGCGGCCATGTTTCAAAAACGGACATTACATGGCCATAATTCACTGCTATGTGAATAACGGCCGTTAATGAACTTGCACAGACTGCCATTTTTCATGGACATTAGACCTAAGTTGGACAGCCAACTTTACAATTAAGCCCAGAATGAGCTGAAATTTAAATGAGTAAATGACAAATTATACGGAATCTTATCATATACAGTGCCTTGCGAAAGTATTTGGCCCCCTTGAACTTTTCAACCTTTTGTCACATTTCAGGTTTCAAACATAAAGATATAAAATTTTAAATTTTTGGTGAAGAATCAACAACAAGTGGGACACAATTGTGAAGTGGAACGAAATTTATTGGTTATTTTAAACTTTTGTAAAAAATAAAAAAATGAAAAGTGGGGCGTGCAATATTATTCAGCCCCTTTACTTTCAGTGCAGCAAACTCACTCCAGAAGTTCAGTGAGGATCTCTGAATGATCCAATGTTGTCCTAAATGACTGATGATGATAAATATAATCCACCTGTGTGTAATCCAGTCTCCGTATAATTGCACCTGCTCTGTGATAGACTCAGGGTTCTGTTTAAAGCGCAGAGAGCATCATGAAGACCAAGGAACACACCAGGCAGGTCCGTGATACTGCTGTGGAGAAGTTTAAAGCCGGATTTGGATACAAAAAGATTTTCCAAACTTTAAACATCCCAAGGAGCACTGTGCAAGCGATCATATTGAAATGGAAGGAGTATCAGACCACTGCAAATCTACCAAGACCCGGCCGTCCCTCTAAACTTTCATCTCAAACAAGGAGAAGACTGATCAGAGATGCAGCCAAGAGGCCCATGATCACTCTGGATGAACTGCAGAGATCTACAGCTGAGGTGGGAGAGTCTGTCCATAGGACAACAATCAGTCGTACACTGCACAAATCTGGCCTTTATGGAAGAGTGGCAAGAAGAAAGCCATTTCTCAAAGATATCCATAAAAAGTCTCGTTTAAAGTTTGCCACAAGCCACCTGGGAGACACTCCAAACATGTGGAAGAAGGTGCTCTGGTCAGATGAAACCAAAATCCAACTTTTTGGCCACAATGCAAAACGATACGATTGGCGTAAAAGCAACACAGCTCAATACCCTGAACACACCATCCCCACTGTCAAACATGGTGGTGGCAGCATCATGGTTTGGGCCTGCTTTTCTTCAGCAGGGACAGAGAACATGGTTAAAATTGATGGGAAGATGGATGGAGCCAAATACAGGACCATTCTGGAAGAAAACCTGCTGGAGTCTACAAAAGACCTGAGACTGGGACGGAGATTTATCTTCCAACAAGACAATGATCCCAAACATAAAGCAAAACCTACAATGGAATGGTTCACAAATAAACGTATCCAGGTGTTAGAATGGCCAAGTCAAAGTCCAGACCTGAATCCAATCGAGAATCTGTGGAAAGAGCTGAAAACTGCTGTTCACAAACGCTCTCCATCCAACCTCACTGCGCTTGAGCTGTTTTCCAAGGAAGAATGGGCAAGAATTTCAGTCTCTCGATGTGCAAAACTGATAGAGACATACCCCAAGCGACTTGCAGCTGTAATCGCAGCAAAAGGTGGCGCTACAAAGTATTAACTTAAGGGGGCCGAATAATTTGGCACGCCCCACTTTTCAGTTTTTTATTTTTTACAACAGTTTAAAATATCCAATAAATTTCGTTCCACTTCACGATTGTGTCCCACTTGTTGTTGATTCTTCACCAAAAAATTTAAATTTTATATCCTTATGTTTGAAGCCTGAAATGTGGCAAAAGGTTGAAAAGTTCAAGGGGGCCGAATACTTTCGCAAGGCACTGTAATATTATATATCAATTAGCTTAGCTTCTGTTCTGTATGATGCTACATTCAGATTGGACAACACTTTCAGAGTGACATTTTCTTTTTAAAATTTTACGCTTTCAAAGGTGTGAGAATTTCAAGTGGCTCTGTTTTTGCATTATGAGAAGTTCTGCAAGCCATCAAGAATTTTACACTGGACAATTATTATTACCATTTGTTTGTTTCCAAATAAGTGAATGAAAATTTAATAAGACAAATACTTTTTGGGTGTTTCCACATCCAGGTTTTGTTGAAGTAGTTTTTGAATCCAAATGCAGCTGTAGATAAATGGAGAGAATATATATTTCGGTCCTGGGTTTGGCTTCAAATACTGAATGCCAAAAACCTGAGCGTTTAAATACACCATTGCTTATCGAAAATAGCATAACAAATTTGGAAGTAAGAACATGTTCTTTATTATTTATTGTTTTTTTGGATCTGGATTACGAGTGTGTTATAGTTGGTAGTATTTTTTTTCTGATGGAAATTTTTCCTAGGGTTATTCTTAGATAGAGTATCTTACCTTCTGATCATTGTAATGGGAACTTGTTTACTTGTTTCTCTTTTATTGTGGAGTGGATGCCAACATCAAGAATGTGTGTGTTTTTTTCCTATTAATTTTATAACTAACTTTGCTTTCATTTCATTCATTTAGAATGTTTGCTGTCTGGTGTAAAGATTCCACTGGAAAAGTCTGAAATATAATGACATTATCTACAAATAAGTGCACTTGATGATCTGTAGCCTCAATGTTAATGCCTTGTATACATGGTAATATTCTTATGCATTAGGCACATGGTTCCATAACCATTGCAAATGTTAAAGGTGATAACGGACACCCTTCTTAGGTGCAACTGGGAAAGAAGCCAATAACAACAATTTTGTTGAGGGGTTCATGTATATGGTCATGACTCATAATTAAGGTTAAACCACAACCATACATTAATTTTGGATTGGTATTTCCAGTGGATGTGGTTAGTCTCTTTCCGAGCATCCAAAGAGAGTAGCAGGGAAGTCACTGCCACTACCAAAGATATCAAATCCAGAGATCATTTTTTACCATCAGTTGGCCTTTTAGAAGTCCCACCTGATCTTTATTGATCAGGATAGGTAGTATTTCTACAGTTTGTTACTGAATAGTAGGCACCACTGCTAAATTAAATTGTGGGGTGCATCAAGACCATGCTTTTTGTAAATGCACAGAACCAAAGAAAAAAAGATCCAGGTCTTCAAAAGACTCACAAGCCAAATAATGAAAAAAATAAATAAATCTTTATTGAGCATGTATTGGAATTAAAAAAAACAAAAAAAAAACATTTAAAACAAACAGAGGAGCCCATGTTAGGGTAGGGAAATAAATTTGGGTCTATAATAATATATATCTGAATGTGCACTGTTTGCTAGATAAAGTGTGAATATGGCTCTCCCTCAAGTGCTGTCCCTATAATATAATAGTGATTACAAATATGCCATCTGAAAAATATAAAAAGGAAAAAAACAACAAGAAAAAAATATAGTAATAAATACATATAAATAGTGCATGAAATAACCAGTATTGCTGAAGAGACTCTTTCCTAGCATCCAAAGAGAGTAGCAGGAAAGTAATTCGACCTGACACTACCAAAGATATCAAACCCAGAGATCATTTTTTACCATCAGTTGGCCTTTTAGAACTCCCACCTGATCTTTATTGATCACGATAGGTCGTGATTCTACCTCTCTATTAGCAAATATTTTGGAAAATAATTTAAGATCTGTGTTGAGCAGTGATACAGTGTTGGTCTAAAATTGGCTGGTGTATCTAGTGTCTTACCTCGTTTAGGTAGAGTAAGTACCACTGCTTCAAGCATTTTTAATAGTACCAGTTTTGGATACTTCATTATACATTCTAGTTAATTATGCTAATTTGGTTTTATATATTTATAGAACTCACTTGTAAGATCACCTGGGCCTGGTCATTTACGTATTTTAACAGTAAGCACTTTTTGGACAGAAAAATCATGGTTTAATAGTAGTTGTTGAAAAAAAAATGTTAAGGTAATTTAGTTTGTTGAATAAATGATTTAATAATATTGTTGTCAGGTTGAATCTGTAACTAAGTGAAGGTTATATAAGTTAGAGAAGTATTTTTTGAATTAATTTGCTATACCTTGTTGGTCCATTATTTCAGAGCCATTAGGTTGTGAGAGATAAGGAATTTTTTGTTTGGATATTTGAGCTTTCAATTGGTGAGCCAGTAGGGATCCTGTTTTATTCCCATGCCAGTAGTCAATTAAGCTTAAGATATCTTAGTGCTAAGTCATGTTTGTACAGCTGAGTTTGTATTTGTGATATTTCTGTAGCACTGTCTTGGGAGTAGAAGATTTTATTCAACCTATGTAGTTCAGTTCATTTTGTATTTAACTGTGTGAAAGTTAAGGTTCTAATTTTTTATCATGAGAAAAGATTTTAATAAAGTTACTTCACAATGTTGCCTTAAAAGCGGACCATAAAGTAATCTGTTTTTTTATTATTATTTAATTGGAAGTAATCCAGATCGAGTCTAGGTTGTGTATTTGGGTTTCCTAATCCCTAATTATTTAGACTTAAAGGGGTTTTGAAGAAAAAAAAAAAAACATACTCACCTGTCCCTGGTGCGCCGTTGTCTCCCAGCACTGCCTGGTCCTGCTGCTGTGGTGTTTTCATCTGGAAGAAGTCCCCACCTTAGCGGAAGTACCCACGTCAGTATCCTAAGGAAATGGACACAGGACGTCTCAGGTAGTGACATCCCACTTCTTTTCCTTAGGCCGTTGATTGGCCTCATTGGTCAGCGGACTAAGGAAAGAGACATGGGATGTCACAGTTTGGCGGGGACTTCCATCAGAAGAAAACACTGAAGTGGTATTTTAGTGCATGACGTTTGCATTATTTAATTTAGTTATGTTTCAGAGCAACAGGTCTGTGAAAAGGGAGTTTAGTACCTTTACATTAATAGAGACTGCTTCGTATACCAAAGCATCGTAACATCTACGCACCCAACATGATTGCTGAGGTCGAATCACAGGCTTCAGCCATCCCCTGAGGCCACTGACATCACGTGGAAGGAAGCTCCTGAGAGGTGAGGAAAGATAAGTATGATTATTATACCATGGAGTCTGAAGTGACGCCAGAATATAATAGTAGCACTTTTGTTTTGGACAAATCCAAACAAAAACTTGCTGGTGAACCTCCCAAGTATTAGCAGACAGATCTTGTGTTTCCTATCACTGTCTGCCAGCAGTAGTCTCATATTATTCTTGGTGGAAGGGTTGTTGATGTCTTGTGTGATGCTGTAGCCACTAGAGGTAGTGAGGAGACATGACTGTCTGTGTTTGGTTTGTTTTTGACATGCTGTGGCAAATTTTGTATAGCATCAGAAACCTGTTCAGCTGCTATTCTATGCTAAAAGCTGATTCTAAGCTTGCGGAAGGAAAATTTGAAGGTGTAGACAACTGTTGGGGCTGTCGAGCCACTATAAACAAGGAGTCCCTCCATTTATTCAATATGTGGGTAATATGCAGTTAATGTTTGGTGGTTGTGAAGCATGGGATTTTCCCAAAAACAATCAGACCTTGATTGATGAAAAGAAATCCAAATGAGTTTATTTTAGGAAGTCCAATTTTAACAGAAAAATGAATTCATCAGAAAATATCCATAATATGTACAAAAAAATCATTGCCTTTCAGGCTGCTGTAGTCTCACAGATTTTCCACTATGTCAACTCCATCAACAACCCAGCTTGCTGTCTAATGGAATCTTTTTATATAATTTCCCATAATCCTATGCAGTTTTCTCTATAAAGCACTGGTCAGGGCAGACATATCCTGCTACAGCTCCACTACTGCAGGTAAGTAACTAAAAACATTTCTTTATTAACCCATGTTGTTGTGAACATTTCCTTAGTTTTGGTACAATGTTCCCAGATGGCAAGACCAGAAAGAGTAGAAAAATAGAGCATTACGTGGCCAGCGTAATGAGGAAAGAAAGAAATAAGAAGCAGTAATAGAACATTCACACAGAGGTTTTACCAGACCTGGGGAATTCATGGACCACAACTAAGGTTACAAAGAGGAAATCAGTTGTAAACAAAGCAAAACATTTTACCTCTTCACAGTGGTAATATGTTTCCATGTTCTGTTAGTATTATTTGGCCCTTATATGACAGTATTATTGGCATTGCTGGTCTTGACATAGTGGGATTTATTGTCATATACAGTGCCATTCTTTATCATTATACACAGCACCATCCATAATTATGTAAGACACCATCCCTTGTCATTATTTAGTGTTCTCTTAATCATTATATACAGAGTCCTCCTTATTATGAATAGTACCCTCCTAATCATTATAGTGTTCATCTTATCAATATATACATTATAGTGCAGGACTTAACTATAGGCTCCCATTATGCAAGTCCAACATAGTTTTTTTTTTTTTTGCTCCATCGGGCTGGCATATGTCTGATGTCTGACCTGTAGCACTGACGTCCCACTTGATGAAGACCTTAGAGAGATTGGTTCTCACACATCTTTGCCCTCTAGTGAGCCCCACTATGGACCCTCTCCAGTTTGCTTATCGGCCGGGCATTGGGGTAGATGATGCCATCATCCACTTTCTGCACAGGGCTCTTTATCACCTGGAGAAACCAGGAAACATGGTGAGAATAATGTTCTTTGATTTCTCCAGTGCTTTTAACACCATACAGCCAGGGCTACTGAGAGACAAGCTGGCCCTTGCTGGAGTGGACCACCACCTCTCCAATTGGATCCTAGACTACCTCACAAACCAACCTCAGTATGTGAGAGCCCGGGACTGTGTGTCAGATACCGTGATCTGACACACGGGGGCACCTCAGGGTACAGTTCTTGCCCCTTTCCTCTTCACACTGTACACTGCAGATTTTAGGTGCAACTCATCTAGCTGCTACTTACAGAAGTATTCTGATGACTCTGCAATAGTAGGCCTCATCACAGACGATGATGACAGGGAATACAGTGAACTGAACAAGGATTTTGTGGACTGGTGCCAGCGGAACCACCTGAAGATTAACGCTGGGAAGACCAAGGAGATGGTGGTGGACTTCCGTAGGGGACGGGCATTAAGATTGTCAACACCTATAAGTACCTGGGTATGCTCCTTAATAATAAGCTGGACTGGGCAGATCACATGGAGGTCCTGTACAGGAAGGGCCACAGCAGGCTCTACCTGCATAGGACAAACAAAGTTTTCCTCAATAATGATTAGCCAACAAACCATACAATAAAAGATCAAAACTACTGATAAATTTGGCTCGCAGAGACTCAATTCTTAGAAAAATATTCAAATTTATTGACAAAATATATACAGTCATATGAAAAAGTTTGGGCATCCCTATTAATCTTAATCATTTTTAGTTCTAAATATTTGGGTGTTTGCAACAGCCATTTCAATTTGATATATCTAATAACTGATGGACACAGTAATATTTCAGGATTGAAATGAGGTTTATTGTACTAACAGAAAATGTGCAATATGCATTAAACCAAAATTTGACCGGTGCAAAAATTTGGGTACCTTTATCATTTTATTGATTTGAATACTCCTAACTACTTTTTACTGACTTACTGAAGCACAAAATTGGTTTTGTAACCTCACTGAGCTTTGAACTTCATAGCCAGGTGTATCCAATCATGAGAAAAGGTATTTAAGGTGGCCAATTGCAAGTTGTTCTCCTATTTGAATCTCCTCTGAAGAGTGGCATCATGGGCTCCTCAAAACAACTCTCAAATGATCTGAAAACAAAGATTGTTCTACATAGTTGTTCAGGGGAAGGATACAAAAAGTTGTCTCAGAGATTTAACCTGTCAGTTTCCACTGTGAGGAACATAGTAAGGAAATGGAAGACCACAGGGGCAGTTCTTGTTAAGCCCAGAAGTGGCAGGCCAAGAAAAATATCAGAAAGGCAGAGAAGAAGAATGGTGAGAATAGTCAAGGACAATCCACAGACCACCTCCAAAGAGCTGCAGCATCATCTTGCTGCAGATGGTGTCACTGTGCATCGGTCAACAATACAGCACACTTTGCACAAGGAGAAGCTGTATGGGAGAGTGATGCGAAAGAAGCCGTTTCTGAAAGCACGCCACAAACAGAGTCGCCTGAGGTATGCAAAAGCACATTTGGACAAGCCAGCTTCATTTTGGAAGAAGGTCCTGTGGACTTATGAAACAAAGATTGAGTTGTTTGGTCATACAAAAAGGCGTTATGCATGGCATCAAAAAAACACAGCATTCCAAGAAAAACACTTGCTACCCACTGTAAAATTTGGTGGAGGTTCCATCATGCTTTGGGGCTGTGTGGCCAATGCCGGCACCGGGAATCTTGTTAAAGTTGAGGGTCGCATGGATTCAACTCAGTATCAGCAGATTCTTGAGAATAATGTACAAGAATCAGTGACGAATTTGAAGTTACGCCGGGGATGGATATTTCAGCAAGACAATGATCCAAAACACAGCTCCAAATCTACTCAGGCATTCATGCAGAGGAACAATTACAATGTTCTGGAATGGCCATCCCAGTCCCCAGACCTGAATATCATTGAACATCTGTGGGATAATTTGAAGCGGGCTGTCCATGCTCGGCGACCATCAAACTTAACTGAACTAGAACTGTTTTGTAAAGAGGAATGGTCAAAAATACCTTGATCCAGGATCCAGGAACTGATTAAAAGCTACAGGAAGCGACTAGAGGCTGTTATTTTTGCAAAAGGAGGATCTACTAAATATTAATGTCACTTTTCTGTTGAGGTGCCCATACTTTTGCACCGGTCAAATTTTGGTTTAATGCATATTGCACATTTTCTGTTAGTACAATAAACCTCATTTCAATCCTGAAATATTACTGTGTCCATCAGTTATTAGATATATCAAATTGAAATGGCTGTTGCAAACACCCAAATATTTAGAACTAAAAATGATTAAGATTAATAGGGGTGCCCAAACTTTTCATATGACTGTAGAGACATACAATTACAAAATTGTCTAAAAAATGTGCAAACAAGTACGCAGATGGAAAATAGCGTAATGGTTCAAAGAACCTAACCCTCCCAGAGCAGCAAACAATCCTGAATAATAAATCAAAAGAAAAAAATAATAATAACAGGCCAGTGTCTAGAAGTAAAAGACATATAGTAATATCTAGATAATAATCAAACCATCAAAATACCCAGGATTCAATTAAGGTAAAATACTCAAGGTATATAATATAATGAAAAAACCTATGGGTAAAAGCTGTGTATAATGCTTGTATAAATAAACAAGCCGAAAAATAAGCCAGAATATACCAACAGTGAAACAAATCCAGATAATCTGAACCTGAGTGAGCTCACATGTACATACCGGTCGCCATGTTATGAACAATAATAGGATACCAACAGGAAATGGTGCCACAGGGAGGGAGAAGGCTCTGTTGCCCGACGCGCGTTTCGCCACTGAATGGCTTCGTCAGGAGGCAATGTAATAAAATAAATGAGGGATATAAATAGCTAAAATAAATAGGTTCACCTGTGGCTGCTAATGTATAATGCTGTGTGTATTGTATAACCGATGGAAAGAGATCCGGACCTAGAAACACGATGACGTCAGCACGGACGCGTAACGTGATGACGTCATCGCGCAATATTAAGGGAAAATAGAAAGGACTCCAAACGCGCACGCGTGAACGCGATGGAGCCCATCCCTATACAGAATAAAGCAAGGTCATGGAACAGAAAGCACAACTAGCACTAGATGGAGGACAAGATAGAAATATACATACATAACAATACCCTAAGACTTGTACTAAGGGACCAGCAACAACAATAAAATCTATGCAATAAACCAATAATATAACACAATAGTGCATATAGAATAATAAATGTACAGTACAGACCAAAAGTTTGGACACACCTTCTCATTCCAAGAGTTTTCTGTATTTTCATGACTATAAAAATTGTAGATTCACACTGAAGGCATCAAAACTATGAATTAACACATGTGGAATTATATACTTAACAAAAAAGTGTGAAACAACTGAAAATATTTCTTATATTCTAGGTTCTTCAAAGTTGCCACCTTTTGCTTTGATTACTGCTTTGCACACTCTTGGCATTCTCTTGATGAGCTTCAAGAGGTAGTCACCTGAAATGGTTTTCACTTCACAGGTGTGCCCTGTCAGGTTTAATAAGTGGGATTTCTTGCCTTATAAATGGGGTTGGGACCAACAGTTGTGTTGTTCAGAAGTCAGGTGGATGCACAGCTGATAGTCCTACTGAATGGAGTGTTAGAATTTGTATTATGGCAAGAAAAAAGCAGCTAAGTAAAGAAAAACGAGTGGCCATCATTACTTTAAGAAATGAAGGTCAGTCAGTCCGAAAAATTGGGAAAACTTTGAAAGTGTCCCCAAGTGCAGTGGCCAAAACCATCAAGCGCTACAAAGAAACTGGCTCACATGAGGACCGCCCCAGGAAAGGAAGACCAAGAGTCACCTCTGCTGCGGAGGATAAGTTCATCCGAGTCACCAGCCTCAGAAATCGCAGGTTAACAGCAGCTCAGATTAGAGACCAGGTCAATGCCACACAGAGTTCTAGCAGCAGACACTGCTCTACAACAACTGTTAAGAGGAGACGTTGTGCAGCAGGCCTTCATGGTAAAATAGCTGCTAGGAAACCACTGCTATGGACAGGCAACAAGCACAAGAGACTTGTTTGGGCTAAAGAACACAAGGAATGGACATTAGACCTGTGGAAATCTGTGCTTTGGTCTGATGAGTCCAAATTTGAGATCTTTGGTTCTAACCACCATGTCTTTGTGCGATGCAGAAAAGGTGAACGAATGGACTCTACATGCCTGGTTCCCACCGTGAAGCATGGAGAAGGAGGTGTGATGGTGTGGGGGTGCTTTGCTGGTGACACTGTTGGGGATTTATTCAAAATTGAAGGAATACTGAACCAGCATGGTTACCACACCATCTTGCAGTGGCATGCTATTCCATCCGGTTTACGTTTAGTTGGACCATCATTTATTTTTCAACAGGACAATGACCCCAAACACACCTCCAGACTGTGTAAGGGCTATTTGACCAAGAAGGAGAGTGATGGGGTGCTACGCCAGATGACCTGACCTCCACAGTCACCAGACCTGAACCCAATCGAGATGGTTTGGGGTGAGCTGGACCGCAAAGTGAAGGCAAAAGGGCCAACAAGTGCTAAGCATCTCTGGGAACTCCTTCAAGACTGTTGGAAGACCATTTCAGGTGACTACCTCTTGAAGCTCATCAAGAGAATGCCAAGAGTGTGCAAAGCAGTAATCAAAGCAAAAGGTGGCTACTTTGAAGAACCTAGAATATAAGTCATATTTTCAGTTGTTTCACACTTTTTTGTTAAGTATATAATTCCACATGTGTTAATTCATAGTTTTGATGCCTTCAGTGTGAATCTACAAGTTTTATAGTCATGAAAATACAGAAAACTCTTGGAATGAGAAGGTGTGTCCAAACGTTTGGTCTGTACTGTTTATCAATACATATATGACATATAGAATAAATATTAATTAACAGTGCCTTAAGTAATAAAATATCAATTAGACCCAAAATATATATATAGTGCATATAGAATAATAAATGTATTTCAATACATATATGACATATAAAATAAGTGTAAATTAACAGTGCCTTAAATAATACAATATCAATTAGACCCAAAATATACAGTATATATATATTTTTTTGTATGTTTTATTAAATAAATACTCAAAATATATGAACAAATGTGTAACAACATAGTCAATTATTGTGCATAATCATCATGTATAATAGTGTCCTCCAAATGTTCAAGGGCTACAGCTACAGCGAATTCCAGATGATGCTGAAAATGAAAGTCAGCCATAGGATGAACAAAATGATCCTACAACAAAAAACATCAATTAATAACAAAAAAACTCAAACAAAAAAACAAAAAATCCCCCATAAAGTTAAAATTCGTGCAAAACTAAATAAAGGGTTTGAAACTCATGGCTTCATTAAGGCCGAATGGGGATACTGTATTTAATTCCACTATCCAACGGGTTTCTTTATGAAGAAGAGCACAACGAATGTCACCCCCCCACTACCTAAATGGGCTCTGTCAATACCTCTTATTTGTAGTCCCCGTGGATCACAAGCGTGAAATTCGCAAAAATGTCGTGGAATAGGTTGAAGTTGCTCAAATTCATGAACACTAGCTGCTTCCACAATCCTTCTAGCATGTTCCAGAACCCTTACTCTAAGTGATCTGGTAGTCATACTAATATAAATGAGGCCACAAGGGTGCGTGGCGAAATAAATCACCGCCTCTGTACTACATGAAATGTGGTGTACAATTTTATACTGTTTATTTCTATTTGAGCTCCAAAATTCAGAGCTCCGTACCACATACTTGCAAGCAATACAGTGCCCACAGTATATAGGAGGCTGATAGCCTTTGGAGTCTAAGGGGCACTTCTTAGGACTTTTTTCAACTCGGTAGTGGCATCAGCCATCTTCTTCGGAGTGGCCTGCTGGGGGAGCAGTATATCAGCCAGGGATAGAAATAAACTTGACAAGCTGATTAGAAAGGCCAGCTCTGTCCTGGGGAGCCCACTGGACCCAGTACAGGTGGTGGGTGACAGAAGGCTACTGTCCGTGGTGAGCTCCATGTGGGAGAATAACTCCCATCTCATGCATGAGACCGTGATAGTGCTGGGCAGTACTGTCAGTGACCGACTACTTCACCCTAAGTGTGAGAAGGAGCGCTATAGGAAGTCTTTCCTCCCCACTGCGGTTAGGCTGTACAACCAACACCGACCTAAGCGGAGATCATAAACACACAGAGAACTGAAATATCTTACTGTTTGTGATATCGCCCCCCTCCCTCTCCCCCTCTGCTACTTCTTATCTGTCTGTCCACTATCAATGAAATGCCTTTTACCTTGGAACATTCTTGTATATGTTGTATTTGTAGTGCTTATCTTTGCTGTTGTAACACACTGAATTTCCCCATGGTGGGACTATTAAAGGATTATTATTATTATTATTATTATTATTATTATTACCTGCGTGATCTGTATGTGTTCTGTATTAATTTCATGATGTGCTAAATGAGGTACAGTTTGTACTATTTGTTAATCACACACTGTTAAAATGGACAGGACTTCATGGGGAAAAAAAAATTATGTGGCAAGCTGCATGCGCTGTGCTTTTTTATTCATTGTCATCCTTTTTCAAGAAAGGCTACACCCCAAATTGCCCATGCTCACACCCAAGCCCCCCTGACATCTCGCCAATCCTAGGTAAAATTTTTGGTGCAGCTCTAAATGCGAAGACAAATGTAACACACATGTGAAAACTGCAGTTGCACACCACACAGTGATGAAATTCTCCCTCTCCCCACTCATATGATTTTTCTGTCTTTAGTTAGATTGGTTAAATCTAACTAAACTGCGCTCCACTACTACTCCTATAATTATGTAGTCCTATTGCAATGTTGGTGTTGTTTTCCTACTAGCAATAGCAACAATTGCTTTGGATCATGCAGTGATGATGACATTCCTGTTGTCTAGCTTGGAATATCACAAAATGGCTCTTGCTACCTACAGCATCTTATATTGTGTATGTGACATCAGTACTGTAATCTCTCCACCTACCACTCATGATTGTCTGAGAGACTGTCAGGTGATGCCAGCAGCCCTCCTAGGTCACACAGACCATGTAATCCTCCTTTTTCACGGTATGTTAACTGTGTATTACATGTCATGGTGCTGATTTTAGTTTAATTGAGACAAATCGTAAAGGTTTTGGTTTAATTAAAAACCAAAACTTATGAAAAATTTGGGTCAAAACCGGTTCATTACAAATTGGTTGACTCATTTCTAGTCTTGAGCATTCAGACATATCTTAATGCAATGTCGAGGAGAAAATACATCAGCAATGATACAGTGCCTTGCGAAAGTATTCGGCCCCCTTGAACTTTTCAACCTTTTGCCACATTTCAGGATTCAAACATAAGGATATAAAATTTAAATTTTTTGGTGAAGAATCAACAACAAGTGGGACACAATCGTGAAGTGGAACGAAATTTATTGAATATTTTAAACTTTTGTAAAAAATAAAAAACTGAAAAGTGGGGTGTGCCAAATTATTCGGCCCCCTTAAGTTAACACTTTGTAGCGCCACCTTTTTCTGCGATTGCAGCTGCAAGTCGCTTGGGGTAAGTCTCTATCAGTTTTGCACATCGAGAGACTGAAATTCTTGCCCATTCTTCCTTGGAAAACAGCTCGAGCTCAGTGAGGTTGGATGGAGGGCGTTTGTGAACAGTAGTTTTCAGCTCTTTCCACAGATTCTTGATTGGATTCAGGTCTGGACTTTGACTTGGCCATTCTAACACCCGGATACGTTTATTTGTGAACCATTCCATTGTAGATTTTGCTTTATGTTTGGGATCATTGCCTTGTTGGAAGATAAATCTCCGTCCCAGTCTCAGGTCTTTTGCAGACTCCAACAGGTTTTCTTCCAGAATGGTCCTGTATTTGGCTCCATCCATCTTCCCATCAATTTTAACCATCTTCCCTGTCCCTGCTGAAGAAAAGCAGGCCCAAACCATGGTGTTGCCACCACCATGTTTGACCGTGGGGATGGTGTGTTCAGGGTGATGAGCTGTGTTGCTTTTACGCCAAACATACCGTTTTGCATTGTGGCCAAAAAGTTCGATTTTGGTTTCATCTGACCAGAGCACCTTCTTCCACATGTTTGGTGTGTCTCCCAGGTGGCTTGTGGCAAACTTTAAACGAGACTTTTTATGGATATCTTTGAGAAATGGCTTTCTTCTTGCCACTCTTCCATAAAGGCCAGATTTGTGCAGTGTACGACTGATTGTTGTCCTATGGACAGACTCTCCCACCTCAGCTGTAGATCTCTGCAGTTCATCCGGAGTGATCATGGGCCTCTTGGCTGCATCTCTGATCAGTCTTCTCCTTGTTTGAGGTGAAAGTTTAGAGGGACGGCCGGATCTTGGTAGATTTGCAGTGGTCTGATACTCCTTCCATTTCAATATGATCGCTTGCACAGTGCTCCTTGGGATGTTTAAAGTTTGGGAAATCTTTTTGTATCCAAATCTGGCTTTAAACTTCTCCACAGCAGTATCATGGACCTGCCTGGTGTGTTCCTTGGTCTTCATGATGCTCTCTGCGCTTTAAACAGAACCCTGAGACTATCACAGAGCAGATGCATTTATACGGAGACTTGATTACACACAGGTGGATTATATTTATCATCATCAGTCATTTAGGACAACATTGGATCATTCAGAGAGCCTCACTGAACTTCTGGAGTGAGTTTGCTGCACTGAAAGTAAAGGGGCCGAATAATATTGCACGCCCCACTCTTCAGTTTTTTATTTTTTACAAAAGTTTAAAATAACCAATAAATTTCCTTCCACTTCACAATTGAGTCCCACTTGTTGTTGATTCTTCACCAAAAAATTAAAATTTTATATCCTTATGTTTGAAGCCTGAAATGTGGCAAAAGGTTGAAAAGGTCAAGGGGGCCGAATACTTTCGCAAGGCACTGTATTAGAGAAGCAATCTGAAAAGAGTGATCAGACCATTTCCAAACAATTTGAAGTCCATCATTCTACAGCATAGAGTGGAAAACATTGATGACAATCGACAATATTCCCAGGAGTTGACATCCCAGCACATTCATCATAAGGTCAGATTGTGCAATGCTCAGAAAAAAAATTGGAAAGCAACAAAGAGCCACATCTAAGATTCTCATTTAGAATGTTAAATGTTAAAGTCCATGACATTACAATTAAAAAAGGACTGAAAACTGGAAGGGTTGCCATGAGAAATCTTCTTCTTTCTCAAAAGAACATGGTGGCATGTCTTAAGTTTGCAAAACTACATGTGAGCAGGACTTCTGGAATAATGTCCTTTGGACATAGAAGTCCAAGGTGGAAATGTCTGGCCATAATGTACATCGTAACATTTGGTGAAACCCAATCACAGCACATCAGCAGAAACATCTCTTATCATCTAATATAATGGTGAAGGGGTGGTGATTTAGGCTTGTTGTACAGTCACATTTTGCAGTCAGTAAGCTGACTACGCAATGATGTTTTATATCTAGCAGCTAAAGTTTGCCCGAAATTGGGTCATGCAACTTGACAATAATTCAAGCCTACCAGCCAATCTGCAACAAAATGGCTGAAAAGAAAAAGAACAAAAGTGTTGCAATGGCTCAATCAAGTCCAGACCACAACCCAATTGAAATGATCTGATGGGACTTTAAAGGGGTTATCCTGTATTAGAAAATATGGCTTATTTGTTCTTCTCAGGAAGTGACATCATGTCTGTTGAATGAATAGAATTAAATCAAAACATGGCCATGTGACCAACCAACATGATGTTACTTCCTAAGAACAAAGCAGCCATGTTTTCTAATCCTGGATAACTCCTCTATACATAAACAAATGTCTGCAAACCTTGAAAAGAACAGTGGATAGAATTCCTCCAGAGTGATGTGAGAGACTGATAAAGTCACACAGAAAATGATTACATTAACTTATTGCTGTTAAAAGTGGTTCTGCCAGCTACTGATTCAAGGGGTGCCGTTAATTTTTCATACATCACTTTTCCATTTCATTTTTGTTAAATCAATAATAAAATAGTAAAATCTGTTGTCTGTTTTTGTTCATCTAAAATGTAACGAATTTTAAGACCTTCTGGGGTCCAAATGTTTTTTTTATTATTAATTAATTCAAAGAGGGTTTATTTTTTTATTTTGTTTTCACTGTTCACTTGACTGTACGCCAGGATGTGTTGGCCTATGTCCATTAGTTCCAATGAAGAGAAATTTTAAAGGGGTTTTACCATCTTAGGGTTTCATTTTCTCTTCTGTCTCTTCTCCCCTCCACTTTCTGGTTTCAGTGGCAAGTTGGTGAGTGGGTTAGCCTCTGTGATATACAGCCCAGGGCAGCAATAAGCTCCTGAGACTAAAATGCACACTATTATTTCTGGTTTTACATACAGTGATAACAGAGGCACTGATCAGACACTGGTTTAATCCTCACCACGGCTAAGGAGCTAAATGCTATTTAAAAAGCTTACAGACTGCTAGTTGTCGCTCACAATGAAGAGAATAGAATAGAAGTGTCCATGAATAGGGACTGACGTCACCAGGCTGGCCAATGCAGTTAGATGGTAAAGGTAGTCTGAAACCTGAGCATCGAGCTGTTATCACTGAGGATGCATAATGAACAGTACAAAAACAAATCTCAAGAGGTTCGCCCATCTGTAGTTACGTGCGTACTTTATTTTCTATATTTGGGGACAGCAGGTTTTGCAGCTACTCAACCGGGGAGCCGATTTAAAGGAGACTACATTGCTCCTAGTTCACTATTACTCCAATGAGGAGCTGCTTATGTACTTGAATTCACTACGAGACCTTCCACAGAGTTCATCTACTTGCCTGTAATGTCTGGGGTCTTATCCCTAGCCCATAGAGTTCTTGACTGTTTCCTCATAACTCCCCTTCAGCTTAATCTATATTGTCCCTCTTCCTCAGCTGGTTTGATGTACTTTTTCCAAAGTATCTTCTGTAGAACCTGATCTCCACTGTTTTATCATTACAGGTACTGTGATTTTGATTCTGTTGAAATAAAGAAAAAGAGAATTTACACATAAAAAAATACTTTAATTCACAAATACAATATGATCTCAAATTCATGTATTTAACATTTTATTTATTTTTTCAGAATATTTTAATTAGTTTATATACACATAAATAGATACAAAATAGAAAGGTTTTGTTTCTGAGATACTTTCAGTAGATTTTTAAGTGCAGGAGCAACAGCAGTAAATGATCAACATATTATGATCATGGAAAAAAATGACTGCCATTATTATGACAAATTAATTGCAACTTGGCTTGTGTGACTGGAATGTGAAATTATGGAAGAACACCAGGAGTGTGCTTATCATTAATTGTATGTGTCACAGTCATTTATAGATGTGAATTATGCAATTATGTAAATAACTTTCCCTCCAGATAATGTAATCTGTGTTAGATTTTTTTCATTAAAATCTTCCCTATACGGTGCTCTTCTTTTGTACTAGATGTATATAAGAAGAAACAGCATATTCCACTCCAGAAAATTCTAGCTGTTCTTTGGAACATTTTAGACAAAAGCCTATGAAGGACCATAATGTTGTTAAGCTCAAGCAAAAAGGTAAGTGTGAAGGATTCTGATTGGATAGTATTGCATACAGTAGGGCAGATAAACCAGAATTCTGGAATAATTTGTCAAAAAACTGTTGTACATGCTTTTCACCTGTTTTTGCGCCTCATCTGATGGTCAGGCATCTTAAAAAGGGGCAGAGCTTAATATGCTAAACTGTGCACCAGATAATGCACCAAAATTCTGGACAGTGTGCCAAAATTTGTTGGAAACTAAGCAAACTAATAAGTGGTGTAAAGTTATACTAGACATCCTAAAATTATTCCAGATTTTCAAGCTGCATTAGCCAGTTTGGAAACTCTGGTGCAGTTTAAGACTGTCTAGTCTAACTTTACACTCTCTAAAGACAGTATAGACAGTGTAAAGTTAGACAAGAAACTATAGACAGTATTAGTTTAACTGTGCCATTGTGCCCATCTTCCTGTTTCGGAAAGAACTTTGTGAAAACACAGCACTCTCTATAACACATATCCTGAGACAGCACATAACTCAGGAGACAGGACACTGCGAGAAACAACCTTAACTGTAGGACCTTAGAAAACAATAAAGGTGGGTTCACACTACCATTATTTAATGTCTATTGCTCTCATCCATCACAGGAAAAGTTGGGTTCAGCTTGAGACTTAGTAGCAATCAACTAAGCACACCTGGAGTATCTAAACAAAATAGTCTCAAATTTCATGAGTCATTGGCATTTTAAGTACATACCCCATTCCATTCAAATAATTGTGTTCATTCTGGACAAATATACCCTCACGTTTGAAGGGTTAGGCTGAATCTATTTAGCCTGTAGCGTTTACCTTGCCTCAAGCAACCTTTTAGGAATACCATCTTGGCCGTCATGCCAATTGCCATCCACAATAATATTATTTAGCATATGCAGTACACATATGTTTGGCTCTGCTGTAACATATATTGCATATACTTTTTTAACCAGTGGAAGAACACCCCTCCAGAAGATGCTCCGCCATGACATGGTATCCCTGGGACATGCTGAATTCCCCTGAATCCCTAATCTATGTAATAGAACTGGGATTTTATGACATTTTAAGACAAAATGAGATTGTATAATGGGAGGCCCACCATGAAACTGCATCTTCTAGGTATGACAGAGCTGTAAGTATGTGTAAAATGGCTAAGGCTAGGTTCACATCTGGATTGGAGCCCCCGTGAAACGGAGCACAGTGCTAAACAATCTGAGGAGTAGGAGAATTATAAGACATTTTAGTCAGATTTAATCACAGGCAGATTAGTGGTGGAAATCATAGATAGGAGTGAGGGAAAATATCTATTCTGTGTGAGTCTGACTACAGAGGTAATACAGACAAAGACTGTTAACCCTCTCATTGCCAATAATCTAATTTTGTAAAAGTTTGTTTTGCAATACAGTAGTTTGATCTGTCCACAGATTATTTTACATAGTTTTTACTGACAAAGACAGTCCTATTAGTGAACAATATTTTCTTAGGGGGGTTTTATTTGGGCAAGAGTTTTAATTTTTTTCATCAAACACATAAAAACTGCTGTTCGAATTATACGGAAATGTTGTGGTTTCCGTATAGGTATATGTAGGGAACAGCTCACATGGTGGGGGTCGGCAATGACAAAGTTCACAGAGGCAATGGGTTTGAAAACTCCAAGGGTCCTTTATTTAGGCACTTCGGCACAAGATTACATCACATAAGCAAAACAAAAGCCTAAGCCTGTCCGGCTCTAACTAAACGGTATCATGCCCCTCACTAGCCTAGTGAAGGAAAATACATATCCGCAAACACAATATGAAAGTGTGTAAACCTCTCTCTCCAGCCTGGCACTTGTCAGCCCTCCTTTTGCCAGGCTTCCTTCCTCAGTAATCACTTACAGGAAGCCTCAGCTAAGAGCAACTGGCAGTAGGGGAAAACCCCGTAGTGGACCAGGGGTGTGAACTGGAGGACTCCCACTACCAACCTGTCCTCCAGTCCAGAAAATCCAGCCCATGTAACTTAAAGAAAATCCCTAGCAGACTATGTTCTGCTAAGGCAACATGCATCTTCCTGGATTTCCGTTACCTCGCCTGGCTGAGGAAACCAGGTGAGATATACACCCCATCCCGCACTTTACCATAAACTTTACCACAGTATAATAAAAGAAGAAAGTCTGCAGAGGAAAACTCTGTGGACTTTCTGTGAAAAGCTGCTGGATAAACCACAATGCGTTTACTCCATGGTTTTTCCAGCAGCACTTTTTGACTGTGGCTCACTACATGAGGCCTTAGCCTTAAGTGTTTTTTATTGTTGCTCACCCAATAAACAGTGTCACTGCCTGTGTTAATCGGAAAAAAAATCTCTGTTATTTAAGGGGATTTTTTTGCTCACCCAAAAAAATCCCCTTAAAGTCTTAAAGTCTGCTAATCTGAAAAAAATCTGTTTTTTAAGGGTCTTTTGTTGTTTGCCCAATAAACAGTCTCACAGCCTGTGTTAATCTGAAAAGTTCCATTTTTTTGCTCACCCAGTAAACAGTGTCACAGGGCTTAATAATCTGAAAAAAATCTCCATTTGTTAAGGGTTTGTTTTGGTTACTCAATATACTGTACATACAAACTGACACATTTGTAATCGGAAAAAAAAAAAAAAAAAAAAAAAAAAAAAAAAACAGGCTGATGCAACACTAGTCTAATAGTTACTGACCAGGTCGTCCTTTTAGTACATTGCTATCGTTCTTGAAATTTTTTTTGGTAAAAAAAAACAAACAAAAAAAAAAAAATAGATATACACACAGTGTCAGAATTGTTGCTAAACACAATTATAATTAAGCAGTGTACAGTAAAAAAAAAACAAGGCAGTGAACAGGCAAAAGGAGGAGGACACGTTTCCGCTGCTGCTGGTGTTGGCAGCAGCAACTACACATGTCATCTCACATGTGGTATTTTTTCTACATTGCCAAACAATAAATCCATGGTAATGTGCAAAAGTCTCTCTACCTCATCTCCAAAGGACAAAAATTTCATCTAAGTATCTTGCCCACATCTCGGGATATCCATATGACAAAGGCCTACTGGCTTTCGAATATTTTCTCAGCACAAAAGGGAACCAGTATCTGGCACATGGAGCATTTGTCCTCAATGTCCCTAGGTTCTCTCTGACCCTTAATTTCTTTTTGTTTAAATGTATTTTGGGAGTTTAGAGTCAGAGCTAGTCTGTATTAGGGTAAGCTTCTCATGTTTGCACTTACCTCGGATCAGGTTCTCCCAGGCAAACAGAACCCCGACACATACCCCGTCAAGGTGGATATACCTTCGGAATTGCGGTAAGATCTTTCTGTTTTTTCAAGAGCATTTATCTAGATGAGAGCTGCAATTGAATGGTGCTTGCTTTATTTGTGTCTTTGTTAGTTTTTAAGTGTTGATAGAATATCTCTTATATATATAAAAATGAGTTCCTGTCTGTCTGTCTGTCTGTTCTTTATGCACGACCAAACGACTGGACCGATCCTCACCAAATTTGGCACACATGTACATCAGGTGTCCGGGAATATTATAGACTGGGTCTCAGCTCTCTTGGACGTACCGTTCCTGAGGTACAGTATTCCCAAAAAATGACCAGCATTAGTCTATACAAGCCTGCAAGTCTTTCACTCATATTCCAACTGCCATACACACGGTCACATGTCCCTTATCAGCCAATAACAGCTCGCAGGCGCTTACTGTCCTCAGGCACACAGGTTTCCATAGCAACCAAGCTATGTATGACCTGTATTAGTGAATAGCAGTTCACAGGACCTTAAATATTCAGTCATTTCACGTGTATCAGTCAATACTGTATAAGTTCACATTTAATTTACCAGGTTTCCATAACAACACAGCCATAAATAGACTGTACCTATACTGGACTCAGTGGCGTAACTAGAAATTTCTGCACACACTATTATGCCCCATAGTGGCCCCTGCATACACTATTAGGCCCCATAGTGGCCCCTGCACACAGTATCATAGTGACTCCTTCATATAGTATTATGCGCACTTCCCGCTACTTCTTCAATGTTGGACAAGATTTTACGTGAGCCAGGCATGTATCGCAACGCATAATGACGTCGGACTGGCCCACCGACATCTGGGACGCCACCAAGGAGGCCCGAAGCCTGCTGAAAAGACCCCAGAATATAATGATAGCAGTGTTTGTGGGGTTCACGGCCCACAGGCCTTACTTACCAATCCCCGCTCCTGCTCACAGCCGCCTCTGCAGAAGGTGAAGTGCAGGCGGCCGTGAGCAGGAGTGGGGATCAGTAAGTAAATAGGGCCTGTTACCTGCTGGTGTTAAAAAAAAAAAAAAACATCAGAGGCCCGCCGGGTCCCCTAATGTCCCGGGCCCTGTGGCAGCCACTACCACTGCTAAACCGGTATTTACGCCACTGACTGGACTGCTATACTGGATTTCAGCATTCTTATAAATTGAAACGTTTTTTAAACTACTCATGTCCCCTGCAGCAAAACGCATGGCTGCTGCTTGAGCTAATGAAAACTCTCAGCAGACCCAAGCCTGTTTCCAATCTGATAAGGTATGTTACAGACAACAGCGAGCTGCTGAAACTCCCCAGCAGACCCAAGCCCATCTCCAATCTGACAAAGCATTGTCAGCCACATGCACACAGCTGCACTCCAGGTTTCAATAACAACCCAGCCATTTTTCTTCACTGCTGTAGGTCAGCTTTAAAGGGGCAGGGCGCTGTGGATGACACTGTTACACAAGGTCACATACACACAGCTTTACTCCAGGTTTTCCATAACAACCAATCGCAGGTTTTTCACTGATATCCAAACTGAGATGCACATGATCACATGACACTTATGGACCAATGGAAAATCGCAGGTTCAGTCTTGACATACACACAGCTTTACACCAGGTTTCCATAGCAACCAAGCTATTTATGTCCTGTATGATTCAATAGTAGTTCGCAGGTCCTTAAATATTCAGTCATATGACGTGTATTAGCCAATGTAAGTTCACATTTCATTTACCAGGTTTCCATAGCAACACAGCCATAAATAGACTATACCTATACTGGACTGCCATACTGGATGTCAAGTGCAAAACTTGCCAATTCTTATGGGGTCACTACACAAACAAAAAATAAAATATACCCATGTGAAGCCGGGTCCTTCCTCTAGTTATTTATATTTATTAAAAGTTAATATTTATTTTAGCACTGCTTTGCTGTTTTCCTTGCTGATATGCTTCTCTAAATGGTCCACTTTGTAGTCTCATACTATATTACAGGTGGGGGACCCACAATCTTCATACAGTTCAGAGCCCATGGTAGTCTTAATCTGCCTATGCTCATCTGTCAATAATTTAACAGAGTTTTTTTTCTGTTTGGCAAGGATTGACCCCATTTTGTAGGGGTATTTTTAGAGTCTCTACAAATGTAACACGACGTCCAAAAACCAACATCTAAATCAGCGGTCCAAAACACATAGCACCCTCCTGTGTGCCCATAGTCAGTTTATGCCCACATGTATGACACTATTGTACCCAGGATAACGTACTTAATGTCATATGTGGGTATAAACTACTGCTTGGGCACAGCCGGGCACAGAAGGGAAGGAGCGCTATTTTGGTTTTTGGAGCATAGTTTGTTTTTTGGACGTCATACCACTTTTGAAGAGCCCCTGAATTGGCAGTATAGTAGAACCTGCAGACACATAACCCTACTTTGGAAACTACACCACCCAAGGGATTTATCAAATGGGGTAGCAAGCATTTTTAACCCTTGAATGTTGCATTAATTTAATTTCCAGAAATGAATGCGCAGTTGAAAATTGCAATATTTCCATAGATACGCCATTTCAGTGCCCGAAATGTTGTGCCCAACTTGTGTCAGTAGAGACACACACTCCAAAAACTGTTAAGCGGGTATCCCGGGCACAAAAGCTTTTGGAGCATTTGTCTCTGATACAAGCCGGGCACAACATATTACACACTGAAATGACGTATTCCTGGAAAAATTGTCATTTTCTCCTATCACCATCATCTGCGGATTCATTTCTGGAAAGTTAATTAATGCAACACTTGGAGGTTAAACATGATCACTGTACCCCTGGATAAATTCCTTCAGGGGTGTACTTTCCAAAATGGGGTCACATGTCAGGGGATTCCACTTTACTGGTGTTTCAGCAATTCTGCAAAAGTGTCATGGCGTCCAAACACCAAACCGTCTAAATCTATGCTCCAAAAACCAAAATAGCGCGCCTTCCCTTCTGTGCCCAAACAGAAGTTTATGCTCACATATGACATTAAGAACATTATCCTGGGTACACCAGTGCCATACATGTGGGCATAAACTGCAGTTTGGGTGCACAGCAGTGTGCAGATGTGAAGGAGCGCTATGTGGCTTTTGAAGTGTATATTTAGATGTTTAGTATCTGGATGCCATGTCATGTTTGCAGAGCCTCTAAAGTACCAGTAAAGTGGAATCCCCTAGGGAATGACCCCATTTTGAAAACTGCACCCCTCAAAGAATCTATCAAGGGGTGTAGCGAGCATTAGTGTCCCAGACGTGAATGCACAACGGATGGTGAAGAGTGAATATGTAAGCTGTGCAGAGTACATTGGGAACACCAAATTCCCTACTATATCCCCAGTAGCTCCTATGATTGGGGGGTTCACGCTGGTGGTAACTTCTGGTTTATTTTCCCTTGTAAGGTCTAAATTTGGGGTGTCCCCTGATATATGCTCACACAGCTTATACGTTCCCTTCCAGACGCAGCCAGTTTTGTTTTAATGATTTGGCGATTTTTGTCTTCACATTGTACAAGCTATATTTTTTTTATTTTTCTGGGGATCGGTGTTAAAAGTTTAGTGTATCACTTTGGTACAGCAAAACCTCAATTGCAGAGGTACTAGAGTACTGTTAATCTACAGGTGCATCTCAATAAATTAGAATATCTTTAAAACGTTTATTTATTTCAGTAATTAAATAAAAAAAAGTGACCTCCTATATTTTCTAGATTCTTTACACAGAGTGTTCTATTTCAAGTGTTTTATTTATGTAAATGTTGATTATGGATTACAGTTAATGAAAAACAAAATCTAAGAAAATTTGAATATTGTAAAAAAGTTCAGTATTGTAAATTCAGTGTGTCACCTGCCAAGGTTTCCTAAGCCTTTAAATGGTCCTTCAGTCTGGTTCAGTAGGACACACAATAATGGAAGACGATGATTATGAATTGAATTACTGAATTACTGAAATGAATGAACGTTTCAAAAATTTTCAAATTTATTGCGATGCACCTGTATATAACTTTACTGGCTTTTTTGGTGTTGACATGGAAAAAAAATAGGCCAAATTTTAATCCACTTTGATACAACAAAAACTTCATTGCAGAAGTAGTGTAGTGTATATAACTTTTTTTGGTGTTTGGCAAGACAAAAACTGGCCATACTATGCAACTTTGCTACAAAACTGATTTGCAAAGATAGTATTAGTGCAAATAACCTATCTGTTCATGCAGCTCTTTGAGCACAGAAGAACCCTAAACAGACAGCCTGTGCTCAGAAGAATAACTAGCAAAAGCCTGGGCCCAATAGCAAACTTTTGACTTGGGGCTCCCTGCTCCTACATAGCATAATGCCCCCTTTTCCAGTTCCCCAAATGGCAAAATGCTCCCTTTACTGGCCCCCACACAGTAAAGCACTGGTAAAATGCTCCCTTTATTGGCCCCTGCATGGTATAATGCCCCATTGACACACAATATAATGTCCCACAGTGGCCCTTTCATCAAGTATAAAGTCCAAAAGTGGCCCCTCTACATATTATAATGTCCCATAGGGGCCTGCATACAGTATAATGCCCCTCAACGACTAGATGTGGGACACTATGTCTGCTATAGCGGTAGTTCCGCCACTGCCTGTGCTGCTGGTCTATCAGTGTCTTAGACAGACACAGAGTAACTCCGGTCTCCTCTCTGTGTCTATCAATTAAATCAAAGTCTTCTTCTCTAGTCTAACGCAAAACACTTTCCCACACTGTGTGTTTCTGTATGCCATCCTCTCTCTCTCAGGCTTTGGTCACACCTGAGTTTTCCTCTGCAGACTTTCTGTCCTTAACCACTTCCGTACCGCCCATAGAGTATATACGTCCAACTGGTGGTTGCCTATTTCTGCAAGGACGTACCGGTACGTCCAAGCAGAAATCAGCAGCTGCCCAAGTTCGTGCAGCTACTGAAACTGGGGGCCGGCTGTAACTTCAGCCAGAGCTCCCAGAGAGAAGACAGGAAAGGTTTATTACCTTTCCTGCTTTCCCGATCACTGTGTATACGGTGCTCAATGAGGGTTGCAGCATCTGCAAGAGCTGCTGGGTTCTACAGGACCCAGATCAACTCTATAGTAAAGTGCAAGTAACATGCAGGAGGCTGTTTTCCTCCTGCAACTGGGTTAAATGTACCAGCCCCAGTTACAGGGAAAATCAGCCTCCCACCCCCCAAAAGAAAGTGATCAGATGTCCCCAAAGGTCTATTATGACCTTATGGGGACACAATGTAAAAAAAAAAATAAAAAAATGTATAGAAAAAAAAAATGTAAATACAATAATTACAAAAATAAATAAAATAATACGCCAATAACACATCCTTATTAAAGGTTATATACCCACCCCTGATAACACCATACAAAATAAAAATTACTGTAACGGAGAGGAAAAACTATTTTAAAAAGTTTTTTAGTAGCATTTGTGTTATTAAATAAAAAAAAATAAAAAAAATTTATATTTTCCCGGATATAAAAAAAAATGAAAACACATGCAAAAATAAAAACATAAAAATAAAGCCCTATGTGTCACCGAAAAAAGACGCAGAAATTAGTTGAATAACGCAAATGATAAAAATGTTATAGCCCTCAAAACCGCACATACAAAAAAATTGAAAATGTGCCTGGTCTGGAAGGGGGATAAAGCATCTGGTATGGAAATGGTTAATATACCTATATGGAAAACGCCAGCGTTTCTGCAGGTATAATTGATATGCTGCTTTTTTCAAAAATGCGGGCCTTTTTGAAAACACAGCTTTTCTGCTTTGGATTTTTTCTGCAATGTGGGGATGGGATTAGCAAGAATTTTAGAATAGCATTTTTGCAACATGCGGTTTTGCAAAGACCTAAAGTGGTTTTTGTATGAACACAACAATTCCTGATTGTTGTGAGGTTATCTTCTCATTCATGCATTGTCCCTGCCTGTTTCTGTGTATGGATTAAGGAAATAATGGCTATATTTCCAAGTCCCAGATCATAGAAAGTTTGTGCATTCATGGTTGTGTCTATTGGCAACTGATCAAGACAAAAGACTGTCACCACTAGGATCGTTAGAGAAAATCTATAAAACTCTGATAAATTTTTTTTATGTATATTTGCAAAAATATTTAACTATTAATTGTCTAAAAATAAACTAAATAAAATAAACAGACATGTTAGTTATTCTCATGAGCGTATAGGTCTGCACTATCCAAAAATAGTGTCATTTATTCCGCATGGTGAATGCTTTAAAAAAATTAGTAAATAAATAAAATTATAATAAATAAATATATATATATATATATATATATATATATATATATATATATATTTTTTTTTTTTTCTTAATAACAATGCACAAAAATTTATGTATTTTGGTCACCTAGCCCTTCCCCCCCGAAATAATTGCAATAAAAAGTGATTAAAAAGTCTGATGCCAATAAAAACTACAACTTGACCTGCAAATAAAAAGTCCTTACATATCTCTATCAACAAAACTAATTCGCTCATCTCTAATTGTTGCCATTGAAATCACTTGGTTTACAATTTCATTGTAGCTTTGTGCAGGAATTCTCTCTTGACTGCTCTTGACTCTGAATTGCTGTTACATTCTTGTAATGGTACACCATGTTGTTTTTTAGATTCCTTGTAAGAAAGTCTACCTAATGTGTTCAGTGCTGGTATAAAGAAGGTGCTTATACTGTACTCATGCTTACAGGCTGTTCTACACAATGTTAGTAACATTTTTTGATTCAAATTATGTTTAATCATAGCTTATTAGGTAAATCAAACACTTAAGGCATAGACTGGTAAGTCAAGAAAGCCAAAAAGGGAATGAAGTAAAGAATAACAGACATGGCATAATAAAAAAATAATTATCATAAGCATGTCACATCAGAGTAAATAAGGGTGCTAAAGCACCTAATCTCAGTGTCACAGTAATAACTTAGACAGCAGTTGCGGGTACTCACAGTAACACACTCATGGAGAAGGCCGCCGCTATCGGAATCAAGAAAAGAGGTAAAGGAACATGTACAGGGGAAAGGGAGAGGAACAACCATAATGGCCACAAGAGGGAGAAAAAGAGCAGAAAGGGAGAGGCGACAAAGCAACAATTAGAAGATATCCAAGGGCAAAGCTTAAGGGTTATCATGATAAGAGTTTAGTGAACTCGTCGGATTCCTGAACCAGCACCCATGGCCGCCAGAGTGAGTCAAATTTAGAGGAGTCAGGAGAATCCTTTGCCACCAAAGTCTGCATTCTCCATATTCAGAGAAACTCCTGGAATAAGTCCACCAATGTGGGAGTAAAAGCACTAAGCCAGTGTCTTAGAATGACCGAGTTGGCAGCTGTGAGAAAATGTCACAGGAGGTTCCTCTTCAGTTTTGCAACTTTTCCAGGAATAACGGAAAGGAGATCTAGCTGGGGAGAAGGTGTGAGCAAGCTGCCACTGACCTTAGCATACAAGTCAAACTTGGCTTCCCAGAAAGGTTTTATCACCTCCCATTCCCATTAAATGTGCAGGAGAGTCCTCCTCTCAGAATCACGGCACCAACAACTGTCCAAGACGCTGGTGTAAAACCTGTGGAGAGGAACTGGACAATGGCTCCAACGGGTCAATATCTTAACCCCTTCCCTTCGGTGGCATTTTTCGATTTTTGTTTTTGACTCTGCGCCTTCCAAAGCCCATAACTTTGTTATTTTTCCATTCACAGAGTCATATGAGGGCTTAATGTTTGCGGGACAAATTGTTCTTCATAATGGTTACATTTATTATTCTGTACAACATACTGGGAAGCTGGAAAAAAATTCAGAATGGTGTGAAATTGGAAAAAAAGTGCATTTGTGCGACTTTCTTATGGGCTTCGTTTTTACGTTGTTCACTGTGCAGCCAAAATTACATGTAACCTGTGTTCTATGTTTTGGTAAGATTCCAGGGATACCAAATCTATATAGTTTTATTTACATCTTAACCCCTTTACAAAAATTCTAAACTTTGCAAAAAAATATTTTTCTTAAAGTTGCCATATTCTGACAAAAATGTTACACGCTTACTATGGCAGACTATTAGATACAAAACAGGAACATGTCTTGTAACTTTGCTGACACGCATAACAGAATGACATAGCAAAATAAACCACTAAGCCTACTGTACTGTAAAAAAATAATTTTCTAGAAGATTTTAGAGATTTTTTTCTACTTATACTCTGCCCACAAGTGTAGGTCATAGCAGCATGACAACAGCCAATGGGCTTCACTTAACTACATCTGCCTTACATGTTGGGGCTTTGAAGATAGTGCCTGCTCAAGGGCTAAGTTGGCACCATAGCTGGCAGGTCTTTACTGGTTTATACAGAAGAGATCCAACAGTAGTGCCCGCAATCGAGGACAATTCCAATCATTGGCCAACAACTCCTTAGAGGTTAATTTTTGTATGCAATTTTTGCTTGTGAATGTAAAACAATTTATTTACTTGTATCATTAAAAAAGTTCAATATTTTCAGCTGTATTGTGATGTTGCCTTTAAAGACATTTTCTCTATTGATTTTTTTTTTTTATTATTTTCACTTAGTATAATAGTAACTTATTCCGAACAAAATTGAAACCCACACGCAAACTAAAAAGGCTACACACAAAGATAATGGATGGGGAACAAGTCCATCTGAAAATGCTTTCATGGTGAAAGATCACAGAGGACAATAAAAGGTACAAAGGTTGTTAAAAATGCAGCAACAGAATTTTCTGAAAGATGAAACGACATCTACAAGGAAAGAACAGATGACAGGTAACAGATGTTCTATATCAAATGAAAATGTGAAAATTGTTATGAGTACAGACAATGATGTCTGGGCTAATGCAATATTTTACAGATCCATTGTTGAAAGTACTAATAGAAAAATCTCAATCAAATGCATGGGAAATAAATTAATGCATCCATATGCTTCTGAATCATAGTTCACAAGATTAAAATATATATGTAGCTATATACTTTATATCTAAACACACACACGCATCGCATATATTTATGTGTGTATATATATATATATATATATATATATATATATATACTGTATGTATATACAGAGCCTTGCGAAAGTATTCAGCCCCCTTGAACTTTTCAACCTTTTGCCACATTTCAGGCTTCAAACATAAGGATATAACATTTAAATTTTTTGGTGAAGAATCAACAACAAGTGGGACACAATTGTGAAGTGGAACGAAATTTATTGGTTATTTTAAACTTTTGTAAAAAATAAAAAAATGAAAAGTGGGGCGTGCAATATTATTCGGCCCCTTTACTTTCAGTGCAGCAAACTCACTCCAGAAGTTCAGTGAGGATCTCTGAATGATCCAATGTTGTCCTAAATGACTGATGATGATAAATATAATCCACCTGTGTGTAATCCAGTCTCCGTATAAATGCACCTGCTCTGTGATAGTCTCAGGGTTCTGTTTAAAGCGCAGAGAGCATCATGAAGACCAAGGAACACACCAGGCAGGTCCGTGATACTGCTGTGGAGAAGTTTAAAGCCAGATTTGGATACAAAAAGATTTCCCAAACTTTAAACATCCCAAGGAGCACTGTGCAAGCGATCATATTGAAATGGAAGGAGTATCAGACCACTGCAAATCTACCAAGACCCGGCCGTCCCTCTAAACTTTCATCTCAAACAAGGAGAAGACTGATCAGAGATGCATCCAAGAGGCCCATGATCACTCTGGATGAACTGCAGAGATCTACAGCTGAGGTGGGAGAATCTGTCCATAGGACAACAATCAGTCGTACACTGCACAAATCTGGCCTTTATGGAAGAGTGGCAAGAAGAAAGCCATTTCTCAAAGATATCCATAAAAAGTCTCATTTAAAGTTTGCCACAAGCCACCTGGGAGACACACCAAACATGTGGAAGAAGGTGCTCTGGTCAGATGAAACCAAAATCAAACTTTTTGTCCACAATGCAAAACGATATGTTTGGCGTAAAAGCAACACAGCTCATCACCCTGAACACACCATCCCCACTGTCAAACATGGTGGTGGCAGCATCATGGTTTGGGCCTGCTTTTTTTCAATAGGGACAGGGAAGATGGCTAAAATTAATGGGAAGATGGATGGAGCCAAATACAGGACCATTCTAGAAGAAAACCTGTTGGAGTCTGCAAAAGACCTGAGACTGGGACGGAGATTTATCTTCCAACAAGACAATGATCCCAAACATAAACCCAAATCTACAATGGAATGGTTCACAAATAAACGTATCCAGGTGTTAGAATGGTCAAGTCAAAGTCCAGACCTGAATCCAATCGAGAATCTGTGGAAAGAGCTGAAAAATGCTGTTCACAAACGCTCTCCATACAACCTCACTGAGCTCGAGCTGTTTTCCAAGAATGGGCAAGAATTTAAGTCTCTTGATGTGCAAAACTGATAGAGACATACCCCAAGCGACTTGCAGCTGTAATCGCAGCAAAAGGTGGTGCTACAAAGTATTAATTTAAGGGGGCCGAATAATTTGGCACTCCCCACTTTTCAGTTTTTTATTTTTTACAAAAGTTTAAAATATCCAATAAATTTCGTTCCACTTCATGATTGTGTTCCACTTGTTGATCCTTCACCAAAAAATTAAAATTTTATATCCTTATGTTTGAAGCCTGAAATGTGGCAAAAGGTTGAAAAGTTCAAGGATATATATATATATATATATATATATATATATATATATATATATATACACAGTACAGACCAAAAGTTTGGACACACCTTCTCATTCCAAGAGTTTTCTGTATTTTCATGACTATAAAAATTGTAGATTCACACTGAAGGCATCAAAACTGTGAATTAACACATGTGGAATTATATACTTAACAAAAAAGTGTGAAACTACTGAAAATATGTCTTATATTCTAGGTTCTTCAAAGTAGCCACCTTTTGCTTTGATTACTGCTTTGCACACTCTTGGCATTCTCTTGATGAGCTTCAAGAGGTAGTCACCTGAAATGGTCTTCCAACAGTCTTGAAGGAGTTCCCAGAGATGCTTAGCACTTGTTGGCCCTTTTGCCTTCACTCTGCGGTCCAGCTCACCCCAAACCATCTCGATTGGGTTCAGGTCTGGTGACTGTGGAGGTCAGGTCATCTGGCGTAGCACCCCATCACTCTCCTTCTTGGTCAAATAGCCCTTACACAGTCTGGAGGTGAGTTTGGGGTCATTGTCCTGTTGAAAAATAAATGATGGTCCAACTAAATGCAAACCGGATGGAATAGCATGCCACTGCAAGATGCTGTGGTAACCATGCTGGTTCAGTATTCCTTCAATTTTGAATAAATCCCCAACAGTGTCACCAGCAAAGCACCCCCACACCATCACACCTCCTCCTCCATGCTTCACGGTGGGAACCAGGCATGTAGAGTCCATTCGTTCAACTTTTCTGCGTCGCACAAAGACACGGTGGTTGGAACCAAAGATCTCAAATTTGGACTCATCAGACCAAAGCACAGATTTCCACAGGTCTAATGTCCATTCCTTGTGTTCTTTAGCCCAAACAAGTCTCTTGTGCTTGTTGCCTGTCCTTAGCAGTGGTTTCCTAGCAGCTATTTTACCATGAAGGCCTGCTGCACACAGTCTCCTCTTAACAGTTGTTGTAGAGATGTGTCTGCTGCTAGAACTCTGTGTGACATTGACCTGGTCTCTAATCTGAGCTGCTGTTAACCTGTGATTTCTGAGGCTGGTGACTCGGATGAACTTATCCTCCGCAGCAGAGGTGACTCTTGGTCTTCCTTTCCTGGGGTGGTCCTCATGTGAGCCAGTTTCTTTGTAGCGCTTGATGGTTTTGGCCACTGCACTTGTGGACACTTTCAAAGTTTTCCCAATTTTTCGGACTGACTGACCTTCATTTGTTAAAGTAATGATGGCCACTCGTTTTTCTTTACTTAGCTGCTTTTTTCTTGCCATAATACAAATTCTAACACTCAATTCAGTAGGACTATCAGCTGTGTATCCACCTGACTTCTGAACAACACAACTGATGGTCCCAACCCCATTTATAAGGCAAGAAATCCCACTTATTAAACCTGACAGGGCACACCTGTGAAGTGAAAACCATTTCAGATGACTAGTTCTTGAAGCTCATCAAGAGAATGCCAAGAGTGTGCAAAGCAGTAATCAAAGCAAAAGGTGGCTACTTTGAAGAACCTAGAATATAAGACATATTTTCAGTTGTTTCACACTTTTTTGTTAAGTATATAATTCCACATGTGTTAATTCATAGTTTTGATGCCTTCAGTGTGAAGTTGCAAAGGTCTACAGAGCAGCTGTCCACACAACACCATTGGAAATTCTTTATGAAGTTTGTTTGCAAAGTTGTATGATTTTCTATCTTAGGTGCACTGAAAAATAAAAAAAAATGGTTGTTCAAGTATTCATACCTTTTAGGCAGTCTGTAGTTTCTGTTTTCTGTAATCTCTTCACTTCCCACATCTACCTAGGGTGAAACTATTATTAATAATAATAATAATAATCCTTTAATAGTCCCACCATGGGGAAATTCAGTGTGTTACAGCAGCAAAGATAAGCAATACAAATACAACATATACAAGAATGTTCCAAGGTAGAGAAAGTGCCAAGGTAGATGGACAGAGAGTAAGTTTATAGAGGGGTAAATGTTTGCAGAATCTCTACCCCAGTGTCTATGAGTTCGGAGGAATAAAGAAAAATCATATCTGCCTCTATTTTTCAGCCAGAATGTGAAAGTGGCTCAGGAAAGCATCAGAGCTGAGTCAGACAATAAATTCTGTAAAAGAACACAGTACAGATCTAGCATACTAAGAGCTTCTTTACTCGCTAACTATAGACAGAAGGTATAGGATTACAGAACTTAAAGGGGTTGTCCGGGATGAAATAAAAATTAACCCCTAAATTAAACCCCCTCCCCAACTTCTAATTTACTTATATTAAAAAAATCTATAATTACCTATATCCCTGGGACAATCATGTACCCGCCCCAAGCACACTTTCTGATAATCTGGTGATGTTCCGCTTCCCCATTTCTGAAATGGAATGTCACCATTACCCCCCATTACTTACGTTTATTCCTCCTCGGGAATGGCTCCTCTCCTCTTCCTCTCTGCTAGCGCTTGCATAGTCTGGCGGTGCCTGCGACACATGCGCAGTAGGGATGGCACTCCATCTCTACTGCGCAGGCATCAGAGGCACTTCCGAATTGTGCATGCACTAGCAGAGAGGTGTCTCCAGCCTGCGCACAGTGAAAGAAAAGGAGGAGCCGTTCCCAGAGAGGAAGACAGGTAAGTATGATGCGGTGGGGGGGGTGGGCTGAGTTATTTCGTTGGGAAGGGCTAGTAGTGGGCAGGATAGCTAGGGAGACAAGGAGGGGGTGTAATGGAGTGAGAGAGGAGGGGGGACAGCGAGCGGGAGGTAGTGTGGAAGCTACACAGGAAGCTACACAGCAGGAAGCTACAGTATGTAAACAAATGCAGAAGATGCCAGGAGCTCCCAGAGAAACCCAGAAATCACTCAAAACACTGCTAAAGGTATATGGGTGTACTTATTAACCCATTAATAGTACTAACAGACCTTTTTAAAAAAATAATTTTTTTTTGTCCGGAAATCCCCTTTAATAGCGAGCTAAGGTAAATTTCCAAAATATGAGAATTTAACCATTTTTGGCTTCATTACATCCAATGTGCAGTTGTCTAGAGAGGGACTTTATATTGTAATATATATAATTCATTTCATTCAGATTTTTATACAAAATCTGAAGTGATAAAACTATTATTCTTGTAACTAATTATTACTTGAAGTGAAAGAAGAGGAGACAGCTGTCTTTTCATGCATAGGTTTGATAGTACATGGATATGATAGTAATCTATCTTCTGCTTTGGTAACCACTGCTGAGCCACTAATGGGAGCCTGTCACCAAAACCCAACATATCAACTCAGTCCCACAGATGCTTAGGTTAGGGTCACCTGAATCAAATTAAGCTTTCCCCCTGTGAATCGGTGCCTCTGTTGCCGAAATATTGTTGGTTTCTCAATATGCAAATGAGTTGTTTTGAGCAATGAGGGTGTTGCTGCTCACAACTCAGGAGCAAGGGCAACTCCCACATTGCTCCAAAGAGGTAATTTTAATATTGACAAAATCAACAATATCTTGGCAACAGTGGCACCAATTCACAAGGGGAAAGCTCTTTGATTCAGGTGACCCTAACCTATGTATCTGCAGGGCTAAGTTGATATGCTGGGTTCATGTGACAGACTCTCGATAAGTGCATTGTTAAAAAATATGCAGCTATATTTAATTTGTGAGCTAGTTATTGTTAGTCTTAGAGGGGTTGTCCACTTTCAGTAAATAAATGTTATCGTTTGTAAAATGAAAACAATATATACAATTTTCCATTATACTTTCTGAATCAATTCCTCACTCTTTTCTAGATCTCTTGCTTTAATTATTTGTTTACTTCTAGTGTATAAAAATAAGTTTATGGTCATGTAATGAACACTCCATGGTCACGTGATAGACACACAGGTGCACAGTTCCAGTGACAGACTGGGATGTTTAGGGCCCACCAGTGGAAGTGTCTAGGGGCCCACTGCCAGGACCCCTGCAGATCAGCTGTACTGTGACAAGGTGGGTAAAGGTAATAACATGTCAGGAGCCATGCTCACCCGCCATACCATGTGCACAATTGCAGTACCTAAACCCACTGCTACACCCTGTATGGCAAGTGAACAGGGTGGCTCCTAGAATTGTTACCATGCCTGCAGCCGCATTGTACTGGAAAAGCTGATCTGCAGAGGTCCTGGCTGTTGGACCCCTGCAGATGTAATATTGATGGCCTATCCTAAGAACAATCAATATTAGAAAGATGGATAAATCCTTTAAAGAGGTTGTCCAGGAATTGGAGCAATCCATGTGGTGAGCAGGAGGTGTAAAATAAAATAAATAAATAAAAAAAGCATACCACCTGTCTCAGGTGCACCGTTGTCCACTGCCAGTGTCCATTCAGTCTTGTGCTGGTTGCTTCTTGCTGGGAGTCCTCATGTGATCACTGAGGCCAATTAGGTACAGGATTTCTAGAAATGAGACACCGTCATTAGACCAAACAGACACAGGTGGGGGACAACGGGGTGCTGGAGACAGGTGAGTATGCTTTTTTTAAATTTTTACACATCCCTGGCCACCACAGTGGTCGATCCAATTTATGGATAACCTCTTTAAAGGTGTTGTCTGGGCCAAATGTTTTTATGGCCCACCCCATACAGTGGCCTCTTCACTGGTCCTCCATACTGTATGGGGAACAGTGATGGGGCTAACATCCTGTGGGGGAGAGATATTAAACTGTGTGGGGCATATTAAAGGGGTTGTCCAGCGTAAACTTTTTTTTATGGCCTATCCTCAGTTGGGGGCTGACACACAGCTGTATGGAGCCACTTCCGGCACCCATTCTGCAAACAACACAGAGCCAGAAGGGCCGACATCTCCATCCACTGTATAGCAGCCTGGCGCCTTCACTACAGCTCAGCTCCCACTGACTTCAGTATGTTCTGAGATACAGTGAAGGTGCAGAGCTTTCTGCTTCCGGCCTCGTATTGTGTACAGGATGGGAGCTAGAAGTGGCTCCGTACAGCTGATCGGTCCGGGGGCCGGGTATCGGCCCCCTACAGATCAGGTATTTATGGCCTACCCTGAGGATAAACCATAAAAATTAAGCCGGGACAACCCCTTTAATATACCCCACACTTTAAAGAGGTTGTCCAGCATAATTTTTTATTTATTTTTTTTATAATTAGTCTGGGGCAGGTGGAACCCCCCTCCAAAAAAACCATACTCACCTGTCCTCGGTGTTCCAGTGTTTACCCAGCACGGTCCGGTCCTGCAGCTCCACTGTTTTATTTTTCCGGAAGTCCTCACTGGCTGTGACGTCCCAGGTCCCTTCCCTTAGGCCGCTGATTGGCCTCAGGGGTCACGTGATGTGGCAGGTAGTCATGTTCAGTGGGAACTTCTGCTGGAAGAAAACAACAGAGCTGCAGGACCACGCTGGGAGACATTGGGAACAGGAGCGTAAGTTTTATTGTTTTTTTTTCACCTGCCCCAGCCTAATTAAAAAAAAAAAAAAAATGTTTATCCTGGACAACCCCTTTAAACCCCCAGTATATTAGCCCCATCACTGCCACCCCTCAATATAATGGCCCCATCAATGGTCCCCATACAATATAGGGGACAGTGAAGGGGCCATTTTATGGGGGGAATAGTGAAGGGGACACTGTATGGGGGGGAGAATAGTGAAGGGGCCACTGTATGGGCCATACAGTGGCCCCTTAACTGGTCACCCCCCCCTTCCCTCCTATGGAAGCATTAGGTACTCACCTGTCTACTCCCCAATACCGTTCCTTCTTGCTCCGGGCGCACTGATCTGACATCAAGTGTACCCGGAGCAGAAAGAAGCAGGAAGTGCCGGAGAACAGTAGGCCACAGGCTCATTGTGTCCCGTGGCCTACAAGTCTCTGAGTGGTAGAGCAGGAAGCCTGTGGCTTTCTGCTCTACTAGTAGAAGAACCGGGTCAGCAGCACCACTTCTCCTCAGTTTTACGATCCAGTTGTTAAAACTGGACCCCAAAACTGAGGAGAACCTGACTGCATCACTTACCGCTCCCTGCTCCTACTCGCAGCCTCTCCTCTTCCTGCAGCAGTCTGAGCCCTGTGCACTGCACATCACGTCACACCCCCTGACCAGGTGTGGGGAGAGGTAAGTAAATAGGGGCCGTAACCACACCTCTACTGCCTAATAAAAAAAAGCAGTTGGGGTCTGATAGGGCCCCCTAAAGGCACGGGGCCCACCGGGGGGATTCACCGGTACCCTGGTGGGCCAGTCCGACCCTGCACAGTTCCTTACAAGACAAATGTCTGATTACTGTATTGTGACTGTAACACGCTGTGCATATGTAAGGAATTGAAATAGACATCATATTGAAAAATTGTAAAACTTTTCATTATACAAACAATACCATTTATTTGCTGAAACTGGACAACATCTTTAATAATTGTTACTGTGTCCCTCTCTTGCTTTAAAGAGAGTCTAACACCTTCCTTAAACATTTTCAACTGCTACTACAGAATTTCATAGCACATAACAGTAATAAACAGCATAACTTTGAGAAAAATTACTCTGAAGTCTTAAGCAAATGAGGCATTTGGTGCACTTGGAGGGAACTTCAGCCCTGGGAGCACTGCTCTTACTGCTCAAGTAGGATGGGTGATATCATAGCACTGGGAGGATCATTCTCACTGCACAGGCTTACACAGTCAGGAGATGGTAAGGGTCTAAGACTTCAGATTTTTTTCCCAAATCTACAAAAGTGACATACAGTGAGTATTCAGATCCCTTTAAATTTTTAACTCTTTGTTTCATTGCAGCCTTTTGCTAAAAGCAAAAAAGTTCATTTTATTTCTCATTAATGTTCACTCAGCACCCCATCTTGACAGAAAAAAAACAGAAATGTAGATATTTTTGCAAATTTATTAAAAAAGAAAAACTGAAATATCACATGGTCATAAGTATTCAGACCCTTTGCTGTGACACTCATATTTAACTCACATGCTGTCCATTTCCTTCTGATCCTCCTTGAGATGGTTCTACTCCTTCATTGGAGTCCAGCTGTGTTTAACTAAACTGATTGGACTTGAATAGGAAAGGCACACACCTGTCGATATAAGACCTCACAGCTCACAGTGCATGTCAGAGCAAATGAGAATCATGAGGTCAAAGGAACTGCCCAAGGAGCTTATTTCTCATTAATGTTCACTCAGTACCCCATCTTGACAGAAAAAAAAACAGAAATGTAGATATTTTTGCAAATTTATTAAAAAAGAAAAACTGAAATATCACATGGTCATAAGTATTCAGACCCTTTGCTCAGTATTGAGTAGAAGCCCCCTTTTGAGCTAGTACAGCCATGAGTCTTCTTGGGAATGATGCAACAAGTTTTTCATATCTGGATTTGGGGTTCCTCTGCCATTCTTCCTTGCAGATCCTCGCCAGTTCCATCAAGTTGTGTGGTGAACATTGGTGGACAGCCATTTTCAGGCTCTCCAGAGATCATCAATTGGGTTGAGGCCAGGGCTCTGGCTGGCCCAGTCAAGAATAGTCACAAAGTTGTTCCAAAGCCACTCCTTTGTTATTTAAGCTGTGTTCTTAGGGTCATTGTCTTGTTGGAAGGTGAACCTTCGACACAGTCTGAGGTCCAGAGCACTCTGGAAGAGGTTTTCTTCCAGGATATCTCTGTACCTGGCCACATTCTTCTTTCCTTCTATTGCAACCAGTCGTCCAGTCCCTGCAGCTGAAAAACACCCACATAGCATGATGCTGCCACAACCATGTTTCACTGCTGGGATTGTATTGGGCAGGTGATGAGCAGTGTCTGGTTTTCTCCACACATACCTGTTAGGAACCAAACGCAGTGTCGGATGGAGTTAGTCTTAGGAAATCCAGACCCGCCCCTGGACACTAAGGTAAAACAGCAGCGAGTGTCCAGCGTCCCCGAACTGAAGCGGAACTAGCCTCCAGAGTTCTTCACCAGAGCTCCTGATGGTGGAGTTGGACTTGGTCACTACCTTCAGTCAGAACCACAACAGTCCTAAGGGTGCAGAGCGCACGGCACACCAAAAGTCACAGAAGGGCCCCGGAATCCAAAACCACTCACCTGAGCAAGTTTGGAGGCATATGGATACTGAAAAAGCTGGAGGAGATGCAGTAACAGGTTTTCTCCAGAAGGTGGCAGCAACGCAGTAGAATTGTCGATTAGTCCAAGTTGGCAGCAGGAGAATCTCGTAGTACCAGAGGAAGAGACGTAAGAAGAATCAAGACAAGCCGGGTCGATTTCAGGAGGTCACGAGGTACAGAATCAGCATTCAAGGAGAGATGGTCTGAAAGGAAAGCGTGGTCACAACTGGAGGGAGCAATAAACAAAGAGGCAGCAGGATAGGATCGAAAGTCGGGACAGAGTACGAGGAGGAGCTGACACCCAGGGGAAATGAATAACCAGCAAGAGCAGAGTGCCGGAAGGGAGGCTAAATAGACAGGTGAGTGCAGGAAAGTTAACCCCTAGAAAAGCAAGCGTGCCGGAAAGTTTAAGGACTGGAGCGGCACCTCACAGCACTACTGCAGAGGCGCCAGCTCCGGTCCTAACAATACCGCTTAAAATTAACGCCAAAAAGTTCAATCTTCGTCTCATCAGACCAGAGAATCTTATTTCTCATACTCTGGGAGTCCTTCATGTGTTTTTTGGCAAACTCTATGCGGGCTTTCATATGTCTTGCACTGAGGAGAGGCTTCCTTCAGGCCACTCTACCATAAAGCCCGGACTGGTGGAGGGCTGCAGTGATAGTTGACTTTGTGGAACTTTCTCCCATCTCCCTACTGCATCTCTGGAGCTCAGCCACAGTGATCTTTGGGTTCTTCTTTACCTCTCTCACCAAGGCTCTTCTCCCACGATTGCTCAGTTTGGCTGGACGTCCAGGTCTAGGAAGAGTTCTGGTCATCCCAAACTTCTTTCATTTAAGGATTATGGAGGCTCTGTAACAAGGTGGCTTGTACTACATTATATATTGCCCATGAATGCTACAATGCCAACTATCTATTTATCTATCTATCCACAGTATTTAATTTTTGCTGCTAAATGAATCAACATTTGTTGAAAATAGTAGGTTAGAATTAACAGCATTATCATTGAATATTAGAACACATTATAGTAATGATAAAATGCCCTATTTTTAAATAATAGTCCAATAATTATTTATTGCTGCAACTTACAAGAAAAAGGAAAAACAATGCAATGAAGCAAACCACAGCTTACTATATAAAGGTGTCTTTCCTGATTGGTTAGCTCAGTGTAGGACTTATGCATATTTCCTTCAAAATTCGCTGTTTCCTATCCTAATAAAAGCTGACAGAATGTAAATGAGTTTCTAAAGGAACCAGCAAAAGTGGCAATTTTTCTCATTTAATCTTTAGATGAGCTGTCTGTCTCCCAGCTGCTGAGCTTCATTAGAATTCTGAAACTAATTCACCTATCAACACATGATTATTGGGTCGTGTGAGTTTTTTTGGGATACATGAAGAGAAAATCACTCCAAAGTACAGGTTGGTCAATAATAAAACTGGCAGACTTCAGAACAATCTGTTCTAACAGGGGAATGAACCCAAATCTCATTTCTGTCTTTTACTGATAGACCAAAGAGATAAATCCCTGTTAAAGATTGAATTGACTTTCTAATAAGACTTCGTTGGTGCTGTGACTACCAAGATCAGCTATAATGAAAAGCCTTCACAAAATAGAAAGGTGTTTAGTAGTATCGTCATTAAGTACACTTTTTAGAGGTGATTGTTGGTGGAATTCTGGGACAAGAAGTCAAAAACAGGGAATTTTCACATTTCTATTAAAAATGCAATTGATGAAAAGTGAGGGTTGTCTTATATGTAGTCATTAATGCACATTACATAACTACATTTTTTATGCAAGACAATTCAACTTCAGTCTTTGGTACATAAGGAGAGGATTTCCAAATTGTAAATTCCAAGGAGAAAGCATAGTTAGGTCACGTCCAAATGACTTTTGCATAATTCTGAATGGCAGCAAGTAAAACATTCATTAAGAACAAATTATTTGGCAGTGAAGTTTAAAAATCTACTAGAATTTCCAAATCACTGCACACACTATAGAGTTTCAAGTGAAAGAAGTGTAACATTTATTTTCACACTGTATGGGTGTGTTATTCCATATATTCCATATATCACAACTCCATGTAGTTTACGACATAGATTACAGTAGGATCAGAAATAACGTGCAACGTTTCGTTCTAAGGAGCGAACTTCATCAGGCATGATCCATTAGTGGTCCAGAGGGATAGCTTACAGTGTTGGTGGAATAGAGGGATTGTGGAAAATCCCTCAATCCCTCTAGTTCACCAACGCTGTAAGCTATCCCTCTGGACCACCTCAGCTGCTAACTGGATCAAGCCAGGAAGCCTCTGAAAGTGCAAAAGCTTCCCAGGTTGGCACAGTAACGTCAAAGGTGCAGCAGCCGGATAGAGGATCCTGACAATGTGTTTTTCAGGTAAAATCTTGGGAGCCATTGGAGCATTATATTTGGCACCCTCTGCTAAGGTTTTCAACAATGGAGCCCTGTCAGATGTCTTCCGCATTACTAATGGAACTTGACAGGGGTGCCTACTGTCGCCCTTAATTTTCTTTCTCTCCATGGAGCCCCTAGAACCAGGGTCGGACTGGCCCACCGGGGAACCGGAATCCCCTGGTGGGCCCCGAGCCCCGACTATTAGTACTCATTTTGCCAATGAAAGGTCAAGACTCTGATCAGGATGGTCAGGGGCTCGACCGGCTTCTGACCATCCCGATCGGGCCCCTGACCAATGGACAGTGGCGTAACGATCGTGGTTGCAAATGCTGTGACTGAGACCGGAGGGGTGCGGGGGCCCGCGGCCAGCTGGAAATGGCCGGTGCCCCGGACTACCATGATAGTGGTCGGGGAAGGCCTGGTTCCCCGACCGCTATACCTATTGTTAATGGAAAGGGGCTGGGCCCCTTTCCATTAGATGCCAGCCCAGGGGAAGTGACAAAAAAAAAAAAAAAATACTCACCTGGCTGTCCTGGACTCCGCATCGTCTCCGACACTTTTCCGGCCTCACTGCAGGGGCCTGTGATTAGGCCCCAGTGGTGACATGGAGCGTGCCAGTGTAATGACGTCATCACGCCCCACGTGACCGCTGAGGTGCAATCACAGGCCCAAGCGGTGACGTCTGGGGCACAGGACGTGGAGACCAGGGGACCAAGGAAGATGGGAAAGACAGCAGGACGGAGCGAGGATGCCCCGGAGAGGTAAGACAAGGTGAGTATAAGTGTTTGTTATTTTTAATTACTTCTTCTGGGCCTCTACTTATTATATTCTGGGGTCGGAGGAGACCCCAGAGTATAATAATAGCACCGACTCTGGGGGGTGGGGGGAGGGGGCACTGTGGAGCACTTAATAGTGTGTGGGGGTCACTTTGGGAATATAATACAGTGTGGGGGCCACTGTGGGCTTATAATACTGTGTGTGGGCCACTGTGGGCATATAATACTGTGTGGGGGCCACTGTGGGCATATAATACTGTGTGGGGGCCACTGTGGGCATATAATACTGTGTGGGGCCATTGTGGACATATAATACTGTGTGGGGGCCACTGCGGAGCATATAATGCTGTGTTGGGGCCACTGCGGAGCATATAATGCTGTGTTGGGGCCACTGCGGAGCATATAATGCTGTGTTGGGGCCACTGCGGAGCATATAATGTTGTGTTGGGGCCACTGTGGAGCATATAATGCTGTGTTGAGGCCACTGTGGAGCATATAATGCTGTGTTGGGGCCACTGCGGAGCATATAATGCTGTGTTGGGGCCACTGCGGAGCATATTATACTGTCCCAGTATTGTTTACATGCTGGGTGCTGCGCTACTCATTCACCATGTTCTTGATAACTGTGGTTATGGGTACTAAAGCTGTATCTCTTTCAAGTATCTGAGATATTGTTGCAGTATCCATAACCGTCACTATCAAGAATTCACTCTAGGAAGGGGGTAGGGGGATCCTGATGGGCAGCCGTTGGAACCAATCCAGTTGCAGCTTGTTGCTGCAAGTGTCACTGACGTACTGATGCTGTACGCAGCGGCAGGTTTCTGCATAGGAGCCCAGACCAGCAGTGTGAAAGATAAGTACAACTTAACCACGCAAACAAAAAAACAACTTTTCCCCCTATTTTGCCCCCAAATCTTTCAACTTCACTGACCACTCTGATAATTACAACCCCTACCTACTTCAGATGCTCTGGAGTTGCTGAGAGTTGTAATTCCCCCCCTCCCACCCCAGCTAATTTCTCACTGTATTGTTATGCTGGTGCCTGCTCCAATACTGCTATAGGGGAGACTATTGAAGGGCCCATTGAATGGGCATACAGTGGCCCCTTCAATATATCCCCCCCCCATACAGTGTCCCTTCACTGGTCCCCTATACTGTATGGGGACCATTGATGGGGTCATTGGGGGGGCAGTGATGGAGGCCGATAGCCTGGGGGACATTAAAGGGGTTGTGCAGGATAACATTTTTTTTTTTAATTACACCGAGGCAAGTAAAAACCAAAACAAAAAAAAACAAAAAACTTTCTCTCCTGTCCCCAGTGTCTCCCAGCGCGGTTCGGCCTGCAGCTCTGTTTTCTTCCAGCGCAAGTTCCCCCTGCACGTGACTTCACATGACCCCTGAAGCCAATCATCAGCCTAAAGGAAGGGACCTGGGACGTCACAGCCAGTGAGGACTTCCAGCAAAAGAAGACAGCGGAGCAGCAAGACCGGACCGTGCTGGGACCTGCTGAGACTGGAGCTCCGGGGACAGGCGAGTATGTTTAGTATGTTTTTGTTTTTTGTTTTTTTGGGGGGGGGGGGGATTTTAACCTCTCCCGGACTAATTAGAAAAAAGACAAAAATTATATTGGACAACCTCTTTAAAGTGTGGTGCATTAGGGGGGTATATTAAAGGGGTTGTCCAGGCAAAATTTGTTATGGTTTATCCTCAGTATAGGCCATAGATACCTGATCTGTACAGGGCTGACCCCGGAACGATCAGCTGTACGGAGCCACTTCTGGCGCCTGTCCTGTACACAATACAGGGCTAGAAGCAGAAAGCTCTGTCCAGTATGTATTAGCCGGGCACCTTCACAGCATCTCAGCACTTATTGAAGTCAGTAGGAGCTGAGCTGCTTCCGGCCCTGTGCTGTGTACAGAACGGGTGCCGGAAGTGGCTCCGAACAGCTGATAGGGCCGTGTGTCAGCCCCATACCGATCAGGTATTTATGGCCTATCCTGACCATAGGCCATAAAAAAATTAACCCTGGACAACCCCTTTAATATGCCCCACACAGTTTAATGTCCCCACAGGATGTTAGCTCCCATCACTGCTCCCACACAATATAATGGCTCCATCACTGTTCCCCATACAGTATGGGGGACCAGTGAAGAGGCCACCGTATGGGGGGACCAGTGAAGTGGCCATAAAAAAATTTGGCCCAGACAACCCCTTAAAAGAGGTTGTTCATAAACTAGAGCGACCACTGTGGCGGCCGCCAGGGAGGTGTAAAAATAAAAAAAATTTCAAAAAAGCATACTCGCCTTTCCCCAGCACCCCGTTGTCCCCTGCCTGTGTCTGTTCGGTCTCATGGTGGCCTCTCATTTCTGGAAATCCTGTACCTAATTTGTCTTAGCAGTCACATGAGGTGCAGGACTCCCAGCAAGGAGTCGCCGGCACAAGACTGAATGGACACTGGCAGCGGACAACGGAGCGCCAGGGACAGGTGAGTATGCTTTTTTATTTATTTATTTTTTATTTTACACATCCCGCAAGGGACATGGGTTGCGCCAATTCCTGGACAACCTCTTCAAAGGATTTATCCATCTTTCTAATATTGATGGCCTGTCCTTAGGATAGGCCAGCAATATTACATCTGCAATGATACAACAGCCAGGACCTCTGCAGATCAGCTTTTCCAGGACAGTGCGGCTACAGGTAACAATTCTAGGAGCCATGCTGTTCACTTGCCATACAGGGTGTAGCAGTGGGTTTAGATAGTGCAGTGGTGCACATGTTATGGCGGGTGAGCAACATGGCTCCCAACATGTTATTACCTTTAGCTGCCCTGTCTCAGAACCACTGATCTGCAGGGGTCCTGATGGTGGGCCCCTAGAAGCAATTCCACTGGTGGGCCCTAGACATCCCAGTCCAACACTGCCTAGAACAAATACTTAGGAATGACCCCCTTATTACTGGTATTACTATTGGAGAACGTACACACCTTATTTCATTGTATGCAGACGATATTATTCTCACTCTATCCAAGCTTCATATAGCTCTCCAAAGAGTTACTGATCTCATCTCTCAATTTGGCCAATTATCCTATTATATTTTAAACATGACCAAATCCCAGGCCCTTCCTTTTAACTTACTCATGCCCTTACTCCACTCCTTATGTAATGCTTACCGCTTTTGGTTTCATCTGACCAGAGCACCTTCTTCCACATGTTTGGTGTGTCTCCCAGGTGGCTTGTGGCAAACTTTAAACAAGACTTTTTATGGATATCTTTGAGAAATGGCTTTCTTCTTGCCACTCTTCCATAAAGGCCAGATTTGTGCAGTGTACGACTAATTGTTGTCCTATGGACAGACTCTCCCACCTCAGCTGTAGATCTCTGCAGTTCATCCAGAGTGATCATTGGCCTCTTGGCTGCATCTCTGATCAGTCTTCTCCTTGTTTGAGATGAAAGTTTAGAGGGACGGCCGGGTCTTGGTAGATTTCAGTGGTACATGTACGTGGGAGAATGTGGTTAGTTACCGCATCCCCACGTACAGGTACGTGACGGTGATCGAGCGGGCTCAGAAGCAGAGCCCGTGCGATCACCGCGGGAGCCCGGCTGTATTTGACAGTCAGGCTCCCACTGCAACAGCGGGGACCAGTGATAACACCGATCCCCGCTGTTTAACCCTTAAGATGCCTTAAGATGCCGCGGTCAATAGCGACCGCGGCATTTTCAGTGTTTGCTAGCGGCACTAAGTGTCGCGGGCGGCATCGGGAGAGGGTGTTAGCTATAACTGACAGCTAACACCCTGCTCCTTAACCTCGGATCGGCACCGAGCGCCGATCGGAGTTTCAAACATGACCGCGGCATCCAAGGGGTTCCTCCATGTTGCCGCCCCCGGCACCCCCTGCGGCGAGATCGGGGGGTGCCGATATCTATAATATGCAGCTTGGGGTCTGGCCAGTGACCCCAGGCTGCCTGAAGCCCCCACTACCTGGTTGATCCTGCCGGGACCTCTGGAAATCAGCCTATGTCTACATAGGCTGAATTCCTGTATAGACTGCAATATACGTGTATTGCAGTCTATAGTGCTGAATCAGCGATCAGACTATCGTTGGTTCAGGTGTCCTAGTGGGACATATAAAAAAATATTATATTTATTAACTTATTTTGGTGGTATGACTATCTGTTTGAAAAGCAGAGCATTTCACATTTTGAAAATTGCGATTTTTTTCAAAATTTCCATCAAATTTCCTATTTTTTTTATAAATAAATACAAAAATATTGATCAATGTTTACCACTAACATGAAGTACAATGTCTCACGAGAAAACAATCTCAAAATCACTTGTGCAAGTTAAAGCGTCATAAAGTTAATGCCATTTAAAGTGACATATGTCAGTTTTGAAAAATGAGGCCTGGTCTTTAACGCACTTTTGGGCTCAGACCTGAAGGGGTTAAACTTCTCCACAACAGTATCACGGACCTGCCTGGTGTGTTCCTTGGTCTTCATGATGCTCTCTGCACTTTAAACAGAACCCTGAGACTATCACAGAGCAGGTGCATTTATACGGAGACTTGATTACACACAGGTGGATTATATTTATCATCATCAGTCATTTAGGACAACATTGGATCATTCAGAGATCCTCACTGAACTTCTGGAGTGAGTTTGCTGCACTGAAAGTAAAGGGGCCGAATAATATTGCACGCCCCACTTTTCAGTTTTTTATTTTTTACAAAAGTTTAAAATAACCAATAAATTTCATTCCACTTCACAATTGTGTCCCACTTGTTGATTCTTCACCAAAAAATTAAAATTTTATATTCTTATGTTTGAAACCTGAAATGTGGCAAAAGGTTGAAAAGTTCAAGGGGGCCGAAAACTTTCGCAAGGCACTGTATGTCACTATCTCCTCTAGGTCACTTTACCAACATAATTATGAACCATTGCTATAATCACTGCAAGAAGAAACTGACCGTATGTTGAGTATGGGAATCTCTTTTATAGGAGAGGTTGCAGCGTTTAAGATGTTCTTGCTGCCCAAGCTCCTTTACCTGTTTTGCATGCTCCCCATGGCCCTCCCCTCTCCATTTCTCAAGATGGTGCAAAGAACGGTATCTAAGTTTATTTGAAGTGGTAGGAGACCTCGAATAGCCAAAGCTCCCTATTCAAACACAAATTAGCTGGCAGCCTGGGCATTCTAATTATGCACAATTATTACTTAGCTACCCTGGTTGCACAATGGCGGTCAATGGAGTTATCTGTTCCATGGATACACAGTGAACATTCTTGTATATTTCCCTTTAACCTTAAGGATATTCTATTGCTACCCTTGTGGAACATCACGCTGCCTAGCTCATTATAGCCTACCATGCTGGCTTCTATGACTGCTTGGGCGACACTCCATGCCAAATCTAACCCCAAGAAGTATTTTGATATTTCTAATACACCTCTATTGCTTTTGCCCTGGGCTATTCCCGATGTCAATCTCAATGATTGGTATGCGCAAAGTGTTGCTCAGATCTCCCAGTTCTGTTCAGAGGATAGGTGTACTCTGTCATTTACAGATTCAAGACAAAGATTTAATATCTCTACTGGTCACTTTTGTAAACATATCCAAATGTTACACTTTTTATCAAGCCACCCCTCAGCTGCCGTGCCCCGTAATGCTACAATCTTTACATGGATTTCTAAGGGTCTGAAGGACTTAAGATTTCTCTACGAGCTAATGGATGATTCAGCTTCCTTTGTTAAATCTACCCCCCTTTAGATATTGGGGAAAATTCACTCCAATTGACTGGTGCCAGGCTATTAAACTGATTCATTCTTCACTTAAATGTAGTACTCATGTTGAAACAGAATTAAAAATCACTTTATGTTGGTATTATACTCCAGCTACTTTACAGATAGCCTTTCCCCCCTACCGGGGGATTGGTAGCGTGGATGCGGTGGCAGAGGGACTTTTTCACATTCTATGGCTCTGTTCACTTGTTTCTGCATACTGGAAGGGGGTGTTTGATGTGCAGTTTGAAATATTTGGTTCTAATTTCCCCTGTACTTTGTATCTTGCAATACTGTTAATTAGGGTCTCCCCTGCCTTACACCCGCATAGACAGATTTTATGCAAAATCCTCATCATAGCTAAACTCTTACTACTACAACATTGGAAAATGAACACTATTCCGCATTTATAATCCCTTATCTCTACTATTAATACCACCTACCCATGTGAAAAGGTAATTGCACTACTGGAACCACTCATTCCATTTCTTCTCTGCAACTTAGGAGGTGTGGGTTAGCTCCAGGTATGCACTACCATGACTGCTACTTTTGAACTTGACCTTCTAGTGTCTACTTCATTGATGTAGAGAATCCATATGTCATGTCTTGTTCATTTGATAAAACTGTCTCTTATGCAACTGTACTTGTGATAGCTCCCATGCCAAGCTCCAGTACGTTAGATTTTTGCCTATATAGCTTACCTTTGTTTTGATGTTGCATGTTCTTTTTGTTCTATTTAACCCTTAGGCACACCAGGAAGTACAGTTATGTCCTGGTGCACGTGACTAAATATGGTGGCCGCTCTGAAACAGAGTGGCCGCACTAGCTGCCGGGTCTGTGCTGTTTCATACAGCAGGGACCAGGCAGCATTTGCCGTGATCAGCGATGACTCTGATAATGGTCATTTAACCACTCAGATGCCGTGGTCGCGGGAGGCGTCCGATTACCATGACAGGCGGGAGCCTTCTGAAGGCTCCCAGCCCTGCCATAGTAATGTAACTACTGAAGCCTGCCTGCAGCAGGCCTCAATAGTTGCATAGCAAAACTGCCATAGACTGCAATACAGTAGTAATCACATCTTCAAGCCCCTCTGGGGGGAGGCTAAAAAAAAAAAAAAAAAAAGAAAAGTTAAAAAAAAAGAAAAAAAGTTTTTAAAACTATATATAAAAAAACAAAGTTTAAATCACCCCCCTTAACCCTAGATCACATATAAATATAAATAAATAAATAAAAAAGTAAAAATAAACATATTAGGCATCCCTAAGGCCGAAAACAGCCAAACTATTAAAATATAAAAACATTTGTTCCATATGGTAAATGTCGTGGCAGGCAAAAAGGCAAAATGGCTGATTTGGTGTTTTTTCACCAAATTACATCCCTAAAAAAATGGAATAAAAAGTGATCAAAACATTATACATTACCCAACATGGTATCAATAAAAACTTCATATTCTCCTGCAAAAAAAGACATCTTACACAGCTCCGTACACTGCAATATAAAAAAGTTACTGACACCCCATATGGTGATACAAAAAAAAAAATTTTTTTCTTCAAAATTTAGAATTTTTGTAAAGTTACTAAAACATGAAGAAAACTATATAAATTTGGTTTCACTGTGATCATACTGACCTGCAGAATAAAGTTAACATAACATTTTTAATGCAGAGTGGAAGCCGTATAAACAAAACTCATACGAAAATGGCGGTACTGCGTTTTTTTCTCAATTCCACCTCATTCTGAATTTTTTTCCCGCTTCCCAGTGCATTGCACAGAATAATAACTGTACCATTTTGAAGTACAACTTGTCACGCAAAAATTAAGCCCTCATATGACTACATAAATGGAAAAATGAGAAAGTTATGGCTTTTGGAATGCAAGGAGTAAAAAACGAAAACACAAAACTGAAAAATGTCTGCGTCACGTAAGGTTTAATGTAATGCATTCTTAACTACTAGTATTGAAATATATTTTGTCGTATGCAGTTATGTGACAGGTTCTCCAAGCTTACCTTTGTCCACTTTGGGTGTGTAAAATGATAGCTCACAGGTAACTTGGGCTTACCTACCTTGATGTCAATGTGATTATATCCGTGCTTTGTTATCCGAAATCACTTTGTGTATCAGGGTACTTATTGTATGCATTAATTACGTTGTTTTTTTATAGAAAAAAATTATTGAAGCAAAAAAGGGCTCATTCATGAATTGCACCTTTTTAATATTTTTCACCCTCACACCACTTTTGTTTTAAAAAGTAAGATGGATGTGGGCTGGGACAAATGAGAGGGGTAGGGCCTTCACGGCCCAATGCATTTAAGATTACTTATGCCAGTTTTCTGGTTTACATCTCAAATCTACTTCAGCTATGTGCTGGAGTAGATTTCAGTTTCAACACATATTGAGATGCACCAACATTATTCAGAAGTCTGTGTCTCCTAACAATTGTTGTGCAGCAAACCACATGTATAAAAGACCAGTCTTAATGAATGTGCAACTATATTTTTTTAAACAGGAAGGAATCTTTAGGCTAAGCTGCCATGTAGCAAGCCCCACTGCATCACAGTTTTTTCTGCAGCATTTTTCACAGAAAGTCCACAGAGTTTTCCTCTGCAGACTTTCTCCTATTATACCTATACAGGAAATGCCAGTGGCTCCATAGGTATAATTGACATGCTGCAATTTATAAAAACATTCTTCTGCAATGTGTGGATGAGATTAGCCAGAATCCCATCCCTTTGCAGGTAGACACAGGGAAAGCACTGGGCACTGTCCTTGTAAGGACAGGAGTCATTGTGGGACATAGGTGAGAGACAGGGTATAATTACATCAGCCCTTCATCTGCATGTCCCGTTGAGTCCACATCGTCTCTCAGTAAGTCTGGGTATTACTGTTCCTCTTTTATCTAGAGCACAGTTTGTTATTTGACTTTGCAGAAAGTAATAAAAATGCCTTAAAAAATCCTCTCTTTCTCATTATTCTGGCATTTGGAAAATATAAATAATTTTGTTATTCCTAATTGACCTAAAACGGGAAAGGTTTATTCTGATTTCATGTCAGATAGTGAGAAAAACATGCATATGTGTCTTTTTTTATATAGGGTATGTAAACTTCTGGTTTCAACTGTATATGAAGAAGGAACAAGAAAAATAAAAATAAAAATAATGTTATTTCTCTTGCAGAGAAATTAAATATTTATTTGTGGAGTTAAAGGGAACTTGTCATGTGTTTTTTCCACCAAAAACTTACCTATTATGTAATGATCTTTCCTATGGCTCCTCTCACTAAGCTTTCTCTTACTTAAAATCAAGTTACAAGCATTTAAAACCTTAGGTCGACGTATGAAAATTTATCTTATCTAGTCACAGGGGCGGGGAGCAGATTCATCTAGTCATGCAGCCATTAAAATGTTAAGATCACGTCTAATTTGTAGCTCTACAGGTATCAATTTTTCACTTGAGATTTCTGAATATAAAATTAGTTTTACTCATTAATTTCATTATTAATTTCTATATTGACAATTATGTACGTTGTATATAAGTAGTTTAGGAATTTATGATACAAAGTAATATGTTTAAAATGTTTTAGTTTAGATATTGATGTGTCTAAAGGAATTACAGGAGATAAGGTAAGGTACAGCTGAAAAAATAAAAATGCAGTGACAAACTTATTAGAGATGTGAAGTTCAATAACTATAGTCAGCTGGAGATATAGATAGATCTTGAAATTCTGTCAAATAGCATGTCATGTGTCATTATTAATTGTCCTGAAAAGAAATGCTAAATGTTTAGTGAAAATATGGCTATATAAATGCCATTAGATGCTAAAATTATTGTATATGAAAATTTGAAGTTTATACAGTAGATTTAGAGGGATTTTCCAATGAAAGACACTTATCACATATACAAAGGATATACTATAAATATTTGACAGATACATGTTCCACCTCTGGTGCCTCCATCTATCTCTAAAATGAACACCCCTAGGTTCCGTTCTCTGGCTCTACCTCACCGCAACCTAGCTGACAATAGAATCCAGACTGTCCTCAATGTTCTGGCTTTACATAAACAGCATATCATCTGTGTCGCTCTCGTAGTTGTCTGAACTATGCTGTTTCTGTAATGATTGACCATTGAGGACAGTCTGGATTTCATTGTTGAGGTTAGATAGAGCAAGGGAAGGGAAGCTGCGGGATTCATTTTAGTGATAGGTATGGGTACCATAAATGTCTTTGATGGGAAAACTCCTTTAAGTTTACAATTACGTATACAGTAGACCAGAACAAACGATTTAAAAGGTCACTAACTTTTCAGACAACTTTGTCTCATTTAATGGAGCATGTGATTCTGGATCAAAATGTAATGTACTTTAATTACAAATGTTGCTGCTTTTTGCCTGAAAAACAGAGGTCACGCTATACCACCACCATTGGTCACGCTATACCACCACTGTTCTGTAGAATTCTGTTGGATCTTTATAACAGCAGTTATCACTGCTATCTTGAAACGTATCTAAACCCCTTATGATTTAAAATGAAACGCGTAGGGTTAATTGCTTTTTCAGTTTAGCCAGCAGTAAGTAACAGAGAAATTGTTACCTGCAGCAGCTAACTTAACTCCTGATCCTGTTGGCGTGGCACAAGGCCAGTTGCCTCAGAATATATGGGCTACTCTTTATTTAGCTTGCACTGTATAGCTTGCATAAACTGGGTCATTTTGATGTTTTTGGTTGTCATTATGACTTAAAAAGAGAAAACACAGAAGTTTGATAATAAATGGCTTCAACCAACCACTAACCATGAGTGGAGAAAAAGTTTTTGTGTTATCATTCATATTCTCTGAAAAAAGTCCAAAAAAAAAAAAAATCTGCCAGGGTATGTAAACTTTTTAGCACAACTGTATGTGCAGAAGGATATGGGAATGGAACCATTGTATGCCCCAATGATGCGGGACACAATTTAGCAATACCAGTAAAAGATGTACTTTATGTTCCTGATCTAGAAGGAGGACTCTTATCTGTGAAGCATCTGACAAGCAAAGGACTCACTGTAAAATTCCAAGGTGACAAGTGTTCTATCCCAGACGGCAGGCAGATGATAGCAAGTGCCAAGTTGGATGATCATATATATCACCTCAACACAGTGAAGGAGCAGGTGAGACTATGCACACATAAGCACAATGACTGTATACACATGTGACACAGGCGTTTAGGTCACAGACACCCAGAATGCATACAGGAATTGCAAAAGAGGAATCTGACAAAGGATCTAACATTATCCCCTTGTTCAGTTATTGTTAAATGTGAATGTTGCATCAAATCCAAAGCTACAAGAGCAACACTTCCTAAAGTAAGTCACAATAGAGCTTCAAGACCTCTTGACCTAGTTCACAGTGATGTATGTGGTCCCCTAAACCCACCTACACCTGGCGGCAACAGGTACATAGTGACTTTCATAGATGACTATTCAAGATACACAGTCACTTACCTAATGCAACACAAGAGTGAAGTTTTTGACAAATTACAGGACTATGTAGTAAGGACAAGTAACAAGTTTCAGAGAAAACCTCTCATACTTCGGAGTGACAATGGAGGTGAATTCACAGGACATAAAATACAAGAGTACTTAAAGCAGAATGAAATAGAGCATCAAAAGACAGTTCCCTACACACCAGAGCAAAACGGGGTAGCTGAAAGAAAGAATAGAACTCTGACTGAAATGATCAGATGCATGCTGACAGACTCTGGATTACCACAAAAATATTGGGGTGAAGCAGCAATGACAACCACTTATTTGCAAAACAGACTCTTCTCTAGAACAATGGAGAAAACTCCATATGAACTGTGGAACAATGAGAAGCCGAGTGTAAAACATCTAAAAGTTTTTGGATGCAAGGCGTTCATCTACATTCCAGAAGAAAAACGCACCAAATTTCAAAACAGAGCATTTGAAGGCGTCTTTGTTGGATACAGTGACAATGTTAAGGGTTACAGAATCCTAAATCACAAAATTGACAAGGTTACCATTAGCAACAGCATAACTTTTGTTGAAGATCTGAGAGACAATGTAATGATAACAGAGGAAGTAAGAACAGAAGAGAAAACTGACACTGATCAGCCAACATCTGTAACTTCCGAACAAACAGTTGAAGTGAGCGCAGAATCCATCAGTAATGAAGAACAGACACAACCAAGCTCACACACAGAACCAAGACGCTCGATGAGAGAGAATAAAGGTAAACCACCTGTACCTCTCATACAAGGCAAGCACTGCCAGTTCTAATGAACCTGCAACTTGGGAAAACATATCTCAGCTTTCAGAAAGGGAAGCCAGTAAATGGATAAAGGCTGCAAAGGAAGAGATAAAATCCATGCATGACACTAAAACATGGACACTTACAGAACTACCACCTGGAAGAAAATCCATAGGTTGTAAATAGACTTTCAAAGTAAAATACAATGCAGATGGTACAGTGGAGCGATACAAAGAAAGGCTCGGAGCCAAGGGATATTCTCAAAAATATGGAGAGGACTATGATGAGACATTTGTGCCAGTAGTCAAACATGCTACAATAAGAACTTTGCTGACAGTAGCCGCAATAAGGAAAATGCAAGTAAGACACTTTGATGTAAAAACAGCGTTTCTACATGGCGAGTTAGCAGAAGATATCTACATGGAACAACCACCAGGATTCAAAGATGAACAAAGGCCAGACCTAGTATGCAAACTACAGAGGAGTATATATGGTCTAAAGCAAGCCGCCAGAGCATGTAATATGAAAATAAATGAAGTTCTTACACATGAGGACTTTCAGGGGAGTAAAGCAGACCCCTGTTTATACACAAAGAAATTGCCAGACAGGTATATCTAATGCTGTACATTAGCACTGCTACAAGGCCTGACATTGCAGCAACAGTTGGAATCCTATGCAGAAAGACTTCAACACCAAGTCAGATGAACTGGAATGCTGTGAAGTGAGTCATTCGCTATCTTAAAGGGACTTTACACTACAAGCTAAAGTTACCAGCAAGTGACGAAACCACTCTGACAGGATATGTGGATGCCGATTGGGCCGGAGATACCAGTGACAGAAAATCTACAAGTGGGTACCTGTTTCTTCTATCAGGAGGTGCTATCTGTTGGACTAGTAGAAAGCAACTTTCTGTTACACTATCATTTACTGAAGCAGAGTATGTTGCAGCAGCGCAGGCAAGTCAAGAAGTCATATGGTTGAGACAACTATTAAAAGACTTGGGTCAACCACAGATGAAAGCAATGAGAATCTTTGAGGACAATCAAAGATGTCTTGCACTTGCGCAGATGGAAAGAATTAGCTCAAGAACCAAACACATTGATGTGAAGTACCACTTTCTGAGGGATCTTCAAGAGCAAGGACTTCTTGAGTTACTTTATTGCCCGACTGAGGATATGACAGCAGATATCCTTACCAAGCCCCTGACCGCTGAAAGACACTCAAGACTTACAAAGAAGATGGGCCTCACAGACTAAGCCTTAGCTGTTGAGAAGGGGTGTTGGAGATATGCAACAGCCAGCTTCGTCTCTATATTTGCTGATTTGACTGCAGTTCACATTTATGACACTAGATGTAGCTGTTACTAAATGTTTATCTGTAGACACTCTGTACTCTGTTGTTTTTGATGCTATTGATATACATTTCCTGTTTTTTTCAGTGTGTGTGCTGAACTAGATCTGTTATTCACCATGTGAGGTGAACCTTCTCTTACTGCATTCATGTTTCACTAAAGTCTTTTCCTGTTATATATAAATGTCTATCTGGTTTTGACTCTGCCACATCCAGCAATCACACTCTGCAACAACTTTATGGCCTCCTCATGCTGCTGCCAACTCCACATTATATTACCTTGCCACTCTGTGGCCTCCTGATGCTGCTGCCAACTCCACATTATGTCGCCTTGCCACTCTGTAGATATCTATGTGTAATTGGCCGACAACGGTGTAAAAGGAGTGTGCTCTTTCATGCTACAGTAGGATCTTGGACCTCTGCACGGTTCTTTCTACCTGGCACTAACATGGACTTGTAAGGCTGAGTTCACACTTGAGTTAGTTGGTCAGTTTTGGCCCCGTAACTAGCCAAATAAGTGAAGTGTGCAGTGGTTCTAAGAGCAACACCTGTCATGTGCATGTCATACTGACTCACAGTATTGTTTCACACCACTATAAAGGCTCTCTGAAGCCAGGAAATAGGTGTTTTTTAGCGATATTCACCGCAAATTAATTCGGATTGAAGCAAATTTTTTTGGAACCTCGATTCGAACTGCAGAATCAAACTTTTGAGAAATTCGCACATCTCTACTTATAATATTATGTACAGTCATATACTTCTGTATATAGCCACTTAGGAGCACCTCAAACAGTTTGGTCTGTAATTATTATTAACAACAGGAAACCTCATAGGACACGATGTATAAAGGTTTATATAGTCATACAACAGATTGCTCAGCAAGACCTTGCAGATATTTCAACTTCTCAGGAAAACTCAGTATCAGGGATCAAGAAATATTTATTTTTGCTTAGTTATTTAGCACCATCATATTCCACAGAGCTTTACAGATTGGAAACACTGTCCCATATAGGGCTCACATTCTTAATTCCCTATCAGTATGTCTTTGCAGTTTGGTAGGAAACTTGAGCACCCTGAGGAAACCCACGCAAGCACCGAGAAAACATACAAACTCCTTGCATATTTTGTCCTTGTCTATATTCGAACCTAGGACTGCAGCATTGCAAGGCTACAGTGCTAAGCACGGAGCCATGATCCAATTCATTGTATACCAATTATTTGAGATATCTGTACACCTTACTCACCACACACAAATTTTACCATGGATGCAATAATGAAAGGGAAATTCTATTTTCACACTACCTTCCAGCTCACCTATCATACTAGGCTACATAGGAGTGAAGCGAACTTTTACAATCACAAACACACACAATGAACTGCCATCATTTGTCACTTATGGTAGGTGAGACACCAATATACCCACACCACTCTCAACAATAGCAAACAAAGGGTAACATGCACATGCGATATTTACTCTCTTTGGATTTGTGGGGATGTTTAGAGCCAAGAACAGTCTTATTACATTTTAGATTTAAAGTGGTTGGCCACTTTTCAACAAATATTGAGAGACAAATATTATTGTTTGTATAATAAAAAGTTGTACAATTTTCCTATATATTTTCTGTATCAATTCTTCATGATTTGATGATATCTGCTTGCTTTTATTCATTCTGCTTACTAGCAGTGGTTAAAAATGAATCCATTGTTATGTGATATACCATGCACAGCTCATTACCAGGCAGAGGTTTATTACTGTGCTATGACTATATCCAGCTGTGGACCTGTGTGTTCATGGACCATATATAACATGACCATGGACCGATTTTTATCCACTTGGAGTAAGAAGAGTGAATGACCACAAGGAGAGATCTAGAAGACCATGAGGAATTGATACAGAAAGTATATTGGGAAATTGTACAACTTTGTATACAAATAATAACATTTTCTCTCAATATTGATCTGAAAATGTCCAACCCCTTTAATATACAAAAAGATGTACAGTGCTTACAGGAAAAGATGGAACAAAAAAGATATATACATACAAACAATGAGAAATAAAATGGGAGTAATGTACATACCTGTTTTGAAGTCTGGTTGGTGGCGCATCAAAGAAAGAAGGTACAAAATCCATGCTAGGATGTGAATAGAATTAATCTGACAAAGAGGTTATGGATCTCTTCACATTTATGGACCCTCAGCCCTGCTCTCTTCCTGTAACCTTTCATTTGTGATGTCATAATTTTCTTGTTCAAAATATAGAGCTTGGATCAGCAATGCTCCCAGATGACCTTGAGCCGCAATGTCTGCTACACTCAGCACACCTAACTTGCTAATTAGTTTGACCACAATTGAATAAGCAATTGGGACTTCATACCTAGAACTTTCTTCTCTCTCTGTATCCTGAGATGTGGCTTGTGCATTATTATTACTTTACTCAAGAAACACTAGCACAGACGATAACTCAAAGGACCAATCTCCTAACTACACATAAATGAAAAATCCATAATGATAAGAAACTTCATAAATAGACAAATAACTCATGACACAGTATAATATATACATAATTCATCCCACTCTAAACTGAACAGGAGGTCAAAATATTCCACTATTTTTCTGTAATATCAAAAATGTTCCGCTACTGAATATTCAAACATCTAAAATGTAACATTAGAAATTGGGAAATGGAATGGCAAGCATGAAATAATTGTACATGTCTATTGTCATTGATAGGAAAAGCTTATTTGACATTTTGACTGTGGTTATTATTAAATTTATTAATTTTTGTTAAATGATTCACATTTCATACACTAAAGAAGCATAATAAAGATGTTAACAAGTGTTACCAGCTGTCACTATTTAATTACGCTATTTTTTTTTTTGCTTTTTAGCTTCCATATTTCTTTCAATGTGCTCAAGTTAATAGTAGGATACTATGTAATTCAGAGTTGTTCTTATCCTCCAGTGCTAGAAAAAGAATGGAGCTCCTGAATGAAAGGGTCCCCTCAACCTAAATATCCTGATTTAAAAATAGCATTTCCGTGCTCACTTCAGCAGTTCATATACTAAAATTGGAATGACATGCAAATTTGCATTCCATATATTTTTTGAAAATGAGTAGGCTGAGAATATAACCTTTTTCCCTCTATAGTAAATAGTATACTGAGGTTTTTCAAAAGATACTTACATAAAACTAAGCATTTCTTGAGAGATGTTCTGCTAACCCCTATAATAGGCAACAGTAACTAGACCAACACTTCCACGCTAGATCCAAACAAGGAGTTCCCTGTCTCTTTTACCATTTTCTCACTCAGGATGGCATGGAGCCTGTGCACACTTTGACTCAGGGGATCCCCCAGGACCCCCCGCCCCACCCAAGAATGTATTGAGAATACCTACAAATAAGTAACTTCTATCAGGGTAATAACTGTTGACTTAACTTACACTGATCACTTACCCCATTTGAAGCTCTATGTGTCTCTTCCCCTGCTCTTAGCAAAGTCATCCCCTATGCCATACATTTTCCATCTCATGTAAAATGCAGGAGGAAAATTTCAAAATCCTGACCCATTGGTACAGAGTACCAACCCTCCTACATGCACTATATCCCAACACTGCTGACTTGTGCTAGAGTTGCTCCCAAAAGCAGGACACTACAGTGGGGATGTCCTTTCTGGTCCAGTGTAGTCTGTCAGGAGTGCTACTTTAGCTGCTGTTTCTTTAAGGTTTCCGTAACAACCTGGGGAAACTTTTGTGTTGTTTACTTTCATGCCTTGGCCAATTAGCAGCTGATCTATATAAGACCACTCCTTCATGATACAAGCGTCGACTATTTAGTTTGCTTCCTAGTTTGGCTCTCCATATTATCTGTGTGTACCTGTTTGCTTACTGACCTCTGGCTTGCTCCCTGGATTCTTCATTTGCCTCCTGATTCTGCTTTGATGCACCCATTTGGATTTGTCTCCTGATTTTGTATATTATGTTTTCTCCTGGTTTTGACCTGTGCTTGTATGACTTCTCTTGTCTCCACGCCACTGAGTAACTTTTAGTGGATTTTGTTTTGGTTTCTGCAGTGGTGCATTTATTATTAGCACATCTCTCTGGTGACAATACAGATTCCGAGATACGGCACAAGTCCATGTGGCTTCGTGACGAGCTCTGGTGAAGGAGTCTGGGGATCGGTCACAGCCAAAAATCGATGCAGGAAACGCATTATGGTTTTTCCTGCAGTGCTTTTCACAGAAAGTCTGCAGAGTTTTCCTCTGTGGACTTTCTGCTTCTACTATACCTATATGGAAAACGACAGTGTTTACATAGGTATAATCAACGTGCTGGGATTTACAAAAACATGATGGTTTTTGAAATCGCAGCATGTCCGCTGCAGATATTTTTCTGCAATGTGTGGATAGGATTAGCCAGAATCACATCCACTTTGCAGGTACTGTAAAACACCACGTTTTTTGTCGCTGTGACAAAAGCGAAGTGTTTACGCTATGTGCCCTTTGCCTGAGAGAATCACATACTGCAAAGAGCAATATGTTGCGATATATCTGACACAATATAGGGCCCAAATGGCTACATTAAAGCCTAATATAATATCCCCATATACACAATTAATGCATAGCCATTCCCCAGACACAAACCAAAATGAATAAAATACATTGGGGAAATGTATCAAACCATCTACACGAGTTTTTCTGGCATACATGGGTGATAATGTGTCTTTGCATGACCCTTTCTTGCACCAAAGATGCGCCACATCCCTGTTCCCACATTCGCTTGCCACTTTCTGTGAGAAAAGTGGTGTGAACTATGTAGGAAATCTATGCCAGTTCCTGACAAATGTAGATTTCCATTTTGGAATGCGGGAGTGCGTCTGATTTATTAAGAAGGCAGAACCTCTTCATAATTCAGATATGCCAGATATATCATTCCAGTCAGGGTCTTTATTAACACTGGCATAGGAAAAGCCAGTTTTGAAAAATTTCCCCAATTGTCCCAAACCACTACAAAATTTTAAATATACTCCACACAGTGCCCAACAATTGTGTCATTGAGATTACTGATAGCAATGCAATAATAAAACTATCCCACACAATAATGCCATCTGGTATTAGTAACCCATGTGATAAATCAATTCAGAGTAAGAAAAAATGTAAATTTTTAAAAGATAGGATTATGCAAAACACACAATTTAATAAACATACATACAACAACTATGCAGAGTGAAAATAAGAAGACCATGTAGAACACAAAAAAGCCCATATAGAGCGCAACAAAAAGAGACTTAGAAGGTGCAAATTAAAGAGTTATATAAAGAAAGCACATACCAAGGCCATACAGTGGGTACGGAAAGTATTAAAACCCCCTTAAATTTTTCACTCTTTGTTTCATTGCAGCGTTTTGCTAAAAGCAAAAAAGTTCATTTTATTTCTCATTAATGTACACTCAGCACCAGATCTTGACAGAAAAAAAAACTGAAATGTAGATATTTCTGCAAATTTATTAAAAAAGAAAAATTGAAATATCACATGGTCATAAGTATTCAGACCCTTTGCTGTGACACTCATATTTAAATCATATGCTGTCCATTTCCTTCTGATCCTCCTTGAGATGGTTCTACTCCTTCATTGGAGTTTGGAGTCCAGCTGTGTTTAATTAAACTGATTGTACTTGATTAGGAAAGGCATACACCTGTCTGTATAAGAAAGGGAGTTATACAGGGAGCAAATAAAAAAGCAAGAAACAGCAAGTTGCTAATAACAGAACCACAACCTACTGTACCTAAAAGTATTACACAACAAATATTTGAGCTTTTATTTTTGCTCTCTGCCTTCCAAAAGGCATAACTTTTTTTTTTTTTAATTTTCTGTTCACAGAGAATTATCAGGGCTTGTTTTTGTGCTGAACAAATTGTACTTCTTAATGGAAATACTTAATATTCCATTTATATGTAAATATAATTCTGTACATGTATAAGTTTTGGGAAGCTGCAAAAATTCTGAATGGGGTGAAACTGGAAAAAAAGATTCCATTTTCTTAAGGGTTTTGTTTTTATGGTGTTCTGGTTGATCATGTTGATACTAAATATATATAGTTTTTGCTATGTTTTAACTCTTAATAACACTGTTACATAGTGGTGTTTGTAAAGTGGTATTATGTGACTGTGAGTGCCTGTACCGATCAAAGCTGTTAAGCCTTTAAATACCTCAGTCAGTTTCGAGCAAAGGGATCTAAACTGAAGTAGTGAATGGTTGCCACTATATTGGCCCTGAATGGCATCAGGGGGCTGTGATCAGTTGCCATGACAGCTAGGAGGCTATTCAAGACTTCCCGGCCTGTTACTATTATGATCCTATTACATGCTGCCATAGGCATCATGTAATTTCACATTTCTCATGTGACAAGTGGGTGTGATTAATGAACATCCACCGCCCTAGAGTCCTATAGAACTGCAATCAATACAGCTTTACAGTGATATGGTAAAACTGTTGCTACAAACTATAAGTACAGAGCACATAGGCTTTATAAATGCAGCATTGACATCCATGTATAAACAAGATAGAACCATATTGACGGATTAATGTCTCAATGTTGCAGTTAGACCACAAAGTTAGAGGTTTAGACGTAAAACCCCCACTAGTTGCTGTGCATAATATCTTCTATTTATTCTATCTGCCTATTTCTCTATCTCGATGCGTTTCCCCCTAGATAAAATAATCTGGGTTCATCAGGAAATAGAGATAAATAACATTGCAGCCCCAACAAATATAATGCAGTGAAAACTGCAGTACCCGATGCCCTGATGGTGGGCATTGGTACTAAATGTTAATCCAACACAGAGTGCCACAGTGAGTCCTTTTATAACTAGGACTGAAAGTTTACTTACCTACCTCTGCGTTGTTCTCATCCACCAGGGATGTGTCGTTTAACCCTGTCCCTTGAATTCTTAATAGTGGATGAGAGAAGCAGTATGCATGGTTCCTGGGATGCTAGAGCACTTCCCGTATGGGTGAATGAAGTCTCCTATGTAGCGTGATTGCCTGCTCTTGACAGGTGAGGTATCAACACATTGTATAACAGTTAAAGAAGGACCTACTTATGTATGAGCTTGGAGGATATTAATAATAGTAAAGATATACTTAAAAACTCCACAAACAACATTATTACGAGTACCATATTCTTTTGTGCAGTGCCGATTTATCAGATGTAAAGATCAGATGCCGTATCTATATAAATACTTGAAACATTACCAGCAGACATATGTAATGCTTGGAAAGTGTACATTATCAGGAATACTAAATCCTTTTACATATGGTGTTTATAGGGTTGCTATATCCTTTAACCTATTGTCAATTAAAACTCTGCATAATAAGTAGACATACAGTCATATGAAAAAGTTTGGGCACCCCTATTAATCTTAATCATTTTTAGTTCTAAATATTTGGGTGTTTGCAACAGCCATTTCAATTTGATATATCTAATAACTGAAGGACACAGTAATATTTCAGGATTGAAATGAGGTTTATTGTACTAACAGAAAATGTGCAATATGCATTAAACCAAAATTTGACCGGTGTAAAAGTATGGGCACCTCAACAGAAAAGTGACATTAATATTTAGTAGATCCTCCTTTTGCAAAAATAACAGCCTCTAGTCGCTTCCTGTAGCTTTTAATCAGTTCCTGGATCCTGGATGAAGGTATTTTTGACCATTCCTCTTTACAAAACAATTCCAGTTCAGTTAAGTTTGATGGTCGCCGAGCATGGACAGCCCGCTTCAAATTATCCCACAGATGTTCGATGATATTCAGGTCTGGGGACTGGGATGGCCATTCCAGAACATTGTAATTGTTCCTCTGCATGAATGCCTGAGTAGATTTGGAGCTGTGTTTTGGATCATTGTCTTGCTGAAATATCCATTCCCGGCGTAACTTCAAATTCGTCACTGATTCTTATACATTATTCTCAAGAATCTGCTGATACTGAGTTGAATCCATGCGACCCTCAACTTTAACAAGATTCCCGGTGCCGGCATTGGCCACACAGCCCCAAAGCATGATGGAACCTGCACCAAATTTTACAGTGGGTAGCAAGTGTTTTTCTTGGAATGCTGTGTTTTTTTGACGCCATGCATAACGCCTTTTTGTATGACCAAACAACTCAATCTTTGTTTCATCAGTCCACAGGACCTTCTTCCAAAATGAAGCTGGCTTGTCCAAATGTGCTTTTGCATACCTCAGGCGACTCTGTTTGTGGCATGCTTTCAGAAACGGCTTCTTTCGCATCACTCTCCCATACAGCTTCTCCTTGTGCAAAGTGTGCTGTATTGTTGACCGATGCACAGTGACACCATCTGCAGCAAGATGATGCTGCAGCTCTTTGGAGGTGGTCTGTGGATTGTCCTTGACTGTTCTCACCATTCTTCTTCTCTGCCTTTCTGATATTTTTCTTGGCCTGCCACTTCTGGGCTTAACAAGAACTGTCCCTGTGGTCTTCCATTTCCTTACTATGTTCCTCACAGTGGAAACTGACAGGTTAAATCTCTGAGACAACTTTTTGTATCCTTCCCCTGAACAACTGTGTTGAACAATCTTTGTTTTCAGATCATTTGAGAGTTGTTTTGAGGAGCCCATGATGCCACTCTTCAGAGGAGATTCAAATAGGAGAACAACTTGCAATTGGCCACCTTAAATACCTTTTCTCATGATTGGATACACCTGGCTATGAAGTTCAAAGCTCAGTGAGGTTACAAAACCAATTTTGTGCTTCAGTAAGTCAGTAAAAAGTAGTTAGGAGTATTCAAATCAATAAAATGATAAGGGTACCCAAATTTTTGCACCGGTCAAATTTTGGTTTAATGCATATAGCACATTTTCTGTTAGTACAATAAACCTCATTTCAATCCTGAAATATTACTGTGTCCATCAGTTATTAGATATATCAAATTGAAATGGCTGTTGCAAACACCCAAATATTTAGAATTAAAAATGATTAAGATTAATAGGGGTGCCCAAACTTTTTCATATGACTGTATATGTAGTAACTGACATACCCCAGAGGCCTAGATAACACTCCATATCTATATGGATATAGATGTTCATGCATTCCCAGGAAGTACAACACTCCTGTGGCTACTGGTGGTGCCACCAAAACCAGAAGCAGTGTTGCTCTTACCACCCACATTCTTATTGTTAGTAGTATTAGTACTTGCACAAGTGTTTCCTCTTCCCCCTCCTTTTGTCTGTGCCTGCCCTGTTTTTTCCACTCATCTTTTAATGCAGACAATGCTTAATTATTAGCCAAAAAAAGCAAGTTATACTGTATTGCGTGAAATTTACAAAAAAATAAAAATAAAAAAATCACTAAAATAATGGAAATTTTTTTTTTTTTACATTAGCAAAGGATACACTTCTATTAGTACCATGACCACCACTACTACTGTACTGTACTACTGTTTGTGATGCATATCTATAACTACATATGTGCACGCACTGCACTTGTGCATACAAAAAAGCATTTAAAATATGTATTACTATTACAAGTACTGTCAGACAATATAGATTATTGCATGGCAATAAAAGGGTTAACTGTCTGCAGCAGAGAAGACTCACTGGATCTGTATTATATATATCTATGTCTGTATATTCAATTCTATTCTAATACTGCTCTACTAATCTTCCTGTGTATTATTGCTTGATTCTCTCTAAGTACTCCTATAACTATTGTTCAGTTTTCAATTCTGTCTTGTGCTTCTATACAAACAAGATATCATCTCATAGAGGCCACTACAGTTTTTGTTTTGAATTTTCACCACTCATGAACCTTTATTGTACTCTGGGGTCTTTCCGGCCCCCAGAGTATAATGAACGGGGACCAGGGGAAATAAATAAACATAAACAGTGAATCTCAACTTTGCTGGGCTCTGGCGCCAGTCTTCAGGCCTCTTCCTGTTTCAGAGATGTCATGAATAACATCAGAGGCCTAAGATTGACCCTCAGTGCCCAATCACAGGCCTCAGTGGTGTTTGATGTCATTCACAACATCTCTTACACAGGAAGGCGCCCGAAGACATGTTTGGTCTGAATGAAACCACTAGGGTAACCTCACAAGTTGAATCTCACAAGGTTCGCCCAACAAATACTCTTAGTGCCTTTGCTGCTTCACTTTCTACCACAATTATACACAATGCCAAACAAATCTGTTTCTGCTCTCCAAAAGGGATAATTCTTGGAGCACTTGTAAAAGCCATTACTTCTTCCAATAGGAAGGTGCACAGAGTTGGCTGTTACATCAGCTGGACATCCCCGAGAGAGGGCAGGGATAGTTTATTGCCATCCCTGCCTTCCCAATCGCTGCATGCACAGTGCTCAATAGGTACTGTGTACACAGCTAAGCTGCCATGCTGGGACTTCACTCAATCTGGCAGATCGACTGAGGGCTGGGAACTGAACAAGCTGGAGGTCCCATGAGCTGCAGTGTAGGCTAGGAGGCTGTTATGTGTATTGTCCTTGATGTTATGCACATTTATCCAATAAAGCTGGAAGATTTAAGCATTGGAAGATTTGTTGTTTGTTTACTGTGGACACTTTCACAGTGTGACTAATATCAACCCCAGTTAAAGGGAAATCAGCAAAGAAAAAAATGGGAAAATGCCCCCCAAAAGTGGAGCACACTGTATAAAGAAATAAAAAAATACTAATCATAAATAAATTAAAATAAAAAAATAATACCCCTACAACAAGCATATTAAATGTTCTAGCCATGCCCTTGTTACACAAAACTATGTGTCACCTACATAAAAATTACTGTAACAGGGAGGGAAAACTATTACCCTTCACTGCCATTATACTAATAATAAGATAGCTGGAGGATGCTATACTTTTTTGGTACTTTGTGAGGGTTTTTGTAGCCACTTGGTGGCATGAGGCCCTAACCTGTTCACCACTGTGTTTGGGTTAGTGAGGGTGTGTTTTTTTTTATCATGACAACCCTTTTATTGCCTTTGTTAAACTTAAGTAGTCAGGTCCCCTGATGATTGGTGCCAATGCACCAGGAAACACGTAGGGACTGTAAGGGATATCTTTTTGTGAGGGTACAGCTTGGTGCTGCCCTTGTCAGGGCGGGAGCAAATTCCGGGGTATACAGGGACAGATCCCTAGGGGCAGCTTAGGGACCACCTGTTTGGTTCCGTGACTTATTTGCATCTTTTGCCGCCTTCTGACTACTGACTTTTAAGATCTTTCCATATTTCATCACTCTTTCAGCTGTCTTCTTTGTGCATTGAGTACAGCTGACCCTCTGTTTCATTTTTGGGGTTTCATTACCCAGATGTTATTTGACTGTACCAATTATTTGGCATCTATCACTTTGTTTTTACATTTTAACACTTTTTTTTAGGAATATTTATTAATAAATGCTAAGTTTTACATTTTATTCATCAGTGCTCTAATGTATTATTGATTTGTGATGTTTTTTGATGTTACCCTATTTTTCCCAGTAGGGTTTTATCTGTTTTGGGCCAATTGCTTGTTGTGTTTTCCAAAAATTCCCACAGACATGCTCCAAAATCTTGTTAAAAGTCTTTGAAGAAGAGTACAGGCTTGTAACGGGTACAAGTTCGATAATAGCAAACCCCCTTCAAAACAGTATTGACTTATGTGTTCCAATGCCATTACTGGTGCTCTGCTGCCATCTAAGGGCAAGATCTTGCATCTATTTTTGACCTGAATTGTAGGAGGATTCTGGATGATGTCACTTCCTGGAAGGAACAAGAAAGTCTGGATGAGAAGCAGAGAAGGACAGAGGAGAGAGGGCTCCCAGAATAAGGGTGCATAAAGTCCTGCAAGGCTACAAATCAGGATAATATAGTTGATCATCTGCTTTGAAAAGAGAAGCCTACTCCAACAAGTGCAGACTACACACAGAGACTTTATTCCAGAGGAGGCTGCATGTGGGCCTAATGTGATGCTATACACCTGAAACATCATCACTGCAGGAGATACATTCTCTGCCCAGGAAGAACCAGAGGGAAATCATAAAGTTAAGTGTTGTATTACTTGGCATGTAAGGAGACTATAAATACATATACATTGTGTACTGGCTGATAACTAGGAGTGCCTTGGTGGTGGATAAAGGACATTGGAATAATCTAGAAAGAGACTGTCACCGTTAATAACTGTTTGAGCTACCAGTTTGCTTGTGTTCCTGTTAATAAAGAGGCTGTATCAGATATCTGTACTGAACCACTTGCTGAAGAAGTTCTTGAGTAAAATATCCAGTTCTATCATACTCCATTGTGGTCTCTCTTTCTCTCAAGCTAGTGCGAACCTAAAAGGGATTACTACTATACTCTTAACAGGCTCCTTTAGCTGTCAAGCGCAGACCAACTCAATATTAAGGCATATGTATTTAGAATAGGATGACATAAAAGTTCCTGTAAATGTAATGTGTAGGTGTCCCAATACTTTGTCTATATTATGTATTGTAAATGGGAGGGTAATGAAAATGTTTCTCTCTCTCTCTCTATAAGAACATGGTGGAACAAACACTAATAAAATACTGAAAGGGGGACGTTATAAGCCCCTAAGTATAAGTATTATATAACCCACAGAATATCTTTTACTAAGGCATATAGATGAGGTGACAAAGCATAGTGAGGGGATTTCAACTACCCATCTATAAACTGGGAACCTGAGACCTGTGGCTCTCATAAAAGAAACAGGTTTTTAATCAATAGCTAAAGATATTGTAATTACATTTAGGTCCTTTGATTTGTTACAATTCTTTAGGAATATTAAACTTAAATGTTGGTTTCATGGACGTAGTTTTGAGACTAGAGTTAAAAATACAGAATTGTGTCTGAGACAATTTGATTTGTATATCAAAAGTGATTTTGTCCCTCCCAATGTTCCACCAGTTATAGAGGCCTTTATTAAGGCAGTAAAGAATGACATTGATATTCTTAAATCTAATTTACATTATGAAAGTTTTATACGTCCTAATCTGAAAAAGGATGAAAATCAGGCCCTCATGGAACTTGTCCATGACAATACAGTGACCATTAAGCCAGCTGACAAGGGTGGAGCCATGGTCATCATGGGCACCAGTTCATATGTAAAAGAAATTCACCGACAATTAGATGACACCAGGATATATAGGAGATTATCTGGGGATCCAAAATTTTCTATCAATAGACATATTACTATTGTATTAGATACTGCTAAAATAGCGGATATAATTGATGATGATTTATATGAATTTTTGTTAATTAAAAAACCTAGAACACCTAGTCATATACATAGTATCAAAGATTCATAAGATATTAGTGGATCCACCAGGATGACCTAACGTCTCTGGTACAGAATCAGTTTTTAGTAATATAGCCATTTTTTTTTAGATAAGATCTTGAGACCATTTTCCGTTATGACTTCTTATGTCTGTGATACTAATGATTTTCTCCAAAAATTATCCAATGTTGTAATTCCTGCATGTGATTCCATTATTTTAACTTCTTTTGACGTTGTAAGTTTGTATGCATCTATTGATTATACCAGGGAGATCCAGATGGTTGAATCCTTTTTGAGGTATTCTACATATACACCTGATTGTCAGACTTTTATTTTGAATTTATTGGATATCGTACTAACTAAGAACTATTTTTTATTCAGTGACCAGTATTTTGGTCAGATACAAGTGACCGCTATGGGGACTGCGTGGACTGGAAGAAAGGTTCATCTATGTGTCCCACTACCATGAACATGTTCTTGGTTGGTGGTGATACATAGATGATATTTTTCTAATCTGGACTGGAGGTGAGGATTTATTTATGATATTTTTTTCTTATCTTAATACTATTGATGCTACTGTTAAATTTACACAGGTGCATTCTACTGAATGTGTACAATTCTTAGATGTTCTAGTTCAATACACAGAGAATACCTTTGTCACCAATCTATATACTAAACCAACAGATGTCAATAGCATCTTACACGTTAGGAGTGGACATCCATGTGGCATGATACATAATTTACCATCTGGACAATTAAGAAGGGTTAAAAGGATTGTGAGTAACCCTGATACTCTCAATAAATCATTGGATATGATGGAGAAGAAATTTGTTGAGAGAGGATATCCATATCAGGTAATTCAGAAACATAGACATAAAATAGATAAAATCTCTAGATTAGAGTTATTGAATTTGACACAAAGGGATAGGAAAGTTTCACGTATCCCATTTGTAACTACATACAATGAGGACAGTAAAAAAGTGAATGCTGTTATACGTAAACAGTGGCCCATGTTAGGCCGTTGCATCTCGGATGTCCCTGAAGTTGGCGCTCCTCCATTGTTTTCGTATCGTAGGGCTCAGAGCCTACGTGATAAACTGGTGCACTCTGATATTGGTTCTTTTAAAAAGAGTACACAGACTTATATTACTAAACAGAGACTGGGTTGTTACCCATGCCTTGGTTGTGTGAACTGTGGCCTAATGTTGAAAGGTCCACACTTCACACCTCCGATTACAAATAGAGTCTATCAAATCCGTCACCATTTGACCTGTAATTCCGATCATGTCATCTACAGTGGGGAAAAAAAAGTATTTAGTCAGCCACCAATTGTGCAAGTTATCCCACTTAAAAAGATGAGAGAGGCCTGTAATTGTCATCATAAGTAGACCTCAATTATGAGAGACAAAATGAGAAAACATATCTAGAAAATCACATTGACTGATTCTTAAAGATTTTATTTGCAAATTATGGTGGAAAATAAGTATTTGGTCAATAACAAAAGTTCATCTCAATACTTTGTTATATATCCTTTGTTGGCAATGACAGAGGTCAAACGTTTTCTGTAAGTCTTCACAAGGTTGGCACACACTGTTGCTGGTATGTTGGCCCATTCCTCCATGAAGATCTCCTCTAGAGCAGTGGTGTTTTGGGGCTGTCGCTGGGCAACACGGACTTTCAACTCCCTCCAAAGGTTTTCTATGGGATTGAGATCTGGAGGCTGGCTAGGCCACTCCAAGACCTTGAAATGCTTCTTACAAAGCCAATCCTTCATTGCCCTGGTGGTGTGTTTGGGATCATTGTCATGCTGAAAGACCCAGCCACGTTTCATCTTCAATGCCCTTGCTGATGGAAGGAGGTTTACACTCAAAATCTCACGATACATGGCCCCATTCATTCTTTCATGTACACTGATCAGTCGTCCTGATCCCTTTGCAGAGAAACAGACTCAAAGCATGATGTTGCCACCCCCATGCTTCACAGTAGGTACGGTGTTCTTTGGATGCAACTCAGCATTCACTCTCCTCCAAACACGACGAATTGTGTTTCTACCAAACAGTTCTACTTTGGTTTCATCTGTCCATATGACATTCTCCCAATACTCTTCTGGAACATCCAAATACTCTCTAGCAAACTTCATACGAGCCCTGATATGTACTGGCTTAAGCAGGGGGACACGTCTGGCACTGCAGGATCTGAGTCCCTGGCGGCGTAGTGTGTTACTGAGGGTAGCTTTTGTTATGTTAGTCCCAGCTTTCTGCAGGTCATTCACTAGGTCCCCCCGTGTGGTTCTGGGATTTTTGCTCACCGTTCTTGTGATCATTTTGACCCCATGGGGTGAGATCTTGCGTGGAGCCCCTGATCGAGGGAGATTATCAGTGGTCTTGTATGTCTTACATTTTCTTCTATTTATTGCGCCCACAGTTGATTTCTTCACACCAAGCTGCTTGCCTATTGCAGATTCAGTCTTCCCAGCCTGGTGCAGGTCTACAATTTTGTTTCTGGTGTTCTTCCACAGCTCTTTGGTCTTCACCATAGTGGAGTTTGGAGTGTGACTGTTTGAGGTTGTGGACAGTGTGTCTTTTATACTGATAACAATTTCAAACAGGTGCCATTACTACAGGTAATGAGTGGAGGACAGAGGAGCATCTTAAAGAAGAAGTTACAGGTCTGTGAGAGCCAGAAATCTTGCTTGTTTGTAGGTGACCAAATACTTATTTTCCACCATAATTTGCAAATAAATTCTTTAAAAATCAGAGAATGCGATTTTCTAGATATGTTTTCTCATTTTGTCTCTCATAGTTGAGGTCTACCTATGATGTCAATTACAGGCGTCTCTCATCTTTTTAAGTGGGAGAACTTGCACAATTGGTGGCTGACTAAATACTTTTTTTCCCCACTGTACATATTATAATGTCCATGTAAATTACTCTATGTCGGTGAAACCACATTAGATTTCAAAACATGAATTAATCAGCACCGATATACTATTAGAAAAAAGAAATTAGATTTACTGGTATCTAAGCATTTTACAGATGCACACCATACAGAGAAACAACTCAAATTTACTATTATTGATCATGTGGCACCAATGAGACTGGTAGGTGATCGCACAAAAAAACTTAAATTGAGGGAACTTGAATGGATTTATAGATTAGACACGCTGCGACCTAAAGGCCTGACTTAGATGACTTTGGATTAGTTGGCTTGCCCATATAAATTACCTTGGTCTTCCTCTTTGTATCCCACTCCATATACTATTAATAGAATTGATGGTTTTATATTATTGTCTCTTCAACTATGTTTTTTGTCTTTTTAGAGATGTCTTATTCACTGATCACAACTTCACCACTTGCACTATATGAAGGATTGAATGACCTCTAAGGAAGAATACTTGTTACTTGAATACATCCAGATTTATGTCATTTTACATACTTTTGTGATTCAGTATATTCCTTTATTAATGTCCTCAGCGCATATGTAAAAAAAAATCTATCTTGTATTTTGCTATGTCTCTCTTGCATGCTTTTGTCTTATTTTAATAGATGGAGACCACATAAAAGTTGTGTGTTTTTTTTTGTTTTGTTTTTTTGTGATTTCCACATACTGCTTTTGTTTTATCTTGACCCATTAGAGGTTTCTCTGGGGTGATTCACTTTAAAAAGTGGGGTTAACATATATAGAGCACCCAAGTCTACAACGTGGATTTGTAGTGCTAATGTCCCCCCTCTAGTATGGACACTAGCCCATGATCAGGGTTGTTGTTCCAACACTAGTTATTCTAGACTGCCTTTTCACCCTCTATTGAACCTTAGGATCTATTAATATGAGATTATATTCTATGAATAATGAATAGTAATATGGCCATCTTCTAACGTTAGGTTGTGACATGTAGGCACGAGTCCACACTGATAGGCGGCCATCTTGCAGTTTTTATGTGGTCTCACATATCTTTATATACATTATGGACATATTGTCTTGCTACAGTACATTCTTTATATGTATTTTCTTATAATCCATCTAATTTAGAGCGCTATGAGTTTATTTATGTGTTTAACAATTCTTTATAGTATGTAGCGCTGGTTTGAGGTATTTTACCTTTTCCAAGATGGTGCCTGCTCGTTTTAGTGGCTATTGTGCATGCTTGAGACATTAAGCACTATTCAATACATATACAACTTCATTATACTTTCGCATATGCGCAGTAAACATTACTACACTCTGACAGGGCATGGGGACTATGTTACACATGCTTCTGGATGGTATCAGGTATTTACATATTATACAGTCATATGAAAAAGTTTGGGCACCCCTATTAATCTTAATCATTTTTAGTTCTAAATATTTGGGTGTTTGCAACAGCCATTTCAATTTGATATATCTAATAACTGATGGACACAGTAATATTTCAGGATTGAAATGAGGTTTATTGTACTAACAGAAAATGTGCAATATGCATTAAACCAAAATTTGACCGGTGCAAAAGTATGGGCACCTCAACAGAAAAGTGACATTAATATTTAGTAGATCCTCCTTTTGCAAAAATAACAGCCTCTAGTCGCTTCCTGTAGCTTTTAATCAGTTCCTGGATCCTGGATCAAGGTATTTTTGACCATTCCTCTTTACAAAACAGTTCTAGTTCAGTTAAGTTTGATGGTCGCCGAGCATGGACAGCCCGCTTCAAATTATCCCACATATGTTCAATGATATTCAGAGGTCTGGGGACTGGGATGGCCATTCCAGAACATTGTAATTGTTCCTCTGCATGAATGCCTGAGTAGATTTGGAGCTGTGTTTTGGATCATTGTCTTGCTGAAATATCCATCCCCGGCGTAACTTCAAATTCGTCACTGATTCTTGTACATTATTCTCAAGAATCTGCTGATACTTGGCGACTCTGTTTGTGGCGTACTTTCAGAAACGGCTTCTTTCGCATCACTCTCCCATACAGCTTCTCCTTGTGCAAAGTGTGCTGTATTGTTGACCGATGCACAGTGACACCATCTGCAGCAAGATGATGTTGCAGCTCTTTGGAGGTGGTCTGTGGATTGTCCTTGACTGTTCTCACCATTCTTCTTCTCTGCCTTTCTGATATTTTTCTTGGCCTGCCACTTCTGGGCTTAACAAGAACTGTCCCTGTGGTCTTCCATTTCCTTACTATGTTCCTCACAGTGGAAACTGACAGGTTAAATCTCTGAGACAACTTTTTGTATCCTTCCCCTGAACAACTATGTTGAACAATCTTTGTTTTCAGATCATTTGAGAGTTGTTTTGAGGAGCCCATGATGCCACTCTTCAGAGGAGATTCAAATAGTAGAACAACTTGCAATTGGCCACCTTAAATACCTTTTCTCATGATTGGATACACCTGGCTATGAGGTTCAAAGCTCAGTGAGGTTACAAAACCAATTTTGTGCTTCAGTAAGTCAGTAAAAAGTAGTTAGGAGTATTCAAATCAATAAAATGATAAGGGTACCCACATTTTTGCACCGGTCAAATTTTGGTTTAATGCATATCGCACATTTTCTGTTAGTACAATAAACCTCATTTCAATCCTGAAATATTACTGTGTCCATCAGTTATTAGATATATCAAATTGAAATGGCTGTTGCAAACACCCAAATATTTAGAACTAAAAATGATTAAGATTAATACGGGTACCCAAACTTTTTCATATGACTGTATATCTATACACCTGGTGTTTATTATTCATTACCATAGATGTTTCTGTTATTCAGGTTCACACCTGATCTTCTACACTTGTTTTTTATGATAGCACTTGTATTTTCACGTACTGTATATTATAATGCACTATGTATGATATATTGTGTATCATTTTTATATATTTTTTTTATCTAATTGTTTGATTGTCACTTCTAATTGATTGTTATTACACACCCTATTTATATTTGCATGCCATCACTATTGTCTTGCTTGATACAGGCTCACGATAGAGCCAAAACGGCGCATGGGGCAATAAACCCACTTTTTTCTTCACTTTACTACGGAGTGCTGCCTGTTTTTTACAATTTGTTTTGAATGGGATACTACCTTTTCTCAGTGGTGAGCACCCATATTTATGTGCATATTTTACTGGTGCGATCATTCATTGTATTGCTATATTCAGGGATCATGGTTTACAATATTTATTTGACATCTGCGTAGTGTTGGGGTATTGGTGTTGGCGTCTTGGTGTGTAGTGATGGCCAAAAGTTTTGAGAAAGATAAAAAAAAAAATTTTTATAAAATTTTTTGTTTTTGTTTTTTTTTTGGTTATTTGTTTATATTCTTGAATTTTATAAAGGGGGGAGAGGTAAAAAGAAATTATTTGGAAAGTGAATATTTGGGGAGGAAATGAAATTTAACCAAAAAAAAAAATATTAATTGTGGTGGGGCGGGGGTGTGAGGGGGAACCTCCTTTTGTGTGTGGGTGGGTTTTTTTTGGGTGGGGGGGGGGGGGTGTTGGGACAGGGCTGGAGATCAATCTGTCAAGATTAAGTAAGAATGACACCACTGGACACTTTAAAAGGAGGCTGGTTCTTGCCATCATTGTTTCTCTTCTGTTAACCATGGTTATCTCTAAAGAAACACGTGCAGTCATCATTGCACTACACAAAAATGGCCTAACTGGGAAGAGTATTGCAGCTAGAAAGACTGGACCTCAGTCAAAAATCTATCGCAACAACAAGAACTTAAAGGAGAGAGGTTCCATTGGTGCCAAAAAGGGGCTCCGGGGGGCCCAAAAAAGACAAGCAAGGGCCGGGCCCGCCCTTAAAAAGGGGTTCGGGGGGGGGGGGGGGGCCCCGGGGGGGGGGGGGGGGGGAGAAGGGGGGGGGGGGGGGGGGGGGGGGGGGGGGGCGGGGGGGGGGGGGGGGGGGGCTGGAGCAAGGCCTGGTCTCAAGGAGGGCAGCAAAGAAGCCACTTCTCTCCAGAAAAAACATCAGGGACAGACTGATATTCTGCAAAAGGTACAGGGAGTGGACTGCTGAGGACTGGGGTAAAGTCATTTTCTCTGATGAATCCCCTTTTCGATTGTTTGGAACATCTGGAAAACAGCTTATTCGGAGAAGAAGAGGTGAGCGCTACCACCAGTCTTGTCTCATGCCAACTGTAAAGCATCCTGAAACCATTCATGTGTGGGGTTGCTTCTCAGCCAAGGGAATCGGCTCTCTCACAGTCTTGCCTAAAAACACAGCCATGAATAAAGAATGGTACCAGAATGTCCTCCAAGAGCAACTTCTCCTAACCGTCCAAGAGCAGTTTGGCGCTTAACAATGCCTTTTCCAGCATGATGGAGCACCTTGCCATAAAGCAAAGGTGATAACTAAATGGCTCAGGGAACAAAAGATAGAGATTTTGGGTCCATGGCCTGGAAACTCCCCAGATCTTAATCCCATTGAGAACTTGTGGTCAATCATCAAGAGACGGGTGGACAAACAAAAACCAACAAATTCAGACAAAATTAAAGCATTGATTCTGCAAGAATGGACTGCTATCAGTCAGGATTTGGTCCAGAAGTTGATTGAGAGCATGCCAGGGAGAATTGCAGAGGTCCTGAAGAAGAAGGGTCAACACTGCAAATATTGATTTGCTGCATTAACTCATTCTAACTGTCAATATAAGCTTCTGTTACTCATAATATGAATGCAATTATATTTCTGTATGTGATAAAAACATCTGACAAACACACATAAAAACCAGAGGGCAGCAGATCATGTGAAAATAGAATATTTGTGTCATTCTCAAAACTTTTGGCCATTATTTTTATACTTCCTGCTTTATTTTTTCACAGTAATAATGTATTTTTACATGTTGCACTCCTATGAGTTCATCTTATTTTTTTATTTTGCTTGGATGTACTTTTTGATACTTATATATATATATATATATATATATATATATATATATATATATATATTTTTTTTTTTTTGTTTTTTGTTTTTTGTTTTTCATTTCTTGTATTCAATATTTATTTATTTTTCACCATATAGATTTTATCAATTTGTCACATACACTTTTTATATTTATAATTTTTTGTTTTATTCACATTTTATTAGTTTTACACATTTTTCAGTTTCTCTCCCTATATGATATTGTATCTTGCTCCCACCTAGGTAGCTGTAGCATAACTCTTCTGATAAGTTTTCTTTAAGACTCTTAATAACCAATAGCTTAATCTTCAAGCTAATATTCAAGCTAATATTTCACTGGATAGATTAGCCAGACTCATATAAATCTGCTTTATTATGTCATGCATATATGTCAGCCTGTGTTTTGTATGCAAATATGCATATAATTGTTTATTGTTTTTTTATGCTAATTATAATTTTGAAGAACACTATTATATAGTGTTGCTGATTAATACCTTAGATAACTGCATTTACTAAAGTGTTAGTGATATTTTTAGATCCACTTCATTCACTTTCTGTTTAAATATTTTTTTTAAGATTGTCTAGGCTCATTGGTGATGACTGATGGAAACTGACACCAGTTTCTTTTAAATTATGATTAATCCTTCCCAAGACTGCAAATAAAATAAAGACAAATTGATTCATTGAGCTCATTACTTTTGGCCCAACAAACCATGAGATTTGTATAACCAGATATCCTAGTTAATTTAGAAAAATAACACACACGATCCATAAAAGAAGCAAAAACATTTTCTTCGATTTAACTGAAAGAAAAAAAAAGTTAAGATTATGGGTGGTTGAACTATGACCTCCTCATATTTTTCTAAGGCAAACGCTGGAGTGATCTGTATTACAAATATGAGCTTATTTGAAAGGGTTAGTGATCAGCACATAACTGGAAATACTGAGGTGATAAAATAGAATTAATCTTACCAGAAGTGCAATATGCACATTTTTATATATCATACAGAATACTAAATGAAAGAAGCGACAATATGGACCTTAAGCTCTTGTGCATAGCTTTCTGATTTGCTCTGTGGCAAATTTAGTTTTTACTGTACTGTATATCAAGTACTGTATCCGATTAGTAATGTTGGAAATCTGTTCTGTCTGTGTTACAGAGTCACAGCAGATAAAGCAACACAGGTTGCAACACAGGTGTAACAGTCGATAAAGTAACAGGTTGCATGGTGCAGGTGCAATATTCCACTCCTACATCATGCCAGCTGTAAATGCAGATGCTGCCCATCAATTCAAATGAATTACCTGCTGTTTCCTGCTGTGAATGTAAGAACCATCTGGCAATTTATATACACACGTGGACAAAATTGTTGGTACCCCTCGTTTAATGAAAGAAAAACCCACAATGGTCACAGAAATAACTTGAATCTGATAAAAGTAATAATATATAAAAATTCTATGAAAATGAACAAATGAAAATCAAATATTGCTTTTCAACCATGCTTCAACAGAATTTTTAAAAAAAGAAAACTCATGAAACAGGCCTGGACAGAAATGATGGTACCCTTAACTTAATATTTTGTTGCACAACCTTTTGAGGCAATCACTGCAATCAAACGATTCCTATAACTGTCAATGAAACTTCTGCACCTCTCAACAGGTATTTTGGCCCACTCCTCATGAGCAAACAGCTGAAGTTGTCTCAGGTTTGAAGGGTGCCTTTTCCAGATGGCATGTTTCAGCTCCTTCCAAAGATGCTCAATAGGATTTAGGTCAGGGCTCATAGAAGGCCACTTCAGAATAGTCCAATGTTTTCCTCTTAGCCATTCTTGGGTGTTTTTAGCTGTGTGTTTTGGGTCATTATCCTGTTGCAAGACCCATGACCTGTGACTGAGACCAAGCTTTCTGACACTGGGCAGCACATTTCTCTCTAGAATCCCTTGATAGCCTTGAGATTTCATTGTACCCTGTACAGATTAAAGACACCCTGTGCCAGATGCAGCAAAGCAGCCCCAGAACATAACAGAGCTTCCTCCATGTTTCATAGTTGGGACAGTGTTCTTTTCAAGATATGCTTCATTTTTCCATCTGTGAACATAGAGCTCATGTGTCTTGCCAAAAATTTCGATTTTTGTCTCATCTGTCCATAGGACATTCTCCCAGAAGCTTTGTGGCTTGTCAACATGTAGTTCTGCAAATTACTTTTGTCATATTCAAGTTATTTCTGTGACCATTGTGGGATTTTCTTTCATTAAACGAGGAGTACCAACAATTTTGTCCACGTGAGTAAATAGTGAGATCTCCTGCACATTTCACACAGATCCAGTAAGCTGTTTTAACCTAATGTATTTCACCAGGGTTACAAGTAGAGATGAGCGAATCGAAGGGGACAAAGTGGAATTTGATCCGAATTTCAGGAAATATTCGATTCGCATTGAATCCAGATTTCCTCATGCTTCGTGGTAACAAATCTCATTTTGTTCAAAATGGCTGCTGTACATTTTAGGACATGGGGCAAGGAACTCTGGGAACATGGGATCACCCACAATGCCATGCGTGCAGCCAATCAGCAGCCAGTCCTGTGATGTCACAGCCCTTTATCTCCTTCGCGAGCTAACACCCTGTGCCATAACCGATCGGAGGTTTTAACACCTTGGATGCCACGGTCAAATATAACCGCAGCATCCAAGGGGTTCTGCCATTTTGTTGCCCACCCCAGCTCTCTGCAGAAAGGAAATAACTGTTTATTCGCCTCAATTTAATTCGGATCAAATAGAATCATATCAGAAAATTTGGCAAAGTTGCCAAATCGAATTTTTGAAAATTTCGCTCATCTCTAGTTACAAGCAGCAATTGAAAGTAGTTCAATTATTTGCTTTCAATGTTACCACTTGTAACCATGATCATAAAGTTAATGCAAGGGCTCCTTTGTAGATTTAGGAGTTCCTTTATTTTCTATGGCACAAGACTTCTCATATGAGCACATCTCAGGAAGTCCCATCTGTCAGAATACAGACTACAGGTCAATTACATATTTATAATGAATGTATAGTATTTGTACTCTCAGAATAGAGACTACTGGTACATTACATGCTTGTAATGAATGTATGATATTTGTATACTAGATCATTGACCTGTTGTTTCTATGCAGAACCCTGAAAATAAATGACTGGAGGTAATGACTGGAGGTAAGTATAGATTTTACAGATACAGCCAGTAGCCAGAGACTAGTACTGTCAGTATAGAAGGTCCATGGTTTTTGTCCCCCCTCAGGCTGAAAACACGAGACTGCATTTCTGATGGTCAGGTACAGTACAAAATAAAAGTATTTAGTCAGCCACCAATTGTGCAAGTTCTCCCACTTAAAAAGACGAGAGAAGCCTGTAATTGACATCATAGGTAGACCTCAACTATGAGAGACAAAATGAGAAAACAAATCCAGAAACTCACATTGTCTGATTTTTAAAGAATTTATTTGCAAATTATGGTGGAAAATAAGTATTTAGTCAATAATAAAAGTTCATCTCAATACTTTGTTATATATCCTTTGTTGGCAATGACAAAGGTCAAACATTTTCTGCAAGTCTTCACAAGGTTGGCACACACTGTTGCTGGTATGTTGGCCCATTTCTCCATGCAGATCTCCTCTAGAGCAGTGATGTTTTGGGGCTATCGCTGGGCAACACGGACTTTCAACTCCTTCCAAAGGTTTTCTATGGGGTTGAGATCTGGAGACTGGCTAGGCCACTTCAGGACCTTGAAATGCTTCTTACGAAGCCACTCCTTCATTACCCTGGTGGTGTTCTTGGGATCATTGTCATGCTGAAAGAACCAGCCACATTTCATCTTCAATGCCCTTGCTGATGGAAGATTTGCATTCAAATTCTCACGATACATGGCCCCATTTATTCTTTCATGTACACAGATCAGTCGTCCTGGTCCCTTTGCAGAGAAACAGACTCAAAGCATGATGTTGCCACCCCCATTCTTCACAGTAGGTATGGTGTGCTTTGGATGCAACTCAGCATTCACTCTCCTCCAAACACGACGAGTTGTGTTTCTACCAAACAGTTCTACTTTGGTTTCATCTGACCATATGACCTTCTCCCAATACTCTTCTGGAATATCCAAATGCTCTCTAGCAAACTTCAGACGGGCCCGGATATGTACTGGCTTAAGCAGGGGGACACATCTGGCACTGCAGGATTTGAGTCCCTAGCGATGTAGTGTGTTACTGAAGCTAGCCTTTGTTACGTTAGTCCCAGCTTTCTGTAGGTCATTCACTAGGTACCCCTGTGTGGTTCTGGGATTTTTGCTCACCGTTCTTGTGATCATTTTGACTCCACAGGGTGGGATCTTGCGTGGAGCCCCCTATCGAGGGAGATTATAATTATCAATGGTCTTGTATGCCTTCCATTTTCTATTTATTGCTCCCACAGTTGATTTATTCACACCAAGCTGCTTCCCTATTGCAGATTCAGTATTCCCAGCCTGGTCCAGGTCTACAATTTTGTTTCTGGTGTCCTTCCACAGCTTTTTGGTCTTCACCATTGTGGAGTTTGGAGTGTGACTGTTTGAGGTTGTGGACAGGTGTCTTTTATACTGATAACAATTTCAAACAGGTGCCATTACTATAGGTAATGAGTGGAGGACAGAGGAGCCTCTTAAAGAAGAAGTTACAGGTCTGTGACAGCCAGAAATCTTGCTTGTTTGTAGGTGACCAAATACTTATTTTCCACCATAATTTGTAAATTGATTTTTTAAAGAATTTATCATTTTGTCTCTCATAGTTGAGGTCTACGTATGATGTCAATTACAGGCCTCTCTCATCTTTTTAACCCCTTAACGACATTGGACGTACTATTACGTCCTGTGCGCTTGGTACTTAGCGCAACAGGGCGTACTAATATGCCCTGGGGCGGCCGCCCGCTCACTATCTGAGCGGGCGGCATCGGAACCGGGTGTTAGCTGTAACTGGCAGCTAACACCCTGCTCCATATCCCCCGGTCGGAACTGAGTTCCGAACGGCGGTTTTAACCCCTTGGATTCCGCGGTCAAACATGACCGCGGCATCCAAGGGGTTCTGCCATGTTTCCTCTCCCCTCGGCACCCCCCCGCGGCGAGATCGGGGGGTACCGATATCTATAATCTGCAGCCCGGGGTCTGCCCAGTGACCCCAGGCTGCCTGGAGACCCCACTACCTGGTTCATCCTGCCGAGACCTGCGGAAGTGAGGCTATGCGTCTGCATAGCCTCACATCCTGTATAGACTGCAAGACACTTGTAAGCTCGTGTCTTGCAGTCTAAAGTGCTGAGCCAGCAGTAAAAGCATTGCTGGCTCAGGTGTCCTAATGAGACAAATGAAAAAATAAAAAAAAGTGAAAAAAAAAATAAAATAAAGTGTTTGAAAAAAATTAATAAAAGAATAAAGCCCCAAAAATTCCCTTTTCCTATATAAAATGAATTATATAAAAAAAAAACCTAAAAATTAATAAAAACATTGCATATTTGGTATCAACGCGTCCGTAACAACCTGTACAATAAAACTGAAACAATATTTAATGTACACGGTGAACGGCGGGAAAAAAAACCCCAGAAAAAACTCGCCAAAAGTAATGATTTTTTGCCATCTCACCTTACAAAATATGCCATAAAAAGTGATCAAAAAGTCATATGTACCCCAAAACAGTACCAATAAAAAGCACAGGTTGTCCCGCAAAAAATATGCCCTAAACCAACTCTGTAAACCGTAAAATAAAAATGTTACACATCTCAGAAGATGGCGATGCAAAAACAATTAATTTACGTCCCCAAATGGGTTTTTGTTCTGCAAAATTAGTATCGCATAAAAAAAGAGTATAAATGAGGTATCTCCGTAATTGTACCGACCCGTAGAATAAAGGTAACATGTTACTTATGCTTTATGCTGCATGGTGAAAAATTTCAAAGGTAAAACGCAGTGCCAGAATTGATGGTTTTTTTTTTTAATCCAACAAGAAAGAGTTAATAAAATTTATTCAATAAGTTATAGGCACCCAAAGATGATGCCATTACAAAATACATCTCACCCCGCAAACAACAAGCCCTCATATGGCTACATCACCAGAGAAATAAAGAAAATATAGCTCGTACAATGTGAAGACAAAAACCCCAAAAATCGCCAAATCATTAGAACATAACTGGCTGCGTCAGGAAGGGAATGTATAAGCTGTGCGAGCGTATATCAGGGGACACCCCAGATTTAGAGCTTACGAGGGATAATAAATCAGAAGTGACCCCCAGAGTGACCTCCCCAATAATAGGAACTACTGGGGAAATAGTAGGGAATTTGGTGTTCCCAATGCAACTCCGCACAGCTTACCTATTCACTTTTCCCTATCCGCTGTGTATTCACGTTTGGGATACTAATGCTTACTACACCCTTTGATAAATTCTTTGATGGGTGCAGTTTTCAAAATGGGGTCACTCCTTTGGGGAATCCACTGTTATGGTACCTTACAGGCTCTGCAAACATGACATGGCGTCCAGATACCAAACATCTGAATCTGCACTCCATAAGCCACATAGCGCTCCTTCTCTTCTGCTCCCTGTTGTGTGCCCAAACTGCAGTTTATGCCCACATGTATGACACTGGTGTACCCAGGGTAACGTACTTAATGTCATATGTGGGTATAAACTGCTGTATGGACACAGCCGAGCACAGAAGGGAAGGAGCGCTATTTGGTTTTTGGAGCACAGGCTTGGACGGTTTGGTTTTTGGACGCCATTTCACTTTTGCAGAGCTGAAATGCCAGTAAAGTGGAATCTCCTGACATGTGACCCCATTTTGGAAACTACACCTCTGAAGGAATTTATCCAGGGGTACAGTGAGCATTTTTAACCCCCAAGTGTTGCTATAATTTATTATCCATAAATGAATACGCAGCTGACTGTGAAAGGTGAAAATGACAATTTTTCCAGGAATACGTCATTTCAGTGCATAATATGTTGTGCCCGGCTTGTATCAGAGATGAACGCTCCAAAAGCTGTTATGCCCGGGATCCCCGTTTAACAGTTTTTGGATTGTGTCTCTGCAGACATAAGCTGGGCACAACATATCGGGCACTGAAATGGCGTATCTCTGGAAAAATGTTATTTTTAACTTTTCATTATCATCTGCGCATTCATTTCTGGAAATTAAATGAATGCAACACTTAAGGGTTAATAATGCTCGCTACACCACTTGATAAATCCCTTGAAGGGTGTAGTTTCCAAAATGGGGTCACAAGTCTGTGGATTCCACTTTACTGTCAATTCTTGGGCTCTGCAAAAGTGACATGGTGTCCATAAACCAAACTGTGCTCTAAAAACCAAAATAGCGCTCCTTCCCTTCTGTGCCCGGCTGTTCCCAAACAGCAGTTTATACCCACATATGGCATTAAGTATGTTATCCTGGGTACACCAGTGTCATACATGTGGGCATAAACTGCCATTTGGGCACACAGCAGGGTGCAGATGTGAAGGAGCACTATGTACTTTTGGAGCGCAGATTTAGATTGTTGGTTTTTGGACGCCATGTCCCATTTGCAGAGACCCTAAAATTGCCCCTACAAAATGCGGTCACTTCTTGGGGAGTTCCAGTTTACTGGCACCTCCATGGCTCTGCAAAAATAACATGGCCTCCAGAAAGTCCCTCTAAATCTGTACTCCAAAAGCTAAAAAAACAAAGTGCTCCTTCCTTTCTGAGCCCTGCTGTGTTCCCAAGCAGCAGTTTACACCCACATATATAATTTTTTTCCACCCGGGATAGCCCACTTAATAGTTTTAGGAGTTCATGTCTCTGATGCCACAAAGTGGCCACAACATATTCTGAAATTGGATATTTCTTCAAAAACTTCAATTTTCACTTTGTACATTAATTTTTGGGAAGCATTTTTAGGCTCAAAATGATAATACCCCTTGATACATTCCTTGGGGGGTGTAGTTTCTGAAATGGGGTCCCTTTTCAGAGGTTTTCATTGTACTGGTACTTTAGGGGCTCTGTAAATGCGACATGGCACCTGAAAACTATTCCAGCCACATCTGCCCTCCTAAAGCTAAATAGCGCTCTTTCCATTCTGAGCCCCACCATGTACCCATACAGCAGATTATAATCACATATGGGGCATTTCTGTGTTCAGAAGAAATTGTGTAACAAACTGTGGGGAGCTTTTTCTTCTTTAACCACTTGCAAAAATTTAAAATATGTCGCTAAATGGACGGTTTATTGGAAAAAAAAGGAATTTTTCATGTTTATGTCCCAATGATGATAAAATCTGTGAAACAGCTGTGAGGTCAAAATGCTCAGTATACCCCTAGATAAATTCTATGAGGGGTGTAATTTCCAAAATGGGGTCACTTTTGAGGGGTTTCCATTGTATTGGTACTTTAGGGGCGCTGCAAATGCGACATGGCACCCGAAAACTATTCCAGCAAAATCTGCCCTCCAAAAGCTAAATAGCGCTCTTTCCATTCTGAACCCCGCCATGTACCCATGCAACAGATTACAACCACATATGGGGCATTTCTTTGTTCAGGAGAAATTGTGTAACAAACTTTGGGGAGCTTTTTCTCCTTTGTCCTCTTGTGAAAATGAAAAATTTGGGGCTAAATTGACAGTTTATTGGAAAAAAAATAAATTTTTCATTTTCATGTCCCAATGTAAATAAAATCTGTGAAACAGCTGTGGGTTCAAAATGCTCACTATACCCCTTGACATGTTCTGTGAGGGGGTGTGGTTTCCAAAATGGGGTCACTTTTAGGGGGTTTCCACTGTTTTGGTACTTTGGGGGCTCTGCAAATGCAACATGGCACCTGAAAACTATTCCAGCAAAATCTGCCCTACAAAAGCAAAATAGCGCTCTTTCCATTCTGAGCCCCACCATGTACCCATTCAGCAGTTTCCGACCACATATGGGGCATTTCTGTGTTCAGGAGAAATTGTTTAACAAACTATGGGGTCCTTTTTCTCCTTTAACCCCTTGTGAAAATGAAAACTTTGGGGATAAAGTGACGTTTTAGTAATTTTTCATTTATACATCCCAATGTTAGTAAAATCTGTGAAACAGCTGTGGGGTCAAAATGCTCACTATACTCCTTGATGAATTCTGTGAGGGGTGTAGTTTCCAAAATGGGGTCACTTTTAGGGGGTTTCCATTGTTTTGGTACTTTGCGGGCTCTGCAAATGCAACATGGCACCTGAAAACTATTCCAGCAAAATCTGCTTTTCAAACATCCAGTGTCGCTCCTTCCCTTCTGTGCACTGCCAAATGCCCAAACATCAGTTTACACCCACATGTGGGATATTTATATGCTCTGGAGAAATTGTATAATAAACTGGGAGATGCATTTTCTCCTTTAACCCTTTGTGAATGTGTTAAATTTAGGGCTAAATGAAGGGATTAGTGGAAAAAAATGAAATGTCTAAATTTCACCTCGATATCGTTTTAATTCTTGTGAAATGCTTAAAGGGTTAACAAACTTCCCAAATGCTGTTTTGAATTATTTCAGGGGTGCAGTTTTGAAAATGGGGTGATTCATGGGGGTTTCTAATATATAGGCCTTTATAATCCCCTTCAGAACTGAAGTGGTCCCTAAAAAATTAGTTTGGGAAATTTTCTTGTAAATCTGGAAAATCGCTGTTACACTTGTAAGCCTTCTAAGATCCAAAATAAATTAAAGGACGATAAAAAGATTATGTCAATATAAAGCAGAGATATGGTAGATAATATTTATTAATGTATTTGGGTGGTATGACTATCTGTCTGAAAAGCAGAGAATTTCACATTTTGAAAATTGCGATTTTTTTCCAAATTTCCATCAAATATCCTATTTTTTTATAAATAAATACAAAAATATTGATTAGTGTTTATCACTAACATGAAGTACAATGTGTCACGAGAAAACAATCTCAAAATCACTTGTGTAAGTTAAAGCGTCTCAAAGTTCTTGCCACATAAAGTGACACATGTCAGTTTTGAAAAACAAGGCCTGGTCCTTAACGCACTTTTGGGCTGTGTCCTTAAGGGGTTAAGTGGGAGAACTTGCACAATTGGTGACTGACTAAATACTTTTTTCCCCACTGTATTCATGTGCATGTAGCCTAAGACAGCAAAACAATATTTTAAAAAAACCACAGAAAAATTATGCTGCTACAGCTGCAGTTATTTTCTTTGATTCTGTATCTATTTCTCTCTATATGTAAATGATATATGATAATAATAAACTGCTTGAAAAAACAAATAGCACTCCTTCCCTTCTGTCTCACCTATGTACCCAAACAGCAGTTTGTACACACATATGATGATGTTAAGTATGTTGTCAAGGTTACAACAGTGTCATACATGTGAGCAAAATCTGCTGTTTGGGTACACAGCAGGGCACAATTGTAAAAACAATATGGTGTCCAAAATCCAGTCCCTCTAAATCTATACTCCACAAGCTAAAAAGCTCTGTGCTCCTTCCCTTCTGAGCCCTAACAGCAGTTTACACCCTCATATAAAACATTTTTTGTACCCAGGATAACCCACGTAAGGAGGGTTAACTCATTTTTAGGAGTGTGTCTCTGTTGACACAAATTGAGCACAACATAATGGGCACTGAAATGGTGTATTTTTTGAAAAGTAAAAATTTTCACTTTGCACATTAATTTTTGGAACACTTTTAAGCTCAAAATGATAATAATACCTCTTGAGAATTTCCTTGAGTGATGTAGTTTCTAAAATGGGATCATATTTTGGAGGTGAATTATTTATTGTATCCCAGGGTCTATGCAAATGCCCATCAATGCAGTGTAAATGTCCAAATTAGGCCTCAAATGTGCATGGTGCTCTTTCACTTCTGAGCCCTGTTGTATTTGCAGGCAAAAGATTAGGGCCACATGTAGGAGATTTCCAAAATCAAAAACATATTAATTGGAGGGCTGACATTTTATAATGCCACAAGTTAGGCATGACATATTGGGCACTAAAATAGCTTATATGTAAGGGAATTGCTATAGTGATTCCCCAGTAGCTGCTGGTGAACCCTGGGGGAGGGGCACGACAAGACAGTGAGCCCTAAGCTGAACACCCCCCCACTGTCCCTGCCTACTTGTCTGAACTGTCCTAGGCGATAGCGTCAACTGGGCGTCAATCCCTTCTTGATATAATTGATAACACAGAACGCAGACAGGACAAACAACAACAAAAGGGAAGTCAGCTAGCCAAGGGGTCAGTAACAGTCTAGCGATGCAGTAAATTAATGTGAGCAAACAATAAATAGGAAGGAACAACCCGCCCCAGACTTGACAGGACGAAAAGCTGGTAAGGATAAAATTAACTATTAGAGGAGCAGAGGGAAACGAAGGTAAAGGAGATGGTTGTGGTGGAAAATCAATTAAGGAGGTGAGGGGATAGGACAGTGTTCAGACAATACAAGAAAAACCCAAAGAAAAGAATCACAGCCGGACCCGCCTCATGTGCCGCAGCATGCGGCCGAATGGCACAGTAGCTCGAACGGGTACAAACACAACAATATATCTGAGAAAATTTCAGTTTTCATTTTGCATCATCCAATGCACATTTCTTTTTGGGAACTATCTCTCTGGTCAAAATGCTTACTATAACCCTTGATAAGTTTGCCGAGGGATGTATTTTCCAAATTTGTGTCACATTTTGGGGGTTTCCATGGAATTGGTATGTTAGGGGCTCTGTAAATGCGACATGACACCAAAAAACTATTTCAGTAATATCAGCCCTCCAAAAGCCAAAAAGTCTCTTTCCATTCTAAGTCCCACCATTGTACCCATTTTTCATTTTCACGACTCAATGTTAATAAAATCTGTGAAACAGCCATGGGGTCAAAATTCTTACTATACCGCTTCATATATTCTGTGAGGGGCTGTAGTTTCCAAAATGGGGTCACTTTTGGGAGTTTCCATTGTATTGGTACTCTAGGGGCACTGCAAATGCAACGTGGCACCAGAAAACTATTCCAGCAAACTCTGCCCTTCAAAACCCAAATATTTTTTCAATATTATTGAAAAAAATTTAATGTCTAAATATCACCTCCATATTGTTTTAATTCCTGTGAAACATGGGTTGATATAGGGAGTGTTTTAATTATAGGCTTTTAAACTTTCCTTCAGAACTGAAGTGGTCCCTATCAAATGGGTTTGGGAAATTTTCTTGTAAATTTGGAAAATCGTTGTTACACATGCAAGCATTCTAATGTTAAAAATAAATTAAAGGATAATTAAAAGATGATGCTGATATAATGCAGATATATGGCAGATAATTTTTATTAATGATATTCGGGTGGTATGACTATCTGAAAAGCAGAGCATTTCACATTTTTAAAATTGAATCTTTTCAAATTTGTACTAAAATTCCTAATTTTTTCATCAATAAATGATCAATGTAACATGAAGTACAATGTTTCATGAAAAAACTTACGTATAATCACTTGGGTAAGTTAAAGCATCTCAAAGTTATTCCCACATAAATTGAAATATGTAATTTATATTTAAAAAATGGGGCTGTGTCTTTAAGGCGTTTTTTTGGCCAAGTTCTTAAGGTTTTAACATACCTGAAGAGTTAGAAGATCAGTTGTTCAAGGAAATGAAGTGGGTGGCATACTTGAATACAATAGTCCTGATGGACTTGATGGAAGATTTCAACTGCCCAGATATTGACTGGGAATGTGGTTCTACATGATCTGAAAGGAGAGGAAATTCCTCAATTTAATACTAGGATAATTTTATGGTCCAGCTTGTAGAAAATCCAGCTAGTGGGGATACTCTGCTGGATCTGGTTATTTCTAATAATGCAGGAATTGTTGCTCTTCATGAAAACCTTGGTATCAGTGACCACAATATAATTGTTGATTATGTAGATAATCTGTTTTCCCTTAGTCCAAACAGCAGCACGATATGGGGTATTTCTGCCCCTGTGTGCTGGTAGGATAGGCGGAATTTTTAATTTACATAATTAATTAAGTGGTACTCCCCTATAAGAGGCAAAGGAGACCTCTCCCACTGTGTTAGTTATAAAGAATAAAGAAAAAACAACAATCCTTCCTAATGGGGGAAAAGCTTGTTCTGCTGTTTGGACAAAGGGAAAACAGATTATCTACATAATCAACGATTCCCTTACGTCCAACAGCAGCACAATATGGGGATGTAGAAAGTAGATCCCCTAGGGAGGGTTCTCTCACACTACAGTACAGTATGAATGTCCAAATGCAGTAACCTCTGAACTACGGACATGTAACTGATAGTGTTTAACAGAGGTTAGTTGGAATGACCAAAAGCGGCTGCACAAAACTGCTCAAAAGGCAAGACCGACTCTCAGCCCAGGAGGCCAACACAGCCCTGGTTGAATGGACTCTGATGAATTTGGGTGATGTTAACCCGAGCAAATAGAAATTGCTTCCTTAATCCCTCTTGATAAAGAGGGTTTGGAAGCTGTGAGACCTTTGTCTCTACCATATATATTAAGAGGTTCTCCAATCTTCTGAATGGCCGTGTGCGCAGAAGATAAATTTTTGGAGTCACCAAACTATATCCAGTGTATGGAGTTTTCCCCTCTCCTTAGAAGATGGAGCTGGGAAAGAAAACTGGTAAGGAGACCACCTGGTTGATATTAGCCCAAGAGGGCACCTTAGGGTTAAACCCAGGAAGAAATCTGAGCAGGACCCCAGCAGAAAAAAATATATGGCTCTTCAGAAAGCCTGCAACTCGTATTCTTTTTGCGGAGGTGATAGCTAGCAAAAAAGGTGGTTTTGAAAGCCAGAAACTTAAGATCCACCTCCTGCAATGGTTCAAATGGCGGGCCGCAGAGGCCAGAAAGAACGGTGCATAGATCCCAGTGGAACGGGAGCTTAAACCACTGACCTAAGTCTCAAAGCACCCTTAAGAAATCTGGAAATTAAGGGGTTCTGAGACAAACTTTTTCTTAAGCAGGTGGATAGGGCTGAAACCTGTACCTTAAGTGTGGCAAGGGAAAGACCCTTATCCAAGCCATCCTGAAGAAAATTTAGAATCACTTTTGTAAATGGATTCAAACTATTCACTTCCTGTCTGGAACACCACTCCTTGAAGACATTACCTATCCTTAGGTAGCTTTTATTGATGGACTCTGCTCTTGCACAGGAAAGGGTCTTCAGGACGACTTCTGACAGTCCTCTAGATTTCCATAGGGACTCAGCATCCTTCAGGCTGTCAGGTTGAATCTCCTCAGATCCTGGCACTTCTGAGTTCCTTGGAAAACCAGGTTCTGGATTAGGGGAAGCCTCTAATAGATCCCTCAACTCATGAGCATGAGTTGGGAACACCAAGCTCTTTTTGGTTATCACAGAGGCTTGGTCCTGTCTGAATTTCATCAATACTCTTGGTATCATGGAAAGTGGAGGGAAGATGTACGCCAGCCTGAACCTTCAAGGGATGGATAGGGCATCCACTGCCAAGGGATAGTCTTCCTGATACAGTGAGCAGAACGTCTCTACCTTGGAGATGAGTCTGGTCACCATGAGGTCTACTTCTGGAAGACCCCATTTCAGGGTGATCTGGTGGAACGCTCTTGATTGAGAGACAATTCTCCTGATATGGTAAGACCCTGACTCAACTGATCCACTACTATGTTTAAGGAGCCCTTGATGTGAACTGCATAGAGATGGGTCAGATTTTTCTCTGCCCAGGTGAAAATCAGACCTGCCTCCCTGAGGAGGGAGAATTATCTGGTGCCTTCCTGTTTATTACGGTCACCAAGTTGACGGACCGGATCTTGACAGTTCTTCCTCTGAGAAGAGTAGAAGAATGGAGGAGTGCCTGCTCTGAGTTCCCTCCAGATGGATGATGTCATCCTTTCTAGCCTGCTCCAGACTCCTTGTACAGTCTTCTCGTACAGATGGACTCCTCATCCTGAAATGGATGCATCGGTCAACAGGGTCCAACGAAGTTGGACCGTGCACATCCGACTTTTGGATGTATCCACCAGTTGAGAGAAAGACGGGTTCTGGGAGAAAGTCTGATCCTCTTGTCAAGACTCAGAGGGCCATTATTTCAGACTCCCAGTACTTCCAACAGAAGGGGACGCATATGCCATAAAGTGCAAGGTACTGCATCAGCTGAGGCTGACATGAGGCCTAGGACTCTCATAGTTGTTCTGATGAACATCCAAGTGTCTTGAGTGTCTGAAGCGCTCTGATTATTTTTCTCTCCTTGTCAGAGGTAAAGAAATTTCTAGGCGAACAGAGTCAGGCTAAACCTCAGGGACTTCTTCCGTGTGGAAGGAATTTCTTCTGACTTCTCCCGGTTATTAGCCTAGATATTGGAGAAAGACACAGTTGTCTGCAGATGCTGGAGCAGGATGGTTTCTGACTAGGCTTTTATAAGCCAGTCATCCAATATGGCACTGTGAACAGACCTTGAAGTCTGAGTGCAGCTGTTACTGGAGCCACCACCTAGGTAAAGGTGTGGGGAGCCGAGGAAATGCTGAAGGGCAGAGCCGCACACCGGAAATGTCACCTGTGGCCGACAACCAACAAAGCAACTCCCAGACACCTTCCGCGAGGAGGACAACCGGAACGTGCAAGTATGCATCCCCCAGGTTGAGAGTAACAAGAACATCGCTTGGCAGAAAAGGATGTGACCAACTTCCTGGTCTACCTTTGGAAACGCTCTTCTCTAAGAAGAGACTTACATATATTAGGACTATAATCATATATTGGTAGTAGGAAGTCTAGAGAGTAGACCCCAAACCTTCTTCTGAGGGCAGAACCTTTTTCAAGGTCCCCTTGCCCAGGTATTCCAGAATGGAATTTTCCAGTATAACCTGCTTCAGTGTCTTGTGGCAGGCGAAGAAAATCGTCCGCATAACCCCACTGTATTACTTGTAAGAAAAAAGGTCTTGGAACTTCTCCTGCTAGAAGGAGAGAAAAAAGAGGAGAGGCATCCCCCAACAGGAATATTTACTGTTACAGGAGGCAAGAAGCTGGTGACAACAGCTAGGCTTCTTTCTGTCCCCTTCCTTGGGGAACTTTACATTCAGCCCCTCTGGACTGATATCTAGCATGCCTCTGATATTGGAGTGTAGATTGAGGCAGTTGCTGATAACTTCTTTTTTTCTAAAAGACTGCGGAAGGCACTTATCCTTTTTATTGTAAGACCTTCCATGATGTTGTCCAGGCCTCTGCTAAAATGTTTACAAATTTCAAAGGGTAGGGAGCATAAGTAATACTTGGACGCATAGTCCCCTCTCCAAGGCTTCAAACATAATGGCCTTCTACTAGCAGCTGTTGAGAGGGCCAGAGATTTGGCAGCCATCTTGCTTGGTGTACGGAAAGGAAACTGACCCATAAGGGATAATAGATCGTCTGGAGACTCCGGAGTCAATGTCCCACTTCAGTTGGGCCAGATCAGAGCGCAGCTTATTCGCTAGCTCATTGGAGGTGATGCCCACAGAAGCCTGAGCAGAGGCCGAGGAATAAGCCCTTCTAAGGGTGCACTTCATGTGTCTATGTATAGAGACTTAGAGATTGGAGCCAACTTGCGTAGTGCAGTGGAGCAATTTAGTTACTGCCATATCCACCTTAGGTGGGGGACCCAACGATCCTGCTGAGGGCAATAGGGTCCTAAATCTCCTGGATAAATAGGTTGAACTTTTTGGGATGTCTCCACTCCCCTGTCAAAGCTTTATCCAGTGTCACATCCACTTTGAAGGCCCTAGGCCCCCTATTGGGGGAACTAGAGGCTTCCCCAAGTTAAACATCACGGTCTTTGACCAGATGGACTTCAGCAGCCTAGACATCCTTACCAAGGAAAAAAGAGGTCTGTTGGAATTTTCAGAAGTGTCTTCATCAGGCGAGTGCGTCTCATTGAGTATGTGAAATTCCTCCTCTGATGGAACTGACTGAGAATGTCTCTCAGTACGAGGCTTCTTAGAGATCTGAGAAATCGAGCTCCGGATTTTTTTCACGCTCCTTATCCCATCAGGCAGAGGAATGTCGCACTCTGTATAAGCGAAATGTTTCAGCTTAGAGGAGCTTTCCCTCCTGGAGTTGCCACTGCCACCGGAAGCAGAGGAGGACATCAGTTAGAACAGCATCAGGAGATTGGAAAAAATGCAGACAGTAGCAAATAAAAGGAAGCGTACAGAGGCCTCCCCTATATAAGAGACAACCATTGTCTCAGGAGGAAAGTTTAAATAGGCAGGGAGAAAACCATACTTACCCATAAAATTTATATACACAAACTCTTTTAGAGACCCTTAACAATGGGGTCTCTAATACTGCTACAGCGGTAAAGAGAATGGCCTAAAACTAGTCCAGTAGCGCAATACAGCAGGACAGAAAGTAGGCTGCAGAAGTGTAACAGAAAAAACGGTCCCAGGAAAACAGGACCCGCAAAAAAGTTCTGGAGCTGAAGTGACACCCTCACTTTCCCCAGTTTTAACCTTTCTGTTTCCCCTTGCTTTAATTCCACTGCTATAGCAAGTATGGTGTGTTTTTGTGGCAGTCTGGGATTGAACCATAACTGCATCAGAAGGCAGTGTAAGGAACTTGTGTCTGAGATGCTGTGATCTGTTGTAGCTGAGTACAAACACCTGAAGCATAAGCTATGCTAAAGAGCTTAGCCAGGCCAGGAGCTACATAATGGTTATATATTAACCCTGTAACACAGCCTCCAAGGCTCAGAAACAGACAAACACTCATGCACAACCTGCACAGCCGCAAACATCTCACCTGAGATCCGACAAGGGCAGGCAAACCCAGCTCAGAATGGCCACTGACATAGAGTGCAACAGGGAGAAACAAGGAAGCTTCAGGAGTAAAAAGCTCCCAAGGAAAGAGATGAACAGCAGAAGAGGAGAAAAGTTACTAGAATGTAGTTAACCTTCCAAATCCTTTTTAGGAAAAAATGGGAGGACAAAGAGCCTCCCTCCACCTGTCCCACCACACAGGACAGAAAAAAACACAGTGGGAGGAGGTCTCCTTTGCCTCTTATAGGGGAGTATCACTTTATTAATTATGTAAATTAAAAATTTGCCTGTCCTACCAGCACACAGGGGCAGAAATACCCCATATTGTGCTGCTGTTGGACGTAAGGGAATCGCATTTCACCTAAACTGTAAAAAAACAAACACAAGGAGGGAGCGCAATATCAGTCAATTTTAAAGATTTTCCCCAGGTTAATATCTGTGCTTCAGGAGATAGACTGGTAGAAGCTATTGTCAGATAGTGATAGAGATGTTAATGTTAGAAGAAATTTAGAAGACATTTAAATCACCTTTCAGTACATATATAGCAAAATGTATTCCTACAGGGAATAATTACAAATATCTTAAATAGGTAAACAATAAAAAGGGCATTTAACCACTTCTGTACCAGGTTTTTTTTTGGGTGTTTTCATACATGCGGTTTTGAGGGTGTATGTGAACCCAGAGGGCGCTATTGAGCGACCCAGGGCCAGGCCTGAAAAGGCCCTTAGTCACACCTATGGATGGGGCGTAACTCCAAAGGGGAGTGGTTACAGCGGCAGAGCTGCTGTCGAGTCCTGCAGGAAGCAGGGACTGTGGAACCAGCCAAGGACAGAGAGGCGGTCTGTTCTAGGAGGGCTGGGGTCCACAGGGAACTTTTGCTTGAGCTGAGCATTAGTCAGGCTGCTTGTTGCCCCAGAGGCTAGATAGGGGTCAAGGAGTCAGTTAGTGCCCTAACTGTGGCCCAGGCTGTTTTTGTTTTGTTATGCAAACGACAAAGATAGAGACACCGAGCAATATATAGTATAGTAACTTTTAAAGACACAATGATCCAAATGATAACAAATGGCTCCTCACCTTTAGTGGTTGTATGACCACAAGTAATATGAGGAACCAAACCGGGAGGAACTGAAAGCCGCAGCTGTCACACTGTGACACCATGGAAGGTGTAAATGGAATATATAACGGGGACCAGGATTTCAGAGACTGCGCGGGATCAGTATAATTTGGACAAATCTTTTTATTTCATAGAAATACACGACACATTTCGGGGTCTTTCGTACCCCTTTTTCAAGTGTGTACTACAAAAACAACAGTAACAACAAAAACGATACCTATAAATCACGAATTTTATATGATATAATCTATTAAAAATCATTGTTTTTTGATAAGAAAGGAAAGTTAAACAAAATAAATAAATAAATAATATCTATACATACGCAATGAAAAAAGAGGGATAAGAATGATGTGTATAATGATAATTCTGTGGATATTGTCGATAGAAACGTAGAAATGTGGACAATGTCAATGATATTGAATAAAGTGCTAGAATACACAACTGATCACATGCACTGAAATCCACATGAATAAATCCATAAGAGTGAATAAAAGCTCAAAAGGTTCATACGCAAATGTTTGAGGATGTAATTTGAATCACAAAAGAAAAAAAAAAAAGAAAGAAAAAAAAAAAAGGTCCAAGGACATATGTAAACGTATGTTTGAAATAATAAACCTTAAGGTCCCACAATAAACACCAAAGTCTTTCTTGTAAAACATACAAAAAACGAAAGCGCTATTTCGCACATTTATTAAAAAAAAAAAAAAAAAAAAAAAAAATCGTGGAGATTGCTGAGATCCCTTTAGCATGGGGAATATTGCTATATAAAGAAGCTACATCTAGTGTAGCCCAGATATAACTGGGTTTCCACTTGACATTTGTCAAATCTTTTATGACCGTGGCCGAATCTTTTAGGTATGAAGGTAACTTCTGAACGTACCTTTGTAAATGGACATCAATGAATGCAGAGAGGTTTTTAGTGAGAGATTGAACCCCTGAGGTTATGGGGCGTCCTGGAGGATTGGTAGGGTTTTTATGTTTCTTGGGAAGATGATAAAAAAATACCATAGAAGGGTGAGTGACAGTGAGGAATTCTTTTTCTTTTTTATTAATGATGCCCTCAGAGTGGGCCTTAGTTATCAAAAGGGAATACTCCATTAAAAATGCCCCTGTAGGATCTGAGGGGAGACGTTTATAATAGTCCTTGTCAGAAAAATATTGTATGCCTCCTGAAGGTAGGCTGTTTTGTTCTGAATGACTATTCCCCCTCCTTTATCCGCATTTCTTATTACTATATCAGTGTTGTTTATAAGTGAGCGTATGCTCTAAGATTCTTTAAGGATAAGTTGTGTTTGTTCCCTTTTTTAGAGATTCTAGGTAGGTGTCTAAAGTCATTGGTTACCAAGTAAAAAAAAAGTCTCAATGTGACTACCTCGGTTCTGTATAGGGTAGAAAGAAGATTTAGCCTTAAGATCTGTGGATATTGGTTGAAAATCTAGGTCCATGGTATAGTTGCTTGTTGGGAAGATTGCATTTGTTGCATTTCTACATGTTGTCTCATTCTTATTACATGTAGAGATACAAAAATGTCTATTAAGGGTAAGTTTTCTAATGTATTGATTAAGATCAATAAATAGTTGTAAATCGTTATGATTTCGGTTGGGACAAAAAGATAATCCTTTGTTAAGGAGACTTATCTCGGAATCACTCAGGGTGTGATCCGAAAGGTTAAAAATGCATGTTGTCACATCTTGTTTCTCTTTGGGGAAGGACTCAGAGGTTCTTTTTCTACGTTTAGATCTTGTACCACCTCTACAACCAATTTTTCTTTTCCTTTTGGAGACTTGGAGCATAGTTCTAAGGGTCGGTCCTTGTTTTTTCTCTTTAGACTCAAAGGACTGTAATAGTCCGAAATTTTGTTGTATAGCGGGACCTCTTTCCTATGTAAGGTGGTGACAGGTAAAGGAGTGTGGGGAATGAGAATCTTTGGATGGAACGTGGAGGTTGGTGTCAAACGGGGGAAGGCCTAAAAAAGACTCCTTATTGAGGATCTCTGCGGTGATGGAGGATTCTAAAGCCTTGTGGATTTGGGATGTAGAGAGGGGAGTGTTGTAAAGTGAGTCGTCCAGAACACCAGTATCAGAATCTACACTGTGTGTGGAAATATCAAAGAGATTGTTATTATCAGTTGAATGAATTTGATTTGTTATGTTCCACCTTTTCCTAAACTGAAATAAAGCCATTTTACTTTACACTAGCACCGTCTGAACGCTGCTTCTACGGTGCCAAGTACCATGAACACCACTGTCGGGTCCAGGAGTCTGCCGCCATTGAGACTAATCTCCCCAAATTGTCACAAGGGTTATAACATTATGCAAATAATATTTGCGTCATTTTTCGCTGAAAAATAGGGCTTTATTTTTCCATGTTTTTTCTTTATTTTAATAAACAAGAAAAAGTAAACAAAAAAGGTGGGGAAATGTTTTTTTTTTAGCATTCTTCGTTTTTTTTTTGTAATAGTACGAAGTGCTACTAAAAAAAATGTAAATAGTTTTCCCTCTCTGTTACAATCATTTCTGCTTATTGTTGGGGGTGGGGCTAGAACCTGTAACGGGGGTGTGGTAGTGGTGGAGGTTTACTTAAAATTTTTTGTGACAGCCAGGTCAGAGGGGAGCTGCATCGCATGTGCCCACAGCGAGTGAAAAGGCAGGGATGGTAATAAACTGGCCCTGCTTTCTCTATGGGATGTCAGGCTGTAGTAACAGCTGGCATCCCGATCCCATAGCTGCATGTGCAGAAGGCTAACTTTGAAAGGACATATATATATATACACACATATATACGTCCTTGCAGAGTTAGAGGTGGACTGTCCGGACGTATATAGTATTAAAAAATATAACAGTACCAAAAGACCTAAAGATCAGTACTCAAAATAGGGAAAAAAAGACAAATCAATAAAATTATATATCACTTGAAAACAATCTAAAATGCAATAAAAGTGGTACAAACCCGCTGTTATATATACACCACCACTGACCAGTAGAATCAAATCAATAGAGCTGATATTGCAGAATCCCAGGGTGCTCTCTAGCAAACTTCAGACGGGCCCGCATATGTACTGGCTTAAGCAGGGGACACGTCTTGTATGTCTTCCATTTTCTAATTATTGCTCCCACAGTTGATTTCTTCACACCAAGCTGCTTGCCTATTGTAGATTCAGTCTTCCCACCCCGGTGCAGGTCTACAATTTTGTTTCTGGTGTCCTTCCACAGCTCTTTGGTCTTCACCATAGTGGAGTTTGGAGTGTGACTGTTTGAGGTTGTGGACAGGTGTCTTTTATACTGATAACAATGTCAAACAGGTGCCATTACTATAGGTAATGAGTAGAGGACAGAGGAGCCTCTTAAAGAGGAAGTTACAGGTCTGTGAGAGCCAGAAATCTTGCTTGTTTGTAGGTGACCAAATACTTATTTTCCACCATAATTTGCAAATAAATTCTTAAAAAAATCAGACAATGTGATTTTCTAGATATGTTTTCTCGTTTTGTCTCTCATAGTTGAGGTCTACCTATGATGTCAATTACAGGCCTCCCTCATCTTTTTAAGTGGGGGAACTTGCACAATTGGTGGTTGATTAAATACTTTTTTTCCCGACTGTATATCCAATTTCAGGTCCATACTTTAGGCTGAGAGGTGCAGGAAAACATAGGTCTTGGACCTAAAGACCTGAATAGAATCTACTTTCCACTCATGGCATATGCTATGAGTGAGGGACATATTGTCTCAAACGCGTAGGTATGTTTTCCCTTTTACTACTGAACCTATGGATTGATTTTTATATGAAGATTAAAAGTTATATTTTATAGAAATATTTTTGGCTTTGTGCTGAACTGTTTTTTTTTTTTTTTTTTGTGGAGAGTGGAATGAATTCAGCACCTTCTTGCTGAGACCCTGTGGTTCCCTACACAGTTCCTTAGTGAAGAAATTCAGCCCAAGGCTCATCTAGAGACAGCCCTGTGAGGGTAATCTGCTGTCTGACATTTGAACACTTCGCCAGGAGGAGAGAATGAGTCCTCTGCCAGTAGGTATTATCTGGGATCTGCCGGTCCAGACCCCTGGAAGGACTTCCTAGAAGTACAGCCCCCAGTATCCTCTGCTGGAGATGGCTGAGGTGTGAAGATAGACTTGTTGGAGTGGAGTACAGCACTGGAACCTTATCATCACTGGGCATCCCGTCGAGACCAAGGCTGGTAGAACTTTACAGTGGGAGACTACTACTCCCATTTGGAAGCTGCATGGTTCACAGTTTACAGTTGTTGAGTAAAGTTAAACCTGTTTCAACTGCACTGGAGTTTCCTGAGTGGTTCTTGCATTAACAACAGGGCCTTCCCGAACACCATCACACTGGCTCAGAGTAAGAGAGGACCCCTACCACCAACATCTGGTAGCAAAACAGGCTCCCCTTGTTGGTGTCCGGACTAGGAGCCGAGCTGGGGAGATTGATTGAGGGCACTCAGCCTATCCGGTGGCACAGCTACCTAAACTATGACACCCATCCTCCCGTTCCCTCCACCTGGGCTGCGGCAATATAAAAACATATATCTCTTACAAAATTATACTATCTAAATTCATACATTCCATTGAGTCCAAAATGACCATTCTGACCAATGCAAAAAGAGAAATGGCTTTGCCTCACATATATCTAATCAAAGAAGATACATCTAGTAATAAATTCACTTCATTCCTCCACTCAGAGTATATTTTAAACAAATTATACCTTGGGATCATATTAGTTTGAATAACTAATGCAAGAGGAATGATGATCACTTAGAAAAATTAAAAGTATCGGGAAGTCATAAAATGAAATGTCAGATTGCTGAAAAACTTGGCATGCAGTTATGTCTCAGGCGGAAATGTAAATGATCTGTTGGACACTGGATCTTGCCACAAGAGGGACAAGACATGTTGCCCAATTGACAGACTTTGATAGGGAACACATCATTGAACAGGGAGAAGCAGGATGGTTGGTTCAACAAATTTTCCTCTATCTATACTATTTTGACCTAGCAGCTCAGAAGTATTGGAAGCAGTGGTTACATGAGAGCATACACACATGATGAACAGGCTCTGAATGGCCCAGACAGATCACTAGTAGAGAGGATCATTTCATCTGCCAAGAAGCACGACTAGCTCCCATTGTTTTCTTGGCCACAATCCAGACACAAGTGGCACCTTCTTTATACACCCCTGTCTGTGCCTGGACCATTTCCAAGCATTTAGCTTAGCAGAAGAGTCATGGCACCTATTACATGTTCTGATATTTACAGTTCCAAGAAGCTTCAGAATTAGCACTTCAATTCTTCCTTTGTTGTACAGTGATGCCTTGCCCCAAGTGCTGGTTTGATTACCCGGGAAAACATTGCATACAACAGTCAGTCACCTCTAGCAATCAGGGTTGGATTGGCCCACCACAACAATCCTCTGGTGGACCCCTAATAAAGTAGGGCCCCAAGGGTCCAGCAGAAGATAACCCCATTTAGAAATGATTTATAATCTAAGGTCAAATTTTTATTGGTTAATTCACCAATAATATTTTAGTAGCACTCATTAATGATATATCTTGTGTGTTAATGATAACAATGAAGAGTACAATTCAAAGTGGACATACACTTGTTCTACATAGTTGTACAGTAGGCCCCAGAATCATTTTCTATGATGGCCTAAGGAGTTCCATCCCAGTAGTAATACGAGGGGCACAGCTCAACGATTTGTACAGGACATCCCGCGACACATATGCTGCCTCTTATCACAGAGCTTCCAACTGGCACGTTTAATAAGAATAATGCCTGCCCACACACAGAAAGGTTTTCCCACGAATGTCTTTGCAAGATTTCAACACTTCTTTGGCCTGCCCAGTCGCCCAGTTGACAGGATTTATTGAGCATCTATGGGATCAGCCTGGACACCAGCTTCGGCAACCTTTGAGTTTGCAGAATGTACAGACCCAGCTGCAACATTTGTGGGCTACCATACGGAACCTGAATGTCCATATGCCCAACCATATCTGTTTTTGTAACCAGACTAGAGGTGGCCCAGCAGGGTATTAGAGCCTTCTTTCAATTGTACAGTTTTCCCCAATAAACTTAGTTACAAATCAACTGCATCAGTGTCTGCATAACACCGATGCAGTTAAGTGCATAGTAGAAGAGGAAGCCTCTTGTTTCCTGCTCTACTAGTAAGTAGCTTTTAATCCACAAGCCATTACAGGCCTGTGTTTTTACGCGCTGCCCTAAGACGTCTGTGTCCTGCGCCTTTCTTCCTGGTGCTTTCCAGTGAGCTGTGGCAGTGGCAGCGGCAGAGGCTCCTCCTTAGGGCATCGGGAAATCGGAGGTAGGAGAGTTTAATTTTTTTTATTTTTTTTTACACACTTTGGGAATTTTAATAGAGGAAGAAGGAAATACAAATAAGAGGGCATTTGGGGGCATTGTAAATTTAGGGAAGCACCTTTAGCAACATATTGGGGCATAACTTATATAAAGGGGTATTAGGGGACTTTAATAAAAGGGGGAGTAATTTATAAAGATGGTCAGTAGCAATAACAATTGAGGCATTGAGGCAGTATTAAAGAGGAATAATAAAGTTTACTGGTAAGCTTTAATATTCCTCGGATAACCCCGTTAAAAAGATTGTCCAGGAACTGGACAAATCGCAGGAGGAGGCCAGGGAAGGTGAATCATAAAAAAAATACTCACCCTGTCCTTGGCTCTCTGATGTTTGCAGCTGCTGTCTGTTCAGGTGTGTGCTGTGCCTTCCCCAACATAAGTCGTGCACTGCACATGTGATCGCAGAGGCCAATCAGTGGTCTCAGCAGTGCCTGGAAAAGACTTGGTGATATCACTCACATGTCTCTGGATCCTTTCCTGCCGCTGCTAAGACCACTGATTTGCCTTAGCAGTCACGTGCAGTTCAGGACTTATGGCAAAGAAGGCATGGCAAGTGCCCGAGCAGACAGTGGCAACAGACACCAGGGACAGGTGAGTATGATTGTTTTTTAATATGTTTAAAATACCCCGTCCTTCAAATACCCCTGTGATTTGTCAAATTCCCTGGCAACCACTTTAATGCAAAGGGGTTACTAATAGACATTACAGGTGCATCTCGATAAATTAGAGTGTTCTATTTCAAGTGTTTTATTTCTGTAAATGTTGATTATGGATTACAGGTAATGAAAACCCAAATCTAAGAAAATTAGAATATTGTAAAAAAGTTCAGTATTGTAAATTCACCTGCCAAGGTTTCCTAAGCCTTTAAATGGTCTGGTTCAGTAGGACACACAATCAAGGAAGACTGCCGATTATGAATTGAATTACTGAAATAAATGAACGTTTCAAAAATATTCTAATTTATTGAGATGCACCTGTATTAATAGGGGGCATTAGGATGCAATATCTATGTAAGAGAGCATTAGGTGCATAATTTTACAAGGAGACATAAGAGGGTGTAATTAATAATAGGGGAATAGACAATATTAATTTCAGATGGCACTCTGGGCATTATTTCTGTACACAGGACATTTTTAATTAGAGGGCATTATTCATTGAGGGGCATTATAAATTAAAAGGTACACTTAGGAGCATTTTTAAATTAAAAAGGGGATTTTTATATTATATATTTTATAAATGACGCCCTCACATAGTTTGGTGGCCTACCCTAACGGCCCACCTCGAGACTTGTTCTCACCGTTTATAGCCTCAACTTCAGGCAGCTATCCTGCCCTTGCACCTCTACTAGCCCACTGCACCTATCACTCTCTGCCCCCACCCTTTGCACCAGTCTACCTGCTCTCCATCTTATCCCTGCTTCTGAACCCCTAATTTTCCTATCCCTCTTTCCTCTTCCCCTCTCCTAATGGCGCATATCTCTGTGTCGTCCTTTAATGTTAAAAGCCTGAACACGCCTGAAAAACGCTCACAAATCCTGTCTGAATCGCACAAATATAAAGTCCACATATTATGCTTACAAGAAACCCACTTTCTATCCTCACGCATGCCAACGGTCAAAAACCAAAAACCGCTAATTGACTTCCTGTTCACTATATGCAAAATTTATGGTGTCACATACACTATTGCTAACATTTACTCGCTCAACTCTGGCCAGGTACAATTTTTCATCTCTACTCTTAACACGCTCCAATCCTTCACTAGTGGCCACCTCATCCTAACTATTAACCCCTTATTAACTTCTCCAGCAAGACCCAGGTACCTTATAATGCTTTTAACAAGCTTCACAAGTTACACACCATGCTGCTGTCTGGCGAATCTTTGTAAATAATATGGGTGTATGAATCTTCACAAAAAACACAAGGTTGGACCCAATTTTCCTGCGCTCCCTCGTAGGCACCACTGTGGCCGTGATTCCTCCAGATTAAATGGAATTGACTCCGAATACGGTTGTCTAAAGGTAGATTTTTTATTTGGACTACACAGATAGCAATAAATGCAACAAAATGACAAAATAAAAAACAAAAAAGAACCAGGTAGTAACACATTTCGGAGACTACTGTACTGCTCCTTCCCCACTGGTATACTGATAGACATTGTTTAGTGCAGTCTTATATAGTAAAAAGCACTGACGTGATCAATTAGGTTACTAAAAAAAAACACTTTAAAAAATCATGCACAATAATTTTAAAAGACTAATACTGTGTCTGGTGTATGCACATATTGATTGATATCTTAGCATTCTTAAAAACCCAAAAATACACATTTCCTGCAAAGGTTACATACATGGTACTCAAAATTGGCGGCAATTTATGTAAACACAGCTTACTCTCAGAGATGTAAACATACTCACTTTCAACCATATGATCACATTATTGTTTATCTAAAGAGCACATGTTGTTGGTCAATATTGACATCTAGCAGCCAATCAGCTTCCAGGAGGTGTGTTCATCCTGAATCAGCTGGATGCCGGGGCCAAGTTCAAGTCTCCGGCACACATCACTAGTCTGCTGCACAGATTATGCAAATAGTCGGCTGATTAAGACTATAATTAGTTGTGTATCACAAAATAAAAACCATGTAGTGGTGTTATAAAATATACAAACTGACCTCAAATTACACCGCTACGAAGTAATGGGGTACGTATCCTGTGCTCTAGAATACTGCAACTGGGTTTTGTTATATATAAATAACATATATAAATAAATAAATTGTGCATAATACATAAATATGTATGAAAAGATATGAAAAATATAAAATGTATCTAGCTATAAAAATATGGAATATAAACATAAATACAAGTTGTAAATAGATGACAATATAAAAAAATAAATAAAACCTATATAAATATTATAAATATATGATCATAGAAGTATAAATCTAATAGATATCACCATATATACATACATATATTCCATACAACAAAGCAAATAAAATCAATAAATATCACCATAAATATATACCCGCTAAAAGGATTTTTTTTTTTTATAATTTTTTAATATCAATATACATTTATACATTTTCCAGGGATTCATTAAACCCTAATAGAGATAGAGTGTTTAATCTAAATATCCAGTACATCTCGTGTTTCTGTAACTGGTCATGTCTTTCACATACATTTGAGGGTATTTGTTCAATAGGTGTAATGCAAAAATCTCTGGGCTCACAATTATGTAACAGGGCCATGTGTCTTGAGACACTATGTTTTACATAGCCTTTTGCTATGTTGTGTCAGTGGTTGTTTAGTCGTACTCTCAGACACATTTATGTTCTTCCTATGTATTGGAAGCCAGGTAAGACATAGGCTACAATCTCTTTCATGGCACAGGCCCTTCTAAAAGTAACCCTAGGATGTTCCGATATCCTTCCCTTCAAATAAGGGTTATTTAAAAGAATGGGCCATTGTTTCTCTAATACATCTTTAATGACCTTAAGAGATTGGTCATAAGTAGTTATAAATCTATGTCGCTATGTTTCATCTTCCCCATTTTTACTCTGAGCTTGTAAATACTCTGCTTGTGTTAAAACTCCCGCTCTGTCACTAGCAGATTTTATTAGGCCCTTTGGATAGCCTTTATTTTTAAAAAGGGCTTGTAATATCTTGCTCTGAATTTTATAATCTTTAGTCTTAGAGCAATTCCGCCTGATTCTCTTAAATTGGCTGAATGGGACATTTGTTTTCCATTTTTTCTAATGGTTGCTTCTAAAATTGAGAAGACTATTACAATCCACTTGTTTAAAATGGGTCATGGTGATTATACAATTCTCCTCATTACTTAGACTCAGGTCCAGGAATTCAATATTATTGGATGAAAATGTCATGGTAAATGAAAAGCCCCAATAAGTGCTATTCAGCTCAGATTCAAATTTCTGTAAATCCGTCTGTGTTCCATGCCAAATAAAAATCAGGTCATCAATATAACTACGGTAAAATAAAATATTTTCAAACCACCAATGAGTTTTAAATATAAAATTCCCCCATAAAGAGATTTGCAAAGCTTGGTGCGAAACGTGTGCCCATTGCAGTGCCGCATTTCTGCAAGTAAATTGCACCCTCAAACATAAAAACATTGTGTGTTATAATAAAATCTCTGTGCGCATAGGGCATCTCTGGGTCTCTTGTTAGTACATCCATAATTGCCGCCACACTTTTGCCATGAGGGATGTTACTATACAATGCGGAAACATCCATAGTCACCCATATATAATTTGACTTCCACTTGGTCCCCTTTAATAATTCGATCAGGTTCACCGTGTTTTTAAGGTATGATGGAAGTTTGACCGCATACCTTTGTAGTATGTGGTCAATATACTGTGAGAGGTTGGCCGTTAGGGAATTAATCCCATATATAATTAGTCTACCTGGTGGGTTTTGTTGGTCCTTATGGACTTTGGGCAGATGGTAATATATTGCTATTTTTGGGTTTACAACAGTAAGGAATTGTTTCTCCTGTTTATTCAATATTCCTTTAAGATCAGCATTGTTAACCAGATCTTTATATTCTTCTAGGTATATGAGTAGAGGGTTCATATCAAGTTTAGTATAGCAAACCGGATCTGATAAAATTCTATAGGCCTCTTTAAGATATTTTGTTCTGTCTTGTAATACTATTCTTTCACCTTTATCCGCACTCCTAATTACAAGGTCAGGGTTATTGGCCAATTCCCTTAACGCCAACCTTTCTTTGTTAGTAAGGTTGCTTTTTTTTAGAAGGTATTTTTTGGTTTAGAAGTTGTATTTGATATTTCATCATCAACCCCTCAAAACTGACCCCATTTTAGAAACTACACCCCTCAAGGAATGTATCAAGGGGTGTTATCATTTTGAGCTTAAAAATGCTTCCCAAAAATTAATGTACAAAGTGAAAATTTAAGTTTTTGAAGAAATATCCAATTTCAGTACTTAATACGTTGCGGCCACTTTGTGGCATCAGAGACATGAACTCCTAAAACTATTAAGTGAGCTATCCCGGGGGAAAAAAGATTACATATGTGGGTGCAAACTGCTGCTTGGGAACACAGCAGGGCTCAGAAGGAAAGGAGCACTGTGTTTTTATTAGCTTTTGGACTACAGATTTAGAGGGACTATCTGGTTGCCATGTTATTTTTTCAGAGCCCTGGAGGTGCCAGTAAACTGGAACTCCTTAAAAAGTGACCCCATTTTGTAGGGGCAATTTTAGGGTCTCTGCAAATGTGACATGACGTCCAAAAACCAACTATCTAAATCTGCGCTCCAAAAGTACATAGTACTCCTTCACATCTGCACCCTCCTGTGTACCCAAACGTCAGTTTACGCCCACATGTATGACACTGGTGAACCCAGGATAGTGTACTTAGCAACACCATATGTGGGTATAAACTGCTGTTTGGGAACAGCCGGACACAGAAGGGAAGGAGCGCTATTTTGGTTTTTGGAGCACAATTTGTTTTTTGGACACCATGTCACTTTTGCAGAGCCCAAGAATTACCAGTAAAGTGGAATCCGCAGACATGTGACCCCATTTTGAAAGCTACACCCTTCAAGGGATTTATCCAGTGGTGTTGCGAGCATTATTAACCCTTAAGTGTTGCATTCTTTTAATTTCCAGAAATGAATGCGCAGATGATAATGAAAAGTTAAAAATAAAATTTTTCCAGAGATACGCCATTTCAGTGCCCGATATGTTGTGTCCAGCTTATGTCTGCACAGACACACATTTCAAAAACTGTTAAGCGGGGATCCCGGGCACAACAGCTTTTGGAGCGTTCATCTCTGATACAAGCCGGGCACAACATATTACGCACTGAAATGACGTATTCCTGGAAAAATTGTCATTTTCACCTTTCACAATCAGCTGCGTATTCATTTATGGATAATAAATTATAGCAACACTTGGGGGTTGCTCACTGTACCCCAGGATAAATTCCTTCAGGAGTGTAGTTTCCATAATGGGGTCACATGGCAGGGGATTCCAGTTTACTGGCGTTTCAGCTGTGCAAAAGTGCAATGGTGTCCAAAAACCAAACCGTCCAAACCTGTGCTCCAAAAACCAAATAGCACTCCTTCCATTCTGTGCCCAGCTGTGCCCAAACAGCAGTTTATACCCTTGTGTATGGCTACCTTGTGTAGGTGAGGACAATGTGGGTTGGATGCTTGGAAAAGTGAGGTGCCAAAGATGTCTGTGTTGCAAAATTTACAGAGACAAGTCACAGCTGGAAGAAGTGGTCATGGCGGTCTAAAGGGAAGAGAAGGGAAATATGACCGATTAGTCAGAGACGTCACCTGTAAGTCACAAAATGTTCCTGCACTGTATTCACCTAAATGATAGAGGATAAATACCTGATTTATGGGGGTCTGTCTCCTGAGACCCCCACTGGGCCTGAGAATTGTTTCCCCCCCCCCCACTGGGTGGGAATACAGCCTGACTACAGACAGGCTGAATATAGGCGCATCGCTTGGTGAATGGACGAACCCGTGGTGCTCTCATTCACTTCGATGGGATTGCCAAAGACCCCCGAAGTCCAGTACTCAGCTATCTGCGGTGCTCCTATTATAGAGAATGGGGGCCACGTGGGCTCGTTCATCCACCAATCAGAAGATGTGTGAAGTTATTGTAATTGTTAATGCCGTGATGTTGATCTCTGAAGTAATACAGGAAGAAGAATTCTTTTATAAACTGTTTTATAACTTTGTGTATATTGTGCGACAATAGCAGCGTGTGAAGCTAGTAGCATGTAAACTCAATTTTTTATTTTTTTTTTTTTTTTTTGGGGGGGGGGCTTCTTTCTATAGTCAGCTTCAGGCAGCAAAGAGGCTAGGTTCACCACTGGGTGCTGGTGTCTATTTTTGGCAGCTTGATCTATTTTTGGGGTCTGATCGGTGACTCCAGGTCTGCCAGTGCCACATACCTGGTTGATCCTGCCCATACAAGAGGAAATCAGTCTATGTGTCTGCATAAGCTGACTTCCTGTATACACTTTAATACATATGTATGCATCGTGCCCATATCATTGCTGAGGCCAGTGATTGGGCCTCAGCGGTAACATAGGTATGTCAAGCATCATGATGTCACAGAAGAGTGCCAGATAATGGCTTTGGTGCTTTTCTGTGATGTCATCTGCCCAGATGAGGAAAAAATAGATTGCCTGTCGCTGCAAGGAAGCCCAGAAGAGGTAACAGAGAGTCAGTATAAATGTTTTTTTTTTGTTATTTTTGTCACTTCTCCTGGGCCTCCAGCTATTATACTCTGTGGACAAAAAAAAAAAAAAAAAAAAAACATGAGGGGGCGTGGCTTACCGCCGAGCAGTGTGGATTCTCTGAGTGAAAGCTCCTGCTGAAAACCCTGCAAAATCTAACTTCAACCTCAACCCCAATAAAACTACTGCAGCACACCCCAGGATCTTCCCCCAGATCCCTGTCAGCTTATTTGACAGATGGATTCCTCCTCAGCCGGATTCCTGCCACGTGCAGCTAGCCGCCATCTTTAGAAACCTCAGCCAACTAACTGCCAGCCTGGAACCTGATGATCTGCCACCTCTGATCTCCTTGAGGCACAGGGATCTCCTCTGGTCCCTCCGATGTCCACTGCCAGTGCTTCAGGGTGAGCCTGTACACACTTCCACCTACTTGGATGGGTGCTGCTCCTCATCTACAGCCACCTTTACCCTTCACCAGTGGCTCCAGGCCTGGCACCTGCAGCATGGTCTTCTCCACAAACTCTGGCTATACAGCAGCTGCCTACTTACTAACAGGGAGGACCAGAGAGTGTCTCACTGCAACTTCACAGCGTGGCCCTCTGCAACTACGATCACTGCTGATTCACATCATTCTAGGCTGGTGGCCTCTATAGGATGAAGTGCAACACTGAAGCTACAAGATCTGCCCTAGCCCAGAACGGATGCCTGGTAGATACAGGGAAACCCATGGAGGAACTTCTACTACACCTCTTGGCAGCACTCTTCTTCAAATCCTACAAGACCCACATCTGCCATCTTGCCCCCCCCATCTGCAGCACTTTAAGCAGAGTGCAACAAATTGTCCTACAAATAGCTACATGACACCTGCTCTGCGATTCAGATCTACCTCTCTCTATCACCGCCTAGGGTGTCACCCTGGTAGGAATCCCCTGCACATTGTGCTGCAGCACCACTGCGCTGATGCGCACAGCCATGGGCTACCCTAGCTACTGCATGCTGCTAATTTGCCTCATTGGTTCACCAGGCGACCCCCGCGATTTCATAATCCTTGGGGGACTTGGGCACCCACAGTCCCCACCGTGAGTTATCGCTGCGGCACCCATCCCCAGGACTGCTGCCCACTGTCAATAAATTTGCCTGGAACTCACTGGACACTGCCAAATTCCAGTAGCTTCGGGTTGCTACTGAACCTGACCTCCACCCCTTCCCTCAGCAGCTTCCTCATCCCTTTGGGCATTCCTCCCAGGCTCTCTGATATGCATCTATCAGGTCAGTGTCCCTGGGAGCCCTCCACCCTGGAAACCCCCACAGCAAAGGTCCACGTCCCCACCACTCGTCTCCCTGAAGATACACGTGCTCTTCTCTTTGGTACTCCGGCAGACTATGCACCAATGACTGACTAAATCACCAGCACTCTCTGGAGGCCTTAACCAGATGAACTTGCCCACTAACCTTTCTGAACCATGGTGACCACGGGACTCTCAAACCCTAGCAAAGCAGCCAAATCTCCAAGGGGATCTAGATATCTCATGCAAAAACAGGTCCCACCTAAAATGGCTGCTGTGGCATGATCCAAGTCGTAAGATAAGGACTATCTGGTCTCAGATGGAGACAGTGAAGATGATGCCTCAGCCCCCTCAAGTTATCTGCCGCTTTCCCACAATGTCTTCAAACAAGTATTGTCGAATGCTATCTACCCTGTGATTAAGGAGTTAAATGGCCAAGCACACCCCCATTTACAGCGGTTCACCTATACTATCTCTTTACCTCCTCTATGGGATAAAATAAGATACTCGCTGAGCCTCACTTTTCTCCCATTCAATCATGGCAGTTGAAATGAACATATGCTCATTTAATGTGAGAGGTCTGAATGTGCATCAAAAACACTATCAAATTCTCACTTATCTCAGAAAAAAAGAAAGGTTCTGTAGTAATGAAACGCACTTTAAAACTGGAAAAATCCCCACCTCCCCACACGGGAATATACCACATGGTTTCACAGAACATACACCAAATCTGCCAGGCGGTAAGCATAGCTATCTCTAGGCATATTCCCTCAAAGCACAACTTTGTGACCCCGAGGGGCGATATATTTTTTTTAAGGGTCTTATTGGGAACATGGTCTATACCTTTGACAGTCCCAGGTGCCATGAATTGTCCAGACTTTAAACACCCTGAGAGATATCACAGAGGGCATTCTAATAGCTGGTGGCAACTGGAATTTCCCACTGAACCCTGTCCTGAATTCTACCATATCTGGGAACACCCCCTTCAAAATTTAGTGAAACTCAACAAGACCCTAGCCAGTCTCCATCTGATTGATGCCTGGCAGTTGACCCACTCCTCTACAAATTGGGGCAAATAAATATTGGTTTGACATTCATAAACTAACAAGAGAAAGTGCTTACAGCACCTGCTCACTCTCTGTATGTGCAGTTGGCAAAAACATATTGCATAACAACACTGTAAAATCTATGCTCTGTTTGTCAGACTTAGAGAGTTCTATTCCTAGAGTGTTGGAACAATTTGGACGTTTATCCTGGATTTATTTAAGATAAATAGTAAATAGATCAAAAGTATTGTGTGTCACCATTAGACAGTAGTCCTTATGCCCTGGATAATGAGATGGGAGTTTTGAAACCAACGGAGAGTTTGGAATATTTAGGACTGAGGGTTAGTACTGAATCATTGGGTTTTATGACTTTTAACCTGTTATCTCTGATCCTGTTATCTCTGATCTCCAGGATTAAAATGAAGATTTCAATTTGGCATAAAAAAATTCCATTGTCTAGTGAGGACAGAATTGGGTTGTTGAAAATGGTGGTTTTACCTCAAGTGTTATATATATTAACTACATGTATGGTATGGCTCCAAGATAAATAGTTTAAGCATTTTGAGTCTTTAGTAAGTTATTTAATTTGGGATAAGAATCGGGTTAGATTTAAAGGGGTTTTCCGGGCAAAAAATAATTTTTCAAATAAGGTCAGTTAGTGCTATTATTAGGTTAATAAGTTCCTGGAATCTTCTGCATTTGTTTACATTGGTAGCTTCCTGTTCTGTTTTCCTACAACTACCATGATGCCTTGCACTTCACTCAGAACTGACTACCTCCCCCCTCCCTCTCTCACTCCCTCCCCCTCCCTTTCTCACTCACACCCCCTCCCTGTTTCCCTAGCTAGCCCGCTCACTACTAGCCCTTCCTAACTAACTCAACCCCCCCACCCCACCCTCACCCCATCATACTTACCTGTCTTCGGGGCAGGACCTTCTGGGCAGCTCTAGCATTCAAATTTTTTTTTCTTTTGCTCTTATGATGAAACGAGAAACATAAATCTTGGTAGGGGTATAAACAGATCCTCAGATATATGGGCTGCATTCTGCCATGTATGATCTCACTTGGCTCTCCTCCATGCATCCAAAACTCATACTCATTTAACACAATCTGACTGGGTCCAAACAATTCTTGACTAGATTCTTCTGCCTAAAACTCTCAGGGCCAATGTTTCCTGTGAGTAGGAAAATACTATTTTCTATTCACACAGTGCCTTCCGGGGCATTTTTGTGTGTTTTTTCTCCCACTTTGCTCACTATTTTGCCAAAAATGCATAAAACTCATTTTTTTTTCATGGAAGTTTGTAAAACACTGTATGAGAGACACTATGGGCATTCAATGTTCATATTGAGTAGTATATCAAGTGGTATCTAATGTCAAAATGCAATATTAAAAAAATGTATTTAAAGAGGACCTATCACCACCTCCACCAACACCTTTCATCCTTCAATAGCTGATGACCCTCAGACTTTGGCACAGTTGGCATGTTTTCTCTAGCCCCCATGGTTCCTGAGCAATCAGTGCATTTAATTTCAGCACCCAATATGTTAATTATACACTCACCTGTCAGGTGGGCGGGTTTTGGCTGGAGCAGACAGGGACCTGACAGTAGAGAGCATAATTGTGCTGAAACTAACAAAAATGATTCAGAAGTAATGGTGGCTTGAGAAAAAATTCCATCTGTGCTGGAATCAGCAGAGCAGCACCTATAGAAGGATGCAGAGAACTGGAGTTGGTAGAGGTGGTGAAAAGTTACTTTTTAAATCTCAACCCTTTACTAATATGTAACAATGTAAACACTTACTTCTTTAACCCCTAGGCGCACCATGACGTAACTGTATGTCCTGGAGAGAGCTTCATTAGTGCACCAGGACATACAGTTATGTCCCAGCTCCAGGGGCTTTTATTTAGCAGGAAGTATGGCTGGGTATCGGTAGCTCAGCTGTTGCTGGAAGCTAAGACTTCCCTGTGACCGAAGAGGGATCACTACAAGCCTCCCCTCTCCAGCGATCGCTGTGATTGGTGGGTCTGAAACATCTGATACTGCGATCTGACCAGCTAGGGACCTGTGGCAGCCTCCACTTGCCTGCAATCACCATCCACAGAGGGCAGCCATACAGCAGGGGAGAGGAGAGTTGAGCATTAGGTTTTTTTATTCTCTCAGGATCCATTATGGCTATAAAGATCACCATGGATTCATTTTAAAGATGACATTCTCCTCTCAGATGAGATTCCCTGCTGAAAACACTATTGGACATTGAGATTCTAATGCAGATCTCAATTCCTAACAGATTTTTTAACAGCAAATCGCTCCAGATCTCTGTCCTGTCCATACCTGATCTTTATAGAGTATAATACTCCGACCACCTCTCTAGCAATATCCGTTACATGCTAAAGTAATAGCAATAGCGATTATTACTAGAGATGAACATATAATACACCTGTGACAGGCGGAAAGTTCCATCAGTCAGATAACACATTTTCACCCATTTAATGTTACAATATACAGTATAATCCCAGTTTTTGGCAGCTTTCAGATGGTTATAAATAGCAGGTGTTTTTTTTTGTTTGTTTGTTTGTTTTTTAACCCACAGTACAAACAAAACACCTGGACTTCCAATAGTTTGGGTTTAAAACAACATTTTAACGGAAGAAAATGTCATCTTCTATTTTCACAGCCCAATTCTGTGAAACATCTGTAGGGTCAAAATACTCACTATAGCCCTTGATATATTTCTTGAGGGGTCTAGTTTCCAAAATGGGGTCCCATTTTATGGGTTTCCGCTGTTCTGGCACCTCAGGGACTCTGCAAATGCGACATGGTACCTGAAAACAATTCCATCAAAATTTGCCCTCCAACAGCCAAATAGCGCTCTCTCTGATCCAAGATCTGCCATGTACCCATACAGCAGTTTTACGACCACATATGGAGACATTCAGGAGAAATTTTGTAATGAACTGTGGGGTGATTTTTCACTCTTAACCCCTTCTAAAAATGAGAAATTTGGGGCTAAAGAGACATTTTACTGGAAAGAGAGTAATTTTTCCTTTTCATGTCCCAATGGTAGTAAATACTGTGAAACAGCTGTGACATAAAAGTGCTCACTATACCCCTTGATAAATTTCTTGTGGGGTATATTTTCTTAAATGGGGTAATTTCATGGGGGTTTTATTGTTCTGGTACCTCATGTGCTCTGCAAATGCAACATGGCACATAAAACCATTCAAGTAAAATCTACCCTAAGAAAGCTCAATGTCGCTCCTTCCCTTTCTGCGTCCTGTCGTTTGCCCAAAGACCAGGTTACATTAACACATGTGGTATTTATGTGCTTGAGAGAAATTGTACAACAAACTATGGGATGCATTTTCTCCTTTAACTCCTTGTGAATGTGCAAATTTTAGGGTTAAATGAACATAGTATTGAAAAAAATTTAAAGTATATTTTTTACCTTTATTGTGTTTTAATTCCTATGAAGTGCCTAAAGGGTTAACAAACTTCTCAAATACTGTCTTGAGATGTTTTGGTGGTGCAGTTTTGAAAAGCCCCTATGGAACTGAATTAGTACCTTACAAAATTTGTTTTGTAAATTCTCTTGAAAATTCCTGTTAGACTGTAAGCCTTATAACGTCCAAAAAAATTAAATGAATGTTTAAAATGTGATGTCAACATAAAGCAGAGATATGGTAAATTATGTTATTTTAACTATTTTAAGTGGTATGACTCTCTATATGAAAAAAGGATAACTTCAAACTTTGAAAATTGCATATTTTTCAAAATTTTCACCAAATTTCCTATTTTTCATAAATAAACACAAAACATATTGACCCAAATTTACATCAAAGACGAAGTACAATGTGTCACGAAAAAACATTCTCAAAATCTCCTAGAAAAGTTAAAGCATTCCAAAGTTATCATCACATAAAGTGACTCATGCCATATTTGAAAAATGGGGCTGTGTCATAAAGTCCCAAACTGGCTGCAACACCAAGGGGTTTATTTCATATTAAATGTCGACTCTTGATTATATATAACACAACAAAATACTTTGCAGTCTTGTCACCTTTGGTGAGGACTTCTAGTCTTTTTTTTTGTTTTATGTTATCGAGAGTAGGGATATCACACTCTGCGGCCCAAACTCATTCATAGTCATAATGCATGTCCAGCTAATTGAGTCTGCTGAGCTAGACAATTACCCTGTAACATGTGAATTACATCATATATTTCCAGAGCAAATATTTGGTAAATTTGATTTAAAAGTAAAAAAAAAAAATGATTTAAAAGAAAAAAATGATTTCCCCGCAATTTTGCAGAGAACACATTGGAGAATTTCTTCCATGGATTTTTTTTTACAAATATGCTGCAGATTTCATCTTATGCATTGCAAAGAACAAATCTACTGTGAAAATCTAGAAAAAGAAGAGACAAACTTTACATCTAACTCCCATATTTATTTTTTAATTTGCTATTGTGTTGGGGGGTGTTTGGTGACCATTTCTGTAATATACTTTATTATCCTATCTAACATCCTTTTTTTTATAAAACAGGCTGTAACATTCTCATTAGCAACTCTCTTTAACCATCATTGAAAACTCTAAATTAATAGAGATCAAGTGGACACACAATGCAGAATGCCGGTGCTTGTACATTCATATTGAAAACTTTATCAATATACATTAAATTGTATACAATTACGTACACCTTTAGGTCAAATGTAATCAATCGATGTTCAGATCCAGACATTTTAGACATTCTGCAGTGAAGTGGAGGCAGTGCTGTAACTAGGAATGGCTGGGCCCAAAGGCGAACATTTGACATGGGACCCCCCCCCCCGAACCGCCGCCCCCCAACCCCTCCCGCACAAACCGCCGCCCCCAACCCCCCCGCACAAACCGCATTCCTGCGCACACTATTATGCGCCATAGTGGTCCCTGCACACAGTATTAGGCCCCATAATGGACCCTGCACACAGAATTATGCCCCATAGTGGCCCCTGCACTCAGTATTATGCTCCATAGTGGCCCCTGCACACAGTAGTATGCCCCATAGTGGCCCATGCCCACAGTAGTATGCCCCATAGTGGCCCCTACACACACAGTAGTATGCCCCATAGTGGCCCCTGCACACAGTATTATGCCCCATTGTTGACCACCCATGAACGATTATTATACTCTGGGGTCTTTTCAGACCTGTTTTTTATGTTCCCTCACCACCCCTGGGCCCCCGATCGTTATACTCCAGGGTCTGAAAAGACCCCCAAGTATAGTGATAGCAGTGTTTTTGGGGTTCGCGGTAGCTGCTGCCACAGGGCTCCGGGTCCCGGGCCCCATAATGTTCCGGGCCCTGTGGCAGCCGCTACCGCTGCTACCCCGGTATTTATGCCCCTGAGTGGAGGTATCATATGGATAATATAACCTCTGCTATCTTTTTTTTGGTTATGTATGTAAAGATGAATTACAGTCTATCAAGTCTTTTGTTGATATGTTGTGATGTTGTGTTAAATAGGCTTTAAGACACATTAGAATCCTTAACCAAATTGATCAGCAGTTAATCGGACATATCCATATGCTAATAACGACATATGTTTGCTTTGTTTCTTTGCCATTTATTTGCAAAAATGACCTGTATAAATACAACCTCAATTCCAATGAAGTTGGGACGTTGTGTAAAACATAAATAAAAAAAGAACACAATGATTTGCAAATCCTTTCCAACCTATATTCAATTGAATACACTACAAAGACAAAATATTTAATGTTCAAACTTTTTAAACTTTATTGTTTTTTTGCAACTATTCACTCATTTTGAATTTGATGCCTGCAACATGTTCCAAAAAAGCTGGGACAGGGGCAACAAAAGACTGGGCTGGGGCATGTTTACCACTGTGTTACATCACCTTTCCTTTTAACACCACTCTAAGTGTTTGGCAACTGAGGACATGAATTGTTGAAGCTTTATAGGTGGAATTCTTTCCCATTCTTGCTTGATGTTCAACTTCAGTTGCTCAATAGTCCGGGGTCTCCATTATCGTATTTTGCACTTCATAATGTGCCGCACATATTCAATGGGAGACAGGTTTGGACTGCAGGCAGGCCTGTCTAGTACCTGTACTCTTTTACTACGAAGCCACGCTGTTGTAACACGTGCAGAATGTGACTTGGCATTGTCTTGCTGAAATAAGCAGGGATGTCCCTGAAAAAGACGTCACTTGAATGGCAGCATATGTTGCTCCAAAACCTGTATGTACCTTTTAGCAGATCACAGATGTCCAAGTTACCCATACCATGGGCACTAACACCCCCCCCATACCATCAGAGATTCTGGCTTTTGAACTTTGCGCTAATAACAATCCGGACACGACGTCCATGATTTCCAAAAACAATTTGAAATATGAACTGGTCAGACCACAGGACACTTTTCCACTTTGCGTCAGTCCATCTCAGATGAGCTCGGGCCCAGGAAGCCGGCGGCGTTTCTGAGTGTTGTTGATATATGGCTCTCGCTTTGCATGGTAGAGTTTTAACTTGCACTTGTAGATGCAGCGACGAACTGTGTTCACTGACAATGGTTTTCTGAAGAGTTCCTGAGTCCATGTGGTAATATCCGTTACAGAATGATGTCGGTTTTTAATGCAGTGCCGTCTGAGGGGTGGAAGGTCACAGGCACTCAATGTTGGTTTTCGGCCGTGCCGCTTACTTGCAGAGATTTGTCCAGATTCTCTGAATCTTTTGATGATATTATGGACTGTAGATGATGAAATCCCTAAATTCCTTGCAACTTTCATTGAGAAACGTTGCTCTTAAACGGTTGGACTATTTGCTCACGCAGTTGTTCACAAAGTGCTTGTGAAGGACTGAGCCTTTCGGGGATGCTCCCTTTATACCCAATCATGACACTCACCTGTTTCCAATTAACTTGTTCACCTCTGGAATGCTCCAAACATGTGTTTTTTGAGCATTCCTCAACTTTCCCAGTCTTTGTTGCCCCTGTCCCAGCTTTTTTGGAACGTGTTGCAGATATCAAATTCAAAATGAGTGAATATTTGCAAAAAAACAATAAAGTTTATCCGTTTGAACATTAAATATCTTGTCTTTGTAGTGTATTCAGTTGAATATAAGTTGAAAAGGATTTGCAAATCATTGTATTCTGTTTTTATTTATGTTTTACACAACGTCCAGACTTCATTGGAATTGGGTTTGTATATATTTTTTTTCATTTCTGCAAAAAAAAAAGCCAAAAAAACCTGCCACTGTGAAAAGCTGATCAATATATAAATATATGCAAGGCTAGACAATAGTCACCAAAAAAGGATTTTGTAAATGTAACCTGAAACTGACTGGAGCGGGTCCAATGCTGCTCTGTCAATAATACCTGTAATTTATTCTTATATAGGTACCAACATTCATAGAATTATGTACATTAGCAGTCACAATATTGGCAATTGTACCACATTTAAGAAGAAACATAGCCATTGAAATAGTGTTGTCTGAATATTCACAGTCCTCCATACCATATATTTCAAATGCTGGTGAATAGTAACTTTGTCCACAGTTAACTGCGACAGCATTCACAGTAAGGCTATGTTCACATCTTTGTCAGAATCCCCAATGGACCAGAAGCACGGACAACCCAGTGCTAGTCTGAACCTAGCGTTAATTGCAAGATCAAACTTTCATATGGACTTGTAATCACTTTTAGGCCATGGCCCCAAGTGGCATAAATGCCGCAGTTTACCCATAGTGGCGATGCATTGCCGCCATGGTTTTTCCAGCAGCGCTTTTTTGCTGCGGGACGCTACATGGGGCCTTAGCCTTACAGTTTACCATCACAAAACGGCACTCACTTCCCACTGTTCTGTGGTATTCTCAGCTCTCAGTCCCATTTTGGGATTCACTGGCTCTAAATAATCACCAGCGAATGAACTCTGTGATTGACTAGTCTGACTGAATGCTGTGATACTACAGTTTTGCACTTGTGTTGCTCTTACCGTGCTCCACCAACTCATGCTCTCTCTGTATCTGTATCTTTTAATGGAATAATAATGCTCAATCTTTAGCTGGTGAGCACCACATCTATATACCTTCTTATGTTACTTACTATGAAAGTTGTCTTCATTGTTTGAGAACCTCCAGTGCTCCTCTACAAGTGTGACCCCACTTGAACCACAGAAGTGAGAACTCCATTTCTATTTCAACAGACCATTAAATGTACAGCTTTGAGTATGAGTCTCTTCAATCTTTCTGGCTACAACATAGTAAGGCTCCATTCAGACCAAGTTTTATGCATCCATTTAAGGGAACCATTTAATGGATGAAAAAAAAAATGGACACACACTAATGTAAATGGATAGCCATCCATTTATATAGATATCAATTTAATTTAATTTAAAAAAAACAAAACATCTGTTTCTGTCTGTTTTTCTCAGACAGAAACAAAAGCGTAGTATACGATACATATCCATCCAAGAAATACTGATCTCTAGCTAAACAGATGACCATCTTTTGCATCTGTTTGTGTCTATTTTTTGCATCCATTTAGTGCATTTGCTAAAAAGATATAAAATCTGTGATCTGAATGGACCCCGTTGTGGTTTTGGAAATCGAAGCATGTCAATTATACCTATGGAAACGCTGGCGGTTTTGGAAATGGCTGTGTGTCTGTACCACGTATTTTCCCACAAAGTGGGGATGGAATGAGCTTGAATCCAATCCACTTTGCTGTGACTGTAAAATGCCGCATTTTTTTTCTGCCGCGTTTCTGCTACATGGGGCCCCGTCCTTAAAGAGGTATTCTGATTAAAATCATGTATCACCTATCTACTGGATCTATACCTTTATATACGTTCTTTTTATCTTTTTGTAGCACATAATAGTGCATAGTAGTGCATAATAGTTCTAATGCATGTAGTATCGATAATAAAAACTTTCTTTCTCTGTGCATTTTTTTACTCAAACTTTAAAGCATTAGCACATGTGTTCTTTTGGTTTCCTCCAGACTAATAATGAAGAACATTAGGTTTATGGTAATAATCACAAAAGCTACGCCTGAACAAATTCTCCTTCAGATGTCCATTACTTCTCACTAAATACTTTCAATTTTCTTTTGAATTATTATATTCATAGAAATACATATGCACATCCGTCAAGATCACTTTTTTCTGTACCTTCCCTACCATGAAAGGCAGGAGGTTAAAATCCATCATGATTCTTGCTATTATTGCAAGCCTTTATATGCCTAAAAGCTATTGTTGATGACTGTTTTTACTCACATTTAAATGCAGACAATTGCACTGTTACATGATTGAGCAGGTAACTCTGTAAATATGTATCTTCTATCTTCACAAGCAGACACACTGAGCACAACAGGGATTCTTGTTGCAGAGAAGCAAGGACTAAATGATGTTTGAAAATACTTTCATCTAATTCCACCACTTTCATCCACTTAACAATGTAGCATCAGAGTTTGTACTCAGCGGTCGAACATCTTATGTTTCCTCAGGGAAGAATTCTGATGAAGTTATCGGTGACTGGCTGGTAAATTATTCCTACCCACCAGGGTCCAATTCATCTGAAATGGCCTCAACAGGAAAACGACGGTGTCCTAGACCTGGACATTTAACTTTTTTCCCCATAGATTCAGGTTTTCTTACAACATTAAGTGAATCTCAAAATTTTATAAAGAAAATATAATGAAGACATATTGTTACAAAATGTCACTAAAATAGTCAATAAAGATACAGGTCTGTATGTACACTACAATCATTATTTTATGTTTTAATGGAAACGAGAAAGTACAAGCAACACATGTATGATTTGTTTGTATGCAATTTTGTACAATGAACACATAATATTTTCATGAATATACAACTTAAAGAGACACTTCTGCTTTTTTAGTTTCAATAATTTTTTATTAAAGTTTTATACAAGAATTTACAAGAACATACTCATGTTTACAATATGGGCGGCACAAGCATGAGTGACTTAGGTACAGATACACATTACCCTAATGCCATAAGATCTTGATATTATTAAGGAGTAAAACATAGGATAACGAGATAATAATAACAACAGAAAAACAAAAGAAAGGTATTTGGTGAGATCCTATTACCAAAGATACATCAATATCAATGGATACAGTTTCTTGAGAGTGTCCACCATGAAGATAGTCATCGCAACATAAATAGGTACAACGCAAAATGTGTTAGTACATCAACAATGTCATAATAGGTTATCCCTCCAATGGAGATGTCTCATTAGGTAGAAATGATACTGTGTGATCAGCTTGGGTCCAATGTAACAGATAGACATATAGACATAAATTTATGTGCAAAATCTGGACAGAGTCCATTTCTCCCATGTCTTCGCATAGGTATGATAGGAATGATTGCCCAAAGCAATGGCCTTCTTGTAAGCTGAAGTGGTGTTAATGCTGTTTAGAAGAGCAGAGAGTGTAGGATTTCCATCGCTGCAATAGCATGAGTTTGACAATAGTCAAAATTTTAGGAGCGTCCGATAGGGGTAAAGAGCATGGGGAATCTTGAGTAATAAAATAGCTAAATGTGGAATACGGGGCGTGACCTGGCTATGGAGGAGTGAGAACGCATTCACCTCAGCTCCTTCCCTGGGCGGCCTAGGCACATGCTAAACTTGCTGGCCGGCACCTACCTTCCTTGCCCCGACATGGGCAGAACACGCAGGCCTCTGCAGCGGTCCCACGGGAGGCTTCCATAGCCCACTTCTTTTGGGGCCCGCACGCTGCTGACTCTGCTATGGCGCCCTCCAAGATGGCTCCCGACACTGTGGCCCCTTCCTGCGGCTCCCCGGCATCCTCACTGCTGGCGGATGCCTTTCTTCCAGGGCCTGGCTCTCTCGAATGCCCCAGAGTGACGCTAGTTCCCCCAGCGGAGACCTCCTACCTGCCTAGTCCTCCTGCGCCATGGGCCACGGGAGGATCTGGGAACCACTCGGCCCCCCCCTCCCTTGTCTACAGGAGCCTCGGATGGGGCTTGGCCCTCCCTGCCACCATCTCCTGCCTCCTCACCGGCATCTCTACACCAGGGCCCTGTACTGGGTGCCTCACAGCCCTCTACGCAGCCTCCGCTGGACAGGACTGGCCCTGCTCCGCCTCTACACAGCTCACCTGTGGCGTCTCCTGCATCAGCACCTCCAGCTGGCTTGACTCCTCTGTCCCCGGATCTTCAGACTGCTCTTCCTGGCACAAGGAGATCTTCTGCTTCTGCTCTGCAAGGCTCTGCCTCTCCACTGGATGATCCTGCACCTCTGTTGTTCTCAGGTCAGTCATCATATCTTCGTGCCCTTCCGGCAACTCCTCCTGGCATGGAGCTGGCTCCTCCTGGAGGTTACGCTGTGGACTCCTCGCATACTGGTAGACCCGGGGCTTCTCCCACTTCAGATACCCTGGATGAACTCTGCCGCTTAAGTACTCACCTTTCCGCCATTCCAACTAAGTCTGATATGGAGGCGTACGTGTCCCGACTGGAACAGTCATACAAGTCTGAGCTTTCTGCTGTTCGCTCTACCGTGCAACACCTGGAGGAAAGGGTAGACAGCCTAGAGTCCTCATCCACCTCCTTTGCATCTCAACTCTCTGCCCATGATTCTGCCATTTCTTCTCACACTCACCAGCTGCAGTATTTGGCGGACCGCCTCGACAACCTTGAAAACCGAAACAGGTGGAACAACATCAGGGTTAGGGGCCTCCCTGAATCGATTGAACCCCAGAAACTGGATGCTACCTTATGCCAGATTTTCAACTCACTGTTGGGGGTTCCACAGGGGTCTCCGCTTGAACTTGATCGCGCACACCTCTCCTTGGGCCCACATCCTCCTGACACTGCAAACCCTAGAGATGTCATCTGTAGAGTGCACAGATTCCAGCTGAAGGAAGCCATCATGCGCAAAGCCAGAGAGTCTCATCCAGGACATTCCCATCCATTTACTCCCAGACTTGTCTTGGCTTACTGTATTCTTTCTAAGCGGCATGCCCTGAAGCCACTTCTGGACTCGCTAATTCAGCATCAAGTACCATACTCCTGGGGCTTCCCATTCCGTCTGCAGGTTCATCGCGGAGGCCGTACCCTCGCCTTGACTCACCCAGATGACATCCCGGCTTTCACGGCGGCACCTCCAGTGTCGGCCTTGGATTGGCCCTCTCTGCCTGGCGACTCTGTTCCAGTTCCACTAGCTCGACCCCAGCGTCACCCTAGGAGACGCCGTCGAGATGGGGCCCCTGCTTCAGACGATCAGCTGAGCTCCAGTCCGGCCCCTCCGACTTGATGCCGTGAACTTTTTGTCCTTTTGCTGTTTGACCTTTGATTTTTCATGACCTCTGTAGTTGTTTTCCCTGTGGGGCCGCGGGGTGCCACGAGTGTGGGCCATTTGTCGGGTCCCTCAGGGACTGCACTCCTTCTCCCCCTATTCCTTTTCTTCTTCCTCCTCCTCCCCCTCCTTACTCTTTCTCTCTCTAACTTTCCCTTCCCTCCCCTTCTCTATCTCTCTTCCCTTGGTTCTCACTTTTTTGTCTCTTCCTTCCTCCTACTTAGATCTTCTCCATACCCATTGTTTGCTTGTTTAGCCGGTCAGCTCTAGCAAATCGTAATAGTTGTTAGTCCACAGTCGTGGCCTGGGGGCCTGGGGGGGAACGGCTCCTTTATTAGAAAGCCCGTTTCCCACCGGGGTCTCTGTGCTAGCACGTGTTTTGGCACTTATTTTCTACCTTTTCCCCACCCCTCTTGAGTGCAGGCTGTTTTCTCCACCCCGTCAATTTGGTTGATTACTTTTTAATTGTAGTTGCTGTCTCAGTTTGTCTTAGTTTTCCTGTACTTGTCTGTCTTTTCCTTCCTATTGTCTGTTCCTCTTGTGTCATCCTCCCTCCCCTCCCTTCCCCTGACTATGACCTCCCTTAATATTTGCACTCTTAACACTCGGGGGCTTAACGTCCCTCATAAGCATAATCAAATCTTGTATCAGCTTCACAAGAAATGTTCCCATATTATTATCTTTCAGGAGACCCACTTTAAAAAGGACCATGTTCTGGATATCCACAACCGTCACTACCCAGTTTGGTTCCACAGCGTCAACCCGGTCGCCAAGTCCAAGGATGTTTCCGTTGCCCTTCATCGTTCTCTACAACACGAGGTACTAGACTCCCTGATTGATGATGAGGGAAGATTTGTGTTTCTTAAATTGCGCATTGCGGGCACCGTGCTCACTGTAGCTGGCTGTTATCTCCCGAACCAAGGGCAGCTACTGTATTGCAGGAACTTAGTTGGCAGCTTGACGGAATTTAGTGAAGGGGTGGTGGTTCTTGGGGGCGACTTTAATTCTGTTTTAGATCCATCACTCAACTCCTCCCCTTCCCGCCCCCCACTTCCAGTCGCACTTGCGAAGGCTAACGACTACTCTCCACAACTCACAGCTGGTAGACGTGTGGCACATCCTGCATCCTCGAGACCGGGACTATACCTTCCATTCTGCGGCACATAACTCCTATAGCTGTATAGACTTCTTTCTTGTCAGTCATCACACCCTTACCTGGGGTCCCACCACCCGCATTGACTCAGCCCTTTGGTCTGACCACGCTCCAGTGTTCCTGTCCCCTGAGGTCCTGGGGTTAGCGTGTCATCCTTTTATGTGGCGATTGAATGATAGCCTCCTGAAGGACGCCTCTTGCAAGGCGGACATCAGCGCGACAATTAGAGACTTCAGCCTCGACCATGCTCATGACCCCACTCCTCTCCAGCTACAGTGGGAGGCGCTGAAGTATGTGATACGTGGTGTACTGATCAAACACGGAGCACGCCTTAAAAAGGAGCATGCCGCTTGGGTCGTTACGTGCCTTGCGCACATTCATTCTCTCGAGCTGACTCATAAACGGACCCGTTCCCAGGTGGCTTTGACTGAACTTCTTAATGCTAGGGAGGAACTGCGTTCCTATCTTGACAAAATGTATCTGCATACTAGAGACCGCGTTAGGAAACATTACTACGAGTTCGCAGATAAGTGCGGCCGCTCCCTCGCTCGTCGCCTCCACCCGCGTGACAATCTAGCGTATATCCCTCGACTGCGTGACGGGTCAGGCACCATGGTCCATAACTCTATTGATATAGCTGCAGCGTTCCACTCTTTCTACCATGATTTAAAAACATCCACGGGCAGTACGCCGACCTCGCCCCAGACTCTCTCCGTGCTAAAATCCAGGAGTACGTAACAGATACATCTCTTCCCACTATCGCGGACCCTGACAGGGTCCTTATCGAAGCACCTTTTTCTGAGGAGGAAGTTTCCCTCGTCATACAGTCCTCCCCGACGGGCAAGTTTCCTGGCCCGGATGGGTTTACTACTCGTTTTTACAAATGTTTTAGGGATCTCCTCTCTCCCACAATGGCTCGGGTATTTAATAGCGTCAATGGCTCTTCCCCCTTCGCGGCGCAGTCCCTCTCGGCCCTGATCACGGTCCTTCCCAAGCCGGGTAAGGATCCAATCAGTTGTGCCAGCTACCGCCCGATCTCCCTCATTAATATTGATATCAAATTGTTTTCCAAGTTGCTGGCTAATCGTTTGTCGTTTGTCACACCGATCAGGTCAGCTTTATCCGCGGTCGCGAGGCCCGGGATAATGTATGTAAGACCCTTTTGGCAATCTCACTGGCTCATTCCGACAACTCTCCTATGTGCCTGCTTTCTTAGATGCCAAAAAAGCGTTCGACCAGGTACACTGGGGCTTCTTGCGTGCGACGCTCCTGCAGATGGGTGTGGGTCCTATTTTCTTGAGTAAGGTGCATTCCCTCAATGGCGATGTGACAGCAAGGGATAGGACCAACGGGATACTCTCCGATCCTTTCCCGGTACAGAACGGCACACGGCAGGGCTGCCCTCTGTCGCTGCTGCTGTATGCCCTAGTTATGGAGCATCTGGCGGTGGTGATAAGGCGGTGTCCAGACATCCATGGCCTTCAAATGGGCAGTCGCCAGTTTAAGGCGGCGCTGTTTGCTGACGACCTCCTTCTATACGTCTCTCAGTCATGCGTGTCTTTTCCCGTCTATATTACGCGAGTTTAGCCGATTTGGTCACCTTAGTAACTTTAAAGTAAACCTTTCCAAAAGCGAGGCCCTTAACACCACGATACACCATGTAGAAGTTGCCCATCTTGCAGACAACTTTAAGTGGCAGTCCACTTGTCTCAAATACTTGGGAATTCATATCCCCCCTGAGTCTTCCCACTTGTATCTTCTCAACTACCTCCCACTGCTCGAAACTCTTGCGGCGGACCTCTGTAAATACAGTACACAGTCCCTTACTTGGTTTGGCCGTATTCATTCCCTCAAGATGGACGTGGTACCTTGGCTTTTATATCTATTCCAGGCGCTCCCCATTCACCTCCCGCACACCTTTTTCACTAGAGTACAGTCCCTGTTTGGGAGGTTTGTGTGGAGTTCGGCGCGCAGTACGATAAAATACCAGACATTGACCCGCTGCAAGGACAGGGGAGGTGCGGGCCTTCCGGATCCTAGACTTTACTACTGCTCTGCGGTTTTACTCCGTGTTTTTGGCTGGCGCTACCGCAGCATGGACAAGCAATGGGTTTCTATCGAGGCTGATCTAGTATTGGTCTACCTTCCCTCATTGCCATGGATTCCACCTCATTTCCACCCGAGATCCGTCAGGCACTTGTTCCTCTCTTCCCACTTCCTTAAGACCTGGGATTCGGCTTGTTCCAGTGGGAGGGTGGCCAGAGTCCCTGGCCCCCTTAGTCCTCTCTTTAGCAATTCTATGTTTCCACCGGGCTGCTCCGCAGATAGATTTCTTTGTTGACGAAGCGGCTTAGACAGGTCGCTGGGGATCCTCCCCTTACTCCGTTGACCCAGCTGAGTGCTTCTCACCCAGACCTTCATTTATCCTGGCTGGTGTATGGTCAACTTCCTGCGGAAATTCTCTTTGTCCCCTCTTTTTTCCTCTACCATGACTGACCTGGAATCCGTCTTTTCCCACGCTGACTCTTCTCCGCGTGCACTCTCAGTTCTTTACAGCGTTCTTCTCCAAGATGCTACCCCAGGGTCCCCCTCTTATACAGGCCCCTGGGACTCAGACCTTCGCGTGGGCCTCTCCCCTGCTAACTGGGATAGGGTTTTCCTGTTCTCACATAAGCTTCCGTTGCCCTGCAGTGCGCAAGAAAAGTGTTCAAGATCCTGTCTCGGTGGTACCGGTGCCCTGATTTCCTTCACAGAATTTATCCTGCTGTGACTGACCGGTGTTGGCGCTGTGGTACTGAGAAAGGCACCCTATATCACATCTGGTGGGAGTGTGATGTTCTCAGGGACTTTTGGGACGCTGTGTTCGCTCTGTATGCTAAAGTGTGTGGTCACACCATTACAGCAACTCCCCAACTGGCCCTTCTTTCAGTTATCCCTGGCAGGATCTCTGCAGTGAAAAAAGACCTCCTGCGACACTTTCTCACGGCTGCTAGAACCGTCATTCCCAGGCAATGGCGAAGCACTGTTTCGCCCTCCCTGCTTGAATTTCTTCAGGAGCTTCTCCTCATAAGGAGAATGGAGGCCCTGGTGGTGAAGGATTCCCCCGAACCCTCCAAATTTGATGCTCTCCGGTGGCCTTGAGTGGTGTTCCAGGAATCGTCTGAGTTCTCTTCCTTCTTTTCCTGATATAGTGATACCTTGCTACTTCCTTCTTCCCTTTTTCTCTCTTCCGTCCTTTGGAGGAGGTTAATGGTCGCTCTTCCATCTCACTGTTCCCCTTTCTCTCTCCCTATTTCTCTCTAGTATATGTTTTCCTGTTCCCATTGTGTGTTCCTTTGTCTGTTTGTTCTTCTCCTTTTAAGATGTTGCTTTATGGTCCCGTATATCTGGGCCTTCAGTTCCTCTGTTATTGCACTGTGCTCCACAGCATTAGCTTGGGTCTTATCCCAAGCTTCTTGTTTATAGGCGAGGCCTGCGTCATTTGTTTGATCACACTATTTTGTTTTCTTTTTCCACTGTACTTAAAAAAAACTTTAATAAACTTTGATTAAACATAAATGTGGAATACCCAGGAGTGGAAAATCAAATAGATCCGAGAGTATGTCAAGCACTTCAGTCCAATAGGAAGAAATAACTGGGCATAAAATATGAAATAGTGTCCCTCTACCTCCACATCCCCGCCAACACTCCCCGGAGACAGAGGGGTAGGCCCTCTGCAAAACGGCTGGGGTGCGATACCACCTCAAATTAATCTTTAAAGCTGTCTCAACATGCGTACTGCATTTCAGGGAAGAATGCATCAATTTGATGGCTCCGTTCCACTCTGCAGGAGTAAAGGTCACTCCCAAATCCCTCTCCCAATACCGAAAGGGAGCAGATTTAGTAAAGAATGAAGAGTTATCTATCCTATCATACAAAAAACGCAAGCCCTTCATGCCCTTAGTTATCCAAACAAAGGCCGTATTGTTATGGGGTAGGGGCGCAGAGGGACTTCTGGATAGATAATGCACTATCTGGATTTATTTATAAAAATGGTTGCTGGGTATATCAAACTTCTGTCTCAGTGCCGTAAAGGACAACACTTGATTATCCTCTGTGTACAGTATAGTTGGGAGATCTGAGTAATTCCCCTTGTTTCCCATTCCGATACATCTATATCCTCAATCGCCCAAGACAAAAGCGACAAAGGGGTATTGGATGCACCAAAATGCGATTCGGGATTCGACTGGGCATGAACTGTCGACCAAGCAGTCATCAAAGCTCGCATAAGTGGCGACAGCGATTTAGGCGGTGTAATATTCCAAAAAGGTAACAGCAACATGTCCCTAAGGGTCAAAAGGGCTATGTAAGAATGCTCCATGTGGATCCATGGAATGGATACATCCATAGACCACCACCTGGCACACTGTGCAGTTAAAGTAGCTAAGTAATAATTACGTACTATAGGGACCCCCAGACCTCTGGCCAGCTTATGTTTGAATAAGAAGCTTTTATTAATTCTGGGCCGTCTTCCCCGCCACATGTATATCGATATCACCCTTTGAACAGTCTCAAAGAAAGCAGCAGGGAGAGATATTGGGAGAGTATGAAACAAGTAAAGGAGTTTAGGTAACAATAGCATTTTAGACGCAGCAACTCTGCCTATCCAAGAGACATCAGAGACCACTATACGTTCAGTTTCTTCCTGCAAAAGTTTTATCATTGGCAGGTAGTTATGACCGTAGAGAGACCTGGAGGAGGGCGTCACATGTATTCCCAAATACTGAATATTATCGGTTCTCCAATCAAAATTATATGTAGATCTCAACGAATGCAGAAAACCTGAGGAGACGTTAAGTGGGAGGGCCTGAGTTTTAGACATATTTAGTGTATTATACGACAACTGGCCAAATTTGTAAATGATTTCCATAAGGCGATGAAGGGACGTCTGAGGATTCGATAACGTAAGAATGATATCATCTGCATAGAGTGATATGAGGTGAGTACGCCCTTTTATGGTGATGCCACAAACATCTAGGTCAAGTCTGAGTACCTGAGCCAGAGGATCCATGGAGAGAATGAAAATTAAAGGGGATAAAGTGCAGCCCTGCCTAGTCCCATTGGTAATATCAAAAGGGCCGACATTGTGCCATTTGTAAAGACTCTAGCAGAAGGAGCTGAATACAACACCTCAATGGCCCTCATAATTGCACCCGAAAAGCCCATATCTCTAAGCACCGAAAAGGCATACGACCAACAAATCCGGTCGAATGCCTTCTCTGTATACAACCGCCTCCAAGCTCCAAGAGTCAACATAATGAAACAGATTCAATGCATGCCTAGTATTGTCATAGGTTTGACAACCCTTAAAGCCCACTTGATCATAATTTATCAGAGCCGGGAGACAATCCGCTAATCTAGTCACTATCAGTTTAGCATAAATTTTTAGGTCGGAATTCAGTAAGGATATGGGTCTAAAATTTTGAGGCAAGACGGGTTCCTTACCCGGTTTAGGCAAAGTAACAACTAATGCTTCCTGATTTTCCCAGGGAAGCACTCCAGTATCGACCACAGTCGTTAAAAACGACAACAGTGGATGAAGTAAGACTTGAGAAAAATTTTTATAGTACTCATTAGTGAGCCCATCCGGGCCTGGGGACTTGTGCGAAGGCAAGGATTTAATTACTTTCAACAACTCCAGAGATGTAATGGGGGCATTTAGTAATTCCAATTGAGTGTCAGTAAGTTTGGGCAGCTGGGCAGACCGAAGGAATAGATCAACGTCGGGCTGCAGAGGGGGAACCACAGAGGTGTCTTTTGATAAATTATAAAGATCCGCATAGAATGATTTGAAGGCCTCAGCAATACTACTAGGATCATAGAGTTTATGTGTACCATCTTTGCTATGGAGAAATGGGATTCTTGATTTAGTATGCTTCTGTTTAAGCTTCGAGGCTAACAGTTTCCCTGCCTTATTTGATTGGGAATAATACGTAGCTTTCATCTTTTTTAAATTTCTTTCATATTTATGCAATAAACAGTTACTAAGCTGGTATCGTAGCTCTACCAATCTAGCTGTATTTGACGGGGAAGGAGACTGTTTATTGCTACTATCAAAAATTTTTATTTGTCGAAGCAAACTATTTATTTCAGCTAGTCTATTTTTCCTCTCAATATAACCAAGGCGGATAAACGTGCCCCATATAAAGGCCTTGTGAGAATTCCACAATATCGCAGGGTTTCAGGTGGAGCAGGTATTAAATTGAAAGAACTTCCCCAGGTCCCTCTCTAGAGCTGCTCTAAATTTTGAATGCGACATTAAATACTCAGTGCAGCGCCAAGGAAAGGAGCGTGGGCAGTTATATTTTTCGGACACAGTAAGTGCCACCGCCGCGTGATCAGACCAAGTTATCTGTGAAATTTCAGACTTCATGACAAGAGGAAGAGTGGGCTGCTCAATTAAGAATAAGTCAATTCTAGAGCAGCTGTGATGTACAGTAGAGAAAAAAGTATAGTCTCTCTCAGTGGTATGAAGAATCCACCAAACATCAAACAGGTTATGGCGCCACAATATCTGGGAGAAAGAGGAGTGTCGTGGTGGTAAACCAGACGTAGTATCTATCGAAAGATACGGTGCCATATTAAAATCACCCATCATCAATAAGCAATCCTGCTTCCTCTTGTCAATCGCCTTCATAACTTTCCCAAAAAACACCACTTGTTTCTCGTTGGGAGCATACATGGATACCAAAGTGTAGGTAACATTATTAATTAAGCATACTAAGATAACAAATCGACCCTTAGGGTCTGAGTATTGGGATATAAGTTGAGATGCCACCGAGTTTTTAATACCGATCAGCACTCCTCTGCTCTTAGAAGTGTGATGTGAGTGAAACATATGAGGATACAATGAATGTTTAACTCGAACAGCATGTCTCTCCAAAAGGAGCATTTCTTGCACCACTAGAATGTCACAGTTTTGAGCTCGAGCCTCAAGCCATAGATTAGCCCTCTTCTGAGGGGAGTTCAAACCCCTGACATTCATAGACACAATCTTAAGTACCATAATGGAAATCAAAGATAGCTACGAACATCATAACACTTATACTTATGTAACAGAAGAATATGCAAAGCCATCTCCCCGCCAGACAACCCTCTCACCAGTAATACTAATACACATGAAAAACATCAGAAACAAACTGTAAAACCTAGGCATAGTCACCCTGATAGAGGTAACCAGCCAAACGTGTAGAACAGCGGACCCGCAGCTGTTGCAATCATGGGGGGATAAGTCCAGCAACAGCAGGGTTGTGAAATGTGCAAGAAAAGAGTAAGTCTTTATCCTTTGACCCCAGTGGCATAACTTTTCCTGGATTTCATTATGTGCCAGCCATCGGACAACGGGCCAGGGGGGTTTTTAGCAGGGGGTTCAACCACGGAGATGTTCCATTTACGGAGCAAGGTCCTCCCCTCTTCCAGATTTCTGATAGTATGAAGAAGATTATCTCTGGTAACCATTACACGAACTGGGATTCCCCACTTGTACAGGATTCAGTGTTGACGGAGTGCAGCAGTGATGGGGAGAAGTTGTCTTCTCAATTGCAAAGTCGTGGCAGACAGGTCCGAGAAGATGGACACCTTATGAAACAGCTCAGGTAGAGATTCCTTTTTGCGGGACGCCATTAAGACTAAGTCTAAAGTTTGATAAAAATGTATACATGCCAAAACATCTCGGGGTATAGATGTTGGAGATATACAACAGCCAGCTTTGTCTCTATATTTGCTGGATTGACTGCAGTTCACATTTGTGACACTAGATGTAGCTGTTACTAAATGTTTATCTGTAGACACTCTGTACATTTGTTGTTTTGATGCTGGTTGTTTATACACATCCTGTTATGTTAGTGTGTGTGCTGAACTAGATCTGTTATTCACCATGTGAGGTGATCTTCTCTTACTGCACTCATGTTTCACTAAAAGTTTGTTTCCTGTTATATACAACTGTCTATCTGGTTTTGACTTTGCCACATCCAGCAATCGCACTCTGCAACAGGTTATGGACCCAGTGATCAAATGAATCCCCAGTGATCAAATGAAGCTCCAGTGATCAAATGAAGCCTCAGTAACCAGATAAACCCCAGTAACCAGACACGGCCCAGGCAAAGTGAAGTCCAGAACAGAAGACAGTGTGGCAGATGCAGAGATCGACATAAGGAAGCTTCCACAGAGACATCTCCTGTACACAAGTAAGACTGTTTATATATATATAAAGGAGGGAGAATGGCCTGTAGTTCAGAACTTAAACTATCAGTGGCCAAGATAAACAATGACAATTATCAGCTATGGAAATTTAAAGTGGAAATGCTATTATCCAGGGATGACTTGTGGGAAGTTATCACTACAGAGAGACCACAAGATGATTATCGGGACTGGGACAGGAAAAACAGACGGCATGGGCCACTATAAGCTTACTAGTAGAAGATGATCAACTTATTCACATACACAGTGAGAATACAGCGAAAGGCATGTGGGATGTACTGAAAAGACTGCATGAGAGATCCAGTCTAAACAGCAAGTTGTTTCTGCTGAGGAAACTCTACAAAATGAGGCTTAGTAGAGAGCAGGACATGCAGGAGCATATAAATGCCATGTTGGAAGTGATCACACAACTCAGATCAGTCAGTGAGAATATAACAGACAGTCACGCCACAGCCATTATATTATTCAGTTTACCTGATACATACACTGCACTGATCAATGCGCTGGAGACATGGCCTGAGACAGATCTGACACTAACATTCGTAAAGACCAAGCTCATAGATGAGTATCAGCGAAGAAAGGAGTTTGCACATGATTATAGAGAAACACACTCCAAGACTTATCTTAAAGCTACAGAAACAAGGTCACACAGGAAGGAAACCAGAGTGTGCTTTAGATGCCTCAGACAAGGTCACATAAAGAAAGACTGCACTATATGGAAAGCAGAGCAGATGAGGCAGCATCTCTCTTATACTAAACAGAAAATGAAAACCACAATTTCTGATTCAAGTGAAGGGTAGGGGAATGCCACATTTAAAGTGACAGGCAACCATAAATTGCAAGACTGGTGCATTGACACTGGAGGCAACCATTCACATGACAAGTGATAGAAGTTTTTTCACAGAACTTGATCTGAATAACAAAGAGACTATTTACCTCACGGATGGGAGTAAAATATGTGCAGAAGGATATGGGCATGGAACCCTTGTATGCCCCAATGATGCGGGAAACAATTTAGCAATACCAGTAAAAGATGTACTGTATGTTCCTGATCTAGAAGGAGGACTCTTATCTGTGAAGCGTCTGACAAGCAAAGGACTCACTGTAAAATTCCAAGGTGACAAGTGTCCTATCCTAGACGGCAAGCAGATGATAGCAAGTGCCAAGTTGAATCATCATCTATATCACCTCAACACAGTGAAGGAGCAGGTGAGACTATGCACACATAAGCACAATGACTGTATACATATGTGACACAGGCGTTTAGGTCACAGACACCAGAATGCGTACAAGAACTACAAAAGAGGAATCTGACAAAGGATCTAACAGTATCCCCTTGTTCAGTTATTGTTAAATGTGAATGTTGCATCAAATCCAAAGCTACAAGAGCAACACTTCCTAAAGTAAGTCACAATAGAGCTTCAAGACCTCTTGATCTAGTTCACAGTGATGTATGTGTTCCCCTAAACCCACCTACACCTGGAGGCAACAGGTACATAGTGACTTTCATAGATAACTATTCAAGATACACAGTCACTTACCTAATGCAACACAAGAGTGAAGTTTTTGACAAATTACAGGACTATGTAATAAGGGCAAGTAACAAGTTTCAGAGAAAACCTCTCATACTTCGGAGTGACAATGGAGATGAAGTCACAGGATATAAAATACAAGAGTACTTAAAGAAGAATGGAATAGAGCATCAAAAGACAGTCCCCTACACACCAAAACAAAATGGGGTACCTGAAAGAGAGAACAGAACTCTGACTGAAATGATCAGATGCATGCTGACAGATTCTGGATTACCACATAAATATTGGGGTGAAGCAGCAATGACAGCCACTTATTTGCAAAACAGACTCTCCTCTAGAGCAATGGAGAAGACTCCATATGAACTGTGGCACAATGAGAAGCCGAGTATAAAACACCTAAGAGTTTTTGGATGCAATGCGTTCATCTACATTCCAGAAGCAAAATGCACCAAACTTCAAAACAGAGCATTTGAAGGCGTCTTTGTTGGATACAGTGACATAGTTAAGGGTTACAGAATCCTAAATCCCAAAACTGACAAGGTTACCATTAGCAACAGCATAACTTTTGTTGAAGATCTGAGAGACAATGTAATGACAACAGAGGAAGAACGGAAGAGAAAACTGACACTGATCAGCCAACATCTGTAACTTCTGAACAAACAGCTGAAGTGAGTGCAGAATCCATCAGTAATGAAGAACAGACACAACCAAGCTCACACACAGAACCAAGACGCTCGATGAGAGAGAATAAAGGTAAACCACCTGTACGTCTCTCATACAAGGCAAGCACTGCCAGTTCTAATGAACCTGCAACTTGGGAAGACATATCTCAGCTTTCAGAAGGGGAAGCCAGTAAATGGATAAAGGCTGCAAAGGAAGAGATAAAATCCATACATGACACTAAAACAAGGAGACTTACAGAACTACCACCTGGAAGGAAATCCATAGGTTGTAAATGGATTTTCAAAGTAAAATACAATGCAGATGGTACAGTGGAGCAATACAAAGAAAGACTCGTAGCCAAGGGATATTCTAAAAAATATGGAGAGGACTATGATGAGACATTTGCGCCAGTAGTCAAACATGCTACAATAAGAACTTTGCTGACAGTAGCTGCAATAAGGAAAATGCAAGTAAGACACTTTGATGTAAAAACAGCGTTTCTACATGGCGAGTTAGCAGAAGATATCTACATGGAACAACCACCAGGATTCAAAGATGAGCAAAGACCAGACCTAGTATGCAAACTACAGAGGAGTATATATGGTCTAAAGCAAACCGCCAGAGCATGGAATATGAGAATAAATTAAGTGCTTACACATGAGGACTTTCAGATGAGTAAAGCAGAACCCTGTTTATACACAAAGAAATTGCCAGACAGGTGGATCTATGTACTCATTTATGTGGACGATATTCTGATTTGTTTCAAGCAAGAAGGGGATGAAGGAGAAATACTCCAATCCCTAAATCAGCATTTTGAGACCAAAGATCTTGGCAACGTAAATAATTATCTTGCCATTCAGATTGAGAGAGAGGAAGCTAATTTCTGAACCAAAAGCACAAAATACAAGAGATAATTGAGACATTTGGAATGGAAGATGCAAAGCCAGTAAAATCTCCCATGGAAACCAACAACATGAAGAAGATAGATAGCCAAGATACACCACTACCAACTAACACTCAGTACAGGAAAGCAATAGGGAAATTGCTGTACATTAGCACCGCTACAAGGCCTGACATTGCAGCAGCAGTTGGAATCCTATGCAGAAAGACTTTAACACCAAGTCAGATGGACTGGAATGCTGTGAAGCGAGTCATTCGCTGTCTTAAAGGGACTTTACACTACAAGCTAAAGTTACCAGCAAGTGATGAAACCACCCTGACAGGATATGTGGATGCCGATTGGGCTGGAGATACCAGTGACAGAAAATCTACAAGTGGGTACCTGTTTCTTCTATCAGGAGGTGCTATCTGTTGGACTAGTAGAAAGCAACTTTCTGTTACACTATCATCACACTGAAGCAGAGTATGTTGCAGCAGCACAGGCAAGTCAAGAAGTCATATGGTTCAGACAACTATTAAAAGACTTGGGTCAACCACAGATGAAAGCAATGAGAATCTTTGAGGACAATCAAAGATGTCTTGCACTTGCGCAGATGGAAATAGTTAGCTCAAGAACCAAGCACATTGATGTGAAGTACCACTCTCTGAGGGATCTTCAAGAGCAAGGACTTCTTGAGTTACTTTATTGCCCGACAGAGGATATGACAGCAGATATCCTTACCAAGCCCCTGACCACTGAAAGACACTCAAGGCTTACAAAGAAGATGGGCCTAACAGACTAAGCCTTAGCTGTTGAGAAGGGGTGTTGGAGATATGCAACAGCCAGCTTCGTCTCTATATTTGCTGGTTTGACTGCAGTTCACATTTATAGCACTAGATGTAGCTGTTACTAAATGTTTATCTGTAGACACTCTGTACTCTGTTGTTTTTGATGCTATTGATATACATTTCCTGTTTTTTTCAGTGTGTGTGCTGAACTAGATCTGTTATTCACCATGTGAGGTGATCTTCTCTTACTGCACTCATGTTTCACTAAACGTTTGTTTCCTGTTATATACAACTGTCTATCTGGTTTTGACTTTGCCACATCCAGAAATTGCACTCTGCAACAATAGAAGCATCCAGATGCGAGGGCCTAGGGACCCTGTGGGCTCTATCAATAGTTAAGTCTGTAGACGGATTATCAGGTAGCAAAGTGCATATCATGTTTTGAAGATAAGCAGTCAATTCTCCTGGAGCCACAGTCTCTGGAAATCCTCTAAATTTCAGATTATTTCTCCTGGACCGATCCTCCAAGTCAGCTCCTTTGGCCTTAAGGAAAGAGACATCCTTCTCTACTTCATAATGGACATCTATAAGATCATTATGTGAGGTGTAAAATTCCGCCATCTTTGATTCCACATGTACAGTACGGCCTTTTAGACTTTGAATCTCTCGGTCAAGAGGAGTGACCATAAGGGATGTGTCAGCTTTTAATGACTTACAAAAGGCAGTTAACATGAGTTTCATGCTAGCTTCAGTGAGCAGGTTTGCTGAAGCTGGGACATCAGCCAAGAAATCCGTGATGGGAGCAGCAGAAAGGTTATTACAGCTCACCTCAATGTCCCTTTGGGACAAGGTTATTACAGCTCATCTCAATGCCTTTGTTTTGTCGGGTTGTGTTAAATATTATTAGATTGCAATATTCATGATCTGTAAGGGTTAATTGTATTCTGCTAACAACACTCTTGTATCTTATGGTGCATGGGTGTGGATAAGATATACTATTCTAGTATTGTCCAAATACAGTAGTAGAAAGTATAAGGATGTTGGGAAACACCCCCTCTCATGAATATAAATGATTGACAGACACATGTCTGGGTCTTTCGGCCTGTCTTTACTATCTGTCTTACTTCCTCTGACACCTTGGAAGGATGGCAGAATTATCCTACAGAAGATCAACACACATGAATGAATAAGCATGAACCAAGATGTCTGCAAGAGAACCATCTTGAAGAAACCTAACGCTGAACTTCTCCTATGATGTAAGACATTGACTGATATTTCTGTTATGCTGGAAGGTTTCCATGTATCTGTTTTTCCATGAAGACTTCAATAAATTTCCATGTTTTTATAAGAAGCTGAATCCTCCAATAATGTTACCTTATGGGTCAACACGTGAGTAAGAATTTCATTCTATTGTATAGTATTTTACAATTGGGCTTGATATTATTTTACAGGCTGTTTGTAGGAGACGCGGACATAGTGGCTGAGGAGGAAGACACAGAGGCGCCATGTTGTGTGGGCGTTCATTTCGTGTAGGCCTCCCCTTGTATAGGAGAGCGACAAGCAGGCTGTGTCTCCAGGGATTCCAGCAGATGTGGAAGCGACGGGGCCAACAGGGTTCTACGAGGAGCTGATGAGGTAAGTGGGTCAAGGGGGAGAGTCGTGCGGAGGAGTGGATGCCCTGGAAGCGGCGCTGGAGCACAGCTCCGCGCCATCTTGGCTCCACTCACCACCGTGAGGGAAATAAAAATCCAGGAGTTTTTGTGGCTTTACCACGGTTTTCCTCCTCTTTGGCATCCCAAAGTGTTCCAGGAATGTACTGGCCAGTATAGAAGCAGGTAGCCATGGGTTTGTTGCTAAGCTAGTCGCTAACAACAGGCTTAGACTTGGAGCCGAGGAATTAAGCGGCCATCTCTAACTGCTGCAAAGCTCCACACCCCACTTCTGCTTTTTTTAAGCTGTGCAAGGTAGCTATGGAAGCAGATTCAAAATCTGCTATTACAGATGTTGTCACCCATCTGTAGCACCTGTAACCATGTCTATTTCCTGTTTCTGAGAAACAGTGCAGATCTCATAATACTATATACCTGCAAGGAACTTACACATGGGCAGGAGCAGGGACGGATAAGTAGGGCTGCCACAAGAATATTTGTTGGGCAGATGAATCTCGCGAGTTTCGTCTGGCAGTTTAATTTGAATTTAATACATCAAAACTGAAACTGCTGTTTTACTCTGGGGTCTATTCAGGCCCCCAAGTATAATGACTGAAAGTCGAGGGGAGGTGATCATAACACACAGTGTTACTCACCTCTCCTGGACTCCGGAGTGGGTCTTCAGCCCTCTTCAATAACGTCACAGATGTCACGTGGGTTAGTCAGGCTGGTGTCATGATGCATAATGATGTCGGTGTAACTAACATCTGTGATGTTATTAAAGAGAGCCGAAGACCTGCGCCAGAGCCAAGGAGAGGTGAGTACCAACATCAGCTACTCCCTACTATCTACAGTAGCAGCACTGTGGATAACATTTCTACAAATTTTGCCTACATGCCATAATTAAAACTACAGTGGTGTTACACCCACAACATGTCAATTATTGCTGAAGGTCACGTCCACAGTTTTTACTCTCTGCAATGCAAAGGTTGTAAGTAGAGATGGGTGAATCAGTTCATAATGAGCTGGGTTCATCCCGACTATTCCAAATTGTGGTACTACTAGAAAACGGCCACCGCATCGTGTTAGACCAGGAAATACAGACCATACAATATCATGTTTGCAGTTACTCACACATCGCATTATAGCAATATCTGACAGCCTCTCAGCCAATAGACATTGGTAGGTTGAACGTACAGTGCTGATGTCATATGGACTATATAAGGTTGTACACTTATAATCAGCTTCATTTGATGTACTGTAAATGGTGGTCATGCAAAGACATCTGTGTCCTATCGCACTGCATCTCATAGGCTATAGGCTAGGCTATAGGCAGCACAAGTCAGAAAAGTGAATAAAAGTTATAGGAATACTTAGAGAATCAAAAAATAATTATGCAGGCAGAATAGTAGTGCTAGAATAGAATTGAATAGACAGAGATAGATAGGACTGATTCAGTGAGTCTGTTACAGACAGTTAACCCTTTCATTACAATACAATAATCTATATAGTCTGACAGTACTTGCAATAGAACAATTTAATCTCTATACACATTCTTTAAACATACTTTTGTATTGAAGACAATCCAGTGAGAAATGTGCTAAGGACTTTTTTGGGCAAGATTTAACATTTTTTCTTTCAATACATACTGCTGCTTTAACGGAAAAGTGCTGCTGATAATGTAAAAAAAGAATCTCTGTTAATTCAGTGTTTTTTTTCTAGTTAATAATCAAGCACTTTCTGTGCGCATTAAAAAAAAAGAGTGTAAAAAAAAAACAGGGCAGGCGATAGACAAAAAGAGGGGAGAAGGAAACACTTGTGCAGGTACTACTACTACTAACAATAAGAATGTGGGTGGCAAGACCAACACTGCTTCTAGTTTTTATGGCACCACCAGTAGTCGCAGGATTGTTGTGCTTCCTGAGAATGCTGATAAAGTTTATGATTATTTAGTTGACTCATCTCGGTTACAGGAGGATATTGCATCCAAGAGTGATGTCATCTTGAGTCAGTTTACTGCAGGGCCTTTCTGGACTTTTAACCGTGTCTCCTTCATATTCTTCGCTGACACATATCCCTGGTAGTGATGTGGCACATGCTGAGCAATTTATTTTTCCTAGTCAGAGCAGTCTTCCTTCTCTTTATGATGAGCTGCATGAGAACAGGTGGAAATTCTGACGGTGTGCATGACCATAATGGTATGTTAGAAAAAAAAAGGGGGGGAGATGATGATGACATTGCCAATGGTGATTCTCTTGTGGATAGGACCTAGCAACTGGGTCAAGGTGACAAGGTGAGATCAGATGAAAAGGATAGTGGCACTAGTACATAGTCATCGTTATCAACTTAAGGAAAGGGAATGTGTGGCCTGGAGACAGCAATATGCGCCTAGTCATCCAGCAGCTGGGCAAGTTGCTGCCATACCACTTAGTGGATTTCACTGTGTTTCACCAACTGATGGCATGCGCTCAACCTTGACGGAGGATACCTATCAGCCATTATCTTTCTACGAAAGCTGTCCCTGCTTTATATCGATGTATGTCGGAGAACATGTGCCTTTCCTTGGATACTTCAGTCAGGGGAAAGGTGCTTGCCACTGCCAACATGTGGAGGATCAATTATGGACAAGGACAATAAATGGCTTTCACGTCCCAATGTTTTGAGTGGCAGCGGCCACAATCCAGAAATGCAGCAAGGCCAGGTGTTAGTTTAACCCAGGCCCAGTGGATCCTCCTTTCTGGACCATTTCCTGCCACCATCTTCACCAGGGCAAGTCATCACTTCTACTCCTCTTCCTCCTCCTCTACCCTTATTTCATGGATGTAAGGCAAAGCACTGCCATGTGGTTTTCCAACTAATGAGCCTGGATCAGAGGAGCCATGCAGTGGAAGAGCTGCTTCGTTGTATCCTGCAGAAAGTATCCCGCTAGATGGCTCCTCGCCAACTGCAACTGCAGTTAGAAGAAATAAAGCATTGTACTTGTATGGCACATGTTCCTAACCTACGGGTACGTTGCTTTACTAATCTGTATATTGGCTTAAGAGGTGCTCCTCTTGGCCAGAAAAATATCTGCTTATTTCAGGCACTCTTACGTCGCAAAAACACCCTGTTTGATTTGCAGCGACAAAACTGTCTGCTTTTGCACCGCCTTGAGACTTTCCAACTTGGTGTAAATCTGCCTTAAACATGTTTGAACATCTGTGTGAGCAGCAACAGTGATCTTAAACAAGGCAAAATTAATGAATTCTTCCCTGCTTGCCAAAGGGATGCAAAATTTGAATATTATCAGGATAGGCTGTATACTCAGCTTGCCACAGCATTTAGACAGAGCACTGCGACTGCCAGTCGCATGCATACCCAAGTAGCCTCTGCTCACTCCCAGTTCACCTCACTCAGCCAACGCTCCACCTCTATTGCCAGTGTTACAAGTTTCAGGAGAAGTAAAAGCTGCAACATCCAGGCTCAGTATCTAGAAGATGATGAACCAAAAATTTTTCAGCTTGCAGCACCAACCGGAACCACCACAGGCAACTGACACCCAACAGCTACCCCAACAGGATCAGTCATACCTAGAGTGCACCTATAGTCCAACAGAATACTCTTAGAGAGCTAGAAATTGGATAGATAGGTTCCTAGGAGCCCTAAGAGTATTCTACATCATGTTTTCAGCCAATTAAAAGCATGGTTTGTAACAAACTTGTTCTTCTCGAAACGAACTGTGGGACTCAAGCCACTGAACCCAAACATGACACAAATCTTGAGAGGTTCACCCATCTATATTTGAAAGCTAGGGAAGACCAATTGTGATTCCAAAAGATGTGTCACAAGAAAACCACCCAATTTCAGGTTCTTTTGCTATGGCATCTTTTACAGGAACACACTGTGGCCACCTGAGTTGCTCTTCAAAGGGACCCACTGAAGCTGAGTCATCCAAGGGCCCACATAAACTTAGAGCCAGCCCTGTCACTAATCAACCATGTTCCACTTTAGAGAATTGGAAAGTTTTCTTATTCTATTATTCCTAGTACTTATTCAATTGTTTTGATAAAGCAATACGCCATAGCAAAAGGGTATATGCAATAATAAAATCATTTCTATATAGTTTCAAATAACAATTTCAAAATCAGTTTAATGAAATTACATTCTATCATAAAATATCCATACGAAAAATGACCACATTTTTTATAGTGATGACATAACTGATGATAGCATTAGTGGGAATTTGAGCACTGTGAAAACATGCCTTTTCCTTTAACTTACATTGACTTGAACTGTATCCCCTTTGGTATTCAATTATGCAATAATAAAATTTATTTTATTGAGTAGAGAAAATCAGAATATTATAGACATGAAAAGGCTTTTTTCTAAGGTTTTCTAGATCTATTTGGCTGCTGTAAGAATGATCACAACACAGAGCAGCAGTTTAGGCAAGGTGCCTATAATACTACAAAAAAAGAATACAATTTGCTGTTTAAAATTATATAAAAAATATATTTTCAGCTAAACTTTAAACCTATGGCATGAGCTCTAACTAGCACTACTAGTCAAAGTGTAAGCATATTATATAATGTACTGTAAGTCAGGAAGTAGAATTATCCAACTGGAGCTGGCAGTTGGCACCCTGGGTACTTTTGCATCTAGAGCTAAAAAGGAACCTGAGAGAAAAAAAAGCTAGGCATATGAAGGTGTCTGATGTAAGCTCTGAATATTTTTCTTTTCTCTAGTCTAGGCTCTGACTTTATTTAGATATCAGCTCTGAGGTAAGAATATTTTTTTTGGTCTGGTCTAGTGGACACCAGTGGAACTGTAAACTGGGGGCCAGGGGACTGAGTTTTCTGAGCACTATTAGAAGGCAGTTAGCGGGGGCTTGTGCTGCCCAAGGCTTTTATTTTTCTGAGGGTCTATGTCCTTCCCCATAATAATTTAAGCTTATTCACTGCATAATGAAGTCGTTGCAAAGTGTTGTAATATTGACGAATTGTTGATCTGTGCAACTGGTGACAGCACTCCAGAATGTATTATTGAATAGTGTTGCTATTCAAAAGGTAAGCCATTCTCTATTGTGGTACATGCAAATAGACAAGGAGTAAGCTATGCTACTGTTTATTCCGCTTGCTGAGAGTAGCTGGGTGATGCAAAAGGCATTAGGGTGGCCCCCATGGAGTTATAGGAATGTAGTCACACAGTCAAACATATCGTGCAGTTATTAGTACATCGGCTGATATTTAATTAATTCTGTAGGTTTCATTTAAGGAAATATAGCCAGAAATGATTTTTTCATGGACTGTTTTAATATAGTTAGTTTGATGAATAAAATTTACAAAAAAAATGATTTCTCTTCTTGTGTACATAATGATGAGATATATATCTTGTATAGTTTATAACGTTGCTATAGCAGTGAAAACAAAAATTCTATTTTGCTTCATAATGTATCTAGTGAACTTAGCTTTAGACACAACCTCTGTACATAGATGAAAATTATCCAAGTACAGAAATTTTTAGTGATAATAGCAAATAAAAAAATAGATCAGGTAATTATTTTATGTAAAGCACCATGGAATTAACGGTGCTCTAAGAATCAATAGTGATGTGCAGTCTGCATTATAGGTATGCATATAAATACTTGAGTACCTGACGTCATTACAACTTATCATATAGGATGTCTAAAATTGGTAAGTATGGGTGGTAATATTGAATTGTATATTGTAATAATATATAATGGATGCCTGAAATGTGCTTTAGAGTATGGCAGTACAGTACAGTTTAGTCTGTGATTTTCTTTGGCAGAATTATATCAACATATTTTACATTGAACCTAAATGTTACAGATTTATTTGTATTTTACATTGACTGATTTCTAATTACGACTATTTCTATGTTAATGGGTGCCATAGAGATTATGCCATTCTGCATTACTAAAAGTTGATAATAATTATTCATCTCTCATCCAAAGACATCTAAATAAAAACATCACTAGTCTAAAATGTGATGCAGAAAATTGCTTTGGCCTTTAGAATACCAAAGCATTAAATTATGAAGCATCTGGTTAATATTTTATACAACCAGGAAAATGATTTATTTTGCTTTGCTTTCTCTATACTGCATAACAATGACATTTTTAAAGATCAAATAAAATGTTTTAACTGCATATAATTTTTTAATATTGATGTTTACGATGATTTCCTATAACCTAAGTTGGATGGCACAGGTTTTTGTTGAAGAACTTCAGAAAGTTGATGACATTTTTGATAAATCAGCTCTTTAATTTTACTTCTTTTGTAGATAAAAATTACTTTTGATTATACAAGAGATGGGTTGTTGAGATATTGTCAAAATACAAAACTGGGATTTTTATCTGTTTACTGTGTGAGCACTAAATAAATAGAAGCTCTTAGGTTATGTTCACACAGTGTAATTTGTTGAAGCTGAAAAATTCTGCTTTTGGAATTCGGAGGCAGAATTCCACAGCAGAATTTAAAATTCCATGCCAGTCACGTGGTATTTTTCCAACTCCCATTCGTTCAATGGGAGTTCTGAGGCAGAAACCACCTGAAGATTGCCTCCCATTGAAATTAAAAGAAGCTGATTTCAGACGAAATTAGGAGCCAATTTTGAGATGGAATCCACCTCAATATCAGCTCCAGATTTCTCTGTGTGAAATCTTATGCTAGGGCCCCACGTTTCAGAAACGCATATTTTTGTAGCAGATTTTGTTGTGTTTTTTGAGCCAAAGCCAGTAGTGGATTGAGCAAAAGGTATAAGAGCTTACTGTATTTCCAATTCCTTTTGTAGCCATTCCTGGCTTTGGCTCAAAAAACTGCAACAAAATCTGCCGAAAAAAAAAGCTGCATATACGCAACGTGGGGCCTTAGCCTTAGGCTGGGGCCCCATGTTGCAAAATGCCACATAAAAGACCACTGCATATTACAGTACCTGCAAAGTGGATGGGATTCTGGCTAATCCCATCCATACAATGCAGAAAAAAATCTGCAGCAGAAATGCTGCAATTTCAAAAAATGTTGCGTTTTTGTAAATCGCAGCATATCAATTATACCTACAGAAACTCTGCCAGGTTCCATGTAGGTATAATAGGGACAGAAAGTCCACAGAGGAAAACACTGTGTGCAGTGCAGTGTGCATTTTAAATCAGGTGCTGTATTCTAAATATGGTGCCTCCTCATCAGATTCCGTTTAAAATAGAAGTGATCAACTTACCACAATATGTTGGCCTCAGATGTCCTGTCACCTGTTTGCTGAGAAGAGGTAGAATATATGCTCAGTCAACCACTACAGGCTGAGGCCCCACGTTGCGGAAACTTAGCTTTTTTGGTTGCAGAATTTGCTGCGGTTTTTTTAGCCAAAGCCAAGAATGGCTACAAAAGGAATGGGAAATATATAGGAAGTTCTTATACTTTTACCTTCTGCTCATCCACTCCTGGTTTTGGCTCAAAAAACTGCAGCAAAATCTGAAACAAAACAAGCTGTGTTTAGGCAACGTGTGGCCTGAGACATAGTCTATAAAAGATTTCGATACAACAGAGGGAAGATAGAATAGATTGGAGGGAGGATGGGAGGGAAACATTTGCTCTTATTAACTACATGATACTATTATTGATATGGACTTAACAGTCTTCCTTTAAAGTGATACTTGAGACAAATTGTCATAATCAGTAAAATGGAGATAGTACTGTATTATTTACTATACAATAAAATAATTATAATTCTTTCACTCTGGTCCACTAAATACCTAATTCTGACATTTTATGACAGTGAAAACAACAAAGCAAGCACTCATATTTCAATCCTAATGTGAAATATATAGTAACCCATGCCTGTGAATTAGGTGTGTATCCTTGAGGTTGTAACTGGTATTGCAGTGAGTACACTGTAGTGCACAGTATATGGTAAGGAGGCCCCTATTCCTAACATTTAGGCTAAGGCCCCATGTAGCAAGCTCCAGCCAAAAAGTGCTGCGGGAAAAAACACGGCAGAAATGCATCACAGTTTTTCCAACAACCCTTTTCACAGAAAGTCTGCAGAGTTTTCCTCTTTGGATTTTCTGCTTCAATTATACTTATAAGGAAAAACAGCATTTTTGTATAGGTATCATTGACATGCTGTGACTTACAAAAACGCAACAGTTTTTGAAATTGCAGCATGTCTGCTGCGAATATTTTTCTATAATGTGTGGATAGGATTAGCAAGAATCCGATCTACTTTGCAGATACTGTAAAACGCTGCAGTTTTTTCAAAATCACATCGCAATCACATCAAGAGGATATGAACTTCACTGCAGTGAGAAGATTCTCTTCTTTCATGTGACACTAAGGCTGCAGTGCTAAATTATTTCTAAATTATTTCCAGAGATATCACTGGTTTAAAATACAGTCATGATTAGGACATTTATATGCAGCTGTATAATATATATAATATAAAAATCCTAATCCCGACTGTTTTTTCAGCTAGTGATATTGCTGGAATTTAGATAGCACTGCAACCTTAATGTCACATGAAAGACGAGAATTTCCTCTTTTGCAATTTTGATATTGTCCGAGATATAACTGGTTGAAGTGACCCTCCCCTCCCCTCCCCTCATTTTCTCTACTACACAGTCCCGTACTCCCCTACACAGTAATATTCAGTGAGAGGAAGGAAAAGCTCTCAATACAGAAGCAAGGGGAAGAGTGAAAAATGCAGGATTTCACAGAAATGATCCAAAATTTGTTAAAGTATATTACAAAATGTATTAATAACACAAGTACTGACAGCAAATCAAAAGTTGTCCAAAAGTTTAGTTACACTTTAAGGGGTTTGAAGATCCAATACTAGTATGTTTTAACATGTTATTTTTATGCAGAACAGTACTACTATAGTTTAGCAGTCTACATCACCTCAGTAAATGTGAAAACAGCCTTGAAAATAAAGTATGTACAGTTGCAGCAAACATAAACCTGACATTTTACATGTTATGTTCCAATGAAATTTCTGGTACACACGTGGACAAAATTGTTGATACCCCTCGTTTAATGAAAGAAAAACCCACAATGGTCACAGAAATAACTTAAATTTGACAAAAGTAATAATATATAAAAATTCTATGAAAATGAACAAATGAAAGTCAGACATTGCTCTTCAACCATGCTTCAACAGAATTTTTTAAAAAAGAAAACTCATGAAACAGGCCTGGACAGAAATGATGGTACCCTTAACTTAATATTTTGTTGCACAACCTTTTGAGGTGATCACTGCAATCAAACGATTCCTGTAACTGTCAATGAGACTTCTGTAACTCTCAACAGGTATTTTGGCCCACTCCTCATGAGCAAACTGCTCCAGTTGTCTTGGGTTTGAAGGGTGCCTTTTCCAGACGGCATGTTTCAGCTCCTTCCAAACATGCTCAATAGGATTTAGGTCAGGGCTCATAGAAGGCCACTTCAGAATAGTCCAATGTTTTCCTCTTAGCCATTTTTGGGCGTTTTTAGCTGTATGTTTTGGGTCATTATCCTGTTGCAAGACCCAGGACCTGCGACTGAGACCAAGCTTTCTGACACTGAGCAGCACATTTCTCTCTAGAATCCCTTGATAGTCTTGAGATTTCATTGTACCCTGCACAGATTCAAGACACCCTGTACCAGATGCAGCAAAGCAGCCCCAGAACATAACAGAGCCTCCTCCATGTCTCACAGTAGGGACAGTGTTCTTTTCAAGATATGCTTCATTTTTCCGTCTGTGAACATAGAGCTGATGTGCCTTGCCAAAAATTTCGATTTTTGTCTCATTTGTCCATAGGACATTCTCCCAGAAGCTTTGTGGCTTGTCAACATGTAGTTTGGCAAATTACTTTTGTCAGATTCAAGTTATTTCTGTGACCATTGTGGGTTTTTCTTTCATAAAACGAGGGGTGCCAACAATTTTGTCCATGTGGGTATGTAACACTTTAAATGTCAGGTCAACATTTGCCACATCTGTATCATTTCTATAGTATAATGAAAATAAAATGTGCTCCTTTAATAATACTTGGAAAAGTACTTTAGAACATCACCTGTGAGTGTTAAAAGACACTCTAGGCAAAACAGATGATACCCAATGTTATGCCTATTGTGGAACCTGAATGATTAGTGCATTACCCAGGGATTGAAGAAACAGAAAAGTTAGAATTTTGTGCAATTTAAAATAATAATGTAACTTGTTCTGCAGCTCTTGCACTGGCTACAACTCGTTGCAACATCCCCTCTCCATATTCACTAATAGGGCATATGGACATGAAAAAGAAAATATTGATCTCACCTCATTCCCCTGCTGTTCTCTTCTCTCTCTGCTCCCAGAGGCTTCAGGTAGCTGGAGGCGCAATGCAAATGATGTCACTACACCGTGTCTACTGCTCCCAAGTCACCAGGAGCAAAGATAGGGTCTGATTCATTAAGCAGGGAGTGGATGGCAGGGAGGGGACTGCTTCACCGTTGTATTCATCTCATCTGTGTCTGGAGGATACAGATGAGTTGAAGGCAGGACATACCTCCTGCTGACATGGGCCAGTACTTGGAATCTGGGACTGACCCACTGAGTCCAGGAAAGATGAGAGGTATGATATCAGTAAATAGTAATACAGAGCAGCAGCAGCTGCAGAGCTTATACACTGCATGCATTTAAACAGAGAACATTTGGGTGATTTGAGGGAGAGGTAACGCTGGATCCCTAGGGGAATGAACAGGTGAGTACCATTTAAAATCACATTTGCTGGAGGGGGGATTAGTTTGACTTTATTTTTTATGACCTGAACAAGCCCGTTGTAGAATTTAAACACAACAAATATTTACTGTATAATCAAAGTTAAAATTTATTTTAAGTTACTTTATTTGTATGCTTTGGATAATTGTGACACTGATCAATAATATGTGTGGTTAATCAGTGTTATATAAAGATACTCTGAATAGTCTAATAACTTGCATTTCTACCTAATAATTAATATACGATACATGACTTCTCTCCAGTTTTATTTCCACACAGACAATCCAGCTGACATTTAAGCATAAAACATAACTGCTAATTAATTTCTAAGAAGAATGAAATTTAATTTGACACAAATAAATTTAGGGAAAATAAAGTTGACATTTTGAATTTTATTATTACTGTGCGTATTTTTTTTCTTAATCTTAACTTAATTTTTAAATATCTCCTTAAAGTGTAATAAATATTTTAAATAGAGGAGAAACACATGCACATAATTAAAAGAAATGTTGCATCACATACTTATACATATTTTATGTATTTGTGCATTAAAATAATATGAGCTAGAGTGTGATATGCATTAAAAGTACCTGTTGAATACTTTATAAAGGGTAAATTATTTTGATGAATGACAAGGTATACAAGGTATAATGTAAATAATAAGATCATTAATTTAGAAATCAAGGTTATAGAAGTTTAACAGATGTTCAAAATAGATCATAATAAATTGTGATAAAATAAAAGTTTGTCCCATTGTTCAACATGTTGTTATTGGTGTTGGTATTTAGCATCATGTTCACATGGTCAGGATTTACAGGATTGCCATTATGGGTTTTGAAGTTAATCTAAGGCACAGTACCATAGTAGTATTTTTTGACTATAAAATGCACCCAGGTTTTTAAACTTCACTGATGATCTAAGGAAGTGTATGGGCTAATGTCACTAACTGGTCTACAGTAGAGTAGAGGGCAAAAGGCAATTAAAATCTCTACACACCTTTACTGGTGCTCTCCTCAATGTGAGAGATTCTTGTCCCTAACCCACTCATTGCCTCCCACTAAGCCAGCCAATTCACTTTGCTCTGTACTGATGAAGGACAACAATCCGGAAACAGCGCTGTATGCAGATAAGTGAAATTGGCTTGGCTAAAATCCCTTTTGCTGTCTCAAGGCTCGGTGAGTCAAAAGCAAATTGAGGATTTGTTACATCCAATAGAGGGCGCATGAGCTCCCCAGCTCCTTTCCCATAATGCCTTGTGATATGTAGATGCTAAGTAGAGGGCAAAAGGCAATTAAAATCTCTACACACCTTTACTGGTGCTCTCCTCAATGTGAGAGATTCTTGTCCCTGGTCTACAGTAGCACATCTTCTTAGTGTTATAGAGAAGAAGAGGGGGATAATATTATAATATTATACACTCCGAGATTTCGATCACGTCGGACGTCAGAAGGTGCAAGTGCAGCTATGAAGACAAGCAGGGGGAAGGCTCACAGATAAAAAGGCGTTCACTAACAGAAAAGAGGCATACAAAAGATGATGACGCGCACAGGGATAACGCACTCTGTGCACCATATTACTGGCTATAAGCGGTTGTCTAGGAATTACAGTTCTGGGTCAGGAGGCTGGGAAAAAAAATGCTCACCTCTCTCTGGCACTCTGGTGTCCGGTCCAGTGGTGCCCGGACGCGTGTTCAGGCAGAAGTCCTGGCCGTACTTGACACAAGAAAGGACTGCAGACCCCGTATGTGAGTAAAATCCTGGGTCCTTTCCTGTACTTGCTGAGGCCACCGATTGGCCTCAGTGGTAAAATGCAGCCAGGACTTCCATTGGAGCAATCCCCCAGGTTTTTTTATGTTTCACCTACCCCGGCTTCTTGGCCCAGAACTGTAATTCCAGGACAACCCCTATAAGAAAGCAGTCAAAGGGGTCTGGACTACTGCATCCCACTGACTTCAGGCTATATGACACAGGCACTTTTTAGCAAGATGTTTTCTTGCTAAAAAGTGGATCTTATAGTTCCAACATTATGGCATATAACAGCTTCCAATCTTCTCAGAAGACGTTTTACAGGACTTTAGATTGTGACTGGGAATTTTTGATATTTCATCCAAAAGAGCATTTGTGAGGTAGGACACTGATGTTGGACAAGAGCAACTGATTTGCAAGTTCCATTCTAGTTCATTCAGGTGTTTGATAGGTGACTGAATCCAGATCTCTGTCTGGGCCAGTGAACTTCCACAAAGCCAAACTCACCCAACCATGCCTTTATGTCATGATGAAACAAAAAAGGACCCTCTCTAAAATGTGACCACAAAGTTGGAAGCATATAGTTGGCCAAAATCTCTTGATATGCTAAAATATAAAGATTCCCCTTCACTGGAACTAAGGGATCAAGTCCATGCCCTACAAACACGCCCCCAGCATCATCCCTCCTCCACCAAATTTTAAAGTTTTCACAATTCAGTTGGACAGGTAATTTTCTGACTTGTCTATCAGGTTTCCTGATAGAAAAGGTTGATTAATTCCACAGAACATGTTTTCACCTCTGTTTCAGCAGTTCGCTGTTGTCTGTGACATATCTTGTCATATTAGAGACAGGCTTGGGTCTGCTAAGAGTTTTCATTAGCTCGAGCTGCAGCCATGCATTTTGCTGCAGGGGGCATGAGTAGTTTAAAAACGTTTCAATTTATAAGAATGCTGAAATCCAGTATGGCAGTCCAGTCAGTGGCGTAAATACCGGGGCAGCAGTGGTAGCGGCTGTCTCAGGGCCCGGGACATTAGGGGTCCCGGCGGGCCCTTGATTTTTTTTTTTTTTTTTAATAGTCCGTTACCTGCTGGTGTAACAGGCCCTATTTACTTACCGATCCCCGCTCCTGCTCATGGCCACCTACGCTTCACCTTCTACAGAGGTGGCTTTGAGCAGGAGGGGGGAACAGTAAGTAAGGCCTGCGGGCCGTGAACCCCACAAACACTGCTATCATTATACTCTGGGGTCTTTTCAGCAGGCTTCGGGCCTCCTTGGTGACGTCCCATACGTCAGTGGGCCAGTCCGACGTCATTATGCGTTGCGATGCATGCCTGGCTCACATGACTTCTGGTCCAACATTGAAGAGCTAGCGGGGACTGCGCATAATACTATATGAAGGGGCCACTATGATACTGTGTGCAGTGGCCACTATGGGGGAGAATACTGTGTGCAGGAATGCAGTTTGTGCAGGGGGGGGCGGTTGCCAAGAGTGGTCCCATGTCAAATGTTCGCCTTGGGGCTCAGCCATTCCTAGTTAAGCCACTGAGTCCAGTATAGGTACAGTCTATTTATGGCTGTGTTGTTATGGAAACCTGGTAAATTAAATGTGAACTTATATTGGCTGATACACGTGATATGACTGAATATTTAAGGACCTGCGAACCTGGTGAATGAAATGTGAACATATATTGGCTGATACACATCATATGACTGAATATTTAAGACCTGCGAACTGCTATTGACTCATACAGGTCATAAATAGCTTGGTTGCTATGGAAACCTGGGTGTCTGAGGAGAGTAAGCGCCTGCGAGCTCTTATTGGCTGATAAGGGACATGTGACCGTGTGTATGGCAGTTGGAATATGAGTGAAAGACTTACAGGCTTGTATTAGCTAATGTTGGTCATTTTTTAGGAATACTGTATCTCAGGAACAGTACGTCCAAGAGAGCTGAGACCCAGTCTATAATATTCCCGGACACCTGATGTACAAGTGTGCCAAATTTGGTGAGGATCGGTCCAGTCGTTTGGTCGCACATAAAGAACAGACAGACAGACAGACAGAAACTCATTTTTATATATATATAAGAGACTATAGGAAGGACCCGGCTTCGCACGGGTATATTTCATTTTTTGTTTGTGTAGTGACCCCATAAGAATTGGCCAGTTTTGCACTTGACATCCAGTATGGCAGTCCAGTATAGGTATAGTCTATTTATGGCTGTGTTGCTATGGAAACCTGGTAAATGAAATGTGAACTTACATTGGCTTATACACGTCATATGACTGAATATTTAAGGACCTGCGAACTGCTATTGACTCATACAGGACATAAATAGCTTGGTTGCTATGGAAACCTGGTGTAAAGCTGTGTGTATGTCAAGACTGAATCTGCGATTTTCCATTGGTCCATAAGTGTCATGTGATCATGTGCATCTCAGTTTGGATATCAGTGAAAAACCTGCGATCGGTTGTTATGGAAAACCTGGAGTAAAGCTGTGTGTATGTGACCTTGTGTAAAAGTGTCATCCACAGCGCCCTGCCCCTTTAAAGCTGACCTACAGCAGTGAAGAAAAATGGCTGGGTTCAGTGGCGTAACTAAGACTGGCTGGGCCCCAAGGCGAACATTTGACATGGGCCCCCCCCCCAAGCCGCCCCCAACCCCCCCCCACACACAAACCGCATTCCTGCGCACACTATTATGCCCCATAGTGGCCCCTGCACACGGTATTATGTCCCATAGTGGCCCCTGCACAGGGTATTATGCCCCATAGTGGCCCCTGGACACGGTATTATGCAGCATAGTGGCCCCTGCACACAATATTATGCCCCATAGTGGCCCCTGCACACAGTAGTTTTCCCCATAGTGGCCCCTGCACACAGTAGTTTGCCCCATAGTGGCCCCTGCACACAGTAGTTTGCCCCATAGTGGCGCCTGCATGCAGTAGTTTGCCCCATAGTAGCCCCTGCACGCAGTAGTTTGCCCCATAGTAGCCCCTGCACACAGTAGTTTGCCCCATAGTGGCCCCTGCACACAGTAGTTTGCCCCATAGTAGCCCCTGCACACAGCAGTTTGCCCCATAGTTGCCCCTGCACACAGTAGTTTGCCCCATAGTGGCCCCTGCACACAGTATTATGCCCCAGAGTGGACCACCCATGAACGATTATTATACTCTGGGGTCTTTTCAGACCCCAGAGTATAATGATCGGAGACCCAGGGGAGGATAGAAACATAGAAAACACTGCAACTTACCTCTTCCTTGCTCCGGTGCACTCCCGTGCGCTACTTCGGCCATCTTCAAAGTCGGACCGGATCTCGTGCGATCCAGGCCGGCGTTGCGACGCATAATGACGTCGGCTGATGTCTGGGACGTCACAAAACAGGCCCGAAGCCTGCGGAGCGGCGGAGAGGTGAGTTATAGTGTTTTTTATGTTCGCTCACCTCCCCTGGGCCCCCGATCGTTATACTATAACTTTATATAACTTTAACCTTATACTTATAACGATAGCAGTGATTGTGGGGTTCGCGGTAGCGACTGCCACAGGGCTCCGGGCCCCGTAATGTTCCGGGCCCTGTGGCAGTCGCTACCACTGCTACCCCGGTAGTTACGCCCCTGGCTGGGTTGTTATTGAAACTTGGAGTGCAGCTGTGTGCATGTGGCTGACAATGCTTTGTCAGATTGGAGACGGGTTTGGGTCTGCTGGGGAGTTTCAGCAGCTCGCTGTTGTCTGTAACATACCTTATCAGATTGGAGACAGGCTTGGGTCTGCTGAGAGTTTTCATTAGCTTGAGCAGCAGCCATGCGTTTTGCTGCAGGGGACATGAGTAGTTTAAAAAACATTTCAATTTATAAGAATGTTGAAATCCAGTATGGCAGTCCAGTCAGTGGCGTAAATACCGGTTTAGCAGTGGTAGCAGCTGCCACAGGGCCCGGGACATTAGGGGACCCGGCGGGCCTCTGATGTTTGTTTTTTTTTTAACACCAGCAGGTAACGGGCCCTATTTACTTAACGATCCCCACTCCTGCTCACGGACGCCTGCACTTCACCTTCTGCAGAGGCGGCTGTGAGCGGGAGCGGGGACTGGTAAGTAAGGCCTGTGGGCCGTGAACCCCACAAACACTGCTATCGTTATAGCAGACAGACAGACAGACAGACAGACAGGAACAAATTTTTACATATATAAGAGATAACATTTGTGAAGCACTTTTCTCATACAAGGGACTCAAAGTGCATCAAGAGTTGTGGAGTAGGGGAGACAGTGGCTGCCATACAGGTGCTCACCCGCTCACATACTAGGGTCTGTTGTTTTTACAGGAAGCCAATTTGCCTATCAGTATATTTTTAGCATGTGCTGTTCAAAAGCTTTAGATAGGTGTGGAAAAAATACTGCAAAGTAAGAATGTTTTCAAAAATGTTAGAAGTTAGAAGTGTTAATAAATTTATTTTTGTCAACTAACTAAATGAAGAGCATGAACATAAGAGAAATCTACATCAAATCAATATTTGCTGTGACCACACGCTGGTTACAAAACAGCCACAATTATTCTAGGCTCACTTACAGACAATTTTGAAGGAACTTGGTAGGGAGGTTGCTTCAAACATATTAGAGAACTAACCACAAATCTTTTGTGGATGTAGGCTTGCTGACATACTTCTGTCCCTCCAGGTAATCCCAGACATACTCAATGATGTTGAGTCCAAGATCAGCACTCTGTAGGGACCATATCAGCACTTCTTGGACTCCTCCTTCAAAGAGTAGCCACACCAAATATTAATTTGATTTAGGTTAATTCTTCGTTCATTCACTTAATTTTGTTAATTAGCAAAAACAAACTATTAACATTTCTGATTTGTTATAAACAATCTTACTTTGCAGCATTTTTTCACACCTGCCTAAAACCTTTGCACATTACTGTACTGGGTATTGAGTTCCACAAATGAGATTGGACTCTCTGCAAAACTGATGTAAGTGATGACATTCACTGTATAATACTGTGAAATATGTTGGTGCTACTGTCTATAAATAAATTCTAACTACAAGACATTTTATAGAAATCGATGAATTGACATGCATAAGGGTTGTATAATTTCCTTCATTTTACTTCATTAGATCCTAGTACAGTTGCCTCATTATAAATGCCTCAAGACTCATTATGATTTAGGCGCATTGTCCAGTAGTCCGTGAGTCAATATTGAAATCTATGCCAGCTTGTGTTGTAAATAATGATAAATATTGCAGAAAATTATGAGGGCAGTGTAAAAATGGTAGTTGCAATTTGAAGTTTGTAAATTTTTTATGCCAGAAAAATTAATAATAAATCAACCCCTATATCTATTATGTTAAAGAGTAAGGTCTTATTCACATGACAGTGGAAAAACAACCATTTTTTGAATTGACATCAAACAGACATTTTTAAAACTATGAGAGTGAATTAGTATATTCACGTGTCTGTTTTTTGAATGAACCATTTCACACTTCCATCAAAAAACAGTCATGCAGTATACACACACAGGCAGATTTACTAATAGTTAGTCGAAAAATTTTAGATCAAACTAGATTTGCCAAGATTCACTACATTGCGCCATAGATGCACCAATAAATGCCACATTTACACTAGTATATAGTTATTTCCACAATAGTAAATCTGGGCCATAGACTTTTTATAAGTTTTAGAATGGCCCTGTGATGACCATTCAAAAAACACATGGATAATAGAACGACACGTCCATTTTTCACAGATGTCAGTTAAAAATGCAATGGTCGTGTGAATAAGGCCCAACTCATTGTCGGAAGCCTCTGGAGAAGGCTATCTTTTGAGAACAAAAGAATCTGGCATGTTAATATCCAAGTGTCCAGTTCTTCTTTCCTCTTACAACTGCTGTTCAGGCAGAGTCAGAAAACCCCGTAATATCAGGTGGCTATATAGAGAGTAGTAAGTGCAATAAAAAATTGTAAAAAGCCACAACTTTAAGGATAACACCCCACGTTTTGGAACGCAGCTAAAAAACACTGCAGAAAAAAAACATTTTTTGCTGCATTTTTCTTGGCAGTTTTTCTTCCTCTATTAAATCTATATGAAAACACGAGCATTTTGCCAGGTAAAATTGACATGCTGTGACTTACAGCGAATCCCATCCACACATTGCAGAAAAATATGCGCAGTAGAAATGCTGCGATTTCTAAAACTGTTATGTTTTTGGAAATCACCACATGTCAATTATACCTATGAAAACACCGGCGGTTTCCCTATAGGTATAATTAAAGCAGTTTTTACTCTGCATACTTTCTGTGAAAAGGGCTGCGGGAAAAAACTAAATGCGTTTCCATCATGGTTTTTCCCACAATGCATTTTTGCTGCGGCCCGCTATGTGGGGCCTTAGCCTAATGGTTTCCTAAATACAATCAAAAATTTAAAAAAAAAAAAAGTCTCTCTCAGGTGCAAAGCTTCAATGCCACATAGCCAACAATTTCTTTTGCAGAGCAGCACCATGTAAATGTCTCTTCCAGTGGGTGCAATTATAGCTAAATAATGAAAAAATAAAGCACTCCAATTTGTCAAAAAGTTTAGTGTGGATTTTTAGACTTTTTTTCATTAAATGTTTTTAAAAAAAAACAAAAAAAAACAACATTTCTTAAATATATTTTTGGATTATTTCTAAGTCTTTTTTATTATAGATTATAAAAGACTTTTTTATTTTTATTTTTATGTGGGCATTGGGAGTAATCTTTATGGTTTATTTATTGGATCTGTTACAAGCTAATTGCCAGTATGATAAAGTGATAATATATTCCCCAAGACTGTGTGATAGGGTGAAGTGTTGGAAGACTTCACATCTGGTCCCAGCGATACCCCCAGGTGTGGATCCAGTTCCCTTTGTGGGGATTTGGTCTTATCCCTGGTCTGATTGAGTATACTTATACTGTGTCCTGCCATTTGTTAGAGTACGATTATATGATATATCTATTGAGCTGCCATATTTTTAGATAGGTTATTTTTTACTTTATTTATTTCTTTTAATTATTTTTTAGTAAGATTGTCCGCCTGGTCCATATTTTGTTTATTTTATTTATCTTTTGTTATTTAAAAGATTATTTTGCCATATACTGTATTAGTATAATGTGGCTATTATTGTAAATAGATGGGCTAGTGCCCTTAATAAAGATGGCATTGTGGTGCATATGCGCACTATGTAAGAAACACCATAGTTATGGTATGTTGTTTGCCAGCTTAGTACTGGACTCCTTATTGCATAGTGTGCATGTACTGACATGCGCAGTAGCGTTTCAATTCTCCTGTTCCGGACATGCTTCTTTTACTTATTTGACCGCCGACTTGCAATTATGGCGATATCAGACTATATAATTATGGGGGCAGCTAAAGATTACACTCTGCTGAGGTTAGGATATATATAGGTGTTGCATTATTAATTAGAATCATGTTCACATGTGTTTTTTAATTGGTTAATAGATCTGATTATAATAATAATAGATAATAGATATGATTATATGAAAAATTGGATTATGCCAATTTGATATGATTATTAATTTATTGCACTAATGTTAGCACTTTCACGTTTGAATTTATCTAATTTATATCTAATCTTATTTATTGGATGATTGTAATTAATTGGGATGTATTTGTGTGATGTAATGAGTTTGCAATATAAGATGTTATTATGCACTGTCTTTGTTTGAGAAAGGTCCTACGTTTTTGACTAAATATAGGAGAGTCACTCACTAATTTTATATGGACGCATAAAAATTCAAATCTTTATTAAATAAACTTAAAAGATACCAAAACACAAACACATTGGGTGCACAATATTAATTAAAAGGCTCTAATCGCCTAAAATTTACATAGAAATCAGAGAGAGTTGTGTATAGCATTCATTTCCATGGAAATACCAACTTTATATGTAGAATAGCTGTAAAGTAACTACAAACCTACAGCTATGTACAGATCTCAATCTCTCTCATTATTCTCAACAATTGTAAATTTCAAGGATTGTTATATACCATAAATGTTCCTGCCTCATTAATTATAGCTATCTGCTCTGGTGTATCAGGATGGCTAAACCAGCTTTGGTTTCTATACTGAAGCAGCACAGGTGAAGCGGTCACACTGAATTTACAATTGACTAGCACCATAAACAAACCAGTGCTCATGGCAAACTACACATTCATCTACCAGCACTATAATATAAACCAGTGCTCACACCGAGGTAAATGCTTTTTATCTACCAGCACTATAGTAAACCAATGCTCACAACAAAGTTAACACTATTTTTACGCGTTTCTGATGTCAACAAATATTAAATTGTTGGCATCTTCATCAGAGGTACAGTGCCTTGTGAAAGTATTCGGCCCCCTTGAACTTTTCAACCTTTTGCCACATTTCAGGCTTCAAACATAAGGATATAAAATTTTAATTTTTGGGTGAAGAATCAACAACAAGTGTGACACAATTGTGAAGTGGAACCAAATTTATTGGTTATTTTAAACTTTTGTAAAAAATAAAAAACTGAAAAGTGGGGCGTGCAATATTATTCGACCCCTTTACTTTCAGTGCAGCAAACTCACTCCAGAAGTTCAGTGAGGATCTCTGAATGATCCAATGTTGTCCTAAATGACTGATGATGATAAATATAATCCACCTGTGTTTAATCAAGTCTCCGTATAAATGCACCTGCTCTGTGATAGTCTCAGGGTTCTGTTTAAAGCGCAGAGAGCATCATGAAGACCAAGGAACACACCAGGCAGATCCGTGATACTGTTGTGGAGAAGTTTAAAGCCAGATTTGGATACAAAAAAGTTCCCAAACTTTAAACATCCCAAGGAGCACTGTGCAAGCTATCATATTGAAATGGAAGGAGTATCAGACCACTGCAAATCTACCAAGACCCGGCTGTCCCTCTAAACTTTCATCTCAAACAAGGAGAAGACTGATCAGAGATGCAGCCAAGAGGCCCATGATCACTCTGGATGAACTGCAGAGATCTACAGCTGAGTCTGTCCATAGGACAACAATCAGTCGTACACTGCACAAATCTGGCCTTTATGGAAGAGTGGCAAGAAGAAATCCATTTCTCAAAGATATCCATAAAAAGTCTTGTTTAAAGTTTGCCACAAGCCACCTGGGAGACACACCAAACATGTGGAAGAAGGTGCTCTGGTCAGATGAAACCAAAATCGAGCTTTTTGGCCACAATGCAAAACGATATGTTTGGCGTAAAAGCAACACAGCTCATCACCCTGAACACACCATCCCCACCGTCAAACATGGTGGTGGCAGCATCATGGTTTGAGCCTGCTTTTCTTCAGCAGGGACAGGGAAGATGGTTAAAATTGATGGGAAGATGGATGGAGCCAAATACAGGACCATTCTGGAAGAAAACCTGTTGGAGTCTGCAAAAGACCTGAGACTGTGACGGAGATTTATCTTCCAACAAGACAATGATCCCAAACATAAAGCAAAATCTACAATGGAATGGTTCACAAATAAACGTATCCAGGTGTTAGAATGGCCAAGTCAAAATCCAGACCTGAATCCAATCGAGAATCTGTGGAAAGAGCTGAAAACTGCTGTTCACAAACGCTCTCCATCCAACCTCACTGAGCTCCAGCTGTTTTCCAAGGAAGAATGGGCAAGAATTTCAGTCTATTGATGTGCAAAACTGATAGAGACATACCCCAAGCGACTTGCAGCTGTAATCGCAGCAAAAGGTGGAGCTACAAAGTATTAACTTAAGGGGGCCGAATAATTTGGCACGCCCCACTTTTCAGTTTTTTATTTTTTACAAAAGTTTAAAATATCCAATAAATTTCGTTCCACTTCACGATTGTGTCCCACTTGTTGTTGATTCTCCACCAAAAAATTTAAATTTTATATCCTTATGTTTGAAGCCTGAAATGTGGCAAAAGGTTGAAAAGTTTAAGGGGGCCGAATACTTTCGCAAGGCACTGTAAGTGTTATTTATCTAATTTATAGAACTTCAGTGCAGGTACGGTAAGTATGTTTTCTTATTCATTTTTAGGTTATTGCTTTTCTAACATATGCTTCCCATTCCCCCATTCCACACTGAAATTAGGCTTTTTCAGAGGTTAGATACATATGTTTTCTTATTGTTATCTTAGGCTGTGCCCTTCCCAACATCACTCCCCGTACCCCCCGTCGGCACTAATGTTTGGTCGCATGTAAGGGCGGAGAGGCTGGTCTTTTTACGTGCAAAGCCATGCCCCCTGCAGGTTTCACAGCCAATCCAGGGCCGCTACCTGATTAAATCAAGTGGAGGACGCGCCCTCCCACTAACACCAGCTGTCTCACTGCACATGCATAACAAATGACCAATCGCATATGCAGGACAAGACCTGCCTTTTGCAGAACCGTCCCCCGAGCGTGAACACCCAGTAAGATAAGAGGTGTGTATCCTCCTCTCATAATAGCACGCCCCTCGAACAAAATATAAACAAACACCGTTCCCCTATACAATAGGAGACACCGATCACTGGGAATATATATTTGCAGGTGCAATATCACAACACTGGTTAACCATACAGTTATTGTAGTAAGACACAAAAGAAGGCTTATATCACAACAAGCGTAAAAATGGAGGAATGGAAACAAGATGTTAAATATACAGTCACTTATCCATATAGATCTACGACCCTTTTATCCTTTTGTCCATTAGAATTTTATTATGTACATCAATACCATAGTATAGTTTCCAAACTAGGTATTATCAACTAATAGTTCCTGAAGGATTCAATTCACCCATAATTATACAGTGCTGGCCAAAAGTATTGGCACCCCTGCAATTCTGTCAGATAATACTCAATTTCTTCCAGAAAATGATTGCAATCACAAATGCTTTGGTATTAATATCTTCATTTAATTTGTCGTCAATGGAAAACCACAAAAAGAATTGTCAAAAAGCCAAATTGGATATAATTCCACACCAAACATAAAAAAGGGGGTGGACAAAAGTATTGGCACCCTTTGAAAAATCATGTGATGCTTCTCTAATTTGTGTAATTACCAGCACCTGTTACTTACCTGTGGCACATAACAGGTGGTGGCAATAACTAAATTACACTTGCAGCCAGTTGAAATGGATTAAAGTTGACTCAACCTCTGTCCTGTGTCCTTGTGTGTACCACATTGAGCATGGAGAAAAGAAAGAAGACCAAAGAACTGTCTGAGGTCTTGAGAAGCAAAATTGTGAGGAAGCATGAGCAATCTCAAGGCTACAAGTCCATCTCCAAAGACCTGAATGTTCCTGTGTCTACCGTGCGCAGTGTCATCAAGAAGTTTAAAGCCCATGGCACTGTGGCTAACCTCCCTAGATGTGGACGGAAAAGAAAAATTGACGAGAGATTTCAACGAAAGATTGTGCGGATGGTGGCTAAAGAACCTCGACTAACATCCAAATAAGTACAACAGTGTCAACCCGTACTATCCGTCGGCGTCTGAATGAAAAGGGACTCTATGGTAGGATACCCAGGAAGACCCCACTTCTGACCCAGAGACATAAAAAAGCCAGGCTGGAGTTTGCCAAAACTTACCTGAGAAAGCCAAAAACTTTTTGGAAGAATGTTCTCTGGTCAGATGAGACAAAAGTAGAGCTTTTTGGGAAAAGGCATCAACATAGAGTTTACAGGAAAAAAAAGAGGCCTTCAAAGAAAAGAACACGGTCCCTACAGTCAAACATGGTGGAGGTTCCCTAATGTTTTGGGGTTGCTTTGCTGCCTCTGGCACTGGACTGCTTGACCGTGTGCATGGCATTATGAAGTCTGAAGACTACCAACAAATTTTGCAGCATGATGTAGGGTCCAGTGTGAGAAAGCTGGGTCTCCCTCAGAGGTCATGGGTCTTCCAGCAGGACAATGACCCAAAACACACTTCAAAAAGCACTAGAAAATGGTTTGAGAGAAAGCACTGGAGACTTCTAAAGTGGCCAGCAATGAGTCCAGACCTGAATCCCATAGAACACCTGTGGAGAGATCTCAAAATGGCAGTTTGGAAAAGGCACCCTTCAAATCTCAGGGACCTGGAGAAATTTGCCAAAGAAGAATGGTCTAAAATTCCAGCAGAGCATTGTAAGAAACTCATTGATGGTTACCGGAAGCGGTTGTTCGCAGTTATTTTGTCTAAAGGTTGTGCTATCAAGTATTAGGCTGAGGGTGCCAATACTTTTGTCCGGCCCATTTTTGGGGTTTTGTGTAAAATGATCAATGATTTGACTTTTTTTTCATTCTCTTTTGTGTTTTTTCATTGCAAGCAAAATAAATGAAGATATTATTACCAAAGCATTTGTGATTGCAATCATTTTCTGGAAGAAATTGAGTATTATCTGACAGAATTGCAGGGGTGTCAATACTTTTGGCCAGCACTGTATATAGAATAAAATCCTAGGGGGTGAATGGCGACCACAGTACACAAAAAAAAAAAAAAAAATTCAAAAAAAAAAAAATTTTTTTTTTCTTTTTTCTTTCCCTTTTCCCTTCTCCTTTCCTTTTTCTTTCCCCCTTCTCTTTCTGTCTCCTTTTTATCTTTTCCCTTTTCTTTCTTCCCCTTTCTGCGCCCCCATTGGCTAACTTAGATAAAGGGCGCATATGAAATGGTGTCATTTAACCCCCATGGTTTCACCGTTTTCAATAGAAAGGTCCACCGGGCTTCTCGTTGGAGTAATTTCTGATCAAAATCTCCACCTCTAGGCGATGGGGTCACCAATTCAACACCCTGAAATTTCAAATGGGAAGGATCGCTATTATGTTGAGACCACACATGGTGAGCTACTGTGGTATCATCCTGGCGGGCAATGTTATTTATGTGATCTCTCATTCTCCTGCGAAATTCCCTTATCGTCTTTCCAACGTACTGGATTCCGCAGGAGCAGGTAAGTTGTTGTTATTATATTGTCTACCAGTAACTGAGCTCTTGAATGACTTGCTCAGTTTTACAAAAGGACAGGCCTTACACTAACCGCATGGATAGGTTCCTTTCAAGTTTTTTGCCTGTCTCTCCAGCCAGGTATCCAAGCCTGCAGATAATAAATGGCTGTGTACCAATTTATCCTTGAAGTTTATTCCCCGTCTATAATTGCTGGGAAGTCACTCAAAAGAGGACCAACATCAGGATCAGTCAAAAGAATTCCCCAGGACTCCTGTAGGACTTTTTTCACCTCCAGATGTGCCACATCATATGTACCTATGATTCTCCACTCATGACCATCTGTTCTATTCTGTAAAAGGCTACTTCGTGCTGATGATAAAGCATGTTGATGCGCAGTTCACAGAATCCCATCCGGGTATCCTAGACGATGGAATCTGTCTCTTAGATCCCGCGTTGCCATCTGATAATCAGTTAGTGAGGTACAGTTCCTGCGCAATCGCAGGAACTGTCCTTTTGGGATTCCTTTCCTTAATGGGCCTGGGTGCCAACTGTTCCATTTTAATAGACAGTTGGTCACTGTTTCTTTCCTGTATATATCAGTGCTCAGTTGTCCTCCCTCAGATAGGCAAAAAACTTGAAAGGAACCTATCCATGCATAGATCTATGGTATTGATGTACATAATAAAATTCTAATGGACAAAAGGATAAAAGGGTCGTAGATCTATATGGATAAGTGACTGTATATTTAACATCTTGTTTCCATTCCTCCATTTTTACGCTTGCTGTGATATAAGCCTTCTTTTGTGTCTTATTACATAACTGTATGGATAACCAGTGTTGTGATATTGCACCTGCAAATATATATTCCCAGTGATCGGTGTCTCCTATTGTATAGGGGAACGGTGTTTGTTTATATTTCGTTCGAGGGACGTGCTATTATGAGAGGAGGATACACACCTCTTATCTTACTGGGTGTTCACGCTCGGGGGGCGGTTCTGCAAAAGGCAGGTCTTGTCCTGCATATGCGATTGGTCATTTGTTATGCATGTGCAGTGAGAGAGCTGGTGTTAGTGGGCGGGCGCGTCCTCCACTTGGTTGAATCAGGTAGCGGCGCTGGATTGGCTGTGAAACCTGCAGGGGGTTGGCTTTGCACGTAAAAAGACCAGCCTCTCCGCCCTTACATGCGACCAAACATTAGTGCCGACGGGGGTTGCGGGGAGTGATGTTGGGAAGGGCACAGCCTAAGACAACAATAAGAAAACATATGTATCTAACCTCTCAAAAAGCCTAATATCAGTGCGGAATGGGAAGCATATGTTAGAAAAGGAATAGCCTAAAAATGAATAAGAAAACATACTTACCGTACCTGCACTGAAGTTCTATAGATTAGATAAATAACACTTACCTCTGATGAAGATGCCAACAATTTAATATTTGTTGACATCAGAAACGTGTAAGAATAGTGTTAATTGTGTTGTGAGCATTGGTGGTGCTGGTAGATAAAAAGCATTTACCTCGGTGTGAGCACTGGTTTATTATAGTGCTGGTAGATGAATGTGTAGTTTGCCATGAGCACTGGTTTGTCTATGGTGCTAGTCAATTGTAAATTCAAAGTGTGACCGCTTCACCTGTGCTGCTTCAGTATAAAATACGAAAGCTGGTTTAGCCATCCTGATACACCAGAGCAGATAGCTATAATTAATGAGGCAGGAACATTTATGGTATATAACAAGCCTTGAAATTTACAATTGTTGAGAATAATGAGAGAGATTAAGGTCTGTACATAGCTGTAGGTTTGTAGTTACTTTACAGCTATTCTACATATAAAGTTGGTATTTCCATGGAAATGAATGCTATACACAACTCTCTCTGATTTCTATGTAAATTTTAGGCGATTAGAGCCTTTTAATTAATATTGTGCACCCAATGTGTTTGTGTTTTGGTATCTTTTAAGTTTATTTAATAAAGATTTGAATTTTTATACGTCCATATAAAATTAGTGAGTGACTCTCCTATATTTAGTCATATACTAGCCTTGGCACGTAATACTGTACAACCTATTATTTCAATATTGGAGGTCCTACATTTTTGGATCAAAACGGGGCAGTTGAAATAAATCCAAACTGAACTTTTTTCACTAATTGGAGCGCTGCCTGATTTTTTTTTGCTATTTAGATAGATAGATAATGTTGGCTAGTTTCAGTCAAATTTTAAAACTAGCCTTTACTGTCATACTTCAGGCAAGATCTTTTAAGAACTGAGAGATATTTATTTTTCCATTATCATAGAGTCACATGTAATATGATTCTTTTATTTTGTTGACAGGTCGAAATTGTGTCTGAATTGAAGTGAACTGCTGACAAGTGAAAAACATCATCAGCCTTCACAAGTAGAAGTAGTCTAACCTTGACCTAACATGAATTGGATCTAAAAATCAAGAATTATTTTAAATTTATCATAATAATTAAATATAAGTTCTGTTATAGTAGGATAAATTTGATATTTACATATCAACTCAAAGATATTTTTGTTCCAAAATCCATAACTTTATAATTTTACTGTTTACATCGTCATATGAGGGCTTGATTTTTGCATGACAAGTTGTACTTCAAGATGGTACCATTTATTATTCTGTAAAATGTACTGGGACGTGGGGAAAAAACTAAGGATGAAGTGGTTTCCACTGTGTGGTAAAAATGCTATATTAGCTTCATTCTTCAGGTTGGTATGATCACAGGGATACCATATTAATATATTTTTATCATGTTTTAATAAGTTTACAAAAATTCTAAATTTTGAAGAAAAAAAAAAAAATATCTGAATCACCATATTCTGCCACCTGTAACTTTTTATTATATTTCAGTGTGTGGAGCTGTGTAAGGTTTGTGTTTTGCGGGACAGTATGTAGTTTTTTATTGATACCATATTGTAGAATTTATGATGTTTTGATCACATTTTATTCCATTTTTATAAGGTGGCAAAGCTGCAAAAAAAAAAAGCCATTTTGATTTATTTTCCTGCCAAGGTGTTTACTGTATGGGACAAATGTTTTTATATTTTAAGAGTTTGGGCATTTTTGGACTTAGGGATGCCTAAGATGTTTATGTTTACTTTTATTTATTTATATTTAGATGTGACCTAGGGAAAGGGGTGTAATTTAAACAAGTACGTCCTGTTGCACGTAGGGGTTAAGTTAAACAATGTGTTGATTTGTACTTTTTATATATATATATATATATATATATATATATATATATATATATATATAATAATTTTGTGATGCTCTTTTCTAATCCAAACAATCATTCTTATTTCTGTCCCTGATAAAGCGTAGAACATTAAGTGGTGAGGTGCTTATCTAAATGTTTTGTGCTCACTGCTTAGAATCTGTGTCAGGACATCTTCCATTTACTGTTATAAATGCTGCCCATGCTGGGCTTTCTCTTTCAGAAGCAGACAGAAAGCCTGTGTCCTTCTTAATTTATATCCCTGCTTCATTCTGCTGTTACCAGATAATAGTGATATTTCTGAGAGGAAACATTTTGAGAAACACAGGTAGTGGGCAATGTCTGGTGTAAGGAATGATGTGTAAAGCAGGAGAATGCAGGGCAGAACTACATAGAGAACCAGGGAAAGTAGCCAATGGGCATTAGTGACCTAATACCCATTGGACTGGTGAGAGGACACCAGCAGTCTTCCTGTTCATGAACAAAATACCCCAGAGCACTGAAACCTACACATTAATCTGAGACACAACAAGGCTACTGATGACACGTCTGTCAAGAAGTCAAATAATCAGCAGAAGGCACCTATTAAAGGATTCACTTACTTGAGCTCCCCATTGCATACCTAAGAAAGACTTGTATTTTAAACCTGTTTAAGATAAGTTATTCTACTGTTAATCATTGTGTTACTAAAGTTTTCATTTGTAATCTAGTTTCAAGAAGATTGTGCCATCTCACATAAGGGACTGTGTTGCCTTTAACACTGACAACCTCCAATCTGCATACAGACCAGGGGTGGAAGTAGAAGAATCTATCATCCAACTTCTACAAAGGGCATACACTCACCTCGAAGGCAGAGAGGCATCTCTCAGTTTGATGTTCTTTAACTTTATCAGCATGTTTAACACCATTAAACTGAACCTACTTGCGCAAAAAATGAGGGAGCTGGGCGTACAGCTCCCATTAGTGAACTGGATAGAGGACGACCTTGTCAACAGTAAAATCAAGTAAATGCTTCTCACACAGACTTACCAGCAATAGCACCCATTCGCAATGTACATCACAAACTTCAAGTATGTTTCCGGTTCCTGTTTCGTGAAAAAATTCTTGGATAACTCTGTTGTAGTCGAATGCGGATGATGGGGAATACAGAAAAGTGGTGGAAAGTTTCTGCTAAAATGGGGCTTCTGCTAAACATTATTAAAACAAGGAGATGGTGATAGAGTAGTTACCCACCAACATTTTAAATTAGGGTTCAGGCAGTGGAGAGGGTATTGGTCTACAAGTATCTAGGCCTTTATATGGACAACAAGCTCTATTGGCAGAGCAACACTGAGAAGGTGTACAGGAAGGGTGCCGGAAGGCTGTTCCTGCACTAGCTATGGTCTTTTGACATCTGTAGCCAACTCCTCAATGCTTTCTATCACTCTGTGGTGACAGGTGCCCTGTTCTTCACTGTGTCCACATGGGGGGGGCAATGCTAGGGTGGGGGATGCCAAAAAGCTTGACAAGCTAATAAGGAATGCTGGGGCCATTACTGAACCAAGTTGGAAGGTTTGGAGTCAATCCTCAGGAGCAGCACTCTCAAGAAAATACACCTGATTATAAGGAACCTTTGCCACCATCTCCGTCACATGGTTACTCATCAGAACATCTTCAGCAGAAGGCAAAACCAGATTCAGTGCAGAAGTGAGAGGCTTAGAAGGTCCATCATCCCTGCTGCCATATGCTTCTTTAACGAACGCTGGACTGAAGTTGACCCAGACCTAGATCTGTTATACTTCCCCGCTATACCAATCCCTCATACCACCCATCCTCCACCATATCACTCCCCACCTTTCCTTTTGTTAATAATGAAAAAAATAATAAAAGTTCACCCTATCTATTTTGTAACCTTGCTACTGTGAATGTACTGTATTGTACTATAGGTGATGTTTATGGTACCATATTGTGGAGCTGTTGGACAATGAATTTCCCCTATGGATCAATAAAGTATTCTATTCTATTCTAACCATGCAACATTTAGTAAATCAACGTTTTGCAAGTCTACTATGTTTCCTATTTTTTGACATTTCCATGAGATTACTTTTGCTAATTTAGAACTACCATTATTTCTCATTGGGTAGATAGATGCTCATATTATTCAAAACCTTCCTGACACTCAATGCACTATTAAAGCATGGGCAAGAGGTTCTAAATATGAAATGCTGTATTGAAGTTGCAATGGCAAAAGGTCAGGAACTAAATTAGTACCATCAGCATCAGGTTTCAACAGGAGAATATAGCTGTAACACACTGCTGTAATGGATTGAATAGAGACTACAACATCTAAGGGGTTTGACAGTCACTGAAGGCCCCCATGTCCACTATATTTTTTCTGTTACCTGTAAGCTGGCAAGTATAAAACCCTGCAGTATAGAAATAGTATTACTGTAACGTCTCTGCCTGTTCGGGTCTCTGCATCACCCTCCACCCGCACACTGTGGCGCAGGAGGTGTGCTCAGTTTGATTCCTTGTTTAAGATTCTTGTTGCTCAGTCTGAACACTGTCCTAGACTATGTAATTGATTTTCTGCCACACCCATCTCCTTCACCTTGGTTTTCCTCTGCTCCACTAATAGTTAATCTCAGCCTTGCCTGTGTGATTGACAGCCTATCCTCCTATCAAGTCTGGGGCAGGTCCTGACTTTCTATAAACAGGTTGTCAGCCCTCACATGGTTGCTGGCTATTGATTCTGTCTTGTCTCTTGTCCCTGCTAGCTCCTATTTTGTTACCTGTATTTCTATTCATGACCTCTGGCCTTGACTTTTGACTATTCTCTTAGATTATGATTCTGTACTGCATTGCTCGTCTGTTACCGGACCCTTAGCTAGCTGACCTCCCTTTTGTTGTTGTTTGTCCTGTCTGCATTCTGTGTTGTCGCCTATATTAGGTAGGGACTGATCGACCGGTTGCTGGCTGTCACCTAGGACAGATCGGGCAAGTTAGCCAGGGACAGCAGGGGTTTTCAGCTTAGGGTCCACTGTCTTGTTGTGTCCTCCCCTCAGGGTTCATAGTGAGACTAAACAAGTACAAATACAATTCTTATAATGTTTAATTTATGTTTTAAAATATTTTAAAAAATCATTATTATGTAATGTATAATTATGTGCCAGATTTATGCCAGAAAGGTTGTCTTTGGGCACCTAATCTTCAGAAAAATAGAAACAAAAATGTTTTAAAAGTTGCATATAATCCAAAATACTACCTATAGAAAATATAGCTCACCCTGTAAAGAACAAGGCCTCATACAATTCCATTGATAGAATGGTTCTCAGAATGCAGCGACACAAAAAGAAATTATTTCTATAACACGACTTCATGGGGCAAAAGCTATAGAACATAACATTGTACTGGCTTGATCAGTAAACTGAGCTATAATTCTTATGCATTTTTACTAGTGCCTACATAAATTTTGTCAAATTATATTTTAAATATTGATTATAGTTACATTAATCATAAAAATATTAAACTTACAATTTTAAGTTAAATTCTGCACTTATTACATTGAGTCAGTGATACCCAACTTTATTATAGGTCATCATATTATAGGTGATCATCATTTTATTCTCAGTCAGTATATGCAGTAGAGTGGTCACAAGATATTTAAGCTACCTTCACATGACAGTGGATAATGGCTGTGTGATGGACTTTTTTTAACGGACGTCTGACAGCAGCATTGACTTCACTGTCAGTGAATGGGGCTTTTCACATGACCATTATTTTGATGATCATTCTCATGTTCTTCATTCTCACATGTCCTACACTGAAATGTATGGAGGATCTGTGAAAATGGGTGCCCCTTAGTAGCAAGACATCATACACCTCTTTTGTGTGAATGTAGACTTATTCTGAAATAGAGTATGACTTGACTTTACCCAACTTTTTTGTGGCTAAAAGTAAGTGTCCCTTAGCAAATAAGCAAGCCAAAATTCACAATGATTTTATGATAAAATACCACTATGAAAAGCAAAGAGAAGTACCAGCAACATACAGTGGGTACGGAAAGTATTCAGACACCTTTAAATTTTTCACTCTTTGTTTCATTGCAGCCATTTGCTAAAAGCAAAAAAGTTCATTTTATTTCTCATTAATGTACACTCAGCACCCCATCTTGACAGAAAAAAAAACAGAAATGTAGATATTTTTGAAAATTTATTAAAAAAGAAAAACTGAAATATTACATGCTCATAAGTATTCAGACCCTTAGCTGTGACACTCATATTTAACTTCTTATCCTCCTTGAGATGGTTCTACTCCTTCATTGGAGTCCAGCTGTGTTTAAATAAACTGATTAGACTTGATTAGGAAGGGCACACACCTGTCTATATAAGACCTCACAGCTCACAGTGCATGTCAGAGCAAATGAGAATCATGAGATTAAAGGAACTGCCCAAGGAGCTCAGAGACAGAATTGTGGCAAGGCACAGATCTGGCCAAGGTTACAAAAGAATTTCTGCAGCACTCAAGGTTCCTAAGAGCACAGTTGCCTCCATAATCCTTAAATGGAAGAAGTTTGGGACGACCAGAACTCTTCCTAGACCTGGCTGTTCAGCCAAACTGAGCAATCGTGGGAGAACAGCCTTGGTGAGAGAGGTAAAAAAGAACCCAAAGATCACTGTGACTGAGCTCAAGAGATGCAGTAGGGAGATAGGAGAAAGTTCCACAAAGTCAACTAACAGACCTCCATGAGTCGGGGCTTTATGGCAGAGTGGCCCGAAGGAAGCCTCTCCTCAGTGCAAGACATATGAAAGCCCGCATAGAGTTTGCCAAAACACACATGAAGGACTTACAGACTATGAGAAATAATATTCTCTGGTCTGATGAGACGAAGATTGAACTTTTTGGCATTAATTTTAAGCAGTATGTGTGGAGAAAACCAGACACTGCTCATCACCTGCCAAATACAATGCCAACAGTGAAACATTGTGGTGGTAGCATCATGCTATGGGGGTGTTTTTCAGCTGCAGGGACAGGACCACTGGTTGCAATTGAAGGAAAGATGAATGCGGCCAAGTACAGCGATATCCTGGAAGAAAACTTCTTCCAGAATGCTCTGGACCTCAGACTGGGCCAAAGGTTCAACTTCCAACAAGACAATGACCATAAGCACACAGCTAAAATAACAAAGGAGTGGCTTCGGAACAACTCTGTGACCATTCTTGACTGGCCCAGCCAGAGCCCTGGCCTCAACCCAATTGAGCATCTCTGGAGAGACCTGAAAATGGCTGTCCATCCAACCTGACGGAACTGGAGAGGATCTGCAAGGAAGAATGGCAGAGGATCCCCAAATCCAGATGTGAAAAACTTGTTGCATCATTCCCAAGAAGACTCATGGCTGTACTAGCTCAAAAGGGTGCTTCTACTCAATACTTAGCGAAGGGTCTGAATACTTATGACCATGTGATAGTTCAGTTTTTCTTTTTTAATAAATTTGCAAAAATATCAAAAATATCTACATTTCTGTTTTTTTTTTCTGTCAAGATGGGGTGCTGAATGTACATTAATGAGAAATAAAATGAACTTTTTTGCTTTTAGCAAATGGCTGCAATAAAACAAAGAGTGAAAAATTTAAAGGGGTCTGAATACTTCCCGTATCCACTGTAAATCAAGCAAAATCTGAATTATGGTTAAAAGGAATGCTGGAGGGCATATAAAATAGCAAAATTGTATTTATTTTCATTTACCATTTTCTTTCTGCACAGGCACCCCATTAAAAATCAATAAAAAAAAATATATATATATTTTTTTTACAACACCATCAAAATAAAGTAGCAATATAAGGAAATCTAAACAGATCTTTGAATCTAGGAATGATAAATTGTTTCAATTTTATTCTTATGACCTCTTAGTCAAAAATAAATGAATTAAGATACTTCTCGCCAACATACACGCTAACAGTGACTGGATCTATTAATGAATGATGTCATATCTATATCTTGTGATTACAATACAGATCAAAATCATGAATTGGCTACAGAAAGCCCACCTTACTATTTTGACAGGGTCAACAGAACACTACAAAAGCCATTTATTATTGCTATTCATTACAGAAAGGTTACAGTCATTTCTCCAATTACTTTTTTATAACTTAGTTTTTCCAAGTAACTTTTTCACAGATTGCTTGTCACATTTAGTGACCTCTGCATAAATCGATATGTATTTGCATTTTTGGTGCTCATTATATTGAGAAATGACACAGGATTGGAATAAAACATGCTTTTCCTGATAATAGCAATCTTGGTAACTAAGAAGTTGTGATGACAAGGATGTAGCATGATGAAAGAAAAGCACAACCTTAACTTTTTATGTAAAAAGATTTAATACTGCTGATAATAATAACACCAACAACAATAATACATATTTTATTGACTTAAAACAGACAGTAAAAAATAAAAGCTACCATCAAAAACACCATTATATGTATGAATAAAATAAAATAAAAAATTAGATACCCAAGAGAATTATCATATTACAGATCTGTATTTACAGTTGTGCTGCCTTAGGCACTGAGACTTATGCTGCCCTCAGATGACCACCAAAATCATTCTCCCTGCATTAGCCAACAATTTTGTATTGTATTTTTTATTAGGATTGTTGTAGAATATTACAGAAAAGAAGAAATCATGATAAATATAACATGACAACTGGCTGTGCAGAAAGAGGCTGATATATCGTGCCTTATAAACCAGTTTTTTGTGTACATGAAAAAGTCACAATTTTTGTTGCAGATATAGGTTTTGTGCGAAAACTGAGTTTTATTCATTTTGCACCAGTATCTCCACTTTAACAAACAAGTGTGTGGAGCAGGGTGGGAATGAAGACTGACCAGGGAATCCTTGGCCTGACAAATATATTTTACCCTATGCCAGATAACTGGCACAAGTTATACTTGAAACCTATGCCAGTCTTAGACTGCTGTAGGTTTCAATTTCATTGCACCAGACCTCCCAAGATTCACCTGAATTATAAGGACACCAGAGCCTGTTATTAATTTTGGAGCATCTCGCATTAGCACAAAAAGCAGTTCAAATATAAAGTAAGTGGTTATGCAGTTTCACTTTAACAACAATCAATCGATATGTTCTACATTGTATAAATCTTATTTATGCCCTACAGTACTTAAAGCAAGTTAGGTAAGTTGCTTTAAGTACTGGCACCGATATTTTCCCATGGATTATTAGGACAGCCAGGAGGAGCCATTATTGAAGGAGCCATTATTGAAGGAGCCTATGCTAGGTCGCCCGTAATAGAAGTATAATGACTTTACAATTCATTGAAATACATTAACATTGCGGTGCATTGAATTAGCAATCAGACCCCCTTAGGTTCAGGACTAAAAATAAAAGGAAAAAAAAAGGAAAAAGAAACACAAGAAAATTTAAAAGAATTAAAAATTCATCCCCTTTCCCTATAAACACATATAAAAGTAAATAAGTAAAATACATACGCATTACATATCCCTTTGTCCTAAAACACCCGGTCTACAAACTTATAAAAATATTTTTCCCATACTTTAAATGCAGTAGTGGGAAAAAATAATCAAAATTGTTGAACCACCATTTTTTCGACTTTTGCCTCCCATAAAAACTTGAATAAAAAGTGATCAAAACAATAGACATTCCCTAATATGGTAAAAATAAAAAGTACTTCTGGACCTGCAAAAAAAGACGCCTTATGCAGCTATGTAAACAGAAATATAAAAAAGTTACAGGTGTCAGAATATGGCTACGAGAATTTTCTTTTCAAAGTGTTGGATTTATTTAAGGAGATAAAAAGTAAAAAAAAAAAAAAACAATATAAATTAGATACTCTGTAATAGTACCAACTCATACTATATAGGTAACATGTCATATTAAATGGTACCATTACGAAGTACAATTTGTCCTGCTAAAACTAAGCCCCTGTATGGGTCTGTGAATGGAAAACTAAAAAAAGTTATGGCTTTTGGAAGGAGGGAAGTAAAAAACAAAGGCACGGTTCTTCTTTTTGTACCATGGAAGAAAGTGGTCTGTCAGAAACACTAGTTTACAAAGGTCATTTTCACACCTTCAGGAACCATAAATAGGCCTACCAGATCTCTCCCCATGATTCTGACCCAAAACATGACTCCACCACCTCCTTGCTGACATCACAGCCTTGTTGGGACATGGGGCAATCCACCAACCATCCACTACTCCATCCATCTAGACCATCCATGGTTTTACAACACTCATCAGTAAACAAGACTCTTTAAAAATTAGTCTTCATGTATGTCTGGACCCACTGCAACCATTTCTGCTTGTGAGTACTGTTGAGGAGTGGTCAAATAGTAGGTTTATGCACAACTTCAAGCCTCTAGAGCAGTGGTTCCCAAACTTTCTGAATGCGGGACCCACTTTTGGATGAGAATTTTGATGGTGCTTACCCACACAGTACATTGCTCCACGATGGCCCCACACAGTAAAATACTTTACACAGTAGCCCCACACAGTATAATGCTCCACAGTGGTCTCCACACAGTATAATGCTCTACAGTGGCCCCCACAGAGTATAATGCTCCATAGTGGCCCCCTACACAGCATAATGCTCCACAGTGGCACCCACACAGTATAATGCTCCACAGTGGCCCCCACACATTATAATGCTCCACAGTAGCCCCACACAATATACTGCTTCACAGTGACCCCCACACAGTATAATGCTCCACAGTGCCCACATACAGTATAATTCTCCACAGTGGTTCTCACACAGTATAATGCTCCACAGTAGCCCACACACAATAGAATGCTACACAGAGACCCTCACACAGTATAATGCTCTACAGTGGTTACAGACAGTATAATGCTCCAGAGTGAGCCCACACAGTATAATGCTCCATAGAGACCCCCACACAATATATGACCTCCTTTTTTTGCCCTCCAAACTATATGGCTGTCTTCATGTGAACCACCAAGGCGTTGCGACCCAAAATTTGGGAACCACCATCTAGAGGATCCTAGATATTGAGGTTCATGGGACTCCTGAGGCACCAGTAGTTTCAAATACCTGTTTGCTGTTCTGTAGAGATAGGTGAACTGCTCTGTCAAGAGTTGGATTCGAACCCAATATTCAAAACAGTTCAGGTTTTTAACGAAACCGAACAAATGGCGATTTGCTTTGGATGAACAAAAATGGCTGCGCTACAAGAAAATGGCCACCACTGTGTGTTTGACCAGAAAATACAGAGTAGACATGTGTTCAATGACTCCCACATGTCTGTGATGTGGTAGCAATAGACAGTGGTAGGTAGACCTTACAGGGCTGATGTCATATAGTGTATAAAAACTTGTGCATACGTTCTCAGCATTTAGTTCCTGTAAATGGTGGACACGCAAAATAGATCTGTGATCCATCTCACTGCATCACAGGTTTTAGCACAGTTCAGAAAAAGCAGAGCACTGGGAATTCCAACAATAGTTAGGGTACTAGAAGAACTTAGACAAGCAAACAATTACACAGACAGATAAATGCTAGAATTCAATAGACATAGGACAGGATCATAGAGAGTGATTAGAAACTGTGCTGCTTGCTTACAGTTAACTCTTTCAATGCCAATTATTGAATATTGTCTGACAGGACTTGACTTGTGCAATAGAGTAATTTAATCTCTATACACATTATTTATACATACTTTTTTTTACTGACAAGACAATCCTGTTAGTGAAAAATGTTTTGTTAAAGACTTTTTTGGGCTTGAGTTAATATTTTTCATTAAATACATACTGCTGTTTCAACAGCAAAGTGCTACTGATTTTGCCTGTGAAAAAAATTCACTGAAAATAATGACTGATAAAGAGTTTATATTTTATTGATATACATTAAAATAATATTACGTCTGGTTATAAATCACTAGAGACTTATATGATCAATACTCGCCCATGGGCTCTGATGCCTCAGTGTATAACTAAAAATACAAAACACTGACTCTGTTAGATAATTAATGTGCATCTGGATATAGGCATCATGTCAGGGACAGTATCATTGGTGCCACAATGTGAACAGTGACTAACCAAAAACAAAAGCAGCAAGATATCTATGCTGTGTTCCTATTTGTCAGATGCCCCACAGCGATACAGTGCTTGTGGAACCTGGCGCCGATACTGAGTTATTATCCACAACAAATTGGAGCATATGTAGAAACCACCCTTTCTATTGCAGATATAACAGCAGTTTTACTGTGGCTTCACACATGCACCAATCCTCCTATTTAGCTATGCTCAATGAGTTTCCGCCATTTAAATAAACTGGGTTCATTAGGAGACTTTGCTAAATCCTATTCTGGCATCCAGCCCTATCAATATTTGCAGTTAAAACTGCGCTTCCCCACGTCCTGAAGGTGGACGTGGGTACTGACGAGGAGCAACCAATTTTTGCCTGTGCAAAGATTAAAAAAAAAGAACTCTGTTCTATACAAGCAGTTTCTTGTATTTCACCCAATTTACTGTCTAGTCTGTGCTAATCTGGAAAAAAAACATTTTTTAATTTCATAATTTCATTTTTCGCTATGGTGACTGACCCATACACAGTGTGAAGGAGCATTACTGTTAATCTGAAGAAATCCTTTTTAAACCTTTCTCTGTATGTGCAAGTAGATATATATATACATAAATACATATAGTAGTAGCGCATCCACCATTAATGTAAAAAAATAATCTCAGTTATTTCAGTTATGCAGTCTAACCTGTGCTAATCGGAAAAAAAAGACTGCACTGATCTGAAAAAAAAAAATATATATATATATATATATATAGAGAGAGAGAGAGAGAGAGAGAGAGAGAGTGATGGCCAAAAGTATTGGCACCCCTGCAATTCTGTCAGATAATATTCAATTTCTTCCAGAAAATGATTGTAATCACAAATGCTTTGGTAATAATATCTTCATTTATTTTGCTTGCAATGAAAAAATCACAAAAGAGAATGAAAAAAAAAAGTCAAATCATTGATCATTTTACACAAAACTCCAAAAATGGGCCGGACAAAAGTATTGGCGAACAACCACTTCCAGTAACCATCAATGAGTTTCTTACAATGCTCTGCTGGAATTTTAGATCATTCTTCTTTGGCAAATTTCTCCAGGTCCCTGAGATTTGAAGGGTGCTTTCTCCAAAATGCCATTTTGAGATCTCTCCACAGGTGTTCTATGGGATTCAGGTCTGGACTCATTGCTGGCCACTTTAGAAGTCTCCAGTGCTTTCTCTCAAACCATTTTCTAGTGCTTTTTGAAGTGTGTTTTGGGTCATTGTCCTGCTGGAAGACCCATGACCTCTGAGGGAGACCCAGCTTTCTCACACTGGACCCTACATCATGCTGCAAAATTTGTTGGTAGTCTTCAGACTTCATAATGCCATGCACACGGTCAAGCAGTCCAGTGTCAGAGGCAGCAAAGCAACCCCAAAACATCAGGGAACCTCCGCCATGTTTGACTGTAGGGACCGTGTTCTTTTCTTTGAAGGCCTCTTTTTTTTTTTCCTGTAAACTCTATGTTGATGCCTTTTCCCAAAAAGCTCTACTTTTGTCTCATCTGACCAGAGAACATTCTTCCAAAAAGTTTTTGGCTTTCTCAGGTAAGTTTTGGCAAACTCCAGCCTGGCTTTTTTTATGTCTCTGGGTCAGAAGTGGGGTCTTCCTGGGTATCCTACCATAGAGTCCCTTTTCATTTAGACGCCGACGGATAGTACGGGTTGACACTGTTGTACCCTCGGACTGCAGGGCAGCTAGAACTTGTTTGGATGTTAGTCGAGGTTCTTTAGCCACCATCCGCACAATCTTTCGTTGAAATCTCTCGTCAATTTTTCTTTTCCGTCCACATCTAGGGAGGTTAGCCACAGTGCCATGGGCTTTAAACTTCTTGATGACACTGCGCACAGTAGACACAGGAACATTCAGGTCTTTGGAGATGGACTTGTAGCCTTGAGATTGCTCATGCTTCCTCACAATTTTGCTTCTCAAGTCCTCAGACAGTTCTTTGGTCTTCTTTCTTTTCTCCATGCTCAATGTGGTACACACAAGGACACAGGACAGAGGTTGAGTCAACTTTAATCCATTTCAACTGGCTGCAAGTGTGATTTAGTTATTGCCACCACCTGTTATGTGCCACAGGTAAATAACAGGTGCTGTTAATTACACAAATTAGAGAAGCATCACATGATTTTTCAAAGGGTGCCAATACTTTTGTCCACCCCCTTTTTTATGTTTGGTGTGGAATTATATCCAATTTGGCTTTTTGACAATTCTTTTTGTGGTTTTCCATTGAAGACAAATTAAATAAAGATATTATTACCAAAGCATTTGTGATTGCAATCATTTTCTGGAAGAAATTGAGTATTATCTGACAGAATTGCAGGGGTGCCAATACTTTTGGCCAGCACTGTATATATATACATATATATAGGAAAGTCCACAGCAGCACCAGGATAATGGCGGGTGGCAGGTGCTCAACCCAGAGCCTTTGGCAACAGCTCCACGAATATATCCAAAGAAAAAGGCAGCACTCCAGTAGTTACAAGAAAAAAATTGTGAAGTTTATTCCATGTGTAGGCAACGTTTCAGCTCTAGCGAGCCTTTGAAGAAATCAGGCGATACTTTTTAGCCTCTAAAAGGTATCGCCTGATTTTTTCACTCTTCCATTACTTTCTACGGGTAACACAGTACAACATTATACTACTAGTGAGCCTTTGTCAAGCAAAGTGCATGTGCAGATAGGCTAGTATATATATCAAGTGAGTATACAATTGCAATTTACGTTCAATCAAGTATAAAAAGTGATATAATCAATATAAAACATCATATTGTGTTCATGTATAAAGATAAAGTGACAGTGCATATAAATCATAGTCTATATAGATCAAAAGTGAATATGCACAATATTAAACATTAAAACAAGAACAGTATCAATAATCCAATCAATGTACAACATGTGCAACAAATCAATAAATAAAAGTTAACGACTCCCACCTCTGAGCAGACCTGTAACTCCCTGTATCATAAACATGCTAAATCAGCATGTGCTGCTGCTAGAATGGACAATCCAGGAAGTGTAGACTCGCACATGTGCAGTAGAGGCAGAAACCAACCGCCACCATCTTCGAAAGGGGCACTCATCATACTGAGCATGCCTGAGAAATGTAGGCCATTAGAACTGCACAATATAGGAGTAGGCGTGGAAAAAACTCCATAGGGGGAAGATGCCCCAATTAAAAAGAAATATATATATATATATATATATATAGACACGTGGACAAAATTTTTGGTACCCCTCGTTTAAGTAAAGAAAAACCCACAATGGTCACAGAAATAACTTAAATCTGACAAAAGTAATAATATATAAAAATTCTATGAAAATGAACAAATGAAAGTCAGACATTGCTTTTCAACCATGCTTCAACAGAATTTTTAAAAAGAGAAAACTCATGAAACAGGCCTGGACAGAAATGATGGTACCCTTAACTTAATATTTTGTTGCACAACCTTTTGAAGTGATCACTGCAATCAAACGATTCCTGTAACTGTCAATGAGACTTCTGCACCTCTCAACAGGTATTTTGACCCACTCTTCATGAGCAAACTGCTCCAGTTGTCTCGGGTTGAAGGGTGCCTTTTCCAGAAGGCATGTTTCAGCTCCTTCCAAAGATTCTCAATAGGATTTAGGTCAGGGCTCATAGAAGGCCACTTTAGAATAGTCCAATGTTTTCCTCTTAGCCATTCTTGGGTGTTTTTAGCTGTGTGTTTTGGGTCATTATCCTGTTGCAAGACCTATGACTTGTGACTGAGACCAAGCTTTCTAACACTGGGCAGCACATTTCTCTCTAGAATTCCTTGATAGTCTTGAGATTTCATTGTACCCTGCACAGATTGAAGACACCCTGTGCCAGATGCAGCAAAGCAGCCCCAGAACATCACCCTCAATATGCATCAATTATGGTTAGGGGACAATGCATTAGCTGTCATGGCCCACTCGGTCAATGTTTTGAACATCATAGGCCACAGTCCAGAAATGCAGCAAGGCCCGATTCTTTCTAGTACTGACATCACCTCAAAGGTGCAGGGCTGGCACAGTTTTAACACCAGACGGGACCCTCCTTCAGTTCCTACATAATGAACCATTTTTCACCCCCAACTTCACAAGGGCAAGCCATTGGTTCTACTCCATCTCCCTCGTTTAATGGTTGTAAGGTGAGTGGTGCTTTTGCATATGCTGGAGTGTCAGTTTGAGCAGTAGTACCACTGATAAAATCCTTTCCATTCAGAAGATATTCTGGCACCCTGCCACACATGTTGCCACAGCTGTCTAGTGCCTGCCACCACTGCCACTACTTAACCAGACATGTCCTGTGGCCTGGTCCATCATATCTTTCTGCTAACTCTCTTCTTGACTCCTTACAATCTGGCTTCCGCACTGTGCACTCTACTGAAACGGCCCTCACAAAAGTCTTCAATGATCTCCTCACGGCGAAATCTAATGGTGACTATTCTCTTATTATTCTTCTGGATCTCTCAGCAGCATTTGACACTGTTGACCATCAACTCCTCCTCACTATGCACCACTCTGTCGGCCTCATGGACACCGCACTCTCCTGCTTCTCCTCTTTTCTTTCAGACCGCACTTTCAGTATATCACTTGCAGTCTCTGTCTCTTCCCCTTTTCCCCTTGCTGTTGGGGTTCCTCAGGGCTCAGTCCTAGGCCCCCTGCTCTTCTCTCTCTACACAGCCACCACTGGACAAACCATCACCAGATTTGGCTTCCAGTACCATCTTTATGCTGATTGCACCCAATTATATACATCATCCCGTGACATCACCCCTGCACTAATACAGAACACCAGTAACTGTCTCAAATACCATGTCTTCACTCTATCTGAAACTGAATCTCTCAAAGACGGAACTACTGCTGTTTCCACCATCTAATAGATCTGTGCCTGATATCTCCATTGCAGTCTCCGGCCTTACTATAACTCCAAGGCAACATGCCCGCTGCCTCAGGGTTCTGTTTGACTCAGACCTTTCCTTCCCCCTCCATATCCAATCACTCATGTCAACTCCACCTCAAAAACATCTCCAGAATTCTCCCTTTCCTTATCACAGATACATTAAAGACACTTACAGTATTATCTCCCTGATTCACTCTCGTCTTGAATACTGTAGCTCCCTACTAATCGGTCTTTCCCTTACTAAACTCTCCATTCTACAATCTATTTTGAATGCAGCGGCCAGGTTCATCTATCAATCTAGATGCTACAGCGATGCCTCTGGGCTGTGTCAGTCACAACATTGGCTGCCTATTCGATACAGAATACAATATAAACTTATCACCCTCATCCACAAGGCTCTCCATAATGCTGCACCTCCCTACATTTCCTCCTTCATCTCTGTCTATCACCCAATATGTGCTCTTCGTTCACTCAATGACCTAAGACTAACATTCTCTATTATAGGAACCTCCCACTCCCGTATCCAAGACTTCTCCCGAGTTGCACCACTTCTCTGGAATGCTCTACCGCGGACAATCAGATTAACACTCAATTTCTACAGCTTCAAGCGCAAACTAAAGACATATCTTTTCAGAGAGGCCTATCATAATTCCTAATGTAAACCCTTCTGCAGTTAGAATCCCTAAAATGAACCCTCCTCTGTCCACACTCCCACTTTATCCCACAGGATATGATACCGTTTCAGACTATAATTTTATATGTCCAGGCACCGTCTGCACGTTAAAGGACACGGACTGGTGACGGCTCATACAGCTTTATTATTTATGTGTAATGAAAGTAACCTCTATCACAATGTCTGAATCACTGTATAAGCAATGCTACCTCCGTGGCCACCCCTGCTACCTCTTGTGTCACCCCCTCTACCTCATAGATTGTAAGCTCTAGCGAGCAGGGCCCTCAGTCCCATTGTGTGAACTGACTATTTCTTTGTAATGTATCTTTTTTGCCTGTACTTGAATTTGAACAATTTGTAAAGTGCTGCGGAATATGTTGGCACTATATAAATAAAATGTATTATTATTATTATTATTATTATTAGTCCCTGCCACTGTGCCACACATATTGCCATAGCTACCACCATTGCCAACACTCAGCTAGACATGCCTTGTGGCCTGGTCCACCATCACATTCCTCTATAGTACACTGTTGGTGCCACAGGTATATAAAAAAAAAAAATAAAACAATTTTGATTTCACATTTCCCTCCATCACAGAATAATTTTTGTTGGCTTTTCAAATTGGTTCATAGCCACAAATTTGTCTCCCAAATAACAATAAGCCCCTGTAGCACTTACAAGCCATCAAAACTGGTTAATTTTATACAAAACCATTGCTTTTTTCAGAATGGGGTGGAATTGGAGAAAAAGTGCCTTTGTGCGACTTTCTTACAGGCTTAGATTTTACAGTGTTCACTGTGCAGCCATAATATAACATGTCACCTGTATTCTATATTTTGGTACAGTTCCGGGGATACAAAATTTATATAGTTTTATTTACATTTTAAACCCTTAACAAAAATCCAAAACTTTGCAAAAAAAAAAAAATGTTTTCTTAAAGTCGCTATATTCTGACACCCGTAACTTTTTTATATTCCTGTATACGGGAATGCATTTTTGCGGGGCCAGGTATACTTTTTAGTTATACCATTTTGGGGAATGTCTATTGCTTCCATCACTTTTTTATTCAAATTTTTATATTAGGCGAAACAGTGAAAAAATGGCGGTTTGGCACTTTTCATTTTTTTTTTCCTGCTACGGTGTTCACCGCATGGGAAAAATATTTTTATAAGTTTGTAGACTGGGCGTTTTTGGACACAGAGATACCTAATGTGTCTATGTTTCACAGTAATTTTTTAGTTATATGTATTCTAGGGAATGGGAGGTAATGAGAACTTTTAGTTTAGTTTTTATATTTTTTTTTAAACTTTAAAAAAAATTTTTTTGCCATTTTATTAGCCACTGTAGGGGGCTTTAACCTGAAGTTGTTTGAATGCTGTCTATGGAGAATTTGCTACATTACTTTTGAGGCTGGTCATAGACTAGCCTAAATTGTAATATTCCTATAACAGGCTCCCTGCTATCATAGGAACAGGATGATTTTGCCACGCTGTAGCCGGTCTGCAAAGGTAAAGGCACAGGGCAGGTGGAGGCCCGCCATGGGACAACTTTTTTTTTACTTTGGGGGTAGGTCCTGTATTGCAACAGCTCCGAGTACATTACAGCAGAGACCCGGTAACTATGGTGGCCGCTCTACAGCAAAACGGCCACTATTTTTAAAGACCTGGCATCCAGCGTACTATTACGGTGGATGTTGGGAAGGGGTTAAACCCTTCCCGCGCAGCCAATTTTTGACTTCCTGACAGAGCTTGATTTTTCAAATCTGACATGTGTCACTTTATAAGGTAATAACTTTGGAATACTTTAACTCACCAAAGTGATTCTGAGACAGTTTTTCGTGACAAATTGTACATCGTCTTAGTGGTACATTTTAGTAGATATGTTTTGTGTTAATTATGAAAAAATAGGAACTTAGTTCATAAATCTAATTTACCTTCTCTCTACTTTATGTTGGAATCAAACTTTAATCATCCTTTAATTTTTTATGGACGTTATAAGTAGAGATGAGCGAAGTATTAAAAAATTTGATTCGGCAACTTCGCCGAATTTCGCGATATGATTCTATTCGATCCGAATTAATTCTCAGCAAATAAACAGCTATTTCCTGTCTGCAGAGAGCCGGGGTGGGCGGGTGGGCGGCAAAATGGCGGAAACCCTTGGATGCCGCGGTCATTCTCTCTCTCTCTCTCTCTCTCTCCAGCACGGACAACTTTTATTTATGTGGAAGGATCTGCTAACAAGCAAAGACACGCCTACCCAATCACATCACTAGAGAATATCATGTAACCGTCTGATGTCACAAAGGTCCTTACTACTCGTTACCTTGAAGCATCAGGAAATCCAGATTCAATGTGAATAGAATATTTCCTGAAATTCAGATCGAATTCCACTTCTACAGCTTCGATTCGCTCATCACTAGTTATAAGGCTTACAAGTCAAACAGCAATTTTCAAAATTTTCAAGAACATTTTCAAAACCCATTTTTCATGGGACTAATATAGTTCTGAAGGGGTTTTCAAAGGCCTCTGTATTGCAGCCTATGGGAGATTCACTACATTACTAACTAGGGCTTAATTTCATGGTAGGGCTTATTTTTGGAGAAACATGGTAGTTAGTGTACATGCACCTTTTTAGGTCATGTGCACGTTGCGCCTTTTAAATACTTTTTAACCTAATGGGCTCTTTTAGGCTGCCCATGGACTGGACTCCGCATGGAGTGCATTTGCGTCTTTTTTGGCCCTTTTTTAAAAGGCGCAAGTCATAAATACAGTGTGAAAAGGATCTCTATTTAGGCCACACACCCTTCTCTCGCCAAAAAGCAAAAGTGGCAAGGTTAGCATAACTGGAAAAAAAGGCACAAATTCTTCATAAATGAAGCGTAGGGCAGAAAAAGACCTCAAAAAGGCACGATTTACGCCAAAAAAAGGCACAAGTAGCTTAATAAATGTGCCCCACTGAGTGTATTATAAAAAGTCACTGTGAAACCAGAGCCCCACGTGGTGTAAATGCCGTGGTATACCTATGACAGAAACTCATCGGAAAAAAATGCGGTATTTTAAAGACACTGTATAGTGGATGGGATTCTAGTAAATCCCATCCCCACAGTGCAGGAAAATATGCACTGCAGACACGCTGCGATTTCCAAAACGTCGCAATTTTGGAAATTGCAGCATGTCAATTATACTTTTTGTTTCAATTATACCTATGGGGAAACCACCAGCATTTCCGCAGGTATAATTGACATGCTGCGATTTCCAAAACCGCGTCGGTTTCGGAAATCGCCGCGTGTCCGCAGCGCGGTTTTTACCGCAAAGTGGGCATGGGATTCGCTAGAATCCCATTCACTTTGTTCCGACTGTAAAATGCCATGGACAAATCGCGGCGTTTACACCACGTGGGGCCCCGGCCTAAATAGGTTTCCTTTACTTGGGATTATCTGAAAAGTTAATTATCACAGGAGTTTAAGATTGATTTTAGTGATCCAAAAAGCTCTGAGACACAAACCCAGCCATATGTTTAACTGGAAAACAAAAAAATTAAATCTTTGACATTTAAATGCCATTTTCATAATAATTTGGAATGCGGTTAGTGATGTATAGGGGCAAAAACATAACTTTGTAGCCAGAAATTGATAAAGCAATGTGGAGATAATCATTTTCATCTAAAAAGGAAACATTTGGCACTGATTCCAGAGGTGAACCGTAGCATTTGAAACTGACTGTAGGCAAACCTGGTAAATTAACCCCAGTGCACCTGCAGACTGTTTGCATATCCATAAAAAGATGACCATTTTTGCTTTGCTTTTTTGGTTTGTGGCCACATGTTTCTTCTCCTGCAGGTATGTTATCAAAGGACCCTACATGGCACTATTATTAGATTGGAAGGTATTTTGGACATGACAAACTTTCTTTAAGGCCACGTAGCGGGCCGCAGTAAAAAAGCACTGTGGGAAAAACTATGGCGGAGACGCATCACGGTTTTTACCGCAGCACTTTTCACAGAGAGTCCACATAGTTTTCCTCTGTGGACTTTGTGCTTCAATTATACCTGTAGGCAAACCTCCAGCGTTTCCGTAGGTATAATTGACATGCTGCGATTTCCAAAAACACAATAGCTTTGGAAATCGCCACACTTCTTCTGCTGGTATTTTTCTGCAATGTGTGGCTGGGATTTGGTAGGGACAGTAAAACGTCATGGTTTTTGCCACGACCTTTCCGTTTATGCCTTGTGGGGCCCCCGGCCTTAGAGCAGCTTTATGCTCACCATATAGGCCCTTGTAGACTATGTAGTTGCTTCCAGGTCTGTATTTGGAAGGGGCTCGAAATTGAACAATTTATCCTGCTTCCCAACATTCATCCATTACATTTTCCAGCAGCTGTTACTAGGGACACCACACTACAAGGAGATTTTTACAGCTTTAATTGAATTCAATGGTAGCCATATTTTTTATGCACCGATCCCCTCCAAGTGGTGACTGCAGACACGTTTTATTACTCAGTGTTGTATCATGGAAATCTATTAATGTATTTATACAGGTTGTCCAGTGTAAATACATTTAAAATATGGTGTTTAGAATAAGCATCATATTGACAAAGCACTTGTGTGATGTGGATCCTAAACATCACTGGAGGGGTAACTAAATTTCGCTATGGGTCTCTGTGATATCTGTGTACACACCCGTTTGAGAGGTTGCATGTAAGATGACTTAAAATAAGCATTTTTTTATTTTAAAACATAGCTTACAATTCTACAAATGTGTATTGATTTTATCACCAAAATGCAACAAAAAAACTCCATCCAAATATTCAGATACTGACGACACAAAGTAACAACACGCAGTTAAGGGTAGAATAGTAGCCAGGGGGAGGGGGGTGTACACAATACAGTGTACAGTGATGTGCAATACAGTATTTGGCATTTAGTTGACTATTAACTTACTTGTTGTTAACCCAAAATTTATAAAAATGTGATTTCACGGGTCACTAGTGGACATTTGTCCTTTAGTATTCATGTGGTTAGTCTGATAATAGAAAACTGCCTGAAGAAATGTATGGTGTGGTTGCTTGGATATTATTTTGCAGTACAGAAACTATATAATTAATTTAGTCACTTCATTGTGATAACAAAGACGTGGTTGACTATGATTGACATGTTGTGAATGTTGTGTTTTCCTCCCTAGTGATTACACTTATTATCTTTATGACTAACATGCTTTTATTAAAAAATAATTGCCACTTCTTCAGTGGAATTGTGTTTCAATTTTTGCTACTTTTTTAGTGTATGCTTAAATGTGCTTCTAAAATCCTTCCTTTACCTGAAACCGTTTGTCTCATGGAAATTAATGCAAACTTGGTGTTTGATTTCTATAGCCTATTATTAAAGTAATATTCCAGTGTATGTTTTATACCATTTAGCTCCTTCCCATCACAGGCAAATTTTGTTTTTCCATTTTTATTTTTCTAGTCCCCACATTCCACAAACTATAACTTTTTTATCTGTCCTTTAGCAGAGGGCTAATTTTTGTGGGACAAATTGTACTTCTTAATGGTATGATGCACTAGAAAGATAGTGGAATTTTGAAAAAAAAAAACTGCAATTGTGAGATTTGTAATGGGTTTTGTTTTTACACTGTCCACTGTGAGGCAAAAATTACACATTACATATAGGAATGGTCAGGGGATACCACATTTATATAGTTTTTATTATGTTTTTATAAAGTCTAAGACTTTAAAGAATAAAAAAAATATTTAAGACATGTACAGTACAGACTTTATAAGGTAATAACTTTGGACCACTTTAACTCACCAAAGTGATTCTGAGACAGTTTTTTCGTGACAAATTGTACATCGTCTTAGTGGCACATTTTAGTAGATATGTTTTGTGTTAATTATGAAAAAATAGGAACTTAGTTCATAAATGTAATTTACCTTATCTCTACTTTATGTTGGCATCAAACTTTAATCATCCTTTAATTTTTTATGGACGTTATAAGTAGAGATGAGCGAAGTATTCAAAAATTTGATTCGGCAACTTCGCCGAATTTCGCCATATGATTCTATTTTATCCGAATTAATTCTCAGCAAATAAACAGCTATTTCCTGTCTGCAGAGAGCCGGGGTGGGCGGCAAAATGGCGGAAGCCCTTGGATAACGCGGTCATGTCTCTCTCTCTCTGTGTATCCACCTGACTTCTGAACAACACAACTGATGGTCCCAACACCATTTATAAGGCAAGAAATCCCACTTATTAAACCTGACAGGGCACACCTGTGAAGTGAAAACCATTGAGGCTACCTCTTGAAGCTCATCAAGAGAATGCCAAGAGTGTGCAAAGCAGTAATCAAAGCAAAAGGTGGCTACTTTGAAGAACCTAGAATATAAGACATATTTTCAGTTGTTTCACACTTTTTTGTTAAGTATATAATTCCACATGTGTTAATTCATAGTTTTGATGCCTTCAGTGTGAATCTACAATTTTTATAGTCATGAAAATACAGAAAACTCTTGGAATGAGAAGGTGTGTCCAAACTTTTGGTCTGTACTGTATACATTTTTACATTTCTGTGTATGGAGCAGTGTAAGATGTCTTTTTTTGTAGGGCAAGGTTTGGGTTTATGAATACCATTTTAGGGAATATATGACTTTCATTTGACTTTTAATTCAATTTTATGGGAGTTAAAATGGTGTATACTATTTTGATTTTTTTCCTGACCAGTATATACCATATGGGATAAATATTTTTATGTTTATAGTTTGGGCATTTTTGGATGTGGAAATATCTAATGTGTTTATATTTGTTTTTGTTTATTTATTTTTATATGTGATCTAGAAAAAGAGGGGTGATTTGAAATTTTATACATTTTTATTAAAATGTTTTATATTTTTATCATTTATAATTATACCCCCTAAGGGGATTGAACCCAAAGGGGTCTGATCACCCAGTAACACATCAATATCAATATGCCATGAAGAAATAAAGATGATCTGTCACCAGATGAATTGTGATTAACAAAAAAGCTAAGGTCCTTAATTCTTTCTCTTAAACCATATATTTATTATTGTAGTTCAAAATATCATTATTACTGGTTTTTTTTTTTACATAGTTTCCTTATATTCAAATCATTACATTCTCATTCTATTAATGTTGTAGTTTGTTTGGTTAGCCTTAGGCTCAGACACCATGTAGTGGGCTGTAGCAAAATAGTGCTGCGGGAAAAACTGCGGCGGAAATCCCTTTTGGTTTTTCCTGCAGTGCTTTTCACAGAAAGTCCGCAGAAATTTCCTCTGCAGACTTTCTGCTTAAATTATACCTATAGGGAAATTGTGACAATTTTGGAATTTTCCGCTGCGTGTATTTTTCTGCAATGTGTGGATGGGCTGAACTAGAATCCCATCCAGTTTGCAGGTACTGTAAAAACCCCGGCGTTTATGCCACAAGAGCCCCGGCCTCAAAGTGACTTTTTATAATACACTCAGTATGTTTCTGAACTTGCACTTTGATATATATACTGTATGATATGTATTAACATAATTATTCTGCTACTTCTGTTCAAGTAGCTTATGCTCTTGTTCCTTCTGCTCACTCAGGGTTTTGAAAGGAAATACAAACAGATTCCAATATTAACAATCACAATTTTTAATGAAAGAAGCTAAGAGAAACATGAGATCCACACCATATTTTTAAGTGCATTCATTTTATATTAAAAGCCTTTTCTTCTATTGACACGATGTAAATTATTTCACTTATCACTTATCCACAGAATAGGGGAAAACTGCCTGATTGCTGGGTGTCCAATTGTTGAGACTTCCACCAATCATACCTTCAGAGTCCCCTGTTAAAATTTGGTGGTGGTCGTTGCCACCCCATTCAATTGTGTAGGACTGCCCGAAATAGCTGAGCTTTGTGTGTTTGCCAATCATAGAGCTGAAAGGAGTGGCAGTGCATATATGACTTCCAGGGGTATAGCTATAGGGGTAGTGTTGGATTGGGGTACCAAGAGCCCACCAAAGGAAGTCATTCTTTGGGCCCGCATTTCAGCTAAATAGAAAAGATTGCAAGACCTATTCCTATGCAGGTCCTATTCCTGTCCGTTTTTGTGGCTCTATCTATTCATTAAATTGTATGCAGGGGTGTAATTAGCAAAGATTGGACCCCAGAGCAAACCTTTGACTTGGTCCCCCCACTCCCACCTCCGGACAGTATAATATCCCATATCGCCCCCTCCATATATTTTAATGTCCCATAGTGGCCCTTGCACATGGCATAATGTCCCATAGTGGCCCCTCCAAACAGTATAATGACTCACAGTAGCCCCTCCACACAGTATAATGTCCCATAGCTCCCCCTCCACAGAGTATAATGACCTATAGCGGCCCCTGCACACAGAATAATGTTCCATAGTGGTCCCTACACACAGTATAATCCCCAAAGTCTCCACCACACAGAATAATATCCCAAATCAGCCCCTCCACAGAGTATAATTCCCATAGTGGCCCATCCACAGAGTATAATGTCTTACAGTAGCCCCTCCACACAGTACAATGTCCTATAGTGGCCCTTCAACACAGTTGGCTGTGATTCCAGGTAAGTACCTGTCACATAGCAGCCCCTCCACACAGTATAATGCCATACAGTGGCCCCTGCACACAGTATAATGTCCCATAGCAACCCCTCCATACAGTATAATGTCCTATAGTGGCCCTTCAACACAGTTGGATGTGATTCCAGGTAAGTACTCTTGTATTAAGGGGCCCTCTGCGATGCAGCTGGCCTGATAAACGTCAGTGCCAAGACTGGGGCCCAACGGAGAATTCTCCGGTCCTCCAGTGGGCCAGTCTGACACTGATAGGGGCTGCAGTAGTAACAGTTGCTATTAGTCCCTGGACACTGGGAGATCACCAATGGTGTCTCTGTCACATAAGATATACTATTATTCTAAATGACACAAGATAGGTAGGGGTCCCATTGCAGATTTTGCATTGGGGCTCAGGAGCACTGGTGACTTCTGTTCCATTAAAACAGGGCTGTATGAGGCCCCCATTCTTGTGAACAGTGAAGGTCCATGCAGATAGAGACCAAATTTAATTTCGAAGTACAGCCTTTTTAAATCAGGGGACTTGAATAACTGTTTATTGCTGTATTTCCAAACAATTTTTGTTGTACAATAAATCCTAAAAAAAATAACGTAAGGTTCCAATTACACTTGTTTCAGGTGTTAGACTGTCAGACATTCATTGCTTTCAGATCATGAAAATTGATTACAGATATATTAAATGGGTCTAATACAGTAATGATAGTTATGATATGGTCAACGGAGACCATCTTAAACCATCATATAGCCACCTACATGTTTCACTGAATAATACTGTGATAGTGTTATACTGCATATATAGTCTTAAAATGTGTTAAACATACCATGTTATATTTATGTTATTCATTTAAAAATCTATATGATCTAGATGATGCATACATAAATGTAGAAACTAACATCAGAAGTGCTCTGAAGGGGTGGTAAGATGAATATCAAAGTATTCTGAATGATACAAACAAGCATAATATGGGTTATTATAATGGCTCAGTTTATTAAGACAATATGATAAAATATCTGATATGTCCCACATTATTGGTATCATTTATATAATTAGATATATTTTATTTAATATTTAATTTGATATACATGTGAATTGCCAATAACATTAAAATCACCTGTTAAAGGAAGTCTATCATTTCCCCCAGTTATTTTAAACCGCTCTCATAGTGCTGTAGATGCTCTTAGCAAAATAAAAATAATACCTTTCTAATGTTTCAGAGCCCCAGGGATGCAGAGAAAAAGTACTTTTATTTTACTATTTATTCAAATAAGGATCTTGGAGCACAGGGGGTGTTTTCTTGTATTACAGAACACTGCTGCATCATCACTAAACATGCCTATCCTGCATTAAGCTCGTCCCCCTGGGTAGTGGGAGGATCAACTCACAGGATGGGCATATTTAGTGATCATGATTTTCCCTCTGCAGTCTCTATATCAAGTTTGTGTATTTCTCTCTGAGCTTCTGGGTGCCAAACACTGTACATAGTAAGTAGAGGAGAGTTTGCCCCACAACTCTATTTCTCTCACTAAGAAAAAGCAACAGAGTCACGGAGGACACATATAGAGAAATACTGACATGTACATAAAGGAATAAAGTACTTTGGTTATGATAGTAAACTCCAATTTAGTACATCATGAGAATAACAAAAACATAAAAATATATCTCACTGCTCTCTCAATGGTTAATATTCCATGATATCATGCAAAGATGGTGCATGGAAGAAACTCCTCGGACCCCATGGAGTGATGCAGTAACTTGGTGAAAATATAAAAATTCCAGCACTCGATCTTCTTATAAATAAGAAATGATCCATTAAAAGAAAAGGGGGATTAAGGAAACGCCCCATATAAAAACACCAGCTGACGCGTTTCAGAGCACACCAGCTCCTTACTCATTTTATATTTTCATCATGAGACTAAGCCTGAGTTTCTGCTATTCTCTCTCCCTTCCTCTGCTCACCCGTCCCTTTCACCTCTCCATAGACTTCTATGGACATTTGTAATCTGCAGATATGCAAGCTGCAGTCTGTCTCATGACCAGGGCTGGATTTAGACAAAGTGGGACCCTGGGCAAAATTAAAAGCGGGGCCCCAAATGATGATATGCAAACAACACCATCATCTTGCAGTGGCAACCCCTATAATAACGCCTCCTTTCTGCCAACAAAAAAGTAATAACAAGCCCCATTTTACCACACACAATTCAAATGAGCACCTTTGTACCGCCTAATAGATTTTTGCACCCAGTCATCAGTTATTATAGCGCCTCCTTATAAATAATAGTACACCTTTATCGGTAATAGCTTCCTTATAAATGATAAATGGTGCCCTTTATCAGTAATATTACCCCTTATCTGTAACAGTCACCCTATAAAAATAATACTGCTCCCTTATTAATAATAGCCCTCTCATAAATAATAGTTACCCTTATAAATAATAGTCCCCATTATCACTAATAGCCCCCTTTATAAATAAGCCCACTTATCAATTATACCCCTCTTATAAACAGTTCCCCTCTTATAAATAATAGCTCCCCCTTATAATGGATGCCTTATATATAATAGTTCCCCCCTTATAAATAATAGCCCGTCTTATAAATAATAGTTCCCCCTTATAATAGCCCCCTCATATTTAAGTTTCCCAATTATATATAGTAACCCACCCTTATAGATAATAGTTCATCCCTTATAAATAAGAGCCCCCTTATATATAATAATTCTCCCTTATACAGTATCGGACTGAAGGACCTTAGGCCCACCAGAGGAACTTGTTCTGGGGCCCCACCCAACAGCTTCCTGCTAATAGCCTACACCACGGCTCCTTCACTGAAGTCTTACATATGTGCTGACTATCCGGCGTTACTGAGTATGTTCCCAGTATAGTCAGCCCCTATAGTACTGTGCAGGCCCCAATAACGCCATGGCCAGTTCATGCACAGTACTGTATGGGGGATGACATGGCCATGGAGCACTACACGTATGAGCAAGATTATAGTGAGGGAGCTGTGATGTAGACATAGTACACAGGGTTGCCATCAGGAATTTTGAGTAAAAATGTTTGTTATTTTTACTCACCTTGGAAAGGGGCCCTGCGGCATATGGCACTGGGTCCCTTTCTGTTATTAATATGGCCGGGCCTGAATCCAGGATCCGGAGTCATCAGGCTCCGGATCCCGGGGGCCCCTTTGGGGACGGAACCCTAGGCAATTGCCCAGTTTGCCCACCCCTAACGCCGGCCCTGCTCATGACAAATATATTTTCACTGTGGCACAGATTACTCAAATAATCTAACAATTCACTGAGAAGAGTAATACATGGAAAAAAAAAAACGGCTTTGCGGAACAGAGGGTGTAAGCGCACCCCAGCACATTGCTTTAAAAACCCATAGAAGTTAATGGGTTTTTAAGCAAGGCATCGCAAACCTTTCTCTATCCAGTCCCTATCCAGTTTTCCGACATTTAGGTTGGATTTGCGGCAGACGGAGTGCTGGCGCAAGTGTGAACTCACCCTAAATAATTGATTGAATTTCTCTAGGAAGGACATGATAAATTTGGCTATATTTAAATATAGCCATATAAAGATTTTTTTTTAAAGGGGGTGTAGAAAAAAGCTTTGTTTTTACTAGCAGACAGCCTTCTTTACTGCAAGAGTTGTGTAAAAAACTACCAGAGAACTTGCAGCAGGAAGATTAGCTTTAATAAAGGCTTACATGATTTCTTGAAACTAAAATAACACTGTATAGAATTACACATAGAGACATGTATTGCAGAGACCTATAGTCATATGTCTACATAACACACATGACAATAAATACAAGTGCAATTTCTATTATTGAGAAATCCAAAGATTTCAGCATCAGCAACATATTTTTAAATAAACAGAGGTTATGTAGCATCATGTCAACTCAGTGTAAATCCCACTTGATAATGATTCAAAGGAAAATGTGTCATTTTGAAGCCTTTTCCAGTGATACAAATTTGAAGTGACTTTAATATCTTGTTTGCTTGTTCTGCATTTGCTGGGATTGACATTGTGATGACACAGGGAAAGCCAAGTTTGATTGACACATGTCCTTTCTCCCCTGTGATTACTTTTATTGTATGATTGATTCATCTGCAGCCAATACAATGTTTGTAAGTTAAGGTATTATGCTTTTACAACAAATGACATCTTATGTGCTGTTATTCTTTACCTATATGACATTAACAGTAATCATCCTTCAGTCTGCATATCCATACGCAGACGTTACAAACCACAATTCATTTATTTTAATAAAGATTTGCCTTCTGCATTTTAACTGTATTAGCTAATTCTCTGTGAGCTGGTTTACCCTGTCAACACAGTGGCACATAGTGCTGCTGATGTAAACAGTCTCAGATAAATTGCAATTATTTTTAGGCAGCATTATGCCATCTGCTCAGATGTGAATGAATATGGGCATCAAAAGGCCATGCATGAACATATAAAACATTTATTCAAGCCAAATTATTGACATATATTTGTTCTTATTTTCAACATCAGTGTAGCAATAAAGATATATATATATATATATATATATGTTTGTTTTTTTTGGTTAATTCAAGTTATGTTTTACTGTGCACTTTGTAGTTTAAAGCAGATTTGTCACTTGAATATTATATTCTGCCCTAAGGACAGCATTTTACAGGTACAGATCCATTTTCCTATAAATGATTTCTTGGCTTGGGGGATACATTTTTTAGTTTTTTTCTAGTGCAGCAAGTGTACAGTTGGGTTCACATTATGTTTTTGATGTTCATTTAGCATATATAATGTGGAAGCTCTAGATATGAACCCCAAACTTGCCATTGGGTTATATTAGTCTGACAGAGACAAAAAATTGACATTTTGGCCAACAACTGGCAGGAATATTGTTATTGAAAAAACAAAGGCATGGCAAAGAATAGAATAGTAAACTACACTAATTCACGCAGTGGTATCTATTGAGGGATGAATGGTGAGTTATTTTGTCTGTGTATATGTATCTCACTCCTTTACTTTGCTTTTACCTTTGACCATTATTATGACAGAAGCATGATGCGCACACAGAAGCTAAGTGCGACCATGCCAAGCGGTTGTCAGCCATGTCATATAGCTGACACTGTTCTCTAATACTTGCAGTCAGAGCTGAGCTTTGATTGCGGGTGTTAACCCCTTAGATTCCGCGATCAAACATGGCTGTGGCACCTAAGGGGTGTATTGGTATTTGGTGGCTCCAATTGGCCACCAGCAGCATGTTCGGTGGTGCCAATGTCCCAATACGGCAGCTCGAGATCTGATCAGTGGGGTCACTTAACATGACTGGTTGACCCTGCCCATTGAATAGGCTGCCAGCCTATTTGTCTGCATAGGCTGCCCCCCTTGTATACAATGCAATACACGCGTATTGAAGTACTTCTGAACAAGACATCAGAAGATCGTTGGTTCAAGTCCCTTATTGGGACAAAAAAATAAATAAAAAAAAGTTTAAAAAAAATTCAAAAGTGTTAAAAAAATAAATTAATAAATAAAGCCCCTAAAAATGCCTTTTTACCATATAAATTGTTTGATTATGTAAAAAAAAGGGAAAAATAAACAAAAACAATATGTTTGAGGTATCGCTGCGTCTGTAAGAACCCGTACAATAAAACTAAAATATTATTTAACCCACCATTAAAAAAATGGTAAAAAAGAAACGCCAGAAATAATGTTTTTTGCTATCTTACTTAACAAAATATGCACCCAAATGGACATGAACCCCAAAATGGTACCAATAAAAAGCCAGCTCTGTCAACAGAAAAGTTAAAATGTTACACCTCTCAGAGGATGGTGATGCAAAAATAATTGATCTTTTTCCCTAAATGGAATATTTGCTGTAAAATTAGTAATACATAAAAAACAACATTAATTAGGTATCACTGTAATCACACCAACCCATAGAATAAATCTAACATGTTACTTATGCTATATGATAAACAACAAGAATCTTAAATGTTGAAAAGCAATGTCAGATTTGCTTTTTTTTTTTTTTTTTTTTTCATCCAGCACAGAAAGAGTTAATCAAATTTTGTCAATAAGTTAGGCACCAAAAAATGGTGTCATAAAAAAATTACACCTTATTCTTCAAAAAACAAGCCCTGATATGGCTATATCACCAAAAAATATAAAAAAAAATATAGTTTGTACACTATAACGACAAAACAAAAATTCCTGCACCTTTAGGACAAAACTGGTTGTGACAAGAAGGGAAATGTGTAATCTGTGCGACTGTACATCAGGGTAAACCCTATGGTTAGAATTTAAAAGAGAAAAGACACCAGATATGACCCCCCAGAATGCCCCTCCCTCCAATCATAGGAGTTAGCGGGAAATAGCATAGAGTTTGGTGTGCTCAATGTAGTCTGCACTGCTTACATATTCACTTCTGGGAAACTAATGCTCACCACACCCCTTCATAAATTCCTTAAGGTGTATAATTTCTTCAAAATAAGGTCTCTTTTTGTGGGATTCCTCCTTACTGGCACCTTAACAGCTCTGCAAACAGAACATGGCATCAAAAAACCAGACCATCTAAATCTGCACTCTGAAAACCACACAGCGCTTTTTCCCCTTCTGTGCCCTGCTTTGTGCCCAATCAGTAGTTTATGCCCACATATATGACAGCAAGTGGGCTATCCCAGGTACGATTTCATATGTGGGTATAAACTGCTGTTTGGGCACACAGCTGGGCACAAAAGAGAAGCAGCACTATTTGGTTTTAGACTATTTTTTAATGGCTTGGTTTTTGAGATCCATGCAGAGCTCCTGAAATACCAGTTAAGTGGAATCCCCTGACATGTGACCCCATTTTGGAAACTACACCCCTCAAGGAACTTATCCAGGGTTGCAGTGAGCATTTTTACCACCCAAATGTTCCATTAATTTATTTTCCAGAAATGAATGCACCATCTGCTGCACAAAGTGAAATTGCAATTTTTCCAGAAACATATAATTAAAGTGCACAATATGTTGTGCCCAGCTTATCCCAAAAACTGTTGTAACTGGGATAACCGCAGTTTTTGCTGTCTGTGTCTTTGCTGACACAAGGAGGGTACAGCATATTAGGCATTAAAATGGCATGTGTCTGACAAAAATGCAGTAGCATATTCATTAAAATAATGCAAAACATGAGGGGTAAAAATGCTTGTTACACTCCTTTATAAATTCCTTGAGGAGTCTAGCTTCCAAAATGAGGTTATTTGTTGGGGGTTTCAATTGTGTTTGTACCTCAGGGGCTCTGCAAATGTGACATGGCGGCTAAAACCAATTCCAGCAAAATCTGCCCTCTGAAAAGCTCAATGGTGCTCCTTCCCTCTTGTGTAATGATGTGTGCCAATACAAAAATGTACATCTACATGTAGGGCATTTCCATAGTCAGGAGAAATTTTGGGGTATATTTTCTCCTTTAACCCCTTGTAAAAATGAAAAAATTGGGGTTAAAACAACATTTTATAGATAAGAATGTCATTTTCCATTTTCACAGCCCAACTCTGTGAAAGACCTGTATGGTTAAAATACTCACTATACCCCTTGATAAATTTTTTTTGGTGGGTTTACTTTCCAAAATGGGGTCACTTTTGGGGGTTCCACTTTTTTGGCACCTCAGGGGCTCTGCAAATGGGACATGGTACCTGAAAACTATTCCAGTAAAATCTGCCCTCCTAAAGCCAATAGTGCTCTTTTACAAGCCCTGCCATGTACCTGGACAGCAGTATACCAAAACATATATGTGAAAATCTGCGGCTAACTCAACATTTTATTGGGAAAAAAAAAGTAATTTTTAATTTTTTCATCCCAATGGTAATACATTCTGTGAAAAACCTGTAGGGTCAAATACTCATTATATCCCTTGATGCATTCTTTGAGGGGTCTAGTTTCCAAAATGTGGTCACTTTCTGGGGGTTTCCACTGCTTTAGCACCTCAAGGGCTCTGCAAATGCAACATGGTGCCTGAAACTACTCACAGCAAAATCTGCCCTCCAAATGGCATTCCTTTCCTTCTGCGTCTTGCTGTGTGCTCATAAATCAGTATACATCCATATGTGGGTTATTGTGGTAGAGAACTTGTATAACAAATTGTGGGATGCATTTTCTCCTTTAGCCCCTTGTGAATGTGTAAATTTTAGGGATAAATGAATGTATTAATAAAAGAAATTGAAATGTATAAATTTCACCTACATTTTGTTTTAATTCCTGTAAAATGCCTAAAGAGTTCCTATATGCTGTTTTGACTTATTTAAAGTTTGTAGTTTTGAAAATAGGGTGATTTATGGGGGTTTCTAATACAGAAGCCTTACAAAACCCCTTCAGAAATGAATTAGTCCCTTGAAAAATCAGTTTTGGAAATGTTCTTGAAAATTTGGCAAATTGCTGTTTGACTTGTAAGAGTTATAATGTCTGAAAAAAGTTAAAGGATGTTTAAAGTTTGATGCCAACATAAAGCGGGGATATGGTAAAATTAGCTTTATGAACTAATTTGGGTGATATGACTATCTGTATGAAAAAGTAGATAATGTTATACATTTTAAATTTTCCCCAAATTTCATATTTTTCACAAGAAAACACAAAACATATTGACCTACATTTACCACTAACATGAAGTACAATGTGTCACAAAAATAAAAATCTCAAAATCACTTCACTGAGTTAATGTGTTCCAAAGTTATTACTACATAAAGTGACACATGCAAGATTTTAAAATGGAGGTCTGTCAGGAAGTCAAAAACTGGTTGTGGCGGGAATGGGTTAAAAGGAGTCAGACAGTAGGTTTTATATATAATATATAGTTTATGTAATATATTTACCATTTGAAATTTAAACCCAAGTGTCCCATGTCCCTTTAAGAAAATTAATGGTTTATTGTGTATTTAAGGGAACTGAAATGTGGCCGAGACAACATTAGTTCAGAGTATATAAGCGGAACATTGTGGAGCTACTTGACACTATTGTAGCTGCACCTTATCTATGTGACCTATCTTACCTATTTATGATGGGAAGGATACACACATATCAACAGTATATAGTAACAAATGTATTCATTTAATATCATTCCCACTGTATGGCATATGTTATTTTCCATATACATTATGGCATATATGATAAATGGAGGCCATAAATATGATGTACAGTAGGTACATGCAAAACATTTTTAATTAGGTAGGGCAGCATACATTGTTAAAGTGACAGATCATCTTTAATATGAAGCAAGACCTGCTGTATTTATCTGTAAAATGCATGTACAATCCAGTGCAGTAAAGCATTTATTCCACACGTGCAGGTTTTCAGGGCCACAGTATACAAATTGGTTGGCTTGAAACACATATGAAATGATAATGATGATTAGTAATAATAGTAGTAACAATAATCTTATCTTGAGAAATAGCTTCACAGCTAAAATAAAGATTTTATTATGCTTGAAAAATTCACATGCTGCTTATGTTAATTTACCAGCATTAATAGGGAATAAAACAAAACAGCTGTAGAATATTTGAGGTACTAACATAGTTACAAATAAGAATGAATAAAACATACATATATAACAGGGTCATTTCAAGGTCTGTAGGGACCCTCAGAAAATGTTTGATGGATCCATTCCTTCATTTTGAATTAGGAAAAAGCTGTAACACAGTAATACTGCTGCTATAAATCTACTAATGCTAAATAGCATTATAGTGCCTGAGTAAAACTGCCATACAATGAATATATAGCTACAACCTAATGTTTCCAAATAAGAGTAATATATAGTTTTCACATAATAATGGTGTATATCAAGCACCATGATTTAATTTTAGAGCATAGTGGGAGCTTGATGATGGAGAACTTTGAGGAAGAAGACATAATGCCATGCCATGCTATTATCTAGCCCTATGAATAATTAACAAAGTATTATTTTTTTCAAGAAAAATTTAATTTTCCATTGAATATTGTATAGTAATCATTTCACCAATACACAGAAAAAATATTTACTTTATGTGTTAAAATAAATATTCACTGAGATATTAGAATCACGTTACTTTATTTTCACCACATTTCAAACTAAACCAAAAGTGAAACCCTCTTTCACCATATGGTCTTAAATAAATGATTCCTATACCTATGGAGTTCACTCTGAGATACATGTAATATATGTGTGATGCAAAACAGTATTAATTATTAATTAATTCTCTAATAAATACAGGTATCCTTATCTATCCGCTACGCTCAATATTTCCTGAAATGTTTAGATCAAGATGACCAACTTAAAAAAAAACAACAAAAAAAACATGATTTCACAACTCATGATATGTCTATCCTACCTTTGTCTATGGACAGCTACCCAGTAGTTGTTTTTTTTATATAACAGTCTTTCAAGGGTTTTGCTAGTATGTCATGATATAATATTGAATGTTTCATGAGAAATTGGAACCCTTAAGAACTTGCTGACCACTTAACTACTTATTGACCACTACTTGCTTAACTAATTGGAATCCTTAACTACTTTCTGACACATTTTAAACTTTCTTACAAACTCTGCAGCTGAACAGAGATTGTGTAACAGCATAACTACTCATAAATCAAACAGAAAAGGTTTATTACTGTTCCTGTCTTCCTGATCACAGCAACATTAGCTCCAGTTATAGGGTAAATCAGCAATAAAAATAAATAACTTAATTTTGAAATGTCTTCCTCCCAGGGGAGGGAGGAAAGGATTGGGCTAAGGAAAAGGGAAAGGAAGGAAGGAAGGAATGTAGGCTAGCCTACACTGCAGCCTCAAACCTTACTACTGCAACACAATCATATGTATCACTTATATAAAAATGTCTGTAACTAAGTGGGAAAATAATTAGAAAAAATATTTTACTGGCACAAACTCTTGTGAGTTTCACTTAAAGTCCATTGATCTCATCTGTCACAGGATGAGAGCATCGGACAATAAACAACAAATGCAGAAGGTCTGTCTGCATTTGCCCCCACATAAATAACATGACGGAAGTTACTTCTGTCATGTTTTTTACTTTTCTGGCCAAAGAAAAAGTTGTACATGCAGATCTTTTACTTCCACTACAAAAGCAAACAAACAAACATGATGTAAGAAAATGTCAGTCATGTTTTTACATTATAGTCAATGTGAACGGATGGGACTCTGTCTATGTTCATTACTCTACTACCGATAATGTCCATTGTTCTAGTCCTATGAAAGATTACAACAACAGAGCCCAATAGCAGTAGTGTCAACCTACCCTTATACCTGAAATCTATGCCAGTAGATTCTGTAGACTCTGCCACTGTGCATCGGTCTTAATAAATTTTCCCCAATGTGTCATGTGGTCATGAATTGGGGAAAATGACCCAGTCTTGAACTGGCTAAGTTTAGGGTTAACATACAGTCATATGAAAAAGTTTGGGCACCCCTATTAATCTTAATCATTTTTAGTTCTAAATATTTGGGTGTTTGCAACAGCCATTTCAATTTGATATATCTAATAACTGATGGACACAGTAATATTTCAGGATTGAAATGAGGTTTATTGTACTAACAGAAAATGTGCAATATGCATTAAACCAAAATTTGACCAGTGCAAAAGTATGGGCACCTCAACAGAAAAGGGACATTAATATTTAGTAGATCCTCCTTTTGCAAAAATAACAGCCTCTAGTCGCTTCCTGTAGCTTTTAATCAGTTCCTGGATCCTGGATGAAGGTATTTTTGACCATTCCTCTTTACAAAACAATTCCAGTTCGGTTAAGTTTGATGGTCGCCGAGCATGGACAGCCCGCTTCAAATTATCCCACAGATGTACAATGATATTCAGGTCTGGGGACTGGGATGGCCATTCCAGAACATTGTAATTGTTCCTCTGCATGAATGCCTGAGTAGATTTGGAGCTGTGTTTTGGATCATTGTCTTGCTGAAATATCCATCCCCGGCGTAACTTCAAATTCGTCACTGATTCTTGTACATTATTCTCAAGAATCTGCTGATACTGAGTTGAATCCATGCGACCCTCAACTTTAACAAGATTTACCGGTGCCAGCATTGGCCACACAGCCCCAAAGCATGATGGAACCTCCACCAAATTTTACAGTGGGTAGCAACTGTTTTTCTTGGAATGCTGTGTTTTTTTGACGCCATGCATAACGCCTTTTTGTATGACAAAACAACTCAATCTTTGTTTCATCAGTCCACAGGACCTTCTTCCAAAATGAAGCTGGCTTGTCCAAATGTGGTTTTGCATACCTCAGGCGACTCTGTTTGTGGCGTGCTTTCAGAAACGGCTTCTTTCGCATCCCTCTCCCATACAGCTTCTCCATGTGCAAAGTGTGCTGTATTGTTGACCGATGCACAGTGACACCATCTGCAGCAAGATGATGCTGCAGCTCTTTGGAGGTGGTCTGTGGATTGTCCTTGACTGTTCTCACCATTCTTCTTCTCTGCCTTTCTGATATTTTTCTTGGCCTGCCACTTCTGGGCTTAACAAGAACTGTCCCTGTGGTCTTTCATTTCCTTACTATGTTCCTCACAGTGGAAACTGGCAGGTTAAATCTCTGAGACAACTTTTTGTATCCTTCCCCTGAACAACTATGTTGAACAATCTTTGTTTTAGATCATTTGAGAGTTGTTTTGAGGAGCCCATGATGCCACTCTTCAGAGGAGATTCAAATAGGAGAACAACTTGCAATTGGCCACCTTAAATACCTTTTCTCATGATTGGATACACCTGGCTATGAAGTTCAAAGCTCAGTGAGGTTACAAAACCAATTTTGTGCTTCAGTAAGTCAGTAAAAAGTAGTTAGGAGTATTCAAATCAATAAAATGATAAGGGTACCCAAATTTTTGCACCGGTCAAATTTTGGTTTAATGTATATTGCACATTTTCTGTTAGTACAATAAAACATCAGTTATTATATATATATAAAATTGAAATGGCTGTTGCAAACACCCAAATATTTAGAACTAAAAATGATTAAGATTAATAGGGGTGCCCAAACTTTTTCATATGACTGTATGAGCTATCAATGTGAATCACCTTCACAGCACATTAACAGCCACAAATTCTTCTCATAGGAGATATATTTTGGAGCCTACTAATTATAATATCTTGTTGCCATGTTCTTTGACTTAAACAATACAATTTTGAATAATATTTTACCTTTCTTCAAATGTCAGATATGTATTCTGAATGAAAGTGTTTTGAGATGTTTTACTTACTTGTTATTACTTTAGTTTTCCAAAAGGCACTGTATTAAATACTGGACTGTAGAGTGATTTCAGGAAGGCTACATGCAATCAGCAGTGGCACTATCACTCAACCCTGTCACATTTAATACAAAATTGACAAAGTGAAAGGCATCTTGATAAAACTCAGGGAGCAGATTTGATAGGAAATTGGAACAGCTAAGGCAATGTGTTTATTTGATGTGCCAAGACATCATTAACATCAAGACAATGTGTCACTTGTTTAATCTGACAAGTGGAAATAAACTCCTACAATACAGAAAGGTTTGATGTGTTCTTTATGAGTACATATTGAGAGAGTATGTAATCATTATTAAGTTTTTAAACAGAGTGAATAGATTGACATATGTCATGTTTCTGGATATTTTCTGTCAGTAGGGATTGTGGATGGAAAATTTTCCACACAACAAATATATAAATACAGACATAAAACATCCCCACTTTATTATGCCACAGTATTTAAGAGGACTAGGTGATACCTATTACAAAAAAAAACTTTTCCAGAGAGCATATGTATTTCAGCACTTTTGCAAATCATATTATAATTAACCTTATTAATCTATTGATTTTATCAACCTTGAAAGCAATATCCACAAACTGGAAGTGTATTTTGGGTTATTCAGATGAGCTCTTAGTTAATGAAATGGCCAAATGGCATAACATTTAGGCTAAGGCCCCACATAGCAAGCCGTAGTCAAAAAGCACTGCGGGAAAAAACGTTTTTTCCTGCAGCACTTTTCACAGAAAGTCCGCAGAGTTTTTCTCTTCAATTATACATATACGGAAAATGTCAGCATTTCAGTAAGTATAACTGACATGCTGTGATTTACAAAAACACAATGAATTTTGAAATCGAAGCATGTATGCTCCAAAAATTATTTGCAAAGTGTGGATGGGATTAGCCAGAATCCCATCCACTTTGCAGGGACTGTAAAATACTGCGGTTTTTGCCGTGACATTTATGGTACGCGGGGCCCTAGCCTTAAAGAGGACATTTCATGTCTTCATCAATGTGTCGTTGAAAGTCGACAGTGCACTGAATTTCCCGGTATGTGTCCCGGTGCTGGAGATATGGATGCAGTTAATTTCAGCACCGATATCTCCCCACTGTCCGAAGGGCGAGCCTTACAGTCAAGAGTCATCGCTGGGCTGTGAGGAATACCCCCTGAAAGTACTTTTCCATAGACTTATAGTGGGAGGCATTTTTTCACAGCTCAGCGTCATCGCTGGGCGGTAAGGAATGCCCCCTCTGACAGTACACGACTATGTTAGAGCTCAGTCGGGGGGGGGCATTCCTCACAGCCCGCCGATGACACTGAGTAGTAAGTTCCCGCCCTTCTGACAGTGCGGAGATATCAGTGCCGAAATTAACGGCAAAAATATATTCAGCACCAGGGCACATACATACAGTGCACTGTCAGCTTTCTAGCAGTATATAATACCGCACATTAAGGAGACATGAAAGGTCCTCTTTTAACAGTTTAATTCTTGCGCAATATATTGCCATTTTGCATTTAAACATATGTTCTTAAAATCATAATGCTACAATATATTGCTATACTGTAATTTGTATAGCACTGAAAATTAGAATATATGATATAATAGCTTAAATTTGGACAAAAATGTAATTTCAGCACAGTTTAATTTGGACATCAACCAAAAGGACTAACTATCTACATTTATTGTGTAGGTTACTATAATCATAAGGATATTAAATATCTCATATAATCGCTTAATATTTGTTTCCTTCAGTTTAATGGACTATCATACCAGTAAACAAACAAGTGTACTAGTAAATGTCTATAGCTATGGAGCATTTGTATTCTTAAACTGACCCTTTTAAATCCTTTTAAAGTATGGGCACATATTGATTGCATATTTTAATATGTTATCTATTATATTTGTGTCTATGTATAACTACCAAGTGGGGGAGGGTGTATTGCAGATCAAGTTGTGTGTTATCATGTTGTGATACTGGATTTGGTTAAAGACTCCATATCCCATGAAATCAAATCAATACACTGACATGCTTAAGTAAACCTTTAAATGTATGACCCACAATGCCATACAGTGCCCTCTGTCACAATTAAAGGGCTTGTCCGGGATAAATGGAAATTCCTACACTAATCTAAACACCCTCCACCTTCGTACTCTAAATAACATAATTTATCAAAGATGTATATTTACCCACATTTGCTGGTTATCTGGTGACGATCTGTTTCCCCATTTCCAGAAATGGAACGTCACTACTACTCCCCCCCATCCACTCCATCATACTTATCTAGCTTCTTCCTGCGGGACTGCTCCACCCTGTTTTCTGTCTGCCGACACATGGTATAAACCCAGCGCTGCTCTGGCAGCCGATAATCCACCTCTACTGCGCAGGTGTGGGAGCAGCATCAAAGACCTACGCAGTAGAGGTGGATTGTCGGCTACAGAGCAGCGCTGGTTCTATAGCACGCACAGCAGAAAAGAAGGATGGGCAGTCCCGCAGGAGGAAGAATGGAAGGAAGAGAGTAATGGGGTCGGGGGTTGAGCTGAGTAGGTAGAGAAGGGCTAGTAGTTGTGAGCGGGGGGAGTGAGGGGAGAGGTAGCAAGGGTGGAAGTTACGTAGCAGTTACCTGAGCCATGTAAGCAAATGCAGAAGATACCAGGAGCTCCCAGAGACACCCAGAAATCACTCAAACCACTGCTAAAGGTATATGGGTGCATTTATTAACCGATTAATAGCACTAACAGACTTTTTAAAAAAATAATAAAATTTTGCCCGGAAAACCCCTTTAATACATTTTCCCCCTTTTACCTATCCCCTTCTCACTTCCCACTTATTAGCCGTCACCAACTATTGGTTGATTCCGCCATTTCTATTCTTCGACTTATTTTTTTTCAATATTAATATTGTTTATATTTGTTCTGTCTTAAGCATGTTATTGAATATTAAATATACTACTGTGTCCTGGGATGTTATATATGTCTATACTTGATTGTATGTTTATATTTTTCTTGGAAAAACAATAAAAGTTATACTAAAAAAAATCCTTTAGGCTAAGGCCCCACATTGAGCAAACACAGCAGAAAAAGACGCTGAGTTTTACAGTACCAGCAAAGTGCATGAGGTTCTGACTAATCCCATCCACACATTCTGGAAAAAAAAAAAGCTTTGGAAAAGCAGCGTTTTCAAAAATGCAGAAGCACTCGCATTTTCCCTACAGATTTAATACGGGAAGAAAAACCGCAGAGAAAAACAAAGCAAAAATGCAATGAAAAACGCTGTGGGAAAAAAGTGATGCTTTTCCACTACATTTTTTTTTTGCAGTATTTATGCTTCATGGGGCACCAACCTTAAGTTGGACTTTTTATTCTTAAAAAACAAAACTAAAAGGTAGCTCTGAGAACTTTACTGACAAATAAGTTGGTTTATGCTTGAAGGATTTCTCAATCGAGAATGTGAATGAACTGAAATTGTCTCAATGAGGCAGTTAGATTCCTTCATTACTTGACCTTCAAATATTCTCTTTTTTATTTTTTTGTTCAAAACTAGAAAGTTATCTGTTTTTAAGCATTTTATGCAGAGCTTTTATCCCATCCATCTGAGCTGTTATTCAGTACTTCATGCGCTATTAACATTTTATTTATTCTTAAACTGTAATTGAAAGGTCCAGCACCAAATAAAGTAAAGCATTTCACCTTACAGATAACCCACTTTGGATGGGATTATTCACAAACTATGTCATTATAGTAACAATTACTTTTGAATGAATTCAGCGAAGATTTATAAAACACAGAATTGCAGAACATATTTCACATACTGCGGTTTGTGAAGAACATAGCTATTTCTATACTTTAAATGTGATATATTACTCCTACCAATATAGCAATTTAATAGCAAATTACTTTCATCCTAATTCACAAGTCAGTAACAGTTATATTCAAGATGGGGGTTTTAGAGAAATATGGACCCAAAATAAGTCTATAGTGTGAACACAGGGCAATAAACATACTAAACCATATCTTATATATACTAACCATATATTATAAATATAATAAATCATTGTCTACTGTATACTCAGATATTCTGGTGTTATCTGTGATGTTACATAGCACAGATAATGTAGTAGATGTTACCTGCAGTCCTACGTAGCACTTCAGATAATGACTCAATAAGATATTACATTATTGAATCACTGTTATCTAAGGTGTTACATAGGACTGTCTGCATGTAACATCTACTACAATATCTGTACCCATTCATTTTATACGTGACATGAACACTTTTCAAGTCCACGTAGCGAAACGGGTGCATAGCACGCCACATAGTAAAAGGGCGTGTGGTCACACAATTATCTTTGCAGCGCACTCCGTGCTGGCTTTCCCTGATCTCCACCAACAACAGTTGTTGAGTATGTGATAACATCTATTATGTTACCTATAGTAAGAGTTATCATTGTGCTATCTGTGGTGTTACATAGGACTGCAAATATGTGTTTTATTAAATTCATTTTTGGGCTTTGACTGCACAGCGTTTACTTGTTGACCTTTATCTGTGGGCCAATAGGATTATGGAATTTTACAAGACTGGGTCTAGATACCCAAATAGTTAAACCTCTCTGAGATGACCACCAAAAATTGTATGAAAAAGTGGTATTTAAGGGGATGGTCTTTTCAAAGAAGATACACATTATGTATAATGCATGGTGGAAGTATAAATCTCTAACAGGAAATCTGGTCTGGATAAGGAGATGATCTTCCCAAATAAGTGGTCTTTTGAAGAAGTTTAACTGTATTAGCTTTTAGTTTTATGACTATGTGTATACTCACCCCCTGCCCTTCTTGACATTATAGATACTTTTTTTTATCCTCAATGCAAAAATTACTTGTTAGCAGACAAAATAATATACATGTTTAAAACTCAATGCTTTTGTTTTTCCTGCATCAGGTTACTGATACTGAAAATACATAGCTAGTTACAGAATAGAGTTACAGGAACGGATTAGAAAATTTTCTTTATGCTTGAAGTATAACACATAGCACTTATTTTTGCACTGATTGACTCTGCATTTATGCAAATCCTAGTTTTGTTTTTCTGCACAGTAGATGAAGGTAATTGTTATAAGTAAGTTCAGTAACAGAAAGCATTACTCTCCTGATCAGTAAGTACTAGAGCTCCGATAGCAATTGCAGAAATGTGTTTTCAAAGTACTTTTTTTGATAATCGTATTGGGTTGAGGTCACACTAGTTTTCAAATGGGATTCATTCTTATGTAGCAGCAAAGAAGTGAGTCTGATCATGCTCCTTTTTCCCTTACTATAGTAGAAAAGTTCTCTTCCCCGACTCCATCTCAGTGGAAAATTAAAGGGGTTGTCCAGGCTAAAATTTTATTTCTTAATGAGTCCAGGGGAGGAAAAAAATCAGCCAATCAGCAGTCTTAGTGGAATGGCCAGTGCAAGAAGACAGCCAAGCAGAAGGACCGGACCGCACTGGGAGGACACACGAGCACCGTGGACAGGTGAGTGTGTTTTTTTTCACCTCCCGAGCCTAATTAAAAAATATTTTAACCTGAACAACCTCTTTAACGATTACATCTCATCCCACCCCTCATATCAGACACGGATAACTTATTCAAATGTTTTTTGAGTCCAACACAGGGTCAGTGACCCTTTTGTTCTCTGGAAAGCACACAAGGCATTTATGAGAGGCATAGTTATCCAAATCTCAGAAAGACCAAAGAGAGAAAGAGGTCACTGACTTGAATGATAAAGATGCACCAACTTGAGTCCTCTATAAACACAAAAAAAGGAGAACAAAATGACTAGCTCCTCACGGATCAGTTAATTAATTACCAAAAGAATAGATCCATAACATAACAAAAAGATAGATAGAACATGACATTTAATATAATAGTTAAAAATTCAACAAGGTCCTAATTTGCATGTAAATAGACAAATAATTGGAACAATCTTACCAATTTCAACGGTGGATTATAGTTGTTCCAAATGTGGCAGGGATTGTACCATAGGATGGGTATAGGGAACTGACAGAGTCATTGGAGGAATATCTAGATCTTTCCCTAATACCTGAAGGTATAAAGCTCCCGCTCTGACAAGGGCAGTTACAAAACTTGCCCTAAAAAAGCCCAATATGCACCTTCCACTGATGTGTTTCACCACCCTGTAATGGGTGCTCCTCAGTGGAATGTGGAAGAAGAACCCAGTGGTTCAAACTGAAGGTTGCGCTACAACCCCTTGTACGGGGAGCTTACAGTAGTCCCTCAGTGAAGTGTCTCCACTGAGGGACTGCTGTAAGCTCCCCCATACAAGGGGTTGTAGCGCAGCCTTCACTTTGAACCACCCTCTATTATATGCTCCCCACAGTGGTCCCCACCCAGTATTATATGCTTCCCACAGTGGCCCCCACCCAGTATTATATGTTCCACAGTGGCCCCCACACAGTAGTATTTGCTCCACAGTGGCCCCCACCCAGTATTATATGCTCCACAGTGGCCCCCACACAGTATTATATGCTCCACAGTGGCCCCCACACAGTATTATATACTCCCAACAGCCCCCCTCCGCTTAAGTGCTATTATTATACTCTGGGGTCATACTCACCTTGCCTCACCTTTCCTTGGCATCCTCGCTCCATCCTGCCGTCTTCAGCGTCTTTAGGCCCTCTTCAGATGTTGCTGCTGAGGCCTGTTATTGGGCGTCAGCGGTCACGTGGGGTGCACTGACATCATTACGCCGCCGTACCCCATGTGACCGCTGGGGCTTATTCACAGGCCTCATCGTGGCCTCAGTCACATGACGGAAGAGCGCCGGAGAGAACACTGTGCCCAGGAGAGGTGAGTAATATGTATATATTATTTTCAGTCACCTCCCCTGGGCTGCCATCTATTGGAAAAGGGCCTTTTCCAATAACAGTATGTATAGCGGTCTGGAGACCAGGCTTTCCCCAACTGCTATCATAGTGGTCTGGGGCCCCTGCCATCTCCAGCTGGCCAAGGGCCCCATAGCCCGACGGGCTCGGTCATGGTTGCACCCCCTGCGACCGTGATCTTTACACCACTGTTTACATCCTAAATTACATAAAAGATGTAAACTGTTTTGCTGAACAAAGTTTGAAGAGTTCAAGATCATAGGCTACCATATCAGCCTATCTTACTGAAAGGTACAGAACTTGATTATTATCAAGTATGAAAGTATACTGGAACAGCATGTGAAACAACAATACATTTTTCTATTTAGCCATGCATATAAAGCAAACTGCAAATTTCTAGGAAATCTGAATCTAAGGAATCCAGTTAACTCTATGTCTGTATCTTAATTAAGGAGGCATTTTCTGTTAATCAGGCTCAAATAATACTTAAACTTCACCTTAAGTTAAAATGTTTAGAGATATTTAATATTACACAGAATTATTTGCTCAAGAAAGCAGTATAATATTGCTGCCATGAGCCGATTTGTTACTGGAACTCATTTTGTGGCTTGTCAAGTAGACTAAACTAGACTGTGTGAGTGGGCAGAGGTTTTATTGGACTTGTCTGTTCCAGGTTCCAAACCATTGAGTTTGTCAGTTAGTGATTTGCAAAGGGACTGGGAAATACCAAAGGGCCTATGGTGTCATTCACTGCCTTATTTCAATACAACATTAAACTTACAAAATTATTAAGTGGTTAGCTGTACTTGTATCATTTGTCTATGCTTAAATATCCTTAAAAGCATCCTTAAATTTCATGGAATTATTTTTGTGAATAAAAACGTATTTATTTTTTCAGGATAACAGATATTTTACCTGTTGGCATACAAATACAGTATAGAAGTTTTTGTGGCACAAACATTGAACAAATAGATAGATAGACCCTTATTCCATATGCATATAAGCTATTTGGTGTACTCAAACACATCTGCTGGAGAACCATCCTCTTTTGTGGTTGCTGCAAATCATTGTCCATGGTATATGTCAATTTTTCTTTTTTGAGGGTGGTGCTGGGTGTTATCCACAAATGACAATAGTTGTTCCATCAGATGTGGCCCTGTACTGAGTACACCAATCAGCTAATTTCTAGAGAAAAGTGAATTGGTTTGTAATGAGATATATTCATTATGAATTTTTTTTTTTTTTTTAATCAGGTTTGGCCAAAACCCAAATTTTTTGAGTGATTATCATTATTATACTCTGGGATCTCTTCAGACCCAAGAGTAAAATAATCAAAGGCCAAGCAGAGGTGCAGAAAAATAATAAACAGTCATACTCACCTTTCCAAACCTCTCCTGGGCCTAGGATTGGGTCTTAGCAGTGACATGGAACATGTTCATGTCATGATACTCAACATGAGCCACGTGGCTGCTAAAGCCAAACCACGGATGTCAGCAATGACCTGGGGCTGCTGACATCACCTCAAAGACCAAAAGAGACTAAAAAGCCACATAATTTAATTATTGCACTTTGGTCCTTGTTTGGTCCAAAATTAAATGTGTAGGTGAAGACCACAAGTATTTACAGTATCTCATGAGGTTTGGCCAATTCTACTCATTTGCATATGGAATAAAAACTAAGCAGCACAACTGCACTTTAACACAAGAAAGGTATGGTTACTATGCCACTAATTGGCCATACAACCACATATAAGGGGTTTAGAAGTGATTTTGATGGTGGTAGACCCTCTTTAAACTTCTTTGATTTCCTTTCTGATTTCCTTTGATGATTGGCACTCAGTACATCATAAATGTATTATCCCTGTCCTCTGGTGTACTGGAATGAGAAGATTTATCATGCACAGTCACTGAAAAAAGAGAAAATCAACCATTCAATGGTAAAAACAGCGTTTTTTCAGCACGGATTGTCTGCAGAAGGCTATGGCACAAAAGTATGTAAAGTACATTAACAGTGCTCATTTGACTTGCGCGAATCAGCGCTTCCGCGCATGCGCGGTATGAGCTGTAAGACGCTATTTAAACTAGAGCTATGCGGCACTTCTATACATGTACCTGGGCTCTTCGGAGGAATTTACAACTTCTAAGGTAATTTACTATGTTAATCTTTACTCTGTTACTTACTACTCAATCCTTTGTTCCTTGGCAATGTTTACTTTTATTTAAATGATCCTGCAAGCGTCTTTGCATGTAATTATACATACACTTGATGGTCCTATGGTTGTTTTTGTTTACTTTTCACACATGCTACAATAGTGCTTTTGGGTGTTAGATGTTACCCTGTTAATGGTCACCTTTTTAAATAGTTGCAACAGCTATTGTTTGTTTTTGTTTTTTATGTTGGATGTCTCTCTATCAGTGGCTGGCATATTTCATTTTTAAAGAAATATCTTATTCAAGCTATTATTTATGTTTATTCAGGTACACTTATTTTGTGTCTTTTTTTAGTGTTTTGCACACTTGAGAAAAGGGTATTAAAACACCCCGAAACGCGTCGTCTGTTTTTATTTTCTGGAATAAAAAGTTTGTTATTCAATAGTCTTGGATCTGCACAATCCTTTGGTTGATCCCTTTCGTAAATACATCAACAGGGGATGGGAATGAGGGGAAGTTTGTGTGCACAGGCAGGTTGTGAATAAGTCTTTATGGCGGTCTGGGGCCAGAAAGAGATAGAAAGGAAAATGTAAAATTTGCAGATGGGAAATTACTTATTATTATGATAAACATTTGTGGTAGAACCAAGCTGAGCCTTTGCTTCAGGGACAATGAGCTTTAGTTGTGCCCCCTGACTGTAGATATGTGAAACATAAATACACAATGCAAATGCAGCATAAATTTCAAACCCCTTAAAACCAGATCCAAAGTCCACTTTTCATGTGAAATAATAAAAATTAGTTGTACTCAAACATTAAATTAAAAATGTAATCCCATCTCAAGGATTCTATTTATGTATTTTGCTAGTTTATGTAAATTCAAGAGTTTTCCTAAATACATTGCTTTAGCAATGCTGCTTTGTTTGCCTGCTATGTGAAATTATTCCTTCCATTTAAACATTGTTTACATCTAATAACAGGTCGGAGGGATAAATCACTGCTCTTTGGGGGGCTGAGTTCTCTGTTGATATGTACAGCTCTGATGGCAGGACAATCAGTTAAGCTAATTGAAGTTTGCCGATAAAAGGCTTGGACAGTGTTCCTCTCTATGTAAACACAACAACAACATTGAGTTTACTTCTAGTCCTTTCTCTGTAGAAGCATGGTAAGTGTTCTCTCCAAACCTGTGTAATGTAATATATATTTACTGTGCATGTTATTTAATCTGCATTTATATTAGATTTCTAGTAATCATAATAAGTAATTTCTCATGGTAAAGGCAATGTCTATATCTAGTGAGGTACTTCATAGTGTCCTGTTTATGAAACAGACAAAGCTGTCCAACAGCTTGTAGAAGAATATAGGAAGTGAGAAGAAGAGACTACAGTCAAACTGTTGAGAGACGGAGATGGGAAACCCCTTTAAAGAATTTAATGCAAGGAAGCTGCAACCATGAGTTGCACTACAGAAGTTGTTTGTTACTCTTCTGTGGTCTGACGGACTGATGTCAGGCATTGCCCTATGTACCCAAAGGCTGGTATTTCAGGGCCTGTTCTCACACTTCAGAGAGGGAGAAGTCTCACAGGAACATAGTTAGCTGCTGGAGGACAGCTTAAACGGGAACCTCATGCAAGGTCTTGTGACCCAGGTGGATAGCTTGCAGAGGAGAGAGGGATACAGCTGTAACAAAGCCAGCTTTGTTCAGCACACTTGATAAATAGGAGTACAGGTTCAGCAGTGCATCCATCACAACAGTGGTAGTGTGCTGTTTGTTGTTGAGCCCTGTAGGCCTGCACAATAACCCTAATACCCTCATTGTGTGTTCCAACTCCATCAATCTGCTGTACCATAACTATTTGCTGCAGTAGAAAGGAGACTGCAGTGAAAAGCCAGTTACTTGTGTTCTTTCTACACCAATAGAAGACTCCAGGTGACTTGCAGGTGTTTGTGTATGGACAGTAGCTCCATGAGGTTTAGGCTGTGTAGTGGCACATTGGTCAATGTGAAGTGTGGTGTCTGGCCATTTTGAGCGGCATATTTCCACTATCCTAGTGACAGATTCTGCCCAGTTGGCACTTGATTATACTTGTAATATTTTAAACCAGTCAAAGGAATTAATGTCAAACCTAATGGCAATATACCCGTGACTCTTACCTGGGTTATCCTAACTGCTAATAAATATTCATTTAAGCTGAAATTTTCTAAAACTGATAGCAATTCAGCTTAAATCCACAAAAATTCTTTAAAGCAATGCTGCTGATTTGTATCTATTTAGATAGATATATTGAACAATATCCTAATAGCATTGTTTCCTTGCAGCACTGGGATCCTTTGTTTGAATCCTACCAAGGGTAACATTTGCACAGTTTATATATTCTCCTTGTTTTTAAGTGGGTTTCCTACAGGTGCTAATTCACTAGTAGAGTCCAAAAACATACTCATAGGTTAATTTACAGTTTGTTTTGTGATCCCTGATGGTCTCAGGGAAAAATGTGAATGATGGCAATCTCTGTACAGGGTTGCAGAATATAATTGCAGTTTATTAAGTTTACAACAGAGCTTTCAAATGGACTCATTACAAAGCAAACCTTGGTCTTATGTACACATCAGCTTCTTTCAAACTGTATGCTATGAAGGTTATATGTATTCTGTCAGATTCAGCAAAAAAAAAAAATGGTGATATGCTAAACAAGTCATTTTATGGAGATATTTTCTATTAGAACCATTACTAGAATATTTTACTGCAGTAATAAGGTGCCATACAAAGGCACCACATGGTGGAAAAGTGCTTACAGCACTGTAGTACAGAGTGTGAAAAAAAACTCCATGTGCTGATGGTAGGGACATAGTAGGGGTGCAACTATGAGTGCTGGTTGTTGGTATTGGGGCACAGTTTACAAGCCACTTTTATGCATTTAGATACAGAGAAAGGGCAGTGAACTGAACCTTTGCCCCAGGTGTCAGAAAGCCTAGCTACAGCACTGTCAATATACAGGGTTCCATGTACATGGCTTGCTTTATACATAAGCCCTATACCCACTAAAAACAGAGCACTACAATAATAATTTTCATGGTGGATAAATAAAATTCTGAGCTTGGAAGCAAGTCATTCAAAAAAGACTACATCAGACCAAAAGGAATACTTCAGACACAAAAGAAACCGAGAGGTTCTGGACAAGAATCCAAAGTCAGAGAGATCTGCAAGAAGAAGCTGAGCCCAGAGGAGGAAGAGAAAAAAAAACAAAAAAAAAACCCAAAACAAAACAAAAAAAATCCAAAGTCATAAATCGTGTAAGGGAAGTGTTGTTGTGTTGTAATGAAATAAAGATGTAGTTTAACATGACAAAATGATGTTTAATAATAATATTGTTAGCCAAGTGCAGATTGTGATTAAATGGATAAATAAATCATATTCAGGGATTTTTAGACTATTTAAACTTATATTTAAACTTAAAAGAGAAAGTAATAATTCTTCATTAGCATGTTTAATAGTGCAAATCGAATATTGGACTTCTTTCTCAACACTTCCTGCTCAAGGAGAAGCAATGTCGGAGTTAAGTGGGATGTGGTTCAAGCAGGCGCACTCTGGGGATGCCATCATCTCTGATTTGTCAGCACCTGACAGAGTTAATTATCGCACTTGTCTGTCTTTTTAATATATTAGGAGTGCACAAAGGCTATTCACAGTGGCTGCTAATAATGGCAATATTCTTAAATAAAGCTCAGACATATCAATGGGAAAGATGAATGGTATTTAAAGGAAAAATGTAAATTTCCTGCAAAGTAAAGATAGTATATGTATAATATGCAATGTTAGTGAACAGTAACTAATACTAGTCTGGATATATCACAAACTCTGGTAAAAACAGGTGCTGCAGCCACTCGGCTGGCATTTTAGCTGACTGAGTTGTGGCCACCAAAATAGATTTGTTACTGACAGATTTGAAAAGGAGTTATAAAGTTTTACACCTCAGTCTCCAGCAGTACTTTCAACATATTATGGTGTAATTTTTCCATGTAATATGGTAAAACTATGATCTTTAAGTAGCATCTATGCCTGACTGACCACTTCACTGACTTTTGGTATGTATATATTTGGAGTACTATTGTTACTATCAGTACTACACTGATTGTCAATGTGTATTCCTCTCACTGCAACACTGCTCACTGCTGTTGCCTTAAGGTTGCCAGGCCGACATGTGAAGCTTTCATTTACTCTGCAGCTAATCAGAAATCTGAGACGTTGAACCAATCAACAGCTGAGGAGGGATATTTAAAGTCTGTTCTGAACTTCCCATGTGTCTGCTACTGCTGAACATATTTTTTGGTTTGCTGTGCTCCTGACAGTGGCGTAACTAGGAATCTCTGGGCCCCAAGGCAAACATTTGACATGGGCCCCTCCCCCGAACCGCCGCCCCTCCCTACCCCAGAGTATGATGATCGGAGACCCAGGGGAGGTGGCAAACATAAAAAACAATGCTACTTACTTCTCCCTGGCTCCGCTGCACTCCGGTGCGCTACTTCGGCCATCTTCAATGTTGTACCAGATCTCACGTGATCCAAGCCGGTATCGCGATGCATAATGACATCAGCTGACATCTGGGACGTCACCAACCAGGCCCGAAGCCCGCGGAGCGCTGGAGAGGTAAGTTACAGTGTTTTTTATGTTCCCTCACCTCTCCTGGGCCCCCGATCATTATACTCCAGGGTCTGAAAAAACCCCGGAGTATAATGATAGCAGTGTTTGTGGTGTTCACGGTTAGCGGCTGCTACAGGAATCTGGGCCCCTTAATGTCCCGGGCCCTGACTCCTGACCTTGTTTTGTTTACTGGATATCCACTTGCTTACTGATTTTGTTAACTCTTGGATTGACCTCGGCTTTGAAATGTTTATCCTTTGATTCCACTCTCCTGGTTCGACCTGCCTTATTTTTTGCTGTAATTCCTGGTTTTATTTTCAGTTTGTAGTGCATCTATTTCTTACACTAGCATCTAGGGTGATAACTTGTGCCAAGATCCTGCCAAGTCCATCTGGCCTTGCGGCTGGCTCTAGTGAAGACATCTGGGCAACTTTATACTCTATCTCCTAGAGCAGAGTGAGATTTAGGTAGCTTATTCTACAACTCTCTGTGATGTCAGTTCCTGCAGTTCTGGAATAAATTTATAGGCAATTTCATAACAACTATCCTATAAATTCTGTTTCCCCTTTTCCTCATAGAAGCTTTGCAGGCAGGGTCCCCTATCAACTGTACCAATTGTTCACTAACTTGGTCTATTGTACATGCTTTTGTATTTGTGTATTTTGTGTTTTGTATGGAAGAAGGACAAGGACAAGGAAAAGGAGAATTGTGGACTTTATACTGGTATTTAACAAGTTGTGCAAGTTTGGAATAGGAAGGCATTATTCATAACTTGAACTATAGACAAAAGAACTTAGCCTTTCTAACATATTAGTACACGGTGTATGCCACTATTATTCCCTGCATTTAAATTGTGAAAAATGTATTTAAAATCAGTTTTGTTGGAGTCTGTTGCATCTTGATACATCTTTAAGTCTAACACTTCTGTTGTGAGATGTTACTTCACTTTCTACACCAAAAAAAAATCAAGGACAGGCTGCTCATCAGTTGGTACACCAAGTATACAAATCTATTCTCGTACCCAAAAAAAACAAAGTCAAGAGAAAGAAATTAACAAATCTAATTGGCTCTTCAGGTTTTTTAGATACAGTGCCTTGCGAAAGTATTCAGCCCCCTTGAATTTTTCAACCTTTTGCCACATTTCAGGCTTCAAACATAAGGATATAAAATTTAAATTTTTTGTTGAAGAATCAACAATAAATGGGACAGAATCGTGAAGTGGAACGAAATTTATTGGATATTTTAAACTTTTGTAAAAAATAAAAAACTGAAAAGTGGGCGTGCCAAATTATTCGGCCCCCTTAGGTTAATACTTTGTAGCGCCACCTTTTGCTGCGATTACAGCTGCAAGTCGCTTGGGGTATGTTTCTATCAGTTTTGCACATCAAGAGACTGAAATTCTTGCCCATTCTTCCTTGGAAAACAGCTCGAGCTCAGTGAGGTTGGATGGAGAGCGTTTGTGAACAGCAGTTTTCAGCTCTTTCCACAGATTCTCGATTGGATTCAGGTCTGGACTTTGACTTGGCCATTCTAACACCTGGATACGTTTATTTGTGAACCTTTCCATTGTAGATTTTGCTTTATGTTTGGGATCATTGTCTTGTTGGAAGATAACTCTCCATCCCAGTCTCAGGTCTTTTGCAGACTCCAACAGGTTTTCTTCCAGAATGGTCCTGTATTTGGCTCCATCCATCTTCCCATCAATTTTAACCATCTTCCCTGTCCCTGCTGAAGAAAAGCAGGCCCAAACCATGATGCTGCCACCACCATGTTTGACAGTGGGGATGGTGTGTTCAGGGTGATGAGCTGTGTTGCTTTTACGCCAAACATATCGTTTTGCATTGTGGCCAAAAAGTTGGATTTTGGTTTCATCTGACCAGAGCACCTTCTTCCACATGTTTGGTGTGTCTCCCAGGTGGCTTGTGGCAAACTTTAAACAAGACTTTTTATGGATATCTTTGCAAAATTGCTTTCTTCTTGCCACTCTTCCATAAAGGCCAGATTTGTGCAGTGTACGACTGATTGTTGTCCTATGGACAGACTCTCCCACCTCAGCTGTAGATCTCTGCAGTTCATCCAGAGTGATCATGGGCCTCTTGGCTGAATCTCTGATCAGTCTTCTCCTTGTTTGAAATGAAAGTTTAGAGGGACGGCCGGGTCTTGGTAGATTTGCAGTTTTCTGATACTCCTTCCATTTCAATTTGATCGCTTTCACAGTGCTCCTTGGGATGTTTAAAGTTTGGGAAATCTTTTTGTATCCAAATCCGGCTTTAAACTTCTCCACAACAGTATCACGGATCTGCCTGTTGTGTTCCTTGGTCTTCATGATGCTCTCTGCGCTTTAAACAGGACCCTGAGACTATAACAGAGCAGGTGCATTTATACGGAGACTTGATTACACACAGGTGGATTATATTTATCATCATCATTCATTTAGGACAACATTGGATCATTCAGAGATCCTCACTGAACTTTTGGAGTGAGTTTGCTACACTGAAAGTAAAGGGGCCGAATAATATTGCACGCCCCACTTTTCAGTTTTTTATTTTTTACAAAAGTTTAAAATAACCAATATATTTGGTTCCACTTCACAATTGTGTCCCACAAAGTCCAGACCTGAATCCAATTGAGAATCTGTGGAAAGAGCTGAAAACTGCTGTTCACAAACGCTCTCCATCCAACCTCACTGAGCTCGAGCTGTTTTCCAAGGAAGAATGAGCAAGAATTTCAGTCTCTCGATGTGCAAAACTGATAGAGACATACCCCAAGCGACTTGCAGCTGTAATCGCAGCAAAAGGTGGCGCTACAAAGTATTAACCTAAGGGGGCCGAATAATTTGGCACGCCCCACTTTTCAGTTTTTTATTTTTTACAAAAGTTTAAAATATCCAATAAATTTCGTTCCACTTCATGATTCTGTCCCATTTATTGTTGATTCTTCACCAAAAAATTTAAATTTTATATCCTTATGTTTGAAGCCTGAAATGTGGCAAAAGGTTAAAAAGTTCAATGGGGCTGAATACTTTCGAAAGGCACTGTATATCACATATGCTATATACTGAACAGCATAGTCATTAATACAGCATATATTAAATAGTCACAAACTTTTCAACTTAGTCTCATTTAATAGAGCATGTGATTCTGGACCAAATGGTAATGCAAAAAAATGTTGTTTCTGTCTGAAAAAACCTCTCTAAAATTCCTGCCACTAAGAGTCTCCCTTCCAACTAATTTACAGTTCACTTCCTGTTACTCCGGTCCGTAGATACATCAAGCTTAAGATGCTACACAGTGAGTGGAAGGAGGAGGGACTGTTCTGTCTTCACATAGTGAAAAGAGATGGGAGTGGTTTCCTTTATAGCATGTCTGCAAACAACTTTCTCAGTGTACAGAACTGAACTTTCTGCAGCATCTCACAGCTTATAGTGTAAGCAGTGGCATAATGATCGTGGTCGCAGGGGGGTGCGGCCGCGACCGGGCCCGGAGGGGAATGGGGCCCACGGCCAGCTGGAAATGGCCGGGGCCCCAAACTACCATGATAGTGGTCGGGGAAAAGCCTGATTCCCTGACCGCTATACCTATTGTTAATGGAAAGGGTCCGGGCCCCTTTCCATTAGATGCAAGCCCAGGGGAGGTGACAAAAAAATAAAAAAAATACTTATACTCACTTGTCCTGGGCTCAGCACCCTCTCCGACGCTTTTCCGACCTCACTGCTGGGTCCTGTGATTAGACCCCAGCGGTCACATGACATTTGGGGCACAGGACGTGGGGACCAAGGGACCAAGGAAAATGGGAAAGACAGCAGGACGGAGCGAGGATGTCCCAGAGAGGTAAGACAAGGTGAGTATAAGCGTTTGTTATTTTTAATCACTTCTCCTGAGCCTCTTCTTATTATATTTAGGGGTCTTCGGAGACCCCAGAGTATAATAATAGCACTGGCTCTGGGGAATGGGGGTCACTGTGGAGCAACTAATAATATGTGGGGGCCACTGTGGGCATATAATACTGTGTGGGGGCCTACTGTGGAGCATATAATATTGTGTGGGGGCCTACTGTGGAGCATATAATACTGTGTGGGGGACCTACTGTGGCGCATATAATACTGTGTGTGGCCCACTGTGAAGCATAAGCTACTGTGTGGGGGCCCAAAGTGGAGCATATAATACTGTGTGGGGGCCAACTGTGGAGCATATAATACTGTGTGGGGGCCACTGTGAAGCATATAATACTGTGTGGGGGCCCACTATGAAGCATATAATACTATGTGCAGGCCACTGTGGAGCATATAATACTGTCTGGGGGCCACTGTGGAGCACATTGTACTGTCTGGGGGCCACTGTGGAGTGCATTGTACTGTCTGGGGGTCACTGTGGAGCGCATTGTACTGTCTGGGGGCCCCTTCACTATTTACATCACCCAGTATCTGTTTTATAGCAGACAAGTAATATTATTACACGCTGTAATAACATTGCATGGTCACTATAAAACAGATCCTGTGCGATGTAAATAGTGAACATTAATTGTTCAAAAGTACCAAATGCAAACTTCTACTTTTCAGTACAAAGTTGTTTGTATTATTGAAAGCTATGTAAAGCCCCATTTACACGACTGTATTTTGCGGGTCTGTAACTGTCCGCAATTGTGGATCCACACAGTATTAAGATTAAATTGCCATGTTGGTACTTTGCGATAATTTAGTGGGTTTTGGGTTGCAGTTTGGGCACTTGGTCTCTAAAAGGTTCGCCATCACTGATATACACAAATTGTCGCCATTTTGATGGCAAAAAAATTATAAGATGACTAATATTACTCATTGACTAAGTGACACAGTTTCAGAATTCTTGCCAGTCACTATTATAAATAAGCAATGTGCAGTAAAATTACTGGAAAAAAAACAGTGCAGTGGACAGGCAAAAGAAGGGGCAGGAGGTAGTGCTGGAAGGAGTACTAGTGGGAAATCTGATGGGAATTGTGAGGGCATAGAGGAATCCCATGTCACAAAAAAGTGGAGTGGATGACATTACTGAATTTGATGATGATTCTATTACAGAAAATACCTGGCAAGAATATCAGGGTGACGGTGATATCAGAGGAAAAGGGTAGTGGCAGCTGCAATAATAAAAATTCCACCCGATGTGCAGCCCCAACATCCAAAAGACCTGCAAGGCAAGCTTTGGTGGTTCAACTACCTCTACCTCATAACATGATCAGTTTTGGAAGATAGTCCAGCTGGTAAGTTGATAGGCAGTAGGTACATCGATAGTGTACACCCATAAAGGGGTATTTTTTGGTGACTTTTTTATATACTTAATTATTTATTACTTTTTAAAATGGCAAGCACACTGATGGGATGCAACAAATTTTCCTTCAAATTCTGTAAACTGCCACTCCATCAATGATTCTTATCTGCCTCCCAAGTATTGTTTTTAGGTTCATAGAATCCTATCCATGTCAGAAGAAATTCTAGCTTTTTCAGTTGGCAGCCAAAACAGGCATGCTAATAGTGTGACCAATTTTTTTCTTGATGTTGAGTTGGCCTCCTCCACTTCCTCCACCCTGGATCATCTCCCACATCCAAATTCACCAGGGCAAGCCATTACTTACATCACACTCCCTCATTTTATTGTAAGGTGAATGGCACTGTTGCACATGCTGAAGTTTCAGTTTGAGCAGCAGTATATGGTAAATGATTACTGCATGCAGCAAACTACAGACACAATGGAGTGAATAACTGTGAGAGGAAGAAGGACAGATTTTACCTCATGATGATCAGTTTTGGAAGATAGTCCAGCTTTTTCAGCTGGCAGGCCAAGCATGCTGATAGCATGCCCCCAATTGTTCTTGAAATTCTATAAATTGCCACTCCTCCAACACGATATTGATGTGGCATTTAGTCCCATACAAGCAGGAGTAAACCTAGACTTTCTGCTGCCTGAGACAAACTATAGAAAGGCACCCACCCCCCCCCCCCAAAAAAAAAAAAAAGATACCCAACCCGGCTATCTTTGGTTATGCGATGGGTCTCCTCTAATTAGGATATGCCCCTCCACTGGCAGATCATAGTGTAACACCCCCTTTTTTTGGCCCTCACACGATATACAACCCCTTTTTTTTGGCCCACCACATGATACATGATCCCCTTTTTCTGGCCCTGCAAACAGTATATAACACACTTTTTATGACGCCCCAAGTGGAATATAACCCTTAAGTTTATGACCCTACTTTTATGGCCCCCACACAGTTTGACCTTTTTTTATGCCCCATGCATAGTTTATGACCCCCTTTATATGGCCACCACACAGTTTATGACCCCCTTTTATACCCCCCACACAGTATATGACCCCTTTTTATAGCCCACATGCCACTAAGTTTAGGACCCCCCTTTTTTCCCCTCCCCAGCATATGTTAGACCGCTGCCTATTGAATTATAGGTAGTGGGCGATAATTTTTACTCAGATTCCAGTTATTTCTGTGACCATTATGGGTTTTTCTTTCATTAAACGAGGGATACCAACAATTTTGTCCACGTGTGTATGCTGCTTCAATAGTCATATCAACCCTGTCACTAGTACTGAAGCAATGCTAGCAGTGTGGGTGAGCTTCCGCCCTAATGCCGCAGTGCAGACAGGCTGAATTACTACTGTAGTGATTCAGCATGCCCGCACCACTGCATTAATTAGAATCAGCCCTAGTTCGCCCACTGTAGCTGTGCTGCCTACATCTTCTGTCTGGCATAGCACCTGCACTGACCTATCAGTTAATTACATACAGACTTTCTCCTCCCTCACACTATCTCTGTATGCAGAGGGGTGGAGACTGTCTGTGTGTAGTGTCAACATTGTTCAGGAAAGAAACAAAGAGCTGTCCCTTCAAGAGCCAGTGACTTGAGCTGAACATACACTATCTTATGGAGTTTATAATTAGAATTTTATAATGGGCCAGTGTCCTTCAGGAGAATGCTCTTCACTAGCACTAACTGTGGCACAAGTCTCCCTTGCCCCTTCTCAAGTTATTGCAGGTAATGAGTTTAATAGAATTCTTAAAGGGGGTTATGCTTCGCAGCGAGAACTGGAGGTCCTTTTCTCCTGCTGCGCATTCAACCTGACTACAGCCAGGTTGATTGTAGGTGTGACTGGTTGTAGACAGCGCACCCATTCATTAGTCATGTGGCCATGCCTATATTAAGCCTGTGCATAACCCATTTAAGTCCACGGTCATCCCCCATCACCATCTACAGATGATCTCTAATTTTCTAACTAAGAGGAGTATGTAAGGGGATGGAGAATAACCATGGACTTAACGGAGTTTTGTCTGTTCACTAATGTATTCATAGCATAGTGTTATCATTTTTAAGTTGAATGATTACATGCAAACCTGGTTCTCTTACTCATGATTTTTATATTTGCGTGGGGGGGGGGAGAACGCCATTTTTGCCTAATGCAGCAATAAAGCTAGAATCAGCCCTGTATGTAATACACATTTTGTTTTACTTGTACATCAAACAAAATAAAAAATACATTCTACTGGCATTATGTCAATTTAATTCTAGATTATTTAATTACATTTGTCCTTCAATCACATTTCATTCAATTTTTAGCCTATGGTTGCAATCAAGTTTTTTAAATCCCTTATACTAGATTAAAGTCTAAAATCCGTCTTAGTGCCAAGTTATCACATACCTTATACAAGCTCAATACAATCAAATGGATTAAAGCTAAACGTGGATGTAAAGTTAGTAAAGCCAATAAAGATCAAGGGGAATAAAACAAGAAAACAAGGTCACTAGAAACAAATATCAAAGATTGAAAACTCAATTGTATTAACACATTGCTACTGAGAACAATATCACCATACAATTTACACGGAAGTTTAAAAAAACACAAAAATATTCTAGGCATCTATATTTTTTTAATTGTGTTCTAAGGTTGCAGCTTCACTTTAAGTAATTTAACAAAATGAATTAGGAAATGCAACAAATATGAATGTATTGTAGCTTCAAGAAACAGAGGCAAAGAAAGCAGAGTAGGTTTGGTCTGGCTTAACTACTTGTAAGTATTAAAAGATCTCCCAGTGCTAAAACTCTGACAGAACAAATGGGTCTCAAACCTAAACAACCCCTTTTGTATTTGACTTTAGAGCTAGTCACTTGCCTCTAGGGTCTATTTCTTATGGGTCGACTCACCGATTGATGGTTTATCCTGCAAATAAAGCTAGACCAGTGTACATATATAGATAAAGGCTAGACCCTCAGAATCATTTCCTTTGGTCAGCACATGTACTCCTAGTTAAGGCTAGATAATATGTGACTGCAGTATCAGATTGCTTAGGATTTGTTTGTAATGAGACTTAGGGTCATATTGCTATGATATTCAATAACGGCTGATTGGTTAGAGTCCAAATGCCAATATCTAGAACTGTGACAGTACTATAAAGTGACAGTGTTGCTTACAAAGTAACATACTACTTTTCCTCCTTTTCACTCTTTCTGCCTTTTTTAGAGATTGCGCACTTAGATATTATATGGGCCAACAATATGTCTTCTAAAAAAGTTATATAAACATAGAGTGGCAGAGGTAAAGGTATTTTCTCAATGTCACTGTATTTTGCATTCAGGTGGCAACAATAAAGGCTATTCATTGTCTGATATGGATGGCATACACAAAACAGCATATTAAAGACTTTAGTCATGACTTACAGTACTTACTCTGAATTAACTGTTTATATTTAATTGATTTAGCAACACTAAAAAGCACTACTGAATGCCCAGCAAAATATAACAGTGGCCATAAGTCAATATCGAGCTATGGACCTACAGTGTGTGGAGCACATTGATCATTTTAATTAAGCAGACCAAAGTAAAATAATTCATTGCATGCTGAATGAGTCAAGTGACATGATTTTATAAATTCTGAAATAGTGGCCATTGTGTTAGCAAAAAATGGATCATTCAATTTTCATTCATATAAAGGCTCATGGTGTGTCCATGTGCATTGCGTATGCCTGTTTTTTTTTTTTTTTTTATCTTTTAGCTAGCATCTGCTCTGTCAGTTTGCAGTCAGGTAGACACACAGATGTGAAATACTCTCATCTAAATAGGACCTTATAGGGGTTTTACAGGATAAAAATATTGATGATCCTAAGGAAAGGTCATCCATATCAGACTGGTGGGGGTTTGACACCCAGAGTGATCAGCTATTCTTATCAGTTGATACAAGAAAAGTGGAGCAGGAAGTATGTAGCTCTGTTCTCTGTGTAGTGACTAAATGGAGTCATTGCAGCTTAGCTCCCATTCAAATGAAAGGGAATTGATCTGTAGTAACCTGGTCTGACCACTACACAGAAAATGGAGAACAGCTGATTGATGAGGGTGCCAGGTGTCTGACCTCTACCAATCAGCAATCATACATTGATGACCTAAACTTGTAATGGTCATAAATATTTTTCCCATAAAACCCCTTTACAGGGAAATGAAATTAACCCTTAAATGAAATTAACCCTTAGGTGACACCGTAATAGAATGGTTCGCCCGCCTGTTTCTTGAGGACAGCCACTGTAATAGTATAGCAGAGTCTGAGCGGGTGGCTACTGGAGCAGGTGTTAGCTGCAACTCACAGCTAACACCTTGCTCCAGCACCCCTGATCAGAGTTCAGCTCTAATCGGGGTTCTGCTGATATGACCCCCATAACCCCCCCCCCGAGATGGGGGGGTGCCGATATATATTTTCAGCAGCCCGGGGTCTGACCAGTGACCCGGGTTTCCAGAAGTCCCCATACCTGGTTGAACCTGCTGCAATGGGAGGAAGTCAGCCTATGCGTCTACATATGTATTCAGGTGTATTGCAGTATATAGTACTAAATTAGCGATTAGACCATTGTTGGTTCAGGTTCCCTAGTATGACATAACAAAACAGTAAAAAACAAAAGTGTGAAAAAAAACTCAAGTGTATTTAAAATAAATTAATAAATGAATAAAGTTCCAAACTGCTCTTTTCCTATATAAAATGAATTATATATATAAGAATCCTAAAAATGAATAAGAATAATAAATTTTTAGTATTGCCTTGCCTGTAACAAGCCGTACAATAAAACTGAAACATTATTTAACCTGCATGGTGGTCATCAGGAAAAAAAAAATGGAAATATTAATAAAACACTGGAAATAATTTTTTTTTTTGCAATGTCACCTTATAAAAAATGCTATAAAAATTATCATAAAGTGCTCTAAAACAGTACCTTATGTACCCCAAAACAGTACCAATAAAACTCATAAAAAACACTCAAATTGCATATTTATTTCAAAATTTCAATTTTCACTTTAATTTCACATTAATTTTTGGGAAGCACTCTTGAGCGCAAAATGATAATACCCCATAATAAATTCTATGAGGGTGTAATTTCCAAAATGGGGTAACTTTGGAGGGTTTCCATTGTATTGGTACTCTAGGGGCTCTGCAAATGAGACTTGGCACCTGAAAACTATTCCAGCAAAATCTGCTTTTCAAACGCCCAGTGGTGCTCCTTCCCTTTCACGCACTGCCATGTGCCCAACACATCAGTTTACACCCACATGTGTATTTCTGAGCTCAGGAGAAATTGCATAATATACTATGAGATGCATTTTCTCCTTTAACCCCTTATGAATGTATTAATTTTATGGCTAAATGAATGTATTATTGAAAAAAAAAATGAAATGCCTAAATTTCAACTTCATATTGTTTTAATTCCTTTGGAATGCTTAAAGGGTTAACAAATTTCCCAAATACTGTTTTGAATTAGTGGCGGGTACCAGTTTTGAAAATGGGGTAAGTTATCGGGGTTTCTAATATACTGGTTTTTATAATCCCCTTCAGAACTGAAGTGGTCCCTAAAAAATTAGTTTGGGAAAGTTTCTTGTAAATATGGAAAATTGCTGTTACACTTGTAAGCCTTCTAATGTCCAAAATAAATGAAAGGATGATTAGAAGATTATGCCAATATAAATCAGAGATATGGTAGATAATATATATTAATGTATTTGGGTGGTATGACTATCTGTCTGAAAAGTAGAGCATTTCACATTTTGAAAATTGCAATTTTTTCCCCCAAATTTCCTATTTTTTTAATAAATAAATAAATACAAAAATATTGATCAATGTTTACCACTAACATGAAGTACAATGTCACCAAAGACAAAAAAAAATCTCAAAATCACTTGTATAGGTTAAAGCATCTCAAAGTTATTGCCATATAAAATGACACATGTCAGTTTTGAAAAATGAGGCCTGGTCCTTAAGGTACTTTTAGGTTGTGTTCACAAGGGGTTAAATTCTGAAGCTAAAGATTCATCTCTGCGACTAGTTGTGTCAATACGACAATGTATTCTGCTTTCTTGCCAAATGGATATTTTTTAAACATGCATTTTAAAAATGTTGATGTTTAGTAGTTGTTAAATCAATTGACTATATCACATTTTGTATGAATCATTTGAGCAGTATTGACAGAAATGTGACAATAATTTTTACTTTTACTCCACAGGCAGCAGAAAGTAGCTCATATAATATTCTCTCTATGGCAAAAATGAAAATACGCAAAAAAAATCTACGTGTATGTCATATTTATTAACACAAATTTAGTGTGAATAGAAAGTGGTAGCAATATCTATAACAGTCAATCAAATATTTTTTTCAGTTTTTAAGTTAAAGTTGAAGTTTGATTGCCTAATATGGACAACACTGACATTTTTTCTGGATTGTTATGCATGAGAATCATGCCAATTTATACCCCCCATAACAAGCTCTTGCAAAAAAAAAAAAAGAAAAGAAAAAGAAAATAGACAGGCTAGACCTGTTTTTTTTTAATTCCAACTATGACAAAGTATACAAACAAGTCTATTCACTCATGACACTTAAGGGAATGTGCAAGTAAGCAGGTGAACTATGCATCAGAAAAAATACGCAAATGATACATAAAGTATTTTTTAATTATAAGTGCCAATTTTAATCTTCTTTTAATTGAAAAAAAAAATCCATTGGAATTATTAAATGACATGCAATGGTTATGTCAACTTTTTTTTTTAAGCTCATATTGACCAGTCTGTTTTGGTCCTTAATGACCAAAACATTTCTTGCGTTTTTCCATCATTGCAAATCAGGAGCCACAACTTTTTTATTTTTCAACATAATGGTATGATGGCTTTTTTTGGTGCGACAAGATGTAGTGTTTAATGGTACCATTTTGAGGTAAGTATACATCATTGATTACCTTTTATTAACTATTTCTGGGAGGGATTGTAAAAAAAAAAAAAAATTCCCACATTGTCTTGTTTGTCTTTTTACATTATACATTTTACACTGTTCACCATGGAGTTTAAATAACGTGATACATTTATTCTCTGGATTAATACGATTGGGAAATCAATGGAAGTCAGATTCCAGGCCAGAATTTAGAGCTGATTTTGAGATGGACTCTGCCTCAAAATCAGCTGCAAAGTCCTAATTGCAAATGGTCCCTTAGGCTGAAAATATTCAAGCAAATTTCATGCTAGCATTTCCTATGTTAAGTAAAATATGGATTGTTCTTTATTTTCATACAATTATTTTAGGTTTTACTCACTATAGCAGTTTTCAGTTGTTTATAGATTTCCATATACTTGTAATTTCTCATCTGGAACACTTTGGCATTTCTTAGTGAAATAACTAGTGTTAATTAGAAATGAATACATTTCCTGATATTCTTTTTTGGGTCTGATTCAGTCAATTCAATTCAGTCTGAATAAATTATTAAATTCAGTCCAAATAATAATAAAGGTCATGTATGACACTCTGAGGCCTTCTAGAACTGTTTTCAACTACTTTCAAGCTCTTTAATGTCAAGTCAGCAATAGCAATGTCAAACTCACAGCAACATATCCATCTATGGGTAAGCAAAAAGTAGCTGGTATCAACAAACAGACTGTTTAGAATTTTTTTATGCTTTTTAAAATGAAAAGAAAAAAAATTGTCCAAAATGTTTCCGTTTTTGGTCATGCGTGGTGCGATAAATCCCTGAATCATGCCTCATTAATGAGACACATTACCCCTTCTGACCCTTTTTGTGGGTAGATGTCTGTCCGTGTTCATATACATAGTGGTATGATGGCTAATAACTTTCACAAGTTAAAAAGGCAACTGGATCACTTTCTTAAAAGCAAAAATATCACACATTATGGGAACTAGTATTTTAATTCTAAAAATGTATTCCAATTGCCATGTTTGGAGTTAGGAAGGAATTTTTTCTGCTAATATGGGGCAATTGGCGTCTGCTTCTTGAGTATTTTTGGACTTCCTCTGTGTCAAAGGTTTATAGATTGAATGTAATACCCTTGAGACTTTATCCAACCTCATGAGTCATGTTACTATAGTACTATGTATTGGGTTAGGTTTAAGTTGTCCAGTCTGCAGCATCATCTGCTTCTTCCACAGTAATACAACCATGCTGATGGACACCTGTGATCTGCTAATACTAGCCACACAACTGGTGCTGTTTTTGAGCTACATTCACCTAATTCTTACTGGTGGATGACATGTCAATGAGTGTTTCCTCTTACATTACCCTGTCTATGGCCACTCTGTTTTTAACCATAAGTTTTAAACAAGGCACCATGAGCCTATGCTTATTATTTTAAAAAAATAATAATACTTACTTACTGGGTATATAGGTTGGGCATCATAAACTTGTCTTTATCCAACCTTGTCAACTATGTTACTTGAGTTAGGGTTAAGCCACCCAGGCCACAATGTCAACTACTTTCTCCAGAGTAATACACCTACGGTGATAGACACCTGTGGCCTGCTAAGATTGACCAAATAGCTGGTGAAAACAGTGCTGCTGCTGCTACTTGCACTATAGCCACCCACATTCTTACTAGCTGATAACGTAGCACAGGTGTTACTTCCTACATTACTCTGTCCATTTTCACTCTGTCTGAAATGAGTTATAACTGAGGTGTATAAATGCAAGTTTGAAACAAAACAATATACCAGCTGGCAGTGTGGTACACTATCAACAATGAACAATTTAAATAAAATTTGAATCAAAATTTAAACATAAAATTGACATTGACTTCTTTCAGAAAATGTGTCACCTTGGCATAAAAAAAATCAGCAAACTCAACAAGTCAACAGGCATTGGTACAAAATCAGCACCAGAAGGAGGTTTAAAAAAAATGTGAAAAAAAAAGTCACTTGCACAAAGACTAAAGTATAATGACGCTGTATAAACATAAGTTTGAAGGAGAATAATATGCTAGTAGCATCCTATGTGTAGCACGGTTTAAATTTATTCGAATAAAAAATTATTTAAAAAACAATTTCACTAGGATAAAGACTGAAGTCTAAAGGGCAGCACTGTATTAATGCTAACTTGTGTCAGAAAGTACAACAATTATTGCTGGCATTATTGGCAGTAGTAGCAAAATTGTCAATTGTAGACAGACTGAATTGAAGCCTGAGAAAGAAAAATAGACAAATTCTTGGTGCCACTGGCACTATATGCAAAAAACATGAGTGACTTGCATCACAAAACTCTCACTATGACACAGACAGACTGAACTGAAGTATAACAGGTAATGCTGTATGGATACAAACTTGAAATAGAAAAACTTAAATTTTTCATGGCATTATATTAAAAATATTAGTGGTATGAGGTGTCACACAAATGTCAATTGGAACCAGATGGATTGAAGTATAACAGATTATGCTGAATAAATGTAAAATTGGAGCAAAAAAAAAAAAAATCCCAATTTTACTGAAGTGAGATAATTTTATTGTAGTAAAACTGTAGCTCTGTTCATAACCATAGCCGCCTGGCTTTCCCCCTAACAAAATCACACCGATTGAGTCTTGCTGTTCTCTATCAATTTATTTATCTATGTGAATCTCACTATCTATTCTCAGTATTCTCTACTATCTATCTGACTGTATTTTGGGTTTTTCTGAGATCTCTCAAGTATCATTCACCACAAAATGGTAGTGTTTTCTGGTCGGACTGTTTTATAGTAGCTGTGATTAATTTAATTGCAGTAGATGTGGATAGTACCACCAGTATGTAAGGAGTAGGGTCCCAACCCTTAACTTGTCATAGATAATGGACTCCGTACTATAAAGCGTTTTGAATAGTGAAATTTATTTCCAAAATATAACGAGTAGAGTACAATTCAAGTAACGTTTCGGTCCATTATCTATGTGATTAATTTAATGAGTCATCAATAACCACTGAGGGCTGAAGGCTACCTGCAAGGCATTATGGGAAAGCTTGCTTGGGCAAAGGTCAAGGGAAGGCCCTAGACACTTGGGGATAGGGACTACATGACTGGGGGTAGGATTAGGGAACAAATGGGTTAAGCTTTAGGAGAGCTTGAGCGGGAAAAACGGAGGTAGGATCATAGGTGTTAAAAGGTGATGCTGGGGTGAGCTGAGGGTCAGTCTGACAGTTGCAGAGTCAGGGAAGTGGCCCACCCGCCCGCCCTGTTTTTCGTTGTGGTTTGTGAGTGTGGTTAGTTGGGGGTTGGTGGGAGTTAGAGGCCTATCAGGCATTTTTGTAGGACCTCATCAGTGGTATGGGGATTCTGGTGGGGAATGTGAAAGCCTGGGAAGACTTGTGTCCCTTTGGGCGTTCAGCCTTGTGGTCAAACAAATGGTTAAAGGTCTGCCCGAGGTGGGGGTTTTTGTGCCTGGGCAGATTAGTGGAGGTGCCTTTCCTCATGGTGGGGTGGGTTGTGAAATAAGCACTTTAAAATGGTGTTAACTTTTTTGGTGGTCCGAATCTTTATTGGGGAAGGCATGAGGGTAGGACAGGAAGAGTTCCAGACATTGGTAAGTTGGTTGGAGTGAGGCTATATTCCTCCTCCCTGAGTCATGTGATCTTCATTCTTGTCTGTCATATTCTGATATATAAGATGGCATCTCCCATTTTTGATTGATTCGCCCAAAATGAATCCTAAACTTTAAGGAAATTTGGACATAATTTGATTTTTGTGACATATCAATTTACTCATCTCTAATGTTAAATACTCAATCTTGTGGTCTTTCTTGCCTGGACACATTTTTATGTTATGGTCACCTTTTCTATGACAGATGTCATGTGTTGCTTCAGTATTTTTAGGTACAAGTATAGCAAGAGACAAACAAACACTAGTTTCGCTCTAATGAATGCATGTTTCTCACTTTTCTTTTCATTCGTCTTTTCATTATTTCTATAGTGCGGCCAAGCATTTATTTTGTATTACAGTGGCCATGACGTGGAACAAACATTCATTTGTCACAACAAATGTTCATTTTGCAGTGGCAACATCTGTATCCTCATAATGCCATCTATTTTCTGAAGTGCTCCTGTCTACCTTTCAGCTAAAAGAACGTCAATAACAAGAAGCTTCCACCCCTATACTTTACATTTGAGATAGAGATCTTTTGATCAAAAGTCTTATCCTTTTTCCTACAAACACAGTTATGATCATTATCTAAACAATTAATTTTTGCTTCATTTGACCAGAAAAATGTTTCAAAAAGTCTATGTCACTCTTCATGCTGGTCAGACTTGCAATTGTTAGTCTGACTTTTATCCCAAAACTGAAATGACATGACTGGCATGACAGACTTTAACGGCATATTAGGTAATACTTTTAGCTACTTTGGTTTCAAATGCATATAGCTTCTTGACCATTTGTTTTGTTGTTTTCTTGGATTTTAGTTGAACCAGTTGAAAAGTTCCTTCAGCCCTGTGTGTTAATTTGTGTCTTCTGGAACTATGCAGTGTCTACACTGTATGTCAAGCCATTTTTTTTACATTTGGCTATAGCAGTTTGTACAGATGCTTATGATACCTTCAGTTGGTTTGAAGTTATTCCTAAGGAGGATCTAACATTTTAACTTAGCTGCTTGGATCTTTGCATTCTTTTAAGAGTACAAGAATATCAGCTATAATAGTACAGTAGGTTCTTAAATACATTTAGAGGGGCAGACTTTAACTTCAAATGTTACAGTAACAATTAGTCATTCAGAACCTTCTTAAAGTTATTACATTGCTATCTTGCATATTGTTTATATCTTGATTGGTGTTGGGGATTACAAGGGACCCCACGACATGTTGTCAAGTTTCTGATCAGGTAATCAATACGAGCTCGGAGATGTAATACACACAGACACATAGCGTCTAGAATGAGTACTAAGTTAATGGTGGGAAAAAGGTAGTTTAAGTACAGTGTATAGACAAAGAACAGGTTGGACTAGTATAATTAGCATAACATTATTGGTTGTACAGTTGTAAAATAGTCCTGGCACATGGAGATTGGATAAGGCACAAGAGGAGCTGCATCCCTTTAAGGCTTCCAAGGTGGGGGATGAGCACTCGTGGACAAGACAAACAGGAATGCAAAATGGAGAATACACAAGCTGACATCCTCCACACTATATTCATATATATCATAAGAAAGATAAGAAGACACGCTAAGTACCAGGCACAAATTCTGAAATGCAGCTTTCGTGATAAAAAGCAGCAGCTTACACATTAGGATATATTATCCACATTCCTAAGCACCCTGGCTTAATTACCCACCACACAGAATAACATACTTATATATATAAAAGATACACAAAATGGATGATAGATACAAAATGGAGAATTACCTCTAACACTACTTAGAAACAACACTGAGTCTCTAACAATGGGTGCAAATTATATAGTGAATCAAAGCTAACTCTGTTTCCAGTCAATTGTTTGAAAATCACCTCTGATATGAACAAAGTCAACTGACTTAGCATAAATATATGGTAACACATCTTTATCAGCAGTACTTGTTTTCAGATATATAAGTTCTTCTAACTTAGGCATTTAAATTGACAACTTTTACAGTGCAAATTTAAAGATGGAAAAAAGAGACAATAAGAATTTATTGACTTTGGAAGTTCTCCTTTAATGCAACTATAATATTTAATACAATATAATATTTAAAGGGGTTGTCCCACTGCTGGGATCTCACTGATCTCAAAAACAGAGATACTGTGTCTCTCTGCATGAATGGAACAATTAATGCACATGTTTGCTTTGCTACATTTATAAACAGACCCAGACCATAGTTCGAAAGTTCAGTGGAAATTCCTGCTGTTGGACCCCCACTTATAACTCTTTTTATTTCTATTACTACTTATATTATCAGTATTTCTATAGATTAATAATAGTAATTATTGATACAAATGTAGCAAGTACCATCTTGACCTTCACAGCATGATACAGCATTAGTGTAAGTCACCTATCAGCCATTGATAGCGTTCATATGCACATTAAGTTAAAAGCATAGCACACAGAATAACTGGTACTTGCTACAACTATAGCAACCAAAACGCCTGCAGATTTAAAGCAGAAATGTCAAGTCTTTTATACTTCATATATCTTCATATCTTAACATTGCATAAAATAGGAGTCACTGAGCTTGATGATATATTTCTATATATAATTTTAGGCTTTATTTTAATTTAAAAAATATTAACTATTGTCTGGTCTCGCAGAATGAGTCTGTACTTTCTCTACCCTAGTTTACAGAAACAGTAAATAATGATTGTTTACTGTATACTGTAAACCAGGGCTCAACAGCCTTTGGCACCTGTGCCGAGGTCAGCACTTTAGGCAAGTTTACTTGACACAGGGCTCTCTCTAATGTTTAAAACACCGCTCGCTGCTCCAGGTAATCTCTCTCTCTTGCGTGGTTTAAACACAGTCATGGGGGCAGGAAGCACTAAGGGGAAAGCATGAGGCATGGCATTCTAGTGTTCAGGCTGTGAGCTAGCCTAGTCAGAGGGCAGCCATTGCCTATGCAACTCATTTTTGTACCTTGAAGCAAGTGCAAATGTAAAGTACGAAATGGCAGCTGAACACACTAAAGCAGGCGTTTATTCATTTCAACAAGGCTGGAGAGATTTGTATTGGTTTAGGCAACAAAAAACTAGGCTATGTGAGGGACATCCTTTGCCCCCAGAAAGGCAGTACTGCGTTCAGCTAAAAGTCGTATCGAGAGATCAGCGAATTTTTCAAAAATTCTATTCGGCCGCTTCGCTGAATTTTCCAAACAGACTTGATTAGATCCAGATTAATTTGTGGTAAATCACGTTAAAAAACTGCTATTTCCTAGCTGCAGAGAGCCTGTATAGTGATGTAGAACACTGTCCCTTGCAGTAACACACATAGGGAGCCTACTGTGTAAGTGAAACAATACTGTGAGTCATATCTCACAGAAAATAAATGGTTTCAAACGATAAAACTTAACTTTTAATATTTTAAAAATAAAAATTGCACAAAGGACGTCCACTAATCTACTAAAAGACAGATCAATGTGGTCTGTGCCTGCCTATTCAAAGTTTATTCAGGATTTAAATGTTAGACAGTATTCACACTCTCCAACTTTCCACTGGACCTAGGGTGTAATAAGATACTTTCACCACCCTTAGACTAAGGTTATAGTATCACGGCTGCATCATACAACAGGTCAGTATTTTGTCAGTTGCTCTTAGTGCTAGGAAAACCCAAACACCTGGTCCCCACACACATAATTTGTAAAGCCTCACTGACTAGACTCCTGTACAGCCATGATATACCTCCACAACCCTAGTCTGTAGTATGTACATATGCCAGTAATCTAGGTACAGGTCACAGTAACTTCATTTCCTGTCATTAAAATGTTATGAACATAAGGGAAACTATGATATTCTGACCCTTATACTCAATAAACCCTTATATTGCAGCCATTACTGATATCCCCTATGTTGACTCCAGGGATATACAGCTACCATTTCCATTAGTGACTCAAGTTCCACCAACTAATCTCCAGGCTAATCAGACTGCCCCAGTCTCCTGTCAGTCCTTCATGCCCCCAAGTGGTATGGCTTGTGGTCAACTAACTCAAAAATAGAAAATAGAAAATAAACTTGCTCTACGCGTTTCCCCTGTGTTATCTATATCAGGTTCATCAGGAGCCAATGCTAATAAACTTATCAGTTGGTCTAAGCTGCTATAAATTTTTATCAAAAATGCAGTTACAACTGCAGTTCCTGGAGCACTGATGGTGTGTAGGGAGAAAACTACAGGCATTTTTGCCATGCATTAGTGGCAAAAGAAAAGGATTGTTATCCATTTATCTCCGCAGTTATCTGTAGTTATATCGACCAAAGAATCATCTCTTTACCAAAAAGTCACGAACAAGGATAACATTGAAATGGAAGATTAATCAACCAGTAAATTGGTTACTGCTATGGTGTGCATTATATAACTTTCATATAGGGGTCAACATCCTTACAATTATTACATGGCACAATGGCTACTTCTTCTTTGAATTTTTTTTTTTTTTTTTAAATTGGCACATGATACAAAAAAGGTTGCTGACTCCTGCTATAAACTGTTTAGTGGTAAGTTTGGGCATAGGAAACTAGGTTCACTTGATTATTCTGTGAGATTGTCTAAGCATTTACACATTATTTTCACACCAAAATAAAGCTTTAAGAGATACTCCAGGGGAAAAATTTTACCCTTTCCCTGGAGAGTAATGGCTATGTTCTCTATAGATATCTTTATTTATAATTGTACCCCCTATTGGCACATTCCTTAAGTTATCGCAATGGTTTAGCATTAGCACAGAGATTCACAGAGCATCTGCTATGTCGATAAAATATTTCATAGAGTTTCTTTAAATTTTTGCTCATGTGATCAGTATAAAGATCAGGCACACTTAAAGGGGATATCAAAGAAAATTTAAATGATGTATAAGATAGCTCAGTGGGGTGCTCCCATCATTGCTCCCATTTTTATGCTGCCCAGTCTATCTACAGGCTCTGTTTCAAGGACAAGTCCTAACACTAGGGGCATAAAATAATTTCAGTTATCCATTGGCCAAATCTGTCATCCAATACAGTCAGTGATTTAGAACCGGAACAATGGGTAATTTGTAATGTTAGTATCTGTCTTTAATTATTTAATTATTTTAAAATTGACCTTAATAATTTTAAAGTACAACATACTGAAACTTAAAAAAAAAAATAATGGGACCTTTGTTCTAAATCCATTTCTCCACTGGCATGAACTGAAGATCAGCCATGGTCCAACACCCGTGTCTCCTACTAATCAGCTGTTTGGAGAGACAACACCTTTTGGAGCGCTGGGTCCTCTGCACATAAAACCAAGCACAACACCATACATTTTACATTTTTCTTGCATGGGACTGAGCTGCAAGCAGGCCAAGTGACCATAAACATCCTCCGACAGCCTGTGAAGCAGAAGCGGCACTCAGACGGCTCAGGTTAAAACAGCTCATCATCGTGGGTACCATTTGTTGGACCAGCACTCATTTTCAGTTGATGACCTAAATGATATGTCATTAATTCATATGTGAAATAAACCCTTTAGCTGAGTATCCAAATATCCCTTGTCATTTTTATTTTGGTCTGAATAGTGTCCATATCCTTTAAATACAGAATGAAAAATCAGACAGCCAAACAACATCCATACATAAAGGAATACTTAATGTACAATATACCCTGTTATACTGTATAATATATGTTCTTTATCCTACAGTAAGTAATCTTTATAAGGGACAACATTCCTTTACAGTTCTTTCCTGTTCCTTGGCTGCGCTTGATGTGGACACGTCTTTTTTCAATTGTATTATGTACAGTATATCAAATGAATAATAATGTAATAAGGTATTGCGTGCCGATAATTTATAATTATAAAGACTAGGAGAGTCACCCACTTGTGATGAGCTAGGAATAGATCAGGAAGATTTGCCATCTTTACAGCTTTTGGGGGGTTTATGGGAGGAAGGTCAAAGAAATTTAGGAGAAGGCCCATTTACAAATTTACATAATCCTTCTACAAGATTTCCACCTTTATCGGAAGATACGGCTATCTATGCCTTTTTAAAGGTGGTGACAAATCGGTTGTCTTGTATTGATGGGAGTGTTTTCAGACAGAGATCAAATTTATCTAGTGATGAAAGGGATCTTTTAAGGGGGCTTGAAAAGGATGAATCCATTGTTATTAAACCCTCAGACAAAGGGGGGAATCTTGTGATTATGGACCGTGCAAACTACATCAAAATGTGCAGGAATATCCTTAATGACCCTGATTGCTATGAAATTCTCTCCCAAGATCCAACACAACATTATTATTTTGAATTAAAAAGGATTTTGACTGAGGCTAGAGACAATCACCTCATTAGTGATGGGGAATTTAGTTTTCTATTGCCACAATACCCTACACGACCTACTTTTTATGCGCTGCCTAAGATCCATAAGGGGTTAACTCCCCTAAAGGGTAGACCTATTGTAGCAGGGATTAATAGTATAACGCAGAATATTTCGCTATATGTGGATGCGATTTTAAGACCGTTTGTCTCTGCTTTACCATCTTTTGTAAGGGACACTACTGATGTCCTTAAGCGGATAGATGATTTGGCAGTTCCACCGGGGTTTTTTTTGGCTAGTCTTGACGTAGAGGCCCTTTACAGCTCCATCCCCCATAGTGAGGGATGTGGAGCTGTGGGGGATTTCCTGAAGGCGAGAGGGAGCCATATGGATAGTCATAATTCCTTTGTTTTGCATTTGTTGAAATTTGTTTTGGAATGTAACACCTTTTTATTTGACCAGCACTTCTTCCACCAGCTCAGGGGGGTGGCTATGGGGAGTCCATGTGCCCCAACCTTTGCTAACCTATACCTGAGCTGGTGGGAGAAGGAGGTGGTCTTTGCGGACCCAATGGAGGTTTGGTCCTCGTCTATTTTGTTTTGGGTCCGTTATATTGATGATGTGTTGTTGATTTGGGGGGGAACAAGAGAGGAGTTTGGAGAATTTGTTGCAGCCCTAAATGTTAATACGATGGGCCTCTTCTTTACTTCTGAAATTCAGGAGAGTTCTATCACTTTTTTGGATTTAACTATATTAAAATCAGAAACGGGACAATTAACTACGACCATTTATAGAAAAGAGACGGCCACGAACTGTCTCTTGAAATGGGACAGTTGGCACCCAAATTCTTTGAGAAAGGGAATCCCTAAAGGACAATTCCTGCGACTTCGCAGGAATTGTACTTCAATATCTGACTATCACGTAGCAGCACAAGATCTACGTGATAGAATTCATAGACGGGGATACCCAGATGGTGTTTTACGGGCAGCATACCAGCATGCCTTGACAGCAGAACGTAGTCATTTATTGCAACCGAAATCAAAAGTAGGCGGACAAGAATTAAGGATTATAGCAACCTATGATAATGCCTTTTTGGAAGTTAGACAAATTTTACAGGAATCTTGGGGCATTCTTTTATCGGATCCTGATGTTGGCCCATTGTTGGGGGGATTTTCCATCTGTAACATATAGACGTGGTACCAATTTTAAAGATAAATTGGTCCATAGTCATTTGTTATCTACTAATCCTGAAACCTGGTTGAATAGGCAAAGAAGAAGGCTTGTGGGTACCCATCCATGTGGGTCATGCAGGGCCTGTTCTTTTATTAAATCTAGTAGAGAGTTTGTCAGTACAATAACAGGTAAAAGATATAATAACAATAAATTTATCAACTGTAAAACGGTTGGCGTGGTTTACCTTATTACGTGCTCCTGCGGAATCCAATACGTTGGTAAAACGATGAGGGAATTCCGCAGGAGGATAAGGGAACATGTAAATAATGTCATCCGTCAGGATGATACTACAGTGGCACGTCATATATGGGCACATCATGGGGGTGATCCTGTGAATATTCCCAATTTCAAGGCATTGAACAGATCATTCCTTCTCCTAGAGGGGGTAATTTTGATCAGAGGCTCCTTCAGTGTGAAGCCCGTTGGACTTTCATGTTGAAAACAGTTAAACCATGGGGCTTGAATGATGCAATTTCATATGCATCCTTTATTTAAGTTATTGGGTGCTTTATTCTCAAATACTACTGCGTCTGCGATTATTGTCAACAGCCTGATATTTATGAGGAGAATGGTCCATTTATGTTGTGGTTCAGTGGTAGAATTCTCGCCTGCCATGCGGGAGGCCCGGGTTCAATTCCTGGCCAATGCACCTCGAAAATTATTATACAGAATTGTTTAAATTCAGTTTTCAGTGTTAATTACTGTTTCTGCGATTATTGGGAATAGATTGATGTCTGTGAGGATAATGGTTCATTTATGTTTCAAAAATACCATAATTTGTTAAATTAAGCTTCTAGTGTTTATTCTGGCCATCATATAGTAGATCCAGGGATTTCTAGCCTGTAATAAGTGAATTCCCTTTTGAATACTTCTCCTATAGAGAAATGTGTATATGGTCTCCGTTCAGGTGGGCGGGGCTAGAGGGGATAGGTTCTTTTGATAGACCCTCTGTTATTGGTCTTTGTTTTATGCATGCTCATTGGACTATTCTCGGTCAGTGGGAGTTACTTACTATTCAGCTGAGTATGGAGTGATTGGCTGGGGGGATGTTGCTGGGCGTGGCTAAAAGTATTTGAGACCGTTTGCTCTGCTGCTCCATGCGGCCACACACTAGTGCCGATGGGGGAGCGGGAGTGTATGTTGAGGAAGGGTGATATACCTATGATACTATAACATACTTACTTTAGTGGCTCTCTGAGATAAAGATACATACCTCTGATGAATGTGTCAGTATCGCTGTATATTCTGACACAGGAAACGTGCGTTAGGTGTATACAGGTGTTAGTAGTATATCATGGTCAAAAATCAGTTGCTGTGATATGAAGGTAGCATAAAGCATTGGACACTATAACACTGTGGATAGTAGGTGTATACAGGTGTTAGTAGTATATCATGGTTAAAAATCAGTTGCTGTAATATGAAGGTAGCATAGAGCATTGGACACTATAACACTGTGGATAGTGGGCAGAGCGCTTTTTAGTCCTGAGATCTTATTTATAATACTCTATTAGGCGTGTGAGTGGGATTTCTTGGTGAAAGGTAGCTGCTGTGATATAAGGTGTTAATAGGACATTATAGCTTAAACCAGCCGATATGCTAAGTGTTGGTATGGTTGCTAGGTAGAGTTTCTGTTAGTCCTAAAAGGTTACCTTTAATAGCCCAAATAATGTTTTAGTGGGATGTTATGGTTTGAAATGGCCGCTGTGTTACCAAGGTGGCATTAGGAGTTTGATACTTTAAATGGTTGATGCTAGGTAGAACTCCCCTTTTTCAAGTTATAAGCATGATCGTAATTTCCAATTGCTGCTAGTTTATTAGTTCTTTATTTATGTTGTAGTCTTTCTCGTGTATTTTAATATTTATATTATAATAAAATTATGTTTTAATGCGTCTGGATACTGGTGGGTAACTCTCCTAGTCTTTATAATTATTATGTACAGTATGTCTTATTGTTGTCTGTAGTTTATTGCAAATCATTGAGATTACAATGAAATCTCTTCAGAAGACCACTTCTTTGAGAAGACCCCTCCCCCACTTAAAGACTGATTTTTTTCAGTGAACATTTTTCCTCCCATTACACTTCTTATCCAAGCAAATTTGGGTGATCATCTCAAAGAAGACATTTTACTGTATCTGTAAAACACTGTTGGCCTACAGGGATAAATTAATTACAATATTTATCGATTATATATGTAATATTTTAATATGTTTTATTTTTTTCATATCCCATTGTTTTACCACAAATGAATAAGGTGATTTTGTTGAGAATGTAACCAATAAACCTCACAAGTCTAACTGAATCATTATGCCATCTGCATTGGTGACATTTGCCATGTGGAAAGTGAAAAGAAATATTTAGCAGAGCAGTATCTGTCTGTCTTTTTATTATTTCAGTGAAAGGTTAAATTAACTATCAGAATTCTTACAAAGCAACAGTGCTCTCTGGTGGTGTTCATAAAGGCTTCATCTCCTATTGTGTCACAGACAAACAACTTTATAGAAAAGTGATAGATAGATAGATAGATAGATAGATAGATAGATAGATAGATAGGAGAAATAATAATAATAATTTAAAGATAATGAATACATAATTTTGAAGTAAAGTTACTGCACGTGTCAACATAAACTGAAAATTTATAAATAATATATAAATATTAATGTAAATTTAATTTAATATTTAATTTAAAATGTATTTATTGGTGATGAGTTTAACGTACACATTGTTTATCTAACAAACAATTTTCACTCTATTTTCATAATGCACATGAAAGAACTGCCTTTGTTTTCAGTAGGAAACAGTGGGAAAAATATATCACAAATATATACAAATACAAATACATAACACAAAGATATACCACAAAATCTTTGATTAAAATTATTCATTGGGGATCCTTCAAACTCCATAATGAATTATTACTACAATCACAGATCTTTCAAGGTAGTTCCAAGTTTAGTTTGGAAGGTATTTTGATATGTGCTTTCAGCAGCTGCATTGCCTGTTCTTTACTTGGAGAATATGATCTTTGCAAGGAGAGTAGTCCAAAAAGTACTACAACACCAGAAGACACTTGACTGACCCATAATGACAATAATGCATCCTATTTCTGATGTAAATTTGTTAGTTTGACTAAGAAACTGACTGTTCTGTGTAGTAGTAATATACACACGTGGCCAAAATTGTTGGTACCCCTTGTTTAATGAAAGAAAAACCCACAATGGTCACAGAAATAACTTGAATCTGACAAAAGTAATTTGCCAAACTACATGTTGACAAGCCACAAAGCTTCTGGGAGAATATCCTATGGACAGATGAAATTGTAGTGGACAGAGTATGATACTCTCTCATTTGCACTTGAAAAAGGAGATTATATATCTCCAAAACACGTTGTGTGTTGAGCCAAATAAAGGATTCTACTTGGAAAGCACAGGGTATGCACCTCTATTTTTTTGGATTGTTTCCCACATCCATTTTTCACTACAATTACATCGTCCAGATCCTAGGAGTCCTGGCGGTTAGAGGTCCTGCAGCATCCAGTTATCCATCAGGATCATCATTTAAAGTGGACATATCAGTTGTGACTTTTCACAACTGAATCAGGTGAGAGTAAAACCACAACAATTTTATCCATCTTCTGTTGTGACATCTCTCCACCTGTGATTTATTGATACACAGTCTTCATTTCTGCTATTACTGTTGCTGCTGTTGTATGTGTATATCACCTGCTTCACTTTATATGCAACAGAGCACGTGCTATTTTATAATCAAACAGTATCACTCTATGTGCCGCTCGGCGTTGTCTTTTTTCTTATTCCTTTAAAGCTATGGACAGATGAGACAAACATCGAAATTTTTGGCAAGGCACATCAGCTCTATGTTCACAGACGGAAAAATGAAGCATATCTTGAAAACAACACTGTCCCTACTGTGAAACATTGAGGAGGCACTGTTATGTTCTGGGGCTGTTTTGCTGCATCTTGCACAGGGTGTCTTGAATCTGTGCAGGGTACAATGAAAACTCAAGACTATCAAGGGATTCTAGAGAGAAATGTGCTGCCCATTGTCAGAAAGCTTGGTCTCAGTCGCAGGTCATAGGTCTTGCAACAGGATAATGACCCAAAACACACAGCTAAAAACACCAAAGAATGGCTAAGAGAAAACATTGGATTATTCTGAAGTGGACTTCTATGAGCCCTGACCTAAATCCTATTGAGCATCTTTGGAAGGAGCTGAAACATGCCGTCTGGAAAAGGCACCCTTTAAACCCGAGACAACTGGAACAGTTTGATCATGAGGAGTGGGCCAAAATACCTGTTGAGAGGTGCAGAAATCACATTGACAGTTACAGGAATCATTGATTGCAGTGATTGCCTCAAAAGGTTGTACAACAAAATATTAAGTTAAGGGAACCCTCATTTCTGTCCAGGCCTGTTTCATGAGTTTTTTTTTTTTTTTTAAATTCTGTTGAAGCATGGTTGAAAAGCAACGTCTGACTTTCATTTGTTCATTTTCATAGAATTTTATATATTATTACTTTTGTCAGATTCAAGTTATTTCTGAGTCTATTGTGGGTTTTTCTTTCATTAAACGAGGGGTACCAACAATTTTGTCCACGTGTGTACTGTATGTAATCAGTGCAACTGCCCATGGGTTCCATTGATGTCATAAAGCAGTGGCAGTGCCCACACAGACTGCTACTAGCTCAGAGATTCTACCTCCTCTATTCAACCCTGAAGTGAAACCTAAGGATACTATTGGATTTCCATAATACCGTATACACCATTTCTAGAGATGGGTGAACCTCTCAAGATTCATTTCATTTCGGGTTTGGATAGTTGGTGACCAAGATTTGTTTAGTGTCAAACAAGTTTGGTATGAACCACAGTTTAAATTGGCTTAAAACATAGTGGATAACACTACCTGGGCTCATAGGAACCTATTTATCCAATTTCTAACTCTCTAAGGCAAGCACAGCCAAAGTTATGTCAAAGTGAAAGTGACATATATGTCTTTAAAAAAAATGGACACTAAGCAGTGGATACAGACTCAAAGATTAACCATACACTGCGCTACCACTCGCTTTTAACATTTAAAACACTCAAAAAATTATACTCTTTTTGGGAAAGGAAGGGAAAGGGGGAAGGGAATCACAAAACATTGGGGGAACGGGTGGGCTATAGGCGGTTAAAGGGGGGATGGGGACAAAAAGTTCTGACGCAGCAGAGCAGGTAACAATCAAGTCCGATATAAAGAATAACTAGTTCAAAGACAGGTAAGAATAACAAAGTGAAGAACAAATTTCCTGGTGAACATAGGGGTGTAAAAACAAGCAGGAGGGAAAGCGGGAGAAAATTGGAGTAGAGGAAGGCAGGTGGGGATTGGGGGAGAAAGAAGAAAGAATTAGGAGGAGAGAGTGAAAAAGGAAGAATGGAATTTGGCGGCGTAATTAAATGTATTCCATAAGAGCCATACTTTTTGATGGGAACTGTCATCTGATCGGAGCTCTGCGACCATGTCCTCCATACGACGGAGAAATACAATCTATTGGATCCAAAGTGCCAAGGTTAGGGGTGATTTCCACAGCCTAAGTATGATGGACCTGGCCGCAACTAGCAAGAAACCTATCAATTTACGGGTGTGTTTTTGGAGTTTGTGGGGAAAAATAGAAAGGAGAAGAGCTGAGTCATCCTTCAATGAAATGGCCGTGACCTCTCTGATGACTCTACGGACTTCATCCCAGAAGGGGTGGAGCAGGGGGCAGTTCCACCAGACGTGTAGCATTGTACCCTGGGCATCGGCACATCACCAGCAATGATCCGATGCTGATGGAAAAATCTCATGAAGGACCAAGGGAACAATGTACTATTGCGAGAGAATTTTATAGTTGGTCTCCTGAGCTTTGCAGGACATTGAAAATTTATGACAAGACTTGAAAGCAGAATGCCACACGTCCGATGGAAAGGAAGTCCCGAGGTCTGTCTTCCAGGCAGTAGTAAATGGTGGATCCTGTTTCTTATCTGACAGCAAACTGTATGTAAGTGAGATGGGATGGTACAGGACGTTGGAGGAGGTACAGAGGCGCTTGAATGGGGATAATGGTCTGTGTAGGTTATGTGATTTTTTTTGAGGGTAGAGTAGAAGTGTTTCAATTGAAGATATTGCCAGTGGGTGGGTAGGTTTCTATTGTCCAGCGGGATTGGGTCAGTGTAAGGGAGCAGGGAGGTCAGGGATAATACCTAAGGGAATGTAAGGGTTATTGGTGCAGTGAGACGTGAGAGGAAGGTGGAACGGAGGGTTGCAAGAAAGTCTGGGTTGCCGGAAATTGGAGTCAATGGGTCATCATTCATGAAGACTCGTAATGGTGCGGTGTGAACGTCACTCACCCATGAGTAACAAATCAAAGGGCAAAAGTAGATGTGCCCAACAAATAGCATCTATGGAGCCATGGTAGGGATGCAAGAAAGCGTGGGCTCAGAGATCTTTCTAGGGCAACCCAAAATTTGGAACAGGCTGAATGCGAGGTGACCGCAGCCAGGTAGTAATGGGTACAATCTGGGACAGCCAGACCACCTAACTGCTTAAATTTCATGATGGTGGGTTTGGCTATTCTAGGGGACTTGGAGGCCAAAACAAACTTGGAGAACAGTTTCTGAATGGAGGAGAGGAATTCTTTAGGGAGAACAACAAGGACTGTCTGAAAGAGATATATAGCCTAGGGAGAGCATGCATCTTATTTTGGCCTAGCCATGAGAATCCTTTGGTATCCCAACATTTGAGGTCAGATTGGAGGGTGTGTAGGAGAGGGAGAAAGTACAGGGCATATTTTTTTGAGAGGGAGACGAGGAGGTGGACACCTAAGTATTTGATAGCTTTGGAGAAGGCTGAGCGGTGTGAGTGAACTAAGGGGTCAGGGTGGAAGATGTTAAGTGCAGTACTTTTAGAGAGATTGATTTTGTAATTGCTGAAAAAAGTATAGGTGGCGATCTCACGCAGGAGGGAAATAAGAGTTGTAAGGAGTTGGGTGATGAAGAGTAGGACGTCGTCTGCAAATGCCGATATCTTTAAGTGTAGACTTCTGGCACATAGGTCCTGTATGTCAGGGTTATGACAGATAGTGACAAGGAGGTGCTCCATGACTAGGGCGTATAAGATCAGGGAGAGAGGGCAGCCTTGGCGGGTGCCGTTGTGGCTGCTCAAGGGGAGGAGAGGGTACCATTAACTCATATCTGGGTTTGCGGATAGTCGTATAGCGAGGGAATAAGGAGAGCTGAGCACCATTGAAGTCAATAAGCTCCTTGGCTTTCATCATGATCTCTTCCTTGAGAGCGTAATAATGGACTCTGCAGATGACATTGCAAGGTCTGGAAGGGTCAGAATTTCCAGATACTGTACCATCTGCTGATGGGGCTGCTTTTACTCCTGCTACTTGTAGCTGTGGCACTGGCAGAGGAGGTGGAGCGCTGGCTGAGTAAGGTGGACTGGGAGCAGAGAGAGGCCACCTGGGTACGTGTGCAACTGGCACATACAGTGTTCTCTTTAAACTCTGGGTATAAAACCTATCCTGATAATGTTCCAATTTTTCTTCCCTTTGGGAGGCAGGGATGAATTTGGCTAGTGAGGGTCTAAGTGCACTGCCATTCAGTACTCATCCCTCTGCTTTATTCTAATAATACATGTGTAGCTGTGTAAGCAGCAGTGCACACAGCCTGCCATGCCTTCCAGCATGTGCACAGACTCAGGCGCCTGCCATGGTTGGTGTTCTTGGCCAGCATGGTCATTGACGTTATTATCTTAAAAAGAAAGGGTCAGCTTACTCCCCTGACTATGCCTGTCACATGTCAAGTGCTCCCTTTGCATCCAAAGGAGAGTTGTCATCCTCCTCCTCCTTTTCCAATTTAGGAGTCCCAATTCCTCTACTATAATGACTCTGACCCAGATCTTTATCCTCCTTCATCAACCCAGGGTGATGTTATTGACTAAGACATGGAATCTGTTCCTCCTCTTACATCTCTTGTTGCATGAGTGTAAGTGTTTCCTGTAAAATATATAATAAATGGATCACATTGCTGATTCTGTAGTTGTCCCTGCTGACAAATTTAGTGACCTCTTTAAAGGGATTGAGAAGCTGACACACTTCCCTCATGAGCTTCCAATGATGGATCTCGAAAACACATTGTCCCTGGGGTCTGCTGCATGCAGTAATAATTCACCGCAGTCTGCTGTTCACACTGATACTCCAACATGTTTAAGGTGGAGTTCCACCGTGTTGGGACATTGCCGTTAAGGCAGTGCAAAGGCAGACCTTTATGTTACTGCAAATTGAGCCTGGTGTTTTTTGTGACATAAGAACAGCTGAAATGCGCAGATATTTCTGGCCATGAGGAGCACCCCTTTTAATCCACTATACAGGTTAACAAAGTTGCACACCAGGTTCCTCACATGCACCATACAGAGACAATGTGTTATTTGACCAGACTGCCATTGTTACTGGCAATGCTGCCCAGTTGGACTCCCCCCCCCACCCCGAAATAAAAAAATGGCCACCATCCCCGTACCTTAATCATTGCAGGCCAGCTCCCGCACGGTGAGATTGCCTGTTGGTCTGACAGCCAGGAGCCTTAAGAAGGCTTTCAGTTTTGTCATAGGAATATTACTATTGAGGATGGTCTATGACCAGCCTCAATAGTAACATCATGAATCTCCCATAGACTGCAATAAAGTTGTTAATTTTTTTTCCTAATAATAATAATAATAATAATAATAATAATAATAATAAATACATTTTATTTATATAGCGCCAACATATTCTGCAGCACTGTACAATTTGTAGGGTTTAAGTACAGCCAAAAAAGATACATTACAAAGAAATAGTCAATTCACACAATGGGACTTAGGGCCCTGCTCACAAGAGCTTACAATCGGAGGTAGCATTGCTTATACAATGGTCAGACAATTTTGTAATAGAGGTTACTATCATTACAGATATATAGAGCTGTATGAGCCATCACCAATCATGTCCTGTAACGTGCAGACGGTGCCTGGACATATAAAGTTAGTCTGATGCAGCATCTTATCCTGTGGGGTAATGTGGGAGCGTGAACAGAGGAGGGTACGTTTTAGGAATTCTAACTACAGAAGGGTTTACATTAGGAGTTGTGATAGGTTTGTCTGAAGATATGTCTTTAGCTTGTAGTTGAAGCTGTAGAAATTGGGGGTTAATCTGATAGTCCAGGATAGAGCATTCGCTTTAGCCCAAAATTTATTTTCATATACACTTAAAGCAGAAAAAGCACCCTACAGTTTGTTACACATTTTAACCTGAACTTGGCAATACCCATATGTGGTTTTAAACTGCTATATGGGTATGTGGCAAAGCTTGCAATTGAAAGAGCGCTGTTTGGTTTTTAAAGGGAATATTTTGCTGGATTAGTTTTTGAGTGCCATGTCTAATTTTCAGACCTCTAAAATGCTAGTGCGTCATATAACCCCAAAAGTGACTTCATTTTGGAAACTTCACCTCTCAAGGAATTTATCAAGGGCTTTAGTGAGCCTTTTGATCCCAAAGGTGTCATATATTTTATTAACATTGGGCACTGAAAATTAAAAATTAAAGGGAGTCTATCATTAAAAAACACCGTTTAAACTAATGTCACCTTGGAATGGTCTTTAAAAAGACCATTTTACTCCTACCTTCCTTCCTTTTTTTTCTCCCAGCCATTTCTGATAAAATTTGTTTCTTCAGTTATATTAATTACCATCAGGGAGCACCTTGGGCATTCCTCCTGTGCTGCGAGCACCCCCCACGTCAGAAGACAAAAGAGCTGCAGGACCAGTTCGCGCAGGGAGGCGCCAGAGCATCGGGGATAGGTGAGTGTGTTTTTTTTTTTTTTTTTTTCACCTCACCTGGCCTAATTAATAAATAAAATTTTAGCCTGGACAAACCCTTTAAGTGATGCACGCTATATTCGTCAGCACATGGGCTAGTGGCGCATAGGATACGTCACTATCACTGCACTGGAAATCTTACATCGGACAGAGTACAAGAGAGGAGCAAATGCACATGCACACTGAGAGTATTACTCATGCATACTAGAACATTGTGCCCATACCGTTCAAACTCATTGTATCACAGTGCACATGCGCATAGCACACCCTATATCCTGTCGCCTATCATACTCAATAGCACACAGAATTCACAGAGGGGAATGGCATTTTAAATGGATCCACATACAGAATTCCACATACTGCATTTCAGCACCCAATATGTTGTGTCCAGCATATGTCAGTAGAGACACACACTCCAAAAGCTGTTAAGCTCGGTATAACAGCTTTTGTCATATTCATCTGTGACACAAGCTGGGCACAACATATTGTGCACTAAAATTACATATTTCTGAAAAAAATTTTCAGTTTGTTCAGCTGATGGTGAATTATTACTAGAAAAAAATAATGCAACACTTGTGTAAAAATGCTCACTACATCCCTGGATAAATTCCTTGAGGGTTGTAATTTCAAAGTGGGGTTACATGTTGGGATTCCACTTTACTGACATTTTAGGGGACGCTGGAAAACTGGCATGGCATCCTAAAACCAAACCGTGTAAGACTGTGTTCCAATAACTAAATATCGCTGCTTCCTTCTGTGCCCTGCTGTGTACCCAAAGAGCAGTTAATATTCACATATGATATTGTTAAGAGGGCTATATAGAAAAACCCCTTAAATGTAGCAGCATCTAAGGTGTTAACAGTCAAACTCAGAGCTCAACTACAATCGCGGGTGCTAGGGCACAGTGTCAACCTGATGTAGTGGCTCACACACACTGTGCATGGTGACCTCTTAGCTTCTGAGCAGTCACCTTGCTTTCACCTTAATAGTCAGGAAGGGGTTAAAGAAGCACCCCAGTAAGAACATGAGCCTGTGCCTAGTGTAATGTTACCCAATAAGTTACTGACAGCTTTATTGTGAATTTATGTGCTCTCCTCCAGAGCTTCTGGTCCATACAATACAGCAGTGGTGCCTGGAACTGCAGCCCACTCTTAGTATATGGCTTTGAGTGACTTTATCAATTAATCAGGTTAGAGTTCAAGTATCGGACCCCACCCAAAAATGTTACGATCCTGGACACCCCCTTTAAGAATAAATATTGAAAAAAATCCTAATTAATAAATGTGTGCCACCACTTTTAGCAGTTTCCTTGACTGATCAGAAAATGCTTGTGGCTACCATGGTGAGTTTTACAATGACACCCATACTGAAATAACACATTGATACATACTGGAAAAATAATAAGTATTATATCTTGACCTACCTTATGCATGATGTAAAATCTAATTTTAGATTGCGTTGCCTCCTCTTCTTTCCAAAAATCAAATCAGAAGTTAAAAAAGAATTAAAGTCTGTATGTTGCCTGTCATAAATGATACTTTAATCTGTCGCGTGCTCTAATGAAATTTAATATTTGATGTAAAATTTTAGAAATATAATGAATATGTCTTTTCTTTATTATTGATGCTAAATCAGGGGTTATAATTTGTTCCAACAGAATTATGTTGAAATAGAGTGAATTAAATATTAAGAACACATCTCTTTCATTATTATCTTTTAATGAAATATGAAAAAATGTCTATAGTCAGCTTGGAATGTAGAAATGTTTTTTTTTCCAGTTATAGAGTTGCGAGTATACTGTACATTATGTTTTCAACAAGTCACATACAGCATTTGGGGACATATAAGAGCTCCTGTATAACGCGTCCACTTTGTGTTTTATCTCTTAATACAGCAGTTGTAGGATCATAACTTTCTATTAGATAATATAAAGCATTAAAGTAAGTCAGGTTACAAAAGCATAGTGTATACTGTATATCCATTCGAATGAGTTCTAAATAGCATTATGATAGTCACTATTACATCTGGCTTACAACTAAAACCACATAGTAGGAGAAGGCGTCTAAGGAGTTTTAACAATTTTTATCTTTTATCAACTCCTCTCAAAGATATGGACTTTGTGCACGGAATACTCAGAATACATTTTTCACAGTACTTACCAATAGCGACCACTGACACCCTGCAGATAGTATTTAAAAAAAAAATCACAGTACTGTTATCGATAAACAAAAGTGTGGACTTACAAATTAGAAATCAATTCTGTTAGAGATAATGCAACTCAGTATACAGATGCCCGACTGGGCTGGCAATCATAAAAGACATAAAAGACAATAAATGGTTCAGTTCAAATCTGAAACAGTAAACAACAAATACCTACATGAATGAACAGAAACCAAAGATCCTTATTGCTCAGGCAAGGTTCTAAATGATCAGAGGAACTCAGACCACAGGCTGTGCACCAACCAGCTGCCATATACAGTACCTACACTGTGGAAAGTCATGTTATCTTCTCAGTTTTTTTAACCCCTAGCCTTTTCTCATTTCTTGCATTTTTGTTTTCACACTCTACCTTCCAAAACACATATTTTATTTTTATGTTCACAAGGCATATGAGGGCTTATTTTTTTGTAGGACAAATTCTACTTCATAATGACATCATTTGATATTCTGTGCAATGTACTGGAAAGCTGGAAAATCAGAATCAGGTGAAATTGGGAAAAAAAAATCAAACTGTGCCATTTTCTGACAGAATTGTTTTTATGACTTTCACCTTGCAGTAAAAATAACAAGTTTTGTGGGTCAGTATTATCACAGCAATACCAACGTTATATTGATTTCTTCATGTTGTCATACAAAAAAATAAATAAATAAATAAATTTTGAAAGAGACAAATATTTCTTTGCGTCACCATATTGTGATACTTTTCTTATATTTCTGAATGGCTCCTGTGATCTTGCCAAGAGAGACTGTTTGTTTTTTTCCAGGCCTGGAAAAGTAAGAGTGTTTTGTATGAAATTACATGAAGCCCCTAAAATGCTGTGGTTACATCTGATCATGGCATCTGGGTGGTTAAGTGCCTGTGATCAGAGATGTGATATGCAGCTATGGAGCCTGAGCGGGCACAGAGATACTCTATCAACCTTGGAGAGTCCTTCACAGGGTGATTTGTGAATGGTAAAAGTGGGAGTGGCCTATTCAAGGAGGGTGGTCTTAAATATATTAGGTTCCCATATTATAATATCAGACCCAGATTGTTACTGGTTAAATAAAATAAACAAATGAAACAAATGCGCAAATAAATATTGTGTTCATGTGTGGTTTGTAACAGTTGCTATAATAATAAACATGTCTATGTTATAGAGTCTATGTCTATCCTTTTTTGTGACGGTTATTTAATAAAATATATTACTGAAATGGGTTTATTGTAATTTACATTACTATGTTAAAGGGGTTGACAAGGAATACCTAATCAGTGTGTGGCTGACTGGTGAACCTTCACGGATCAGCTGTTTGGGGCTGCTTCTGACACCCATATTACACACAGCACAGAGCCAGAAGTAGTTTGGCCCTGTGCCCTGTATAGTGGTCCCGTTCTGTTCCTGCAGCTCAGCACCCAATTACTTCAGTGGGAGCTGTACAGACGTACTGTTGCCCGGCCACTATAAAGGGACTCTTTAAAGTTCTAGTCATTTCCAATATATATTATATTAATTATACAGGTATATATACTTCTTAGTAAAAATTACTAAAACTGTAAGTAAATGACAGAGGGGAAATCTCATCTATTTAAAGGGAATATCTGGTTTGTAACATTAATGGCCTATCCTTAGGATAGGCCATCCAACACCCGGGACTCCCACATATCGCTGGGACCCAGACAGTGTGGCCCTTGGTATCGTTTACATACTGTGCTTCTTTTCAATGGAACAGCACTGAAATACCTACACTCGCTTCTACAGTTTGTATGACGAGTGAGCAGCGTGCCTCATTGTATGTAAACAATACATAACATTAGTTGCACTATTATGGCAGTTGTTAGGTAGGTATTAAAGGGATTTTTCCATCACAGGGTTTATCATGTTCTCCTGTCTCCTCTCCCTAACATGTCCTGATTTTTAGCTTAGGCCAGCCATGTACTCCCGAGATGAATAGTGTGCTATCCACAGTTGTCTATAGGTTTACATACAGAGAAAGCAGAGACACTGATCAGGGCACTGTTTCAAGCTGTTATGAGGGCTCAGCAGCTGAGAACAATTTATTATTTCATTCTGTACAGCTAAGTTTGCTGTTCTTTTTGTGGAATATGCTAAATAATTCATTACAAAAAAAATAACACAAGATATATTATTGTTATTATACTGATAAGAGAACTTAAGCCTGAAGAAGGGACTGGTACAGTCTTGTAAACCATATTGTTTCTCACTTGATTGATTTTAGCTGTCAAATTGCATAAATGGTATTCTTGTTATTCAACCTTTGCTGTCTTAATATGATAAAGACTTATAATATCTTTGATCCATATTGAATACCTGACATGGCAGCAAAACAAAAAATATTAAATTCTTTTTGTATTCTTTAAATCTGTTACATCCTTAACATTTTTATTTTGTTTGTCATTGCTGATTAATCCTGTCTATTATATATTTTGAGGTGTTCCTCACTCTTTTTGGTCATGCAAGCCACTCATTTCTCGAAAGTTTTTTTTTTTTTTTTTTTTTTTTTTAACCCCTTAAGGACCCAGCCCAAAAGTGCGTTACGGACCAGGCCTCGTTTTTCAAAACTGACGTGTCACTTTATATGGCAATAACTTTGAGACGTCTTAACTTACACAAGTGATTTTGAGATTGTTTTTTCATGACACATTGTACTTCATGTTAGTGGTAAACACTAATGAATATTTTTGTATTTATTTATAAAAAAATAGGAAATTTGATGGAAATTTGGAAAAAAATCACAATTTTCAAAATGTGAAATGCTCTGCTTTTCAGATAGATAGTCATACCACCCAAATACATTAATACATATTATCTACCATATCTCTGCTATATATCGGCATCATCTTTTAATCGTCCTGTAATTTATTTTGGATGTTAGAAGGCTTACAAGTGTAACAGCGATTTTGCAGATTTACAAGAAAATTTCCCAAACTAATTTTTTAGGGACAGTTCTGAAGAGGATTATAATGGCCTATATATTAGAAACCCCCATAAATCACCCCATTTTCAAAACTGCACCCCTCAAATAATTCAAAAATAATATTTTGGAAGTTTGTTAACCCTTTAAGAATTTCACTGGAATTAAAACAATATGGAGGTGAAATTTAGACATTTAATTTTTTCCCACTAATTCCTTAATTTAGCCCTAAAATTAACACATTCACAAAGGGTTAAAGGAAAAAATGCATCTCACAGTTTGTTATGCAATTTCTCCCGAGCACGGAAATACCCCACAAGTGGGTGTAAACTGATGTTTGGGCGAATGGCAGTGCACGGAAGGGAAGGAGTGACACTGGGCGTCTGAAAAGCAGATTTTGCTGGAATAGTTTTCAGGTGCCATGTCTCATTTGCAAATCTCCTAGAGTACCAATACAAAGGAAAACCCCAAAAAGTGACCCCATTTTGGAAACTACACCCCTCACAGAATTCATATAGGGGTATAGTGAGCATTTTGACCTTACAGTCGTTTCACAGATTTTGCTAACACTGGGATGTATAAATGAAACATTACTAAAATGTCACTTTATCCCCAAAGTTTTCATTTTCACAATGGATTAAAGGAGAAAAAGCACCCCACAGTTTGCAAAATAATTGCTCCTAAACACAGCAGTACCCCATATGTGGTCGTAATCTGCTGTATGGGTACATGGCAGGGCTCAGAATGGAAAGAGCGCTATTTAGCTTTTGGAGGGCAGATTTTGCTGAAATAGTTTTCAGGTACCATGTCGCATTTGCAGAGCCCCCAAAGTACCAATACAGTGGAAACCCCCTAAAAGTGACCCCATTTTGGAAACTACACCCCTCACAGAACATATCAAGGGGTATAGTGAGCATTTTGACCCTACAGCTGTTTCACAGATTTTATTAACATTGGGACATTAAAATGAAAAATTACTTTTTTTCCAATAAACTGTCAATTTAGCCCCAAATTTTTCATTTTCACAAGAGGACAAAGGAGAAAAAGCACCCCAAAGTTCGTTACACAATTTCTCCTGAACACAGAAATGCCCCATATGTGGTTGTAATCTGCTGCATGGGTAAATGGCAGGGCTCAAAATGGAAAGAGCGCTATTTAGCTTTTGGAGGGCAGATTTTGCTGGAATAGTTTTTGGATGCCATGTCGCATTTGCAGAACCCCTAAAGTACCAATATAATGGAAACCTCTCAAAAGTGACCCCATTTTAGAAACTACACCCCTCAAGGAATGTATCAAGGGGTATTATCATTTAGAGCCTAAAAATGCTTACCAAAAATTAATGTACAAAGTGAAAATTAAAGTTTTTAAAGAAATATCCAATTTCAGTGCCTAATACGTTGCGGCCACTTTGTGGCATCAGAGACATACACTCCTAAAACTATTAAGTGGGCTATCCCGGGGACAAAAAAATTATATATGTGGGTATAAACTGCTGCTTGGGCACGCAGCAGGGCTCAGAAGGGAAGGAGTACTGTGGTTTTTTAGCTTTTGGAGCACAGATTTAGAGGGACTTTCTGGTCGTGATGATATTTTTGCAGAGCCCTGGAGGTGCCAGTAAATTGGAATTCCCCAAGAAGTGACCCCCATTTTGTAGGGGTAATTTTAGGGTCTCTGCAAATGTGACATGGCGTCCAAAATAACAACAATCTAAATATGCGCTCCAAAAGCACATAGCGCTCCTTCACATTTGCGCCCTGCTGTGTGCCCAAATGACAGTTTATGCCCACATGTATGACGCTGGTGTACCCAGGATAACATACTTAACAACGCCATATGTGGTATAAACTGCTGTTTGGGCACAGCCAGGCACAGAAGGGAAAGAGCGCTATTTTGGTTTTTAGAACACAGTTTGCTTTTTGGACACCATGCCACTTTTGCAGAGCCCATGAATTGTCAGTAAAGTGGAATCCGCAGACATGTCACCCCATTTTGGAAACTATACCCTTCAAGGGATTTATCAAGTGGGGTAGCGAGCATTATTAACCCTTAAGTGTTGCATTCTTTTAATTTCCAAAAATGAATGCTCAGCTGATAATGAAAAGTTAAAAATGAAATTTTTCTATAGATACGCCATTTCAGTGCCCAATATGTTGTGCCCAGTTTATGTCTGCACAGACACACACTCCAAAAACTGGTGAGCAGGGATCCCGGGCACAACAGCTTTTGGAGCGTTCATCTCTGACACAAGCCGGGCACAACATATTACGCACTGAAATTATGTATTCCTGGAATAATTGTCATTTTCACCTTTCATCATCAGCTGCGTATTCATTTACGGATAATAAATTATAGCAACACTTGGGGGTTAAAAATGCTCACTGTACCCCTGGATAAATTCCTTCAGGGGTGCAGTTTCCAAAATGGGGTGAAATGTCAGGGGATTCCACTGGCATTTCAGCTCTGCAAAAGTGCAATGGCGTCCAAAAACCAAACCGTCCAAGTCTGTGCTCCAAAAACCAAATAGCGCTCCTTCACTTCTGTGCCCGGCTGTGCCAAAACAGGAGTTTATACCCATATATGACATTAAGTACCTTATCCTGGGTACACCAGTGTCATACATGTGGGTATAAACTGCGGTTTGGGCACACAGTAGGGCGCAGAAGGGAAGGAGCGCTATGTGGCTTTTGGAGCACAGATTCAGATGTTTGGGATCTGGATGCCATGTCATGTTTGCAGAGCCTCTAAAGTACCAGTAAAGTGGAATCCCCTAAGGAGTGACCCCATTTTGAAAACTGCACCCCTCAAAGAATTTATCAAGGGGTGTAGCGAGCATTAGTATCCCAGACGTGACTGCACAGCGGATGGGGAAAAGTGAATGAATATGTAAGCTGTGTGTAGTACATTGGGTACACTAAATTCCCTACTATTTCCCCAGTAGTTCCTATTATTGGGGAGGTCACTCTGGGGGGTCACTTCTGGCTTATTATCCCTCGTAAGCTCTAAATCTGGTTTGTACCCTAATATACGCTCGCACAGCTTATGCATTCCCTTCCTGCCGCAGCCAGTTATGTTCTAATGATTTGGCGATTTTTGGGGTTTTTGTCTTCACATTGTACGAGCTATATTTTCTTTATTTCTGTGGTGATGTAGCCATATGAGGGCTTGTTGTTTGCAGGGTGAGATGTATTTTTTAATGACATAATTTTTAGGTGCTTACAACTTATTAAATAAATTTTATTAACTCTTTCTTGGTGGATTAAAAAACAACCCCATCAATTCTGGCACTGCGTTTTATCTTTTAAATTTTTCACCATGCAGCGTAGAGTGTAAGTAACCTTTATCTGTTACCTTTATTCTACGGGTCGGTACGATTACGGCGATACCTCATTTATACAGTTTTTTTATGCAATACCAATTTTGCAGAACAAAAACCCATTTGGGGACATAAATGAATTTTTTTTTGCATTGCCATCTTCTAAGATGCGTAGCATTTTTATTTTTCAGTTTAGAGAGTTGGTTTAGGGCTTATTTTTTGTGGGACAACCTGTGCTTTTTATTGGTACTGTTTTGGGGTACATATGACTTTTTGATCACTTTTTATGGCATATTTTGTAAGGTGAGATGGCGAAAAATCTTTACTTTTGGCGGGTTTTTTCCGTTTTTTTTTCCCTGACTTTCACCGTGTACATTAAATATGGTTTCAGTTTTATTGTACAGGTTGTTACGGACGCAACAATACCAAATATGTATTGTTTTTATTAATTTTTAGGTTTATTTTTTATATAATTCATTTTATATAGGAAAAGGGAATTTTTGGGGCTTTATTCTTTTATTAATTTTTTTTCACATACTTTATTATTTTTTTTTTCACTTTTTTTTACTTTTTCTTATGTCCCATTAGGACACCTGAGCCAGAGATGCTTTGATCTCTGCCTCAGTACTATAGACTGCAAGACACGAGCATACACGTGTCTTGCAGCCTATACAGGAAGTCAGCGCTATGGAAACACAGCGCTGACTTCCGCAGGTCTCAGCAGGATCAAACAGGTAATGGGGGCTCCAGGCAGCCTGGGGTCACTTGGCAAACCCCGGGCTGCAGATTAGAGATATCGGCACCCCCCGATCTCGCCGCGGGGGGTGCCGGGGGGCCGGCAAGACGGCGGAACCCCTTGGATGCCGCGGTCATGTTTGACCGCGGCATCCAAGGGGTTAAAACCGCCGATCAGAAGTTATGGCCGACCGGGGGTTATGGAGCAGGGTGTTAGCTGTCAGATACAGCCCTGGTGCGCGAAGTACCTAGCGCCCAGGACGTAATAGTACGTCCAAGGTCGTTAAGGGGTTAAAGCAAAATATAGCTGGATCCCACATTCACTGAGGTCTTCTAGAGGCAGGGTTGGACTCCATGATTGGGGCACAGCACAGTGCACTGATTGTACTATGTTTACATAGGTTGCACACATCATCTCAATCAGCCTTTGCATTCAAAAAATAAACTGGGTAGATTATTTGACAGATTACTTTCAATAGTTTTTTATTGAAATTTTTTAACAGGGATACATTACAAGTTGCAAACACATCAAGGAGCAAGGGCACATTTATGGCCTCACATACATCATAATCACAATACAGTACAATATACTCAGGTCAGGTAATACAGAATAAAAGCAATTAAGTTTTTTCTAAACAGATGATAAACCTAATACGCTAAGGCCGTATGGAGCGACAATCGAGTGTTGCCATGAAAAGGAGGAGGTGGGGAACGGGCTATTGGAGGGTAAGGTGAAGGGCGGAGGGCAAAACAACAAAAGAACATAAAACACAAAACATAGTCCATAGTCCAGGCCTAGAGAACGAGTAAAGTCGGATCACATCTCCTAACCCACAGAATATGGGGCTCGCCCCGTAAACCCAGGGGGGAGACCCCTCAGCTACCAGGTATCAACTTTCCTATTACTAATTAGATAGCATATAAGTGTTCCAGGGGTGACTCATCATAGTGGCCCCAAGAGGTTATAGAGATAAAGTAAAATATAATACCATATTATCAGGGGAGGCCCCGGCATATAGTCCGTCAATGAGTGTACGGTGGGGGGAATGCTTCTGCCCACGACTCCCAGTGTGTCCTGAATCTATCCAGGCCCCCTCCATTACATGCACAAATACGCTCGTATTGATAGTTCAAGGACACCTCTGAAATCAACTCTGTCAAAGTCGGGCATGCGGGGAGATTTCCATCTTCTTGCAATAAGTAAGCGGGCAGCCCCTAGTACCTGACATAGAACCGTTCTATGTCTACCCGGTATCTTGTGGACGCCCAGCAGGAGGAGTGCCAGTTCAGGTGTATATCCCACCACTCCGCCACACAGGTTATTAACCAAGGAAAACACAGAGACCCAAAAGGGCTGAATGAGTGGACAGTGCCAGAACACATGGAATAAAGAGCCGTTCTCCCCGCATCCCCTCCAACACCAAGGTGAACACGATGGATAGAACTTAGCTAGGAGTATAGGAGGGTAATACCAGCATAGAAGTAGTTTGCTATATTGCTCCCAATGAGAGGCACATACTGTGGATCGCTTAGCCCATCTGATCGCTTCTCGCCAGTGGCCGATCTCAAATCTACTGCCTATGTCCTCTTCCCAAAGGTTCATGTGTTTAGTCTTGCGAAAGGTGCAATCCATATTCAAAGTTCGATACAGGGTTTTAGTATTATAAGCCACTAGGGAAGCCTGCGGGTGTAAGAGGTCAGCGGCTGGCTGCGGTTAGTGCAGCTGAGCTGAAGTAGTGTCAGACAAGTAGGAAGTCAATCTAGTGTAGGTATATGCCTCCTGCACGGGCAGATCATATGTGTCCCTTAACACGGAGAAGGGTGCAATAGCCCCTCCTCTATACAGGTCAGAGACATATTTTACCCCACATCTGCGCCACACGTCTAGGGATAGATGCGGTATCTCGTGAGGGAGCGTCGTAATGGGCAGATTTAGTGCTACCTTAGGAGCATCCCCGTCCTGCAGAGTACACAATGCATGCCATGCCCCAACCGTAGCCTGTACAGCCGGTGGAGCAGATATTGACGAACCGCTCCTGGGTCCTGACGCTAATAGGTAACCCTCCCAATCGGTAGGCCGAACCATTTGGGCCTCCATAGCTGGCCAAAGTTTGTCATGATTCGTTGTAAACCAAAATTGGAGTTGACCTAAAACTATGGCTAAATAATAATGATACAAGTTTGGTACACCCATACCCCCATTGTCTCTTGCTTTAAACAGTGTATGTAGTGCTATTCTGGGTTTACCACACTTCCATATATAGGACATCATTTGTTTTTGGAAACTGAGGAAGGTGGACTTGGGTATCGGTATCACTAATGTTCTTAAATAGTAAAGTATCTTGGGAAGGATCAACATTTTGTATAACACTATTCTACCCATCCAACTATGTTAAAATTTAGTTAACCCATCAAGCTCCTTCTGAAGGGCAGCCAGCAGGCCTGGAAAGTTGGCCTTAACCAAATCTTTTGGTTTGGAGTAAGCCGTATTCCCAGATAGGGTATAGTGTGCGAACACCATTGATAGGGCGATGTGTTTTTGATATGGAGTACATTGTTTGGAGACATACCAATTCCTAAAATCTGGGACTTGAATTCGTTAACTTTATAATAAGATAGCTCTCCAAAATCTTTCAAAATTTGAGATACAATACAGAGCATGCTATTAGAGTAGGAAAGAGACAGAATCACATCATCCGCGAATAAATTAATTCTGTGGTCTGTCCGATCCAACCTGATACCAAACAGACCCGGATGCGTCCTAATCCTTTTGGCCAGAGGTTCCATCACCAATGAGAATATCAAGGGGGACAAAGGGCACCCCTGTCTCGTGCCATTGGTAATGGCAAAGGGGCGGGCCAGGACTCCATTCGCCAGCACTCGTGCGGAAGGGTTAGAGTAGAGTGCTGAGATTGCAGTAGCTATGGGGCCAGAAAAACCAAATTTGTGGAGAACCTTAAAGAGGTACCCCCAATGTACTCTATCAAACGCCTTCTCCGCATCCAAGGACAGGAGCAGAGAAGGCGGCTGCCGGGCCCAGGCCGCCGCAACCAGCGCGATCACACACCTCGTGCCGTCTGGGGCCTGTCTCCCCTTAGTGAATCCAACCTGATCCCCGTCTATCAGTGTGGGCATGATATCGAGGAGTCTGTTCGCAAGTACCTTCGCAAACAACTTAACATCCGAATTTAATAGTGATATGGGCCGGTAGTTGGAGGGTTGGGAGGGGTCTTTGCCTGGTTTGGGTAGAGTCACAATCGTTGCGGTTAGCATCTCAGGGGGAAAGTGTCCTGACACCATTGCTAAATTAAACACCTCAGTAAGGTGAGCAAGAAGAAGTGGCTTGAATAGCTTGTAGTATTCCCCAGAGAACCCATCTGGACCTGGAGATTTATTAAATTTCAGGCCATCTATCGCCTTAGCCACTTCCTGAGTGGAAATAGAAACATTTAGAGACTGCAGCTGTTCAGGGGTAACAGAGGGAACGTGTAAGGAGCATAGGAATCGGTTAATTTCTATTATGGAAGGCTGCGTGGTATTCGAGTCATCTTTCAAGTTATACAGGTCCTGATAGTATTTACTGAATTCATCAGCAATTTGTTGAGGATGGAAAACTTTTTCTGTGGTCGATTTAGACACCAGAAATGGGATTTTGGATTTAATCCTTGCTGCCTTGACTCTCTGTGCCATTAGCTTGCTGGCTTTATTGTATGACCGGTAATAAGAGGCTTTCAAGCGTTTAGAGTGTTTTTCAAAGTCCACCAGTAGGTGGGCGCTCAAGTCATCCCTGGCCTTCCGCAAAGCACCCAATAGGGCAGGATTAGGGTCAATTTTATGTTTCTGCTCTAGAGTTGTGATAGAAGTGAGTAGCTCCGTCATCGTTCGCAGTCGGTTGCGCTTAAAGCGCGAGGCATGCTGAATCATTAAACCCCTAACAAATGCTTTCTGTGAATTCCAGAGGCAAAACTTATCCTCTACCGAGGGGGAATTAATGTCAAAGAATTCGGCAATGTCAGTATTCAATTTCTCGGTTACTGATTTCAGAGACATGACATATGTATTGTTTCGCCACGACACGGGGGGAGCCATTGTGCCAGCTAGGTGAGTGCTAAGAATAATAGGTGCGTGGTCTGACCACGTGATATTTCCTATCTCACAACTTTGCACTCTAAGAAGCATATCACTCTGGACCAGGAACATATCTATTCTGGAGTAGGATTGGTGACTAGCAGAGTAGTACGTATAATCCTTCTCAGAGGAATGGAAGCACCGCCAAACATCATGAAGTTCCGTCTGCTGGAGCCAAGGACCTAATTGTTGAGGTGGATGTTTGCCACGATATGTGGAATCAGCAGCAGCGTCATTTATAATGTTGAAGTCACCGCAAAATATAATCTGGCCCTGAGCATGCTTCCCACACTTCTTCAGTATAGAATTTAAAAAGGAAAATCTGAGACGTATTAGGGCAATATACGTTTACAATAGTGATGAGGCAGTTATCAAGCAGACAGGTGATAGCTACATAGCGGCCTTTGGGATCTGAACTGATATGTAGTAACTGAAAGGACAATGTATGTTTGATCGCTATTAGGACACCCGCAACCTTCTTGGCAGCATTAGAACAAAAGATATGGGGGAACAATTTATATGAGAACTTTGGTGGATGAGAGTCACAGAAATGAGTCTCCTGTATGCAAACTACATCTGCTGCAGATCTGAGAGCCTCCTTCCACAACAATGAACGCTTAAAGGGACTATTTAGTCCCCTCGCGTTAAGTGACAGTAATTTAACACCCATTACTATTTTCTAGAATTAGCAATACAGACTGGTAGTAGAAAGGGTCGGGTAAGAGAGTAATGCTAAAATGACATCTCTTAGGCCTGGAGGAGAACAACTCGTTAACGGCATTATTCAACACAAAACTGGTTAACAGTAAGGGAAGAGAAAATAATGTTACACAACCGAGCAGTGTAATATTGCGCAAACTTGGGGGGAAGTTTGCCATAAAATAGGAGGTACAAAACACACCACAGGTAACTCACAATACGTCCATATCGAGCTATTCACTCGGCGGAGGTGGTAGATTTCCACGGAGGGTCCAACTTATGGGACTCGGCCCTTGGATGTTTCTGAACATTAGGCGCAGGTGGCGGCAGGTTCCACTGGTGTAGCAAGTTTCTCCCGGTGTCAAAGGAGTTAAATGTAAAAGTCACTCCATTCCTGATAACGATGACTTTAGTTGGGAATCCCCACTTATAGGGAATGCTGTGTTGACGGAGGACCACTGTAACTGGAGCCAGCTCTCTTCTGGCAGCAATGGTAGCCTGAGAAAGGTCTGCTTAAAGTTGGATGTCTTTAAATGGCTCAGGCAAAGATGGTCTTTTCCTTGACTCAAGCATGAGACGATCCTTGATATGGTAGAAGTGTATGCGGGCGAGGGTGTCTCTGGGAATATGATCAGGCATCCCCTTCTGCTTCGGCAAGCGGTGGGCCCTGTCTATTATAAGATCCGCGTCAGAGCTTTGTGGCAGGATTGCTTTCATTAATATGAAGTCAGGTCCCTGGCAGCGACTGACTCTGGAATACCACGAAACTTGACATTGTTCCGCCTATTCCTATCCTCCATGTTGGCAAGTTTAAGTTTGACCGCCACTAATTCATCCTCAAGATCATTATGGGCATCCACTATTGTGTTGTGTGCCACAGCAAATTCACTCATCTTATTCTCAACGTGGTCTATTCTGTTGCCCAGAGACTCAACCGTGGAAGATACGGACGTAATCGCCTTGGTGATATCCTTCTGAATAGATCTGTGCAATGCCAGCATTATATCCTTCAAGAAGGACTCAGAGGCCGATTGAGTACCTGCAGGGATAGCCTGGAGCACATCCGAGTCACCTAGTTGGGGATCTTCTGCAGCTGGGCGAGACTCAAAACAAAACGAGGTATCCCATCTCATCTTTTGCTTTACAGGGCTGCGTGTGGGAGTAATGCTTCTGAAGGAGGAACCTCAGTATGGCTAACAAGGGCTGAGGAGGGTGAGGATGGGGGTTGTAGTCCCCTCTTTGAGGCCTGTTGCTGGCCTTCTAGTGCCCTTATCTGGTGGGCCTGTGAGCTAGGACTGTCACCAGAGGCCTCCAGATGCAGTGGTGTGGTTTGAAATAACCGCTCACCTGGAGTGCCGTTGTGCTCCGCGCCGGAGCAGCCTGCCGCCCGCTGCAGCGGGTGAATGGAGGGATCGCCATCGCCATCTTGGGCCGAGACCGAAGCGGTGAAGAAGTCGGTAAGCCGCTTCGGGGGGCCTTTCTTCCCCCGTTTTGTCATATCCCTGCAGTCCCAATGAGCAAAGGACCTTTCCGCGCTGTATTATCCAGGTATTGCCGGCACCGAGTTGTTGCTATGAGCCGCTATAGTAATGTGAGGTCTCAGAGCTCACAAATCAGCGGCCATGTTAGTCGGCTCCAAGCCACGCCCCCCCATTATTTGACAGATTATCTAAGTCATTATTATATAGGCACATTAGATGGCTGAAATTACATCTAGGCACAAAGACAGGACAAACAGTTTCCTCCCTGCCTTCATGACATCACTGTGGAGGCTGCCATCACTTACTATCTTGCAAAGTCTTGCTGCTGCATGAGGCCTGTTGCTGTTTGCCCATATATACTCAACTAACAGGGCCCTTGGTCATGGCATGAACCAACAGGTTATTAACAGAGTCTCTAGGAGAAAAAACAGTCTAATAAAAGGTCTAGGCAGCAATCTAATTTGGAAAAAAAATGTGTAAGTAGACTTTACTTATTGTGCTGGTGAAGGGAACAAACTTTGCAATATACTTCACTAAAGAAAAGTGTCTGTGTCTTTATGTCTTATCTGAGTGGTTTTGTCTTCACTCCATACACAAGCAGTCTTAGCTGACAATTGGTTCTCTGAAGAGGGGAGGGGTGGAAGAAAAAGACAGAGATATGAGGCCATATGAGGCTGTGTTGCGAAAAAGAAATGTTTCGACTGTCTCTCTGTTTTAGGAGCTCTCCTTTCCTACCTTTCCCCTCTCAATAGAGTTCTATTGTACAGATTTGATCAGTGGCAGAAGTAGGCAAATAAATAAACCGTCTCTTTTTATATAAAGTATATTACAAAGTTTGTAATAAACAATGTTATCTTTATCTGAAGTACGGTTTTATGGAAAAAAAAAGTTTAGTTATGCTCTAACTGTTGGTATATCCTGTTTGTATTTTTCCAGGATATAATAACTCCCAGGGTTCTCCTCCATTGCAAGACTCGAGCTTGTCATTGCTGAGGATGACAATGGATTGTTAGGCAGTAGATGTAACAACCTCAGATAGCAACATCAGATAGTTGCCCATTTTGGCACTGTACTGTATCTCTCCACAAAACAGGATAACATCCACTGTGAAGCAAATTATATTCAGTATCATGTTCATTTCACTAACTGATATGTGATTGTTGTATTGACACTCTGTAAAGCTGTGTTACTGCTTTGTGGTGCACTGTGTTGACTGCTGCTTTTCTTGCATGTGAACAGGAGGAACTTGGTTGCACATAGGTGTTGTACCACAAGGGGAATTATTTGGTATGTCCTATGGTATGACCCTGCATTGACTGTTGTATGACATTTAGGTCATGCCTGTACAAGGGTTTGCTATAGGTAAAGGAACCTTCACACCTTTTTGGGGGCTGATTTGTGGTAACTCTGAATGGTTTTCCTAGTTGGTCCACTTCATCACAAGACATGGGAAGCCTGGGTGCATGAGTAGACAGTATTCCCTGTCACCTTGTACAAACAAGAACCAATGCAGCTTCCCGAATGGGAATGTAGTACAGAGTTCCACTGTGGGTGGTACCGAGGTAGTCAAAAAGATGCCCAGGAATAGATGGTAATAGATGTTAACGTGCCTTGTACCTCCACTCCACATAATATGGCTATGCTCTGTCTCACCCCCTAACTTTATGAGGGCTGAATATGGATAAGTTCCTATTGTATCCTGTCTACCTCTGTCCCGTTAGGTTCAGGCTGTGAGTGTTATGAAATTGCCCGTAAGAAATTCCAAATAGCAGCTGCAAGGGAAAGGGAAGAAAGAGATAGTGAGCACTAAAACTTGGCCCACCCCTATTTGCCGCAACTGTCCTAATGACAGGGAGAGCTGGACAACAAACCCTACTCTAGATAAGTGATACACAGAACAGGACTAGACACACAACATAGAAGAGGAGTCAGCAAGCCAAGGGTCAAGCCAGAGAGACAAAACAGTACCAAATCGCAACCCAAAAGAGTAGTCAAAAGCCAAAAAGCAGAGGTCAGTAAATACAATACAAGAACTTGGAGAGACACAAAAGCAAGCAACCATGTTTGGCCTCTTGGCCAGTTTATAGGAAGTCCAGAACTCGTCCCTGGCTTGATTGGCAGATAAGCTGTCAATCACAAGCACACAAAAGTTAACCCTAAACAGTGCCAACACTGAATGACAAGAGTCCGGGAGCAGGTAATCAAGAGCGGACACACCTCCTGTGCCATACAATGAGGCCAGAGGATGGCGCAGGAGTTCGAACGGGTGGGGATGTAACAGTGAAGTTCTGGGAAACCTCCAATTTTCCAACATTGCACTTTTCTACCTTCAGGGGGCTTGATAGCAATTCTTCCCTGTCTCAGGGCTGTAACAATGGTATTCAGGAAGATGGCTCTGAAAAGAGCCCAACTCTCATCTCTAAGGGGCTGCATGGTTTCTAAGGTCTATTCTACACCACAGCAAAGATTAAGCTCAAATTACAGACTCTGGAGACTTCCAGTTTACTCCCAGTGATTGGCTGGGCTGAAACAAGGAGGGGTGCCAGACCACAGTGGAATGCTCCTTAAAATGGAGAGAAAATAGCATTAGGGAAGCTGCAAAACATACTTGACATACACAACATATATACACAGTGACACAAACAATATAAAACAACATAAACAATTCTAGCAGTGTCCACTGGGATGATACAACTACACTGCACCATCAATGCACAGGGGCATCACAGAAGGACATAGTGAGCATTTCACTAGTAAGGAGCAACAGGGTTAGCAGTGAGCTGGGAGCTTAAACTAGAAACTGTTGGAAACGTATTGGCAGCCTTCTGGCTCCATTACAGTGCACCCAAACACAGCAGAGCCTGTAGGTCCACCATATTGCCCCCAAGTCAGCCCATACTTCATCCTCAAGAAAAGTCAGAGAGACAGTAGAAGTTACACTGTTACAGTAGCAGTCAATTTATTATTATTATTATTATTATTATTATTATTATTTATTTATATAGCACCATTAATTCCATGGTGCTTTACAAACAAATATAATACTAACAGTGACCAACTGGCACAGTGGGATAGAGGACCCTGCCCGCAAGGGCTTACAATCTATGAATCAACGTGAAAGAATAATTCTTCCATACTTTATCGTCCCATGGGAAGCAGTGTGGCAGTAGCAATGGAAATAGTGGTAGTGAGCCTCAAGATGCCAACTAGCCTTCTGTCATGTGTCGGTGTCTGCTTCACTCCTGCCAAAACTCTGTGTATGCCCTAGAGCGGCACGCTGAAGAAGGAGATGCATTTGTAGGCAAACCCTTGAAGCAGGGTACCCTAAATGTTAGGTGCAATAAAGGGGCATAAGACATGTGACAGTTAAACAGGAAAAGCTCACAACCCACTTTAATTAAATAATCAGGTCTCACTTTACTTAAATAATCTTTCAGTCATACAACATGGGGACATAGTCACTTAAAGTTGCAACATCCACTTACTGGGCTCTCTACAACACAGATAGGAGTGGTATCTGCTTTTCACTCTTTCCTCTCCTCCTTTTCTCTTCAAAAGTAGATAGACCATATTAGATATTTTTAGCCAGTGGTCAGACAAAAATATGGGTGTTTTGCATGATCATTCACTTTTTGCCAATCACCAGCCAACTTGCACAAACTCGCTATGCTTTGTTGTTTTTTTGTTTTTTTTTTAACAACTATACTATAACGGATCTGGCAGCTTAGTTGTAATGTCGATAGTGGGATCATTCTTCTAAATAATCCCATAAACGACTAGTGTACATATTTTTTTGAAGTTTAATTTTTGCTGGATAGTTCTCATTCATTAAAATTTGGCCTGTTTTTTCCTGGGTCAAACAGTGCAAAAACCCAGTGAAATTATGCAATAGTATCACTGGAGTAGCTCTTTATTTTTTATTCAGTTTTTGATGCAGAGAAATAGTTTATAATTCACAAGAACTTATATAATTGAGTTTTTGTTGCATAAATGTGCCTAAACAGTAGCTTCATTGGAAGATCTCACACATGAGCTACTTAGGTTTTGTACTACTGAACAACTCAATTAACTTATATTTATTTTACAATTACTCTATGAAATTTGCCTCCATCAAGAAACTTCTTGAAGAATGTTCCAAATAAAATAAATTTAATAAGATAAATTTAAACAAATCACAAACCCATCCAAGCTAGAACCACTTCTACAAAATCCTGACTTTCCCCTGGGCCTACAATTCACTGACTTTTGATGGTGGAGCTCATTGGACCTACATTCTATGTGCAAACTGTGCAGAGATGGCTGGCCCCTAGAAAGATCACCAAATCCCTTTATGGGGACATTTCCATTATCTCCAGATACAGCACTTCTTAACATCACCTACATTTATCCCACAAATATCTTCAATGAGACCAGTTTGGTTTCTTTGTCAAACAATATTAAGGAAACCTCTTATAAAGTTCTCACTAGTCTGACTGTGATGGATGCATAAACTCTTAGCTCTTCATAGACCTGTTTGACCATGCTTTTCTGATTACTCCTGCATTTCTAATATGGTGAAACCGAACAAAGATTAACTCAGGGACCTACTGAGCACACCCAAAACAAGTAAGATGCAGTCTGATCTGGATAATTTCTTCCACAAGAAACTGTCCATTGACCCATGGATCCCCTCTTCTCATCACCTGGATCTTCCTTCTCTACCCTGTCCAGGTCAATGGCAGTTGGTTGGCAAACCTAAGTCACTTCTGGTTCAAGAAGTTGTCCCATAAGGTCCTAGGAGCAGCTACTTGAACTGCTCCTGCCAAAATACATATTGGTTCTCCCTTTCATTTGACTTTGTAGTTGATGCTTGCTTTACTATCATTGGAGTGACTGTACATTTAATAGTGCACTCATATACAGTATTAGGTCGGCCAGGTTAGTCTATAGATCGACCGTAAGTTTCTTCAAGTTTACCACCCCCTCCCCCCTTTCAAGCTTTGAGCTTCTGCGACTGCTTCTATTAATGATGCAGTTCTGGATGCACACACTTGCAGTGATACCTCACAACTTCCATTTCCTTTGTTTCCTCTTGTCCAGTTTCCTCCTGTCTCATTTTTGGTTCTTTTCTTCCTCTCCCACATCCCTACTGTACAGTATGTCCTTTCCTTCCTTCTTTCCTTGGTTTTGTTCTCTTGGTTACTATTACACAACTCCTGTCCACTACCGCCAAAGATGTAGCTTTCTCGCAATGGTGCCCTCTGTTTCTAAAAACTAAGATATGATGAATACTGTAGAATATAAATTTCACTTTCTACAATGTGAGGAGTTTGAACGCCCCCCATAAGCGGAGCAAGATTTTCCACCAACTTAATATGACCAAAACATCTATTGCACTTGTTACAGGAGACTCATTTCAAACATGGTAAAGTCCCTGTTCTCCCTAAATGTTACATTTCATAGCACATACACCTAAACTTGCAGAGGTGTCAGCATTTTGATTTGTAAACATGTCCCTTTCTGGCTTATTGCTGAAGTGATTGACCCTGGTGGCTGTTATCTATTTATTAAATGTTGCATTAGTCAGTCATTATTCTCAATTGCTAATCTTTATGCGCCAAACACTGATCAGGCCAGGTGGTTTGTTTAGACCCTTTACCAATTTAAAGATGTTTTTAAAGGTATCTTGATTGTTGGGGGGAGATTTCAATGTCCCTCTAGATCCCCTTCTAGACTCTAAACAGCCCTTTTCACATTTCTTATAAATCACATGCCAAAATTCACAGCCCTAGTAGATACGCAATTATTGGACACTTGCCTCCTACTACATGCTAATGACAAAGATTTTTTTCTATTTTTCTCACTCTCACTAGTCATATAGTCGCTTGGGTTATCTATTTCTTTCCCAGGTGCATTCACCCTATATCCTTAAACTGGACATAGGTTCTATTCTCCTCTTGGATCATAATTTGATATCCCTCTTTATCTTCCTTTGTAATGTTCAGAGAGGGAAATGGACTTGGCGACTTAATGAGACTGAGTGACCCCAAACTTTCCCCTAAGCTACAGCATCTTATTGCCAATTTCTTCCAAACTAACATCACTCCAGAGGTATCTTTGCCAATAGTGTGGGAGGTCCACAAAACTGTTCAAAGAGACAAATTGATTTTCTTGTGCTCCTTTCTTAAAAAATAACGTACAGCTGAACTCAATTCTCTCTATAAAGAGATCTCCTCTTTAGAATCTCAGCACAAGAAATCAATGGCTATCTCTGTTAGTGCTCAATTACACTCTCTTAGGGATCAAGTTAAAAACATACTCAATATTATGTCTGCTAAAGCTCCATTACATGTCCAATACAAATACTATGCTCATGGAGAAAAAGGCAATAAGATTATGTCTGCTCCCACAATTCGCTCCCACAATGACACTGCCATCCTAGACTCCAAAGGAATAGGGGAGGTATTTTGCCAATTCTATGCCCAACTATATAATCTTAATCCCACAGCCCCTTTCAACAATTCCCAGCTGACGTTACAACATAACCTTTCCCTTTTTCTTAGGCAGAATCCCTTACTCACTCTTTCACCCCAGTGGAACTTGGCTAATGTCTTCTGAGAAAAGTCAAGGCTTTACAGTCCATTACTATAAATTATTTAAAGAGTTACTCCTCCCTCACTTCCCTACAGTTTTTAATTACATTTAAAGGTATTTAATGATGGCTCCTCCTTCTATCCCCAATCTTTGGAGGCACACATCACTGTTCTCTTGAAAGAAGGAAAGGCTCCTAAGCAGTATAGCAGCTATAGGCCCATTTCCTTATTGAATGTTGATGTAAAGTGTTGGTCCAAGGCCTTGGCGCTCCGCCTGTCTCCTCTCCTCCTGAAACTTCTGGGGAGGGAACATACTGGCTTTGTAAAGGGCCAACATACATGGGATAATACAGCTAGAATTATCCATTTGATACACCACTTGATCTACTCCAACACCCCTCTTGTCCTTTTCAGCATAGATTCTGAGCAAGCATTTGAGATAAATCAGAGTAAATCCGAAGCTTTAAATATTTCTGACCCCTAATACTATATGAGCACTTAAATCCGAATTCCCTTTTAAAGCATAACCAAATTGGCCTTGTCTCGCTGTTCATCAATGCCATCTGCTCTTTATATACTTCTCACCTGCCAAGATCAGGGTAAATGGTGTCCTGTCAGATTCATTTTCTATCACGAATGGGACAATGCAGGGCTGCCCCCTGTCTCTGTCCCTGTTTGTCCTTGTTCATGGAAACATTCTTTCAGAAAATCCAGCAGAACCCAAATATCCAAGGGATCCAGATAGGCAGCTTCTCCAAGAAAACTGCAGCATTTGTGGATGGTCTCTTGATTCTGATGACTAATTCCACTCACTAGTTCCCAGCTATAATTAACCTTTTCCAAGAAGTTAACCTTATCTCAAATTCTGAAATAAATCAGAGTAAATCCAAAGCTTTAAATATTTCAGCCCCCTAATACTACATGAGTGCTTAAATACGAATTCCCTTTTAAAGCGTAACTAAACTTTTGGACAACTTTTGATTTCCTGTCAATATTTCCTGTCATTAGTAAATTTTGTAATATACTTTATTAATACATTTTGGATCCTTTCTGTGATATCCTGCATCTCTTTATTATCTCTTGCTTCTGTATTGAGAGCTGTTCCTGCCTCTCACTGAATGTTACTATAAAGCAGCGGCTTGGCGTATGGGGCTGTGTAAAATGTAGAGAAAATTAGGGTCATTTCATATAGTTATATCTCCAGCATTATAAAACATAAAAACTTTTGGTGTCATATGAAAAAGGAGATTCTCTTCACTGAGGTTGCCGTGCTACCTTCATTATTTCCAGAGATATAACTAGTTGAAAACACAGTTGGCTCCATCGGGTCCCTTTCCAGTTAATGCCAGCCCAGGGTCGGTGACTAAAAATGGAAAACAAAAGCGGCCAGAACCGTCTGGGGCTCTTGTCTGGGGCTCCTCTGGCTGGTTTCTGAAGTTTTCCTGCGCTCCAGACGTCACTGCTGGCATCTGTGTTTTCCCCCAGTGGTCACATGGGGGCGCGTGACAGGCCCAATCACAGGCCCCAGCAGTGACGTCTGGTGCGCAGGACCTCAGTCGCAACACAGAAGAGGAGCGAGGATACACAGGTAAGGTAAGGTGAGTATAAGTGTTTGTTATTTTTAATCATGTCTCCTGGGCGTCTACTTATTATACTCTGGGGTCTGAGGAGACCCCAAAGTATAATAATAGCACCAGCTCTACGAGGGGGGGGCTCTTGGGAGCTCATATTACTTTGTGGGGGCCACTGTGGGCATATAATACTCTTTGGGGACCACTGTGGAGCGCATAATGCTGTGTAGGGGCCACTGTGGAGCGCATAATGCTGTGTGGGGGCCGCTATGGAGCGCATAATGCTGTGTGGAGGCCGCTGTGGAGCGCATAATGCTGTGTAGGGGGCCGCTATGGAGTGCATAATGTTGTGTGTTTATTCTTGATAATTGCAGTTGTTGGTACTAAAGCTGTATCCCTTTCAAGTATCAGAGTTATCGCTGTAGCACCCGTAACCGCCACTATCAAAAATTCGCTCTAGGGAGGGGGCCCCGGATAAAAGTTTGCACCCGGGTCCAGAAGACTTTAGTTACGCCACTGCCTCTAAGGTACCAGTAAAGTGGAAACCCCTAGAGAGTGACCCCTCAAAGAATTTATTAAGGGGTTTAGTGAGCATTAGTTTCCCAGATGTGAATGCACAGCCGATGGTTCAAAAAGTGAATATGTAAACCTTTTTATTTTTCAGTTGACAGAGTCTGTTGAGGGCTTATTTTTTGCAGGGCGACCTGTACTTTTTATTGTTACTGTTTTGGGTTACATATTACTTTTCAATCAGTTTTTATAGCATATTTTGTAAGGCAAGATGGCGAAAAAACATAACTTCAAGTCATTTTTTTTCCGGATTTTTTTTTCCAACATTCACTGTGCAGGTTAAATAATATTTCAGTTCTGTTGCACAGGTTGTTATAGACGCTGCAATACCAAATATGCATTGTTTTTATATTATATATATATATATATATATATATATATATATATATACTCAAAAAAGCAATTGTAACAGCACCAGCAAATCGGGGTATCATCCCATAAACTGAACGGCAGAATCCTCTCTCCAGCCAAAAGGGTTCCTAATAGAAAAAACAATACAATCTGCCAGCAACTTGTGTAGCTGGAAAATGACTTTTTATTGGAAAAGCAGTACGTGTACTGGTGTCAACCAGGTATGTGGGGTCCTGACAGCATGGGGTCACTAGTCAGACCCCGAGCTGCTGAAAATATGTATAGCCACCCCCTTTTGTTGAGCTTGGGATGCAAACAATACTGGAACAGTATAATATGCTCCACAGTGCCCCACACAGTAGTATAACCTCCACAGTGGCCCCCACACAGTATTATATGCTCCACAGTGGCCCCACACAGTATCATAAGCTCCACAGTGGCCCCCAGAAAGTATTATATTCCCCACAGTGGCCCCCACACAGTATTATGTGCTCCTAACTGGCCCCCACACAGTATTATATGCTCCACAGTGACCCCCACACAGTATTATATGATCCACTGTGGCCCTCACACAGTATTATATGCTCCCAAGAGTCTCCTCAGACCCCAGAGTATAATAAGTAGAGTCCCAGGGGAAGTGATTAAAAATAACAAACACCTATACTCACCTTGCCTCACCTCTTCTGGGCATCCTTGGTCCTGTTGACTGTCTGCGGCATCTTCCTTGGTCCTCTTCTGCCTGACGCCAGAGGTCACATGCCCTAGACATCACTGCTGGGGCCTGTGTGATTGGGCCTAAGCGGTCACGTGGGGCGCGATGATGTCATTACACCGGCACGCCCGATGTCACGGCTGGTGCCCAATCACAGGCCCCAGCAGTGACATCGGGGGCGCGTGACCTCAGTCACTGGCAGGAAGTGCCCGGGAAAGGATGCTGAGCCCAGGAGAGGTGAGTATAAGTATTTTTTTAAATTTTGGTCCCTGGGCTGGCATCAATTGCAAAGGGGCCCAGTAATAGCCAGACCCCTTTCCATTAACAATATGCGTAGTGGTTGGGGAACCAGACTTTCCCTGACTGCTATCATGGTGGCCGGGGCCCTGGCCATTTCCATCTGGCCGCAGGCCCCGTACCCCTCCGGTGGCACCCCCTGCGACCTCTATTATTATGCCACTGGACATAGATGTTACTGCCACTTTGACATTGCTTTGGCTGTGTTTGGCTTAGAGAGCTAGAAATAGGCTAGAAAGAGTCCTAGGAAACCTGAACACGTCACATACGCCAATTTATATATATCGTTATAGAGAAATTTTATCCTATTTTACATTGTACTTAAGAAAATAGGAAAACTGCTAGACAGTGAAGGTTAAAGATTTATCACTCTACTATTACTTGTGCTGTACTTATATTTTACGAACATAAAAAAGTTGTCTTTTCACTGAAAAGTACTGGTTGGACTAAACATTTATTAAATGAAGATATGAGAGTTGCTTACATCTGTGAGCAACACAAAGTACAAAGTGGAAAAACAAACAAAGAAATAAACTTTCAAAACATAACCCTTTTTGAAGGTTGCATTTTTCCACATGCATTTTTCATGGTTATTCCCATGAGTACATTCAAGGTATATGCTTTATATGGTGTTTGGTTCAGATAGGTTAACTTTTTAGTTCATTTTTGATGTTCGGACTACACAAATGTTTTCCTTGGTCCTTGAAATGTTAATATGGAAATCATAAGTTCAAAACTTTAAGGAAAGAATGTGTCTCATGTTGTAAATTTTGTTCATGTCAGGATGCTATCTATTTTATCATCATTGTATAGAATCTATACACTGTGACTTATTAAGTAAATGTTGTACTTGTAAAATAACTTGTTAAAGCAACTGCTTGGTCAGTTTCATGCCGTGACATCATGTAATTTTGACATGTAATTGTCAACGATTATGTCAATGAAATGTTTTATATAGAATGTGTCTAGACCTGTTTCTACAAGTATAACATAAAGTCCTAAAAAGTATACCCTAAAATTGCTTAATTATGCAAGGGAATAGGTCGCCATCATTTTTAATAAAAAGATGAATTCAGCACACTGTCAGCTTTACCAGTATGTGCCAGAGATATCGGTGCCATTAGTTTTGACACCAATATCCCTCCACTGTCAGAAGGGCAGGCCTTACAGCCTAGTGTCATCATTGGGCAATGAGGAATGCCCCCTGACACCACTCTTCCATAGCCTTGTACTGTCAGGGGGAGCATTCTTCACAGCTCAGGAATGACACTGAGCTGTAAGGTCTGCCCTTCTGACAGTGGAGGGATATCTTTGCCAAAACTAACGGCATAGCGGTATATAATGCTGATCTCCGAGGACATTAAATCAATTGGAGAGACCAACTCCTTAATTGAATAAACATATTTACAACACAAACAAACATTAGCTGCACATGTGTTGAAACCTTTGCTGACAAGCCATATAGACCTATTAGAACAATGCAACATGTTAGGAGACAACATAATTCCCAGTGGGGGCATTGCACGAGGATTAGACAAGTTGACCCAGGGTTTTATTGATTGAGTCAGGAAGGTATTTTATCCCCTGATATGGGGTAATTGGCATCAGCCTCAAGGGTTTTTTTTTTTGCCTTCCTCTGGATCAACACTGTAGGGTTATAGGTAGAGATGGGCGAATCTCTCAAGATTTGTTTTGTTTCGGGTTCGGATGGCTCTGGACCAAGATTTGTTTCGGGTCATCCAAGTTCGGTATAAACCACACCTTAAATTGACTTTAGGCGAAGGCCTCACGTAGAGAACCTCAGCAAAAAAAAAACGAAAAATAGACGTAAAAGACTGAGATGGAAATGCATTGTGTTTTTTTTCAGAAGTGGTTTTCCTCTGCAGACTTTCTACTCCTATTATTTGAACACAAAAAAGAATTGGTCAAGAAAAAAACAAAAATCTCAAAAATATATAAAATCTATATTTATTAATAAAAAATGTAATAAATAATACATTGAAAAAATATATACTTAATCTGATAATACAGGTGATACAGACAAACAAAGATAAGACATAACACAAGACACATGTGTCACATAAAGAGGCTCAACAATAATACAAAATATAAAGATGACAATATATATATATATATATATATATATATATAATGGCCCAGGATATACTGTAAATTGAATAGTACTAGATACAAAAAAATTGCAACCATATATAAATATCTAGATAGGGAATTTACCCAATCAATAATAATTTATGCCACATGGACAAATAGATATATATGGAGATGCAAAGTTTAAGATACTATCCATATACCGCTAGATATTGATATATACCATATATAGAATAATAAAAAAAACAAAAAACAAACAGCAGTAGATGGAAGACATGTCAAACAAACCAATGAATGAATATGGAGTAATAATAATTACCTGTAGGCATTACAAAGACAGAGTTGAGCCCCAATGAACACAAAAGGTATGCGTGGAAACGCACCTCAACGCGTTTCGCTAAAAAGCTTCCTCAGGAAGCACAACCCGTGTGCACATGTACCTGGGCTCTTTGGAGGAATTTACAACTTATAAGTGTTTTGCACACTTGAGAATGGGGTATTAAACACCCCGAAACGCGTCGTGTGGTTTTATTTTCTGGAATAAAAAGTTGGTTATTCAATAGTTTTGGATCTGCGCAATCCTTTGGTCCCTTTCGTTGTTAAAAGGCAATATAAAGCAGAGACAGCTTTCCTAGATAAATAATGGCAACTAGGTATCCTCCATCGAGGTTGAGTGCACTCCATCAATTGGAGAAATACAGTGGAATCCACTAACTGGTACAGCAGTGACTGCACCATCAACAGCTTGGCCAAGTGCAAGTTAAGTTAACTGGGACACGGTTGACAGTCCAGAAGGGCCCTGCGGTAAATTACATGTTATGTAGGAGGAACATACAGAAGCCTGACTTAGGATCACTCTCAAATACAATATCCACCTGTGACTGAGATGAGCCAGCTAAATAATCAAAAACTTTATCATCATTCTCAGGAAGTAAAACACTGTGTCTTTGATGACCAGAGCAGAAAAAAAACCCATGAAATTAGAATTTATTTTTTTTTTTCAAATTAACACAGGCTTGACTGTATGGGAGACAGAGACAGGTAAGTATGTCACCTCCCCTGGCCTAATTAAAAAAAAAATTATCTTGGACAACCCCTTGAAGCATCGAAAATTTTTTTCAGATTTACAATACTCCACCACACTGTATTTGGTGACCAGAGCAGAAAAAAAAACATGAAATGACAAGAGTTTTTTTTTTCAGATTAGTGCTGGCTAGAGTACAGTATATATTGGATGAACGTACCAAAAAGACACTTAAATAACGGAGATTCTTTTTTAGATTAGTGACGGCTTCTCTGTTGTGTATATTTGCGCACTTGCACATAAATAGATGCTTAAGCAATGCATATATTTTTCAGATTAACACTCCATCAGAATGTATATTTCGTGATTAAAGAAGAAAACAAAATGAAATTATAAGAGGTTTTTTTTTTATTAGTTTAGGCTAGATTGTATATTCAGTGAATGCACCAAAAAAAAAAAAAAAAAGCTTAAATAACGGAGATTCTTTTTTTTTAGATTAGCGAAGGCTGCACTACTCTGTATATATGCCAAGTTATATATCGAAAAAACTCTTAAGCAATGAATATTTTTTTCAGATTAACAACGCTCCATCACACTGTGCATTTGGTGACCAGAGCAGAAAAAAACCCATGCAGTTCCAAGAGTTTATTTTCAGATTAGTGTAGGCTAGGCTGTATATTGGGTGAATAACAAAACATACTTTTATATATAATCAAGTTTTTTTTTTCAGATTTGTGCAGGCAGAACAGCAGAACGTATTTAATGAAAAAATGTAATCACTTGCCCAAAAAAATCTTTAACAAAACATTTTTCACTAACAGGATTGTCTTGTCAGTAAAAGTATGTTTAAAGAATCTGTATATAAATGAAACTGCTGTATTGTGCAATAGAAAGACAAAATTAGATTATTGGCAATGAAAGGGTTAACTGTCCTGTGTAAGTAGCAACAGCACAGATTTCCTCTCACTCCCATTGATACTATCCTATCTCTATTGGTTTCTAGCACTAATCTGCCTGCCTGTTGATTCTCTAAGTTCTCCTAGTCCTCTAATGCTTGAATTCCTATTACTTTTTCAGAACTGTGCTATGATGCAGTGAGATGGATCATAGATGTATTTGCATTACCATTACAGCAACTAAAGGCTGACCATGAACGTACAACCTTTTATAGTCAATATGATATCAGCACTGTAAGGTCTGCCTCCCACTGTCTATTGATTGAGAGGCTGTCAGATGGTGCTACAATGTCACAGACAGTTTCTGAGTCATACATACGTCTTTTTTATATTTCCTGGTCAAACCTTTGGCGGTGGCCATTTTCTCCATTTTTGTTAGTCAGAGAGGAATCGCCATTTGTTCGTTTTTCGTTAAGAACCAAACAATTTTAAATATATGGGATGAAACCAACATGAAGTGAAGCCGAACTCTAGTAATAGGTTTAACTTGATGGACATGTGTCTTCATCCAACCGCATCAACTATCTTACAATTTTACTATGTTACGCAGTGTTTTTTTTCACCGTCTTGCAGTGGCTCAATTTTACAGTGCTGGCCAAAAGTATTGGCACCCCTGCAATTCTGTCAGATAATACTCAATTTCTTCCAGAAAATGATTGCAATCACAAATGCTTTGGTAATAATATCTTCATTTATTTTGCTTGCAATGAAAAAACACAAAAGAGAATGAAAAAAAAAGTCAAATCATTCATCATTTTACACAAAACTCCAAAAATGGGCCGGACAAAAGTATTGGCACCCTCAGCCTAATACTTGGTAGCACAACCTTTAGACAAAATAACTGCGAACAACCGCTTCCAGTAACCATCAATGAGTTTCTTACAATGCTCTGTTGGAATTTTAGACCATTCTTCTTTGGCAAATTTCTCCAGGTCCCTGAGATTTGAAGGGTGCCTTCTCCAAACTGCCATTTTGAGATCTCTCCACAGGTGTTCTATGGGATTCAGGTCTGGACTCATTGCTGGCCACTGTAGAAGTCTCCAGTGCTTTCTCTGTGTTTTGGGTCATTGTCCTGTTGGAAGAAACATGACCTCTGAGGGAGACCCAGCTTTCTCACACTGGGCCCTACATTATGCTGCAAAATGTGTTGGTAGTCTTCAGACTTCATAATGCCATGCACACGATCAAGCAGTCCAGTGCCAGAGGCAGCAAAGCAACCCCAAAACATCAGGGAACCTCCGCCATGTTTGACTGTAGGGACCGTGTTCTTTTCTTTGAAGGCCTCTTTTTTTTTTCCTGTAAACTCTATGTTGATACCTTTTCCCAAAAAGCTCTACTTTTGTCTCATCTGACCAGAGAACATTCTTCCAAAAAGTTTTTGGCTTTCTCAGGTAAGTTTTGGCAAACTCCAGCCTGGCTTTTTTATGTCTCTGGGTCAGAAGTGGGGTCTTCCTGGGTATCCTACCATAGAGTCCCTTTTCATTTAGACGCCGACGGATAGTACGGGTTGACACTGTTGTACCCTCGGACTGCAGGGCAGCTAGAACTTATTTGGATGTTAGTCGAGGTTCTTTAGCCACTATCCGCACAATCTTTCGTTGAAATCTCTTGTCAATTTTTCTTTTCCGTCCACATCTAGGGAGGTTAGCCACAGTGCCATGGGCTTTAAACTTCTTGATGACACTGCGCACGGTAGACACAGGAACATTCAGGTCTTTGGAGATGGACTTGTAGCCTTGAGATTGCTCATGCTTCCTCACAATTTTGCTTCTCAAGTCCTCAGACAGTTCTTTGGTCTTCTTTCTTTTCTTCATGCTCAATGTGGTACACACAAGGACACAGGACAGAGGTTGAGTCAACTTTAATCCATTTCAACTGGCTGCAAGTGTGATTTAGTTATTGCCACCACCTGTTATGTGCCACAGGTAAGTAACGGGTGCTATTAATTACACAAATTAGAGAAGCATCACATGATTTTTCAAAGGGTGCCAATACTTTTGTCCACCCCCTTTTTTATGTTTGGTGTGGAATTATATCCAATTTGGCTTTTAGACAATTCTTTTTGTGGTTTTCCATTGACGACAAATTAAATGAAGATATTATTACCAAAGCATTTGTGATTGCAATCATTTTCTGGAAGAAATTGAGTATTATCTGACAGAATTGCAGGGGTGCCAATACTTTTGGCCAGCACTGTAGTTGAAGCCCAGGTTCCCCACCAGTTACTGTACCAAACTGCAAAACACAGTCCTGAAGAGGTCTGAGCATTTTTGCCAGACTGCCTGTGGATTCAAATTAAGAATGGAAGTGTTTTAGCATTATTATTTGAGAATTTACTGAGTGTGCAACTGATATCTTGGGGGCACCAAGCTTGACACTATTTTAGTGTACTATGTCGGGTACTGTGTGAGGTACTATTTTTTACTCACTATGTCAATGTCAGATTAGTACATTGGGGAGCCACTATGTAAGTACTACTGTTAGAAACTGCTATTCTGTATCCTTTTATTTATTGGACTATTTTATCTGCCGCATAGTGTGTAGAACACTGGACTGCAGCATTTTAAATTTACCTTAGAATTCTTAAGTTAAATTCTGGTTCACCTAGAAGCACAGTGATATCTGCATAACAGAAATTCATCAAATTGGCACAGATTGCAGTTCTCATTTTTAATGGAACATTTTGACATTTACTTGGACATTTTGAAGCATATTGACTGGTTGCAATTGGCACAGTCTCCACTTTTTGTTTAAGCCAGTTATTTTTTTTATTTTAGTCTCATTGATATCTATAGATCTATATTCTATATAATAAATGGGAAATTAATGAAACTGAAATGTTTGTATACGTTATTGCAGTTCACAATGCTACATTTTCCTTTGTGGAGATTTCAATTTGGCCTACAACCCCATCGTAGACGTCTCATCTGGCAAAACCAAGATCCCCTATAATGGTCTCAATAAACTCCATGCTGCTGTAATGGATCTTACCCTGACTCTCATTTGACCCCCCTTCCCGCTCCCACATGTTTATCTTCACCCCCCCCCCCAAGCACACTCTGATACTTGTATGCCTACTGGAAATTTTATTTCCCTCTCTATCACTTTCACTTTTATGTTGTAATTTGCACCCTGTTACAGGTTGCTCTGCTGCGTCAGAGAGCAATATCCCTGTTTTTCTTTTTTTTCCCCTTCCCCCGTTGTCTCCTCCCCCCTCCCATGTACTGTCCACACTCTTCCCTTCTTCCTCCTGCCTCACTTAAATTATGGAAGCTATTTTCTTTTGTTATGTATCTGCTGTGTGTTGTTTTGAAAAATTTAAATAAAACTTTTAATGATTAAAAAATGCCTCATTGTGCTAAGCCTGCATTTTTCCTGAGTAAAGTGTAAAATGGCCTAAAACACATTCAGGCTAAGGACCCATGAAGCGAATCGCTGTAAAAAAATGGAAAAGACTGCTGTGTAAACACATTATGTTTTTTTCTGCAGCGTTTTTCACAAAAAGTCTGCAGAGTTTTCCTCTACGGACTTTCTGCCCCTATTATACCTATACGGAAAACACCAGCGTTTCTGTAAGTATAATAGACATGCTGCGATTTTCAAAAACACTTGCGTTTTTGAAATTGCAACTTTTCCACTAATGATTCTTTTCTGCAATGTGTGGGTGGGATTAGCCAGAATCCCATCCACTTTGCAGGTAATGTAAAACGCAGCGTTTTTTTTGCCGTTGTGTTCGTAATGTGAAGCCCTGGCCTAAAAAAATGTGGTACAAGGGATGGACAAATTAGGCCAGAATTCTTCTGTATCTAGCTAATATACCACATCATTTGTCTTTAACAGACTTATATTTAATGAAAGAAGTTTAGAATGAGTTATTCCCTTAAAGATCTACACGTTAAAGTTCCCTTTATGTCACTATATTGGCTGGATACCTGATATCAATATTGGATTTTTCATTAAGAATGTTATTAAAAATAAAGGTAACAAAGAATTGACCAAGAGAAGACTATATAAATCTGGGTACAGGTGGGGGAGCAGGAAAGAGGGGAGAGAGAAGGCCACATAGCGTAACACAACAGAAGGGGCGCGAAAGAGGAGGGGAATGGGCTCTGTCACAGCAGTCAAATAACAAAAGCATAAATGCAAACATATTGTTATTCCTCGTTGGGGGGATGACCCACCAGTCGAGCCGAGGGTGAACAGAAAACACAGTTGATTAATAGGTGAGAAATAAATCAAAGCAGGGAGAAGAGACTGGGAAGGTAAGGCAAAAAAGGAAAAGGAAGCTTTCTGGATATGGAGAGGGTTTAGGAGGAGCCATACCTGTTGATCAGCACTGTCATCCTTTACAGTTCTGCAACCAGGACATCAAATGGAGGGGGGCACTTCCATAACCTAGGAATGATGGATATAGCTGCGGCTAATAAGAAACCGAGAAGCTTGCAGATGTGTTTGTGGAATTTACGAGAAAAAATACTGTAGAGAGGAGAAGAGGGTCTGGATCATCCTCCAGTGCACTTCGGTGACCATCGCAATTATGCGACGAACATTGTTGCAGAACGGGCACAGGAGCAAACATCCCCACCAGACGGGTGGCATCGTGCCCTGCTCCACATTGCATCTCCAACATCAATCCGAGGTAGAGGGGTAGATCTCATGAAGGACAGAGGGAACTCTGTACCAACAGGAGAGGATTTTATAACTGGTTTCTTGTGCCTTACAGGAATGGAAAATTTGTGGCACAACTGAAAGGCCGAGAGCCACACGTCTGGCTGAGATGAGACCCCGAGCATATGCGGGCAGTTAGTCGGCAGTTGCATCTGAAAACATACTGTAGATGAGAGAGATGGAGTGGGTCGGATCAAGCGAAAAGAGACAGTGGCGCGTAAATGGTAGTACAGCTCTATGAAGGTCGTGGGTCTTCTTAAAGGAACTTTAAAAGTTAGTAAGTGTGTACTGCCAGTGGGAGGGAAGGTCTTCTGAGTCTGATGGGATCAACTCCGAGCGAGTGAATAGGGAGGAGGTGGAATGACCTTGTGAAACTTGAGGTGTAGTTGATTCGGAGAGTGGGAGAGAAAAGTTGAGTGTAAGGCTGCAGAAAAGTCTGGGTTGCCCGAGATAGGAGACATAGGACCATCGTTTGTGAGCAGTCGCCTGACAGCACCATGAAGTCTACAAGCACCAAGCACTTGGCATGTGACGTAGGGAAGATTATGAATAGCTCTGTTCGACCAATGGCGTTTATTGAGCCAAGGAAAGATGGTGAGAGGCAGAGAGCACAGAGACCTCTCTAGGGCAACTCAGAGTTTAGAGGTTAGAGTGGTGCCAGTAAAGAATGCGTACAGTGACCGCAGCCAAGTAGTAATTAGTGCAGTCTTGGATGACCAGCCACCCTCTCTGCTTGGGCGTAATTAAGGTGTGTTTCACTATTCTGGGAGCTTTTGAGGCTCAAATAAATCTGGAAAAGGTTTTTTGGACTGTCTTTGGGCAGGACAATGGGGATTGTCTGGAATAGGTAAAGGAGTCTGGGGAGTATATTCATTTTCAATAGATTTATGTGGCAAGGGAGAGGGCATGAGTAGGGGGAATGGGAAGGGAAGTACAATTCCAAATACTAGGGAACAAGTGGGGGCAGTAGAAAACAGGGGGCGGGTAGAAGAGGAGGGAGATGGGGAGGTAGAAAGCAAAAGCAAAAAACAAAAATCAAAGTCATTGTAAGGATGGAAACATCAGGGACTGGAAAAAATATAAAAAAAATAACAATATGAGAGGCAAAAAATAAAAGAAAGGAAAAGATAAAACAGTCCATCTAGAAAGGAGAGAAGAAAAAGGGAAAGGGGATTGTTTGGAAAGGGGGTCAGGAAAAGAAGTCTGGAAGGCGGAGGAGTAGTAAAAGGTGGATTTCTAGAGCCTAGGAATGACAGACCTGGCCGCCACTAAAAGAAAGGCAATCAGTCTACACACCAGCTTGCGAATCTTCCTGGGGAATATTGAGAGGAGCAGAGACATCATTTAGATCCACTCTGGTGACTGTCTTAATGATCCTACAGATTTTGGACCAACAGCCAACATCTCCAACATCTATATGAAGTAGTCAGAAAGATTTTATCTAGTACAGCAGGAACTCTGTACCAATGGGAGAGGATTTTCTAGTTTGTCTCTGCAAGAGATGAAGAATTTGTGACAAGATTGAAATGCGGAACGCCACATATCTGGTGGAAAGGAGGTCTCCAGGTCTCTCTCAGCTCGCGGTGAATGCCAGCAGAGGGCAATCTTTGGGGGCTATAAGCAGGCTAGAGATCAAGGAAATGGCATGGGGTATCACGGATTGTGAGGTGCAGAGCCTTTCGAAAGGGAAAAGAGATCTGTGGAGGTTACCTGTATGCTTTAAAGACCTGTATAGGTAATGGAGCTGCACGTAATTCCAGTGTGTAGTGAGTGCTCTGCTCTCTGGGGGAACCAAGTCTTTATAAGAACACAGGGCAGTTGGGGTCAACACTTGTAGATATCTGAGGGGGGCTTTCCCAGGAGAATAGTACAGGAAGGGGGATTGAAGCGCAGCAGGAAAGTCTGGGTTGCCCGAGATGGGAGTCATAGAGCCATCGTTGGTAAAAACACACAGGAAGGACCATCTTAGACCCACATTCTGGGTCTGAGGAAAAAGGAACCGCGCTGCGCCCAAATATAATTTGAAGCAAAACTTTATTATCCAACCACTTTACGCGTTTCGGGGTATAAACCCCTTTATCAAGTGTACAGGAAGAACACAACGCTGAGCATGACATAGCAAAAGACAGGTTTAAATAGTCTATACAAATAATTAGGAACGCCCCCATACACAGATAGAAAGGGGGCGTGGCTAGTAAGAGTGAAATGTAAATAAAAGCAAAAACACGAATAAACAAGTTCGTTAGCATTAAAACAGAACATTGACAGAGTGAGGATGAAGAGTCAAAAGGACAGGAAATCTCATTTATAACTGGTATATAGGGGATGATCTATATAAAAAGTAGATTATATCTTACTATAAAGCTCAGTACACTGGGTTTCAACAGTGTCTTACCTGCGTCCAAAAAATGGAAATGTGTATGCGCGGGAAATTACCCGCGCACGGTACAGCGCTAGACATTTAAACAAACTTGCGCATGCTCAATAGAGTCAGCGCATTGTAAGGGAAACAGCTGATCTAATGTCAGCTGTTCGACTGGCAGCGAGGACCCGGCGCATGCGTGGTAAAGTGAATAGCGTGTCACTTTCTAGAGGGCGGTGTTCAAGAAGTACGTGGATCAGTGGATACAGGTAAGTAGATATTTCTATCCATAGGTACAGGATGGTGAAAGAAAGGAGGTATATTATAGGAAGAGACCTCAAGGAGACAATAAATATTAAGTCTTAAGTAGATACCCTTAACTTTTACATAAACGTTAACAGAACCACTGTGAACGTAATATATATGGCAAGATTACCCAGAATATGTATAAAAAGACAAAGAATACTATGACAAAAGCATATCTCCACAAAATACCACTTTCTAGTAGCTATAAAACATTATACTAATATAATACCCTGTAGATATAATGTAGATGGCAGTAGGGGAATAAACAAAAATTATAAATATATATATATATACACAGTACAGACCAAAAGTTTGGACACACCTTCTCATTCCAAGAGTTTTCTGTATTTTCATGACTATAAAAATTGTAGATTCACACTGAAGGCATCAAAACTATGAATTAACACATGTGGAATTATATACGTAACAAAAAAGTGTGAAACAACTGAAAATATGTCTTATATTCTAGGTTCTTCAAAGTAGCCACCTTTTGCTTTGATTACTGCTTTGCACACTCTTGGCATTCTCTTGATGAGCTTCAAGAAGTAGTCACCTGAAATGGTTTTCACTTCACAGGTGTGCCCTGTCAGGTTTAATAAGTGGGATTTCTTGCCTTATAAATGGGGTTGGGACCAACAGTTGTGTTGTTCAGAAGTCAGGTGGATACACAGCTGATAGTCCTACTGAATGGAGTGTTAGAATTTGTATTATGGCAAGAAAAAAGCAGCTAAGTAAAGAAAAACGAGTGGCCATCATTACTTTAAGAAATGAAGGTCAGTCAGTCCCAAAAATTGGGAAAACTTTGAAAGTGTCCCCAAGTGCAGTGTCCAAAACCATCAAGCGCTACAAAGAAACTGGCTCACATGAGGACCGCCCCAGGAAAAGAAGACCAAGAGTCACTTCTGCTGCGGAGGATAAGTTCATCCGAGTCACCAGCCTCAGAAATCACAGGTTAACAGCAGCTCAGATTAGAGACCAGGTCACACAGAGTTCTAGCAGCAGACACATCTCTACAACAACTGTTAAGAGGAGACTGTGTGCAGCAGGCCTTCATGGTAAAATAGCTGCTAGGAAACCACTGCTAAGGACAGGCAACAAGAAGAAGAGACTTGTTTGGGCTAAAGAACACAAGGAATGGACATTACACCTGTGGAAATCTGTGCTTTGGTCTGATGAGTCCAAATTTGAGATCTTTAGTTCCCACCACCGTGTCTTTGTGCGACGCAGAAAAGGTGAACGAATGGACTCTACATGCCTGGTTCCCACTGTGAAGCATGGAGGAGGAGGTGTGATGGTGCTTTGCTGGTGACACTGTTGGGGATTTATTCAAAATTGAAGGAATACTGAACCAGCATGGTTACCACAGCATCTTGCAGTGGCATGCTATTCCATCCGGTTTGCGTTTAGTTGGACCATCATTTATTTTTCAACAGGACAATGACCCCAAACACACCTCCAGACTGTGTAAGGGCTATTTGACCAAGAAGGAGAGTGATGGGGTGCTACGCCTGATGACCTGGCCTCCACAGTCACCAGACCTGAACCCAATCGAGATGGTTTGGGGTGAGCTGGACCGCAGAGTGAAGGCAAAAGGGCCAACAAGTGCTAAGCATCTCTGGGAACTACTTCAAGACTGTTGGAAGACCATTTCAGGTGACTACCTCTTGAAGCTCATCAAGAGAATGCCAAGAGTGTGCAAAGCAGTAATCAAAGCAAAAGGTGGCTACTTTGAAGAACCTAGAATATAAGACATATTTTCAGTTGTTTCACACTTTTTTGTTAAGTATATAATTCCACATGTGTTAATTCATAGTTTTGATGCCTTCAGTGTGAATCTACAATTTTTATAGTCATGAAAATACAGAAAACTCTTGGAATGAGAAGGTGTGTCCAAACTTTTGGTCTGTACTGTATACAGTACACAGATAGCGTGTGTTGAGTTTACAAAGGAGGTTTATAAGGAGAAAAAAAAAATTATTATAATAAATACAAATATATAGAGCTAAAAAGATTCAAAGGTTAATATTTAGATATAATACATCAATTACTGGGCATTGTTAATATAAAAAAAAAAAAAATTATAGTAATAAATATATATAAATATATATATATATATATGACGTCACAACAACGCGCCGCCTGCGCTCAGACACAGACGTTCTGTGCTTGGACAGGGAGGAACCGCCGGCGGCTCCATTCATCATCATCGCAGGTGAATATGACTTTTGTTTTGTTTTTTTTAGCTTAGTTGTGGGTATATTAATAGTATAAGGGGTGGTTAGGAGGGGGAAATATAACTATAAGGGATGATTCATTAGGGGGCATTATGATGATGGGGGGTCATTTATATAAGGGTTATTACGAGGTATTATTAATACAAGGGAGAGGTTATTTATATAAGGAGCCATTAGAGGTGCAGTATTTATGTCAGGGTGAATCAGGGGTATAATATGAGGGTCAATTAATTTAATTAAGGTGGCACTTGGGTTTTAATAAGACTAAGGCCCCACGTACCGGGCTGCAGAAAAAAAAAGCGCTGCAGGAAAAACCGCAGCGGTAACATTGTGGTTTTTCTCGCAGCACTTTTAACAGAAGGTCCGCAGAGGTTTCCCCTGTGGACTTTCTGATTTCAATACACCTATATGGAAACCACCAGTGTTTCTGTAGGTATAATTGAAATGCTTCTATTTCCAAAACCGCAGCGGTTTTGGAAATCGCAGTGCATCTGCTGTACGTATTTTTCCGCAATGTGTGGATGGCATTTGCTAGATGTAAAATGCCGTTTTTTTTTTCTCTGGGTTTTTGCCACATGTGGCCCCCATCCCCACTTTGCAGTAAAATATGCGCAGCGGAAACGCTGCGATCTCCAAAACAGACGCAGTTTTCGAAATCGCAGCATGTCAATTATACCTACGAAAATGCTGGCGGTTTTCCTGTAGATATAATTGAAGCAGAAAGTCGCCGCAGCGGTTTTTCCCGCAGCTCTTTTTTGCTGCAGGACACCACGTGGGGCCTTAGCCTTAAAGAGGAACTTTCACGTCCTCATGTATATGCTGTTTTACATACCGCTAGAAAGCCGACAGCACGCTGAATTGAGCGCACTGCCGGCTTTCCCGGTATGTGCCCTGGGGCTGGAGATATCGGGGGTCTTAGTTTCACAGTTTACTGTCAGAAGGGTGTTCCTGACAGTCTAGCTGCACTGTGAGGAACGCCCTCCCTGACAGTTCTCGTTCATAGACTGGGGGGGTCATTCCTTACAACTCAGCGTCATCGCTGGGCTATAAGGAACGCCCCCTCTCTGTACTCGCCTATAGCGCTGTACTGTCAGAGCAGGCGTTCCTTACTGCCCAGCAATGATGCTGAGCTGTGAGGAACGCCCCCTCAGTACAAGTCTATGAACGAGAACTGTCAGAGAGGGCGTTCCTCACAGAGTAGCTAGACTGTCAGGAATGGCTTTCTGACAGTAAACCGTGAAACTAAGACCGCCAATATCTCCAGCCCCGGGGCACATACCAGGAAAGCCGGCAGTGCGCTGAATTCAGCGTGCTGTCGGTTTTCTAGCGGCATGTAAAACAGCATATACATAAGTACGTGAAAGGTCCTCTTTAAGGAGTTTTCCAGCTCATTTTTATTGATGATCTATCCTCAGAATAAAACATCAATAAGAGATAAGTGATTCCTTACTGATCAGTTGTATGAAGGGGCCATGGTGCCTGTTTATATCACACACTGTCTTTTTATAGAGACCGTGTGATGTACAGTAATTCCAGCCTTGTCACATAGACGTATATAGGATAAGGTTGTAGTTACATTACATGGCCGCTATGAAAAGAATGACAATATGTAAACAGAGAAGGGGTCACGGCGCTTACACAGGTACCATGGTTCATTCAAACAGCTGTTCCTGAGGGTCCGGGGTAATGGAACCCCAATAATTTTTTTTTCCCTTTTTTTTTCTTTTTAATTAGGAAACATCTGGGGCATTATTAATAAGGGGCACTATTTAAAGGGGTGCACAGGGAAGTTATTAACTTAAAGATACACTTGGGGGTATTATTCATTATAGGGGGTTATATTATATATTTTATAATTGGAGTAGCAGCAGGATGGGGGCTTTGTGCAGGTGAGGACAATGTGGGTCAGGTGCCTGGAAAAGTGAGGAGCCAAAGATATCTGTGTTGCAAACTTTACAGAGACTGGAAGAAGTGGTCATGGCCGTCCAGATGAAAGAGATGGAAAATGTGAAGGATTGGTCAGAGACGTCACCAGTAAGTCACTAAATACTACTGCCCTGTATTCACCTAAATTGTCTGTAGAGCCCTGTGTAGAGCTGCTATATACCACTATACGCTCACCGTATACTGATAGTATCGGTATACGAACAAGTCCAAGTTGGGGGCCCACTTGGACATGTTCGCCCCCCTGTGCTGAACCCCTAGCTACGCCTCTGTATGAAGGTCTTGGCGTGGTGTAACATATGGAAGAGCAATAGTGGCTTTCTCTGACCAGTGGCATTTATGGAGTCAAGGAAGGACAATGAGTTGGTGAGGGCTGAGAATTCCCTCAAGGGCAAAGCAGAGCTTGGTACGGGCAGAATGATGCCAATCCAAAATACATGCAGCAGTCACAGCAAGATAGTATTTTAGTGAATCAGGAACAGCTAGGCCTCCCTAATGTTTAGGCATTATGACTCGTTTGGTGATTCTCAGGGGTTTATAGGCCCAAATGAATTTAGAGAAGGACTTTTGAATGGTAGAGAAAAAATTCTTTGGGGAGAGTTATAGGAAAGGTCTGGAAAAGATAAAGGAGTCTGTGGAGAACATTCATTTTGAGCATGTCTATCCTGCCCAACCAAGAGAAGCCTTTTGTGTCCCATCACTGGTGATCCGAGTGGACCACAAGTAGAATGGACAGGAAGTTGAGGGAGTAGTTCTCTGAGAGATTGCATGGGAGGTGTTCCCTTAGGTATTTAATGGCTTTAGGGGACCAAGTGAAAGAAAAGGAGGAGTAGAGGGAGTGTACAGAGGATGGGGAGAGGGAGATATTAAGCACAGTACTCTTGCAGGGGTTAATTTTATAATTGCTGAAAAAGCTATAGGTGGCAATTTCACGGTAGCGTCGTATGTGGTTGTGTAATGAAGAGTAGTACATCGTCTGCAAATGCTGAGATTTTGAGATGTAGAGACCCTGCCCGAAGGCCCTGTATGTCTGGGTTGTGTCTGATGGCTACAAGGGGATGCTCCATGAGTAATGCATAGAGTATTGGGGAGAGTGGGCAGCCTTGGCGGGCGCCATTGTGAATGGAGAGGGGGGAGAGAAAGCGTACTATTTACCCTTATTTGAGCTTGTGGAGAGGTGTATAGGATGCATATGCGGGAGAGCATAGTGTTGCATAAAACTTTTTGAGATTCTAAAAAGGTCCAATCCACCCTATCGAAGGTCTTCTCTGCCTCTAGAGAGAGCAGCATCATTGGAGTATGCAAGTGCTGAGCATAGTGGATTGTGGAGAAGGCCTTCAAAGTACTGTCCCGGGGGTTCCCTTGTCGAGGTGCACTAGGTCGTTCATGTGGTGGCCTAATCTATTGACCTGGACAGCTTTGCGTCTGTGTTAATAAGTGAAATGGGCCTATAGCTCGGGCATAACTGTGGATCCCTTCCTTCTTTTGGAAGAACTGTGACATGGGCATGAAAAAATGAAGGGGGAAGGTAGCTGTAGGAGAGACAGCATTAAAGGCTTTTAGGATGTGTGGAGTGAGCTCTGTGGACAGGGATTTGAAGAAGCGAGCTGTAAAGCCATCGGGCATGAGCTTTTGCCCGCCGGTAGACCAGAGATCGTTGAGTTCCTCAGATGTGACCTCTGCGTCTTCTCGGTTGAACCGTGGTAAGGCAGTGTCCTCGCAGGTTTCTTATCGCTTTCTGGGACCAAGTAAAGAGAAAGGAAGGGCGAAGCCTTTGGACTAGCGGCATCGGTAGGGATATGTAAAGGGAAGTGCTCTTAGAGAGATTAATTTTATAGCTGCTTTAATAGTCATAGGTAGGAGGAGGAGCAGCAATGGAATAGTTGTCAATGGTTGGGTAATGAAGAGCAAGATGTCGCCGTGAATGTTGAGATTTGAAAGTGTAAGTTCTTGACACACTGACCTTGGATGTATGGGATATGCCGAATAGCCACCACAAGATGTAGAGCATCGGGCGAAGGGGACAACTCTGTCAGGTACCATTTCAGATGGTGAGGGGGGAGGTAAGTGTGCCGTTAACCTGTATTTGGGCTTGCGGAGGGTTATATAGGGCACAAATTCAGTTAAGCATGTTGGGGCCCGTTCCAATCCGAGAGAAGGTTGCCTCCAGGAATCTCCATTCCACCCTATCAAAGGCCTTCTCCGTATTGGCATAGTGGATTGCGGAGAATGCCTTCAGGGTATTATTCCGAGATTCCTTATGAGGGGTAAAGCCTACTTGATCAGGATGTATCAAATCCTCCAAGTGGCGACCTAGTCTAATGGCTATTAGCTTGGCATAGAGCTTTGCGTCCGTATTGATTAAAGATATAGGCCTGTAGCTGGGACATAGCAAGGGGTCTTTACCGTCTTTAGGCAAAACTGTCACGTGAGCATGCAGAAAGGATGGAGGGAAAGGCATATAGGGCAACATTGCATTGAAAGCGTATAGCAAGAGAGGAACGAGGTTGGTCTTTAGGGTTTTTATTGTGATGTATGGTGAAGCTTTCTGGACCTGAGCTTTTACCTGTCAGTAGGTTCAAAATCCCTAATTTAAATTCTTAAATAGTGAACAGTGTTTCTCACTGAGCTATGTTGTCTGACTTGAGGGTGGGCAGGGCCGTTTTAGCAGTGTATTGGAGGAGTGTGAATAACAGGTCGGGCTTCTGGTTAGAGGTATGGGAAGGCAGAAAATTATAGAGCAAATCGTGGTAGTTCCGAAATGCTGCGGCATGTTGGTGTTAAGGCGGGAGAGTGAGTGCTCGAGGGTTGTTTAATAGACATGATGTGGGAGGCCAAGTGTCATTTCAAAAACGTTCGGGCCAGGAGGTGGCCTGCTTTGTTGCCCCATTCGTGAAATGAGCGATGTCCTAGTTGACAGAGTCGGTGTTGCTTGTTTTCAAGGAGTGACCTGATTTCATGATGCGTCAGAGAGGCTAGAATGGATCATTGAAGGGTTTGTTTGTGTTGAACCTCAAGAGTGACTAAGTTTTAGAGAAGAGAATTGAATTTCATACCCAATACCCTCTTGAGCCTAGCTCCATGTTTTATCAGTACCCCCCTTAGAACACATTTTAGTGCCTCCCATTGCACTGGAGGAGAGGTTGTGTCCTGAGAGTGATCCTGTACAAAGTTGGAGACAATTTGGGATTTGCTACACATCAAGCAAGAGTGACTCGTTCAGTCTCTAAAAGTTGGAGTGGGAGGAAGGAGGAAGGAGCTTGACAGAGCAAGTAATAAGGGAGTGATCAGAGAGGATTTTGGCTGCGGTCACCTGAGGCAGAATGGCATGTGGTACAAATATGTAGTCTAGTATACTGTATTTTGGGCATGGGAGAAGAAAGAAAAATCTCTCTTGTCTAGATTTAGAATGAGCCAAATGTCGCACAGCAACATTGAGTACAGCAGTTTGTAAAATCTGTTGAGGGCGTTGTAGAGGGCCTGTGTCTTACCAGATGAGGTGTCGATGAGCTGGTTGATGGGGAGGTTTAAGTCACCACATAGAATGAGGTGACAGGAGAAGGACTGGAGGCTGTTTAAGACTGAAATGAGGAATTGGAAGTGGGTGAATACAGATTTGCTATTGTGTAAGTCACTCCGTATATTTCGCAGATGATGAATAGATACCGGGCCTCCGGGTCCGCAAGGGAGTCTAATATCTTAACTGGTAGGTTCCATAGAGAAAAGTAGCGTTTTTTATAGTGGGCATATGTGTAGTAAGGAAATGGGTCTCTTGCAGGCATAGTATTTGGACTTTGCATTTGTGTACATCAAATAAGATCTAGGAGCACTTTTCAGGGGTGTTCAGGCCCTTAATGTTAAAGGTTGATATTGGGATATCTGCTATGGGGAAAGGAAGGAGGGTTAGAGCAAGGGCGAGTAGAAAGAGAGAAAGTGCAAAAAAGATGGTAGTAAATGGTGCTGAGAGAGAAGAAACGAAGTGACAAGGGGAGGAATAAACAGTATTAAGAGGGCAAAGAGATCACCCTAAGGGGGACTATAGAATAGGAGCACAAGTCTCTGGGTGGTCCTATGTAGAGGGACACTTAGCTATGTGGGGAAGTGGAATGCAGGATATGTGCCAGAGGTGTGAAGGAGTGAGTTTACAAAGTAGAAGTAAAGCAGAGCAAGTCTGGCCCTATAAATGCAAGGGGTGACACATAATGTAAACAGGGGTGCATTTAGACACATATAAACGTGAACAAGGGCAATAGGGCACAGTCAAAACAGCAGTATAACATTGGGAGAGAAAAGTCCATTAAGATTGGGTCACTTGGCGGAGGTCATTTCAGGTAGAGCAATCACAATCAGGAGCCATTCTTCGTCTGCGGTAGGGTTGTTGGGATCTCAGGGGACTTGGGTTGCTACCCTCCTCAAGATCTTTGGGCTGTATACAAGCATCAGACGAATCAGTGTTATTGAGGAGTAGTTCCCAGGCCGGGAGACAAATAGTTGGTAATCCATGGGCTGGAAGAAAGTCCAGTAGCTTGTTCGGTGAGGCAAGAAAGTCTATCCTTCAGGTGGACCTGGAGAGTGAATGGGAAACCCCAGCGATAGGGAATTCTGCGTTCTTGGAGAAGAGCAAGGGGTGGCTCCAGAGCAGTCCATTGGCGTAGAGTATGCCTGGAGAGATCTGGAAAGAGGGAAAGTTTGGCACCATCAAAGTTAATGATTTTGAGGTCTTGAGCATTATTTCCTCTTTAATGGCATAGAAGTGTATCCTGCAAATAACATCCCCGGGTTTAGCAGGATCCGAGCTGCGAGGTCTGAGAGCACTGTGTGCACAATTGATCTCTATGTGTGTTTCAGGCGGGCGACCCAGGAGTGATTTGAAAATGCCTGTGTGAGTGGGCACTAGGTCAGCAGTTTGTGTGGCTTCTGGAAGGCCATGAATCCTAATATTGTTGCAGTGGTTGCGGTTTTCAACATCATCAATGTGGGATATGAGTTTGTGGTAATGAGAGGTATGTGAGGAGGAAGCCTGGTTTGTAGTGAGGCTGAGACCAAGTACCAAAACAGTTCCAAATTGTTCACCCATTGTTGTAGGTTCAAAATGTCTAACTTGGCGCCATGCCCGTTTCAGGTCTGAGGCTAGGTTATACATGTCCCTTTTGCTTGGGAGAAGTGCAAGCAGGGCCTGTAGTTCAGGATGTCCCTGGAGGGTATGGACTGCCTCTTCAGGTGGCGGCAGGTGAGATACGAAAGCAGATTTAGCAACATGGTGGTGTTAGAAGGTGACCCATCTGAATCTTTTGGCATGTGACAGGGGGGGTCAACCTCATCTCCAAAAGATAAATCAGAATCGGATGGAAGCTGATGAGGAGCAGAGGGGTGTCTCCCATTGTAGGGAGATAGAAACAGGGACTTTTTGAAGGGGGGGCTGATACCCCAGTCTGAGTCTCTTGAGGGTCCCGATGTGAGGGTATTGCAGTGTTTGGTGAGCTGTGGTGTGGCTAATAAACCCTGATATGGGTTTTCCTCGTCCCCTCCAACCCCGTGCTGTGAGCAGTGCACGAAGGTCAGCGGTGCCCGTGCCTCATGCTTGTGAGGAGAAGGGAGGAAAGATGGCCGCCCAGTTCCTGTGCATGGCGGGGGTGCAGGAGCAGGGGATAGAGGCTGCAGCGGCGTACTTACTGTGGTCAGTGGATCATCACGGGTGTCTGATCCAGGTGCTGCCGGAGGGGATCCGACCGGTGTTGGGAGTACATTGGAGTACTGCAGCCCACCTGAGTGAAGGGGAGAGTGCGGGTGGGTAGTGATGGCGGTGCCAGCGTCCCCGGGCCTCCATCACTGTTGGAGGATTCATGTGTCTCCCCGAGGGGAAGAAAGTAGCTGGAGATGGGCCATGGAGGGTAATGGGTTTTCCAATGCTTCTTGGACCTGGTTTTCCCCATGTTCATTCGCCAATAAGCCCTTTTTACAAGGGCACTGAGAGGAGCTCCTAGAAGTTGCTGCCAGCCACTAGCATGCAAGCCACGCCCCCTCAATAGTGGATTTTAATACAAGTTATTTGGGTGACCACTGGAGGCCCAAGTCTCCTGTGGGGCCATGGGTTGCCCAAACCACCCACCAAGTTTGATTTAACCTTATACAATTAGCAGGAGTATGGACTGCACTGCAAACGTGTGCTGGCTCTTGACAAAGATGTATGCAGAATCTATTCAAGGACCTTGAAGGTCCAACTCCTCATGCCTCTGCAGGACTGCAGAGAAAAGATAGAGAATGTGTAAAGGTACATAAATAGGAATTGTACTGTACCACTTTTTTTTACCTTGCATAAATAGACACTGCACAGTACCATTTCACTTATCCTATACATTTGGGCATTGAACAGCACCACTACTATTATCCTACATATATGGACATTACACAGTACCACTACTCTTATAGGCATATATGGGCACTGCACAGTGTCTCTTCTATTATCCTACATGTATGGGTGCTTACAGTACCACTTCTCTAATCCTGCATATGTGGGCAAAGTACAGTACCACTCCTGCATATATAGGCACTGCACAATACCTCTTCTCTTATCCTATATGGGCACTGCACAATACCTCTTTTATCATTCTGTATATATGGGCACTTTACAGTGCCATTACATTTATCTTGTGTATATGGGCACTGTACGGTACCATTTCTCCTAGGGTGGTTTCACACCATGGTCTTTAGATTTGTTTTGTAATCCAACAGAGAATCAGTACAATGGACATAAAATGCTGGCTGGATGGATACAAACGGAATACTTACTATTTGTATCCATTATTATTGATTCACATTATAAAGTAAAAGTGATATGACACTTCTACTGGCTTTCTGTTTTTTTTCATCTGATGAAAAATAAAGCAGCATGCTCCACTACTTTTTCTGTCTATAGAATCAGAAAGTCAAATGAAGGGATCCTCCATTTTTTATTTATGCAGTAACTTTGGTTCTGGTATTCAGGCAGTAAGTGTCAAATCACTTTAAATCTTCATTGTAGCCCTTGGTAACCTTAATCTGTCCCTGCCTGTTATTGTATTGCCCATTGGGTGGAGAAGTGTGTACAGTCATGGCCAAAAGTTTTGAGAATGATACAAATATTAATTTTTACAAAGTCTACTGCTTCAGTTTTTCTAATGGCAATTTGCATATACTCCAGAATGTTATAAAGAGTGATCAGCTTAACAGCAATTACTTGCAAAGTCAATATTTGCCTAGAAAATGAACTTTATCCCTCAAAACACATTGCAGCCCTGCCTTAAAAGGACCACCTAACATCGTTTCAGTGATTGCTCCATTAACACAGGTGTGGGTGTTGATGAGGACAGGGCTGGAGATCAATCTGTCATGATTAAGTAAGAATGACACCACTGGACACTTTAAAAGGAGGCTGGTGCTTCCCATCATTGTTTCTCTTCTGTTAACCATGGTTATCTCTAAAGAAACACGTGCAGTCATCATTGCACTGCACAAAAATGGCCTAACTGGGAAGAGTATTGCAGCTACAAAGATTGCACCTCAGTCAACAATCTATCGCATCATCAAGAACTTCAAGGAGAGAGGTTCCATTGGTGCCAAAAAGGCTCCAGGGCGCCCAAGAAAGACCAGCAAGCGGCAGGACCGTCTCTTAAAAGTGTTTCAGCTGCGGGATCGGGCTACCAGCAGTGCAGAGCTTGCTGAGGAATGGCAGCAGGCAGGTGTGAGTGCATCTGCACGCACTGTGAGGCGGAGACTCTTGGAGCAAGGCCTGGTCTCAAGGAGGGCAGCAAAGAAGCCACTTCTCTCCAGAAAAAACATCAGGGACAGACTGATATTCTGCAAAAGGTACAGGGAGTGGACTGCTGAGGACTGGGGTAAAGTCATTTTCTCTGATGAATCCCCTTTTCGATTGTTTGGAACATCTGGAAAACAGCTTATTCGGAGAAGAAGAGGTGAGCGCTACCACCAGTCTTGTCTCATGCCAACTGTAAAGCATCCTGAAACCATTCATGTGTGGGGTTGCTTCTCAGCCAAGGGAATCGGCTCTCTCACAGTCTTGCCTAAAAACACAGCCATGAATAAAGAATGGTACCCGAATGTCCTCCAAGAGCAACTTCTCCCAACCGTCCAAGAGCAGTTTGGCGCTCAACAATGCCTTTTCCAGCATGATGGAGCACCTTGCCATAAAGCAAAGGTGATAACTAAATGGCTCAGGGAACAAAACATAGAGATTTTGGGTCCATGGCCTGGAAACTCCCCAGATCTTAATCCCATTGAGAACTTGTGGTCAATCATCAAGAGACGGGTGGACAAACAAAAACCAACAAATTCAGACAAAATTAAAGCATTGATTCTGCAAGAATGGACTGCTATCAGTCAGGATTTGGTCCAGAAGTTGATTGAGAGCATGCCAGGGAGAATTGCAGAGGTCCTGAAGAAGAAGGGTCAACACTGCAAATATTGACTTGCTGCATTAACTCATTCTAACTGTCAATATAAGCTTCTGTTACTCATAATATGAATGCAATTATATTTCTGTATGTGATAAAAACATCTGACAAACACACATAAAAACCAGAGGGCAGCAGATCATGTGAAAATATAATATTTGTGTCATTCTCAAAACTTTTGGCCATGACTGTACAGTTTCAAGGCTACTTTTATGTTTTGGAGTATGGTTTTAAGATCCATTTTTATAATAATGTGTTAATACTAGATATCTTGCTGCTCCTACATATTACAAGAGTAACAACACTTTATGTCTCTGTCTTCCAATACTATACATTTATTTTACATTTTACAGTGCATGATGCACACATTCTAAACTTGTTACTATGGAAACATTATTTAGCTACTACTGGATTTATTCAATTGATCAAATGTCAGTCTTAGAGCTATGCATATTTTCATTTATTCGGTAATTTTTCTCTTGTCTTACACTTTTATATAAAGAAACAGACAATATTTGCCCTTTTGAGATTTTAACTATCAGTATGCAATGCAGCAAGCATGTCTATATAAGTATTTGTTATATATATATATATATTTTTTTTTTTCTTCTTTTTTTCATATAGTATCTTTAAACATTTTACATGGAAATTCCACAAAGACATATGATAATTATAATTAGCTGCTTAAAGGTCTGTTGGTCATTTAATTAATTTCGGTTCAATAGGTTTTGGCCTTTTTTATTACCTTACTTATTGCACTCTTCCTTTTGAGATTTGAATGAAATACCTGAGGCCAAGTCTATCAAGTAGGTCTGAGTCTCTTTGGAAGAACAACATGTCATTAGTAGACTCAAAGAGGTGACAGAATAATCAATTTTTGCTGAATTTGCCCAATCAGTCATATAGGAGAACAAAATTAGCATTCTTCTGTAGTATTTCTGTCATTACAATCATTCTGTTCTTACAAGTCTTGATGCAGTGATCATGAATATGGGGAACATTTTTCCCAGATGAACAAGTAAAACGTATGTAGTTCACCTGGAATGAACAGAAGCAGATGCTAATTCATATTCATGACTACTCTGTTAATATTGATCTAGTATAACTCATAGATAAACAAGTGCTCTAAGACCTTTAGAAGCTTACACTCCTATAGCGCTAAGTGCAATAATACAGATATACAGTGTGATAGATATAAAAAGAAAAAATGATAAAACAATATTTCTTTATTTTACTGCTTTTTTCACATTTATACTCACATTCCTGCAGTGACCCTTGATTCATGACATCACAGAAGAGCACCAGACGCCACGAGGAAGAAGACACAGAGCAACAGATGCCGCGAGGATGCCCAAAAGAGGTAATGGAAGGTGAGTATAAATGTTTTTTATTTTTGTCACCTCCCCTGGACCTCCAGCTATTATACTTTGAGGTCTGAAGAGACCCCAGAGTATAATAACTTCGCTTCCAGTTCTATCCAAACAAGTTTGGACTGAACCGAATCGGGGGTTCACTTCATCTGAACACAGGACGAGTTCGTCCTTCTTTAGTTACCACCGGTTACTTTCATCACTCCTCCAGTAAACTCAGAACTATTTCATTTTCTTCATGTCTTCTTCAATCAAAGAATGTATGTGCCCTAATTTCACATAGCAGGCCACAGCTAAAAGCGCCGCAAAAAAGACCGCAACGGAAACGCATTGCATCTTTTTCTGCAGTATTTTTCACAGAAAGTCCACAGTTTTCCTCTGCAGACTTTCTGATTCTATTACAACTATATGGAAAATTCCAGTATTTCCACTGCTGATATTTTTCTGCAATGTGTGGATGGGATTAGCCAAAATCCCATCCACTTTGCAGGTACTGTAAAATGCTGTGGTTTTTGCCGTGGTGTTTCCACCAAGGCCAAATCCGGGTATTTATGCAACATGGGGTCCCGGCCTTAGGAGGTATTTTTTTTATCGCTACTAAAAGGGTGTAAGATACATTTCCTGGATGTATTTCTTGTTTATAACAACTACCAAACAATAAAAAAAAAGTTTCAACCTTCACTAAATTTCTTAATAAATAAACCTATAAAAATCTATGCTACCTTTTAGCTAGCTTCCCTTAAACCAAAATCAGCACTGATTTAGAACACAGATTTTAAAGTACTCCTTGAGGCTAAGGTCCCAGATAGTGAGCCACAGCCAAAAAGCTCTGCGGAAAAAAAATGCGGCAGAAATGCATTTTCAGCACTAAGAAAGGACATTGTATTATTTTTTGTGTGCAAAGCTGATTTAAGGCAGGGCACCAAAACCAGTATAAAAAAAACTCCATGTAAAACCATACCATTAATGTGGCATGAAGGACTCTAAAATCCTAATAAATTTGGTTCATATTGTAGATACAGTGTCTTGCGAAAGTATTCGGCCCCCTTGAACTTTTCAACCTTTTGCCACATTTCAGGCTTCAAACATAAAGATATAAAATTTTAATTTTTGGTGAAGAATCAACAAGTGGGACACAATTGTGAAGTGGAACGAAATTTATTGGTTATTTTAAACTTTTGTAAAAAATAAAAAACTGAAAAGTGGGGCGTGCAATATTATTTGGCCCCTTTACTTTCAGTGCGGCAAACTCACTCCAGAAGTTCAGTGAGGATCTCTGAATGATCCAATGTTGTCCTAAATGACTGATGATGATAAATATAATCCACCTGTGTGTAATCAAGTCTCCGTATAAATGCACCTGCTCTGTGATAGTCTCAGGGTTCTGTTTAAAGCGCACAGAGCATCATGAAGACCAAGGAACACACCAGGCAGGTCCGTGATACTGTTGTGGAGAAGTTTAAAGCTGGATTTGGATACAAAAAGATTTCCCAAACTTTAAACATCCCAAGGAGCACTGTGCAAGCGATCATATTGAAATGGAAGGAGTATCAGACCACTGCAAATCTACCAAGACCCGGCCGTCCCTCTAAACTTTCATCTCAAACAAGGAGAAGACTGATCAGAGATGCAGCCAAGAGGCCCATGATCACTCTGGATGAACTACAGAGATCTATAGCTGAGGTGGGAGAGTCTGTCCATAGGACAACAATCAGTTGTGCACTGCACAAATCTGGCCTTTATGGAAGAGTGGCAAGAAGAAAGCCATTTCTCAAAGATATCCATAAAAAGTCTTGTTTAAAGTTTGCCACAAGCCACCTGGGAGACACACCAAACATGTGGAAGAAGGTGCTCTGGTCAGATTAAACCAAAATCGAACTTTTTGGCCACAATGCAAAACGATATGTTTGGCGTAAAAGCAACAGAGCTCATCACCCTGAACACACCATCCCCACTGTCACACATGGTGGTGGCAGCATCATGGTTTGGGCCTGCTTTTCTTCAGCAGAGACAGGGAAGATGGTTAAAATTGATGGGAAGATGGATGGAGCCAAATACAGGACCATTCTGAAAGAAAACCTGTTGGAGTCTGCAAAAGACCTGAGACTGGGACGGATATTTATCTTCCAACAAGACAATGATCCCAAACATAAAGCAAAATCTACAATGGAATGGTAAACCTATCCCGGTGTTAGAATGGCCAAGTCAAAGTCCAGACCTGAATCCAATCGAGAATCTGTGGAAAGAGCTGAAAACTGCTGTTCACAAACGCTCTCCATCCAACCTCACTGAGCTCGAGCTGTTTTCCAAGGAAGAATGGGCAAGAATTTCAGTCTCTCGATGTGCAAAACTGATAGAGACATACCCCAAGTGACTTGCAGCTGTAATCGCAGCAAAAGGTGGCGCTACAAAGTATTAACTTAAGGGGGCCGAATAATATTGCACGCCCCACTTTTCAGTTTTTTATTTTTTACAAAAGTTTAAAATAACCAATAAATTTTCATTCCACTTCACAATTGTGTCCCACCTGATGTTGATTCTTCACCAAAAAATTAAAATTTTATATCTTTATGTTTGAAGCCTGAAATGTGGCAAAAGGTTGAAAAGTTCAAGGGGGCCGAATACTTTCGCAAGGCACTGTAAGCTATGACATCATCTAATGACATCATCTATTGTCATTAATGGATATAATGATGGTCTTATCTGTGATGTAAATGAGGTAACTGCTGCAAAGAAATCCCTGACAGAATTGGCAGTCTGTTATTATGTTTATATGAAAAATATAGGATTTAGTACTTAAATATAGATAGTGACAAAAAAAATCATCAAAATATATGTTTAACATAAAAACTTGATTTAAAAAAATACACACGTGGACAAAATTGTTGGTACTCCTCATTTAATGAAAGAAAACCCACAATGGTCACAGAAATAACTTGAATCTGACAAAAGTAATAATATATAAAAATTCTATGAAAATGAACAAATGAAAGTCCGACAATGCTTTTCAACCTTGCTTCAACAGAATTTTTTAAAAAAAAGTAAACTCATGAAACAGGCCTGGACAGTATTGATGGTACCCTTAACTAAATATTTTGTTGCACAACCTTTTGAGGCAATCATTGCAATAAAACGATTCCTGTAACTGTTAATGTGACTTCTGCACCTCTCAACAGGTATTTTGGCCTACTCCTCATGAGCAAACTGCTCCAGTTGTCTCGGGTTTGAAGGGTGCCTTTTCCAGACGGCATGTTTCAGCTCCTTTCAAAGATGCTCAATAGGATTTAGGTCAGGGCTCATAGAAGGCCACTTCAGAATAGTCCAATGTTTTCATCTTAGCCATTCTTGGGTGTTTTTAGCTGTGTTTTGGGTCATTATCCTATTGCAAAACCCATGACCTGCGACTGAGACCAAGCCTTCTGACACCGGGCAGCACATTTCTCTCTAGAATCCCTTGATAGTCTTGAGATTTCATTGTACCCTGCACAGATTCAAGACATCCTGTGCCAGATGCAGCAAAGCAGCCCCAGAACATAACAGAGCCTCCTCCATGTTTCACAGTAGGGACAGTGTTCTTTTCAAGATATGCTTAATTTTTCCGTCTGTGAACATAGAGCTGATGTGCCTTGCCAAAAATTTCAATTTTTGTCTCATCTGTCCAAAGGACATTCTCCCAGAAGCTTTGTTGCTTGTCAACATGTAGTTTGCAAATTACTTTTGTCAGATTCAAGTTATTTCTGTGACCATTGTGGGTTTTTCTTTCATTAATGAGGGGTACCAACAATTTTGTCCATGTGTGTATGTTTTGTAATATGTAATATTTTTCTGGTGACTCATCCCGTTTAAAACACTTCTGGAAAATTAAAAGCATAATAAGCATTTTATTTTATGGACATGCAAAACTTTTTCTATCAGTTCCCAAAACACTTCTCTTATTATCAGAATAGTCCGCAGTTTACCACTGATTTAAGCATTTTTAAAGTTCATTTTTGTAGAGATTTGCTTCATAATATTTAAAGTGGTCACACATACACCATGGTGACAAACTAGAAATTTGTGCTTTGTTAATATCAAAATATGGAGTGATAATTAATTTCAGTAAGGTTTGGGCCGCACATTGCGGAAACATGGTGGCAAAAAAATGCTGCATTTTACAGTACCTGGCTAATCCCATCCACACATTGCAGAAAAAAAGTGGCAGTGGAAAATCACAGCATGTCAATTATACCTGTAGAAACTATGGCGTTTTCCATATAAAGTTAGGTCCATAAATATTTGGACAGAGACAACATTTTTCTAATTTTGGATCTGTACATTACCACAATGAATTTTGAACAAAACAATTCAGATGCAGTTGAAGTTCAGACTTTCAGCTTTAATTCAGTGGGTTGAACAAAATTATTCCATAAAAATGTGAGGGACTATAAAACATTTTTTACACACAATCCCTTCATTTCAGGGGCTCAAAAGTAATTGGACAAATTAAATAATTGCAAATAAAGTTTTAATTTCTAATACTTGGTTGTTCACCCTCTGTTGGCAATAACTGCCTGAAGTCTTGAACTCATGGACATCACCAGATGTTGTGTTTCCTCCTTTTTAATGCTCTGCAAGGCATTTACTGCAGCGGTTTTCAGTTGCTGTTTGTGGGCCTTTATGTCTGAAGTTTAGTCTTTAACAAGTGAAATGCATGCTCAATTGGGTTGAGATCAGGTGACTGACTTGGCCATTCAAGAATATTCCACTTCTTTGCCTTAATAAACTCCTGGGTTGCTTTGGATTTATGAATTGAGTCATTGTCCATCTGTATTATGAAACGCCGAACAATCAGTCTGGCTGCATTTGAGCACACATTATGTCTCTGTATGCCTCAGAATTCATCCAGCTGCTTCTGTCCTGTGTCATATCATCAATAAACACTAGTGACCCAGTGCCACTGGCAGCCAAGCATGCCCAAGCCATCACACTGCCTCCACTGTGTATTACAGATGATGCTTTGGATCATGAGCTGTACCACACCCTCGCCACACTTTTTTCTTTCCATCATTCTGGTAGAGTTTTATCTTGGTTTCATCTGTCCAAATAATGTTCTTCCAGAACTGTGCTGGCTTTTTTAGATTTTTTTTAGCAAAGTCCGAACTAGCCTTCTTATTCTTGAGGCTTATGAATGGCTTATACCGTGCAGTGAACCCTCTGTATTTACTTTCATGCAGTTTTCTCTTTATGGTAGATTTGGATATTGATACGCCTACATCCTGTTGTTCACTTCGTTGGCTGTTGGGAAGGGGTTTCTCTTCACCATGGAAATTATTCTGCGATCATCCACCACTGTTGTCTTCTGTGGGCATCCAGGTCTTTTTGCATTGATGAGTTCACCAGTGCTTTCTTTCTTTCTCTGGATGTACCAAACTGTAGATTTTGCCACTCCTAATATTGTAGCAGTTTCTCAGATGGGTTTTTTCTGTTTTCACAGCTTAAGGATGGCTTGTTTCACCTGCACGGAGAGAGCTCCTTTGACCGCATGTTTTCTTTACAGCAAAATCTTCCAAATGCAAGCACCACACCTCAAATCAACTCCAGGCCTTTTATCTACTTAATTGAGAATGACATAACGAAAGGAATTGTCCACACCTGCCCATGAAACAGCCTTTGAGTCAATTGTCCAATTACTTTTGGTCCCTTTAAAAACAGGGTGACACATGTTAAGGAGCTGAAAATCCTAAACCCTTCATCCAATTTTAATGTGGATACCCTCAAATGAAAGCTAAAACTCTGGACTTTATGTACTTGTCCATTATATAACTATAACTTGAATATGTTTCAGTAAACAGGTAAACAAAACAAAATTTGTGTCAGTGTCCAAATATATATGGACCTAACTGTAGGTATAATATGGGCAGAGAGTCTGCAGAGGAAAACAATAGATTTCCGCCGAGTTTTTCCTGCAGTATTTTTTTCTGCGCTTCGCTATGTGGGGCCTTAGCCTAAGGATAGGTTCACAGCAGTCTGTTATGTGCATTTAGCGCATATGCTGGGAAAGGTCTTGTGTATGGAAAACTTTTCTATAGGGTTACATTAGTCAGATGAAGGCCAAAAGAATGTAATTTAGTTGTCCATGTGGCTGGTATATGTCAGTATACAGGGTGGGCCATAAGTATGGATACACCCGGATGGGTCATAAGTATGGATACACCCAGATGCCATTTTTTTTTCTTGTGCAATTCTCCATGTGTTTGATGTGTCACATGACCACCTTCCCCATATACTAATATGCCACAAACGGTAAGGTGATATCAGCAACCACTTCCATTTTATCTGGGTTTATCCATACTTATGGCCCACCCTGTACTTTCAAAATGGAATATGGAGTAGCATATTAGACTATGCACAGGTTGTGATGAAACATGTTTTAGGATGTCTTACTCTTTTGTTATCATTTTACAGCTATTATGGAAGCCATACTATTGATAGTAAAGCTTCTGCTCCCTACTAGCATCCTAATCTCTATCAGACAGGTCTTCTAAAGCTTCTTGTGGCCTTCCAATAAGCCAAGGCTCCCATATAGAATGCTAAAACTATGAGCCTCCTCAGGACACATGAGCTTTCTTGACCACAATCTTATTGCCAAGCAGTTCACCTACACAGGCGGATTTCCTGAACTAGCTAACAGGTCTTAACTTCAAATCTGGAGGAAGAAAGATACCTCCTCAACCCCATCACAAACTTCCTTTAGTATCCCTCACTAAAGCATATAGATTTGAAGACAATCAGTCCTACAACTAAGGGGAATGTTAAGGTGGTTAAACAGTTTTTCATCTCATTTTCTCCCCTAGAAAAACCTCATCAATAACTCCCCTCAGACTAATTCCAATGATCCTGGACAAGCTCAATCTCCCTTAGATCTATGGTTGAGACTAGGAGAGGCCACTATTTTGAAGCTTTCAGAGATAACCTGATTTCTTCCCTCAATATATTGCTGAAAAACCTGTTATCCCTCCTAGTTTCCTACACATTTGGAGTTTTAAAGAGACCTGTCGAACATTTCTAGCTAAGTTCTCCAATATAGGTGAGCCATAATGATTGAAAGCTTTTCTACTACTACCCCTCTCTTGAAAGGAGTATTTTCAAAAATGTACAGTGGAGAAATTTAGTCATCCACCAATTGTGCAAGTTCTTAAAAAGATGAGAGAGGCCTGTAATTGACATCATAGGTAGACCTCAACTATGAGAGACAAAATGAGAAAACATATCTAGAAAATCACATTGTCTGATTTTTAAAGAAGTTATTTGCAAATTATGGTGGAAAATAAGTATTTGGTCAATAACAAAAGTTCATCTCAATACTTTATATATCCTTTGTTGGCAATGACAGAGGTCAAACGTTTTCTGTAAGTCTTCACAGGGTTGGCACACACTGTTGCTGGTATGTTGGTCCATTCCTCCATGCAGATCTCCTCTAGAGCAGTGATGTTTTGGGGCTGTCACTGGGCAACATGGATTTTCAACTCCCTCCAAAGGTTTTCTATGGGGTTGAGATCTGGAGACAGCCTAGGCCACTCCAGGACCTTGAAATGCTTCTTACGAAGCCACTCCTTTGTTGCCCTGGCGGTGTGCTTGGGATCATTGTCATGCTGAAAGACCCAGCCACGTTTCATCTTCAATGCCCTTGCTGATGGAAGGAGGTTTGCACTCAAAATCTCATGACACAAGGCCCCATTCATTCTTTCATGTACACGGATCAGTCGTCCTGGTCACTTTGCAGAGAAATAGCCCCAAAGCATGATGTTGCCACCCCCATGCTTCACAGTAGGTATGGTGTTCTTTGGATGCAACTCAGCATTCACTCTCCTCCAAACACGATGAGTTGTGTTTCTACCAAACAGTTCTACTTTGGTTTCATCTGACCATATGACATTCTCCCAATACTCTTCTGGAACATCCAAATGCTCTCTAGCAAACTTCAGATGGACCCAGATATGTACTGGCTTAAGCAGGGGGACACGTCTGGCACTGCAGGATCTGAGTCCCTGGCGGCATAGTGTGTTACTGACGGTAGCCTTTGTTATGTTAGTCCCAGCTTTCTGCAGGTCATTCACTAGGTTCCCCCCGTGCAGTTCTGGGATTTTTGCTCACCATTCTTGTGATCATTTTGACCCCACGGGGTGAGATCTTGCGTGGAGCCCCTGATCGAGGGAGATTATCAGTGGTCTTGTATGTCTTCCATTTTCTAATTATTGCTCCCACAGTTGAATTCTTCACACCAAGCTGCTATCCTATTGCAGATTCAGTCTTCCCAGCCTGATGCAGGTCTAAAATTTTGTTTCTGGTGTCCTTCCACAGCTCTTTGGTCTTCACCATAGTGGAGTTTGGATTGTGACTGTTTTGAGGTTGTGGACAGGAGTCTGTTATACTGATAACAATTTCAAACAGGTGCCATTACTACAGGTAATGAGTGGAGGACAGATGAGCCTCTTAAAGAAGAAGTTACAGGTTTGTGAGAGCCAGAAATTTTGCTTGTTTGTAGGTGACCAAATACTTATTTTCCACTATAATTTGCAAATAAATTCTTAAAAAATCAGACAATGTGATTTTCTGGATTTGTTTTCTCATTTTGTCTCTCATAGTTGAGGTCTACCTATGATGTCAATTACAGGCCTCTCTCATCTTTTTAAGTGGGAGAACTTGCACAATTGGTGGCTGACTAAATACTTTTTTTCCCCACTGTATGTATTTATATTTATGGCAGTTACATACTAGTGTTGGCCACACAGATTCAAGCTGCCACTGGCACACTGTTGGCATAATAAAATCACAATAAAACCCATTGCTTCTTCCAATATGTTGGCGTGGCACGTGTTACCAAAAAGGGATAATTTGTGATGGTTTTTTGTTTTCTTTTGAAAAACTGCTTCTTCCCTTTTCAACTAGGCACACTGACAATCTGACACAAATTTTTCTTCAAATTGTGTATTTGCTAGTTCCTACTTCCACACTGTTGGCATAATAAAAACAAAATAAAACATAAAAATCCCCATTCTTTCTTCTAATGCCAATGCCATGTTGGTGTAGCTTTCTTCTCCCATAAATAGATAATTTTAGGTGGTTTTTTTTTACCCACTTTTTCTCTTCTTTTAAAAATAGCAACCCTGTTGCATTTCCAGGTCCTCAAAACAAGATCATTTTATGGAGCACTTGTAAAAACCATTACTTCTTCCAAAATAACTGCCATGAGCATATAAAAAAACATGAGCAAGTGTCTTCCCCTAAAATGGGATAACTTTTGGATCATTTTCAATTTGAAAAAAGTATAAAAAGTAACAGCACAATTTATTGTTAAAAAAAGCAGTTTGTATCCACTGACTACCATCAATTAGAGATGAGTGACTTTTTAAAAAATTTGATTCGGCAGCTTCACCGAATTTTACGATACGATTTTATCCGAATTAATATGCGTTCAATCGCGTTAAAAAACAGCTATTTTCTGGCTGCAGAGAACCTGTATAGTGGTGTAGAACACTGTGCCTTGCAGTGGTTTTTAGTGATGTCCAACTAGGGGACCTGAATTGCAGTCTATAGAGGAAGTCAGCCTATACAGATGCATAGGCTAACTTCCTCACTTCTGGGCAGGATCAACCAGGTACTGGGGGCCACTAGTAGCCCGAAGTCACTGGCCAGACCCCGGGCTGCAGAAGATGCATATTGGCACCCCCTGATCTCCCCATGGGGGATGCCAAGTGGCAGAACCACTTGGATGCCGCAGTCATGTTTGACCACGGCATCCAAGGGGTTAAAACCCACGATCAGACCTGTGCTCCGACCAGGGTTTATGGAGCAGGGTGTTAGCTGTCAGTTACAGCTAACACCCACTCCCGATGCCGTGGGCGGTCGTGAAGGGGTTAAAGAACTGTGACATCACAAGGCTGGCTGGCTGCTGATTGTTTGCATGCATGGCATTGTGGGTGATCCCACATTCCCAGACTTTCTTGCCCCATGTCCTAACATGCAGCAGCCATTTTATGAAAAAATGCGATTCGTTACAAAGCGTGAGAAAATCCGGATTCAATGCGAATCGAATTCTACTTCGTCAGCTTCGATTCGCTCATCTCTACCATCAATATTCCCATAAACATACATGCTGTTATTTTGACACTACTTTGGCTGTGATTGCCTTGGAGGGCTAGAAATGGGCTAAATAGTGTCCTAGGAATCCCGAGAGTGTCATATACTATGTTTTTAAAAAAAATTTAACCTCAGATTCAAAATTAATTTATATGGACCTTAATGAATCATGGACCAAACCAGTTCCGCCCAAAACAAAAATGAAACTTCAGAGGTTTGCCTATCTCTAGTCTGTACCACAAGTATTTAATTTAGTTATTTCTCAATAGAAATAGATTTGCAAAGAAGTCAAGCTTCTACACACAGTTATGGCACATATAGGTAGCAGGAAGTAACTTTGGTAGCTTCCAAAGTTATTCAAGGAAAGCAGTAAGGCCAGGGACCCACGTAATGGAAACACCATCATTTTGCCTTGGCGGAAACGCTGCGCCAAAATACTGGCGTTTTACAGTAACTGCAAAGTGGATGGGATTCTGGCTACTCCCATCCACACATTGCACACAATGCTCACGTTTTTTCCAGCAGCGCTTTTTGGCTGCGACCCACTATGTGAGGCCTTAGCCTAAACATGTTTCTTATTTTGTGCAACTACTGATACTGCTTAAAAAAAACAAAACTCTGTCTCTGTCTGAGCTGAAATCTCTGTACCACTAGATAATAAATGTGCTCCTATATATTATACAGGCACATCTGTAAAGCACTGCAAAGAGATACTATTCTCTGGGTATACCGAACTCTATTGTCTAAACGTACTGTTAGGATTCTTAGTGTGTAATCTCCTCATTGCAATATCGCTTCTGTTGCTTTAAGGTTGTCATACCAACATATAAAGCTTTCTCTGACTCTGTAGCTAATCTGAACTCTGTGACGCTAATCCAGTCAGCAGCTGAGGAGACATATTGAAACCCTCTTCCTCCTAAGCCAGGTGCCTGCTAATTGGTTGCAAAAGATGTGGCTTTCTTACCCTAATTGTATACACTAAACTGCTCAGAATTGACCTTTGGCTTGTTTCTGGAAATCTGATTGTCTTCTGACTTTGGCTATGATGTTACCTCCTGGAAACTGACCTTTAGCTTGTTATTGGAAATCCACTTGTCTTACGATTTTAGCTCTGTCGTTAACTCATGGATTGACTATTGGCCTGGACATTCACTCTCCTAATTTATCTTCCTGATTCCAATCTGCCTTGTAAGTTTATCATGGGTTCTGGTTTGACTTCTGATAGTGGAGTTTTTATTTCCTGTACTAGTTTATATGGTGATAACATGGACCTCAAATTAGGCACAGGTCCATCTGACTTTGTGTCTGGGGCTGGTGAAGGTGTCTGGGTTCTCTCTCAAAGCTATATAGGATTTAAACAGCTAGTACTATTGCTCTCTGCTGTCAGCCAGATCCTGTGTTTCCTGATATTTGTTCAATAGACTCTACCGTAAAACTTACTGTGTAGGTACCTACGTCAAGGTATAACAATATTACAATAAAACAGTATGTTAGCATTTACAATAACACATTATTACAAAGCATTTACAATAACACACTATTAGGAGCCCCTATAGAAGCACATATTTCCTTTCAAGCTTTCGCTAAAAAAAGTGAGAATATACTTAAATAATCACTAGTGATCCATGAATTTAAGTAATTTGTCGTAAGTTTTTGGTTTTTTTCAGCAAATTATCATTCAGTCAAATTGCAAGAAAATTATATATAGTCATTTACCCCAAAGATTTGTTAAAAACTGCTAACCTAATTTTTCATTAACATTTCCTATTTTGGCATCTCAAAAATATTGGAACTTAATTTCAGAAAAACATCCTTTGGGGAAATTAGTTCATTTTGCTAAAGTATCTTAATAATTACAGTGACATCAAGGTTAATTGCTTAATCTGTATTGCCATAGTGCAGTCCTGTAGAAATCCCAACACAATCTGTTCTATAATAAATGCCAGAATACCCTTATATAGTATATATCTGACCTGGAGAGAAAATGTGTATAAACTGAATTCCAGAGATCTAATTTTAAAAATTTTATTTTATATATGTATGTTGCGCTGATCACTGATGACATGTAAAACTTCTGATCAGTGTTAAGGGGCAGTAAATATTCAACTTCTTCAGATCATATAATTGGTTCCTCTTGCATAATTTGACCACTTACAGGGAAAAAGTTAAAAAAAAATCTACATGCCCCAAATTGCAATATTCACAGATACAGCAGAGCTAATGTTGATTTTTTTTTGTGTAGTTTATTTCATATCTCAGTTAGAGATTAGTGAAATAATTTGTAATGAACAGGATTTGACCCACATATTTCAAAAGTTTCACATCCTGCTGAGTGTGAGACTTTTAGAATTTGATTAGGACAGATCTCTAAGCAAAAATGGCTGCCATCATATAAAAGCAAATAAGCAGAGAAAAGAAGTGTAACAGGACCAGACAGGCTTACCTATGATGCATTGCAGGCAGCACCTATGGCAATCATGTCTGTGGTTGTGAAAAGTCACTAATGACATTATAGTCACTACACATGAGCACAGGCATTGCAATTTTTGGGGATAGAGGAAAGAGAGAGATCTCAGCCAGCAAAGAGAGTGAAAAGCGAAGAAAGGAATAGATAGTTAGATTTAATTAAGAGGTAGATAGAAGTCAGTGTCAGATAGATACTAGAGACAGACAGCAGGGACAGCCACTATTACAATCTGTCAGTGCTGCTACATCACTATGTACTTTGAGTCCAAGTGATGTGACAATTTAGTGACACAACCATTAATTACACTGCAATTACACTGACACATGGACAGGAGTTGCTATCGTCTTCACCCCTTTCTTAGTAATCTGACCCCTGCCCCAGATCAACATGGTGGAAAGGATCAGAGAACTAAGGAAAGGGTGAAGAGCATAGCCACTCTTGTCCATGTGTGTAATGTGTCATTTATTTGGAACCTGCTACTGTAAGTGAAATGTGCCACCAAGTTAGCTTTTAATTGGATGATTTGTGCCAAATAATCTGAGTTACAAACTATGCCTGTTTCAACTGCCATCCTGTCTCCTGTGCCTTCGTTTGTCCTTAACAAAAAGGGCACCCTGAAATGCAATTACATGGAAGACAATTACCAAGGAGTGCCCCCAGGGACCCTACATCAAAACCTCAGTTCGACTCCTTCATCACTGTATGTAGGAGGTTTTAGCACAAAAGACCCTGTGACCAGTAAGCCTATTCCTAACTGTGCCATTTCCACAATGCTGCACCCACTGCGCAGCTCTCATCTTATATACACAATAAACTGATATAGATACGGACACTTTGGTTACAATATGCTCATTTACAAGACTCTTCAAATGGTATTTCCCAGTAGAACTGTAACACCTTCCACGTATACTCTACTCTTTTTTCCCTTTTCTTCCTTTCTCTTCAGTTTTTCTTTTACACTTCCTTACAACTATCACTTTTTTCTTGGTAATGTGTTGAATCTGCTCTAGCCAATTCCTGTAGTCATAGTTTTCCCAACTACTGTATATCTGCAAGAATGCGTTATTAGTATAGATATTTGTTAGACACAGTTCAACACAAACTGCTTTTGCACTTTATTTTCTAGGCAGGTCTGTATTGGCCCATTCAAGGATGTGCTACAGTTCTCTGGTATATAATACAGTGGGGAAAAAAAGTATTTAGTCAGCCACCAATTGTGCAAGTTATCACATCATAGGCAGACCTCAATTATGAGAGACAAAATGAGAAAACATATCTAGAAAATCACATTGTCTGATTTTTTTAAGAATTTATTTGCAAATTATGGTGAAAAATAAGTATTTGGTCACCTACAAACAAGCAAGATTTCTGGCTCTCACAGACCTGTAACTTCTTCTTTAAGAGGCTCCTCTGTCCTCCACTCATTACCAGTAGTAATGGCACCTGTTTGACATTGTTATCAGTATAAAAGACACACCGTCCACAACCTCAAACAGTCACACTCCAAACTCCACTATGGTGAAGACCAAAGAGCTGTGGAAGGACACCAGAAACAAAATTGTAGACCTGCACCAAGCTGGGAAGACTGAATATGCAATAGGCAAGCAGCTTGGTGTGAAAAAATCAACTGTGGGAGCAATAATTAGAAAATGGAAGACATACAAGACCACTGATAATCTCCCTCAATCAGGAGCTCCACACAAGATCTCACCCCATGGGGTCAAAATGATCACAAGAACGGTGAGCAAAAATCCCAGAACCACATGGGGGAACCTAGTGAATGACCTGCAGAAAGTTGGGACTAACGTAACAAAGTCTACCGTCAGTAACACACTACGCCGCCAGGGACTCAGACACTGCAGTGCCAGACGTGTCCTCCTGCTTAAGTCAGTACATATCCGGGCCCATCTGAAGTTTGCTAGACAGCATTTGGATGTTCCAGAAGAGTATTGGGAGAATGTCATATGGTCAGATGAAACCAAAGTAAAACTGTTTGGTAGAAACACAACTAGTCGTGTTTGGAGGAAAGTGAATGCTGAGTTGCATCCAAAGAACACCATACTTACTGTGAAGCATGGGGGTGGCAACATCATGCTTTGGGGCTGTTTCTCTGCAAAGGGACCAGGACGACTGATCCGTGTACATGAAAGAATGAATGGGGCCATGTATCGTGAGATTTTGAGTGCAAACCTCCTTCCATCAGCAAGGACATTGAAGTTGAAACGTGGCTGGGTCTTTCAGCATGACAATTTGATCTGACTTTGGTGTTTCTAGACCTAGATATGTTCTGACTATATCACTGATCCAGCCTGCTTCCAGTTGCCTGATTTTCTAATGAGGAATATCCAGAGGATACAACTAACCTGGATATACGAGTCCACATCCACTTTACCCACAATCTAATAGATAGTAGAAAATTGATGTTCAACTGCACAGATTACACCAATGGTGTGTCCGCCTGTGATACAGGATCTTACACATGTCATGTACTGGAAAATCCATAATCCAGAATGACAGCTATGTAGAATATATTCTGTGTAGCCCCTTAAAATTAGATTGAGCCAATTTTCAGGAATTGTTCAATACAGACAAATAAATATGAAACCAAAATTCATTAGTGCGAATGAGACTTGTTTTATAGATACTTGAAGTTAATATAGAAATTTATAAGTGCATTAGTGAATCTTAAAAAGGACATTTTAATTTAAATTGTACATCCAGTTACAGTGGGGAAAAAAAGTATTTAGAGCAGTTAGAATAGGTGCCTGATGTGCTATTTAAGCTTTGTAATGACAGAAGGGTGGTGTCAGGTAGGGGAGAAGATTCAGAGCTCCAATCAATAGCAGTCAGTGTCAAATCTCAGAATCATAACCCTCATCTGCTCCTGCATGACACCACCCTGACAGTACAGAGCCTAAATAGCATGTCAGGCACCACAAATAACAGCATTGTTTGCTCACAAACGGTGGTGGATAGAGATAGAATTCCAACTGTACCTGTAAATTTAGGGGAGGAGTGAGAAGGCAGAGCAACCCAGGGGGCTGGTTCCAATCATGTAACTCAGGGATCTGAACCAGGCTGGAACCCCAAGATCCATCATCAAGAATCAGCTGGATCAGTTAAGATAATTTTAACTAACCGGATGACCCATTTAAGAAAATTTAGCTGTTTTACACATTGATTTATCTACAAATTCTGAAAGTGTAATAAAAGAAAAGATTACAATTAAACAAAAGATAAAAGGAAAGAATATACAGTCACATCTCTGTCTCTTGGAGGAGTTCATTAGTAATGTGCAGTGCCCCAAGATATATAGGCAATTCAAAGATAGCAGCAAACCAGAAGACATCTATATCAAATGATCTGGCTATTATGATGTGCACTGAGATGAAATACCCCTCTGTTCCCCTCCCTAATGTATACTTAAAGCTATAGTAAACATAGGTATTTCCAGCAGTCACTGTCACTGGTATAGTTACTGGTTTGGAAAGTGACCTTCTACCCTTCGTGCCACACAGTACCAAGTCCTTCTACAAAGCCTAAACAAATCACATGACAAGAACAGATTTTGATCTTTTGGAAATAAACACTAAAAGTCCATATTTGATATCAGTAGAGATCTTAAACAAAACAATAAAAAGAATAGAGATCTTAAAAAACTAATATATACAGTTACGCTAAGATGATTAACCAGGTTTTCCAGAATAAGATTTTTTTTTTCCTTTCAGAAACAGTGATATACTGTCCATTTGCTGTATCTCGTATTACAATTTATCCTCATTGCACTATAATTCATAGTACTATTTCTGGTAAAAAAAAAAAAAAATCATGGACAGCTTCTTTGCGGATTCTAAAATACCTCTTTAATAATAAAATTCCCACAAAATGTGTATATACAGTTTGCTGAGAAAAATCACTGTAGGTAGCATTATCTCAAGATTTAGCTGCAATTTTTATATTCTAGAAAAATTTCTACTTTGGAATTGGATCTTCACAATTTAACTCTGAGTCAGAAGACATTTAATAGCTTTTTGCCATATGAATTTAGCATCAATATCGGTTCTAAGAATTTGACACTATGAACACTTTGGCTACCAGATTGATCTTTATATCTAACAGCAGGAGGTTTAAAGGTGCTACAATTCTTTGATTCTACATATCCTACATATCTTTTCTCTTCTCTCCACAGGAATCAATGTACATACCATTATATAATTAAATACTTGCATTACTAAAGAGGACCTGTCACATATTCGTTTATTCTAACACTCTTGCTACTATTCATAAAATTAAGCTTCTGGGCTGTTACTGTCTTTACAGAGGTATGGTGCAGTACTGGCATCTCCATTTTGCCAGTTATGAAGGCTGCAATCCTTGTTTTTGATTCAGAGAGATAAGAAAGTATCTGCTCCAAAGTATGAAGCATTGGGGGTAGATTTATCAATATCCCTAGGCCAATAGTTTTGGTGTATGTACATAGACATATGTAAATGAAAATATACAGTTATAGGAATAACAAAGTACACTCTCTTTGAATTATATGGTTATGTATGGTTATGTATCAGGACATAATTTAAAAAATGGTCTTAAAATTAAGTAAATGCCTCATATGAATGACAACGACCAAATTACACTGTTTCACAATTTTTTTTTTATGAATCAATTACAGTTGGGAGCATTTAGAATGTAATATAGTACTTTACAAAATGACTTTCTGTGTATACTATAAATATATATTTTATAGGAATACAGTACTGTGTAGGTGTGGGAAAAAATGTAAAGTAAGAATGTCATTGAAAATAGAAGAGTCAACTGTTTATTTTTGTAAATTAAAATTAAATGAATGAACACAAGAGAAATCTAAATCAAATCAATATTTGGTGTAACCACCCTTTGCCTTCAAAGCAGCATAAATTCTTCTAATACACTTGTATACAGTTAATTTGACAAGGAAGTTGTTCCAAACATCCCAGAGAACTAACCAGAGATCTTCTGTGGTTGTAGGCATACTCATATTCTTCTGTCTCTTTATGTAATCTCAGACTCAAACATGTTGAGATCAGGGCTCAGTGTGGGGCATATTATCAGTTCCAGGACTCCTTCCTCAAAGGGTGGTCACACCAAAAATTGATTTGATTTAGATTTCTCCTTTGATCATTCACTACATTTTGTTTGTGCACAAAAATAAACTTTTGGTGCTTCTATTTATGAAAGCATTCTTACTTTGCAGAATTTTTCCACATCTGCCTAAATCGTTTGCACAGTACTGTATATCTCTAAATTCTATATTTTCTACTTTGATAAAATATGGTCAATTATCGATACGTTACTTAGAAGGGATTGAAAAGGTCTAAGGCCTGCTATAAGTCATCTAAATTGGTCAGCTGGATGCACTCATCAAAAGTAAAGACTATGCACAGAATAGACTGTACTGAAACCATTTAGATAATTCCCTTTAGAATTGTCTATGTATAGAAACGTCATTCTGTTTCTTCTCATGCATATTTGATTGACAGCTATACATGTCAATGGAAGAATAATGTAAACTGTTATTAATTCTACTTAGAAAGGCTTTTAATAAAATGTCACATTGTATTTTTTATGTCATTCTATAAAAGCTCAATCATATAGTTGAGGATAACTATTCATTATATTCTCTAACTTAATTGATGTGCAATATGTTCATATCTGAAAAAGAACGTGTATACTTCCACCATGCTTTTAACTGAATGTAAAACACTATGTAAATGTAGAAAATGTATGGAAAGCTGGTGAAAACAATCATAATTGTGAGAGAATACATTTCAGGGTTCATTTTTAATTACTATAGATAGAAGTAATAAAGATTCATCTCATCATATTCTGTGACAATATGCTAAACAATAATGCAGCAACATGAAGGGTCAGCCTTGCTATTTCGGGGGCCCTGACAAACAGAAAAACATTGCATGCAAGCTTTCTCTGTCTAACAAAATAACAATGTACATTGTGCATCATGAAGTTGTACAATTTGATCACTTTGGTTAAAAATTGGCTCACATTAAAAATTTGGAATCTATTTAGATGACAGTTTTCCTCTAACTTTTTGGCACCCACTTTGTAGTCAGATTTTGTGACCAAATGATTTGGAACGTTACAATATGTGGCAAAACCTCAGAGAAGCTGAACTTGCATTTCAACTTGTTTTTTTCAATAGTAATTTGTATATGTTTAATAGTGTTCCCTGTTACTACAAGTTATGTGTTCATTTGATTTTTCTGATACCCAGAAAGTATAAAATCCCCACTTTCAAATTCCAAATAAAGGAATATGTATTTAATTGAGATTCTTAGCAAAAATATTGATAAAGATGGCTATATTTCTAAATGGCTATATGTTCCATGAAAATTGCTTTTCTTTACTTATAAGATCATAATAAAATGATATAGAGGTTTGAAGTTAAGATTTTTGCAAGTAACTGATGTTAAGCATCATTAAATGGAGAAAAAAAGTAAAGTCTTGGAAAATATGCTGACATATGTAATATAAAGTTGTTTTAGCTTAATGTTCTATAAAATGTGCTTGAATATATCCCAGAGGGAATTCAATACACTAAAATTTAAAATAATTTTTCTGTCTATCTATTATATCAGTCTGTCTGTCTATCTGGACTTGCAGCTTACTCTGTGTTTATTATCTTTTTATCTATCTATCTATCTATCTATCTATCTATCTATCTATCTATCTATCTATCTATCTGATGTAAACAGGACATGCGTTGTACAGCTGTAGGTTGAGTCCTCAGGATGGCAAATTTTACTTTTGTCTAATGTTAAACCACACATTCCCTACTTGTCCTGAGTCTGTTCAGCTGGGTAACTTGATGACCCAGGGCCCTAAAGCAGCTTCGGCAACAATGCCCCCCCACATACCATACAGTAGGCAAAAAAGTATTTAGTCAGCCACCAATTGCAATTGTGTAAGTTCTCCCACTTAAAAAGATGAAAGAGGGCTGTAATTGACATCATAGGTAGACCTCAACTATGAGAGACTAAATGAGAAAACATATCTAGAAAATCACATTGCCTGATTTTTAAAGAATTTATTTGCAAATTATGGTGGAAAATAAGTATTTGGTCAATAACAAAAGTTCATCTCAATACTTTGTTATATATCTTTTGTTGGCAATGACAGAGGTCAAACGTTTTCTGTAAGTCTTCACAAGGTTGGCACACACTGTTGCTGGTATGTTGGCCCATTCCTCCATGCAGATCTCCTCTAGAGCACTGATGTTTTGGGGCTGTCACTGGGAAACACGGACTTTCAACTCTCTCCAAAGGTTTTCTATGGGGTTGAGATCTGAAGACTGGCTAGGCCACTCCAGGACCTTGAAATGCTTCTTACGAAGCCACTCCTTTGTTGCCCTGGCGGTGTGCTTGGGATCATTGTCATGCTGAAAGACTCAGCCACGTTTCATCTTCAATGCTCATGGAAGGAGGTTTGCACTCAAAATCTCACGATACATGGCCCCATTCATTCTTTCATGTACATGGATCAGTCATCCTGGTTCCTTTGCAGAGAAACAGCCCCAAAGCACCCCCATGCTTCACAGTAGGTATGGTGTTTTTTGGATGCAACTCAGCATTCACTCTCCTCCAAACACGACGAGTTGTGTTTCTACCAAACAGTTCTACTTTGGTTTCATCTGACCATATGACATTCTCCCAATACTCTTCTGGAACATCCAAATGTATCTCTAGCAAACTTCAGGCCTGGCTATGTATTGGCTTAAGCAGGGGGACACGTCTGGCACTGCAGGATCTGAGTCCCTGGCGGCGTAGTGTGTTACTGACGGTAGCCTTTGTTACGTTAGTCCTAGCTTCTGCAGGTCATTCACTAGGTCCCCCTGTGTGGTTCTGGGATTTTTGCTCATCGTTCTTGTGATCATTTTGACCCCACGGGGTGAGATCTTGCGTGGAGCCCTTGATCGAGGGAGATTATCAGTAGTCTTGTATGTCTTCCATTTTCTAATTATTGCTCCCACAGTTGATTTCTTCACACCAAGCTGCTTGCCTATTGCAGATTCAGTCTTCCCAGCCTGGTGCAAGTCTACAATTTTGGTCTTCACCATAGTGAAGTTTGGAGTGTGACTGTTTGAGGTTGTGGACAGGCGTCTTTTATACTGATAACAATGTCAAGCAGGTGCCATTACTACAGGTAATGAGTAGAGGACAGAGGAGTCTCTTAAAGAAGAAGTTACAGGTCTGTGAGAGCCAGAAATCTTGCTTGTTTGTAGGTGACCAAATACTTATTTTCCACCATAGTTTGCAAATAAATTCTTAAAAAATCAGACAATGTGATTTTCTGGATTTGTTTTCTCATTTTGTCTCTCATAGTTAAGGTCTGCCTATGATGTCAATTACAGGCCTCATCTTTTTAAGCGGGAGAACTTGCACAATTGGTGGCTGACTAAATACTTTTTTTTCCCCACTGTATATCATTTATAATACTGGTGTCTTATAGCAGAGGAACTTTGGTAACTGCTGTCTCTACACCCCCTAGAGCTAAACCCCGGGCTCTAATGATTTGATTTCTATTAATATTTACACTTGGTAAAATAATTAATTTGGGTAGAAAGAACCGAATTATAGGAGTTCAGCTAAGGCTAGGTTCACTTCTGCGCTGGGCCCCCAGCAGACTCGAACGACAGATAGCCGGAACAATAAAACAGCAGTTACCCGCAGGCACCAGAGGACCCCATTGACCATAATGTGGTCCACCAGGTGTCCACCATTTTCATGCAGGACTATACTCTCAGAGTCTCCAATGGATGTGAACTTAGACTAAGCTCTGTCTGTTGCAAAACTGTTGACTGACTCCAAGAGTAATAAGCAAAATTGTGATTGCTACACTGGGCTGTAATACATATTGTAACTTACTGTCAGTACAACAAAGTCAATGTATCTGCAAGGCTTCCCATCATTTAATGTTTATAAAACCAGTATATAGTATATATTTGATGAAATTTTATTGAAAGGATATGCAACCGAAATATTATTTTTCAAGAAGGGCAATGTTTTTAGTTATATTACCACCTTGCTGTATACTATTTATCTTATTTCCAGCAAAACATCAAATGTGCTTGGCATTCAGAAATTGATAGATCCAGTAAACACAATCATAGCACCTCTAAAGACCTTTCATCAATTAATTACCATTAATCACACCAATCCATTTGATAGCCATGTGTATATTTAAACTACATATTGACATATGAAATTGATGTATGCGACAAGAGAAAGCTGACTTTCAAGAGCACCATGTAATTTATGCTGACTTTTTGCAGCATAGCAGAATCAGGGATTACAAAAAGGCAATAGATATATGAAGAGGAAGCACAAATGTTCACTTTTATAAATGTTTTCAAATAAATTTAGATAAATCTTTATGTAGCACATATCACACTTAATTTCAGTTTCTGGGCCTTGGGAAGTCTATTTCATATATGAAATTCCACATACAAGTTCTTGTATTTGCTCTCACTTTTATATAAAAGAAGTACAATAAATTTGTTGGAATATGTACAAGCATCCAGTTTGTAAGGTTCGGTTCTTTCGTTGGAGACTCAGTCACAGAAACCGCCAAAAATCGGTGGAGAGAAAAGTTCTACATGGGGGGACTTTTTTCTCCTCTGCTTTCAGTTTTAAAACTGCAGACACTCGGTGGAACCCATTATAGTCAATAGGGTCTGCCTGTGTCCATTTGTAACAGCTGTTTAAGCAGTCCGGCGCTAGTGTGAGCCTAGCGTCAGTCTACTTCATAATTAGTGTAGCATCTGAATGTTCTACCATATAATATTGCAACAAAATAATATCTGTAAAGCAATACATTCCATAGTGAAGTGGATTTCACATTAAGACCTCAAGGCAGACCGTTGACACAAATAGCAAGTAGATGGGAAGCAGGGGTGTAACTAGAGACTCATGGGTCCTAGACAGTACAAAAGTTCAGCTTGGGCCCCCCTGCACAACTGAATAATTAGCTATCATGCTAGAAGTTGTTCACTGTGTGCAATTTAGTTAAATGATGTATTTAATGTAACACTATTTTGTCATTTTATATGCAATTTGTAGTAATTCCTTATTAAAATTTTTAGTGGTAGAAAGTAAGAAGTATGTACACTGTTTACTCTCAAGTTATTTTATCTAGAAGGGATAAAATAGGAATTTAAGAGAGCCTACTAACAAGGTCAGTCATTGTGACCAAGGCTGGATACAGGTTTGTTTAGCCCACTGGGTGACAGAGCCTTAGTGGGTCCCTTTGCAGTGCAACTTGCAGCGCAAGTGGTGACAGTACGTTCCTCCAAAAGCCGCTGTATCAAAAAACACTTGAAATTGTGAGGCTTTGTTTTGGCAACCCCTGGTGAAGTCACTTCCTTAGTTTTCAGCCATTACATTGCAAATGCTTAAAAGGATGAGACCTACAGGTAGAACTGACATGTTGTGGGTTTAAAATGGCTGTGGTTTTAGTTGCAGCATGTAGATAATGTTTGTAGAAATCTCATCTACAGTGCCATCTATAGATGGTATTAGGTTAGCTGCTACAGAATTTACTAGAAAACAGTATAATGGGGGGGGGGCAAAAGGGCCCCCACTTGGTATAATGGCCCCCTTTGCCCCCACTTGGTATAATGGCCCACTTTTGCCTCCATGCAGTTTAATGATCCCTTTAAGCCCCCACACAATATAATAGCCACCTTTTGCCCTCCATGCAGTTTAATGGACCCACATTCCCCCACAATGTATAATGGCCCCCTTCTGCCCCCTTACAGTAAAATGGCACTATATACCCCCACAAAGTACAATGGCCACCTTTTGCTTCCATACAATATAATGGTCTCCTTGTGTCTCCACACAATATAAGTTTAATACCCTCATTCCCCCCCCCCCCCACATAGTTTAATGGGCACAATATGTCCCCACCAGGTATAATGGCCTTCTTTTGCCCCCACACAGTATAATGACCTTATATGCCTGTCATCTCTGTTGGCAGGTTCCCAGGGTGCAAGTGATGAGTCCAGATTTCATCATAACTTACTGCTGTCAGTGACATGAACTCCCCGCTTTTCCTTGCTGCAGTCCTGACACATGTAACTCTGTGAGCACCATTGCAGGGAAGAGATGGGGAGTCCAGGGAGTTAATGGTGAATAATAAAATATAATCTGGGCTCTTCAAAACTCTATACCGCTATTACCAATACAGTGAGTACTTCCATGTGTACTAATGGAATTCCTCTCTGCTGCTCATTGCTATGGGTTCCAGCCCATGTTCACCAGGTGCTAACGCCAGAACTGATTGCGACACATCATGCATCCCATAGCATTGTGTCACAATATGTGTAACCCAGCAAGCAACACGTTACACACGTGTTTGATTGGCACAAAGGACACATCCATGGGAAAACTAAATATAACTAATGGTGGAAACAGATATTTATTATTATTAGTTCTCTGTGTGTGAATTTACATGGCTGTCTCTAGGTAATGTTGTCATTTTGTTAATAAAGTGAAAAACTGAAAAAAAAAAATCAAAACAACCAAACCAAGGAGACACGGGAAGAAATAATATTTTCCTCTCCATAGACATGATGATGAGATGATGCTGCAATAACACTGTATATGTGGTTCTCAGTATACTACTATTAACCGGTCACCCCACTATTAACACAAAAAAATTATTTTACTGAAAACTTTCTGGATACTATCATAAAATTACAGAGCATCAAAATTGAGACAACACTGTATCAGAAGCCAATTAACCGCCCTAAATACCGCAGATGTGCCTACACAAACAGTAAAGAACTCCATTGCTTACAGTCAACCCATCAAAGATAACCATATATGTTCTGAATGTGTAGATATTGACAAACACCTTGGGGGCCTCAAAGATCTTTTTGAAGCACAGATACCCCCCAACAACAATTGAGAAACATATTGCCAAAGCCAACAAAACACTAAGGAGTGAACTACTCTAATACAAAATGAAACAAAAAACAATCAGGTGCCTCTGGTTGTCACCTACAACCAATCCCAGATATTGAGGGTAGCTGCACAGAAACTACATTATACAGTGCCTTGCGAAAGTATTCGGCCCCCTTGAACTTTTCAACCTTTTTCCACATTTCAGGCTTCAAACATAAGGATATAAAATTTAATTTTTTGGGTGAAGAAACAACAACAAGTGGGACACAATCGTGAAGTGGAACGAAATTTATTGTATATTTTAAACTTTTGTAAAATATAAAAAACTGAAAAGTGGGGTGTGCCAAATTATTCGGCCCCCTTAAGTTAATACTTTGTAGCACCACCTTTTGCTGCGATTACAGCTGCAAGTTGCTTGGGGTATGTCTCTATCAGTTTTGCACATCGAGAGACTGAAATTCTTGCCCATTCTTCCTTGGAAAACAGCTCGAGCTCAGTGAAGTTGGATGGAGAGCATTTGCGAACAGCAGTTTTCAACTCTTTCCACAGATTCTTGATTGGATTCAGGTCTGGACTTTGACTTGGCCATTCTAACACCTGGATACATTTATTTGTGAACCATTCCATTGTAGATTTTGCATTATGTTTGGGTTCATTGTGTTGTTGGAAGATAAATCTCCATCCCAGTCTCAGGTCTTTTGCAGACTCCAACAGGTTTTCTTCCAGAATGGTCCTGTATTTGGCTCCATCCATCTTCCCATCAATTTTAACCATCTTCCCTGTCCCTGCTGAAGAAAAGCAGGCACAAACCATGATGCTGCCACCACTATGTTTGATAGTGGGGATGGTGTGTTCAGGGTGATGAGCTGTGTTGCTTTTACGCCAAACATATCGTTTTGCATTGTGGCCAAAAAATTCGATTTTGGTTTCATCTGACCAGAGCACCTTCTTCCACATGTTTGGTGTGTCTCCCAGGTGGCTTGTGGCACACTTTAAACGAGACTTTTTATGGATATCTTTGTGAAATGGCTCTCTTCTTGCCACTCTTCCATAAAGGCCAGATTTGTGCAGTGTACGACTGATTGTTGTCCTATGGACAGACTCTCTCACCTCAGCTGTAGATCTCTGCAGTTCATCCAGAGTGATCATGGGCCTCTTGGCTGCATCTCTGATCAGTCTTCTCCTTGTTTGAGATGAAAGTTTAGAGGGACGGCCGGGTCTTGGTAGATTTGCAGTGGTCTGATACTCCTTCCATTTCAATATGATCGCTTGCACAGTGCTCCTTGGGATGTTTAAAGTTTGGGAAATCTTTTTGTATCCAAATCCAGCTTTAAACTGCTCCACAACAGTATCACGGACTTGCCTGGTGTGTTCCTTGGTCTTCATGATGCTCTGGGTGCTTTAAACAGAACCCTGAGACTATCACAGAGCAGGTGCATTTATACGGAGACTTGATTACACACAGGTGGATTATACTTATCATCATCAGTCATTTAGGACAACATTGGATCATTCAGAGATCCTCACTGAACTTCTGGAGTGAGTTTGCTGCACTGAAAGTAAAGGGGCCGAATAATATTGCACGCCCCACTTCTCAGTTTTTTATTTTTTACAAAAGTTTAAAATAACCAATAAATTTCGTTCCACTTCACAATTGTGTCCCACTTGTTGATTCTTCACCAAAAAATTAAAATTTTATATCCTTATGTTTTAAGCCTGAAATGTGGCAAAAGGTTGAAAAGTTCAAGGGGACCGATTACTTTCGCAAGGCACTGAATATTACAAAAAGATCATTTCAAATCAGTATTTCTAGACACCCTTCTTCTGTGTTATAGGTAGCCATTGAATATAAAGAATATCATCGTCAGAAACTCACGGTCCCCTCCAACAAATGGAACATCTCCCTGCAACCAAAAAAAGTGTAAAATCTGCCAATACATAACCACTGACAAGATAAAGATTCCCAACTCAAATAAGGATTACAAAATCCCAGGTACCTTCACATGCACCACACCAAATGTAATCTACTTAAGGGTATGTTCACACGGAGGATTCCGCCACAAACTCAGCTCCAAATTCTTCCTAAAATCAACGTCTATTCATTGTAATAGAAGGCAAATGCAGAATTTTTTCCTCTAGTTGACTTTTACTGCTAGGAGAGAAATTAAGCGTCATGCTCAATCTAAGTAAATTCTGCCTGAGAACTCAGATTGAACTATATAGGAGGTGAAAAAATACTGCTATGTGAGCTTACCCTAATTGTATCAAATGTCTGACTGGTAGTCTTTATGTAGGATGAACATTTTGTAGCTATGACCACAATATTTCAAATAGGAAAGTTTGACAGTATAAACTCAACATACTCAGAATGGAGATGAATGTGTCTCATGGATTTATGAATATACATCTTGAGGAGTGATAGGGATTCCAAAAAAGACCAGGATGTGCGCTCCTCTTTAGGAATGCAAGACTCAGGGTGACATCAGGTCTTGAGACAACATGGATGTTTATTGAAATATTACGAGTAAAATGGATAACAAGTTTTGTTTTTTTTTACACCATTTAAAGTGTACCCCTTCTTCAGATCCAACATACAGCAACTATAAAATAAAATAGTTCTAGTTTTAAAATTCAAGTTAAAATATAAGTAGGAACCAAGTACTATAATGCCATTCAGTGTGATGATTGCTATTTGTATAGGTAGGTGTATGCTTGTGATTTTCAGACATACAGATGTGGACAAAATTGTTGGTACCCCTCGTTTAATGAAAGAAAAATCCACAATGGTCACAGAAATAACTTGAATCTGACAAAAGTAATTTGCCAAACTACATGTTGACAAGCCACAAAGCTTCTGGGAGAATGTCCTATGGACAGATGAGACAAAGATCGAAATTTTTGGCAAGGCACATCAGCTCTATGTTCAGAGACGGAAAAATGAAGCATATCTTGAAAAGAACACTGTCCCTACTGTGAAACATGGAGGAGGCTCTGTTATGTTCTGGGGCTGCTTTGCTGCATCTGGCACAGAGTGTCTTGAATCTGTGCAGGGTACAATGAAATCTCAAGACTATCAAGGGATTCTAGAGAGAAATGTGCTGCCCATTGTCAGAAAGCTTGGTCTCAGTCACAGGTCTTGCACAGGTCTTGCAACAGGATAATGACCCAAAACACACAGCTAAAAACACCCAAGAATGGCTAAGAGGAAAACATTGGACTATTCTGAAGTGGCCTTCTATGAGCCCTGACCTAAATCCTATTGAGCATCTTTGGAAGGAGCTGAAACATGCCGTCTGGAAAAGGCACCCTTCAAACCCGAGACAACTGGAGCAGTTTGCTCATGAGGAGTGGCCCAAAATACCTGTTGAGAGGTGCAGAAGTCTTATTGACAGTTACAGGAATCATTTGATTGCAGTGATTGCCTCAAAAGGTTGTGTAATGAAATATTAAGTTAAGGGTACCATCATTTCCATCATTTCTGTCCAGGCCTGTTTCATGAGTTTTCTTTTTAAAAAAATTCTTTTGAAGAATGGTTGAAAAGCAATGTCCAACTTTTATTTTTTCATTTTCATAGAATTTTTATATATTATTACTTTTGTCAGATTCAAGTTATTTCTGTGACCATTGTGGGTTTTTCTTTCATTAAACGAGGGATACCAACAATTTTGTCCACGTGTGTAGCTATGGCATATAAATAAATAAAACATAATGCTTGAATGGAAAAAAAAGTCCTACATTACAGTATACCAGGGGTCAGCAACCCCAGGCACTGGTGCCGGATTTGGCACCCAAGACATATCTACCTGGCACAGGACTCTCTCTGCTGTTTTAAACAAATGACAGTGCTGCTGCAGGTAGCAATCTCTCTCTAATCGTCCATGTAAATGCAGTCATGCACTGGGAGGTGGTGGGAACATGAGGCACAATGTCTAAGTGTCCAGGCCAGTAGCCTAGGTCAGCAACTACCTGTGCAAACAGTGGCGTAACTAGGAATGGCTGGGCCCCAAGGCAAACATTTGACACCACCCCCCCCCGAACCACCGCCCCAACCCCCCCACCCGGACCGCCCCTCCAACCCCCTCCGCACAAACCGCATTCCTACGCACACTATTATGCACCATAGTGGCCCCTGCACACAGTATTATGCCCCAATGTGACCCCTGCACACAGTATTATGCCCCATAGTGGCCCCTGCACACAGTATTATGCCCCATTGTGGACCACCCATTAACAATTATTTTATTTTCAGACCCCAGAATATAATAATCGGAGACCCAGGGGAGTATACAAACATAACAAACAATGCTACTTACCTCTTCCTCGCTCCTGTGCTCTCCGATGCGCTACTTCGGCCATCTTCAATGTTGGACCAGATCTCGCGTCAGCCAGGCCGGTGTCGCGACGCATAATGATGTCTTGGACATCACCAAACAGGCCCGAAGCCTGCCGGAGCACAGGAGAGGTAAGTTACAGTGTTTTTTATGTTCCCTTACCTCCCCTGGGCCTCCGATCGTTATACTCTGGGGTCTGAAAAGACCCCAGAGTATAATGATAGCAGTGTTTGTGCGGTTTGCGGTAGCCCCTTAATGTCCTAGGCCCTGTGGCAGCCGCTACTGCTGCTACCCCAGTGTTTACGCCCCTGTGTGCAAAGTATAATATGGCAGCTCAATTTCACTTCATTCATTTCAATAAGACTGTAAAAATTTGTTTGGATTTCTCCAACGAAAACACACTAGGCTGTGTGATGGGCATCCATTGCCCCCACAAAGCAGGCTTACTGCAGATTATACTTATCCCCATGTCCCGTCCAAATATGAATCACTTTGCTAAAGGATCACATTGAAATGTAAGCTCAATCAACTAACTAACTGGTTGCAGTTATGGTTTACATTATATGACTTTCATGTAGGACAGAGTTTCCCAACCTTTTCAGCCTCAGGGTCCCCCTGGAAAAAAAAAAAAATTCCTTGGTGCACCCCTACCAAATAATTTTTACCAAAAGACAAAAAACATCCTAAGGACGCAGATAACATTGCATAAAGGCATGGCATCATCCTCCTAAATACTTCTAGAGTGTTGAGGCCCCCTGTTGGTAATCACTGATGTAGGAGGGCGACACCCTTACAATTATTACATGGCACACTGAGTACTTCATCTTTTGTTTTGTTTTTTCAAATCGGCACCCCAGACTAAAAAGGTTTCTGACCCCTGCAGTATACCATATAGCGGAAATAAAATAAATAACTATTAGTGTGTATACTAATAATAAAGATTATGTATCACAGTTTAACATATAGCGAAGGCGCCATATGTAGAGGTATAGCGAGAGGAAAGAGGCATATATTAAAAGGCGTACATGAAAAAAATACATAAAATACTTAATTAGATATGTGATGGGACTAAACGATAGAAAACACGATAAACAAATATCTTACTTATCAGATGGCCAAGGATCGCAGTAATGTGCGACTCTATTTGTAGAAGTATAAACAAAGGGTATAAAATTCCATATAAATGAATAAAATACTGTCTGACAAATGTTCTTATCTCATATGGTGTTTGGATGGCAATGAGCATAGTTCCAGATACAATGATCAGGCTTCCTACTTAGTGGAGGTTATTATCCTAAAATAAATAGCTGCTTACTCCTATCCTAATACTGATAGTTTTGTTTTACATCACTTGTGACATTTACCCCAGTATTCCTATGTTCTTTTGTGTATAAATATGTGACTCTTCAGATATTGTGTTATATCATGCTTGATAAAGAGAACTAAGTAATCCTTATCCTGCACAACTCTTTAAAAGGAAGTCTACCATCTCCGCTAAACATATTCAACTGTCACCACCATGTTACAGAGCACATTACAGTGATAAATAATATACATTTGTTATGTATGTCACTTTTGTAGATTGGAGAAAAAAAAAACTTTGAAGTGTTACGCAAATGAGGCAGTTGGTGCATTTGCGATGGGTCTTGAGCCCTGGGAGCAATGCTCTTGCTGTTCATCAGGATGAGTGATGGTTAGGATCAAATTCCACTGCATGGGGTGATGCAGGTAGGCGTTAATAGGGGTTTGAGTGGAAAGAGCAGTGCACCAAATTACTTATATGCATAAACTTCAAAGTTGTTTTTTTTTTCCAATTCCAATTCTCAGTTCAAGTGACATATATAACAAAGGTATGCTGTTTATTATTATAATGTGCTCGCTGGTGACAGTTGAATATGCTTGGGAGAGGTGGAAGAGTCCCTTTACACTAGTGGTTAAAAGGTCTTCTTTGCCCTTTAAGTAAATTTTTGCTGATTCATAGAATTACAAAATTATTGTACTTAGCCACACACATTGGTCAGTTTTGATTTCATGGAGGCTTAGTTTTTTTCTATCTCTTTTTGCTCCACCTGGTCTTATTGGCAATGGTGTGGTGAGCCAGCTGCCTTTGATGCTGTAGCATCTTCTCTTCATGGGATAGCACTTTTAATGATATGGGCAAGGTGATTTAATATGTGGTCAGGAAAGATTTTTTCATTACTTGGAAACAGAGTCTTTATAATCCTATAAATGACATTAATTCCTAATAAGCAGAATCAAAAGGTTCCAATGACTTCTGAAAAGTTGGCTAATTATTTGAGAGTTACCTCCTTTTATGTTCCACAACACCTTTTTTTTCCTCACAGCAAGACTAACTACAAGTATTTATCCTGCAGAAACTCATAGCAGTCAGTGAAATATGTTAGGAATATATAGTATAAAATATATCATAAATTTATTATTTGTTATATTTAATATAACATATATTTATTTATATATTTTTTCTTGAACATACATTTGCTACTGCCTTAACTTGTTTAACTTGTAACCTTTATAAAGCTGCCTGCATATTTAGATAGTAAATCCTGTACACATTTGCCTGAGGCCAATTACTTGTCCCTCTGTGCAAATTTTCCATTGCCGTAATACTGTATTTTAAGGGTATTGCACCATATGACCTTTAAACGAGTGTAAAATAATTATGATTTGATTGTCCATAAAAATGTAATTGGCAAAAGGATTAACCTTACATTGTTTCCACTTTGAGCAAAATCATCTCTCTGAGAGTGATCCAGTTTTCCATTTAGATGAATATGAATTAATTAGGAATGAATTATTATTTTTAAATCTCTGTTAATAATGTGCCAGATGTGCTAACCAACACCATTATGAGGATGCGCAGATGGTGTGGCATTCAACTCACATCTACTACAGTCATTCTACTCTTTACATCTGACTTGATATAATTTGTTTTAATTTTAGCTAGAATGATTTAAAATTGAGAGTTAAAACACAAGGTCCTACATTGGTTTATTGGTATAGAACAAAACAGAATGACTTCTTTTCAGATATTCTTCCTAATACAAAAATACAATTTTAGAGTTTCACTTGCTTTTAGAAGAGAAAATAAATGGAAACACATCTGTGAACGTTGCTTTAAAATATAAAATGCAGATTTATAACTATGCAGTTCTAATTATTCAGTAGCGAGCAGGGAAAACTTCAATAAATTTTGTCATGCATGAAAGCAAAAGTGTTTTTTATATAATAATTAAATAACGCGTTTATTGTATTCAACTATTACACTGTAATTGAATTGATAGGGAAACTGTCATTTTTCTTTTGTGCAGCAATCAACTAAATTTCTGGTTTTGGGATCTATTCTTTAAAATTGAGACTGTATGAATGTATTCTTGACTGTGGATTACATGCAGATGGAGCACATTTGCTTTGTCACACTTAATATCAATCATGCCATTCACCTCTAAGTATGCTACATGCACTTCAATAGATTTTCTAGTGAGTAGGCTAGTAAGTAAAACATAAGCACAACACCCATCTCTTACAGCTTGCCAGCACCATACTGGCATCATTTATGAAAAACTCTTCTGGTAGATAAGATTTACAAAGAGCCGACTCATGGTTTTCTCTAACAACAACATATCAGAAAATACTACAGGGACATACAAAAGCATTTTCATTAATAAAATATGCCTCATAAAATGTCACAAAAATACTATATATATATATATATATATATATATATATATATATATATATATAACTAGGAATGGCTGGGCCCCAAGGCGAACATTTGACATGGGGCCCCCCCCCCAAACCGGATACAGGTCCCCAAACAGTAAAATATGCTCAACAGTGGCCCCAGATAGTATTATATGCTCAACAGTGACCCCCACACAGCATTATATGTTCCACAGTGGCCCCCATACAGCATTATATGCTCTACATTGCTCCCCCCACACACAGTATAATATGCTACCCACAGTGGCTCCACACAGTGGTCCCCACCCAGTATTTTATGCTTCCCACAGTGGTACCCACCCAGTATTATATGCCCACCATAGTGGGCCCCACCCAGTATTATATGCTCCCTACAGTGGCCCCCACACAGTATTATATGCTCCCCACAGTGGCCCCCACCCAGTATTATATGCTTGCCACAGTGGCCCCCACCCAGTATTATATGCCCCCCACAATGGCCCCCACCCAGTATTATATGCTCTACAGTGGCCCCACCCAGTATTATATGCTCTACAGTGGCCCCCACCCAGTATTATATGCTCTACAGTGGCCCCCACACAGTATTACATGCTCCCAACGGCCCCCTCCGCTTTGGTGCTATTATTATACTTTGGGGTCTCCTCAGACCCCAGAGTATAATAATCAGAGGCCCAGGGAAGGTGATTAAAAATAACAAACATTCATACTCACCTTGCCTTACCTTTCCTTGGCATCCTCGCTCCATCCTGCCGTCTTCAGCGTCTTCAGGCCCTCTTCCGACGTCGCTGCCGAGGCCTGTGATTGGGCCTCAGCGGTCACATGGGGGCGCACTAACGCCATTACGCGGCCGCGCCTCATGTGAATGCTGGGGCCTAATCACAGGCCTCAGTCATGACGGAGAAGCGCAGGAGAGAATGCTGCGCCCAGGAGAGGTGAGAATATGTATTTATTATTTTCAGTCACCTCCCCTGGGTGCCTGGCCCTGCCATCTATTGGAAAGGGGCCTGGCAATATGCCAGGGTCCCTTTCCAATAACTGTATGTATAGCGGTCGGGGAACCAGGCTTTCCCCGACCGCTATCACAATGGTCCGGGGCCCGGCCATATCCAGCTGGCCGCGGGCTCCGTACCCTGCCGGGTGCGTTACTGGTTTGTGGGGTTTGCGGTAGTGGCTGCCACAGGGCTCCGGGGCCCCTAATGTTCCGGGCCCTGTGGCAGCCGCTACCGCTGCTACCCCGATACTTACGCCCCTGGTTATTAGCCTGAATTAGATCATAATGTTGAAGCAGCTCCCGTATTATAATAAATAATGATAATTTTTTTTATTCATATAGAGTCAATACATTCCACAGCATCAATTCACACAATAAGAGTGAGGGCCCTGCTTGCGAAAGTTTACAATCTACAGTTTTCAACTGGTGATATCTCTGAAAATAATAGAGGTAGAACTGTGGTGGCAATGTCATATGAAAGCTTTGAATTTCAATATCTCATTGTTCAGATCACACCCGAATCACTGTCCTAGGTTTTATAATGCCTGACATATAACTGTTCCAGCATCAATTTCTTTGTATTATACAGCGCGCTCACCCTAGCAATAGGGAAAGAGAGAAAAGAATAAAGAGACAGAATTTCATCACAAGATTTCACAGAAAGGAGCCAGTCTATAAAGTATATTACAACATTTATTCAAATCAATTTAATCAATTCTGGCAGAAAAGCAATAGATATTCAAAAGTTTAGGTATGCTTTAAAGATTTCATAAACTTCCAAATAAATCAGAGGTTACCAGTGGAAGATCATGGACACTTAAAAGGATAAGGGGGCCTCAAGATGTGCACAAAGAGATTGATATGTACTGTAATCTTTTTTATATCTATAAACAAAAGTGAATATTAGTAACAAATAACAGAAAGCATTGATATTTGTTAAAGGTTATCCACTAAAGACGCTTGCAAAGTTTCACAAACTTTGTAAAGTTTTTTATTTGCATTTTCTGTAGGTGGAGAAAGATATAGGTTTATCGTCATTGTTTATTTAACTGCTCCCTGGAAACACTGTAATGTAATTGTTACTCTGGAGAATTTACTGCATTAGATGTTTAAAAGTAAGTTGCAGAGAACATTATAATTTAATGCTTAAAACATTATCAGCCTTTTACTTATCAGATGCATTAATTATGTATTGCAAATATTATGCACTTTACAGAAAAATGTGCAATGTCTTAAAAAAGGCTTTTTACACATAAAAATATCAATATGTTTTAATGCACAGAACCTGAAAATTGCTGCAATAAACATAGCATTCCAGATTAAATAAAATATAGCTAAGGAAGAGTCACTCGTCCTCTGCAAAAAAAGGTAGGTTCTTCAATTAAAGTCAATATTAATATGGGACACTCACTATGAAAAGTATCTCCAAATGACAACAGAGTAGCATAAAGTCTTTAATAAAGCGCCTCTATGTAGAGTCAGAATCATGTTTAACAAGGTCATTTATTAGATGAGTTAAAGGTTCAAGCTAGGTGGCAATAACCGCTCTAAATATATAGCTTAAAGAAACAAAGTTAAAGCATACCTCCAGTTATAAACAACTTTTCATAACTGAATATGTCATGCCTTCAGCAATATGTCATGTATTGATTGTAATAGCTCCATCTAGTGGCTGTTTGTGCAAATAGCAAATCATCATGCTATTCCCTGTATGTCCCACTAGAGCTACTGTAGTTCCCACCTATGACCTTATGACATCATCAAGTCAGCTCATCAGTGGCCATTTCACTTGGAACTTGCTGTTCAGCTAGCAGCATCCATTCCCATCCTCCTCATCTAGACCTACAGTAGCATCGCTGGTATGTTCAATTTGTTACCCAGCACTATAGTTTGTGTTTATGCACATTATTACGTTTGCATGTCTCCTGGTGTAATTTCACAGCCCATAGTTACTATAGCTGGAGACCATGCTTGTTGTAGTTAGGACAGCACCACTCAGGAGCACATGTACAATATATGTTTGTATGGATGTTTGTTCTGTCTTCTTACACGTTCTCTCAGTGTGCAGTCTGACATACAGCATAAACCTTCTCTGTCTTCCAAATAAACAGACTGTTTTTTCTGTAGTCTAAGAATTTATTGGTCAACAGGTTGTAAATATGGTAATGTGATGATGATATTGATATATGATATGTTGTGGTAAAACTATAAGAATACAAAAGTATAGGTATAAGTATTGAGCATGAATACATGGCTATGACACTTAAAATCAACAGTGAAAGCACATGGTAAGATGGAAGCCTATACATATACACATATAACTAACAGTAATACATCCTGATTAAGCTATACATGGCTCACTAACAGTCCTGAACACTACATACATTCACATAGGAATAAGACAATTCCTACCAGATATGCTTGCACAAGGATAATGGAGCTCAAGTGTGGAGTAGTGCAAGAGATGGCATCCCAATGTCTTGTGGGCAGGTTTCTTGCTCCCAGAATGCCTTGATTTACCCAGAGTGCATTGTAGCTCCCATAATGCAATAGCTTCATAAGGAGAATTCAACAGGTAATGTAACTGAAAGACCACTACATGGTGCTATAACCTAATTAGACTATACATTAACACAAGTATGTAAAATGAGATTATACACTTTTAACATCAGATTCTGATCCATTGGGCAGAACACTCCCCGTCTGGTATCAAGAGATGCCACTATTAGGCTCCTCTTGTGAAAACAATACAACAAGCTCAGCTGCTGGCCTGAGGAATAGCTTACTCTCGCCAAGCTTCCACACTTTGACCTCGGCTTTACGTACATTCCCATCTTTGCTTGGGAACGTTTGAGTGATGAGGCCCAGTGGCCACTCATTCCGGTGCAACTGGCTGTCTTTCATGAGCACGACGTCTCCAGGTCTAATGTTTCGCTTGTTAGTCTGCCACTTCCTCCTTGGTTGTAAGGTAGAGATGTACTGCTTCCTCCATCTGTCCCAGAAAGCATTGGAGAGACTTTGCACTTGCCTCCATTGTCGTCTGTAAAGGTCTTTGTCACCAAAATCTCCAGATGGTGCACTCAGAACACTGGTTTTCTGGGTCAACAACATGGCAGGAGTGAGAATAGTCAAATCTCCAGAGCCGCTAGATAGCGTAGTTAATGGTCTGGCATTCATGATGGCTGAAACTTCTGCCAAGAATGTCATTAAACTCTCATGGGTGAGTCTTGTACTCCCCACTTGCAAGAAGATTGAGTCCAAGATTCTGCGTGCTATCCCTATCATTCTCTCCCAGGCACCTCCCATGTGAGAAGAATGTGGTGGATTGAAAGTCCAGGTGCATCCTTGCTCACTTAAGTATCTCTCCACATTGGTAGTGTCTAAGTTGGAGGGAATTTGAAGTTCTTTCACTGCACCAACAAAATTTGTACCTCTGTCAGAACGAATATGCTTTACAGGCCCTCTGATGGCGATAAACCGTCGAAGTGCGTTTATGAAACTTGAAGTGTCCATCGATTCAATCACTTCTATATGGACAGCTCTGCTGGACATACAAGTAAATAGAACTGCCCAGCGTTTCGCACTGACATGGATTCCTCTAGTATGCCGTGTAGCTACAGACCAAGGACCGAATACATCCAGACCTACGTTAGTGAAAGGAGGATCTGTACTGAGTCTGTCAGGTGGGAGATTGGCCATCTTCGGATTCTGAAACTTGCCACGAAGTTTGCGACAAGTAACACAGTTGAAGATAAGTTTGCTCACACATCTCTTTGCTCCAACTATCCACAGTCCAGCAGCTCGTAGATTCCCTTCAGTAAACAATCGGCCCTGGTGCTTCACTTGAATGTGGTGGTGTTGCACAAGCAACGTTGTGACATGATGATGTCCATGAATTATTAGTGGATGTTTTTCCATAAATTCCACTTTGGCTTCATGAAGACGGCCTCCTATCCTGAGCAACCCATCTTGGTCGATGATTGGATCAAGCTTCTTCAAAGCACTGTCCTTAGGAATGGATTGCTTTTTATTGAGGTGGTCTATTTCTTTGGCATAACACTCACGTTGTACTGTGCGAATTATCAAGTTCTTGGACCTCTCTAAGTTGGGAGCAGTAAAAGCATGTCTACAGTGATGCCAACCTTTGCAGGGTTTCTGTCCCGTAGGTAAGGTCGACTTGTAAGACTCAGCTATATGAACTAAACAAGCAACCGCACGAACAAGTGACTTCCAAGTTGAGAACTTGCTGAAACGATGGGATTTGAAGTGTTTGTCCAAAGTCACTGTGCGCAAAACGGATACCTGAGGGCGGATTTCCTCATCGGCGTCTGGCTCTATTAGTTCAAATGCATCTGATCTGGCAACGCAGGATGTTGGATGGTATAAGAATCTAGGACCCGTAAACCATGTTGTGTCTTTAAGGTGGCTTGGCGTGACAGATCTGGTCGCGTGGTCCGCTGGATTATGATGTGTAGGCACATAATGCCACTGCTTAGGACAAGTGGATCTCCTGATCCTTAGAACCCGATTGCTGACATAGACATAAAAGCGTCGGGTTTCGTTGCAGATATACCCTAGGACTACCTTGCTGTCCGTGTAGAACTCAACTTCCTTGATTTCCAAGTTCATTGCTGTCGTTACGAGTTCAGCCAACTCCACTGCAAGCACAGCAGCACAGAGTTCTAGCCTGGGTATTGTGTGTTCACGGAGTGGCGCCAGTTTTGTCCGGCTCATGACAAATCCTATATGGCATTGATCTTCAACGTCTATAGTTTTTAGGTATGCCACTGCTGCAATCGCTTTGACTGAAGCATCGCAGAAGATGCAGAGTCTTTGTATTTTGACTTCTGTTGATGGTACGGAAGCATAAGGTCGTGTCACATGAAGGCTGGACAAAGCTTCCAGAGACTTCCTCCAATCTGCCCACAGGTCTCTTTTTCCTACAGGAAGAGGATCATCCCAAACAGATTTCTCTTGGGTGAAGTCTCTTAACATCCATTTACCTTGGATAGTAACAGGAGCTACAAATCCCAGAGGGTCATATAAGCTGTTTATGATAGACAAGACACCTCTGCGTGTGAAAGGCTTTTCTTCCTTGCTGATTTGGAAGGTGAATGCATCTACCTTTAAATCCCAGAGTAATCCAAGGCTCCGCTGCATGGGAAGGGAATCAGTGCTTAGATCTAAGTCCTTTAGGTCACTTGAGTGATCTTGAGAGGGAAAGGCCTCCATTAATTCGTGGCTGTTGGAAGCAATCTTGTGCAACCTCAAATTAGACAGAGCAAGCATTTCCTGAGCCCTTTTGAGGAGACTGATTGCAGACTCACTTGTGGGTGTGGATTTCAGGCAGTCGTCCACATAAAAATCTCTTTCCACAAAGGATCTGATGTCCGACCCATACCTTGTTTCACCCTCTCGGGCTGAATGTCTGAGACCATAGATCGCAACTGCAGGGGAAGGACTGTTTCCAAAGATGTGCACTCTCATTCGATACTCCACAATGTCTTTACAAGGGTCATTGTCACGGTACCAAAAGAACCTCAAGAAGTTTCTGTGTTCCTCCTTGACAAGAAAGCAGTAAAACATCTGTTGTATGTCAGCCATAAATGCCACCGAATCTCTGCGGAAGCGGAGAAGCACTCCCAGAAGTCTGTTGTTAAGGTCTGGACCTGATAGTAGGACATCATTTAGCGAGATACTGTCACACCTGGCACTTGAGTCAAATACTACTCTTATCTGACCTGGTTTCTTTGGATGATACACACCGAATATGGGCAAGTACCAACACTCCTCAGAATCCTGAAGCGCAGGTGCGATTTCTGCATGGTTGTTCTTAAATATCTTCTCCATGAAGGAAAAGAAATGTTGTCTTGTCTCTGGTGACCTCTGAAGTTTCTGTTTGAGAGAGACAAATCGATTGTAGACAAGTTCCCTGTTGTTGGGTAAGCGTCGTCTCTGGGGCTTAAATGGTAAAGGTGCGACCCAACTTTTTGACTGGTCTTTCACCATTTCCTGATCCATTATGTCCAAGAACAGCCTGTCTTCTATGGACATTGTGACCCTGTTGTCTTCTCTTGTCCTATGGAAAACTGTACACCCTATGTGATCTGGCTCACCATCACAGGCATGGCCTTCACAGGAAAGGTCTGCGAAAGGACAAGGCAGGGGAGCACTGTGTGGCAACTCTTTTACCAGGAAACTACTCGGACAAGGCTGGAAGAGAGAAGGACGTCCCTTTTCAAGTGTGCAAGTGAGCATACTGTTGACTGAAGTCGGCTTGTGTGCTCCTCCTAGACAGACATCTCCTACAATGACCCACCCTAGGTCCAGTCTCTGGGCATATGGAGCGTTCTGGGGACCGTTAATTAGTCCCCTAACCTTGTGGACTCGTAGTATGTCTCTTCCGAGGAGTAGGACTATTGGAGCCTCTGGGTCCAGTTGTGGTATCAGGTGAGCTATACGCTTCAAATGAGGGTGGTGTGCTGCTACCTCCGATATAGGTATCTCTGACCTGTTGTCGGGAATCTGGTTGCACTCCAGTATGGTTGGCAGAGATAAACAGGTCTGACCGTCCATGGATTCTACTTTGTATCCAGTCGCCTTTCTCCCCGCCGTCTCGACAGTACCTGCGCATGTCCTTAAGGAGTAGGGAGAACCGGGGCCTACTATGTTAAAGGTGTCAAAGAAGGTGGACTTAGCTAAAGACCTATTGCTTTGGTCATCCAAGATTGCATATATCTTAATAGCCTTATCTCGGTGACCTGCCGGATAGACTCTCACAAGGCAGATTTTTGAGCAGGACTTTCCTCCTACAAATCCTTTACAGATCTCTGTACAATGAGAGCTGACTATCGGGGTGTCTATTGCGTCAGTGTCCATCTGCTGTACTAATGGCTCCTCAGCTTGCGATGACATCTGTGAGGGTGGTCCAGGGTGTAAAGCCGTGTTGTGTTCTGTGCTACCACATTCTGTGCATTTGACACTGACCTCACAGTTCCTGGCGAAGTGTGACGTTGTAGCGCAGCATCTGAAGCAGATGTTGTTTTCCTTGAGGAAACTCTTCCGGTCCTCCAGAGACTTCTCCCTGAAGGCTCTGCATTTTAGTAGAGGATGTGGTTTCTTATGTAAGGGACACTGCTTGCTGAGATCCTTAGGTCTATTCTCTTCTTGAGAAGACTTGAACGTTCTGTAAGAAGAACCTGTGGAGGTAACATTAGTTTTGTGAACTGCCACCGGTGTTTTATAAGATTTGACACCAGGGGCAGTGGAACATGACAAAGTAAAATCAAAGCTAGGATCATTCCTAATTCTCGCCTGTTGTCTGACAAAGTCTACAAACACAGAGAAAGGAGGGAATGGTACATTGTTAACCTGTTTATAACGGGATCCATGCATGATCCACTTCTCCTGTAGGTTATATGGGAGCTTCTGAACAATTGGATTGACACCCCTGGCAGTGTTCAGAAATGCCAGGCCTGGTAGATCTCCTTCTGCTTGAGCAACCCATACCTCCATTAACAAGTCACTCAGCTCCCTGAGCTTCTGGTAACCTCCTTTACTCACTATTCTGGGAAAATTATCAATTCTCTTAAATAAAGCATTTTCTATAGCTTCTATTGACCCATAACACTCATCAAGCCTTTCCCATACCATCTTTAGGCCCGTGTCAGGATAATTTATGTTAATGTCTCTTATTCTTTTGGCGTGTTCAGCAGACTCACTCCCAAGCCACTTTATCATGAGATCTAACTCCTCACTACAAGAAAGATCCAAGTCTTTGATGGCGTTCTGGAAAGAGGCTCGCCATGACCTGTAGCTCTCAGCGCGGTCAGTGAACTTTACAAGTCCTTTGGTAACCAGCTCTCGTTTAGCAAAGAACTTAGCAAAGTCCATGGAGGCTTGGTTATTGCCGATATGAGCTGGTGTGCTGATGTGGTGTGAGTGAGGTGTATCACCATACCTTTTGGGAGCTTCTGGCCTAGGATAGTCTGTATAATATCGTTCTGAAGCGAAGGGTGATCCTTTTAATTGTAGCTGAGGCTGTGTCTTCTGCTCTGTAGATCGGTAGTTGTGGTCGACATCGCCTTGTTGCATACTTTCCTGTTTGCGGTACTGCAGTTCATCAGGGTTGGATCTCTTGTAATCTGCATAGGCTGGTTGATGAAGTGAATCATGGTTGTTGCCTGTTCCGGAATGCTGGTGGACGTATTCTGAGACGCGCCATGCTGGATCTTGTTGATCTAGGTCTGGCCCCAGTACACTGCTGTGTTTCTCAGATTTGGGGAACTCCACGGTTTCCAGGAACTCTGCTTTGGCTATTGCGGCTGCTGCCTCTTTCTCTGCGGCCAGTTTTTCCAGAGTCGCCTGCAGGCGTGCTCTCTCTGCCTCCCGATCTGCTTGCAAGCGTGCTCTCTCTGCTTCTTGATCTGCTTGCAAGCGTGCGCCTTCTGCTTGCAAACGCGCTTTCTCTGCTTCTTGATCTGCTTGCAAACGCGCTTTCTCTGCTTCTTGATCTGCTTGCAAACGCGCTTTCTCTGCTTCTTGATCTGCTTGCAAGCGTGATTTCTCTGCTTCTTGATCTGCTTGTCTTAGCTTCAGTTGCATTTCTTGTGAAGCAAAGGACAATCTTACTTTTGCCGCCTCAGCTTCTGCACGAGCGAGAGCAGCAGATTCTTTTATTGAAGACTTGCTGGAACAGCTTGTTCAGGACCTCGTCCTGAGTGAAGATGCCCTGCTGATAGACATTGCGTGTCTGCTTGCTGACCACTGAATGTCTCTGTGTGCACCTCAATCAGATAGAAACAGATTTCAGCGTGGTCTGAATTGTGTTGGAGGGTTGCACACTCGTTACTTGTGACTGTATGGCGGCTGCTGCAATACCCGTATGTACGACCATGTGGGTGATAGCGGCTCCGTATAGTCTAATCCACTATTGCTTGTGACTAGCATCTGTTTTACTGTTCTGTCTTCTTACACGTTCTCTCAGTGTGCAGTCTGACATACAGCATAAACCTTCTCTGTCTTCCAAATAAACAGACTGTTTTTTCTGTAGTCTAAGAATTTATTGGTCAACAGGTTGTAAATATGGTAATGTGATGATGATATTGATATATGATATGTTGTGGTAAAACTATAAGAATACAAAAGTATAGGTATAAGTATTGAGCATGAATACATGGCTATGACACTTAAAATCAACAGTGAAAGCACATGGTAAGATGGAAGCCTATACATATACACATATAACTAACAGTAATACATCCTGATTAAGCTATACATGGCTCACTAACAGTCCTGAACACTACATACATTCACATAGGAATAAGACAATTCCTACCAGATATGCTTGCACAAGGATAATGGAGCTCAAGTGTGGAGTAGTGCAAGAGATGGCATCCCAATGTCTTGTGGGCAGGTTTCTTGCTCCCAGAATGCCTTGATTTACCCAGAGTGCATTGTAGCTCCCATAATGCAATAGCTTCATAAGGAGAATTCAACAGGTAATGTAACTGAAAGACCACTACATGGTGCTATAACCTAATTAGACTATACATTAACACAAGTATGTAAAATGAGATTATACACTTTTAACATCAGATTCTGATCCATTGGGCAGAACAATGTTCCTTATCTCTGTACTACCATAGTGTATACATGTTGTATTTCATGCATATGGCGGGGTATACATGGGTTGGTTTTAAAATGGGGGGGTTCATGGTTGGTGGTTTTAGTAAAAGTATTTTTTTTTTTTTTCCCTTTTTCCCCCCTTTCTTTGTATAAAAAGTGAAGGGTGGGGGGCCGGGGGGGGGGGTTTGATTTTGGGGGGGGGGGGTTTTTTGGTGTGGGGTTTTGCCTGCCCGGTAAGGGGGGGGGGGGGGAGGGGAAAAGGGAGGAGGAGGAGGGTGGAAGTTTTTTTTTTATATTTTTTTTAAATTATTTTTTTTTTTTTTTTTTGGTTGTTTTTTTTTTTTTTTTTTGTGTGTGGGGGGGGGGGGGGGGGGGGGGGGGGCATATTATTTTTTTTTTTTTTTTTTTTTTTTTTTTTTTTTTTTTTTTTTTTTTTGGTTGTTTGGTTGTTGGGGGGGGGGGGTGGGGGGGGTGGGGGGTGGATTTTTTTTTTTTGTGGGTGGTGGTTTTTTTTTTTCTCCCTCTCTTTTTTTTTGTTTGTTGTGTGGGTGGGGGGGTGGGGAGGGGGGGAGGGGGGAGGGAGGGGGGGGGGGAGGAGGGGTGGGAGAGGGGGGGGAAGAAGAAAATTATTAAAAAGAGAGAGGTGAAAAGTGGTTTTGAAATTAAGATGAGGTTAATGGGGGGGTTTTTTTTTATAATTTTTTTTTTTTTTTTTAATGAAGCTAGCAGTTAAGTATGGCATCAAGGTGACTTCAGACAGTGAGGGACATGTTAATCACACCTCACAGGGTACAATGACTGAATGACTAGATCAGGGGTCCCCAAACTTTTTACACAGGGGGCCAGTTCACTGTCCCTCAGACCGTTGGAGGGCCGGACTATAAGAAAAACTATGAAAATCCCTATGCACACTACACGTATCTCATTCCCCAAATACAGCACAGTGCACCTCTGAAATGTGCTTCTCTCTTCCCGCAAATAGGTCCAGCACTCTGCCCCCTTATAAGTCCAGCTCTCTCCCCCATATAGGTCCCATGCCCCCCCATATAGGTCCCATGCTCTCCCCCATATAGATCCCATGCCCCCCCATATAGGTCCCATGCAGTCTCCCCCATATAGGTCCCATGCAGTCTCCCCCATATAGGTCCCATGCAGTCTCCCCCATATGGGTCCCATGCAGTCTCCCCCATATGGGTCCCATGCAGTCTCCCTCATATAGGGCCAGCTCTCTCCCCCATATAGGTCCAGGTCTCTCCCCCATATATGTCCAGCTCTCCCCCATATAGGTCCCATCAATCCCCCATATAGGTCCCATCAATCCCCCATATAGGTCCCATCAATCCCCCATATAGATCCAGCTCTCTGATCCCCCTCCATGCCCAGTAAAAAAAAAAGTGAAAATATACTTTACCTAGCACTGCAGCCGCTCCTGCGCTGTGGTCCCGGCTCCTCTGTCTTCGGCTGTAAGGCCTAGATGAGCACGTCGTGCGTCATGACGTGATCATTCTAGGTCCGGACAACGAGCGCCGAGCGTCTACACAAGAACGAGACTTCCCGTGTAGCGCTCGGTGCGTTATTTCAATTGTAAGCGCCTGTGCGCTCACAATTGAAATAACACAAGGAAATTGCGACGCGGGCTGGGTAAATGGCCTCCGGGGGCTGGATGCGGCCCGCGGGCCGTAGTTTGGGGACCCCTGGACTAGATGAAGGTGCTCCCTGCCCCCCGTGACTAGTTAAGGTAAATTTGCATATGGCGATTTAAAGTTTTAAAAACTTGACTTTTCAGCAAAAGCAGTTTTAGTGAGGGGCATATGAAAAGTCGTTTATTGATGCTACAAGTTGTGGGGTAAAAAAAGGGTGTAAAAAACACCTGGCAGGTTTCCTTTAAGGCTAATGTATATTGTGAACTAAAAAATGGACATTTGGGAAAGCAAGTGTTTTTGTCAAACGCTGAAAAACTGCTGGCATGCAGCTTCTATAACATTAGTATTTAAACCTACCAAAAAGAAAAATTATAATATAACATATAATATTGTCAGTTTCGTTAAATTAACCGAAGTAGCCTTCTAATTGGTTTGGTCTTTTAAGTACATGTCCAGATATGCATGTCACAAGATGGCCAGCATTTAAAGATCGCAAGGAAGTCCACCTGTATCCTCCCTGTGAATGAAGTACCAGTGCACTTGTGCTACTGGCACTCCATTCACTTCTATGGGGCTGTCTGATATTGCACTCCCAGCAGCCCCATAGAAGTGAATAGAGCAGCAGTTACACAAGTGCACTGATACTTCTTTCACAAGAGGATGCAGGGGGAATTTCAGTCTACTGTTATCTTGATTGCTGGAGAAACCAGCAGTCAGAATCCCAGCAACATGACACTTATCCCCTATCCTGTGGGTAGGGATTAAGTGTCTGTGTTTATAAGCATACTTAAGGCTGATACTTACATATGGTACGTGGCCCTTAAGTATGTGGTATGTGATGTGACTTTTTCCATTGTCACAATTTAAAAGCCATAACTTTTTCATTTTTTGTTGACCTAGCCATATGGGGGATTTTTTTAAGCAATGCATTTTTTAATTGAACCATTTTGGAAAATATATAGCTTATTGATTAAATTGTATTAACTCTATCTTTGCGGGATAGAGAAAAAACTCAATTTAACTTTTTTATATTATAAATTTAGCATTTACAGTGTAGTACAATTATGGCAATACCATATTAAAATTTTTATATGTTTTTTTTTAAGTTGTACCACTTTTGCACAAGAAAATCATTTGTTTTAGTGTTGCCATATTCTGAGAGACATTATTTTCTTATTTTTTTCTTTCAATATAATTGCTTAATGCCAGGCCCACATGTGGCATAAACGTTGCGGTTTTGGAAATCGCAGCATGTCAATTATACCTATGGAAACGCCGGTGGTTTCCCTATAGGTATAATTAAAGCAGAAAGTCCACAGATGAAAACTATGTGAACTTTCAGTCAAAAGCGCTGTGGGAAGAATCGCGACGCGTTGCCGCTGCGCTTTTTTGCTGCAGGACACCACTTGGGGCCTTAGCCTCAAGAGAACCTTTTATGACCTCATTAATGTACAGTATTATAAACTGCTAGAAAGTTGACAGTGCGCTGAATTCAGCACCTTGTATATGCCCCAGTCCTGGAGATGTCGGTGATGTTAATTTTGGCTCAACATATCCCCACTATCAGAAGGGTGGACCTTACAGCTTAGTGTCATATAATACTGCACATCGATGAAGATGTGAAAGGTCCTCTTTAATTTTTTTTTAAAAATGAGCTGTAATTTTCATTGGTTCTATTTTAGGTTATATGTAAGGTTTTGATAATTTTTATAATTCATTTTTTGGCGGCAATGTGGTCCAAAAAACACAATTTTGATGTTTTTTTTTTTTTAAATTATTAATGCAGGATAAAGAATGTGCTATTTTTTATAATATTGGTCATTATGAACTCATTAATGTCAGTTCTGGGGAGTTTTTTTTTTTTTTAAATTTCAGGTAAAAAATATACTTTACAATACTTTATTTTAATTTTTTTCTGTACATTTTTTACTTTGTCCTAGCATGGGGGACGTCATTACTAGTATAGTACATTAAAATACTTCTGTATGGCAATATAGTATACTATGCAAAGTGAAAATGAAAGTAAATCTTTGAGACTCTGCTTCTAGCAGTATCTCATATCTTATGATGGTGATATAGGGGTCTCTAATAGCCTGTCACCATGACAATGCAATGAAAAACACTAATATAGCCTTTAGATACCACAATCATGATTGCTCCCAAAGGCCTCATCTCAGCTTTTGTAGTCAGCACCATCTTCACGACATAATAGTATGTCATATTACATGAACAGATGGCTGCCCATTACATACTACTGTATTTTGTAAAATGGGGAGTTAAGCAGTTAATAACAACAATTACAGCAACCATTTCATATGAATTTAATGCCATAACAAGGCCCTAGAGCTCTAGGGCAGTAAAGGGTTAATATTCAGATCCCCTCAGATCCCTTGTGGTGTAGCCTAGTAAAGGGGTTTATAGGCAGATCCCTGGTGGTGTTCTTCTTAGCGCCTTGCAAATAGTAGTGGGGAGAAAGAGTGCAGTGAGCAGTGGCAGATGACAAATTATCCAGTACTGGAGGCAGGGGCATATGTGCAGGGATTTTTTAAGGGCATGAATATGCATAGTACATGTGTGACTACACAAACAGATGTGCATTTACAATGTCATCATATGGTTCACATAATAATGCTGCCATACACTACACACATTGAAATTCCCACCATATACTGCACACATAAATAATCTTGCCCTACATGATATACATGTTATATATTGTTCACTATCAGGATAGATGCAAATCCAGTTTCTGCCACAATTCCAGAGCAAATCTGCAGCGAATCCTGAATGTTTAACATGCAGTTTGTGCTGCAGATTCACCATGATTCTCCTAGCAATATAGTTTTGTATGATGCTAAGAGTCCCTGCCTCCCAGCAACATACTGTCTTATACTGTAATCGGTATGGGACAGTATGTCGCTGTGAGGCAGGGATCATTAGCAGCATAGATAACTATAATGCTAGGAGTTCCTCTCCCGGCATGATGTCCAGGCCGTTAAATCCAGCACACACATGGACTGATTTTCATAGGTGAAACTTAGTTGTTTGTGTGAATGTGGGGAAACTGTATATTGCTATCTATCCTTAAAAGGCTTAACTTTAATATTGTACTGCAATGATATATCAGTTGTTTTAAAGTCGATATTGTTCTTATAACTATGTAAATTCTTAATGAAAAACTATTGATTCAAAAAAATCCACACTGGAAGTTAGTTTCTGTGTGGAAAACTTCTGCATCATGAGAATGAATGACATTTGTGAAATCTCATCCACTTGCTCAGCACTGTAATCCATTGCAGACTTTATACTCCAGACCTAATAATAACACTATACAGTACTCAGTGCAAAAATCAACCTTTATTTTTTGTTTCTTTATTTTCTATATTTTTTATGTCTCTAGGTTTCTGAAAAAATGAGTGACACACAGATGTCATTTGTTTTCCTTAAAGGACCCATGGACATGTATTGATGCAATGTCCCTGTGAAGCATCAGCAAAAAAAAAAAAAAAAACGTGCTTCTGTCAAAAACCCAGAATACACTGAAAACACTGACATCTGATATCTGTCTGCCCATACGTGGAGACACTGCAACTGAAACCTCCCTCCGCAAATGTTACAACAGCAGAACAAACTGCTTACATGGAGACTAGGATGTTCCTGTTAAGTGGAGAACAGGACTTCAGGACAATTTATATATTTTTCAAGTCAATACAGCGGCTTTGTAGTCCTACTCTCCCAATATGAAATGAAATCACAATCTGCTGACTGCCGCTAATCTGTTAAATCAAAGGTGAAAAGACAAAGCTCTCCTGCTCCACCCCTATCCCCACCACTAGTGACTGCCAGTAGCTAAAAATACCTTTCAGTGATATAGGTTCTGGCAGATCATAGTTGTTATGTTCGACCCCGAGCCAAATGAAACATAAACAAGCATGCATAATAAACGGGTTTATTAAAGAAATACAAAGCAAAATAAAGGGCAGACAAAATAACTGAGAAAGTAAAACAGAGTTGGCAGGAGAAAATAATAACAGAAATCGCCCTGCGATCCGCCCTGACTAATCCTGCCTAACGCCAGAGTTTTCCTCTGAAAAGAGGACACCTCATAGGAACCTAACTAGAATCCCTGTGAGCTGACCCTGAAGTTTAACATACCATAAACCAGCAGTCCCCTGCACAGACCACCCAACAGCTAAATCCCAGAATCCACATACAACACCTGAGAACCAGGCCTCACAGCACAGGTATGGCTGAACACACAAGTATAACCAGCAGTGTGCAAGTGTGAAGCCCAAGTATATATAGCACAAAGGGTGGGGCAGAAGCACAGGGAAAAACCCCTCCCTAAGGCAGAAAGTACCAGCAGACAATAATTAACCCCTGCCCGACTGGACAACTACCTAACAATAGTGCCTGCAATATAGGGCTGGCTGCATTCAAATTGCTGGCCTCTGCAGGCAGGAAAGAATACCTCCTAAGCAGAGGTTTAACTTGAAGCTCTTGAGCCCCAAAGCAAAATGTGTAATGGGGCCCCACTTACCATGTGCTATCTATAATACTGGTGTCTTCTTACGTTGTAGAGAGGACTTTGGGCTCCCTGGGGCTCCAGAGTCCAGGAGCAATTGCTATGCCCCTGCTCCTAAGAAACCTGCTTCCAGTCAGAAACTGGAAGCAGGTTTCAAACTGTGTATGAAGGGGTCTGAATAAATGGATGAAGATTGAGTTAAGCTTAGTGCAATTTTTTGAACACCACAAAGATATATGAATTTCTTTTTCTATCACAAAGGTTTCCATAGTTTTTTAACGTTTCCAGATCGCAGCTGCAGAATCAGGGAGCCATCTGTTACTACAGCCAGTCCTCCCATAGAGAAAAGGCGCTGTGCACACAGCTATGGGATCTACCATGATGTGGCTCCCCTTCATTTAACTGCTGAGGTCCGGGAACTGTATGAACTGTTGGGTCCTAAATTACCAAGATCAGCTCTCCAGTGTAATTCAGGTAGCTGCATTACTCCTGTATATGGGGCTAATATATCAGTTATAGAAATCATCCTAAAAAAAAACCAAAAGCTATGTTAAAAGGCCCCCCCCCAAAGGTCTATTGTATATAAACAAATTTTAAAAAGCCAAAAAATATTTAAAAAATAAAGTAAATAAATATTGCTCACGTTACTGGTTCTAGCCTTCTCCCTGGCGACACAACAATATGTGTCACCTGTGTGAAAATTACCATTAGGGAAAGGAAAAAAAAATTTATAGTAGAATTTCATGCTATTAAAAAGAACATGAAAAATGTGAAAAACCGATACGTTTTCCCTCCTTTTTCGTTTACATTTTCTCGTATATTAAAATACAGAAAAAACATGCATAAATAAAAACAACATAAAAATAAAGCCCTATTTATCAAAAATTATGTGAATAATCAGAACAAAAAAATCTTATAGCCCTAATAACCGCATATACGAAAAAACATGAAAATGTTGTCCGCTGCTGAACCAGGGAAAAGGACCCGGTTCTGAAGTGGTTAAAGAATATTCCCATTACCTAACTTTTATTTTTTTTTCTGAATTTTATAGTGTAGCCAATCAACTTTAATCATAAGAAAATCCTTAGCTGAAATTTTAGACTTTGAAACTGTTTCATGGATCATTAACAATTTGCTAATATTGTTTTACTTTGCAAATTAATGCTGTCTAGAAACTGAGAAAAGGTTCCATAGCTGTCATCAATCAGACAAAAATTCTTCATGCATGTGAAAGAAACCCTAATCTTTAAGACTCAAGTGTCAATTGTCAATTATTGTGACAAAATAACGTATAAATAATTTAAATACAAATCAAACTATAGCAAAACTGTGTTCACTACACTTTACAGAAAGATACCAGGCCAATAAATATTTCAGCTATTCTATTATTATTATTGTTATTAATAATGTTGTTTTGTTTTGCTCTAATTGTAAAAAGAGCATAGCATGTACAGCAGTTTTTTTACTTTCAAATTATGAACACCAGGACGGAACCATGATAGACATCTATGAGTTGATGTCAGTTGTGTGACGGATTCAATACATTCCATTTTTAGTATTCTGTTCTATCAATCATACATTACAGTGTATGAAGGGATCTGTGAAAACCGACAAAAGAGACCATAACCTATATTTGTCACGGATCATCAAAATAGCGGATATTCGAATAGCCCCTATTCACGGCAATTAAAGAAACGGCCAGCACATGGCCAGTTTTTACTAAAGTGGCTAACACTTTAGAACTGTTAATTCACTGTATATGCCACCTACTCACCGAAGTAAGACAATTTAATAAATCTGGATAGAGAGGCTAACCACGCCCATTTTCCCACCCATTTTTCAAAAGTGGAGTCAGTAGTGTAAAAATCCAAAATGTCACAAAATTTTGATAAATTAGTTCAAAAAAATCACTCTAGAGTATTTAATGCCAGAATTCTGGACTGCAACGTTTGATCATTCCTATAGTTATTAAATAAGTCATGTAAGTGCCCCATGATGTTTAGGCAAATAAGGGTTATGAGCAAATTTATTGGGTAAGATTATGTATCATTTCACAATACATGGAGATCTGGTCTCTATATAAGTAACAGAGGTTGATCCCCATTAACTTGAGAAAAAAAATGTGTCACCTAAGACAGTTTCAGATTGTTGTTGTGCCTTAGCCCCACACTGGTGATCTGGTATACTGCACACTAAGACAAGCGGCGAGAAGAAGAAGTTGAGACACAGAATTTCCTAATTGAACACATAGCAAAATTTAGCTTTGGATGACCTTTACCTAAATTTACTAAAAATGAATTTGTTTTTCTTGACTTTTAAAAACCAGTTACTGGGTATTAATATTTGTATTAGGGGAATATAGGTGACATTAAAAGAATGGTTTTCATTCACATGCAATGAAGGAATTTTATAAAACCTTGCACATCAGAATCTAGCATCAAAAAGTAGCAAAATGTAATTGTGTGAAAAATGCAATATTTTACATTTTTATGCAGCTCACTTCCCTTGGCATGGTTAGCCTTTCAAGCTGACGCTCCCCAGATTTATCAAAAGTGATTTTAATTAAATTACAAAAATTGCTGCAATCTTCTTCTCAGAGGGAAGTGGTGTTGAAAGTGAAACATTGAGTGATAAATAAGATTTACTGTATTTGACTGATACATTTTAGACTATTACAGACTTCAGGAAATTATGAACGTCCCTTTCCCAGAGATCAGGCAGAGATGCATACAAAATCTACTGTGCTCTATTGTACCTTGCTTTATCTAGGCCTCAAGCAGTACAAATAGAACTATTCTAAGAGTTATACATTCTATTTCTAATGTGAATTCTTTGGTGAAAGACTTGAGAATTAGCTCACAGACAGATGTACTGACATTTGCTGGTATAATTCAGAATTCATTGTTCCATTAAAGATGGCCCATAGGCAGCTAAACATGCTCGAACCATAATACTACTACCACTGTGTTTCACAGGTATGAAGGTTTTATGCTGGAATACAGTGTTTTCTTTTCTCCAAACATAACACTTCTCATTTAAAGAAAAAAGTTCTGTTTCTATTTTCTCTCCTCTGTCCACAAAAGATTGTTCCAATAGCAGTCTGGCTTGTCTAGGTGATCTTCAGTGAACTGAAGATGGGCTGCAATGTTCTTTTTGGAGAACCACAGCTTTCTCCTTGCCATTCCTGCCATGAACAACATTGTTGTTCCGTGTTCTCCTGATGATAAACTCATAACCATTAACATTAGGTAATATGAGAAACATCTTAAGTTGGTTAGAGGCTACATTGGGTTTCTTTGTCACCTCATGGGCTATTACCCACCTCTTACAATTCACATATCTAGCCATTATTTTTGGCTTAAATGTTTATACTAAGCTAGGTACAGTAGCTGTTCAAAATTTGTATTCGTTCTTAGGACATTGCATTTTAGTCTGTTCATACTATTGCAACAGTATGAGATAGAAAGAATAATTTCATGGGTTACATTAGCATACATGCATACAAACACAGGGAATTTACATCTCCATTCTGAGCCAAAACGTAAGTCAGTAAAGTTCCAAAACAGTTATTGCCTGGGATGGGCATCCAGCCAACTAAGAATACATCCACACTGGCAGCTTATTCTACGATTATATTATTTATCTCTTTATTATTTTGTGCATTAGTTTCTAATCAATAAAAATATATTGCAAAACATCAGTGTACATCTGCCCTAACACCACTATAGTATAGTGTCACTCACATTTTACAGTGACTCTAAGTCAAGGAAGTGACATCTGACCTCAGTCAAGTGAGACTTTGACAGTAATGAAGACTCTCCTGTATGTCTGTTTTAATCAAAGGTAGGATTGTATATAGAAGATGTGAAGCATTCCCTAAGTAAATGTTATAAAATGCTTCCCTCCCCTTTACCTTGAGATCCAATCTTCTTTTTGATCAAAAAATACATATTGGAGATTCATTGTAAGTCATGTTAAAGGAACCTTGCTTTCTACACAGTCTTCTACAGTACTTACAATGTAGATTGGACAGGTTGAAATGCCATATTAAGCATAACTGCTTTAAATTGCCATTCTGTAAGAGCTCAACAACATTCATTACACTTATTATAAACTAGATGAATTCATAATAGAGGCACCTTTGGCAATCTTAAAGGTTTTTTCTTCTGGAATTTAAATATTGATAACCTATCATTTGAATTTCAGATCGGTGGGCTCTGACACCCAGCCCCCCTACTATTCATGTGTTTGAAGGGGCCAGAGCGTTTTGGATGAGCATGTCCATTGCTTGTCAAGAATAGTGTCATACATTGTATAGTGGCCGTGCTTGCAGTTCAGACCCATTTACTTCAATGTACTGTACTTTCGCAAGGCACTGTAACTGAGCTACAAACAGGCCATGTGACTGTTTAATGTGATGGCATATGGCCAGTGCAGCAATATAGCAATACAGAGGATTGGTTAGGGTTCAGGGTGTCAAACCCCCACCAAGATGATACCTATTAAATGTTAAAAATTAATAATTTCACAAGGATTCCTGTTGCTTTACGTCACCACTGCAATGGCTTGCCATGGTCATGTGGTGATTGATGGCAGTTCACTTATCTATGATCACAAAATGATGTGGCAGGAAACCCCTTTGAACTTGTTGAAAGGATTTTTTATATTGTTCTGCATTTATTTTATCTTCAGTTAGCACAAACCACACAAGGAAGAGAAGCACCTCCACAGCAGTATAATTAATAATTTCTTCCAGAAATTGAAAGCCTTTTGCTTCTAAAACTTGGTCTGACTTTGCAGCTAAATTCACTTCCACTCTTCTTGGAAGGATTCTGAGATTTTTAAGTGTGTGGGAATTTTTGTCCACTTGTCCATTATTTGTGAGGTCAGACACTGATCTTAGATATTGGCAAGCCTCTGAAGCTTTGTTTTGGCCTGTGTTTGAATGAAGCGATCCACCAATTCGGTTCATTCCGAACTTGTTTGGGTAGAATGGATGTGAAATTATTATACTCTAGGGTATAATAGGTGGAGGCCCAGGGGAGGCGTAAAAAATAAGAAAAACATTTATACTCACCTCTTTTGGGCTTCCTTGCATCATCCAGAGGTCTGTTTCTTTCTCTTACAGTCATGTGACAACTCAGAAGAGTGCCAAAGTGAGTGTCTCTTCTGTGACGTCAAGTGCCTGGGGTCATCACTGAGGGTAGTGATTGGGCCTCATTGGTGACATAGGCTTTCCGAGCATCATAACAGGCCTCAGCGATGTCCCCTGGAGCATGATGTCTCAGAAGTGTGCCAGACCCTGGCTCTGGCGCTAATCTGAGATGTCACCTGCATGGAGAAGGAAAACAGAGATCGCCATATGGAGGCCCAAAAATGGAGCTTGGTGATGTAAGGCTTGTATCACCATGCCATGAAGCTCCCAAAGCACAGTTCAGTTTTTGTGCTGATGGTTATGCCAGAAGAGATCTGGAACTCAGTAGTTATTCAGTGAGTCAGCCAAGCACTCACGACATATATAGTATGTATCTCAGTTCTTGGTGACTCTACTCTGTAGCTTCATATGGTCTGCCACTTTGTGGCTGAGTTGCTGTGGTTCTTAAATGCTTCCACTTTTCAATATTACCACACTCAGCGGATTGTTGAATATCTAGAATGGAGGAAACTTCCCAAAGTGACTGGTAGCAACTTGTGTCATCCTATTACAGAACCCCACTTGAATTCAGTGACCTCTTTAGAACAACCCATTCTTTTACAAATATTTGTAAAGGCAGACTACCAGTTTAATTTTTCATACTAGGTATACTATATGTGATGTTATAATATGTATATTGTCAGATCTTTAACAATTGCACTTTTTATGATTAAATCAATATAGTCTCTGAATAACTTCCCTTTATATATCTTTGAGAAGTAATTGGTATTTCAGGTTGATAATCAGCTACTCTACCAGAATGATTGCTTCAGTAAATTTGTCTTTATTTGTAAAATAAAACATTTATTGTCTTTAATGGAAATGATTGTGATTATAATTTAACTAGAAACTTCAACAAAACGCCTTTTACTGTTTTGTCAATTCTGCAAATAAAACTATGTCAAAGCCATTCCTAAGGACAGTCAAGTGCAAAGCTTTATGTTAGACCATGATGACTGAGATATTTGCTTATTAATGAAACATAGAAAATAGTAAACTTTCTGGTGAACTTTACTGTTTAAGTATTCTTTTGAATAGCATAAAATAGTGAAACCATATCCATCAAACAAGTGAACTTCTTATTCACATACAATTAGATTGAGTTTGAATCTAAAATTTTATAGACATTTTAATCATTTGTTTCATGGATTGAGAAGGAGAATGCATTTGATTTACTGTCATCAGGAAAGGTGATAAAGATCAGTTGGCTGATAAATGTTGCAGGTGAAGGTGCTGATCAAAGCTATTCTCTCATTTGTTTAGTGCAATACTTAAAAATTAATTAAAATTGACATCACTCTAATGAGACTCTCTTACCTGCAGTCTCCTCTAACCAGGCAGAAAATGCAAGCCAATCTCATCTGAAACGTCTTTTAAACAACCTACATTTACAACATAGACAAGCGTCTGCACAATTATTTACCTACTGATGCAAGTAATGCATAATGTTTGCTCACTACTTGTGTACAACAATAACTTTTAAAAATGACTGTGTAATCAATAGAAAACGTGTATACCTGCATTCTGCGCTGCTCAACGTATGGTAACAATAACATTCAGTATTCAATAGCATTCATTTATTCTGTGTGTCAGTATGAAGTATGATTATGGTGATACCCAATATGTGGGTATCATACAGTGAGTACGGAAAGTATTCAGACCCCTTTAAATTTTTCACTCTTTGTTTTATTGCAGCCATTTGCTAAAAGCAAAAAAGTTCATTTTATTTCTCATTAATGTACACTCAGCACTACATATTTTTGATATTTTTGCAAATGTATTAAAAAAGAAAACCTGAAATATCACATGGTCATAAATATTCAGACCCTTTGCTCAGTATTGAGTAGAAGCATCCTTTTGAGCTATTACAGCCATGAGTCTTCTTGGGAATGATGCAACAAGTTTTTTACATCTGGATTTGGGGATCCTCTGCCATTCTTCCTTGCAGATGCTCTCCAGTTCCGTCAGGTTGGATGGTGAACGTCGGTTGACAGCCATTTTCAGGTCTCTCCAGAGATGCTCACTTGGGTTGAGGTCAGGGCTCTGGCTGGGCCAATCATGAATGGTCACAGAGTTGTTCCGAAGCCACTCCTTTGTTATTTTAGCTGTGTGCTTAGGGTCATTGTCTTGTTGAAAGGTGAACATTCGGCCCAGTCTGAGGTCCAGAGCACTCTGGAAGAGATTTTCTTCCAGAATATCTCTGTACTTGGCCGCATTCATCTTTCCTTCAATTGCAACCAGTCGTCCTGTCCCTGCAGCTGAAAAATACCCCCTTAGCATGATGCTGCCACCACCATGTTTCACTGTTGGCATTGTATTGGGCAGGTGATGAGCAGTGCCTGTTTTTCTCCACACATACCGCTTAGAATTAACGCCAAAAAGTTCAATCTTCGTCTCATCAGACCAGAGAATCTTATTTCTCATAATCTGGGAGTCCTTCATGTGTTTTTTGGAAAACTCTATGCGGGCTTTCATATATCTTACACTGAGGAGAGACTTCCTTCGGGCCACTCTGCCATAAAGTGCCAACTGGTGGAGAGCTGCAGTGATAGTTGACTTTGTGGAACTTTCTCCCATCTCCCTACTGCATCTCTGGAGCTCAGCTATCGTGATCTTTGGGTTCTTCTTTACCTATTTCACTAAGGCTCCCATGATTGCTCAGTTTGGCTGGACGGCCAGGTCTAGAAAGAGTTCTGGTCGTCCTAAACTTCTTCCATTTAAGGATTATGGAGGCAACTGTGCTCTTAGGACCCGAGAGTGCTTCAGAAATTCTTTTGTAACCTTGACCAGATCTGTGCCTTGCCACAATTCTCTCTGAGCTCCTTGGGCAGTTCCTTTGACCTCATGATTCTCATTTGCTCTGACATGCACTGTGAGCTGTGAGGTCTTATATACACAGATGTGTGCCTTTCCTAATCAAGTCCAATCAGTTTAATTAAACTCAGCTGGACTCCAATGAAGGAGTAGAACCATCTCAAGGAGGATCAGAAGGAAATGGACAGCATGTGAGTTAAATATGAGTGTCACAGCAAAGGGTCTGAATACTTATGACCATGTGATATTTCAGTTTTTCTTTTTTAATAAATTAGCAAAAATATCTACATTTCTGTTTTTTTCTGTCAAGATGGGGTGCTGAGTGTACATTAATGAGAAATAAAATGAACTTTTTTGCTGTTAGCAAATGGCTGCAATGAAACAAAGAGTGAAAAATTTAAAGGGGTCTGAATACTTTCCGTACCCACTGTATGTCTTAATACTTTGGCACTAAAAAGAATGATTTAATTTTGGGTCTCCATATTTTAAAACCTTTAACGTTTTCTATTTTTTCATCAATGTCATTTTGGGATTCATGTGACTTTTTAATGCTTTGTATTCTTTTTTCTGGCAGGATAAACAAAATTTGTGATTTTGGTATTATTTTTTATTTTTGTATGCCATTCACCTTGTGGGTGAAATAGTGGAATAATATTATAGGTCAGGTTGTTCTAGGCATTGCAAAACCAAATATGTATAGGTTTTTATTTTTTAAAACATGATAAAATATTTTAGTGGTGAAAAGGTCATTTTCTTCTTTTACAATGTTTACATATTTTTAAAACATTTTATTTTTATTTTTTTTTCAAGTGCCTCTAGGGTATTTTTGGAAAAAACAGATGATAAGCAGTGGATATAAGCTCTGAGTTTAACCATACACTGCGCTGCCACTCGCTTTTACGTGTTTTAACATTTAAAATACTCCAAAATGACCCTTTTTTGGGGGAAAATGTGCTTGCCTGTGGATTTTTAGTCACACATGGGGGTTTTGCAAAAAGCAATGGTTTTGATGACTTGTACGTGCTACAGGCTTAGCATTCTTTGGGAGACAAATTTGTGGCTGTGAGCCTAGATGAAAAGTGATGAAGAATTGGCTTTTAAAACAAAAAAAGCCACCAAAAATTATTCCTTTGTTTTTTTTGATGCCATGGCTGTGGCACCAACAGTGTACTAAAGTAGAATGTGATGGATGAGACCGCAGAACATGTCTGGATGAGTGGTGGAGGCTGTGACAACAAGAGTGGAAGTGCAACATGGTAAAACATGATGGACCAGGCCGCAGGACCTGTCTGGCTGAGCTTTGCAAGCTGTGGCAACTTGTGTGGCAGTGTGGAAGGAGAATAATTTGATGGATCAGAGCACAGGATATGCCTGGCTCGGTGGTGGTAGTGGTGGCAACCTGTGTGGCAGTGTAGAAAAGCATCAAATGGTGGATGAGGCCACAGGAAATGTCTAGCTGATTGGTGGCAGTCGTGGTAGCTGTGGCAACATGAGTGACAGCGCAGCAGGGCATAATATGATGGACTGGGCTGTAGGACATGGCTGGCTGAGTGGTGGCAGTGGTGGTAGCTGTTTAGGAGTAGCAGGTAGAATCAGCAGTACAGTAAATAGAACATGAAGATAAAGGGAGAATTTTGGACCACTATTTGGAGGCATCAGCCAGAGGTGTGTGAAAATCCTTGTGGATCCATGATCCATTTTAACAAAAGTAATCTTTCCATGCTAACGGTCGACAGTTTGGTGTTACAACACCTTCTCGGCTATTACGCTTGAGGCCAGACAAGACAACTCCCATTTCAAACTGGGCCAGCTCCTTCCACTGCTCTATCCTATTGGCCCAGAATTCCCCTGGGGTCACAGTTACCTGCTCGTATATAGGTGCACTTTAGACATGGCAGTATCTGCTGGTCAGTTGCCTGTTGTGGCTCCAGTTGGCACTACGAGTTGAAAAAGTGTGTTTCCTGTAAGATATACAATAGAGGAATCATATCGCTGATGCTGCAATTGTCCCTGCTGACAAATGTGGTGGCTTTGTGAAAGGGCTTGAGAAGCCAACATACTTCCCTCATGTTCCTCCAATGACCTATCTCAAAATAACACATTGTCCCTGTGGTCTGCTGCATGCAGTAATAGTTAACTGCCTTCTGCTGCTCAGAAAGATGATACAGCATGTTTAAGGTAAAGTTCAAAAGAGTTGGAATGTCACAAATAAGGCGGTGCAAAGGCAGACTGTTTTGTTGCTTCAAATTTAGCATGGTGTTTTTTGCGACAAAAGAATGGCTGAAATATGCAGAGACTTTTCTGGCCATGAGGAGCACCTCTTTTAAGTCACTATACAAGTTAATAAAGCAGTGAACCACCAGATTATGTGCATGCACCATACAGGGACAATGTGTTTTTTGTCCTAACACAGCAAAAATATTGGTGCCATTGTTGTCAGTAATGCTGCCCAGTTAGAATTGGTGAGGAGCCAGCCGGCAGAATAATTGCTGCAGGATTCAGTGAAGCAGTTCCTCCGCTGTGTAGCTCCTCTGATCCAGGCTTATCAATTGAAAACTGCATAGCGGTCCTTCACCTTACACTCATGAAACGAGGGGGGCAGATGAGTGGACGCAATGCCTTACCCTGATGAAGATGGTGGCAGGAAAAAATCCAGAGAGGAAGATCCAGAGGAGGTGGATGGGCCCTGCATGGTGTTGGAACTTGAGCTTGCACAAACAGGGTGGTACTAGCACCTGGCCTTGTTGTGTTTCTGGACTTCAACCCCTGCCGCTCGAAACATTGACCCACTGGGTTGTGAAAGTCATGTATTGTCCTTGACCATAATTGCTGCTCAAAGTGTCAACAGTGGCAAGCACCTTTCTCCATACTGACATATCCAAGGAAATGCCCACAGTTTCTGACACGTGGTGATATAAAGCAAGGGCAGCTTTCCTAGAGAAATAATGGTGGCTAGGCATCTTTCATCAAAGTTTAGTGTATGCGATCAGTTGGTAAAATGTAGCAGAATCCACTAAGTGGTATGGCAACTGCACCACCAGCAGCTTGGTCAGGTACGAATTAAAAAGTACCTGAGTTTTCATGAAAAATATGAAATATATGAAGGTCTTGCTGGGTAGTCTGTTCTATGACTATATAAACCTTCATACATGATGTCCTATCAGTTTTTCTGCTGCTAATAATTAAATTATGGTTGAAACACAGTTTACATTTCCGGCTGTGGCTGTGGGTGTGCACAATAAGCATTAGGCAGCCCCATCCCCCATCCATTGCTGAAAATATTCTGCCAGGAGTATCTATACAATTGCAAGCAAATACCTGAGAAAAGCCCAAGTGACCACCAGGAACACTGGCCAGTAAATATAGGGCAAACACATGGCAAATATATGAAACCAAGCAGATAAAATACAAGAAAAAAACAAATCTATGAACATAGACAGGAAAGCTGGGAAAGCTGTTTGCTGTCTGTGAATAATATCCCATTTGTAACCATACAAGCAAGCCAGAAGTAAATACAAGTACATAGAAGACTTTTTTTACATCGTAAACCGTGAGATTTGCAGAATCCTTAGTTTTTTGCACTCAGCAAGAGTTTACAATCATGTCTGTGCAGGCTGTTAGGAGACCCCAACCCCTCCCCATTCACCATGTGAAGAGAGAAAAGGACCGCCCTCTAAACTCACTTAGATAAGAAAGACGGAATAGAATGTATCTATGGATGGACTTAATAACAAAAAATGAACAGAAAATTAGCTAGTAGGGAAACATCTAGTGGCAGAAACTTTAGAGAGGTTTTCAGAACAAAAAGCAGCCACATTTTTAATTTAAATGCAATATCCTCCTGTGACCGAGATGACCAAGCTAACCAAACACTTCAGCTTTATTCTGATGAAGTACAACAATCCTACACGTACTGGCGATGCCACCAAAACCAGAAATAGTGTTGCTGTTGGCGCCCACATTCGTATAGTACTTGCATAAGTGTTTCTTCACCCTTCCTCCTTTTGCCTGTCCCCTGCGCTGTATTTTTTCAGACATTTTTTTTTACTGTACACTGCTTAATTATAACAGTGATACTGATTGTCAACAATTCTGACACTGTGTGTATGTCCTTTTTTGTTTTTGTTGTTTCAAGTACTTCAAGAAATGTCAGCTTTAAATAACAGAGTTTTTTTTAATTAGCACAGGCTGTGAGACTGTATATATGAGCAGCAAAAAAAATGCTTCAGAAACAATATTTTTTTCAGATTAACACACCGTCATACTGTGTATTAGATGAGCAAAACAGAAAAAAAAAACATTCAATTACAGGGTTTTTTTCAGAATAGCGCAGACTGCTAGACTGTATGTTGGGTGAACAACAAAAAAACATTTAAATAACAGATTTTTTATTTACATTTGCACAGGCTGCAATACTGTACTGTATATATGAGAAGCAACAAAAAATGCTTAAATAAAGGATTTTTTTTTAGATTTGCACAGGCAGAATCAGCGCTTTTCTATTAGAACAGCAATTTGTATGTATTTAATTTAAAAAAAAACCATTAACTCTTGCCCAAAAAAAACCTTAACATAAGATTTTTTACTAGCAGGACTGACTTTCAGTATGCATACAGCAGCACAGATATGCTCACTCACTCCTATCTATGATTTCTATCACTATTCTGTCTGTAATCTGACTAAATTAACCTATTTGTAACTATTGCTTGCATTGTAAGCTTTTCAGAATTAAATGCTCTGTATGATGCAGTGAGATGAAACACAGACCTTTCCTTTTCTCCACTGCATTACTGTAATGCTTCATGTTGAAGCTTATAACACTTTATATAGAGTATATGACATGAGCACTGTAATAAATCCACCTTCCACTCTCTATTGGCTGAGAGGCTGTTGGTGCTAGAACATCACATAGTGACTTACGCACATGTATCTTCTGTATTTCCTGTTCAATACATGTAGCGGTTGCCATTTTAGTTCATCCAAGAGAAATTATCATTTGTTCGATTTTATTAAAAAACAAAACAATTTCTAATATTCGGGTCAAACCTGGTTTCTGACGAATTGGTTCGCCCATCTCTAATCACATATCTGTATGTGAGGATGCACTTATTAACTAAATTCCCTGACATACATGTATGAAAAATGCGGGAAAGGGTTCATGGAGAACTAAGCACTATGCATTAGCATTTATTCTGATAAGGACCACTACATTTTCCAAGGTAATTTATGCATTATTAATAAATAAGTTGTAATAATAAATCCCATGCACAAGACTTATCAGCTATCCATAAGATAGGGGATAAAAGTCTGTTCACTATATGTTCAATGACTGTGGCCCCCACAATCATGAAAATGGGGGTCCTGAGTTCCTCTGCTTCATTCATTTTAGTCTATGGGACTGCTGAATAGAAGTCAAGTACAACATTGGGTTATTGTAATCGATGAAAGTCCCAGCAACCAGACAAATTCTGTATCTTGTGGATTGAGGTTAAGTTTGGAACATCCCATTTAAATAAAGCTATTTGAACAGTGTCAAACAGTACTTACAATTGTATGATGTATAAATTCATATCCAGTTAGCTCTTCCTATTAGTGGAAACAAGCAGCCAGCCACCTTTTATCATCTACTGCATGACTGTGTGAAGGAATGCAGGAGATTGAGCATTTTATATATTAAACAGAGCTCTATCTCCTAGAAACACATTTTACACAATTAAGGTAAACATTAACTTTACTACAAAAACTGGTACATTTATTGGGACTGTCAATAAGGTGTAGAGTTCTATGATTTTTTTTATATGCTCGTGCTTTTGAAGAACAGTGTCTTCATTTTTATTTTACTGTTCCAATAAAGTGCCCAGATTTATTAATAAAATACTTTTTATGTGTGTCCTGATTTCTTCTTATTAAACACAGAAGCTTAATTAACATAAAGCAAGGACAACAAAGAAATATATAAAGCTCAACAAAAAAAACAGAGAAGTAGTGCTATATATTTTTTCTGTATATATTCCCTATATATTATTTACCTTGACTTTAAGTCTCATTTCTACCACTATATTTAACTACACAGGCTAAAAATTCAACTTACTAGATCAATGAAATACAGTATTCTGGAGTACTTTAAAATGCAGGTAATGTCTGCAATATCTGCATAAGTTAAAGAAAATGATAGTATTTGGCAACTAAATACAAGATTATCACAATAAATTAACCCCCTGGATCTTTGCATGTCCTTAGTTATGGTAACCATATTTACATAATCCAGTTAAATATCCATTTATTTCTTTAGCTAAATTGTTTTTTCATAGGATAGTATTATTTACATTTTCAGAACAAAGGCATCAATGTACTTGACATTAATACACTGACTGAACTGGAAGATTACTCAGGAAATCATCAGTAGCGACATCGGTGGAAGTGGAATTTCATTATTGGCAGCAACACATGAACACTTAAGCTAGGTTCACACATGTGCTTGGGTTTCCGTTCTTCAGGTCCACTTGGGGACCCGAAAAATGGAAACCCAATGCTCTTAAAAAGCGGTTACCACCAGAAACCTGTGGACCCCATAGACTATAATGGGGCCTGCTGGGTTTCTGCCCGTTTTTCGCCTGAAAAATATGGAGAGAAAAAACCCAGTCTTAGTAGAGATAGAAATCTATGCCACATATGTCTATTGCACAGATGTTTTTTGTAACATGCTGTTCTAATGTATAATAATCAGAGGCCCAGGGGAAGTGATTAAAAATAACAAACACTTATACTCACCTTAACCTTACTTCTCCTGGGAATCCGGCTGTCTGAGCGTCCTCCTCGCTCCTCTTCTTCCTTGTGACTGAAGTCCTGCTCCCCAGACGTCACTGCTGGAGCCTGTGATTGGGCCTCAGCGGTGAGGCCTGGGAAAGGCCGGAAGAGCTCCGGAGTTAATGCTCAGCCCAGGACAGGTGAGTATCAGTATTTTTTTATTTTAATCACTGCGGGGGGGTGCCGAGGGGGACAGGTAGCGTGGCAGAATCCCTTGTATGCTGTGGTCATGTTTAACCATGGCATCCAAGGGGTTAAAACCCTTGATCGGAGCTGTGCGATTTGTTACCACGAAGTGTGAGTAAATCCGGAATTGATGCGAATAGAAGATTTCCTGAAATTCAGATTAAATTCCACTTCATCAGCTTTGATTCGTTCATCTCTAATTATGAGTGTCTTGCTCAGAGATAAAAAAAAATTGCCATCTGATGACAATTTGTACAAATATCAGAATTTAGCATCAGAAAATAGCATATGCACTGATTGTATCTATTGGCTTTCATTTTCAGCATTTGCATTATGTTCAACTTGTGTCTATATGTATGAAAAACTGTGTAGGTAAGTAACTGTCATTATTGTCACCTTCATCTGTAACCTTGTTTATGTCATGAAAAAGAACCAACAGTTGGCAGAAAATGGAAAAAAACTACAGGTCTTCCTATTTAAAAAAAGCCCACATATATACTTATGGTGACAAAAAACTCTTGGTCTTGAAAAGCAATGATGCAAAAACTAATTATTTTTTTGTTTTGTTTTGTTTTAAAGTGGGTTTTTAACATGCAAAAGTAATAAAACTTAAAAAAAAATGGTATAGTATAAATGTATCAATCTATTTATTCTGCACGGTCAAGAAGACCGTAGAACAGTAGAATTGCTGTTTTTTTTTTTCTATCCCTCCCTCAAGGAACAGTTAATGCAACCTAATCAATAAGATATTTGTACTTTGAAATGCTGTCATTAAACATTACAACTTTCCCCCAAAAAAACAAGCCCTCATACAGCTATATTGATGGAAAAATAAAAAAAAGTAATGGGTCTTGGAAGGTGACAATGAAAAAAGAAAAAAAAATTCTAGGGCATTAAGGACCAGAATGCCTCAAGGGGGAAGGGGTGCAACCTGCATCTGTAACCTTGTTTGTGACATGAAAAGGCACCAACAGCTGGCAGAAAGTTGAATAAATCGTACTTTACTAAGATCTAAACATCTAAAATTTCTAGTGTATGACCAGATTAAGAATTAGATCACAATAGGTTAATTTTGTGTAACTTATCCACTGGATAACTGATAACTGACTTTTTCAGGTTTTTGGTTCTAGTACATAGCATTTTGAGTTTCATAAACATCTCTTCACTGAACAAATTTATTTTTACATCAATTTGTGTCCCATAGAAATAAGTAGTATTAAAAATGATCCCTTACCTTAATCGTTTTGCTCAAATACAAGTGTGAATATGGCCTTCAAGAATACATCTGATGAAAGAATGAATTTGTAGTTTAAAGGCTAAATGACGCTAAATATAGACTTTTTGTACAGCTATATCTCCTTATTTCCTGATTTCAATATAGCAGTTTAAAAAAAAATAAAAAAAATATATAAAAATATACACTTTAGTTCAATGCCATATAAAAACAATCACAATAACTATGTTAGAATCAATTATGACAACAATCAAAATATATCAATGATTATGACAAAAGTTACTCCCAAAGTGGTATTAAAAAATCAGTAATAATAATAAAAAACAAATAAGAGGATGCTGATGTTAAATGTCTTTGAATATGGTGGGGCCCTTGCCAATTTACTCTCCTAGATATTAAACATTGTTACCATTCTTTTGTTATAATAATGAATATCCAAATGTTTAAACTCAGCCTTTATCCTTATGTATGGGACACCTATATTTTGCTTTTCCAATGTATATTTATCACTCACCATCTTCTACTTGTAATCTGCCATTTCTTATAATTAAACGTTCTAGTAGGTGTACCATTTGGTAGTCGTTCTGGCAGGTGGATCAGCCAGTAGTCACTCTCCTTAATGGACTTCACATTCAGAATTGTCCTTTCTAATTTCTCAATCCCATTGAGTTCAAGCCAGGATCAAATCAATATCACATCAGATCAATATCACATCAGTTCAGTATTGCATCAAATTCAAGCCAGACACGTTTCGGAGATAACTAAGGCTCCTTCTTCAAGGCAAACAGTACATAGTATGAGAAATTAGAAAGGACATTTCTGAGTACTAGCCTAAATGTGGAGTCCATTAAGGTGAATGACTACTGGCTGATCCACCTCCCAGAGTGACTACCAACTGATCCACCTGCTAGAACATTTAATTATAAGAAATGCCAGATTGCAAGTAAGTACAAGTTTACAAATGTTTCAACCAACAAGACAGGGGGTCCCTTGTTTACAGCCCTTATATACATTCTTTTCTGGCGAGAGAAAATTAAATATGTATGGATAAATATACATGGAAAAAGCCACAAATAGGTGTCCCATGCACATTTAAGGACAAAGGTTCCAATTTGATATTCATCATTATAACAATGAAACGTTAACAATGTATACTATCTAGGAGAGTAAATTTAAGGTCAATATCATCTTAATTATTTATTATTATTACTGATTTTTAACATAGCTGTCAGTGTAACTTTTTTCCTAATCATTGATATATTTTTATTGTTGTTGTAGTTCCTTCTAGCTTGGTTATTGTGATTGTTTTTAAATATGGTATTGATTAAAGCTTAAATTTTTTATATATTCAGGTGCAAGTTTGGTAGAGGACAGTCTTTTTATTTGTATTTAGTTTTTGTACAAATAGCAGTTGCAGTTCACAGGAACATATAGTTTCACATTTACAGTGAATTAAGTTTCATATGGGTGTTAGGGCAGGGATTACACTATGACTTTTTGTAGTGCAAGTGATTGATTTTAACTACTAAGTGACAGCTGCAGCCCAAAAGATTGTATAAAATCCAATGCATTCATCTGGACTGCAGCTGTAGCTTAATAGTTAAAATCATTATTTTTTTCAAATTGTTTATTACAGAATAATATTACAATGAAAAGGCAGATACTATATGCGAACATGGAAAAAAGACAACAGTAACAATACAGATGCTATACTATTGAAGTAGGAGTACAATATGGAGGAGAAAGGCCTGAAGTAATACACAATTGTTGTAAAACAATAAAGAACTCCCAAAAGAACCTGAAAAGACACATTAGTGGGTAAAAGGAAATGCATTCCAGAAAATATGAATTGCTAAACATTGAAAACAAATACCCACAAGATATAAACATATAAAAGGCAAAGAGCTTCAGTCCTCCATAAAAGAAAGACCTAAAAGGGGTTGTCCAGGATAAATCAACAATTTATAACTAACTCCCCCATGTCCCCCACCCTTCAACTTTCTCTATATATCTTTTTTTACTATCTTCTATAGTTTTCCAGTAATATACAGTATGTAGGTCATTACCTTTCTGCTGATGTAACGGGTCATCGGTATAATCCATATCCTGAACCATTATGTCAGTGTAAAGGACTCTCCCCCCAGGCCCATTATACTTACCATTTCCTCTGGACCCGGGCCAACGTGTCATCCAGGAAGGACACCTCTTCTTCTTTCTTAGTGTGCCGGCTCCCCACGCACGTGCAATAGTGTCTGGGAAGCCGGCTCACAATACTTACCCAGCTTCACTTGCTTCCGGTCCGGAGTTGAGACATGACGTAACTTCCAGAAGTGACGTCGGACCCGGCTCCAGGCAGCGTGGGATGCCTGCAGTGCAGAGCCAGCATCTCCTCCACTCCAGGCAGACATGAAGAGGAGGAGACATGAAGACAGGTAAGTATGATGTGGGGGGGGGCGGGGGAGGGGCTGAGATAGTTGGGTAAGGGCTTGTAGTGGGCGGGCTAGCTAGGAAGACGGGGGGTTTGAGGGAGGGAGAGAGGGAGCAAAGCATTATGGTAATTGTGGGCTAGTAGCACAGGAAGCTACACGATATAAACAAATGCAGAAGTTGCCAGGAGCTACCAAAGAAACACATAAATCACTCAAAACACTGCTAAAAGTATTTGGGTACACTTATTAACCCATTAATAGCACTAACAAACAGCACTAACACACATGTGTGTGTGGGGTGTAAGGATGGGTATACAGGGAGGGTGAAGGACAGCAAACCTTAAAACCAGAATAAAACGTAAGACAGAACATGAAAGAAAATCTCAAGAAGGCGTCCACTTCAAAATTGCAAAAGATACATGAATACGTGAGGGTGGGTTCACACTTGCGCTGGAGTCCGTCCGCTGCCAATCTGAGTGAAAATCTCGGGAAACTGGATAGGCACCGGATAGCGACAGGTTAGCGACGCATTGCTTAAAAACCCATTAATTTGAATGGGTTTTTAAAGCAAATCCAGTTTTTTCATCGGAAACAAAGTCGGACATGCTGGACTTCGTTTCCAGCGAGAAAAACTGGATTCGCGGCACAGAGGGTGTAAGCGCACACCTGCGCATTGCTTTAAAAACCCATTCAAATGAATGGGTTTTTAAGCAATGCGTTGCTAACCTGCCGCTATCCGGTGCCTATCCAGTTTCCCGAGATTTTCACTCGGATTGGCAGCGGACGGACTCCAGTGCAAGTGTGAACCCACCCTCAACTGTAATGTGCAAAAAAGAAAAAAAAAAGGAGGGGGGGAGTAATCTGACAGTGCCAAATGATTTAGCCCAGTAAACCTAACTGGAGTAACCTGAAAATCGAAACCATAGGGACCAGTTATGCTTAAATTGAGATACATATTCCTGATGGTGGCAATTAGATGTTTCATGATACAGTTATGATGGAGTTTATGCAATAGTTAAAATCTATTTTTGTAGCGCTACAAAATGTCACAGTGTATACCTGGCCTTATGCAACATATGTATCAATTTAAAACGTTAAGTTGAAACAAGATTCCTTGCATCTAAATCACACTTTAAAGTAACATTAAATATATTCAGTCTCATATTACAATCTCATATTATAAACTGAAAAATATAGAAAGAAATTGTCTTTGTGTGTGTCCCAGAAGAGGCTCAATGTCTTCCTCTGTGTCTGGCTGTAAAGCAGATAACTGGAGCTGGAGCTTCCCACACAGTTTTGACTTAAGTAGGAAAAATAGATTGTTAAACCCTCCCTTTAATGGACTAAACCCATCATAATTCCCTAATCAAAAATAAAACAAGAATGTAAAGAAGTGTAGGGAGTATACTAAAGTATAAAATCTCGAGGGTGATGGTAACATAGAATTCACTTAGGTTGTGCAGATTAGAAGTAAACCTCCAAGATGTGTATACTTTGGATGCACCTTTCACAGCCAGAGCGAGCAGAAGTACCAGTGTTATAGAGAATAGACTCAATGTAAACAAAACTGTGAAGAGACCAGAAGCCTAGTTCACAATGCCTAGAACACATTGCCCTAATTTCTTCCTCAGAGAAGGAAACAAATCAAATTATCATGATGCGGGGTGGAGGAATATAGTCCGTTCTTAGCCATCATCACCCATTGTACTCACCCAACATACCACCCCACCCCCACATACTTTGTTCCAATAAAGACCAGGACAACTGTATGGATGGCCTGTCAGACCAATTTATTAAATAAAACACTATAAACACGTAACCATAATTTTTGCCACCCTAAAAGGGGGTTATTTAAATTATAACTTTTAACACATTCTTGTAAACAGTGACAAACTAACAACACTTAACCCTTTTTAAAGTGCAATAAGCTACCCGTATCTAAGCGAGAGGCACCCCTATCCTTACTCAAGTGCAAATCCCCGCCTTGGGTAACCGTTCAACCTCTAAGGTCTTGAAACTGAACCCCACGAGGGGCCATAGCCCAACCAAGGGACTTCCCAGGCCTTAACACGTAACATCCAGATCTTCATACCTCCGATGAGATCCTACCGATACCATTACTTAGGCCTCTCACCCACCACCACCCCCACAAAATGCCAATCCCAAAACCTCAGAGTAAATAGGCAGGAGGGCGGGCCACGGTTACTTCTTCTCCAGACTGACCCCTGTCTCACCCCTGCACCTAACCTAAAGGGGTATTCCCATGAACATAAACATTTTTAAATTTGTAGATAATTAAAAGTTAAACATTTTTGCAAATATAAGTAATTAAACATTTTGCAGAGTTTTAAAGAATTTTTATAAATATCTTGTGGCCACAAGTTGTTCTCTTGATCGGTTGCCAGTGGATACGACCATGATTGCAGGAACTTTCTAAGGTCAGAAAATCAGCCATGATTCCCTTATTGTGGCCTGGATATCTTCTGATACATGTAGCGTCCCTGCCTGATAACCCAGCTACAATAAGGACATCATGGCTGGGTTCATGACAAGTCCCAGACCATAGAAAGTTTCTGCATTTGTGGTCGTATCCATTGGCAACCGATCAAGACAAGAAACTGTCACCACTAAGACAGTCTCGTCTTGATCGGTTGCCAATGGATACAGTTTTAGAGAAAATCTTTAAAACTCTGCTGAATTATTAACTATTTATATTTGCAAAAATGTTTAACTTTTAATTATCTACAAATATAGATATGATTATGTTGATGGGAATACCCCTTTAAGCCCTCTGGCCCCTCCCCTCCCAGCTCCTAAACAGCTATTTCCTTAACCCTCTCACTCCCTTATCTTCCCCACTGTCATGTAGGCCTCATCCCTTAGAGGCTGAGGCCTATTCTAAAGTTTTGCCCAAATAAACATTGTAAACTGCAGCACGCTATTGTTTTAAAAGCATTTCTAGGTACAGTGAATCCATTCTGATCCACAACTAGATACTAACGTCTGATGAAGAGACCTATGTAGTCTAAAAATCCTGCAAATTGTTAGCATCTTTTCAGTTACTCATTATTATTCTAAAACTTTTACATGTTTTGATGCAGGTTTTTTTAGTTTCTGGACGAACAGCTGTTAGATGACCATTATTTCATTTGTATGGCTAGTTTCAGGCTATGATAATCTGTCAATGGGGAGATTTATAAAACTTTCTTTGTTGCTCATAGCAACTGATTACAGCACAAGGACAGATTTCCTAAATAAGGCTGAGCTCCCGCATTACATAAAAGCAGCTTTTTTTGTTTCAGATTTTGCTGTGTTTTTTTTGTTTTTTTTTTAATAAAACCTAGTAGTGGCTACAGAAGGCATGGGAAATATCTAGGAAGCGCTTATATTTCTCTCTACTGCTCAATCCACTTCTGGCTTTAGCGCAAAACAAAATCTGCAACAAAAAAAGCTTCATTTCTGTAATGTGGGGCCTTTACTTTCATTTTTCAAAGACAAAATACAAAATAAAAGTTGAGCTATGATTGGTTGCTATTGGCAACAAAGACAGTATTTCTTTTACACACAATAATAAAACTGCTCTAATGTGTTCATAAAGACTGCAGCTGTAGCTAAATAGTTAAAATCAATTAGTTGCACTACAAAAAGTCTCAGTGTAGTCTTGGCCTAAAACAAACATGCTTCAATAATGTGCAATACATTCCATAGATCTCCATTATTAATAATAAAGCAGAGTCCACTTGTTCGCAGATATGCGGTAGTGCACACACATTGTCCACCATTTTGCTTTTCTTTCAGGTGTCTGCTTGGTTTCAATTACACTTTGATGTTTCTCTTGTTATGGAAACTTTTACAGATAACCGTCTCTCAGGTGGATAAAGCAGATCAAAGTTTATTTAGAAGTGAGGTTACAGCAAAAAGAGTAGTAAAGATAGAGCTAACATACAAGATAATAAACAGAACAAAGAGACATAGCTGCCGAGATTTCTGATAGGGTAGAGAAGTCTGAAAAATGTCCCAAGTCAAGGATTCTTAAGCCAAATTTCTGTCAACCAACCATCAGACACATCTCGTTACAATAAATGCCAGTCTCATCGAAGCATTATACATGTGACTTCTGGTTAACTTAAGGTTAACTCTAAAGAGCATTATGTGGCCTAAACATCAGGCTGTCTCCCTTCAAGGCGGACCTTATCAGCTGGTCTACCTAAAACAATATGCGGCTAATAATAAATTATCTACTTTGCAAAACTACTCTACGTGCTTATGCTAATTCTAGAGAAATTACTGTTAAAGCATCAGAAGTTTCATGTATGATCTGGTCCATTAGATCAGCATATATATTTCATGATGAATACACCCCAAACTAGCCAACCTGGACCTATGGTAAGACCATGTTATCCATTGACAAAATGTCTCTTTTTAAGTCTAAAACTTAAATGATAAAAAGATGCAATAAATTACTCAGGAAGGCATTGCTGGAACTACATTTCTCAAAATGCAGTTGCCTATTGAATTCACGGGCAACCATTTATAGGCTCCAGGGCCGTTTTAACACATTGGTGGGCCCAGTGCAAAGGTTTCATAAATAGTCTCGCCCTCCTTCACCACCACTTAGAAATATCTGACCTGCACAAATTATAATGCTCCCTCAGTGACCCCCACATAGTATAATGCCCCTTAGTGACCCTCACACAGCATAATGCCTGCCTAGTGGCCCCTCACTGGCTCAGTGACCTCTCAACTTTCAAAGGACGGAAAGAGGGATAGAATGTACTATTCGCACCATGGCTAACTTAGTTCCACCCACTTCCACATTGACTCCACCCATTCATTTATTTTTGTGCCGCCACACAGTATAATGCCCCTAAAGTCACTCTAACATGGTATGTCCCCACATTATAATGTCCCCTCCAGTTGCCCTAACAGCATAATATCCCATCCATCTGTCCCCCAAAGCATAATGTCCCCCTCCAAGTGCACCCATAGTTTAATGTCTCCCTCCAGCTACCCCCACAGTTTAATTTCCCCCTCCAGCTACCTCCACAGTTTAATGTCCCTCTCCAACTACCCTCCCAGTTTAATGTCCACCTCCAGCTGCCCCCACAGTATAATTTCCCCTTCAGTTGCCCCCAGTTTAATGCCCCCTCCAGTTGTTTTCAGTTTAAAGTCCCCCTGCAGTTACTCCTACAATATTATGTCCCTCTCCTACCAAACAAACATAAAAAATGAATACTCACCTCTCCTTTCTCCTTGCTGTCTCTGGTCTTTATCACATCGCGCCTGCAGCTTCCTGAGCAGAGACGGGATCAATGGTGAAGCAGGGAGTGCCCCCTGCTTCACCATTGTCTTCAACTAATCGGCGTCAATAAGTTGAAGTTGAGTCAGCCCAGACCTACTGCCCGGAACAGCGAGACAGCAAATGCCAGGGGGCTCCTGCTACCATAGGGCCCAGTGAAAGTGCACTGTTGGCCCTATAGTTAAAGTGGTTCTGATAGGCTCTATGGCCACATAAGTAAATACAAACTTCCTGGTAGGATCAAAGATTAATGAAATGAGGCAAAAAAACATGCATAGTGCTTCTACCAAAGCGATAAAAATACAATCCCTTAACAGGTGTATCTACTAACCTATTCTTATATGAAGCTAAACTACAAGATATATTAGGAAATTTGTCTATGGTCTTACAGTTATCATGGCAGAGAATACCTGAACAAAATTAAAAAGAAAAATCAGAGGCATGTAATAATGCTATTAAATGTAGGCTGTGTCTTTACTTTTCCACTCTCTAATAGTATTTTTACTAAACAGCGTTTCACTAGATATGAAATCAAACATTTCAGTATAGCTCAAAGGAGCTCCTATTAGGGGGAACCCAAAAATTGCAGTAGTTGGCACATGACTACACACCCAGCAGTCAGATAAGTTCAAGTCTTTTACTTGATGCAGTTGAAGCAAAGTATTGTACATCCAGGTAGTATTGGGGAGCACTGGAAGTAACAACACAAACTGTAGAGCCCTCATCTTCACCCAGCTAATTGGCTGAAAGCTGATGAAGAAAACAGCCAACTGGGCACTTGCAGATGTCACCTGCAATACAGCACTTTGTACTTTCAGCGGCAGTGAGTTCCTATGTTGGATTGGTGGCCCACAAACCCTCCGCTTTAACTTGAAAGCAAATCAGAAGAAGGTCTACTCAGCCGGCTCTGAGTTAGAAGGGTGTCACTAGACAGAAAGAGGGTGTAACCTATTTGTAGTGGGAGGCGTGGATCTAGGTGGGCTTGCCCTCTTACTTGACTGCTGTGGATGTCGTCAGCAATACCTGGAAAGGCCCTTGCCACTTCGGTTGTAAGGACTTGGCAAGATATCACCTGATTACCCCCAATCATCAGCATGTAGACAGTGTTGCAGATGTGCTTTGTCTGGGTCCGGAAGTGAAGTGAAGATTTGCTTATGTAAATTAGTATCCGAAATAACTGCACAACAAAATCAGTCAAAGTTCCATGTGCTAATGGCAACTGAGAATCATGAAGAAAATATAATCCAGCCTTAGGAACTTGTCCAAAAAGTATCTCAAAGGGGGACAAGTTCAAAGGTTTGTGGGGTGTGTGCCTTATAGACATGTGTGTAAGACTTAATGCTTCAATCCATTTTAACCCTGTCTGTTCACAGGCTTTAGCAATTTTGTTTTTCAGAGTAAAGTTCAACCTTACAACAACTTGCAGTAGGGTGAAAAGCTGTGTGAAACTGCTGCTTTATCTCTAAGTCTGCCATAATCAGCTGCATTACCTGTCCTGTTGAGTATGCTCCCTGATTAGAGGGGGGCAGAGGGAGCGGCTGCCCCGGGCCCACTGACTTTTCAGGGCTCACCATTAATACATCCTTTATTTCTAACTAGAACGGTGTCTGCAGACACCGATCTAGTTAAAACGTATCCTGCAACTTAACAGTATTGTAAACCGCAAGCTACATGAAGCCTGCAGTTTACAAGACCCTGAGAGCACAGACCGATGTCTGCTTCTCAGCACAGGTGGCGCGATGATGTCACAACATCACGCCGCCTGCGCTCAGACACAGACGTCCTGTGCGTGTACAGGGAGGAAGTGTTGGCTCCGTTCATCAGGATCGCAGGTAGGTGAGTATGACTTTTTTTTTTTTTTTTTTTAGCGCAGTTGTGGGTATATTAATAGTCTAAGGGGTGGTTAGGAGGGGGAATTATAACTATAAAGAGAGGATTGGGGGCCCACTTGGACATGTTCGTCCCCCCTGTGCTGAACCACTAGCTACGCCTCTGCCCCCTGATCACTGTCTATTATCTCTAGGACGCCAAATCTGCAGATAATATCTGACAGTAGTTTCTTGGCAGTAGCTTGGGCTGTTGCTTTCCTGATAGGCCATGCCTCTCCCCACCCTAAGAAGAAATCCACACACACAAGCACATACATATACAGTTCACACTTTGATAATTGTAGGAAATCAATTGGTAAGCTCTGGAATGGATACAGAGCTTTTGGCAAGTGCTTTTGAGGAGCTTTCACAGATTTTCCAGCACTAAACTTTAAACATGTTAAACATGATTGACAGTAGGTGGTTGCAAATGAGGTAAACCAAGGAGGGTACCAATGATGCTGTATTAACTCAATCATACCTCCTTTAGAGACATGCATCATACCATGAGACATAGTCAGGCTAGGTAAGACCTGGGAGCAATAGGGTGCCCATGAATATGTCTTCATACGGAGATCCCAAATAAGTCTGAGGGGGGACATGTCTCCTTTTCTCATGATTCAATTGCCAAGGCAGGTTACTGGAGATCAGAGAGGATCTCAGAAGAAAAGGTATGCTGAGTTACATCCTATACAGCACGGAGAAAACAAGGCGTTTCCTCATATAGTGTGAGTGCAATTTCTTTGCTACTTCATCAGCAAATACATTCCCTTTTATAGGATCATCTGCTTTATTGTGGGTAAGACATTTGATTATGCCTACTTGCTTGGGCAGCAACATGGCATCTAACTGTAACCCCTGCAAGGAGCACTTTGCATAGAGCAGATGCTGCAGTTAATGCCAAGCCAGGACCCACTACAGCAGACATCAGCCATTTTATGCTGAGGGACAGTGGATTACATTTCCCTACACACCTTACTCCAGGGGGAGGAGTATCAGAGAAAGGGACTGATTTGCTGAGCAGGGAATTAAGGGAAAGGTATGAACAGGAGAGAATAGAGACAGTCACATGGGCTGCAGAAGATTCTTCTTCCAGCAACTGCCAGGGAGCACATAGCTTGGTACTGTAACCCAGCACATAGAGACATTCCTGCAAGCCCACCAGCTCACTCTGAGGGAAGAAGCAGCATCCCTGCAGCAGCAGTACCACCAGTCCAGATTGACTAGACTCCCAAAAGGTACTCAGGGTTGCATCCAAGAAGACTCCTACCTCATACTCCATTAGTATCCTGTCACCTGAAAGCTGCAGCACCCAGTGCAGGCTGGCGCCAGATTCCCTGCAAGAGTTAGTGAGTAGACTTTGCTGGAATTTGCTGTACTGCTGTTAGAAGGTTTATGAGAACTGTGGTAGAAAGGATGTGCTGTGTCTATAGTGTACCAATGTTTCCTGAATGCGCGCCATCGTCCGCAAATGCACCTACAGCTGAAAGTTGTCAGTGTAGGCCGCGAGCCTACATTGACTGCAGAGTGTGACCTCTGCCCGACACAGGCTTGATGACATAAATCATCAGCGCCTGCAATCAGGGGGACTGCAGCTCTTCGTGGCACAAGGTAAGTTACATAAACTACTGTGTGGGGGCCTTCTGTGGTGCATATACTACTGTATGGGGGACACTGAAGCATATACTACTGTATGGGGGACACTGTGAAGCATCTAATACTGCATGGGGGACACTGAAGCATATACTACTGTGTGGGGGACACGATGAAGCATAAACTACTGTGTGGGGGACACTGTGAAGCATACACTACTGTGTGGGGCCCCACTGTGAAACATATACTACTGTGTGTGAGGGGGCTTATTGTGAAGCATATAATGTGGGTCGGGGCTCAAAGTGGAGCATATAATACTGTGTGGGGGCCTCTGTGGAGCATCTAATACTGGGGGCCATTCCGGAGCATATAATATTGTATGGAAGCCACTTCAGAGCAAAATGTACTGTCTGGGGGCCACTTTGGAGTGCATTGTACTGTCTGGGGCCCTTCATTATTTATATAACACAGTATCTGTTTTATAGCAGACGTGATATTATTACAGGCTGTAATAACATTGCATGGTCACTATAAAACAGATCCTGGTTAATTTAAGGTTAAATTGCCATGTTGACACTTTGCGATAATTTAGTGGGTTTTGGGTTGCAGTTTGGGCACTCAGTCTCTAAAAGGTTCGCCATCACTGCTATAGGATGTACCTGTGAATTACTATCATGTGAATTACTGAAACATTTCTCTGTTCACATTTTATTAAGTTTACCCTTCCCATAATAAACTGGTTAAGTAGTTTTACCCTTAGCATTTGTGAGTGTGTACTGAGATTAGGTGGGGGTTTCCCTATAGAGCTCCTAGCAAGATTCGGATGGAGGCACTGCGCCATAGTGAGGTGAGAACTACAACCCACCCTGCCTACAGAGGTCGGCCCAAAGGGGTGTTACATAACAGTTCATTTACAAAAGAAAAATTTAGCAATTTCTCTCCCCAAGGAGTTCAGAAACCCTGTCTGTTACCACAAATAGCCAGTCTTGTGCCACCCTGAACCCATAATGGGAATCTGTATAAATGTTTACACCCTTTCTTTGAGTCAGTTAGGGAGTTTTCCAACTCAACAACTTGAGCTGAATACTGACTGGGTAACTGGCCTGTCTTCACTACAGCCCGGCTATTAACAATTGCATAGGCTGTGTTAGGGATGCCCTGGTCATCATAGAGCACAGAGTGAAAAACATTTCTGTAATCTGAGTACAATCATGTGGCCCTTCGCCTTCTGAATCAATTGAGGGTTCCAGCATAAGGGTGGCTGAGAAAGACTAAATTTGGAGGTGTTAGGAGAAAAAGTTCATAATTTGTCAGTCTGGCTGCAGACAGGTGATTTGATGGAGCATTTGACAACACTGCATGTAAAAAGTGAGGGGCAAAATCATAATTCCCTGGACAAATTCATCAACCTTTTCAGTCATCATTGCAGCGCTGCCACTGCCCAAAAGGCAAGGAGGGAAAGCCAGTGGTACTTGGTCCAATTGAGAACTATAATAGCCCAATTTGTTCCCATGTCTCTAAGTCAATACAGCTGATGTATGTCCATTCATTCATGGCAATATAGTGAAAAAGGTTTCATAAAGTTAGGGAGAGCCAAGGCTAGGCAAGAAGTAATAGCTTGTTCCCTATATTACAAGTCATATAATATGTGCAAGTATGTGCCTGCCCACAGACAATGAGATAAGTAGAGCTGTATAGGGTGAGTAAAAAGGATAAAAACAATAAAAACTACAGAACAGAGTTTTTTGCATTGATTTATAACGCTGTGTAGATAACCTTTTTAAGGGACAGACAGAGAGGTCAGAGCTCAGATCCCGGTATTGGCACAGAGCTGTCCTTTTCAAGGCAGTAACCAACCTATGTCAACTATGAGGGTATAAAGATGCTAATAGTCCCTCTCCTGGCCTACTGTTTAGGCCAGTAAATCCGGCCAACACACACACTTAGATTCATGGCTGAAACGCGATCATGTGAATGTGGGGTTAGACTGGAAGAGGAGAAGAGAGAAGGGGCCCTTGATATGTCACAGCCACATAAAGGACAGGAGCCTGATTTTTATTTCTTTAAAGATGATGATGATGACGACCACACTGGCCAAGAACACCAACCATTGCCAGCCCCTCGATCCCTGCACATGCTGGCAGGCTTTATGCTCTGCTGCTTACAGAGTGACAAGCGTATTATTAGCATCAAGCCGAGGGATGAATACTGGATGGCAGTGCTCTTAGACCCTCGCTATAAACCCAAAATGAGGGAATTCTTCCCTGCCTCCTAAAGGGAAAAATAAATTGGAATATTATCAGGATAGACTTCATTCTCAGATTTCCACAGCATTTAGGGAGACCTCTGCAAATGCCAGTCGCACGCATACCCAGGTGGCCTCTGCCTGCTCCTAGTCCACATCACGCAGCCAGTGCTCCACCTCCTCTACCAGTGCCACAGCTACAGCTACAAACGTCAGGAGTAAAAACAGCAGCATCAGCAACCAGTACAATATCTGGAACATGATGAACCAGAAATTTTTCAGCTCGCTGTGCCCACCAAAGCCACAACAAGCAACTCAAACCCGCAGGCTGCACCACAGTGCACCTATATTCCAGCAGATAACTGTGACCCCAGGAAATTCTGAACCAATAGGTTAGAGCAGTGGAAAGAGCTGGCCCAATTCGCCATGCGAGTTCTATCTTGTCCGGTCTCAAGTGTAATGGCCGAGAGGGTTTTCAGTGCTGCCAGTGGCATTGGAACACCTAGAAGGATGAAACTGTCCACAGCTAGTGTGAAAAAAAAAATATTTTGTCAAAATGAATCAGGCATGGATCCATGAGGATTTTCACATACCTTTAGCTAATGCCTCCAAATAGTGGTGCTACCGTGTTCCTGTATCATCATGTTCCATTTACTGTACTGCTGATGCTGCCTGCTTCTCCTAAAGAGGTACCACCACTGCCACCACTCAGCCAGACATGTTCTACAGACTGGTCCATTACATTATGTCCTGCCGCACATGTTGCTACAGCTACCACCACTGCCACCACCCAGCCATACATGTCTTGCAGCCTGGTCCATCATATGCCATGCCGCACTACCACTAATGTTGTCACAGCTACCACCACTCAGCCCGACATGTCCTGTAGCCTGGTCCATTATATCATTCTATGCCATACTGTCACTCATGTTGCCACATCTACCACCACTGTCACCACTTAGCCAGACATGTCCTGCAACCTGATTCATCATATCATTCCATGCTGCATTCCTGGTACATCACATTCCAGTATAGCACACTGTTATTGCAACACTGTTGGCATAAAAAAATAAAATAAAAGGGATATTTTTTTTTTTTTTTGAAAAACCAATTCTTCATCACTTTTCAAGTGGCAACCATGTGTGATAAATAAAATGCACAATTATGCAAATTAACAAGCAAAAAAAAACACACAGCAAAACCTGCAACAAAAAAAAGCTGTGTTTCCGCAATGTGGGGCCTCAGCCTAAGGAGATTTAAATCTGTATAAATATCTTTTCATGGCATATGTACCGGCGCCTTTCCTAAGTGGTGAAGCTGTGCTGTGCACTAACAGCCAAACACCTGCTCTTAGAGACCAGGATAGGAAAACCCCAAGTTCTGAAAAAAAAAATTCCAGAATTGCTGTTTTTTAATATATCCACCCCCAAAATAAGTTATGAAACATGATCAAAAAGTCCTATGAACCCCGAAATGGCAACAATAAATACTAGGTCTTCCTATTAAAAAGGCCTAATGCAATTCCATTGACAGAAACATACAAAATGTGTTACTTTTGGATTGCAGTGAAATATTTTTTTTAAGGAAAGAGGACTTTCTAATGTGCAAAAGTAGTAAAACTATTTTATTATATAAATTTGGTATCAATGTAATTGTTTTGACCCAGAGAATAAATGTATCATGTTATTTATGCCTGGTAAAGGACACAAAATTTGTAGTTTAAAAGGACAATGGAGGAATTGCTACCCCCCTCCTTGAGTTATTGTAAGATAATCAATAAGATATACAGTATGTATCATGAAATGGTGCCATTACACAATACAACTGGTCTCACAAGAAAACAATCCCTGATACAGATATATTGATGGGGGGAAAATGGATCTTGGAAGGCAACAATGGAAAAATGAAAAAAGTTACCTGGTCAGAAGGCCTCCAGGGGATGGGGTTAAACAATCAATATGCATAATACAGATGGCTAGATAGTTACACATATAGTGTACATATATTCGTGAAAACAAGTTGATATAAATAAATTGATATAGCAGGCAAATGCAAAAATGAACAACTGTGATAGTACTTTAGTTTAAAGGTAGGTTATAGTATCTCCTGCCAATTATTGCATTCATATAATCTAACCACTATTGACTTGAAAGGAGCTATCATGTCTTATATGGCGTATAATTTGTTTGCTGTTGCTATTTTAGATTATGGTTTTGTATTGCACAGTCATTGTTGCAGGATAGTGTAACTTCAAAAGCAAAGTGATAGCACCCATTCCTATCTGTATAGAGTTCAATACTTCAAACACTTTTTTATGATAAAAGGTATACTAACAGAGCTGAAAACTCCAGAGGTCAGAAGTGGCAAAGCTAAAAGAAAGTGTACTTAATGGAATGCATTACAAACACAAGTGATGCTAGATGATCAATATTCCTATACAAGAAACAATAATGGCATTACATTCATAGTCTGCAAATCTTTTGAATCTTAGTTGTGTATCTAAAATGTCATGGTATCTCATGCATAGGTGTACAAGTTTACTCATTAAATAATTTCCCTTATACATGTAGATCACAGGGAAAGCCAAGCAATGAAATCCACAAGTGCTTGTCCACATGGCAAGAACTAGATTTAGTTATGTGAAAGCACTCAGATTAAAGGGGGTTTCTCTCATCGAACAAAGCCATATAAACATATATTAATATTAAAAAATACAGTAATACCACTAATTACTATTGATGTCTTAGGACAACATTTGCAAGTAGTTTGTATGTTCTCCATCTTTTTGTGTGGGTTTCATTCCATACTCCAAAGACATACTAATAGGGAATATAGATTGTGAGCCCGATATGGGACAACGATTGTCAATGTCTGTAAAGCATGGCAGAATATGTTAGCACTATACAAGTAAGCAAAATAAATTATCTACCTTTATTAGGTACATAGCTGGTGCTATTTGATATTTACATACATAATTATCACAAATACAATCATTTCTGTTTACAATATGGTGAAGGAAGAAAACAAAAAAACAAGCTGTCTCTATCTAGCACAATACATTTTACTTAATTGCAATAAGTATTACAAATGGAATCTACTTTGCATTTGATATGATGAATTTTCCATTAGAATATTCAATTTCTACACTTCAAAGGGATTTTTTGTTTTCTTTCTGCAACTAAACATTTTTCATAATGTCATTCTAGGACCACTGCTAGTTAAATAGGTCACACAATCAGCAAGTGCAAAATGGATCATTTATCATATCCATGACAAAACTGTCAGGAACCCAGTGATACAAGTATTGAGGTGGCACTGGGTGAGTATTTCAGGGAAATCTTAATAGCAAAAAATCTTCAATAGAAATCATTTGTTTTTGACCTGTTCTTTATAAAATTAATTTAGCAGGGGAAGAATTGGTAGTGAAATGCCAATAGATAATGTTACATAGTTATATTGCTAATCAGGTTTTAAAAATATACAGGTTCCTCAAGTTCAACCTATAAACCTACAGTTCAGATCCAAAGGAAGCCAAAAACTCCAATGCAGTGAAAGCCAATATCACAATATTAGGGGAAAATTCCTACAATTGGCTAGTTAGTTGGATTGCTTATAATCTCTAATGCCATTTGTTTACAGATTGGTAACTAGCCCTTCTTAAAATGCTGACATTGGTATTTGCCATTACTACCTCCTATCGTATGGCGTTCAGTTTCTGTGATATCTCCTATCGTATGGCGTTCCATAGTTTGGCTACTCTAACTTTAAAGGAAGTCTATCATTCGCAAAAACAGTTTTAAGCTAATGGCACGTTCCTTGTTTTCCTTGTTTTCTTCTCCCAGCCGGTTCCAAGATAATTAGTTTCTTCATGTATGTAAATGAGCTCCACGGAGCACCCGGGGCGTACCTTCTCTTCTGCGAGCACCCATCGCGTCATCACTTCTTACCGCCCCTTCCACCATTGCGGTGACTACCCTCTTGGTCTTCTTTCTTCTTACTTCTCGCTCTCAGCAAATTCTCGCAACTGTGCAATCAGCTCTGCCACGCTCTTGTGACAGACCACCGGAAAATGGCAGCCGATTGCGCATGTGCAGTCACAAGAATTCGCTGAGAGAGAGAAGAACAAAGAAGACCAAGAGGGGAGTCACTGCAACAGTCAAAGGGGCGGTAAGAAGTGATGACGCGATGGGTGCTCGCAGAAGAGAAGGTACGCCCCGGGTGCTCATTTACATACATGAAGAAACTAATTATCTTGGAATCGGCTGGGAGAAGAAAACAAGGAAAGGTAGGAGAAGAATGGCCTTTTTAAAGGCCATTCCAAAGTGCCATTAGTTTAAAACTGTTTTTGCGAATGATAAACTCCCTTTAATGAACCTTTTCTTACAGTGTATACTGTAGATGAATAATGTGTTTATCTCTTATATATATAAAGATGAGTTTCTGTCTGTCTGTCTGTCTATCTGTCTGTTCCTTATACGCAACCAAACGACTGGATTGATCCTCACCAAATTTGGAACACATGTATTTTAGACTGGGTCTCAGCTCTAAAGGATGTACTGTTCCTGAGATACAGTATTCCCAAAAAATGACCAGCATTAGCTAATACAAGCCTGCAAGTCTTTCACTCATATTCCAACTGCCATACACACGGTCATATGTCCCTTATCAGCCAATAGAAGCTTGCAGGCGCTTAGTCTCCTCAGGCACACAGTTTTCCATAGCAACCAAGCTATTTATGACCTGTGTTAGTCAATAGCAGTTCGCAGGTCCTTAAATATTCAGTCATATCACGTGTATCAGCCAATATAAGTTCACATTTAATTTACCAGGTTTCTATAACAACACAGCCATAAATAGACTGTACCTATACTGGACTCAGTGGCGTAACTAGGAATGGCTGGGCCCCAAGGTGAACATTTGACATGGGACCCCCCCAGCAACCATCCCCCCCACACAAACTGCATTCCTAACCACACTATTATGCCCCATAGTAGCCCTTGCACACAGTATTATGCACAATTCCTGCTACCTCTTCAATGTTGGACCAGATGTCACGTGAGCCAGGCATGCATCGCAATGCATATTGACGTTGAACTGGCCCACCGACGTCTGGGACGTCACCAAGGAGGCCCGAAGCCTGTTGGAGCATAGGAGAGGTAAGTAACAGTGTTTTTTATGTTCCCTCAACTCCTCGGGGCCGCCAATCATTATACTCTGGGGTCTGATAGCAGTGTTTGTGGGGATCACGGCCCGCAGGCCTTACTTACCGATTCCCGCTCCTGCTCACAGCCGCTTCTGTAGAAGGTGACGCGCAGGCGGCTGTAAGCAGGAGCGGGGATCGGTAAGTAAATAGGACCCGTTACCTGTTGGTGTAACATCAGCAGGTAACGGCCTATTAAAACAAAAAACATCAGTAGCCTGCCAGGAACGTAATGTCCCGGGCCCTGCGGCAGCCGCTACCACTGCTACCCCGTATTTACGCCACTGACTGGACTGCCATACTGGATTTCAGCATTCTTATAAATTGAAACATTTTTAAACTACTCATGCCCCCTGCAGCAAAACGCATAGCTGCTGCTCGAGCTAATGAAAACTCTCAGCAGACCCAAGCCCGTCTCCAATCTGAAAAGGTATGTCACGGACAACAGCGAGCTGATGAAACAACCCAGCAGACCCAAGCCCGTGTCCAGTCTCCAATCTGACAAGGCATTGTCAGCCACATGCACACAGCTGCACTCCATGTTTCCATAACAACCCAGCCATTTTTCTTTACTGCTGTGGGTCAGCTTTAAAGGGGCAGGGTGCTGTGGATGACACTGTTACACAAGTGGAAGAGTGAAGAAATCAGGCGATACCTTTTAGAGGCTAACTGAGTATATTTATAAGTAAGCTTTCAGGAGTGCTCGCTCCCTTCATCAGACATGGTGTGATACAAGAACTGAAAATTAACAGATTTTTATACACATGGTTTTCAAAGCATTTTAGAGTCCTTAAAAAAAATTGCAATCTAAGTAGAGAAGTTATTTACAACAGGTCAAAAAAACAGTCTGGAAACTTGTGGTGCGTGACGGAGGGATCAGTAATTCTTGCTGTTATCTCTTTGCTATCAGGAGGTGATTTGTGTCCCTCACAGGTCATACATAGTGTGATTTGAAGCTGGCATGAATATTGAGTTCAGTTCATGGTTCAAACATAGTGTGACATGAAGCTGGCATGAATATTAAGTCCAAATTGCAGAGTTTGAAATTTTTGCATAAATTTGTACTCCATTTCTTTCCTTTTTTCCTGTGTCTTAAAATGTCCCATTAAAACCACAACCCGCAAATCTTCAATAGAGTGGTTTTCTCCGGAGAAATGTGCGGCCACTGGGAGATCTGTTCTGCTGTTATTAATGGTGGATCTGTGTGAGTTCATTCGTTGACTGAGTCTCTGCCCTGTTTCCCCCACATAGAGGCCTGTGGTGAGACATTGCATACACATTATGAGGTACACCACATTGGAAGACCTGCAGGAAAATGTCCCCCTAATTCTGTGCACCTGTTGTGACTGTGGGACAGGTACACTGTCAGCGGTGTGGATGTGCTTGCAGGTCATGCACCTTTTATGTAGGTGCGCCTCAGGTTTGGTGGTTGTCGAAAGGAGAGGAGAGGGGGGACTGGAAATATGTCCTTGAGTCTGTTGTCCCTATGTAGCACAGGTTGGAGCTCCTTGGCAATCCTTCGTAGGATCTCCAGCTGTGGGTTGTAGGTGACAACTAGGGGCACTCGGGCATCTTTCTGGGTCTCTCTATATGTGAGCAGACTGTCTCTATTAATGGCTGCTGCTTTGTTTAATTGGTTGTCTGTCACTTTTGGTTTGTATCCCAATCTGAGAAATTTCATCCTCAGATCCAGGAGGTGCTTGTCCAGGTCTGTTTTGTCGGAGCAAATACGATTGTATCGTATAGCCTGGCTGTAGATTATAGATTGTCTTGTGTGCTTGGAGTGGAAGCTGTCGTTTCTCAGGTAGGCCGTTCTGTCTGTGGGTTTGTGGTATATCGATGTGAGTAGCCGGTGGTCTTTAATGTATATTGTGGTATCCAGAAAGTGAATTTCACTCCCTGAATAGCTAAGTTTAAGGTTGATGGTCGGGTGAAAGTCATTGAAGTCATTATGGAATTGAAGTAGGGCCTCCTCACCTGCAGTCCAGATGACAAGGATATCATCGATATAACGAAGGTAAATCATAGGTTTGGTGGTGCATGTTGATAAATATGTTCCTTCCATTTCTGCCATAAAGAGATTTGCATATTGGGGTGCACATCTGGTCCCCATTGAAGTTCCCATTCGCTGTAGATATAGATCCTCTCCAAAGGTAAAATGGTTGTGGCTAAGGATGAATTGTATGAGCTGCGTTACTGGTTCTGTTGGGAGGTTTTGTTTTGCCAGGTGTACCCGACATGCTGCAACTCCATCCTTGTGGGGAATGTTGGTATACAGGGATTCCACATCCATGGTGGCCAAAATGGTACCCTCAGGTAGAGGGCCCAGGGCATTCAGTTTGTTAAGAAGGTCAGTGGTGTCCTGGATATAGCTTGGAGTATCCCTGACAAGGGGTTTTAGGAGATTTTCCACCCAACCTGAGATGTTTTCTGTCAGTGTCCCAATGCCAGAAATGATAGGCCTCCCAGGGTTGCCATCTTTGTGTATCTTTGGGAGCATATAGAAGCAGCCCGGCCTGGGATCTTGTGGGATAAGTCCTTTTACCTGATTCTGGATCTGGACTGGAAACTCCTTGATCATACTCTTTAGTTCTTTCATATAGGCCTCTGTGGGATCACTTCCAAGTTTGGAGTAATGGATGGAATTTGACAGTTGCCTGTTTGCTTCCTGGATATAGTCTGAGGTGTTCATTATGACTATTGCGCCCCCTTTGTCAGCTGGTTTTATTATTATATCCTGATGCATGACCTGCAAGCACATCCACACCGCTGACAGTGTACCTATCCCACAGTCACAACAGGTGCACAGAATTAGGGGGACATTTTCCTGCAGGTCTTCCAATGTGGTGTACCTCATAATGTGTGTGCAATGTCCCACCACAGGCCTCTATGTGGGGGAAACAGGGCAGAGACTCAGTCAACGAATGAACTCACACAGATCCACCATTAATAACAGCAGAACAGATCTCCCAGTGGCCGCACATTTCTCCGGAGAAAACCACTCTATTGAAGATTTGCGGGTTGTGGTTTTAATGGGACATTTTAAGACACAGGAGAAAAGGAAAGAAATGGAGTACAAATTTATGCAAAAATTTCAAACTCTGCAATTTGGACTTAATATTCATGCCAGCTTCATGTCACACTATGTTTGAACCATGAACTGAACTCAATATTCATGCCAGCTTCAAATCACACTATGTATGACCTGTGAGGGACACAAATCACCTCCTGATAGCAAAGAGATAACAGCAAGAATTACTGATCCCTCCGTCACGCACCACAAGTTTCCAGACTGTTTTTTTGACCTGTTGTAAATAACTTCTCTACTTAGATTGCAATTTTTTTTAAGGACTCTAAAATGCTTTGAAAACCATGTGTATAAAAATCTGTTAATTTTCAGTTCTTGTATCACACCATGTCTGATGAAGGGAGCGAGCACTCCTGAAAGCTTACTTATAAATATACTCAGTTAGCCTCTAAAAGGTATCGCCTGATTTCTTCACTCTTCCACTACTTTCAATGGCTAACACGGTACAACATTATACTACTGTTACACAAGGTCACATACACACAGCTTTACTCCAGGTTTTCCATAACAACCGATCGCAGGTCTTTCACTGATATCCAAACTGAGTTACACATGATCACATGACGCTTATGGACCAATGGAAAATCACAGGTTCTTTAGTCTTGACATACACACAGCTTTACACCAGGTTTCCATAGCAACCAAGCTATTTATGACCCGTATGAGTCAATAGCAGTTCGCAGGTCCTTAAATATTCAGTCATATGATGTGCATCAGCCAATATAAGTTCACTTTTCATTTACCAGGATTCCGTAGCAACACAGCCATAAATAGACTATACCTATACTGGACTGCCATACTGGATGTCAAGTGCAAAACTGGCCAATTTTTATGAGGCCACTACACAAACAAAAAATGAAATGTACCTGTGCGAAGCCAGGTCCTTCTGCTAGTAATGAATAAAAACTGCATTCTGGTAAAACAGATTTATTTTGATTCTAAACGTAGTCATGTAACAAGAAGTAATCATCTTATTTTCTTAACATAGTGTTACTCTATTCTAGCATTTATCAAAAGTAAGAAGTCATATAAAAGTATAGAAAAGGAAAAGTGCAATGATTACATCCATTACGATAGCAAGTAGTCAACTAAACCACTTCCAACAACTACGGTCATGGCCAAAAGTTTTGAAAATGATACAAATATTAATTTTTACAAAGTCTACTGCTTCAGTTTTTCTAATGGCAATTTGCATATACTCCAGAATGTTATAAAGAGTGATCAGCTTAACAGCAATTACTTGCAAAGTCAATATTTGCCTAGAAAATGAACTTTATCCCACCAAAACACATTTCAACATCATTGCAGCCCTGCCTTAAAAGGACCACCTAACATCGTTTCAGTGATTGCTCCATTAACACAGGTGTGGGTGTTGATGAGGACAGGGCTGGAGATCAATCTGTCATGATTAAGTAAGAATGACACCACTGGACACTTTAAAAGGAGGCTGGTGCTTGCCATCATTGTTTCTCTTCTGTTAGCCATGGTTATCTCTAAAGAAACACGTGCAGTCATCATTGCACTGCACAAAAATGGCCTAACTGGGAAGAGTATTGCAGCTAGAAAGATTGCACCTCAGTCAACAATCTATCGCATCATCAAGAACTTCAAGGAGAGAGGTTCCATTGGTGCCAAAAAGGCTTCAGGGCGCCCAAGAAAGACCAGCAAGCGGCAGGACCGTCTCTTAAAAGTGTTTCAGCTGCGGGATCGGGCTACCAGCAGTGCAGAGCTTGCTGAGGAATGGCAGCAGGCAGGTGTGAGTGCATCTGCATGCACTGTGAGGCGGAGACTCTTGGAGCAAGGCCTGGTCTCAAGGAGGGCAGCAAAGAAGCCACTTCTCTCCAGAAAAAACATCAGGGACAGACTGATATTCTGCAAAAGGTACAGGGAGTGGACTGCTGAGGACTGGGGTAAAGTCATTTTCTCTGATGAATCCCCTTTTCGATTGTTTGGAACATCTGGAAAACAGCTTATTCGGAGAAGAAGAGGTGAGCGCTACCACCAGTCTTGTCTCATGCCAACTGTAAAGCATCCTGAAACCATTCATGTGTGGGGTTACTTCTCAGCCAAGGGAATCGGCTCTCTCACAGTCTTGCCTAAAAACACAGCCATGAATAAAGAATGGTACCCGAATGTCCTCCAAGAGCAACTTCTCCCAACCGTCCAAGAGCAGTTTGGCGCTCAACAATGCCTTTTCCAGCATGATGGAGCACCTTGCCATAAAGCAAAGGTGATAACTAAATGGCTCAGGGAACAAAACATAGAGATTTTGGGTCCATGGCCTGGAAACTCCCCAGATCTTAATCCCATTGAGAACTTGTGGTCAATCATCAAGAGACGGGTGGACAAACAAAAACCAACAAATTCAGACAAAATTAAAGCATTGATTCTGCAAGAATGGACTGCTATCAGTCAGGATTTGGTCCAGAAGTTGATTGAGAGCATGCCAGGGAGAATTGCAGAGGTCCTGAAGAAGAAGGGTCAACACTGCAAATATTGACTTGCTGCATTAACTCATTCTAACTGTCAATATAAGCTTCTGTTACTCATAATATGAATGTAATTATATTTCTGTATGTGATAAAAACATCTGACAAACACACATAAAAGCCAGAGGGCAGCAGATCATGTGAAAATATAATATTTGTGTCATTCTCAAAACTTTTGGCCATGACTGTACTGTACTTCAATCCCTTGCAAAATTACGCAGTCATCACTATAGGGGATGTTCATCCAGCTTTTTTATTTCATAAATACACAAATCTAGCAAAACAGTATGTAAATGAACCAGAATTCTGGCTAAATATGTTCCAAAAACTGGCATGTATGCTTTGTGCAATATTTATTCTGTGTTGTAGTTACATTTTGTCTTGTCCAACAAGGGGGCATGGCTTAGTGGAAAATAGGTGTGACTTGTTAGACATGGTGGATGATTCAAGATGTGAGATGAAGTGGCAAGTAAACTAAATAAAAAGTAGTATAAACTTAGACTAGACAGTGTAAATTTCTCAACCAGCACCAACAAGTTAAATCTGGTGCTGTTTTAGACTTTCTAGTCTAAGTTTACAGTCATGGCCAAAAGTTTTGAGAATGATACAAATATTAATTTTTACAAAGTCTACTGCTTCAGTTTTTCTAATGGCAATTTGCATATACTCCAGAATGTTATAAAGAGTGATCAGCTTAACAGCAATTACTTGCAAAGTCAATATTTGCCTAGAAAATGAACTTTATCCCACCAAAACACATTTCAACATCATTGCAGCCCTGCCTTAAAAGGATCACCTAACATCGTTTCAGTGATTGCTCCATTAACACAGGTGTGGGTGTTGATGAGGACAGGGCTGGAGATCAATCTGTCATGATTAAGTAAGAATGACACCACTGGACACTTTAAAAGGAGGCTGGTGCTTGCCATCATTGTTTCTCTTCTGTTAACCATGGTTATCTCTAAATAAACACGTGCAGTCATCATTGCACTGCACAAAAATGGCCTAACTGGGAAGAGTATTGCAGCTAGAAAGATTGCACCTCAGTCAACAATCTATCGCATCATTAAGAACTTCAAGGAGAGAGGTTCCATTGGTGCCAAAAAGGCTCCAGGGTGCCCAAGAAAGACCAGCAAGCGGCAGGACCGTCTCTTAAAAGTGTTTCAGCTGCGGGATCGGGCTACCAGCAGTGCAGAGCTTGCTGAGGAATGGCAGCAGGCAGGTGTGAGTGCATCTGCGCGCACTGTGAGGCGGAGACTCTTGGAGCAAGGCCTGGTCTCAAGGAGGGCAGCAAAGAAGCCACTTCTCTCCAGAAAAAACATCAGGGACAGACTGATATTCTGCAAAAGGTACAGGGAGTGGACTGCTGAGGACTGGGGTAAAGTCATTTTCTCTGATGAATCCCCTTTTCGATTGTTTGGAATATCTGGAAAACAGCTTATTCGGAGAAGAAGAGGTGAGCGCTACCACCAGTCTTGTCTCATGCCAACTGTAAAGCATCCTGAAACCATTCATGTGTGGGGTTGCTTCTCAGCCAAGGGAATCGGCTCTCTCACAGTCTTGCCTAAAAACACAGCCATGAATAAAGAATGGTACCAGAATGTCCTCCAAGAGCAACTTCTCCCAACCGTCCAAGAGCAGTTTGGCGCTCAACAATGCCTTTTCCAGCATGGTGGAGCACATTGCCATAAAGCAAAGGTGATAACTAAATGGCTCAGTGAACAAAACATAGAGATTTTGGGTCCATGGCCTGGAAACTCCCCAGATCTTAATCCCATTGAGAACTTGTGGTCAATCATCAAGAGACGGGTGGACAAACAAAAACCAACAAATTCAGACAAAATTAAAGCATTGATTCTGCAAGAATGGACTGCTATCAGTCAGGATTTGGTCCAGAAGTTGATTGAGAGCATGCCAGGGAGAATTGCAGAGGTCCTGAAGAAGAAGGGTCAACACTGCAAATATTGACTTGCTGCATTAACTAATTCTAACTGTCAATATAAGCTTCTGTTACTCATAATATGAATGCAATTATATTTCTGTATGTGATAAAAACATCTGACAAACACACAGAAAAACCAGAGGGCAGCAGATCATGTGAAAATATAATATTTGTGTCATTCTCAAAACTTTTGCCCATGACTGTACATTGTCTAAATATTAGGCAGGGTTAGTAAATAAGGCCCAGTGTTTAATAGCTGTTCATTCCATAATTGTATAATATACAGAGACGAACAAAAGGGTAACAATGTTTTGAACTTTTGACTTTCAGGCTCCATATCTCACTATCCACTACAACTTCGAACATGAGACTACCATCATTTTATAGACAATCATCTTGGCTATCTCATACATAAATTTGACTTGCAACTATTTAGCATATGATTAGCTATGCAGATTCTTGTCATGTAACTGCATTGTTGCTGCTTACATTTTATTTTTTTATTATTTTGTAAATCCACCTGCCTGAATCCTTCTTGGCATGCTCTCAATCAGATTCAAGCGTGTCTTGACCAAAATCTGATCTTAGGTCTCTTCTACACGTTCCCAATGTTGGCGTATACTAGCCAACTCACTTCTGTACGAATACAACTTTTTCTTCAACTCTACCCACAAGTTACTTACACATGGCATGATTCTGACCTTCATTCTTCTTCTCATCATACAGGTAACTTAGTCTTCCATTCAACCCATCTCTGCTTGCTGTGTGACTGCCTTCAACTCATCCTATACATTTGAATGGTAACTTCATCTTCCATTTAGTCACACCCAAGTCTTACTGCTTACTGAACTCTATCTTAGCCTTTCATGAAGTCTGTATGTTTGCATTTCCATTTGTTGTTATCTGTACTAGTGTCACTCTTTTGCTCAGTGATTTTATGGTAGCTCCCTGGGCAGTGTTTATTTGTACATACATAGGCCAGTCTCCTCATGTGCCACAGTTTGTTGATTAATTAGTTAAAAACTTAAACAAGTGCTAGTTTTGAAGCTCTGCTTTCCATATAAGTAGATACAGATTATGGGGGAAGCATTTCCAATGCAGGGGGCCATTTCCTAATGCAGCATCCATCTTAACCTAAGTGCAGATTAACCAAAGTGCACTTACACATTGCACTTAGATAGGGCACGAGACAGGAATACCATGGAAGAACACTAGGTAAACTTAAAAGCAAAAGAACTAGCTTTAACACATGGTATGATATAGCTGCACTGTCACTATCTTAGCAATTGTCTTCCTGCAGACTGCACTCCATCTTTACCACCAGTGCACACTATCCATATCAGTGCTTCTCTTCTGCCTTTCCCCATGTACAGCTCTCACACACTTTTCACTGTCTTTAACTACCCTTATCCCTATACTTCTTTTAGCAGTGAAACCAAACATAAGCATCCACATAAATCACTGAACCACCTTAAGAGTGCATTGGATGAGGCGACTCCCCCCTCCACTCGAAAAGTTAGACGCAGCAGGCAGCAAGCCTGGCAGACACCACAGACACATTTTATTCAGCGGTGCTCTAGGTGTGCTGAACGTCTGTGGAGAAAATCACGTACACCTGCAGACTTCTTCCACTTTAAATTTATACTTAAAACCTATAGTTCTGCCCTTCACCTTGCCAAACAAGCCTATTTCACCGCTCTCATCTCTTCTCTCTCCTGCAACCCTAAAAGGCTATTTGAAAATTTTCACTGCTTACTCACCCCCAAGGTGCAGATGCCATTCACAGACCTTAGTGCAGATGACCTAGCCCCTTTTTTCCATGACAAAATTGATAAGGTGCGTCAGGAAATAACTGCCCAATCCCCAGGTTGCACTGACCCCCTCACCAGCCACACTTCAGACTGCTCATTATCATCTTTTGAACCTGTTACAGAGGAGGAAGTATCTCATCTACTTTCTTCTTCTCGCCCTACAACCTGCAGTAGTGACCCTTTTCCCCTCACACCTTCTCCAGTCTTTGTCGCCTGCTATCACAACTTACCTTACTAAAATATTTTACCTCTCTCTCTCTCTTCTGGAATTTTCCAATCCTCTTTCAAACATGCTGTTATAACCCCTCTATTGAAGAAACCCTCCCTTGACCCGTCCTGTGCTGCTAACTATCGACCTGTCTCTAACCTCCCTTTCATCTCCAAAGTCTTGGAACGCTTGGTCTATTCTCGTTTAATCTGCTATCTTTCTGCTAACTATCTTCTTGACCCCTTACAATCTGGCTTCCGCATTCTGCACTCTACTGAAACGGCCCTCACAAAAGTCTCCAATGATCTCCTGACAGCTAAATCCAAAGGTGACTTCTCTCTTCTGATTCGTCTAGATCTCTCAGCAGCATTTGACACTGTTGACCATCAACTCCTCCTCACTATGCTCCGCTCTGTCGGCCTCACGGACACCGCGCTCTCCTGGTTCTCCTCTTATCTCTCTGACAGCACTTTCAGTGTATCATTTGCGGGCTCTGTTTCTTCCCCTTTTCACCTTGCCATTGGGGTTCCTCAGGGCTCGGTCCTAGTCCTCCTGCTCTTCTCCCTCTACACAACCCCCATTGGACAAACCATCAGCAGATTTGGCTTCGGGTACCATCTTTATGCTGATGACACCCAATTATATACGTCATCCCGTGACATCACCCCTGCACTAATACAGAACACCTGTTGTCTCAAATATCATGTCTTCACTCTATCTGAAACTGAATCTCTCAAAGACTAAACTACTGCTGTTTCCACCATCTAATAGATCTGTCCCTGATATCTCCATTGCAGTCTCCGGCCTTACCATAACTCCTAGGCAGTATGCCCGCTGCCTTGAGGTTATGTTTGACTCAGACCTTTCCTTCACCCCCCCATATCCAATCACTCGGACGCTCATGTCATCTCCACTTAAAAAACATCTCTAGAATACACCCTTTCCTTACCACAGATACACTAAAGACACTTATTGTTGCCCTGATTCACTCTCGCCTTGACTACTGTAACACCCTTCTCATCGGTCTTCCCCTTACTAAACTGTCCCCTCTACAATTTATTCTGAATGGGGCGGCCAGGCTCATCTATCAGTCTAGACGCTACAGCGATGCCTCCGGTCTGTGTCGGTCACATTGGCTGCCTATTCAATACAGAATACAATATAAACTTATCACCCTCATCCACAAGGCTCTCCATAATGCTGCACCTCCCTACATTTCCTCCCTCATCTGTGTCTATCGCCCAACCCATGCTCTCTGTTCACTCAATGACCCAAGACTAACATCCTCTATTATCAGAACCTCCCATGCTCCTATACAAGACTTCTTCCGAGTTGCACCACTTCTCTGGAATGCTCTATCCCGGACTATTAGATTAACCCCCAATTTCCATAGCTTCAAGCGTAAACTAAAGACATATCTTTTCAGACAGGCCTATCATAACTCCTAATGTAAACCCTTCCGTAGTTAGATTCCCTAAAACATACCCTCTGTTCACGCTCTTGCATTACCTCACAGGATATAATGCCGTATCAGACTAACTTTATATGTCCAGGCACCGTCTACACGTTAAAGGACAGGACTGGTGACCGCTCATACAGCCTTATATATGTAACCTCTATTACAAAATTGTCTGACTAGTGTATAAGCAATGCTACCTCTGATGCCGCCCCTGCTCCCTCCTCTGTCACCCCCTCTACCTCATAGATTGTAAGCTCTTTCGAGCAGGGCCCTCAGTCCCAGTGTGTGAATTGACTATTTCTTTGTAATGTATCTTTTTTGTCTGTACTTGAACCCTACAAATTGTACAGTGCTGCGGAATATGTTGGCGCTATATAATTAAAATTTATTATTATTATTATTATTATAAGTGTTCGAATGGGTTGAGGTCTGGGGACTGTAGGGGCCAATCCAGCACTTCTACTTAATTGTCATTGAACCATTTCTTCACTAATCTCAACATATGCTTCAGGTCGTTGTCCTGCTGGAACACTGTCATCCTTTTCATACCCATAGTACTTGAGTGTATGAAGTAACTCGTCTTGTAGGATACTCACATATACCTCTGCACTGAGACCACTATCGATCCTGGTCAAGTATCCAATGCCTTTGGCTGTTTTAACATCCCCATATCATCAGGCTTCCTCCACTACACTAAACAGTTCCTTTAATTTCTTAATCTGTTAGCCCCCTTTTCCCTTGTTTCTTTCAGACCCATTTGCACCCATCAGATCCCAGTCTATTGACATTCATATCATCGCTCCAAATCACCCGTTTCCAATCTTCTTCTTTCCAATTTTCATAATGTTGAAGTCGAGGCTTCACCTTTTTTTCGGGGCACCATTCAAGGCTTGCATGGATGTCTGTGATCTCACTATAATGAAGCATATGAGCCACCTCCACTGCCATGTTTGTTGCGCCAGAACTAATAGACCTTGTGATGAGCCGACTTGTTGACTCCCATATTTTGCCTGGACATTAACCTCTTGGCTTTTGAATGGATGGATGGACTTCATTTCATATTCTTTTAACTGTCATGGCACTCACATGATGAAGTTTACCAATTTTCTTGGCCAAGAGACCGCTATCAATGAGCTGGATGATGCTGTTTCTCTTTTCTTGAGAAATCTTCTTCATGGCTGGGCTGATGCTCAATTTGAACCAGTGACCTTTTGCTTGGCAATCAACTTAATAACAAACTAAGCTATTAGGGCATGCGAGAATGTTTTATTTGTATTGTTTTATGTCTAATTTGTTCTACAATATTTCCATGTCACTGTGTTTGTATTTATTGTGTTTTTCAATGTTTTGCAGCTTCCTTATATTTGTTTTCCCCCCTTTTATGCAGCTCTCCGTTGTTCTGTGATACATCCCTCCTTTTAGAGGGGACTTGGTTAAGCCTGGACAAAAGTTGGCTATGGAAAAGAAAGAAACTGGAAGTCTATAGAAGGAGTTGGCTAGTGGGGTCTAGTCTTTGGTGCAGAGCAGACCACCATTGCTAAGTGAACATTGCAACCCCTAAGGGAAGTGTGGTGGGTTCTTTTCAGAGCCACCTGCCCAGCATCCTAATTGCCATAGCCCTGAGACAGGGGAGATTTGCTGTCAACCCCATGAAGGCAGAGAAAGTAGAGAAGTTGAGGTTACCCAGAGCCTCACAGTCTGGTCCTTGAGCACACAGGTATATAGGGTTCATTGGGACTTACTCGCATCAGTCCCCATTCAGTTATCAGGAAAGGCAGAATACAGTATTACTGGATTGGAAATAAAAGGCACTGAGTTAATATCTATTTACGGGCATCCCTTTGCTGTGGAAGAACTGTTAACAAGTCCAATACCATCACAGTGGAACTCTAACTACTACCCCCATCCAAACAGCTGCATTGATTGTCTGTTACCTCAATAATTTTACATCATTTGGTTCAACTGCACTGCTGCTTCCTGAGTCATTTCTGTGCTTACCATCAGGGTCCTTTTAACCCCTATCATCTGGCTCAGGAGTGAAAAGAACCCCTCTCCAACTGTAGGCAGTCCAGGGGGTGGGGACTACCACCACCATAGGCCCCCTCAATCTTGCCCCAATTTGGGAGGTGGGCCAAAGGAGTCTGTTGAGTGTCTTTGGCCTACTGCACAACTACTACGAGTCACATTCTCCGGTTCCTTCCTGGTAGCTATATGCAGCACTTACTGTGATGTCAGTGAGGAGCTTGGAGTCAAATTGGCAGACACAATCCTTTGGTTACCTGTATGTCAGCTGTCAAATGGCCATGTGATATCCAGTTCATTATGAGGGGTTCTTCAGTGTGGAATTGAGGTCATGGTTGTGATGTTGGATCCTTGTATATTTTCTAATATACAATTTCTAACTACTTACTAATGTGTAGTAAGTAGTTAGAAATTGTTGCTGAGAGTCGTGAAGCAGGAAAGTCAGTTGATTTTATACTTTCAGCACTTCCTCTGAGTGCTGCATCAAATCTACACTCAGATAAAATAATTTTTGGCAAGAAAATAAATATTCAAGAAATACTAAATTTCAGCAGTAAAGAGTGGAACAAAATAAATCTCCAACTCCAGAAAAACATATCAGAGCTGGACTGTATAATGCAAGATCTATAAACAACAGAGCAGTAATGATACATGACCTTATTGTATCCAATGACTTAACTTGTATTACTGAAACATAGTTGGATGGAAATTGAAGGAGTTGTTCTGTTTCTATAAATAAATGTTATTTTATGTATAATGAAAAGTTGTACAATTCTGCAATATACTTTCTGTATCAATTCCTCATGGTTTTCTAGATCTTTGCTTGCTGTCATTCATTCTGCTTAATCCCAGTGAATGAAAATCAGTCCAAGGTCATGTGGTGAGCACACAGGTGGACAGCTCATTACCAGGCAGATGTCTGACTACTGTGCACCTGACCACCACATGACCATGGACTGATTTCTATCCACTAGAAGTAACAGAATGATGACAACAAGCAGAGATCTAGAAAACCATGAAGAATTGATACAGGAAGTATAATGGAAAATTGTCTAACTTTTCTATACACACAATAAGATTTATTTGTTGAAACTGAATGTAGTGTTGTAGTGAGGATGCAGGTCACCTGGAATAAGTCCATTATGCAATAGTGACTTTTATGGATCAGACTTCTTTATTACATGCTCCCTTCAAGTTTCCTGTCTAGCATCTCCCTCCTAGCTCAGCTCCTCCTCCCTTACTACCTCACTTTTGCTAGGCAGACAAAGCAAAATGAATAAGCAGCAAAGAACATACAGAATATACTTATAACAACATCACATCTCTCCTCTTATAAAAAAAAAAAAAAAAAAAAAAAGAAATGCAACCATTAGAAATGGACAATAAATCAAACGTCCATATTGACAGGAACATTTTACTGCAGAACATAATCCATGAGGTGCGTTGGTGGCCTTCAACTCATTCTTGTCGGGTAGCATTGAGACATCTCGTTATCAGATAAAGTCTGTGAATTTTCTGAGGCATCTCTTGTTGGTGTTACAGAACCAGTTGTATCTCCTGGGAGTTCCTCATCATCTGTCTCCTCTGTACTTGCTCCTGGGTCATAGCCACAAAGCTTTTTAAAATGGGACACATTTCTTGTGACTTGATGACCCTGGTGTTGAGCCGTAACCATGGTACTTTGACGTGCGTGACTTGAAAGGGTTCCGGATGATAAGGGGATGATAATTTGTCACTAGGTCTCAGCCTTTTAACAAGGACCCAGCGTCCCACGTCCAGCTGTTTGAAATGATGACTGTTCTTATCTGCATATCTTTTCATCCTGCCTTTGGCAAGGAAATCATTGAGGACCAATGGAGTCTGGACAGAAACTACAGGGATGTTCGGAAGCTTAATGTGCAAAGGCCTGCTGAAAAGCGCAGTTGCTGGCGGAGTTCCTGTAGTAGAGTGTGGAGTGGCTCTGTACTGTCTAAGGAATCTGTATAATTCTTGTTGCAAATCCTTGTGTTCCATGGTAGCAATCCGAAGAGTTTTCTTGATTGATTGCATGACGCATTCCACATCGCCATTGGCTTGAGGCCAGTAAGGAGTTATTTTCCTGTGGGTGAAACCAAGATAAGTTGCAATAGACTGAAAATCTGCACTATTGAAAGGTGGCCCATTGTCGGTCTTTACTGTTTCATATTCTGAGAATATCTTGTCCAGTTTTGGTATGACGGCTCTTGCAGAGGTGGTGGAAACAGGTTCAATCACTGGAAATCTAGAAAAATCATCTATGACAACAAGTAAATAGGAATGTTCTGGCAAAGTGCAGAAATCAACACTAACGGCAGTCCACGGACTTTCTGGCAGAGGTGACATTTGTACTGGTGCTCAGCTATGGTCCACCGTAGTTGCTTGACAAGGTATACATGTGTTAATAAGTGCTTCCACTTGTTTATCTAGTCCAGGAAACAGAGGCGTAGCTAGCGGGGGGCAGAGGGGGCGGTTGCCCCGGGCCCACTGACTTTTTGAGGCTCATCACGCTTCCTGCAACTTAACAGTATTGTAAACCGCAAGCCAATGCAGGCCTGCGGTTTACAAGATGCTGAAACCACAGACCGATGTCTGCTTCTCAGCACGTCACAACATTGCGCCGCCTGCGTTCAGACACAAATGTCCTGTGCGTGGACAGGGAGGAAGCGGCGGTTCCATTCATCAGGATCGAAGGTAGGTGAGTATGACTTTTTTTTCTTTTTTTTTGTGGGTATATTAATAGCATAGCTCCCAGTGGGGGAGTCACGATTTTACACAGCTGTCCCGCGGTCCCGCATAGCTTACAGTTTGTCCCGCTATGCCCCTGAAGTGTTTTGCTATTAACAATCTTTATTAGGGTAGTGTAAAGGATAGATGCTAAATCCTAGTGGGTAAAGGACCTTTAATGACGTCATGACCATGTGATCAGACTCTTGTGTGGGCGGAGCTATTTTGGTTACCGTGGGACAGACTGTGATGTTACACAGAAAGCAGGGAACAGAGAGTGATCAAAGAGACAGAGACACAGCATGTGTGAGCAAGAGAGGGTAACTGGGGGCAGATGTAGGGGCCAGTTAAACTGAAGACAAATGAAGGAGGCAATTAAACTGCTGGCAGATAAAGGGGGACATAATAATAATAATAATAATAATAATAATAATAGTCCTTTAATAGTCCCACAATGGGGAAATTCAGTGTGTTACAGCAGCAAAGATAAGCAGATACAAATACAAATACAACATGTACAGGAATGTTCCAAGGTGAGAGGCATTACATTAATAGCAGACAGACAGATAGGACGTAGCAGAGGAGGGGGGGGGGATTTAACAGGCAGAGAGATATTTTAGTTCTCTGTGTGTAATGATCTCCGCTTAGGTCGGTGTTGGTTGTACAGCCTAACTGCGGTGGGGAGGAAAGACTTCCGATAGCGCTCCTTCTCACACCTAGGGTGGAGCAGTCGGTCACTGACAGTACTGCTCAGCGCGATCACAGTATCATGCATGGGATGGGACTCCTTCTTCTGCATGGAGCTCACCACGGACAGTATCCTTCTGTCACCCACCACCTGCACTGGGTCCAGTGGGCTCCCCAGGACAGAGCTGGCCCTTCTAATCAGCTTGTCAAGTTTATTTCTGTCCCTGGTTGATATACTGCTCCCCCAGCAGGCCACTCCAAAGAAGATGGCTGATGCCACTACCGAGTTGAAGAAAGTTCTAAGAAGTGCCCCCTGGATTCCAAAGGCTCTCAGTTTCCTAAGCAGGTAGAGCCTGCTGTGGCCCTTGCTGTACAGGGCCTCCATATGATCTGCCCAGTCCAGCTTATTATTAAGGAGCAAACCCAGGTACTTATAGGTGTTCACAATCTCGATGCCCGTCCCCAGGATGTCCACTGGTTTAGGAGGGCTTCTGCCTTTGCGGAAGTCCACCACCATCTCCTTGGTCTTCCCCGCGTTAATCTTCAGGTGGTTCCGGTGGCACCAGTCCACAAAATCCTGGTTCAGTTCTCTGTACTCCCTGTCATCATCATCTGTGATGAGACCCACTATTGCAGAGTCGTCAGAATACTTCTGTAGGTAGCAGCTGGATGAGTTGCACCTAAAATCTGCAGTGTACAGTGTGAAGAGGAAAGGGGCGAGAACCATACCCTGAGGTGCCCCCGTATTACAGATCACGGTACCTGACACACAGTCTTGGGCTCTCACGTATTGAGGTCGATTTGTGAGGTAGTCTAGGATCCAGTTGGAGAGGTGGTGGTCCACTCCAGCAAGGCCCAGCTTGTCCCTCAATAACCTGGGCTGTATGGTGTTAAAAGCACTGGAGAAGTCAAAGAACATTATTCTCACTGTGTTCCCTGGTTTCTCCAGGTGAGACAGAGCCCTGTGCAGAAGATGGATGATGGCATCATCTACCTCAATGCCCGGCCGATAAGCAAACTGGAGGGGGTCCATAGCGGGGCTCACAAGAGGGCGGAGATGTGTGAGAACCAATCTCTCCAAGATCTTCATCAGGTGGGATGTCAGTGCTACCGGTCTGTAGTCGTTGAGGTCCATAGGGTGGGGTTTCTTTGGAACTGGTACCACACAAGAAGATTTCCATAATTCAGGGACTATTTCCTGCCTCAGGCTCATATTATACATATATGTAATTATACCACACAGCTGGTCCCCGCAAGTCTTAATTAGCCTTGCACTGATGTCATCTGGCCCTGCGGCTTTCCTCGCCTTGATCTTTTTCATCTCCTTCCTCACCTGGGCCCGTGTGAAGGTCAGACTGTGGCCAGATAAAGACGGATTTCTGGATTTACTGGTCTGTTGGGAAATGGCCGCATGGGGAGAAGTCATTGTGGTGGGGGGAGCTGAAGGACATACTGGGGTGGGAGGAGCTGGTGTGTGATCAAATCTGTTGAAGAATAGGTTTAGTTCATTAAGCCAATTAACATCTGCCTCAATCTGGCAGACAGACTGTTTATGACCCGAAATTGACTTAAGCCCCTCCCAGACCCCCCTTATGTCTTTTCTTTCCATTTGCTTTTCCATTTTTTCTTTATAACTGGCTTTTCCCTGCCTGATTTGATGCCTCAGCTCCTTTTGTACTTCCCTCAACCCCTCCTTATCTCTTGTCCTGAATGCCATCTTTTTCTCCTTAAGTAGTGTTTTTATATCAGAGTTAATCCATGGTTTGTTATTGGAGAAGCACCTCACCACTTTTGTGGGTACTGTGTTGTCCACACAAAAATTAATGTAGTCCGTTATGCAGTGTGTGAGTCCTTCTATATCTTCTCCATAAGAATCCTGCAGCACTTCCCATGCGGTTGTGTCAAAACAATCCCTCAGAGCCTCATCACTCTTCTCGGACCATATCCTCACTGTGCGGGTGACAGCTGGTTCTCTACGTACTAGTGGCTTGTACACAGGTCAGAGATGTACTAGGTTGTGATCCGATCTCCCCAGGGGCGGTAGGGCTGATGAGTTATATGCCTCCCTCACAATGGCAAAGAACAAGTCCAGTGTTTTGTTGTCTCTTGTGTGGCAGGTTACATACTGTGTGAAACTGGGCAGTGTGGATGATGGAGAGGCATGGTTGAAATCACCCGACAGAAGAAAGAGGGCCTGGGGATGTTTTAACTGTAACTGGCTCAGCATGGCTTGTAGGACCTCGCAGGCAGTGTCAGCTTTCGCAGAGGGGGGGACATATGCAGCTATCACGATGACATGTGATAGTTCCCTTGGTAGGTAGAAAGGTCTCATGCTCACAGCTAATAGTTCAATGTCCTTACAGCAAGTTTGCTCCTTAATCACAATGTGCCTAGGATTACACCATCTATTATTCACAAACATTGCCAGCCCTCCTCCTTTCCTCTTACCGCTCTCCCTTGTCCTGTCTGCCCGAAGGAGTTTAAAACCATCCAAGGAGACCAGAGCGTCAGGAGTAACTTCAGTGAGCCAAGTCTCTGTAAGTAGCATCATGCTGCACGCCCGAAACTCCTGATGATGCCTGGTGAGCGCTGTTAGTTCATCCATCTTGTTTGCAAGAGATCTCACATTGCCCATGATGATGGAGGGAACAGCTGGTCGGTAACGCCTCTTTTTAATCCTCTGAAGAGTACCAGCTCTGCATCCCCTCACCCGCTTTTTCTTTCTCCAAAGCTCGAGGGGGATGTGTGACCAGATGGTATGCCGCCCTGCTGTGCCTCTGAGCTGCAGAATTTCCTCTCTTGTATAGACAAAGGAATTGTCTGCATACACAAAAGATCCCATTTTCAAGCAGAACAAAAAGACAGATAAAAAACAAAAAAAAAGTATCACAAGGGTCCAAGTCTTTGTGTGTGTTTCTTCATAGTGCAAAGTCCTTAAGTAGAGAGGTACAAAACGAGACATAGAAAGAAAAATAAGATAGAGAGTCTCAGAGCTACTGTAGCTGGCAACCACTCCAGCGGCGCCATCTTGGAAAATAATAATTATTATTATTATTATTATTATTACCTGCTGGGCCCCATTCGGTTCACTAGATCTATCTGGTCTACCTGTCGTACTAGATTCTCCCTGATGTCCCCGCGCTCATCTATGGTCTCCATATTATACAACCCCCTTCTCCCGGAAAGCCTGACCTCTGCCATGATTAAGGTGTGGTCTAAAGCTGGCCTTTACCGGATTGCTGACATGGTTGACCCTGGAACCTTGGAACTCAGGTCCTTTGCTTACCTTACAGCTAATCAAAACCTGCCAGGTACTGAATGGTTCCATTACTTTCAGGTGGTTCACTTTGTCCACTCCCTCCATGGGTCCCTTAAGGTGTCACTCCCCACCGGTTTCGAAAAGATCTGCCATGCAGGCACGTCCACTAGGGGCTTTATATCCTCTATTTACCAACTTCTTACCTCACAAACTACAGGCTCTCCAGTTAGCCACCGCTATATGCTTAAGTGCGAGGAGGCGGTGGGTAAACCCATTTCCCAGGAACAGTGGCAGATTGTATGGTCTTGGGCCCAGAAATCTTCTCAGTGCATTACATTTAGGGAAGCGCAGTATAAGCTGTTGATGCATTGGAATCACACTCCGGCTCTCCTCCATGCTTTAAACCCATTGGTTCCCCCATGGTTCTGGTGCTGTGGAGCTGCGGTGGGTACCCTGCACCACATCTTTTGGACGTGCCCTCTCATCCTAGGTTTCTGGAGGGAGGTCAGGACTCTGACGACTGCTCTCTTTTTGCAAGAGGTCCCTCTTGACCCTCTTGATAATCCCCTGAACCTTCCCCCCATACACCTGAGCAATAAGTCATCCAGGCTTTTCTTGCATCTTTGTACTGCAGCTAAAACTCTCATAGCTAGAAACTGGAAGAAAGTGAGTCCCCCATCTAGTCTTGAGCTTGTGGCTATAATGAAGGATGTGAGGAGTCTTGAATACCTGACCGCTGGCCTAGATAATTCACGGGAAGCCTTTGGGGGCTATCTGGGTGCCCTGGGACATGTATTGTACATCACAGGGTCTCTGATCTCTAGTCCTCTCCTCCCCTCCCCCCTTCCCTCTGGTTCTACCCTTGTCTTCTTAACCCCTTCATTTCCCCCTCCCTTGTTTACTGCCTAATTTAAATGCATATTGCTAAGGGAGAAGAAGTGGATAGCCTCTACCTACCTCATTGCTTCCTGCTTGTTTGATCACTTTTGTTTTTTTTTTTGTTTTTTTCCTTTATTCCTTGTTAATGAAAAATTTTTCAATAAAAATTACAGTTATATAAAAAAAAAATCTGGAGGAGCAGATGGAGCGTGACATTAAACTGGGGGCAACTGGAGGAGGACATTAAACCGTGAGGGGTAGCTGGAGGGGGACATGTCTGCCTCTAGTTGCCCCCAGTTTAATGTTCCCCTCCAACTACCCCCACTGTTTAATGTCACCTTTCAACTGTCTCATAGTTTAATGTCACCTTACAGCTGCCCCAGTTTAATGTCTCCCTCTGGGGCACGATTAGAGAGACTTAATACTGTGTGGCAATTGGAGGAGATCATTATAATGTGGGGGCATATAATGTTAGGGTTACTGTAGGAGCATTATACTATGTGGGGGACATGGAAAAATAGATGAGAATGGGCGGAGTCAACATAGAAGTGGGTGGAGCTAAATTTGGTGCTGCGTGTATAGCACGCTGTATATTTTATCCCTCTTTCTGTCCTTTGAAAGTTGGAAGGTATGTAATAGTATAAGGGGTGGTTAGGAGGGGGAAATATAACTATTAAGGGAGGATTCATTAGGGGGCATTGTGACAGTGGGGGGTTCATTTATATAAGGGATATTACAGGGTATTATGAATCCAAGGGGGGAGGTTATTTATATAAGGGGCCATTAGGGGGCATCATTTATATTAGGAGGCATTATGAACATAAGGGGGTGGTCATTTATATAAGGGGTCATTAGAGGTGCAGTATTTATGTCAGGGGGAATCAGGGGCATAATATGAGGGGGCAATTAATTTAATTAAAGTTGCACTTGGGCTTTATTAAGACTAAGGCCTCACGTAGCGGGCTGCAGCAAAAAAAAAAACGCTGCCAGTTTTGGACACCTGAGTTAAAATCACACCAAGGCCTACAGGACTGGCATCCACAATGAGCTCAGTAGACTTTAGAGGGTCAAAATAGGCCATGACTGTGTCACTAGTCAGACTAGACTATAGTGTAGTATAATGTTGTACCGTGTTAGCCATTGAAAGTAGTGGAAGAGTGAAGAAATCAGGCGATGCCTTTTAGAGGCTAACTGAGTATATTTATAAGTAAGCTTTCAGGAGTACTAGCTCCCTTCATCAGACATGGTGTTATACAAGAACTGAAAATTCACAGATTTTTATACACATGGTCTTCAAAGGATTTTAGAGTCCTTAAAAAAAACAAAACAAAATGAAATCTAAGTAGAGAAGTTATTTACAACAGGTCAAAAAACAATCTGGAAAGTTGTGGTGCGTGACAGAGGGATCTGTTATCTGTTTGTTATCAGGTGGTAATTTGTGACCCTCACAGGTCATACATAGTGTGACATGAAGCTGGCATGAATATTAAGTCCAAATTGCAGAGTTTGAAATTTTTGCATAAATTGCATTTTGTTTTGGTTTTTTTAAGCACTCTAAAATCCTTTGAAGACCATGTGTATAAAAATCTGTGAATTTTCAGTTCTTGTATAACACCATGTCTGATGAAGGGAGCTAGTACTCCTGAAAGCTTACATATAAATATACTCAGTTAGCCTCTAAAAGGTATCGCCTGATTTCTAGACTTTAGTGTGTCAAAAGCTGATTGATGTTCAACCATCCATGACCGAGGAGCATCTTTTTTAGTGAGGTGTCGTAGGGGTTCAGAAACAGTAGCCAGATCAGCTATGAAACGTCCACAGAATGTGACCAGTCCAAGAAAACTCCGAACATCTGATACATTTTGAGGCTGGCTAGCAGAGATTATGGCAACTCTTTTCTCAGGGTCCACAGAAACACAATTTTCAGAAAAAATATAGCCAAAAAAATTTAATGACGTCTGGTTGAACTCACATTTTGACGGATTTACAGTTAAATTGCAGGTTTGCAGTCTCTGAAAGACTTCTTCTAAGTGATTGTCATGTTCCTCCTGGGTTGTGCCAAAGATAAGGATATCATCACTGACATTGAGGCCTCCAGGTATTCCTGAAAGAATCTGCCTGATAACGTTCTGAAATATTTCTGCAGCCGATGAAATGCCAAAGTTCAGCCTCTTGAACCTTCTCAGACAAACATGAGTGCTAAAAGTTGTTTTATATCTGGAGTCTGGGTGCAATTCAACTGATGATAACCAGATTTTAGATCAATTTTTGAAAATATTTTTGCACCATTTAGATCTGCGAGAATGTCAATAGTAGGCGTAATGTGCCTTTGAATGGCTCGATTGGCATGTTGCATATGCACACATAATCTGATTTTACCAGGCTGCTTAGGTTTAGGTTCAACTACAATTGGTGAGACCCCGGGAGTTGGGGCCTCCATACGTTCAATAACATCAGATGTCTCCAGGTCTTGAAGTTCTTTCAAGAGTGTGTTGAGCTGTTTACCAGTTTCACAGAGACCAACTGGCACAGTGGGCTAGAGGGCCCTGCCCGCAAGGGCTTACAATTTATGACGGAAGAGGGATAGAGACAGAAGGTGGGGGTAGAGGCTGTACAGGTGGTGGTGTGGTGACAGTAGCGTTATTGGAGGTTGTAGGCTTTTTTGAATAGGTGAGTCTTCAGGGCCTTCTTGAAGCTTGTGACTTTGACATGGTATTATGTCCCATAGTGACCTCCCACCCATGAACTATTATTATACTCTGGGGTCTTTTCAGACCCCAGAGTATAATGATCTGAGACCCAGGTGGTGACAAACATAAAAACCAGTGTTACTTACCTGGGCTCCGGTGCTCTCCCTGCGTTCGGCCTTCTTCAATGTCACACAGACCGGCGTCGTGACATACTGACGTCGGCCCGGCTCACATGACGCCTGCGATGTCACCAAAGAAGGCCAAAGCCTGCTGGGAGTAACATCGGATCACCGGAGAGGTGAGTAAGACTGGTTTTTATGTTTATCACCTTCCCTGGGTCTCCGATTATTATACTCCGGGGTCTGAAAAGACCCCGGAGTATAATAATAGTAGTATTTGATGGGGTTCGCCGGCCGCGGCCTCACTTCCCATCCCTGCTCCTGCGCACAGCCGCTTCTGCGTCCCATAGCAGAAGGGGAAACGGGGGCGGCCACGACCAGCAGCGGGGATCAATAAGTAAATAGGCCGTTACGTGCCGGGGATACTCCAGCAGGCAACGGCCTATTTATATATATAAAAAAACTTATTTCACCTACCTCCGATGCCTTGATGCAGCCGCCGCCTCCTCCTCTTCTTGTCCGCGACGTCTGCGTGTCAGCGTAGTAGGCGCGATGACGTCATTGTATCGCCACCTGCGCTGACATGCAGAGGTCTTGTAAACCAGCCCAGGACAGGTATCGCGCAGCTTTGTTTTTTTTTTGTTTTTTTTAAGTGGCCTGTCCTGGGCTGGTTTACATTACATAGACAATAAAAAATGGCGCGCCCCTGCGGGCCAGATAAGTGCCGGGCCGGATAACAGAAGGCAGCGGGCCGGATTCGGCCCGCGGGCCTTGTGTTTGACACCTGTGCTATAGAAGATGGCTGCTCTGGCATACAGTCTGTGTTCTCTATAAGTTTAGCTTGATTCTATACTGCATCATGAATACGTGCAATGTCCAGTAGCTTTGCTAAAGTCATGGTGGGATCTCTGAGTGCTTCTCTCCTTAACTTAGATGAGACACATCCTTGTATAATTTGCAGCAGAATTTCCTTGTCTGTATCTGCAAATTCACAGTAAACTGCAAAGTTGTCTTAAGCGGACATGATATGTATCAATGCTTTCTGTTGTTGACTGTTTTGCCTGTCTAAACTTGAAAATTTCAAAGGCAGCATTTATGTATGGAGAGAAGTGCTTACTTAAAGAGGACCGTTCACGTCCTCATGTATATGCGGTTTTACATACCGATAGAAAGCTGACAGCACGCTGAATTCAGCGCACTGCTGGCTTTCCCGTTATGTGCCCCGGGGCTGGAGATATCGGGGGTCTAAATTTCACTGTTCACTGTCAGAAGGGCGTTCCTGACAGTCTAGCTGCGCAGTGAGGAACGCCCTCCCTGACTGTGCTCGTCCATAGCCGAGTACTGTCAGAGGGGGCGTTCCTTACAGCCCAGTGATGACGCTGAGCTGTAAGGAACGCCCCCCCAGTACAAGTCTATGGACTAGTACTGTCAACTCCTCTTTTTAGTGCAGTGTACAAAAATACTATATTTTTTATTACTGGCCCTTTAAATTCATCATCATGAGCTGGACTAAATCAGGAATAGAGCAAGAGATAATCGCTAGTAATAGCTCTTAACAATGTAATTAGCCACAAACTACTGATTCTAAACAAATACTAACAACCTGTGTATTTGTTTTTACCTTTCCGTGTAGCAGGTTTACAAACAAAGATCAGCTGGTAACGTCTGAATGGAGACATCTCTCTTCACTAATGGGAAACAGCTGAACGGAGCTGTTCTTAGTCCTCTTTCACTTTTAAATACACACACAGCGGGAATATGGGCTGCGCATGCGCTTTTAAGCTAAATAAACGCTAATTCGATTTCACAGCCTTTTTACTGCCGATATCAGCTTTTTAATGATTTATAACAGCGCCAGGATTTCCCTGTGGGCAACATAGATGTAACATCATCCCTTTATGATGGTAAATTGTCTGCATTGAACATGTTTTAATGATTGCTTTGTGGTTCCTCCCACAATAGGTGGGTCTAACCTCTTTTTTCCTTTAAATAGCTCAATGTTATACCTGTTAGTATGTCTTGTCTCATTTTACACTTGAAAAAGGAGAATTTTGATCTCCGAAAAGCGTTGTGTGTTTTGAGCCCCAATAAAGTTTCTTTCATCTGGAAAGTGCAGATATACTATCTCTCTTTTTTTGGAGTATCCACTCCATCTACAACAACTGCTCCCCTGTATTAGGCAGAGTTGTGAAGATATCATAGACTTGCTCCCCTGCATAGTGTAATAACATTGCTTTCTTTCTTGCATTGTCAGTAATGTTCAGTGCTTGCAGGAATATCTCAAAGCGTTTCAGACATTTATTCCAGCATGCTGCCAAGTTTGTCTTGGGCTGATACACAACAAATGCAGCAAAGGAGGGTAAGCAGGCCATGGCTGGTGCGAGTATTGCAGACTTGTACACAATTTGCTGTAGCTGTGAAATACCTTTAGTTGATGATTCTTAATCCTCATCGCCAATTGTAGTGTTGTGGTGAGGTCACCTGATATAAGTCCACTATGCGATAATGACTTTTATGGATCAGACTTCTTTACTCCATGCTCCCTTCAAGCTTCCTGTCTAGCATCTCCCTCCTAGCTCAACTCCTCCTCCCTTACTACCTCACTGTTGCTAGGCAGACAAAGCAAAATGAATAAGCAGCAAAGAACATACAGAATACTTATAACAACATCACACTGAACAAACTCTTTAAGGCCCCATGCTGGAAGCTTCAATACCAAATAACTATTTGGTGTTGCACCGTAAGACATAGGAAAGATAGGGTGGCTCTTTGTTTTAAATAACCTTAAAGACATAAATGCTCCCTGGTGATACAACCATCTCATTTGAATGCATTGGTGCTCAAATTTTAGCAAACAAAAACATAAAGTTATTTCTTAGTTATCGACCTCCAGGTGTCAGTTTTAACTTCTATATATGGGGTCTGGCTGGTTTTATCTATATATATGGAATATGCCTGGCATACCTGGTTTTACCTTTGCATATTAGGTATGCCTGGCTTTACCTACTGTATATATGTATACGAGATATTCTTTGATGTTTATTCATGCACTATTATGCACTATTGCTGGTTGTACCTTTTATATACAGTATGTGTAGTATGTATGGTTGTGCTCCTTGTCCGATCTGATATTGATGACCTATCCTATGAATAACTTATCAGTATCATAATGCTGGAAACAAACCAATTGATATATTATAGTGTAAAATACAGTTCTTTTTTACACACTATATTGCATGCTACAGCTATAGATGGGTAAACTTCATGAGATTTGTTTCATTTGTGAGGTTTAGCACTAAAATGGAAATACTATTAATTTACTCTTGGGTCTCCTCAGACCCCAGAGTATAAGTGGAGGCCCAGGGGATGTGTGCAAAAATAGTTAATAGTTATACTCACCTTGCCTTCCTTGCAACATCCAACAGTTCCCTAGTGTCTTCTTCAGGCCTTTTCCAGGCTCTGGCTGATATTACGAACTCTAGGGGTCACCAGTGAGTCCCAAAATTGAGTCTCAGCAGTCAACATGGGGTGCATGACTTCAGCCAGGGACTGGAAGTGGCCTGAAGAGCTTTCCAGGGCATTGCTGGATGCCCAGGAGAGGTGAGGCAAGGTGAGTATAACTGTTTGTTATTTTTACTCACCTCCCCTGGGTTTCCACTTATTGTACTCTGGGGTCTAGGGGGACCCCAAAGTATAACAATGTTTTGTGGGGGACAAACCCCAAAAGATTCAGATTTGGATTAAGCCCAAAACATTTGGAAAATTAAGGTTGAATCCGAATCAGTTTGCTCACCCCTAGCTAAAATTCATGTGCACGAGGCTTAAGAATGAGCAGTTATGTCTATGTAGCTGCAGGGTGGGCCAGCTAAAATCAACTCCTATGGTGGACTCCAGTCCAAAACAGCTAGAGGGTTGCACAACATTTGAATATAATAGATGACAGCAATGTAGTGTTGTGGACAAATTATAGGTCTGAATCACCACTTGTATAATGGCACTACTGCTGATGCTTTGGTCCCCCTGCTGAATAGAGGCCAGCAATAGTCTCAGATACTCATGTCTCAGTTTGTCTTGCTTCAACAGCTCTGTCTTTCTCCTCCTTCCATGATTCCTCCTGAGTAGAGGGAGGGTGTAAATGAATCAACACCTCTTCAACTGCTTGCCAGTTCAAACTCTGACATTGAATGTCAAAACTACTATTCCTCTTCTCAGCAATGCCATTACTAGTCTTGATGTTCAGCCCCCAGATTTCCCCCCCCCACCACCCCAATTTAGGACAACTGCCTTAAAATTCCTTCAGGCCAGCAAGCCACTGTCCTCTCCACTCTGCTTTGCAGAACATCAAGGGAACCTCCATCCAGGTGGTGGCAGATTCGGTTCTTTACCCATCTTGTTTCTATGCAGATATAATTCTTGACCAAGGCCTTGGTGTAACCCCTTATTTTATCCACAAATTAAATGTTATCAGACTAACAGCTTTCTAGGTCTGTTGCCAAGCAAAGTTTAAAGCATACCTCCAGTTATAAAGAACTTTTCATAAATGAATAGTGCATTTAAAGGGATTCTATCATTAAAAAGACATATTTAAACTAAAAGCACATAGGAATAGCCTTTAGAAAGGCTATTCATCTCTTACCTTTATTTTGCAGGTCCACGCTGCCGTTTTTGAATTTTTTGTTCTTTCTTCATTATGCCAATTGTGGTCAGAAAACATAGGGGGCATTCCCCCTGTGCTCAAAGCACAGCCTCGTCACAGCTTCCAGCGCCGCCTCTCTCTTCTCGTCCTGATGTGTCTCCTTCTCTTCGCAACAACAGCACCCGCCAAGCGCGTCTTCAGGATCCCAATCCTGTGCATGTTCAGTCGGCTCTGCCACTTCGGGTTGGACAGAACCGACTGCGCATGTTCCGTCGGCCATTTTGATGTGGTCTCTTACATGAGCATACTGCTGCTGTGACGAGGCTGTGCTTTCCCCCTCCTCTCTTCATAGACTAATATGGAGAATGTAACTGCCTAAAAAGTGAAGAAAACATATTTCTTTAATAAGATATATTACAGTTCTTACATTTTTTTTTTATTTCCACCTGTAATATTCATTTATGAAAAGTTGTCTATAACTGGTACACTTTCACCTGTTACTGGTTTGTCTGTTGTGGGCGTTGACAACCCTCTATCCTAACCGTTCATCTATGACTTTTCCACAATTGGGTGGCCTGTGTGCCCCCTAATACCTTATTTGATGCTTTTTTTTGGCTTTCCTTTTTCTTGTTCTTATTTGCAAAAACCTCAGTAAAAACTGATTAAACATAACTGGTACACTTTAACATTTCCCTAGAGATACAACTTGCATTGGTCCAGTTCATGACTAAAGACATGTAATCATGGCAAATGACAAATTTTCTCCTATCTAGGCAGGTAGTTTTCCCACTAAATAAATCACAGGGTCCACAGGGATGATTGTGTAAACCGTCTGAAGGTCAAATATTGAAACATTACAAAGAGGAGCATGGTCCATACGCTGGTTAACTATGGGGGAGTGCAAGAGTACTAAGAGATAGTAATATTTTTATCTTTGGAATATCTTCTGCTGCCGATGTATTTTTACTATTCTCTTTGAAACACTGTAGTCTCCTTTGGAAGCAATACTACTAAATAAGAGCTAAACATCATGCAGTATTGCTTGTCATGATTTCTTTTTTGGAATCTATGAGAAAAACACTTCCAAGTGTCTTCTAGGGAAACTACAGTATGAGTCATAAAAGTATTAAGGATCCATGCCAACCACACAAATCTATTATACAGCTGCATGCATTATTCATTAGGACATGTTTGTTTATGCCATATTTCTTGCAAATTCATTTGCACTAATCTGAAGCAAGGTACAGAACAATGCAACCTATGTTTGTCCAACTGCTGTCTGGGATGAGATGTTTTGATTTGCATTTTTTTCCATTCCTGAAAGCTATACTGTCGGTATTAGACAGCGAGCTTGATGTTTGGTTATAAATCAATCCCTAAATTTATAGTACTAAATTGATCCAAAATTAATCTTCACTTTAACATATGTTTCTGCTTACTTTATAACAAAAATATACAGGATTATTTTATCTACATATTTTTACTCAGGACAAACATTTACAATACATCACATACTAAGAATCGAGTAATAAAATGAACAAAACATTGAATCTGCTGAAAAAAAAGTCTTGAGTGAAAGCTCATACTGTGTCACGGGTAAATCTTAGATACTAGTCAATAACATTTCGACACCTTTTCATTTGTTTTCAACGTATTGACTTACATTGTATGTAACAGAGCTGAAAAGTATAAAGGGGTGTTATGATGACAAGCTCTGTCACAATGAAGAATGTTCACTACATCTTAGTGAGTTTTCATGACAACCTCCCACTGACACATGGCACTTCAATAGTACAAAGCAACTATTGAAAATAATACAAAACAAAATAAAGAATAAAAGTTTTAATTATTAAAAGAACAAAGTTCTAGCAATAATGGTTGGACAAGGAGACTTTTTATAGAAATGTGTATAACTATGTTGCATTTTATTTTTATAGCACAAATTATTAATTAAGCATGAAAGCAAAAAAAAAAAAGTGTCAGTAATGTTTTTCATTAAATGCATAAAAACGTCTTTAAAGAATGTACAGTATTATGGTGTGTCTACAACACAAAACTTAACTTACCACTATGGAGATAGCCTGACATCCCTGTATTAAATGCTGATTTCCATGCAGACTTTACTGCTGTTTGACCCTGGTCATGCCTTGGATTTTTTTTTACAGATTTTTCAAGGAATAGACAAATCTGTAAAACTACCGTATTTTTCAGACTATAAGACGCACCAGACTATAAGACGCACCTAGGTTTTAGAGGAGGAAAAAAGGGAAAAAAAATTTTGAAGCAAAAATTGGTAAAATATTTAATATATGGGAGTTGTAGTTTTGCAACAGCTGCAAGGTCACATTGGCAGGTGGTCCTGTAACTGTACGGGGATGCATAGGGCATCTTTTTTTGCGGAGCCAGATGTTCTTTCTAGTTATGCCATTTTGGGGAATATCTATTGCTTAGATCACTTTTTATTCAAATCAAAGGTGAAACAGTGAAAAAAACAGCAGTTCAGCACTTTTGATTTTTTTTTTCCCGTTATGACGTTCACCGTACAGGAAAAATATTTTTATAAGTTTGTAGACCGGGTGTTTTCGGACACAGCGATACCTAATGTGCATGTGTTTCACAGTCATTTTCTACTTTTATATGTATTCTAGTGAAAGGGGGTGATTTAGAACTTTTATTTTATTTTATTTTTTTTTTTTTTTTTTTTTTTTTTTTTTTTTTTAGATTTTATTAGTTAGGGGGCTTGAACCTGCAATCATTTGATTGCAAGTCCCACAGACTGCAATACAAGTGTACTGCAGTTTTTGAGAGATTCTTTACAATGCATGGTCTGACCAGCCGCAATAGTAATATTCCTATGACAGGCCTGGGAGCCTTCATAAGGCTCCCGGCTGTCATAGGAACAGGACGTCTCCCATGATCTGCAACTTCAAAGGTACGGGGCCGGTGGGGATCGGCCCCTTGGGCACTTTTTACATTTTTGGGGGAAGCTTTGAAGTAGTAATGCCCGCGTTCAGAGTGGACTCTGACCGCGGGCATTAGCTCTGGGTCTGCGCTGTCCATTACAGCCGGAGACCCGGTTGCTATGGCAACCGCTCTGCAGCAGTGCGGCCGCCATCTTCTTTACAGCCTCGGCTTGGGATATGTTTTTATAACTGTAAGGGAATTGCTAGAGGAACGATTCCCCAGTAGCTGCTGGTGAAGCCTGGGGGGAGGGGCACAGCAAGACAGTGAACCCTAAGCTGAACCCCCCCCCCCACTGTCCCTGGCTATTTGCCCGATCTGTCCTAGTCCACAGCCAGCAACTGGTCGACGGTCCCTTCTTAATGTAAATGTCAACACAGAGCGGAGACAGGACAAACAACAACAAAAGAGAGGTCAGCTAGCCAAGGGCTAAGTAACAGTCGAGCAATGCTGTACAGAATCAAAATCCAAGAGAATAGTCACAGGGGGAGCCAAAGGTCAGAAGTCAGAAATACAATAATAGCAGAAAAAGGAGCTAGCAGGGACAAAGTCACAGGACATAATCTCTCTAGCCAGCGACCATGTGTGGGCTGATGACCTGTTTATAGCAAGTCAAGGACCTGCCCCAGACTTGATTGGTAGTCAGGCTGTCAATCACACAGGCAAGTCTAAGATTACCTATTTGAGGAGCAGAAAGAAACAAGGTGCAGGAGACGGGTGTGGCTGAAATTCAATTACATAGTAGTAGTACTGGGACAGTGTTCAGACTGAGCAACAAGAACCTTAAGCAACGAATCAAACTGAACATGCCTCCTGCACCACAGTGTGCAAGCAGAGGGTGGCGCAGAGACCCAAAAAGGCAGAGATGTTACAATAATCTAACCCTGCTTTAAACTTCTCCACAACTTTATCTCTGACCTGTCTGCTGAGTTCCTTGGTCTTTATGATGCTGTTTGTTCACTAGTGTTCTCTAACAAACCACTGAGGCCTTCACAGAACAGGTGTATTTATACTGAGACTAAATTACATACAGCTGACTCTGTTAACTAATTAAGCAACTTCTGAAGGCAATTGATTGCATTGGATTTTATTTAGGGGTTTCAGAGTACAGGGGGCTGAATACTTTTGCACGTCACTTTTCAGATTTTTACTTGATTAAAATTTTGAAAACCATGTATCATTTTCATTCCACTTCACAAATATCTGTTACTTTGTGTTGGTCTATCACTTAAAATCTCAATAAAATGCATTTACATTTGTGGTTGTAAGTTGACAAAATGTGAAAAAGTTCAAAGGGTATGACTAGTTTTGCAAGCCACTGTACACTTCTATTTACAAACCTTTAGACAGTGGGTAAGATTGATTAATCAAAATGTGCTAGATTCTGAGGGGTGTGACCTAGCATGCTAGCGTCTAGACACAAACTGTAAGAGCTCTATACTGGGCCCTCGCTAATGGGCAAATTACCATGTTATTATGGGCAAAACAAGGGCCAAGAAAATGGTGGGTGCTTCCCTACCACCCCAGGCATCCGAGGTGCCCATCTCCAGCTACTTTCTCCTGCTGGGAGATACTCATAGCTCCACTTAAAGTGATGCACCGGACTGCTGTTGGGACCCTGCACCAGCCGACTCCTCCTGATGCCGATGTCCCTGATGACTCCAGCCCATTGATCGCACTGGTGAATGCCTGGTACAAGTCTCTGAGCCCTCCCACTTCTCCACACTCATCATGGGAAGCTGGCGGCCATCTTGGCTGCACGCTGCTATCACTCCCATGGCTTCACCTGTGCCAGCACCCGCTGTACCACCAATGCACCAAACAAATCAGCATGATGAGGCACGGACACTGAGTGTCCTACATACCCCATCACCTCATGAACATATTGAGGCTCTCAATCAACACCTACTGGGGGAGTCTGATCTATCTTCTGATAAAGACATTGACCCCCCCCCCAGCACCTGCAGCAAACTCAAACCTTGGGCACCCTCCTCTCAGCTGTCACTGCCTGAAGAGAAAGCCCTCCAGGGACACCCTGAATTTCAAGCTCTGCTTGCCCTTCTCCCCAGCAAGAGAGATATAGATGATCTTGGCACCAGGACCTCAAGGTCATTAAGTCTGATATAGCCCATCTGCAACAATGGGTGAATGACTTGGAGCACTTCCGCTGCTCAGTGTCCAATTCAATACAATCTCTACAGCAGTCTATATCCTTTACCACTGCTCAGTACTGCAAACTTATCTCCCATGTAGATGACATTGAAAATTGCAACTGCCGCAAGAACATCAGGATTTGCACCTTTCCAGAATCCAGTCCAGCCTCTGATCTCATTCCTACTCTTACTGGCATCTTTAAAACTCTCATGGGATGCCCAGCTGATACCCACATCGAATTTGATCATGCTCACTGTGCCCTTCGTCCTCACAGCTCTGACCCGGACAACACCCGTGTCGTAATCTGCAGGATCCATTATTACGCCCTGAAAGAGGAAGTCATGCAGAAATCCAGAGACCACAGGACCATTGACTTTGATGAAGCCAATCTCTCTATCTTCCCAGACCTCTCCCATCATACTCTGCGCCAATATGCAGCATTGAAACCACTACTTGCCCTTCTCCAAGAGTGCAGGATTCCGTATCACGGGGGCTTCCCGTTTGCCCTCCAGGTTTGGTTCAATGAAGTCTGCCTCACCCTATCCTTGCTGGAAGATCTCCCAATCTTTCTAAAAGCTCTGGATCTACCTTCTCTATGCCTTTCAGGTTGGGAACTTCTTTTCAGTGATTCTGACCTGCCTGACACACACTCCATGACGAGAAACATGGAAAAGGCTTTCATCTGAGCTCACCCAGACCCAGGGTCGGACTGGCCCACCGGGAAATCGGTGAATCCCCTGGTCGTCTCCATGCCTTTAGTGGGCCCTGCTGGACCCCCACTGATTTTTTTAATAGGCAGTGGAGGTCTAGTAACGGGTGGCATAACGAGCATGGTCGCAGGGGGTGCGACCGCGACCGTAGTTGTACTGGGCCTGCTGGGGATGGCCAGGGCCCCGAGAGCACCGTGAAAGCCTGGTTTCCCCATCCCCTATACATATTTTTAATGGAAAGGGGCCTGGCATTATGTTGGCCCCTTTCCCATAGTACTATTAGGCGACCTCAGTGTATAGGCCCAGGGGAGGTGATTAAGTATAACAAATACTTATATTAACCTCTCCTGGGACTCCGACAGCTGCCAACATCCTCTTAGGGTCTCTTCCAGCCTGTGACTGAGGTCACGTGCCCCAGACGTCACTGCTGGGGCCTGTCATTGGGCCTTGTAGTCACGTGGGGCGGGCCGGCGTAATGACATCAGTGCGCCCCATGTGACCACTGAGGCCCAATCACAGGACCCAGCAGAGACATCTGTGGTGTGTGACCTCAGTCGCAGGAAATGTGAAGAAATCAGGCGATACCTTTTAGAGGCTGAGTATATTTGATGGTAAGCTTTCGGGAGTACTAACTCCCTTCATCAGACATGGTGTTATACAAGAAACTGAAAATTCACAGATTTTTTTATACCCTAAAGACATGGACCTTCAAAGGATCTTAGAATCCTTAAAAAAACAAAACAAAATGCAATATAAGTAGGGAGGTTATTTACAACAGGTCAAAAAATAAACAATCTGGAAACTTGTGGGTCATGACGGAGGGATAACTAATTCATCCTGTTTGCTGTCACGTGGTGATTTGTGACCCTCACAATTCATACATAGTGTGACATGAAACTAGCATGAATATTAAGTCCAAATTGCAGAGTTTGACATTTTTGCATTAACTTATATTCCCATTCTTTCCTCTCCCTCTGCATCTTAAAATGTCCCATTAAAACAACAATCCGCAAATCTTCAATAGAGTGGTCTTCTCCGGAGAAATGTGCGGCCACTGGGAGATCTGTTCTGCTGTTATTAATGTTGAATCTGTGTCAGTTCATGCATTGACTAAGTCTCTGCCCTGTTTCCCCCACATAGAGGCCTGTGGTGGGACATTGCACACACATTATGAGGTACACCACATTGGAAGACCTGCAGGAAAATGTCCCCCTAATTCTGTGCACCTGTTGTGACTGTGGGACAGGTACACTGTCAGCGGTGTGATGTGCCTGCAGTTCTTGCACCTGTTTTGCAGGTGCCATTTTCAGTTGGGGCATTCAGGGCACTCTGGACAATAATATGCCGTAGGTTTGGTGGTTGCCGAAAGGAAAGGAGAGGGGGGACTAGAAATATGTCCTTGAGTCTGTTGTCCCTATGTAGAACAGGTTGGCGCTCCTTGACAATCCTTCGTAGGATCTCCAGCTGTGGGTTGTAGGTGACAACTAGGGGCACTCGGGCTTCATTCTGGATCTCTTTATATGTGAGCAAACTGTCTCTGTTAATGGCTGCCACTTTGTTTAGTTGGTTGTCCGTCACTTTTGGTTTGTATCCCAATCGAAGAAATTTCCATCTCAGATCCAGGAGGTGCTTGTCCAGGTCTGCTTTGTTGGAGCAAATACGATTGCATCGTATAGCCTGGCTGTAAATAATAGATTGTCTTGTATGCTTGGGGTGGAAGTTGTCGTTTCTCAGGTAGGCCGTTCTGTCTGTGGGTTTGTGGTATATCGATATGAGTAGCCGGTGGTCTTTGATGTATATTGTGGTATCCAGAAAATGAATTTCACTCTCTGAATAGCTAAGTTTAAGGTTGATGGTAGGGTGGAAGTCATTGAAGTCATTATGGAATTGAAGTAGAGCCTTCTCGCCTACAGTCCAGATAACAAGAATATCATCGATATTACGAAGGTAAATCATAGGTTTGGTGGTGTATGTTGACAAGTATGCTTCTTCCAGTTCTGCCATAAAGAGATTTGCATACTGGGGTGCACATCTGGTCCCCATTGAAGTTCCCATTCGCTGTAGATATAGATCCTCTCCAAAGGTAAAATAGTTGTGGCTAAGGATGAATTGTATGAGCTGCGTTACTGGTTCTTTTGGGAGGTTTTGTTTTTCCAGGTGTACCTGACATGCTGCAACTCCATCCTTGTGGGGAATGTTGGTATACAGGGATTCCAAATCCATGGTGGCCAAAATGGTGCCCTCAGGTAGTGGGCCCAGGGTGTTCAATTTGTTAAGAAGGTCAGTGGTGTCCTGGATATAGGTTGGAGTATCTCTGACACGGGGTTTTAGATTTTCCACCCAACCCGAGATTTTTTCTGTCAGTGTCCCGATGCCAGAAATAATAGGCCTCCCAGGGTTGCCCTCTTTGTGTATCTTTGGGAGCATATAGAAGCAGCCTGGCCTGTGATCCTCTTGGATAACCCCTTTTACCTGCTTCTGGACCTGTATTGGAAACTTCTTGATCATATCCTTTAGTTGTTTCATACAGGACTCTGTGGGATCACTTCCAAGTTTGGAGTAATGGATGGGATTTGACAGTTGCCTGTTTGCTTCCTGGATATAGTCTGAGGTGTTCATTATGACTATTGCGCCCCCTTTGTCAGCAGGTTTCATTATAATATCCTGATTTTCTTTCAGTGAAGCAATAGCCTTCTGTTCCTGCAGGATTAGGTTATGCACCTGTTTCTTTTGTTTCTCCAGGATTTCTGATTTCACTTTGCTTCTGAAACAGTCAATATATTTATCCAGTGCTGCGTTAGTTCCAGAGCGTGGGGTCCAGGTAGATTTTTTGGTAGGATTCCTTATGCGCTGTTCTATCTCAGAGTCGCTGCTGTATGGAAGGTCCTTGTCATAAAAATATTCCCTCAATCTCATTTTTCTGAAAAACTCCTCCATATCATTGCAAAGTTTGATATGGTCAGTGTGTGCTGAGGGGAAGAAGGAGAGACCTTTGGAGAGAACTGACATTTCGTGTCTGTTTGGCTCATAGGAGGAAAGATTCACAACACAGCTCTGATGAGCTGGGCTGGTACTTGTGGTTGTAGTATTGAGTTGTTCTGTTGTAGGTGTGTCAGGTTGGGTTAAATAAATTGAAGCCTCTTGGGATGAGTCTCTCCTTTTTGCATTTTGTTAAGAAGAAGATGGCGCTGTTGAGTTGTGCAAGTTTCTTAAGCCGGTTTTTCAATTCCATTCAGTCGCAGGAAGAAGAGGACAGAAGAGGGTGCTGAAGACAGCCGGATGGAGCGAGGAAGTTACTGGGGTCAGCAGAGTGTGAAAATAATATAGAATTCTTGGCAGAGTAACCATTATAATGGTAATAATTCTGAGGACCCAAGAAAGGGTGGGATAATCCCATGTTATAAGGTCTTTTAAGAGCTTTGGAATAAGAGTGGAATAATTCCATTTAAAATAGCTGTCAAGGGAATTGCACAGGTTAATGCCTAGGTAGAGTATATATATCCCATAAATGGAAGTCAGAGTTTAAGGTAATGAGCTTTCTTGATGCAGGAGGAGTATTACAATGCAGGATTTCAGATTCGGAGGTTCTTCTAAGCAGCTGCCTAGCACTCTGAAAATGAAAATGCTGGAGACCCACAAAGCAGGAGAAGGCTATAAGAAGATGGCAAAGCGTTTTCAAGTTGCCCTTTCCTCAGTTCGAAATGTAATTAAGAAATAGCAGTTAACAAAAATAGTGGAGGTCAAGATAAGGTCTGGAAGACCAAGAAAAATGTCAGAGACAGCTGATCTTAGGATTGCTAGAGTGGCAAATCAGAGCCCCCGTTTGACTGCAAAAGACCTTCAGGAAGATTTAGCAGACTCTGGAGTTGTGGCACATTGTTCTACTGTTCAGCGATACCTGCACAAATATGGCCTTCATGGAAGAGTCATCAGAAGAAAACCTCTCCTGCATCCTCACCATAAAATTCAGCATCAGAAGTTTGCAAAAGAACATCTAAACAAGCCTGATGCATTTTGGAAACAAGTCCTGTGGACTGATGAGGTTAAAATAGTACTCTTTGGCCACAATGATCAAAGGTATGTGTAACGTCTCTGCCTGTTCGGATCTCTGCGCCACCCTCCACACGCATGCTGCGGTGAAGGAGGCGTGTTCAGTTTGATTCCTTGCGCAGGGTTCTTGTTCCTCAGTCTGAACACTGTCCTAGTACCTCTTTTCTGTAATTGAATTTCAACCACACCCGTCTCCTGCACTTTTGTTTCTCTCTGCTCCTCAAATAGTTAATCTCAGCCTTGCCTGTGTGATTGACAGCCTATTGTCCTATCAAGTCTGGGGTGGGTTCTTCTTTCCTATTTATTCTTTGCTCACATTTAGATTGGGCTTGCTATTTGCTTCTTGCGTAGTGGCGTTTACTGTTTTGTTACTTGTATTCCTATTCCTGACCTCTGGCTTTGACTTTGACTATTCTCTTGGATTTTGATTCTGTACTGCATTGCTCGTCTGTTACTGACCCTTTGGCTAGCTGACCTCCCTTTTCGTTGTTCGTCCTGTCTACGTTCTGTGTTGCCACTTATATTAAGAAGGGACTGTCGACCAGTTGCTGGCTGTCGCCTAGGACAGATCAGACAGTTTAGCCCGGGACAGTGGGGGGGTTTAGCTTTAGGGCTCACTGTCTTGTTGTGCCCCTCCCCCCAGGGTTCTGCAACAGCACTGGAGAATTGCTCAGCTGGTAATTCCCTTACAGTATGTTTGGAGAAAAAAGGGCACAGAATTTCAGAAAAAGAACATCTCTCCAACCATTAAGCATGGGGTTGGATCAATCATGCTTTGGGGTTGTGTTGCATCGGGGAACATTTCACGGGTAGAGGGAAGGAATGAATTCAATGAAATTTCAGCAAATTCTTGAAGGAAACATAATACCATCTGTAAAAAAGCTGAAATTGAAAAGAGGATGGCTTCTACATATGGATAATGATCCTAAACACACGTCAAAATCCACCATAGACTACCTAAAAAGGCGCAAGCTGAAGGTTTTACCATGGCCCTTACAGTCCCCTGATCTGAACATCATTGGAAATCTCTGGCTAGACCTCAAACGAGCAGTGCGTGCAAGACAACCCAGGAATCTCACAGAACTGGAAGACTTTTCCCAAGGAAGAATGGATAAAAATCCCTCAAAGAATTGAAAGACTCTTGGCTGGCTACAAAAAGCATTTACAAGCTGTGATACTTGCCAAAGGGTGTCCTACTAGGTACTAAACATGCAGGGTGCCCAAACTTTTGCATCGGGTCATTTTCATTTTTTGTTATTTTGAAAATGTAAAATATGAAAATAATTTAAAAAAATACATAGAGAATGTGTCGTCTTTAATGTTATGCCTTTTGAAGATCATTTTAAACTCAACTTTCTTAACTGTTCACAATGACAGTCATTTTTACCAGGGGTTTCCAAACTTTTGCATGCCACTGTATACTCTCGCTTCCCAATATGTACTCCTTAGATGTGGGGTTAGAATAAGTAGTTATAGCTAGGGGTTCAATTGCCAGGGCAAATAAAGTGGGAGATATCAGGCATCCCTGGCAAGTGCCGCAACAAATATTAATGAGTGAAGGAGAATCTGTTGGAAGCTTCAAGTGTGCAACGGGGTCGCACATAAAGGGTACTGAGAGTGACCTGTGATGCCCATAGACCTGAAGACATGAGCTAGATATCCCCAAGACAGACTATTAAAGGCCTTCTCAATATCAGGGGATAGGAATGAGGTGTATGTTGGGAGTTAGCCCAATCGATGATATTGCAAATTACATATCTATTTAACAGTAACAAAATCAAATAATAATCAAATTACATTTTATTAATACATATAAAACATACATATAAGTGTAAAGACACAAAAATAAATGGAGATACCACATAGATATATGGCCAGATGGACCATGCAGGAATGTAAAATTAATAAAGTATAAACAAGGAGAGGGTGGGGTGATGCTATAAATAAGCACTATTAATATCCACAATAATGGCATGTGCCATGGGGAATAATTCCCTCCCAGGTGAATACCACTCTATAAATGCACAGTAAGAAACGGGGAGCCTTATTTGGTGATCCAGGCCTCAGTGACGGTTTCCGCCCCTGTGTCGCCTGTGTGAACATTGATTCATGTAATGACTTTTGTAGTGCTGACGGTAAGAGACGATTTCGCATTCTGTCTCACTACAACTGTCAGTCCATGGGAGTCATTTATTATGCCACATGCCCCTGTGGCTTAATATATATTAGTCTTATCTCCCGGGAACAAATCAGTTTTGCGCCCTGCTTGTGAATCTGTTCTATTGTAGGTCATTTTTGGTCAGTTTTCACATTTATTTTAGTTGTAGTATGGTCTTTCTCATGTTTTTAATTGTTTGTTTTCATTTTAGATATGTCTTGTGTCGTCTTCAATTAGAGATCTTCTTGTATGGCTTATTGAAAATGTCATCATCCCTGCATTATGGCTTTTGCGTATTTCCTCCCATTTATCGGACCCTACTGCGCAATAAAACTCTAACTATTTTCCTACATATGAATTGGTTCTGTACATCATATTAATTATATGTATTTTCACATGGGATACTTTTTATATTTTTATATATATGCATAATTATAATTTTTTTCTGCAAACTTGTCAAATATTTTTATATATTTTTTCATATATTTTTATATTTTTGCATATTTATTATATGTATAAATAATTATTTATTTTTCACTTATATATGGTTGTATTTATTATTATGTGTGTAATAATTATGCTTTCCATTCACTTTATGTCCTCAATTCACCTTTTTTGCACCTCACTTCACTTTATTCCTTGCTGCATGCTCACTTTCACTTCACTTCACATTCATTGTCACTTTACTATTGTCCAATTTATCTTTTATGTAGGGTTATATGAGGTATAGATACTTATCTAATGGTTATCGGCTAAAGTTTTTGCGCATGCGCAAAGTTTTTATCATTTGTCTCGCGTTATTTTGGGTTTTCCATCTGCACATCGCTAAATTTCATCCAGATCGCGTAGTCTCATGATATTTGTTATATACATCTAGCACATGCACTATTGACACTAGTATGGCGGAGGCATGAGACGCCGTTCTAACTATACTATTTTCAGGTGTGTTCTTTCATGTGATATGTGTATTATTCTGGGATAGGTCTCTGTATATTATTTAACCCTGACAATTTGACCATGCCATACGCCCCCTGGACAAAGCCTTCCAGTGAAACGTGCGTCGGGGTGGAGTGTGGCCAGGTGAGATTACATGCTGGTTTTTGATTTAAGTGTTTGTTCATTCATGGGGGAGGTAGCTTTCCATACTGTGCATTTATAGAGTGGTATACACCTGGGAGGGAATTATTCCTCATGGCACATGCCATTATTGTTGATATTAACAGTGCTCATTTATAGCATCACCCACCCTCTCCTTGTTTATATTTTATTAATTTTATACATTCCTGCATGGTCCATCTGGCCTTATATCTATGTGGTGTCTCCATTTATCCATTTATTTTTGTGTCTTTACACTTATATGTATGCTTTTATATGTATTAATAAAAAGTCATTTGATTATTCGGTGGTCATGATCTTTTGTTTTTGGTTATCACATGATCCACAAGTATTTTGGTATTTTGATAATAATAGCCCATTTGTTGTTCGTTATATCTATTTAACAGTGTAAAGCACCTTAAAAATAATGCTATATTTATTGTTATTATTATTATTATTATTATGTCTATGGCTAGAATAAGATAGCTTTAATGGTACTAGTAGGGAATAGGGTTAACAGTACCTTTACATTTATTAAAAATATACCATCGGCAGATTGTACCTTTCTAATGCATGTAATATTATTTCTCACTCAATATAAGTATTTAATTCTATATTCCTATAGTATATAAATACTAAAAATGTTGTAATTCCCTTAATGTCTTACCTATAAATATATGCTATATTTTACTCTTCTACAGACTTGATCTGTGTGACATAAAAAAGAGACAGGAGATCAAGCATTGCTAACCTTAAATTAATATATAACCCTAGGATCAATGGATCACATACTTTCTTAATTGATTATACAGGACTGCTTAGTCATTGATCACCCGGTGACAGCTGGAAAGTTAACAAATTGATGGTTTTGCTTTACTAGAAGAGCTTTCTTATTCAAAACAGAAATCTAGCTACCATTGAATCAATTCTTGGAAATAATAAAAATAATTATTTTAACATTTTCTAATGAAATACTGTGAATGTTCAACTTTATAAAACTATAACATACACTTGGCTTTATGCAAAACAGTTTACATACAAAATTAATGTGATGTCAAATAATTTTGTCTCAAAAAAGAAGTATTATAGGAGTGATATACTAGTATGAAACGTATATATACCATTGTCACAGGTATATAAAACCAAGCACCTAGCAATGCAGGTTGCAGCCATGCAGTCTTTTCATTTGTGCAAGAATGGGTCGCTCTAAAGCTAGTATTGTAATAGATTGATATTGTTGCAGCAAGTTAGCTTATGAAATTTAATCTCCCCCTAGATATTCCACTATTGAGTATGAGTGGCACCACATAAAGCATTAACATCAGCACCAAAACTATTTGTCTTGAGCTTCAAGGTATGGTTTTCCATGACCAAGCAGATATACACAAGCCTTGCATCATCAAGTTCAGTACCATACTTCAGATGGAGTGATGTAAAGCCCACTGCCACTGGAATCATTGTTCTCTGTCTGTCAGTCTGACAGATAAGTTTAGATTTGGCAAATGCCTAACTGTACTGTGCCAACTTTGAAGTTTGGTTGAGGAGGGATAATGATATGTTTTTTTTTTTTTCAGGGGCTAGCCTATGCCCCATAGCCTCAATGAGGGGAAATCTTCATGCTTTAGGATACCAAGACATTTTGGATAGTTGTATACTTTCAACTTTGTGGGGAAACACCCTTTTTTCTGTTCCAGAATGTCTGTACCCCTGTGCAAAAAACAAAGTCCATAAAGCATGGTTGGGTGTGTTTGGTGTGGAAAACTTGACTGGCCCATACAAAGTTCTGACCTTTGGGAGGAGGAACATAAGTGTCTGACATGCAATTGTTCTCCTGGATCAATGGGCAAAAATTTCCACAAACATACCCTAAAATCTTGTATAAAGCTAGAAGTGTGGAAGCTGTTTTAGCTGCAATTGGATCAGCTCCTTATACATGCCTATGAAAGGGATGTCATAACAGCTCCTGTAGGTATAATGTTTAGGTGTTTCAATACTTTTTGTCCATATAGTGTACCTTACATAGGCACTGTTGTTTCAAAAATGTGTAGGGTGCGTGGACTGGCGCTGAAGCGGACCATAGGCATCTCCTGTGAGCTCCTGAATCTGTCCCTGACTTTGGTGATATTGGGTAGGAGGAAATCCGAAAAAGGAGGTATGTAGACCGCGCTTCACTCAAGATGCTTTATTAAACTCAATATCACACAACGTGTTTCGAGGAAATAGAGTCCTCTTTATCAAGTGTATATGAGACTGAACAGAAAGGAAATAAATACAACAGAATATACATAAAACACAGTATTCATAAAATAATAGGAAGCTAGTTAGGACAAAAAAGTCCTTATTATCTAGTATGAATAAGAAAAAATGAGAGAGATTGGATATGTACAAATAAATGAATAAGGAAAAACTAAAAAGATGGTAGACTTCTTAAGACTCAAGGGATGTGTCAGTAGAGAAATATGTTCGCTATATATACAGGCTATATTTACAAATAAATAGTAAACTTGTTAAAAACTCAAAGGGTGTATCTGTTGGAAATAAGTTGACTAATAAATATGTAAAAACTGTTGAAATAACAATAAAAAACTGTCAATTACATTATAATATACAGTACAAATGAGAACATTAATCTAAAAGAGGAAAAATATGTTGCAGAGTAAATAAACACATGAAATAAAATCCAAATTGTTAAAACACATATATAGGATTGTGAAGCAAAAAATGGAATAAGGGTAGGTAGAGAATAGCACTTACCAGTCTGGAGCTAAAGGCTGTAGGAGCTGAAGTGTATGGGGGGACTGCTTGCTAGAGGGTATATATAGGTAAAGATGGCAAGTACTGCCTACAGGAGGGAGGAGTTTAGGTATGCAGTAAAAAAAAAAAAAAAAGTTCAGGAATTGAAAACTGGTCTGAAAGTTATTGTGAATAAAGGGTTTTATAGCAATAATTAAATATATAAATAAATGACATGGTTATGTATACATAAAGGGGATAAAATGGAATAAGGGTAGGTGGAGGATAGTACTTACCAGCCTGGAGCTATAGGCTGTAGGAGCTGAAGTGTATGGGGGGACTGCTTGCTAGAGGTCTATATATAGGTATAGATGGCAAGTACTGCCCACAGGAGGGAGGAGTTTAGGTTTGCAGTAAAAAAAAAAAAAAAAAAAGTTCAGGAATTGAAAACTGGTCTGAAAGTTATTGTGAATGAAGGGTTTTATAGCAATAATTAAATATATAAATAAATGACATGGTTACGTATACATAAAGGGGATAAAACAAAAGAATATATTGTATATATACTCTAATTAAGCACAGTTGAATTCTGTAGTTTGTGATATATGCATATTTTAGCATGTGTATATATGTGTGTGGGTATATGTATATCTATGTTTATTTAATCTTTCCCTTAAAGGTCTTATGGTGATATTGGGGGTTGCCATCTGGGTCCCCCCACTACTGTGAAGGATCATAATGAACTTTTTTATAATTTTATACTTTTATATCTGTTTTATATTTTCATATCTGCTTAAGGTGTATTGTGTGTAAAAACATTGTTATCCTTAAAACTGAATATTAAATGTGGTTGTTTATGCTTGAAACTTAGTGTAATGTAATGTGACACTACCAGATAGTGTCTGCATACCAAAGTGAGAATCCTTTGTGTCCAAGAAGACATGTGCTTGGTTTGCTACCAGAAGACACCTCCCTGAATCACAGCGCAAGACAGGAGATGGCTGACCATATACGGAACTGCTTATATCTGTCATCTATGCATTCAAGATATACTACACCAATTAGGATTGAACATGAGGACTTACGTTGCTATGTTAACCCTTTCCTATACTTGTTGCTATATGAACTTATGTCTCCTTAATAAAGTATGTCAGTGCGACCTTGTATTCGGCTAAGAAAGAGGGTTCATACCAGCTCTGTGTCTGGTGTCTATCTCTCGCCACTAGCACTTAGCTCATATCAATTAGGACAACGACAGTTACCTGGGGGACCTGGTCATCTGGCCCACAAACGGTCATCACTACTACTGCCTCTCAGACTCCCTCCTGTACCGCCTGGCCTTCCTCCATGGGGTCTGTGAGTCCCCCAGTACCTGCGACCAGGCGACTTCAGCTTTCACTGCGGCCTCCACACATGCTGCATTGCCATCTTTGCGGCCTTGAAGTGACTCAATCTGCTGTCCGGAGAGCCACTAGCCATTGCCATTCACTCTCATCCTGATATTAAGGGTGTGAAGATTGGGGACCATGAATATAAAGACCATGAATATAAATCTAGGCTCTTTGCAGATGACATGCTGCTAACTATCACAAGCCCTGTGATCTTGCTCCTGAATCTTATTATTACCCTCTCACAATTTGCACAACTGTCAGGCCTTAAACTGAACACTTCTAAATCCAAAATACTGCAAAATGTCCATTTGGCCACCGCAAAATTGATAGCTTTGAACTTTGACTTTCAGACTAGGGATAAATAACTACCATACCTGGGCAAAAACCTCTGCAATTCCCTAGATGCCCATTTCAAATGGAACTATGCCACATTGATCCCAAATCTTTTGAAGAATCTCGTTGTATGGCATTGCCCCCACCTTTCCTGGATTGGTAGAGTTTACTCGGTTAAAATGATTATCTTACACCGCATCCTCTATTACTTTCGTACTCTCCCGACTCTGATAACCTCTTCTTCCCTAGCTAGTCCACAGAAGGAAATCTTTTATTTCATATAGGCGTATAAACAACCACATATTCACAGATACATTATGTATTTCCATAAGAGTTTGGGTGGACTGTCGGTCCCTCATCTTTATTAATATTATGTCGCTGCTAGGCTCTCCCATCTGCGTGCTATCTATAACGCGACAGACTGCCCACAATGGGTAGCATTAGAGTCGACACTAGTAGCCCCAACCTCCCTGCAAGCCCTACTTTGGACCCCACGGTTAGCATCTCATTCAATCCCAGCAGAAACAGTGATAACTGATTATATGTTGCAACTGTGGAGGAGGTTTCATTTTAGCTATCGGCTGCAAAGCCCGATTTCATCATTAATACCCCCGTTTCTTAATATCCTCTTCCCTTCTGGCCTATCTCCTGAGGTGTTCATTTGGTGGAATCACGCTAGGTTTCGCCATCTCATTGACTTCCTCTGTGACTGGCGGGTCTTCATCAAAGAATATTTCATTAACACATATTCCCCACCTCCCTCAGAGGCTTTCAGGATTAAACAGGTCTTTAAATTCTTATGTTCCGTCTCTACACTTAATCCAGAAATTTCCCCCACCAGCTTTGAGAGACTGTTTGTTTAGAGCAGCGGATAGGGACTCTCTCTCTTTTATTTACAGTATACTGGACGACCCACCCCCTGCAACCAAATTGGACTTTATGGTGGCCTGGGAATGGGACCTTGATTCCATCTTAACTTCAGCTCAATGGACTGACTGTTGCACACAATTAGCAAAGGCAGTTGACAGGTCACCCTTATGGAGTCTTTTTTGAAAATCCTTCGTAGGACCTATTTGGTCCCCCATAGACTACACAGCTTCTACCCTACGGTCTCGGCCCTCTCCTTTAGAGGTTGTAATGCCTTAGGCTATTCCTCTCTCCTCCTTCTCTTTTAACCCTTTTTTTCAACAGGCGTGATAACTTTGGATTCGTAATTGTTTGCTTGCATTGTGTTTACTTTCTATGCCTTTTTAAACTAAACTTATGACAGTTCTTATGTTTGTTTTTATATTCTGATTTTTACACCATTCAATAAATACCTTTGAAACCAAAAATGAATAGTGCAGGTGATTATAAAAAAAACAACAACAACTCTCTTTCTGCATTATCAAGATGTTTCCCTTACCCCTCCTTCTGATAAACTGAGCTTCACTTTGAAAAATATGCTATATCTGATTCCAGTTCAACCAGAGGTAACTTGCCTCAGATCATACATATCTGTAGAAGTCTATGTAAAATGGGAGTGGGGAGTGAGCAGGAAGCAAAATAGAATTGGAATTGGCATTAGATGGAGACATGTGAGACCATCCTACTCCTTCTCCCCATGATCTTCCTTGTAGATAGGCCATATCCACACCTAGCACATGGTTGTTGCTGTCATCTTCTTCCTCCACACCAGTGTCAGTCATCTATAAGGGAGAGTGTGTCCAGGAAACAGGAATATGCACCCAGTCATCTGGTGGTTCTGCACCTGTCCAAGTTGCTGGCAGTACAGTCACAGCTATACCACATAGTGGATTCCACTGTGTTTCACCAGCTGATGGCAGGTGTTCAACCTAGTTGCCATTATTTCTCTAGGAAAGCTTTCCCTGCTTTATATCACAATGTGTCAGAGAATATGGACCTTTCCATGGATATATGAAGGTGGGGAAAGGTGCATGTGGACCAGAAATTATGGTCAAGGACAATACATGGCTTTCTTGACCCATTTGGTCAATGTTTTTAGCGTTAGCGGCCACAATCCTGAAACGCAACACGGTAAGGTAATAGTGCAGCATTCCAGTACACACTGCTGAGCTTTTTATTGCACTATTTGCATTGTTTTATTGTTTATGTGCCACTATGTCTATATATAGTGTTTATCTTGTATATGTCTTGTTTTACAAGGACTTGGTTCAGCAGACCAACCATTAGCTGGGTCTAGGAGGGGAGACTTGAAGTCTCCAGAGTTATTCTAGTGTAGCTAACACCAGAGCCGGTTTTAGACAAAGTGGGGCCCTGGGGAAAATTAAAAGTGGGGCCCCAAATAATAATAATAATAATAATAATAATAGTCCTTTAATAGTCCCACAATGGGGAAATTCAGTGTGTTACAGCAGCAAAGATAAGATAAGATAAGCAGATACAAATACAAATACAACATATACAGGAATGTTCCAAGGTGAGAGGCATTACATTAATAGCAGACAGACAGATAGGACGTAGCAGGGGGGGGGGGGGGATTTAACAGGCAGAGAGATATTTCAGTTCTCTGTATGTACTGATCTCCGCTTAGGTCGGTGTTGGTTGTACAGCCTAACCGTGGTGGGGAGGAAAGACTTCCGATAGCGCTCCTTCTCACACCTAGGGTGGAGCAGTCGGTCACTGACAGTACTGCCCAGCGCAATCACAGTCTCATGCATGGGATGGGACTTCTTCTTCTGCATGGAGATCACCACGGACAGTATCCTTCTGTCACCCACCACCTGCACTGGGTCCAGTGGGCTCCCCAGGACAGAGCTGGCCCTTCTAATCAGCTTGTCAAGTTTATTTCTGTCCCTGGTTGATATACTGCTCCCCCAGCAGGCTACTCCAAAGAAGATGGCTGATGCCACTACCGAGTTGAAGAAAGTCCTAAGAAGTGCCCCCCGGATTCCAAAGGCTCTCAGCTTCCTAAGCAGGTAGAGCCTGCTGTGGCCCCTTCCTGTACAGGGCCTCCATATGATCTGCCCAGTCCAGCTTATTATTAAGGAGCAAACCCAGGTACTTATAGGTGTTCACAATCTCAATGCCCGTCCCCAGGATGTCCACTGGTTTTGGAGGGCATCTGCCTTTACGGAAGTCCACCACCATCTCCTTGGTCTTCCCCGCGTTAATCTTCAGGTGGTTCTGGTGGCACCAGTCCACAAAAAAACGGTTCAGTTCTCTGTACTCCCTGTCATCATCGTCTGTGATGAGGCCTACTATTGCAAATGCTGATATGCAAACAACACCATCATCTTCCAGTGGCAACCCCTATAATAACACCTCCTTTCTACCAACAAAAAAGTAATAACAAGCCCCATTTTACCACACACAATTCAAATGAGCACCTCTGTACCACCTAATAGATTTTTGCACCCAGTCATCAGTCATTGCAGCGCCTCCTTATAAATAATAGTCCCTGCTTATAAATAATATTACACCTTTATCAGTAATCGCTCCCTTATAAATGATAAATAGTGCCCTGTATCAGTAATATCCCCCTTATCAGTAACAGTCACCCCGTAAAAATACTGCTCCCTTATTAATAATAACCCTCTCATAAATAATAGTTACCCTTATAAATAATAGTCCCCATTATCACTGATAGCCCCCTTTATAAATAAGCCCACTTAACAATTATACCCCCCTTATAAATAGTTCCCCTCTTATAAATAATAGCTCCCCCCTTATATTGGATGACTTATATATAATAGTTTGCCCTTATAAATAATAGCCCGTCTTATAAATAATAGTCCCCCCTTATAATAGCCCCCTCATATTTAAGTTTCCCAATTATATATAGTAACCCACCCTTATATATAATAGTTCCTCCCTTATTAATAAGAGCCCCCTTATATATAATAGTTCCCCATTATACAGTGTCGGACTGAAGGGCCTTAGGCCCACCAGAGGAACTTGTTCTGGGGCCTCACCCAACAGCTTCCTGCTTACAGCCTAAACCACGGCTCCTTCACTGAAGTCTTACATATATGCTGACTATCTGGTGTTACTGAGTATGTTCCCAGTATAGTCAGCCCCTATAGTACTGTGCAGGCCCCAGTAACTCCATGGCCAGTTCATACAGAGTACTGAATGGGGAATGACATGGTGATGGAGCACTACACGTATGTGCAAGATTATAGTGAGGGACCTGCGATGCAGACATAGCACACAGGGCTTCCAGCAGGAATTTTGAGCCTCCCCCCCACACAGTATAATGCTCCACATGGTATATAATGCTCCATGGTATAAAATGCTCCCCTGAGCCCTGCACAGTTTCCCCACATAGCATATAATGTTCCACAGTGGACCCACACAGTATAAAATGCTCCCCTGAGCCCCCCATAGTGGCCCCACATGGTATATAAGACTTCACACAGTATACTACTTCTTAGTGGCCCCAGACAGTACAATATGCTCCCCAGCAGCCCCACACAATATATATATATATATATATATATATAATATGTTCCATACAGTATAATATGCATCCTACAGTGCCCCCCCAGTATAATGCTCCACAGTGGCCTAACACAGTATAACATGCTCCACAATGGCCTCCAAACAGTATAATATACTTCCCAGAGGGGTTCCCCCAGTATAATGCTCCACAATGGTCCCCCACAGTATAATATGCTCCCCACAGTCCCCCCAGTATAATGCTCTTCAATGGCCCCACAGAGTATAATATGCTCCAGAGAAGCCCCACACAATATAATAAAGTCCACAGTGACCCCACACAGTATAACAGGCTCCCCACACTGCCCCTTCCCCCAGTATAAAGCTCCACAGCGGCCCATAGTATAATATGCTCTCCAGAGGGCCCCCGCTAGTATAATGCTCCACAGTGCCCCCCCAGTATTTTGCTCCACACTGGCCCCACGAAATATAACATGCTCCCCAGAATGTCCCCCCAGTATAATGCTCCACAGTAGGCCCCACACAGTATAATATACTCCCCAGAGGGCCCCCTAGTATAATGCTCCTTAGTTCCCCCCCAAATAAAGCCCCACAGTGGCACCATGCAATAATATGCTCTGCAGAAGGCCCCCCCAAAATAATGCTCCACAGTAACAACACACAGTATAACATGCTCCAGAATGGCCTCCACACAGTATAATATACTGCCCAGAGAGGTTCCCCCAGTATAATGCTCCACAGTGGCCCAAAACAGTATAATATGTTCTCCAGAGGCCCCCCCCCAAAGTATAATGTTCCATGGTGGCCCCATACAGTATAATATGCTATCCAGAGGGGCCCCCCAGTTAAATACTCCACAGTGGCCCCACACAGTATAATATGCTATCCAGAGAGACCCACTCAGTATAATGCTCCACAGTGGCCCCATACAGTATAATATACTATCCAGGGGGTCCCCTCCCCAGTATAATGCTCCACAGGGGCCCCACACAGTGATTGGGCCTCAGTGGTTACGTGAGGCATGCCCCACGTGATCGCTAAGGCAGAGGCCTGGCCTCAGCGGTGATGTCCGGAACACCAGAAGATGACGTCGGACGCCAAGGACAGGTGAGTAAAAATGTTTGTTATTTTTACTCACCTCGGAAAGGGGCCCTGTGGCACAGGACGCTGGGTCCCTTTCTGTTATCGATATGGCCGGTCCTGACTCCGGGATCCAGAGTCATCAGGCTCCAGAGCCCGGGGGCCCCTTTGGGGTCGGGGCCCTGGGCAATTGCCCAGTTGGCCCCCCCTAACACCGGCCCTGGCTAACACTTCTGAGCATTGCAGACCTATGCTGAGAGACCGTTGCAGCCCGTTTTATAGCCAGTGCCCAGTGTATCATCAGTAACGCCCTAAGACAGGGAAAATTTGCTGTTAGTCACCTGAAGGGAAAGAGAGTGCCAAGTTGGAGGAGAAGTGGAGGCTCTTATCAGAGGAACTTATTTATCTACAGCCCCCATACAGAAATTGGGAGAGGCAGAATATAGTCCTTATTGGAGTGAAGGGAAAAGGTACTGAAGTTAACATTTATTCATGGGCATCCCTTTTGCAAAATCCACGACCAGTACCCACAGTGGAACTCCAACTACTACCTCCATCTGGGAAGCTATATTGGTCATTGGTTAACTCAGTAAAGTTACATCATTTCATTCAACTGCTGCTTCTTGACTTCTGTGCTTACTATCAAGACCGTTCTGACCACCATCATTGGGATTAGGTTAGGAGAGGATCCCTCTCCAACTGGAAATGCTGGTGGGAACTACCAACATCATCAGGTACACTGCAGACCCTCTCAGCCTTGCCCCAACTTGGGAGGTGGGCTGGAGGATTCGGTTGATTGTCTTTGTTGTACTTATAAGTCCCCAAAATTTTTACATAAAACCATTGCATTTTGCAATATAACCACCATGTGTGTGTATAACCATGGGCAAGCACTTTCCCCCAAACCAGGCTAATTTTTGGAGCATTTTAATTGCTAAAATACATAAAAGCAAATGAAAGTGTAGTGTATGATTAAACTAGCAATTTGTATCTACTGCTTACCATCTGTTTTCCCTTAGCCATACATGTCACTGTCTCTTTCATATAACTTTGAGTGTGTTTGCCTTAGAGGGCTACATAGAGCCCTAGGAGCTCTGACAGTGCCATGCACTATGTTTTAAGCCAATTTAAGCTCTTTTTTTATGACAAACTTATTCAACCTGAAAAAAATCTTTGTACCCAACTACTCGAACCCGAACCTAAAAAAAAAAAAATCTTCAGAGGTTCGCCAATCTCTAGGCAGGACCAATCCACCTCATAACTTCACCAGGGCAAATCATTGCTACCAGTCCGACTCATTGCATGACTGTGATTTGAAGCACATTCTGGAGTGTCTGTTTGAGCCTCAGAAGGCGGTGAATGATTACTGTACGCAGAAAACTACAGAGGCAATTTGTTGTTTTGAAATATGAATTTGGAGGCTCAAGATTCATTTAATTGTGGGTTCGGGTTAATTTGGGTCAAAGATTTGTTATGGGTCGAACCATAACTAAAATTGGCTTAAAACATAGTGTATAACACTTTCAGGGCTCCAATTTCTAGATCTCTAAGGCAAACACAGCTGAAGTTATGTCAAAGTGAAAATTACATGTACAGTGGGGAAAAAAAGTATTTAGTCAACCACCAATTGTGCAAGTTCTCACACTTAAAAAGATGAGAAAGGCCTGTAATTGACATCATAGGTAGACCTCAACTATGATAAACAAAATGAGAAAACATATCTAGAAAATTACATTGTCTGATTTTTTAAGAAATTATTTGCAAATTATGGTGGAAATTAAGTATTTGGTCACCTACAAACAAGCAAGATTTCTAGCTCTCACAGACCTGTAACTTCTTCTTTAAGAGGCTCCTCTGTCCTCCACTCAGTCACCTGTAGTAATGGCACCTGTTTGACATTGTTATCAGTATAAAAGACACCTGTCCACAACCCCAAACAGTCACACTCCAAACTCCACTATGGTGAAGACCAAAGAGCTGTGGAAGGACACCAGAAACAAAATTGTAGACCTGCAACAGGTTGGGAAGACTAAATCTGCAATAGGCAAGCAGCTAGGGGTGAAGAAATCAACTGTGGGAGCAATAATTAGAAAATGGACGACATACAAGACCACTGATAATCTCCCTCGTTCTGGGGCTCCACACAATATCTCACCCTGTGGGGTCAAAATGATCACAAGAACGGTGAGCAAAAATCCCAGAACTACACGTGGGGACCTAGTGAATGACCTGCAGAAAGCAGGGACTAACGTAACAAAGGCTACTGTCAGTAACACACTGCGCCGCCAGGGACTCAGATCCTGCAGTTCCAGATGTGTCCCCCTGCTTAAGCCAGTACATATCCGGGCCCATCTGAAGTTTGCTAGACAGCATTTGGATGTTCCAGAAGAGTATTGGGAGAATGTCATATGGTCAGATGAAACCAAAGTAGAACTGTTTGGTAGAAACACAACTCGTCGTGTTTTGAGGAGAGTGAATGCTGAGTTGCATTCAAAGAACACCATACCTACTGTGAAGCATGGGGGTGGCAACATCATGCTTTGGGGCTGTTTCTCTGCAAAGGGACCAGGATGACTGATCCGTGTACATGAAAGAATGAATGGGGCTATGTATAGTGAGATTTTGAGTGCAAACCTCCTTCCATCAACAAGGGCATTGAAGATGAAACGTGGTTGGGTCTTTCATCATGACAGTCATCCCAAGCACACCGCCAGGGCAACGAAGGAGTGGCTTCGTAAGAAGCATTTCAAGGTCCTGGAGTGGCCTAGCCAGTCTCCAGATCTTAACCCCATAGAAAACCTTTGGAGGGAGTTGAAAGTCCGTGTTGCCCAGCGACAGCCCCAAAACATCACTGCTCTAGAGGAGATCTACATGGAGGAATGGGCCAACATACCAGCAACAGTTTGTGCCAACCTTGTGAAGACTTACAGAAAACGTTTGACCTCTGTCATTGCCAACAAAGGATATATAACAAAGTATTGAGATGAACTTTTGTTATTGACCAAATACTTATTTTCCACCATAATTTGCCAATAAATTCTTAAAAAATCAGACAATGTGATTTTCTGGATTTGTTTTCTCATTTTGTCTCTCATAGTTGAGGTCTACCTATGATGTCAATTACAGGCCTCTCTCATCTTTTTAAGTGGGAGAACTTGCACAATTGGTGGCTGACTAAATACTTTTTTTCCCCACTGTATGTCTATGGAAAAATGGATGATAAGTACAATAAAACGTTTAAACGCTCCAAAATAACCATTATTGGGGGGAAAGGTGCTTGTCCATGTTTTTTTAGACACACATGGTGGCTATATTTAAAAAAACAATGGTTTTGTAAAAAAAAAATTGCCAATTTTGATGACTTGTAAGGGTTTACAAGTCATGCATGAGCATAATTGAAGAGTGATTGAGAATTAGCTTTACTAAAAAAGGCAATGCCAGCTAAAGAAAAATTTGGGGCAGACTGTCAATGTTTCTGCCACTTGAAAAGTGAGGTGAAAAATAATTCTTCATAAAGACTTCATAAAAAAGCCACCAAAAATTGTCTATTTATGGGAGAAGAAGCAGCACCAATGAGCGACAATTACAAGATTTGAAGAAAAATTTGTGACACACTATAATCATGCCTGGTCTGCCTGCTGAAAAAGCTGGAATATACTCTGAAATGGAACTGATTCTATGACAGTGAGAACAACACTTGGCAGGCAGAAAAGAATCTGGATTATCCTGTCGGTTATCTCTATATGGGAGCACATGCCACATTAATATCATGTTGGTGGAGTGATAATTCACATAATTTCAAGAAAAATTGGGGGCACACTATCAGTGTGCCTGGCCTGACTGCCAATTGAAAAAAACTAGAATATCTTCTGACACTGAAAGATTTCTATGATCCTGAGAACAACACTTGGGAGGTAGAAAAGAACCTGGACTATCCTGCCAGTTATCCCTTTTCGTTCGGGCCGAATACGTCCGAGCCAAAACTATTGTTATTATACTCTGAGGATCTGTTCAGACCCCAGAGTATAATTAGCAGGTCCAGGGGAGATTATCAAACATAAAAAACAGTGTTACCCACCTCTCCTGAGCTCTGGCGTGACTCCCTGCCGAATTGGGATCTTCCGACTGATGTCAGGGACTGCTAAGGCCTGTGATTGTGAATCTTTCATGGTTCACCCAACACACCCAATACATATATCTTGCAAGGTTTAAACTCCTGTGGTTTAACCCCTTCCCAACAAACACCGTACTATTACGGTGGATGTCGGCTTTTTAAATATGGTGGCCGCTCAGGAGCTGTGCGGCCACCATAGCTACCTGATGCTAATGCCTGCAATCAGTGTGTCTCAGCCCCCGGTGCCTCGGTTAAAGCTGCCTGAGGTGCCATTTTCCCAGTACAAATACAGTATAAAAGAGAAAAAAAAAGTAAAAAAAAAAAATATTAAAAAAATTTTAAAGACTCAAAAATTTGAATAAGCCTCCATTCCCTAGAATACATATAAAAGTAAAAAATGACTGTGAAACACATACACATTAAATATGCCTGAAAACACCTGGTCTACAAAGTTATAAAATTATTTTTCCTGTAAGATGAAAGCTGTAGCAGGAAAAAAAATCAAAAGACAAACCGCTTTTTTTTTTTTTTTGCTGTTTTGCTGCTGATAAAAATTTTAATAAAAAGTGATCAATGCAATACACATTCCCCAAAATGTTATAACTAAAAAGCTAAAAAGTACATCTCGCCATGCAAAAAAGATGCTCTACGCATTTCCGTACACAGAAATATAAAAAAGTTACGGATTTCAGATGCCAAAAAAAAAAATTCCACACAGTCTTGGATTTTTTTAAAGGGTTAAAATGTAAATAAAACAATATAAATTTGGTATCCCTAGAATTGTACCAAAACATAAAATACAGATGACATGTCATTTTGACTGAACAGCAAACACCTTAAAAATGAAACCCGTAAGAAAGTTGCACAAATGTACTTTTTCTCCAATTCCACCCCATTCAAAATTTTTTTCCAGCTTCCCAGAACATTTTACAGAATATTAAATGGTACCATTATGAAGAACAATTTGTACTGCAAACAATAATCCCTCATATGGCTCTATGAATGGAAAAATATAAAAGTTATGGGGTTTGGAAGGTGGGAAGTCAAAAACGAAAATTGAAAAAATGTCTGTGGCGGGAAGGGGTTAAAAAGGGCATGGCCTAATTATTCACCATTAGTTGTAATAGAGGTAAAATACCCCGACTAATCAAAGTTTTGATTTAGGTCATAATCACTCAGCCCTACTTGGGAGGCAGAAAAGAACCTGGATTATCCCTATATGGGAACACATGCCCTATAAACATTGTGTTGGCAGAGTTGACAGTTTACATAATTTCAAGGAAAATTTGGGGCACACTGTCAATGTGCCTACTGCTAGCCTGCCAGATGAAAAAGCTTGACTATCTTCCAAAAGTGTTCATGAGGTAGCAGTTATCCATTTAATTGTGGTTTGTTCCATGCAGTAATCATTCATTGTAAACTCCTGCTCAAACTGACGCTTAAGCAAATGAACAGTGCCACTCAATATGAACTTCACCTTACAACTATGAAGAGGTAGGGGGAGAATAAACAATGGCTTGACCTGGTGAAGTTGGGGGTGGGATATGGTCCACTGTGGAGGAACTGGAGGAGGTGGATTGGTCCCACCTGAAGTTGAAACGGTGTCTGCCCTGTGTCCATGAGGTGATAGAAAGCATCAGTACTAGAAAGCATGGGGCCTTGCTGACTTTCTAGACTGTGGCCTCTGATACTCAAAACAAGTGGGCCATGACAGCTATGTATTGTCCCTGTCCATAATTGCTGCTCCACATATTGATGTTGGTGTGCACCTTTCCCCACATGGACATTTAGAAGGAGAGGCCTACATGGCAACATTAAAGGGGTTTTCCAGGCAAAAAATGTTTTTTTTTTTTTTTTTAAAAAGGTCTGTTAGTGCTATTAATGGGTTAATAAATGCACCCATATACCTTTAGCAGTGTTTTCAGTGATTTCTGGGTGTCTCTGGGAGTTCCTGGCATCTTCTGCTTTTGTTTACATGGTTCTGCTTCCTGCTACGTAGCTTCGACACTAGCTCCCTCTCACCTCACTCTCCCCTTCCTCTTTCCCCTCCCTCATCTCTCCCTCCCTCCCATACACCCCCCTCCCTGTCTCTCTAGCTATCCCGTCCACCCTCCAACCCCATTATACTAACATGACTTCCTTCCAGTCTTCCTCCTGCGGGATGGCTCCTCCGTCTTTTCTGATTCTGCCGACGCGTGCATTAGTCCCAGTGCTGTTCTGTGCTCTGCAGCCGACGATCCACGTCTACTGCACAGATGTGGGAGCTGCTTACACGCCTGTGCAGTAGAGGGGATTATCGGCTGCAGAGAACATAGCAGCGCTGGGACTATTGCACATGCCGCCAGTCAGAAAAGAGGGAGGAGACGTTCCGCACGAGGAAGCCTGAAAGGAAGAGAGATAAGTATAATGCAGTGGATGGGGGGGGTAGTAGTGACGTTCCGTTTCCGGAAACGGGAAAAAATGGATTGTCACCGAATAACCAACAAATGTCCCAGGGGTGGCCACATAATCGCCCCAGGAATATGGGTAATATACATTTTTGATAAATTATGTTATTTAGAAAGTAGGCGGGGGAGGGTGTTTAGACATCTTTAAGCAGGGACTGCTTTCCACGAGAAATAATGTCAGCTAAATATTCTCAAGACTGTGTGCTGCCATCAGCAGTGATTGCAACACCCATGATTTGGCCAGGTGGTAGTTAAAGTTTCAAACTAGCCAGATGACTGAGTGCAGATTGCTGTTTACTGGACACACATTCCATTAGGGATGATAACTGACATTGGCATGAAGGAGAAGGAGGAGGAGATGCAGATGGAGATGATAATGATAATGATGATCACCATGTGCTAGGTGTGGATGTGGCCTGCCTACAAAGATGATCATGAGGAGACATAATAGAATGGTCTTGCTCACTTGGTGCCAATGGCAATTTCATTTTACCAAATGAGCTGTGAGTAGAGAGAGACCTAATTCCTATATGTGTGCATGCACGCCCATGGCTAATTATCTACTTGCACATCCTGCACCTTGCCATTGTTTTATCATTTGGTAATTTACAAAAAAATTCCTATACAGGAGATGACCACACGTAGCTGCTGCCACCACAACCAGCAGCAGTAAAAATGTGTTTACCAGTGCCACCACCACTTGAGCTTTGCTTAGATCTACTCCAGACAGATCTTTTGGATGTTGAGGTTGCAGGTTGGGTGGATTCTTACTATTGCAGCTGCCTCCACCCTCTTCCTGTGATGTCACTCTGACCCAGTTGCCAGGTCTTATCTGTAATAGAATTCAGTAACATCGTTATCTTCCTAACTTTTTTGTGACTCATCATGGCAATGGGATTTCTCTATGCCATGACAATTCCTTACAATTCCTCCAAGTGCTCCTACCAGCACGACTTCCAGTAGCACACCTTATGCCACGACTACCTTCACCAACATTCATTTCTTCCACCTCTACCTCCTCTACATCATAATAAACACTGGCAGTTCTCATCAAGAGGGGGAAGAAGAGTAAGTCTTGGGCTATGAGTAATATCTCTCTCAGCAGATGCCACAGGACTACTAGAGAATGAGATCTGTGAAGAAGACATGGTGGACAGTAGAGAAAGATAGCATGGTAAATTGCATGTTACAACAGAGGAAGAGGAAGAGTACACAGAACCCTGACTCAACAGTTATGATTCACTGCTATCAAAAACCTCTTTATTCTCAGGAAGTACAACAACACTGCGGCTACTGACAAGACTGTCAAGACCAGATGTATTGTTGTTTTTACCATCCACATTCCTATTGTTAGTACTTGCACAAGTGTTTCCTCCTCCGCCTCCTTTTGCCTGTTATCTGCCCTATTTTCTTTTTGAGTCATTTCACTGCACACTGATTAATTATAATAGTGATTTGCAACAATACTGATAGTGTGTGTATTTTTTTTGTTACAAAAAACAATTTCAAGAAAATTAGCACTGAAAGAGTGTCACTGTCAGTGACTATTAGACTAGAAGTGCGTCAGTTAGCTTGTTTTGGTTTTTTTTGCCATTACAATGGCAGCAGTCTGTATGTGTATTGGGTGATAATAAAAAAAAAACCTTATCAAATAAAGATTTTTTTTTCAGATTAGTGCAGGCTATGAGACTTTATATATGAGCAACAAAAATAGCGCTTAAAAAAAGAATATTTTTTTTCAGATTAGTACACCCAATCACATTGTGTATTGGATGAACAGATCAGATAATACTTTCCATTTCAGATGATATTACATCTTTTTCAGCTGGACAGTTGGCATGCTGACAGTGTGCCACAATTTTTCTTTAAATTCTTTTATTGTCACTCTTCCACTTCCAACACTAAGTTGCTGTGGAATCTGCTTCCATACAGCAATAATTTGGTGCAACTTGTTTTAAAAAACCAATTCTCTTTTCAACTGGTAGACGATTCAGACGCACTAAAAGTCTACCACAAATTTTCCTTCAGATTCTGCAGTTGCTACTTACCACCATCACATTGTTGCTGTTAAAAAAAAAAGAAACTTCACTGCTTCTTCCAATACCAATGTCATACAAGTGTGCCATTCTGCTCCCATAAAGGGATAATCTCTTCTTGAAAGCCATTTCTTCTGTATCACTTTTCAACCAGCCACATTGCCATAATTTTTTCTTCAAAATATCACGTCTGTTGCACTTATAAACTGTAAAACCATTGCTTTTTCCAATAGAACCACCATGTATTTATGAAAAAAACACGGGCAAGCATTCAGGGGAGCCATTCAGTGAACAGCTGCTTCCCTGTATAGATAAACAGCAGGAACAGTTGGGCTATGTTCTCACGGACTTGTTGCATGTACTAGTCTGACAAAGGACAAACAGCTGATCACTACCGAACCAGGCCTATTGCATCCTAAGTCCATGATAAAGCCCATCTATCCAGCAGTCCAATAGGCTCACTATATTGTTGAATGCCTTTGAAGTAGGAATGTGATTGGTAATGTTTTTGGTCAATGGTTCTCTTAAGTGAACATTTTGGAGATATCCTCATTAGACTTTAAACTGGGGCACCAACATCATTACATGACAAATTACCGCATTACTTATAGCAGCATTCTGTTTATAACATGGAAAGTTTTGGGAGTGCACACCCCCTATATTTAGGCTTGTCTTCTCCTGGTCTATCACACATCACTCTGGGGTGTTATGCCAGATGTGCTTATAGTGGACTATCACTAAGACCCGGTGTACATGCCATGCTTCATATCTGACACTTTTTATTTCCTCTTGAGGAGCCGTAATGGCGAAATGTGTTGAGGAATAATTAAAAATTGTGCTACAATAAGCCCATATACCCATTAGACAGTATCCAGTGGGTTAGGATACTTCTGTCATAGACACTGGTATCTGCATCTGGGGGGTCATCCGGGTTTTCTCTGGTAACCTCAGTCTTATTCATTATCTATTATTACATCAACACTCACAATGAACATACACGGGGTCTTTATATCCCTTTTCTTTTGTGTCTGTATGTGTCTTGTTCACATGGAGCTCCTTATTTTAAATATTACCAATAAATGTTAAGTTTTACTCTAGTCCTTACTCCATTCGGTGATATTATTTATACTTGAGTAATAATTCCCTCTCTGACTTTATTATCAGGGAACTGCTTAAACTCCATAATGACAGTTCAGCCTCCTTGATTGTATAATTATGGTCTCTTAGATTATTTAGGAGAATAAAACTGCAACAGACCATTATCACTTTATTAATAACTCTGTAAGGGTATGACCACATAGTGTGTTGATGATGAAACCAGTGTTTGAATGAAAATAGAGTATGTTGCGGGTTACCGCATGGCCATTATCCAGGAATAAACTGCATAGGTAAAAAATTGTATTCAGCACCAAATCCAAGGCATATTAATATAAAAAATAACTTTTATTTTTCCAATAAAAAAATCACTCCATAGGTTCGGTGGTTAGTAACATCCTACGTGTTTCGGAACGATGTCCCTTACTCATGGCATGAGTAAGGGGCATCGTTCCGAAACACGTAGGCTGTTACTAACCACCGAACCTATGGAGTGATTTTTTTATTGGAAAAATAAAAGTTATTTTTTATATTAATATGCCTTGGATTTGGTGCTGAATACAATTTTTTACCTATGCAGTTTATTACCATTGGGTCCAGACGTCCAGGACCTTCTGTCTTCGTGCACCATTTCTATTATTAACATGGACTGCTGAATATATCTACGGGTGGTGAGCTGTATATTTTGTTTGACCATTATCCAGGAACACTCAATAAACAATCAGCTTGTTATGAATGAATAATAGTGGCAGACAGAAATGTTGTTTTCAACCACATGGTGGCTGCATCATGACCACACCATGAGGTATTACCTTAAGTGTTTTTATAAACAAAACAAAATGCTTTAAAATACAGAAAAACTGGAAAAGTTAATAAAAGTAATGATAATAATAATAATAACAACAACGAAACAAGACACAATTGAAAAGTGGATAGACATTGTTAAATGATTATCTAATCCTCTGCATAATATAAACCTCATAGAAATATATAGATATTGTACACCCTCAGACAATGCACATTATTTTACAAGCAGGTGCAAGGAGAGGATGCCTTTTACTTTTGCAATCATTTGGTAAGTTCATTTCAATGCTGTCAAAATCAATTATGTGTAACCGTGATGAATTTTGTTACTTTCAGTGACCAGAAGTAAGTGAATTGAAGAATATCTGTGAATGATACAATAAACAACATCAAATTTTATTTGACATGTTTGTGCTCTCCAAAATATATACATTTTATGTTTATTGTTCTATAAACATACATTTTATTTTATCAAATAAAATGTTAGAAACATAGATGAGAGGAATTTGGTGTTAAAGAATATTCGTTCCTATATTGTAAAACTAATTTATGTTAGAAATCACATTTTCTAGTTCAATATTAATAATTGCTTTTCAAGAGCATACCATACCATTTGTACTAAAAAAAAGAGAAAAAAGAAAACTGCTGTCATTCTGTAACCAAATACAAAACATATGTTGCCAATTTTAGTAACAATAAGCACAATATCCATAAAGGTTTATATACACTAGCATGGAGCCTGTATAAGAGTGCATAGAGTATGTATGGGTTCTTAAGCACAGTGTTTCCATTTCCAACCAAAGTATGCCCTAGTGAAAACAATTCTGATAACCCCACAAAAAAAGGTTTTCAGAGCATTCAGCACTATTCTTCACATCAAAGTGAAAGACACCATGGTATAACCCTGGCAGACCCTATTATAAAGCAATAGGGTCTATGGATAAAGGTGCTTCTGGGGAGTATTGGACCCATCATGTGGGTGACCATGCCCTCTCTTGATGAAGCTAAACCGTTTGTTGTGCATGTCATTCCTCATTTTATGGTGCAGGCACACATCAAGCCAGTCATGCCCCTTGTATGTGACATGACCTGCACATAATGTGCCCGCGTTACCTATAAAATAACAGAGTTTGGCAGATGCAGGACTATTCAACCAGACGCAGGAGATTTGCCAAGTCTTCTGTGACTCTATTGTCACCCCTTTATCTGCCCTACCGAATGATCTGGGAGAGTTGTCAAAAATCAATTTGGCCTTAGTGCCCCAACACAATACAATGCCCCCACAAACAGTATAATGACCCCCTCAGTGTCCCCACAAACAGTATAACGAACCCCTCAGTGTGCCCACACACGGTAAAATGTCCAGGGAGCATTCAAGGAGTTGGATTCAATACTAACCTTTCTGTTCCCTGCTTCTTCTCTGCTTTTAGGTCTGATCTGATAGCAGTGCTCGGTTCCTGGATTGACGAGCTATGAATCCAGATCACCATGTGCTCCAAGGGGTGCCCATAATGCCAGAGAGCGAGTCCTAAGACAAGCAGACTATTCAAAGTTAGAGTAAGGATGGCAGGGAGCAGTGTTTTAGTACCACATGCTCCATATACTTCCATACAGACTTAATTAATAAATGTAATAGTTAGACAGTATGTCTTACACTAGACAGTTTCTCAATGTGCCAAATGTATTACATTGACTGATGTTAGATGATAAATCTGGGGCATCTTTAGCCTGTCTAATCTAACATTATATGCTTAGGCTATGTTAACACTGGCGTTTTTATGTCAATTGTTCTGATTTATCATAGGATCAGAACACTGGACCAAAAAACTTACAAAATAACATATGCAGATAGAAAACCTTCTGTTTGCATTTGTTATCACTGACTCTAAAGTTAACAAAAAGAATTAAGCTTTCCTCCATCACATTTGGTTTTTTTTTTCAAGGTGCTTTGTCTTCATCTGTTATTCTGTCAGTTTTACAGATAATAGTTCAAAACAAGAGATAAAACAATGGCAATGTGAACATAGCCTTAGTTTTAAATCTTGGTGCATAATTTTGCATTTTGTACTTCTTTCCAGTTAAGCCACAACCCTTTCTACTAAGCCTAGGACAAAGAAAAAGGCAAAAAAGTGTCTTAAATAAATAACAGATGTGGTGCCTGTATTCTGACTTATTTTCATAAGTAAATTTGCCCCTATGAGTAGAATGCTATTTTACCCTTGAAAAATCGCTACTGGGGAGAATAACTGTATATTTTGAATCCTACGGAGCATGTTCCAGTTTCTTCTTTTACATTTATGAGGAGGAATTTAACAGAGAAAACCACTGAGTAAAGGCCCAATGCTTTCTATCAAAGTCTTGTTACAACTTCATTCAAAATGGATCTATATTACAGCTGTGTTACAGTGAATTCTTCTAGTTTTAGAAAATGATCTAGAAAATTAAGGGGCAAAGTCACACTCTAAGTTTCTTTGCCCTTTGAATTATATTGAATTCGGTCTGCTGTCAACATGCATGTCAATCTATTGTCTCCCATTTTCTCAAGAAAAAATAATTAGGCAAAAGGCACAGGTTGGCTTCTCTTCGGTTTATTTGGCAGGAACAAAGAAGACTTAGAAGTCTATAGGTAGTTGTCACTGTCAGCTATACCAGTGAAGATGGCTGGGTGTGGTTCGCAGTTCACTTTGGAGCCCCATTTTCATTTAAATGACAATTTTATTCACATGAAAATGAGGGGAAAAGTGTCTTGCCTGGGAATGGACTACAGCCCAGACAAGCTGGGACCCACGTGGCGTAAATGCTGCGGTTTGGCTGCGGTGGAAATGCCACAGAGAAAAATGCAGCGTTTTACAGTCACTGCAAGGTGGATGGGTTTCTATAGTAGCTGTAAATGTGCTATTTAGACTATATACTACTCTTCATTCTCTTTTCTATTTTTCTGCTTGCATCTCACCATCTCATGCATGAATACTCTGTTCATTTGTTTACAGTAATTTGCAGGGTTTGTTTTTTAACATTTGGAAAAAAAAATATTTGAAGCTGCATTTTATTCCTTCCACAATATTACTTTTTGATGAAATGTTTCTATCATTTTAGACATCAGAATACAGGGAATCACTTTTACAGACAATAAATATATCCTTCAAATCCTCATGAGTGACTGTAGCCAATATTAGTTTTATGAAAGTTATGGTGACATACTCAGTCACAGAATGAAGTTAAATGCTACTCGATAGACATAAAATGGCAGTTGTGTGTCTATATTGTAAAACAACAAACAGCATAGTGAATAAAAGCCAATGCATATAGCCAGCATTTCCATAAAGAACATATTTTATAAAACCTTGGGATGCAAAATGTTAGTTTTACTGAATACAATATTCCAGACCACAGAGCATTTAAGCCGTATGCAGTAATAGCTGTATATTTTTAGATGGTGAAGTGAAATGTCTGTTTAATGTGCTTTCTTTATATTCAACTTTTGCTATTTTCTTTAGCTTTTTACTTTATGAAGTATTCATAAAGTCCAGCATTTTTTTTTCTCGTTTAGCCTGGGGTAATACAAGCTTTAAGGTAATGTAAATGGTTTGCTTAATGATGATTGTAATTTAAAGTTTTAAGAAATGAAACAACATATAGAATTTAGCCTTTCTGTACAGAAACCTGTAGAAATACTGGCCCAGATTTACTACTGTGCTTACGACTAGACACTGGCGTAAACCTGATCTTTGATGCAATGTGGCACATCTTTGGCACATCTAGTGTGAGCTAAAAGTTATCGACATGTGGGTATGGATTCTCAGAAAAAGAGGGCATGGCTTAATTGATAAAAGGGCATGGCTTAATGTGATAAAATGTGCCAAAATAGTATTCAAAAAATCTGGCTTAAAGTAAGCCAACTAAAAGGTATTATAAACCTAGACTAGACAGTTTAAAGATACAGCACATTTATCATGCATTTCAAATTTTGAAAAGCTCAAGAGAAAGGAAATGTATTGGATTTTTAAATTTAACTCTCTAACACCAGCTGGGCTTAATGAAGCACTTGAGTCTGTATATGACTAGGTATTCTAAGGCGTGTGTATATATTTGCATATCCACACATCGCCGGCATTATCTTCTCCCCTCCAGTACATTCGTTTCAACCCATATGCATATGTATTGTCATCATTTTTGTTCTATGCCTAATCACTTATAATTATTATGTATATATTTGTTTATAGTGAAATATAATTCTTAGCCATAATCATATGTTTATTACCCATTTTCATTTTTCATTTATCCATGTATTATGATACATTCTCTAGCCCCAGTCATATGAGCATGATGTCAGCCCTCTCATTAGTCATTAACATTATTTCTTCTTTTTAGTGCTATATTTCATAACAATCATAGTTCAGATCAGTCCTGCGCCCTACACAGAAACATATGACTCAGAGCGGGAGATCGCTACACACATGCACAGTAGCGATCTCCGAACGCGAATGAAACATTTAGGATTACCAATTCATAATTTTTTTGTTTTCTTTCTTTCTTTCTTTCTTTTTTTTTTTTTTTCTTTCCCTTCTCAATTAAAACTTTATCTCTCAATCGAATCTTTACCCACAAGTTTGAACCCCTCCCCCTAGGGGTGGTCCCATTTCACCATACTTTTATAAGCCTTTCTGAAAGTGGTCTCCACATTTGCCTCTCACTCACTTCAGATCTCACAGCCTACCTCCTCAGGCTGGTAAGTACCAAAAAACATTGGTTTAAACCTTTTTATGTATAGTTTTTACTCTTATGTGCATTTTGATTTTATATTGCATTTATTAGCCTTTTAGCTTTACTTATTTATTATTTATTTTTTTGAGTACATTCATTACCACTATTTATTCATTCATTTATTTATTTATTTATTTATCTATCCATGACAATACTATCTGGTGGGATACTTTTCTTTTATCCCATAGAATGGTATCATTAATTTCACTGGTTCTAAATTCCAATTACTGACTCTTTACATGTGTATTCTTTTATTGTTTTTATGTTTAGTCTCTTGTACACTTGATAAAGGGGATCTGATTTCCCCGAAACGCGTTGTATTATTTGAGTATAATAAAGCATCTTTGGTGAAGCGCGTTCCCCACACCTCATTTTTTGGGAGATTCTCCTACCAATCCATTACCTGTATACCGTCTGGATCCAGGAGATTCTGACGCCTAGAGGTTCCGCAGCTCACATATACCAAAACATACTCTGGATCCATCCACTGTGTTAGTTGTGGGCCAGCACAACTTGAAAAGGTGGGAACCACCTATATTAACATCCATAATATCTAACTATCCTGGTTGTGAGATCACCAATTGAAGGGGTACTGTTTACCATCAGACCCAGCCAGTTGAACACTCACTATAATATAGACCAGTGCTTTTGTGCTACTTAGTGGCTTTCTACCATACTTTCAGTGGATGATCCTTGTTGTTTCTCCAATCATTTGACTACCTCCTGTTCTCAACACAATTATCTATGTACAACCTATTTTTTAAGCAATATCACGCTATGTGCCGCTCGGCGTTGTTGTTTTTATTTTTGTTTTGAAGTGTTCCCTATAGGAGGTCTATCTGTAGTAACAGCTGGTTCCCTGCTTCCGCAGCTGCACAATTTTATACTGGGAGGGTTAGGAATGGACCTCCCAGACATATAAAGTCAATGAATAAACAACAAAAGACTATACACACATTTGGTGTATACGTACACTTTTCTTGTCGATACACCTGAACATTTTCCAGCAAATTAAATGTGAATGGAGCCTTTCCAAAATAGCTTTCCATTGTACAGTTTTGTTACTTTACAAATCTCATAAAAGTTCTACATAGTTTATTTGCTAATATTATACATATGTGTAAATCAGGTCACAGTGTTGGCATTTACTTACAGATTTCTTGTCTGAAGGGCAAACACAGTCCTAATGAAGCACACAAGGACAATGACTTCTGTAGGCTGTGATTAATTCTCAGAAGCTGACTTTAATCACTGGTTAATTAATTGGAGAATTGTTGACTTACAAAAAAGCAGAGTCATTAAGCGGTATTATATTGATTTTGTTTTTCATGAATTTAGTGCCAGCACAAGCTTTATTTAGGAACTGGTCTAATATGTTTAGTAGCCAAAAGATTACTAATAAGCATTAATTTTGAGTTTTGATCTTCTTTACATATTATATGCATTTTCATACAGAATACAGTATTGATATAATACCTGCAGATATGTTACTTGGGCAGCTACTATAGTGTGTTTATTTATTGTATGAAGACAAGAGAGAAGAGAAAGAAAAGAACAAGATATACTATTCAACCTTCCACAAGTTCAGCTTTTTACATCAATGAATAACTGCTGCAGCACTGATTCTGGAACAATTGGAATTTTTTTCTCTAGACCCCATTGTTCCTGCGTTCCTAGCTTTGGTGCCTGATATGCTATTTAGGCTTTGTACTGTCAGGAAGGTAGTGTCAGGCAAAAGCAGGCAAGAGGTGCAATTCTGAACTCTGACATTGGCTGCCTCTGATTGCAGCTCTGAATGAAGCTCCCCTGCTTGACACTGCCCTTTTGACATTATAGATCTTAGCCCCTTAACAACGTACACTGTACTATTGTGGCACTGAAGCCAGTGACACCCTCCTGCAATGGCAATCGATACTATTGATCAATCAAATCTAAACAGCACAGATCCAATGATCTGTGCTTCCAGGTAAGCTGGCATCCGACAGGGATTGGTTCTATACATAGCAATTACTGTCGCGGATTGGGGGGTGTACACTGGTGACATCCTCCCTGTTGCTGCAATTGGTCGGTCTGTACAGACCAACCAATTGCAGCCGCAGTGGGCAGTTCAAATTAACAGTGACTGCCCTGCTCTCATCATTCCCTCTGGAAATAGCTAGCAGGACAGTTACTATACTGCTATGGTGAGTCGTCTCCGGTAGCACCTTCTGACAATAAATGAGCCTCTCTTGTTTTTTAGTATCCCTGTGTCACCACCTGCCACCGCCGTGACATAAGTTACTGATTGGACCCATACTCAAATTTTTTTTTTCCTCAGGTTTATTTTTTTCTCCTAATAATCTAATTTCTACTTAGAATTAGATATAACTGAGATTATATATCGTATATATATGTCTCTATATCTATAGAAAAAAAAATAAGTAACTTTCAACACAGGGCCTTTTTTTTTTTCTAATAATCTAATTTCTAGTTAGAATCAGTTAGAATAGATAGATACAGTGGGGGAAAAAAGTATTTAGTCAGCCACCAATTGTGCAAGTTCTCCCACTTAAAAAGATGAGAGAGGCCTGTAATTGACATCATAGGTAGACCTCAACTATGAGAGACAAAATGAGAAAACAAATCGAGAAAACACATTGTCTGATTTTTAAAGAATTTATTTGCAAATTATGGTGGAAAATAATTATTTGGTCAACTACAAACAAGCAAAATTTCTGGCTCTCACAGACCTGTAACTTCTTCTTTAAGAGGCTCCTCTGTCCTCCACTCATTACCTGTAGTAATGGCACCTGTATGAAATTGTTATCAGTATAAAAGACACCTGTCCACAACCTCAAACAGTCACACTCCAAACTCCACTATGGTGAAGACCAAAGAGCTGTGGAAGGACACCAGAAACAAAATTGTAGACCTGCACCAGGCTGGGAACACTGAATCTTCAATAGGCAAGCAGCTTGGTGTGAAGAAATCAACTGTGAGAGCAATAATTAGAAAATAGAAGACATACAAGACCATTGATAATCTCCCTCGATCAGGAGCTCCACGCAAGCTCTCACCCCGTGGGGTCAAAATGATCACAAGAACGGTGAGCAAAAATCCCAGAACCACACGTGGGGGACCTAGTGAATGACCTGCAGAAAGCTGTGACTAACGTAACAAAGGCTACCGTCAGTAACACACTACGCAGCCAGGGACTCAGATCCTGCAGTGTCAGACGTGTCCCCCTGCTTAAGCCAGTACATATTCGGACCCATATGAGGTTTTCTAGAGAGCATTTGGATGTTCCAGAAGAGTATTGGGAGAATGTCATATGGTCAGATGAAACCAAAGTAGAACTGTTTGGTAGAAATACAACTCGTTTTGTTTGGAGGAGAGTGAATACTGAGTTGCATCCAAAGAACTCCATACCTACTGTGAAGCATTGGGGTGGTTTCTCTGCAAAGGGACCAGGACGACTGATCCGTGTACATGAAAGAATGAATGGGGCTATGTATCGTGAGATTTTGAGGGCAAACCTCCTTTCATCAGCAAGGGCATTGAAGATGAAACATGGCTGGGTCTTTCAGCATGACAATTATCCCAAGCACAGCACCAGGTCAACGACGGAGTGGCTTCGTAAGAAGCATTTCAAGGTCCTGGAATGGCCTAGCCAGTCTCCAGATCTCATCCCCATAGAAAACCTTTGGAGGGAGTTGAAAGTCTGTGTTGCCCAGCGACAGCCCCAAAACATCATGGCTCTAGAGGAGATCTGCATGGAGGAATGGGCCAACATACCAGCAACAATGTGTGCCAACCTTGTGAAGACTTACAGAAAATGTTTGACCTCTGTCATTGCCAACAAAGGATATATAAAAAAGTATTTAGATGAACTTTTGTTATTGACCAAATACTTATTTTCCACCATAATTTGCCAATAAATTCTTAAAAAATCAGACAATGTGATTTTCTGGATTTGTTTTCTCATTTTGTCTCTCATAGTTGAGGTCTACCTATGATGCCAATTACAGGCCTCTCTCATCTTTTTAAGTGGGAGAACTTGCACAATTGGTGGCTGACTAAATACTTTTTTTCCCCACTGTAGATAGTTCTTAGCCGCATCAAGGCTTCAGATTCAGAAAAATCTCAGTTCACCGTACGGGAAAAATATTTTTATAGATTTGTAGACTAGGCGTTTTTGGACACAGGGATACCTAATGTGTATGTGTTTCACAGTATTTAAGTACTTTTATATGAGTTCTAGGGAAAGTGGGGCGATTTGAATTTTTAATATTTTTTTTTTCACTTTTTTTACATTTTTCTTCTTGCATTTATTAGACTCCCTAGGGGACTTGAACACCATGGGGTCTGATCACTAATGCAATGCATTGCAATGCTAATGCATTGCAAAATATTGGCACTTCTGTCATGCCAGCGGGACCATCATCTTCTCAATTTTGAGTTGCAGTTTGTTTTTTTTCCTAAAAATTTAATTTAGTTACAGTTAATTAGAATTGCTATACATATATAGAAAGTCTCTATCTATATCAATAGAACAATATTAGGTAGCGTTTAGGACAGTGTTTTATTTATAGGTAAATTTAACGTCGTTGTTTTCTATCTCTCTTATTTTCTGGTCAAATTTTTACATTATATATATGTATATATATATATATATATATATATATATATATACAGATATGTGTTGAAACATAACATACACCCCACATTTTCAATAAAGGATCAATATACGCAAAAGTACAAACACAAATACAAAATGTCCCAAAGCTCCCAAACGTCCCAAAGACTGTATTCAGCAGAAGAGGTGTATGCCTTACTGGCCTCTGACACTGATACAACCAGTGAAGGACTAGAGGAAAATGCCCTATTCCTCTATTTACCTCCTCCCCCTCTTCATCATCCAGTGATGAGCAACCCCAAAGGAGGCGCCTCAGAACTACTGCTGCGGCAACTCATGAAAATTACTGACCAATGTGGACCCCACCCCCCCTGAAAATTATGAGCCTCAGCTTCCTGATTTTGTGAGAAGTTCAGCAATCCAATTTGAGACAGAAACTAACTTTTTCTCTAATTTCATAAATTTAATGGTGTTCCAGACAAAATTATATGCCCAGCAATTTATGGAACAAAATGCCACCACTTCACATGCTAGGCACCTGAGGTGGACCCCTGTAAATGCAGCAGAGATGAAAATATTCTTTGGTTTTGTGCTGCATATGGGCATAGTAAAAAAAAATATATATATATTAGACAATATTGAAGTACAGACATTTTATGTCACTCCAATCTATCAAATGGCCATTTGGAAATTATCCTCAAATTTCTACATTACAACAAATTCTGAAAAGAAAAATACAACAGGGTGCTCCTCTGTGCGGAACCTTAAATGTACTAGTGAAATAATTCCAGGCTCCCTTTATAGGTGGAAAATTACCTTGAGGTGTTGTGTGATGCACAACTTTTGCGTCTTATTATAGCGGCTTTGTGGGGGTGCTGCAGTGATGGTGTCCCAGTCCTGAGGTCCAAAATAGAGCAACCAGGAAAAAGATAAATAATATGGGTGTGTGAATCTTCACAAAAAACACAAGGCTGGACCCAATTTTCCTGCGCTCCCTAGGCACCGCTGTGGCCGTGATTCCTCCAGATTAAATGGAATTGACTCCAAATACGGTTGTCCAAAGGCGGATTTTTTATTTGGAGTATACAGATAGCAATAAGTGCAACAAAATGACAAAATAAAAAAATGTAATGCGTTTCGGAGCCTACTGCTCCTTCCTCAGACTCCACTGGTATACTGAGTATACCAGCGGAAGTCCTTGCCCCAGGTGACCACTGAGGCCAATCAGCGGCCTAAGGACAGGAACATCACTCACATATATCACCTGTGACAACCTGTGTCTTCTCCTTAGGCTGCTGAATGAAAAAAAAAAAAAAAAGAAAAAAGGCCACTGATCCTTTCTATGCAAAGCCCATCCTGAACAGGTTCCCTGCTGCTGGAGTCATTGATGGGGCCAGGCTGAGTTGGGGACAGGGCTTAACACATCAGCCTTACAATAACACAATTTGTGAGGCATGGCTGCACTAATAACTAACTAATACCAGAAGATGGTAGAGCAGCACAACCTCTCTTCTCGGCTGCTCCACCCTCTTATGTTATCAGTTGTTATCTACATGAGGGTTTTTTTTTTTAAAGGTGGACAGTATGTCAGTTGTCAGTTTTTTTCCCCTTCATTTAGTTCTGAGTCAAATCCAAAAGTGATTCAGTTAGTTCATCTTAAAATATTAACACCTTATAGTTTATAACTTTAAACACCCTATCAATTTACAAAGGAAATATTTGTAGAGTAGCTCGTATACATAGACCTAAAAGCTACTAAAAGAACCGATATACAGTATAATTTATGTAACATATCCATCTGGGACTAGGTCAGTGACAGCAACACATTAAAAAATATTTATTTAGTATAGTACAATCCTTTAAATTGTCATTTAGATAGTACAAAAACTTCAATAGGGCTTAAGTACTGCACTAGGCCTATAGTACTTCTGATAGCCCCATTTTCATACATAATAATGGGGTAACCAGCCATAATGGGGTCCATGAGATCAGACATCTGATGACTCCATCCAAAGCTAAAAATGATGTAGGTAAGGCTTAAGTCCATAAATGGATCCAGCACTGAAAAATAGCAATATTGGCCATGATGAGTGCATTTGGTAGCCTTACTTGCTACTGTTTTTCCTCTTTTTCTGCTATATCATTAATCCTAATAGATTACATTGTCTGTGAGTAAAACAATAACCACTGAGTTTATGATGCAAATAAATATGGTCATTCACTCTGGCATCTGGATGATAAGAATCAGAAAGTAATAAGATCGCCTTCTATGTTAAGACACATATTTCACTTTCTTTGTGCAAATGTGTCCCTTTTAAAATGTTCTTTGTTTTAGCAACTAGTAATGTTCTTCATTTTCCTACTTTTAGGACTAAATCACAAATGTTGTCATTAACATTTATGGATTCAATTAAAACTAACTCCAAGGTAATTTATGCGCTGATTATAATTTCATGACAAATACTCTGCTATAGCCATCTTCTTTAATAACTTTGACATGCCAGTAATTTAGAAATTAAGATAAAGTTTTTATGTATTGTTGTCCTCTAACAATTATACCCTAATCAAAATTTTGAATAGGGTTTAATGTAATGGACAAATGATATCCGCAGTATCTTGAGAATTTATTTTTACATGTTTGACCTTTACCAAGGCATTAGTTATCTAGAAAGTAACTCTTGCAATATATTTAAATTTATTGAATACTGTATGAGAAAAGGAAACTGAAAATGCCTAACACAAATTAAAAATAAAAAACATAGATTAAGAAATCATTATTTAGTGGAATTTGTTCTGATACCCCATTAACCCTTAATGACACAGCCAAAAACTGCTTTCGGCTACACATCGCGTTTTTTTTTCCGCAGTGTTTTTCATTGCTCTTTTTGCTGCATTTTTCTTTGCGGTTTTTCTTTCCCTATTAAATCTATAGGGAAAACATGAGCACCTCTGCAAGTAAGATTGACATGATGTGTTTTTTTCTCGCAATATGTGGATGGAATTAGCCAGAATCTCATTCACTTTGCTGGTACTGTAAAATGCAGTGTTTTTTCTGCTACGTTTCCACAACAGGAAACACTCCTGTTGTGGAAAAACGTGAACCCTATGTTGCGGAAATGCAGCTTTTTTTGTTGCAGATTTTGCTGCGTCTTTTTTAGCTAAAGCCAAGAATGGGTTCAAATGGAATTGGAAACATATAGGAAGTAATTATACTACTAACTAATGCTCAATCCACTCCTGACTTTGGCTCAAAACACCGCAATAAAAAAATCTGTATTTTCGCAATGTGGGGCCTCAACCTTGAGGACATGGCTCTATTTTTCAAAACTGACATGTGTAACTTTATATGGCAGTTACTTTGAGATGATTTAACTTACCCATATGATTTTGAGAGTATTGTTTGTGACACATTGTAGTTCATGTTAGTGGCAAACTTTGATCGATTTCTTTTTAATTTATTTATGAAAATATAGGAATTTTCATGGAAATTTGGAAATATTTGCAATTTTTAAAATGTGAAATGCTCTGCTTTTGAAACAGATAGTCAAACTACCAAAATGCATTAATAAATATTATCTACTATAACTCAGATTTTTATTGGCACCATCCTTTAATCGTCCTTCAATTTATTTTCAATGTTAGAAGGCTTACAAATGTAACCGTTATTTTCCAGATTTACAAGAAAATTTCCCAAACCCATTTGTGAGGGACCACTTCAGTTCTGAAGGGGATTTTAAATCCCTATATATTAGAAAGCCCCATAAAATTTTGCATTTTAATTTTTTTTTTTTTTTTTTTATAATACGTTCATTTAGCCGGAACATTTACACATTCACAAGGGGTTAAAGGAGAAAATGCATCTCACAATTTGTTATGCAATTTCCCCCGAGCATGGAAATAACCCACATGTGGATATAAACTGCTGTTTGGGCACATGACAGTGCTCCAAAGGCAAGAAGCGTCACTGGCATATGAAAAGCAGATTTTGGAAACTACATCCCTCAATAATTTATCAGGGGGTATAGTGAGCATTATTAACAATTGGACTCAAACAATGAAAAATTACTAAAACGTCACTTTATCCTCAAAGTTTCATTTTCACAAGGGGTGAAATGAGAAAAATCACCCCACAGTTTGTTACACAAATTCTCCTGAACAAAGAAATACCCCATATGAGGTTCTAAACTGCTGTATGGGTACATGGCGGGGCTCAGAATGAAAAGAGCAATATTTGGCTTTTGGAGGGCAGATATTATGAACCTAATGCAATACAAGACAGATAGTTAGTCCCAGAGAACCCGACACCCCTGCACACTATAGTAAACAGCACTGAGCGACCGGTACCCCCCTGAACAGAGCAGAAACCCGCCTCCAGAGGTTTTTACCAGAGCTCCTGATGGTGGAGATGGACTTGGCTGCTTCCTTTGGCCAGAACCACAGCTGCCAGAGGGCGCAAGATGTTCAGCACACCAGAAGTCACAGCAGGCCCCAGAAATCTGAAAAACACTCACCTGCTCGTGTAGAAGCAGAAGAAAACCAGAAGCAGAGGAGGATGCAGAAGCAAAGGGTATCCAGGAAGTGTCAGAGGTTCAATGTAGCGTAGTCATACGGTCCAAGTCGGCAACAGGAAGTGGCAAAGGGATGAGACGAGAGAGTAGTCAGCAGGCTGGGTCGGTATCAGGAGGTCACGCAGTACAAAAACAGAGATCAAGATGGAGTGGTCTAGGAGGCAAGCGGAGGTCACAACAGGAGGGAAAGAAGGAACAGAATCGGCAGGCAGAAAATGCAGTCAGGAGACAGGAGCAGGAGGTCAAAACAGCAAATGGTACCAGGCATGTGGAGAAGAGCTAATACCTAGGAAACTGAATAGCCAGCGCGGCAGGAGCAGCAGAAGTGCAGGGATATTGATTGGGCGTGCAGGACAGTTAACCTCTTGAGGAACGAGCGCCTGGCACATGTGAGAACCGAAGAGGTACCTCACAGCGCTGCTGCAGAGGTGCCAGCTCCAGTCCTAACAGCAGATTTTGCTGGAATAGTTTTTGAGTGCCATGTCGTATTTACAGAGCCCCTATGTTACCAGTACGATGGAAACCCCAAAAAGTGATCCTGTTTTGTAATTTACAAAAGAAGAAAAGCACACCACAGTTTGTTACGCAATTTCTCCTGAACATGGCATATGTGGTTGTCAAATGTATGGGTACATAGCAGTGCTCAGAATGAAAAGTGTGCTGTTTGGCTTTTGGAAGACAGATTTTAATGAAATAGTTTTCAGGTGTTACATCGCATTTGCAGAGGCCCTAAAGTACTAGTTAATGATTGGCGAAACTTAAAAGATTTATTTAGCCCTGTGTTCAGACAAAGCAAACTAGTGATTCAGTTTGAACTGAACTTAGCTGAACTGAATAATAGATGAAAGCCCAGGGAAGATGACAAAGATAAAAAAACATTTATACACACCTTCTGTTACTTCTTTAGGCTCTTCACACAGCGTCCTTTTCTCTGTGTCATCTTCCTTTCAGCATTTGCCACTCTTCTGTGATGTCATGCACCCAGGATTAGGCCCCAGCAGTGACATGGGCACATTGAGCATCATGTATAAATGTTTTTCAATTTTATCACCTCCGCAGGGCCTCCAGCTATTATACTCTGGGGTAAGAAGAGGCCATTTTAATTAGTCCAAGCTAAATCCCCAATTGTTCGGGTGTTGGTAAAAAAACAAACAATTTGGAATATTCGAGTTGAATCCAGTTTGATTCGAACTGATTCTCCCATCTCTAGTACCAGTACAATGGAAATCCCAAAAAGTGACCCCATTTTAGAAACTACACCCCTCACAGAATTTATCAAGGGGTATAATGAACATTTTCACCCAAGAGATGGTTTCCAAAAAGAAATGTGCAGTGAATGATGAAAAGTGAAAATTGAAATTTTCAAAAAAATATGCCATTTCAGTGCCCAATATGTTGTGCCCACTTTGTGTCAACAGAGACACGCACTCCTAAAACTTTTAAGTGAGTTATCCTGGGTAAAAAAAAATTGTATATGTGGGTGCAAACTGATGTTTGGACACACAGCAGGACTTTTGGAGTTTAGATTTAAAGGAACTGCTTTCTGTATGCCATGTTGTTTTTGCAGAGCCCCAGAGGTGACCACATTTTCCCACTGTATGACACTATTGTACCCAGGATAATGTACTTAATAACGTCATATGTGGGTATAATCTGCTGTTTAGACACAGAAGGGAAGAACTATTTGATATTTTTGGAGCACAGTTTGGTTATTGGACACCATGCCACTTTTGCAAAGCACCTAAATTGCCAGTAAAGTGGAATCTGCTGACACGTGACCCCTTTTTGGAAACTACACCCCTCAAGGGATTTTTCACGTGGCATAGCTGGCATTTTTAACCCTTAGCTGAATGCACAGCTAATAGTGAAAAATAAAAATCAGCTGCTTATTCATTACTGGAAAATAATTTAATCCAACACTTGGGGGTTTAAATTTTTCACTGTACCCCTGGATAAATTCCTTCAGGGGTGTAGTTTCCAAAATGGGGTCACCTGTCAAGGGATTCTACTTTACTGGCATTGCAAGGTCTCTGTAAAAGTGTCATGGCAACCAAAACCAAACTGTCTAAAATCTGTGCTCGAAAAACCAGATATTGCTCCTTCCCTACTGTACCTGACTATGTGCTCAAACAGCAGTTTATACCCACAAATGACATTAAGTACGTTATCCTGGGTACAACAGTGTCGTACATGTGAGCATAAACACAGCAGGGAGTAGATGTGCAGGAGCGCTATGTGAATTTTGAAGTGTAGATTTAGATGTTTGGTATTTCGACGCCATGTCATGTTTGCAGAGCCCCTGCATTAGTTTTCCATGAATGCATAACAAATGGTGAAAAGTGAATATGTAAACTGTGCAGAGTACATTGGGAACATCAAATTCCTTACTATTTTCCCAGTAGCTCCTATGATTGGGGGGGGGGGGTCACTTCTGGTTTTTCCCTAATTTTGCCCTAAAGATGTGGCAATCTTGTTGTTGAATCTGGCAGATGCTAATACCCATTTTCCATCTACTTTTGCATATGTATGGGGAGTTTATAAGAAACAGTTCTCAGCCTAATGAGCATTCAGCCATCAGTTATTGAAATGATAGGGCCAGCTTTAGGGTAGTGCTATACAGTTTAGTTTGGGGGTCACAGGAACTTTCACCTATAAGTAAGTGAAACACTGACTAGTTACTGTCTATTTATCTTCACTGACTGTGTGATAAAAAAATAACTAATACCCTGGAATTAAGTGTTTGGCTTACTTATAAAGGAAAGCTCCTGTGGCCCCAGAACTGAAGTAGTTATAAATACATTAAGGTACATAGTGTGTCACCCCCTCAGTAATGAGAAATAACCTGGAATGAATCAGTGTATCACTTACCATATCAGGTAAAGCACTGGTGGCACCAGAACTGAATGCAGTTATAACTCTGTTTGGAACACTGCCCAGCCCCTGCCCTAAGTTAATCAACCATCTGACACTCTTAATTCTTTTAATTAGATGCTGCTGATTAAACCAACCTAGATTTAAGTACAGGCAATCCATACTAAATGGTACTAATGAGGAGTCTATACATGTGCAAGTTTTGGGGAGTGTTTATACAGTACAGACCAAAAGTTTGGACACACCTTCTCATTCCAAGAGTTTTCTGTATTTTCATGACTATAAAAATTGTAGATTCACACTGAAGGCATCAAAACTATGAATTAACACATGTGGAATTATATACTTAACAAAAAAGTGTGAAACAACTGAAAATATGTCTTATATTCTAGGTTCTTCAAAGTAGCCACCTTTTGCTTTGATTACTGCTTTGCACACTCTTGGCATTCTCTTGATGAGCTTCAAGAGGTAGTCACCTGAAATGGTTTTCACTTCACAGGTGTGCCCTGTCAGATTTAATAAGTGGGATTTCTTGCCTTATAAATGGAGTTGGGACCATCAGTTGTGTTGTTCAGAAGTCAGGTGGATACACAGCTGATAGTCCTACTGAATGGAGTGTTAGAATTTGTATTATGGCTAGAAAAAAGCAGCTAAGTAAAGAAAAATGAGCGGCCATCATTATTTTAAGAAATGAAGGTCAGTCAGTCCGAAAAATTGGGAAAACTTTGAAAGTGTCCCCAAGTGCAGTGGCCAAAACCATCAAGCGCTACAAAGAAACTGGCTCACATGAGGACCGCCCCAGGAAAGGAAGACCAAGAGTCACCTCTGCTGTGGAGGATAAGTTCATCCGAGTCACCAGCCTCAGAAATCGCAGGTTAACAGCAGCTCAGATTAGAGACCAGGTCAAACAGAGTTCTAGCAGCAGACACATCTCTACAACAACTGTTAAGAGGAGACTGTGTGCAGCAGGCCTTCATGGTAAAATAGCTGCTAGGAAACCACTGCTATGGACAGGCAACAAGCAGAAGAGACTTATTTGGGCTAAAGAACACAAGGAATGGACATTACACCTGTGGAAATCTTTGCTTTGGTCTGATGAGTCCAAATTTGAGATCTTTGGTTCCAACCGCCGTGTCTTTGTTAGACACAGAAAAGGTGAACGAATGGACTATACATGCCTGGTTCCCACCGTGAAGCATGGAGGAGGAGGTGTGACGGTGTGGGGGTGCTTTGCTGGTGACACTGTTGGGGATTTATTCAAAATTGAAGGAATACTGAACCAGCATGGTTACCACAGCATCTTGCAGTGGCATGCTATTCCATCCGGTTTGCGTTTAGTTGGACCATCATTTATTTTTCAACAGGACAATGACCCCAAACACACCTCCAGACTGTGTAAGGGCTATTTGACCAAGAAGGAGAGTGATGGGGTGCTACGCCAGATGACCTGGTCTCCACAGTCACCAGACCTGAACCCAATCGAGATGGTTTGGGGTGAGCTGGACCGCAGAGTGAAGGCAAAAGGGCCAACAAGTGCTAAGCCTCTCTGGGAACTCCTTCAAGATTGTTGGAAGACCATTTCAGGTGACTACCTCTTGAAGCTCATCAAGAGAATGCCAAGAGTGTGCAAAGCAGTAATCAAAGCAAAAGGTGGCTACTTTGAAGAACCTAGAATATAAGACATATTTTCAGTTGTTTCACACTTTTTTGTTAAGTATATAATTCCACATGTGTTAATTCATAATTTTGATGCCTTCAGTGTGAATCTACAATTTTTATAGTCATGAAAATGCAGAAAACTCTTGGAATGAGAAGGTGTGTCCAAACTTTTGGTCTGTACTGTATGTCTTTTTATGTAGTCTTTGAAGCCAATAGTGAATTAACTATACAAGCACTCCATTGATCCACTCCTGGTTTTGCTTCATCAAAAAACCTGAACATGCAAATGCATCTTCAGGCCGGGAGCCCATGTTGCAAAAACGCAGCGTTCTGGCTGCTGCATTTTTTGTAATTTGCGGCATGTCAATTATACCTCCGGAAACACTGGCATTTTCCATATAGGTATAATAGAAGCAGTCTGTAGAGGATAACTCTACAGACTATTTGTGAAAAACACTTGGAAAAAACTAGATGCTCTGTCTTTTCCGTAGTGTTTTTTGGCTTTTTTATGGGGCCTAAGCCTCAGTCAGGTTTTAGTACTATGCTATAGTATTAAAGTACTATGTTCTGCAATTTACACTTTAGCAACTGTGCATCATAAAAGACTGACAATTGCCAATTCTGTAGGGGTTTTCTCATTTACATTAAAGACAGGATTGTGATATAAGGTAACACCTCTATAGATAACACCACTGACCCATCATTGTTTCCGCTACTGACAATATCTATCCCCCCCTCCCTTCACAGAATATTTCTAAAAAAAACTCTCTCATAGACTTCAATGAGTCGACTCCAGTCTATTGCTGTGTGTGACTGTGAAACTGCTGAAAAGCACATCACTAAATGCTGTTGATATGTGATATAAAAAGTGATATATTTTTCTATCTGGTTTTATTAAATGAATAAATAAAAAAAATGGAGATGCATTCCTTTTAAATCCCACCAATATCTTCTGAGGATGATGAAGAAATCTACACAGCACTATATGAGAATATTCAAAAACTGCAAGACTCTTTAGATCACTCTTCAGGACAGTCCTCTGTCAAAGCATTCTGACTTCAGTATGTTCTCTATCATCTTAGCCCAAGGCTCAGCTACATTATTAGTGTGGGCAGTCTCCAACAGTTTGGCTAATGTCATAGTGGAATCTTTAAGTGTTTACCTTAGCTTTGAAGAAATGCATCTTTCTAGGACTTGTATTTGAGTTGTTTTGCCTATATCTGTAAATTCACAGTAGCTAGCAGGATTTCAACTCATCCCTGCAGAAAGATAGGCTAGAATCACTTGAGTCAAACAGTGTTTTGTTCTTGTGCATCAGTGCCTTTGTTACCAAAATATTGACTTTTTTATCAAAATACAAATAAGCTCTTTGGAGCAGGAAGGGCATTGCAATCACATAGTTACTTAGTAGATGAGGTTGGATGAAGACACTGGTCTATCAAGTACAACCTATAATCCTACAGTGTTGATCCAGAGGAAGGAAAAAAAAAACCTCATGAGGCTTATGCCAATTGCCCCAGGGGAAAAAAAAATCCTTCCCAACTCCAATCTGTATAAAACCATGGATCCTTACCAAAATGTAAAACCCATAATCTGTTCAAAAAAGACATCAAGGCCCTCTTTGAACTTGCACAATGAATCCACCATTACCACTTCCTAGGGCAGAGAGTCCCATAGCGTCACTGTTCTTTCAGCAAACAATCCCTTCTATGTTGATGGAGAAATTCTCTCTCCTCTAGAGGTAGAGGATGTCCCCTTGTCACGGACACTGGCCTAGATATAAAAAGATCATTAGAAACTTCTTTGTGCTGTCCCTTGATGTATTTGTACATTGTTATTAGGTCTCCCCATAGATGTCGTTTTCTAAACTGAATAACCCCAAATTTGTTAATCTGTCTTTATAATCTAACGCTAGGTTCACACCTAAATTCAGGTTTCTGTTCAGGGGGTCTGCTTGGGGACCCCCCGAACAGAAACTTAATCTACTTAAAAAAGCAGTTACCTGAGGAAATCCGCAGACCCCATAGACTATAAATGCAGTGCTTTTCTCTCCGCATTTTTTAAGCGGGTTCGTGGACAGAAACCCCGAATGTGTACCAGGCGCAGGTGTGAACCCAGCCTAATCCACCCATTCCCCTGTTATTTCTTGGTCACCTTTCTCTATACTCTCTCTCGATCAATTATGTCCTTCTTGTACACTGGGGCCTAAAATTGTGCACAATAGTCTATATGTGGTCATACCAGTGATTGGTATAGTGGCAGAACTATGTTCCTGTCATGAGAATCTATGCCCTTTTGATGTATCCAATAATTTTATTTGCCTTGGCAGCAGCTTCCTGATACTGGTCACTAAAGGTAAGCTTACTGTCAACTAAAATCCGCAAGTCTTTTTCAGTGACATTCTTACCCAGTAATTTACTATTAAAGTGTAAATAAACTTTCCGACAACTTTTGATTTCCTGTCAGTATTTGTGTCATAAATACATTTTGTAATATACTTTATTAACAAATTTTGGCTCCTTTCTGTGAAATCCTGCATTTTTTTCCACTCTTTCCCTTGTTTCTAAATTGTTCTTTAACTTCAAACAGTTATATCTCAGACATTATAAAACATACAAACTTGCCTTTAGTGTCATAAGAAAGAAGAGATTCTCTTCTTGCACAGGGCAGTACTATTTCCAGAGATATCACTGGTTGAAAATACATTCAGAATTAGGATATTTATATGCAGCTGTATAATATATATGCTATAAAAATCCCAATCCCTCTATGTTTTCAACTGGTAATATCTCTGGAAATAATTTAGTTAGCACTGCAACCTTAGTCATATGAAAGAAGAAAGAAAATAATCTCCTCTTTCATATGACACTAAAAGCAAGTTTGAAAGTTTTATAATGTCCAAGAAACAATTATTTGACATGACCCTCCCCTTCTGTCATTTTCTCTACATCTTACACAGCCCTGTACTCCCATACACAGTAACATTTAGTAAGAGGCAGGAACAGCTCTAAATACAGAAGCAAGGGAAGAGTGAAACTGTGCAGGATTTTACAGAAAGAAATTAAAATTTGTTAATAAAGTATACTACAAAATTTATTAATGACACAAATACTGCCAGAAAATGAAAAGTTGTCTGAAAGTTTAGTTACGCTTAAGTACATAATCATACATTTTACTTCTTCGACCAAAATGCAATACCTTACATTTGTATACATTAAACTTTGCCAAGTGTCTCGCCATGCTTCCAGCTTCTATAGATCTCCGCGTAATATTCTACTATCCTCCTCATTTTTGATTACCTTACAGAGTTTAGTATCATCTGTAAATATGTACACCCTCTACCAGGTCATTAATAAACATATTAAACAAGTGAGGACCCAATACTGACCCCTGTGGCACTCCACTGCTGACTGACCCAATCTCCCGCTGCCTCTCCTGTGTGACTCATGGTACAGGTGGTATTTCTGAAAATACCACCTTGGAGGTTGTTGCTTTCAGCTTACTTTCTAGATCCCTGAAATCAATTTTTACTCAAGCACCAAAAAGGCAACACACTGACGATCCCGGTCTTTGTGACAGATTGTCCTGTTTGCTTCCCTAATAATTGAATCCCCCACTACTAGCACCTGTCTGGCCTGCTCTGCACTTCTATCCGCCTTCTTACTGGAGCAGACATTCCCCTGGCTGTCAGAGGAAGTGTCTTGCTGCAGCAATGTTACCCCTGTAATAACTTCCCCCTCATCTGCCAATTTAGCAAACTTGTTGGGGTGTTTCAGTTCAGGCTTAACTTCCGTGGCACTCTTTCCTCTACCCTGCTGCTTTCTAACTGTCATCCAGCTAGCTGCCTCCTGTTCCTGCACCTCCATGCTACTATCCTCCTCTGCACTTACCCCAGCGAATCTGTGAGCAACAAACTCAAAGTCTTGCAATTTGCTCATTTAGATCCATTATCTGGGCTTACAAATGTGCAACGTGCTTACATATTGCACAGTAGTATGCCCCCTCAAGCGGCTGCTCAAGCAGAGAATACATGTCACAAGATGTACACTGGACTGCATTGCTAAGCATGGAGCACATCTTACCTAATGGGGATTATTACACCAAAACAAAACAAAAACAAAAGAGCTTATTTGCATATTTACAAAAAACAGTAATACCACCAAGGTATCAATTCATGAGAAACACCGTTTGATTCAGATGACCCTGACCTAGTGGGTTGACATAGTGGGTTCAGGTGACAGACTCCCTTTAAGGCCGGTGTCCCGTGTGGCATAAACTGCAGCGTTTTACAGTCCCAATAAAGTGGATGGTATTCTAGCGAATCCCATCCACACATTGCAGAAAAATACAAGGTTTTGAAAATTGCAGCATGTCAATTATACCTATGGAAATGCCGGCGGTTTTCCTATAGCTATCATGGAAGCAGAAAGTCTGCAGAGGAAACTTCTACAGACTTTCCGTGAAAAGTGCTGCAGGAAAAACCGCAAGGCGTTGCCGCCGTCGTTTTTTCCCATAGCACTTTTTTGCAGCGGCCGGCTATGTGGGGCCTTAGCCTAAGGCTGCTTTGTTTTACTCATTGTCATTATTTTACCCTGTGTCAAGTAGAATTGTGAATATTTAATATGTCCCTGAATTTTATTTATGTAATACATTTTACTCAAAATGAAGCTGCCACCATCTATAGAAATCTTATGAAAATAAATTATGCAACTGAGTATTAAGTAAATGAAATTGTTAATTTTCAAAGCTTTCATTTTTTACACAATACAGTTATTGCATATTTTAGCATCACATCTTATCCTTTTTAATATAGTTTTAGTTATGTATGTAAATCTAAATAATTCAAGATGCAAAAATGATATACTATAAAACAGTGTGATTAAAAGTAAAGCAGAGTTCAAAAAAAGTAATTTAAGAGAGTACACTGTAAGAGAATACAGTGTAACCATTGAAGCTTAAAAACATTTCTGAAGCTAAGCAAAATAAGCAAACACATGGTAGGCACATAAGTCAACACATGGTGGGAAAATATGCTTCAGTTATAGGTCATAGAACAGTCACAAGTGTAAAAAAGCAATTATAAAGAAAAAAGTCTGTGCGAGATTATGCAATTTATGAATTTATTCACATGATTCAACTATACAGCACACAATGTAGCTTAAATAAAAGAACATATTTCCTGTAAAAAGATTTTTCTAGTACGTTTACAAATTTGCAGATGCTTTAAAATAAAAACAAATGCTTATATCAAAAATGAAAAAAAATGAGTCTTTGAAAATGACAATGGAATTTTAAAAAGATCTTTTATATTAAGAGCTTACCAGAAAAAAAAAAATTGAACAATGAGATACAATGTTCCTCCATGTGCTGCTAATTGCATACATAGGTTCACTCTTTAAGGTCACAGGTTAATATGGGCATTAAGACTCAGCAACCCCTAGGAATCCAGTGAAATATGAATTTATTAATCATAGGTTAAAAGGCAAGGTATCAGCTCCTCTTTAGAGCCATTTTCCTCTATTTGCCCAAATTAATCACACTTAAAACGTGCTGGAAAGAATGTAATCAATATGGTACTTAGCTTCAAGCAGGATGTGTTTGTTATAAAATATAATTTTGGAAAGCCATTTTTTGAAATATTGAAAACTGATTTAATCCAAAACTATCCCCAGACCCAGATTTTTCAATCAGTTTTATTCAGTTTACTACCACCCCTTGTCATATATTGGTGCCTTATTCACACATTATCCTGTTAAAACCAGTATTGCTAGATCTTGGAAATTGGTCAGTGTCTATCCCTCCATAATAAACTCATTGACAAAAAAAAAAAAAATAACGCACCAAGAAGCAGTTAGTGGAATCAAATTAAACTTTATATTTGTGAATGTTATTTATGATATATGTAGGTGATTACAATATTAAAGCGAAAGGATACATATATTGGGGAAAACTGTACAATTGAAAGGACGCTCTAGTACCCTGTTGGGCTGCTTCTAAACTGGATACATGAGATATGGTTGGGCATGCAGGCAAACAGGTTTCATATGGTATCCTGCCACACACTTGACTATAGATGTTGCATCTGGGCCAAGTGATCATTTATGGGACCAGCTGGGTTGCCCAAGTTAGCAACCCATCTGGTCCCATAAATGATCAATTGGTAATAAATCTGATTACCAGGCAAGCCAAGGAAGTGTTTCAGTTTGGTAGAAACATTCCTGGGAAATGCTTGCTTTATGTCAGTTGCTTTAAATGTCAGTTGGAAACACTGTCATGAGAGGAAACACTGTCATGAGAGGAAACACATGTGGCCACAGGATGTCCTGCATATTTCACTGACCTGTTAGTGTCTCTCATATCACTACTAGGTGTGACCGACTGTTGTATGTTATCACTGTGATGATGTTATAACTGTTCTAATGTTCTCTAGTTTTGTTGTCATTTCTGTTGGTCAGTTATCTAGTCATTTGCATGTTCTGCCCAGCAACAGTGAGTTAAGTGGGAAGAGCTGAACAAGTTTGGGTAGATACTACAGACAGAGCAATGAAGAGAAGCATCAAATAAACTGCCCCCTGTCACTGCAAATAACTATCCCTGTATCGGTTCCTTGGCATCAACACTATGGCAGCATCCATACCACAACATTACACTTTCTAGATCATCACACCAGAGGCTGGGGGGTATATTGCTCCACAAAAAAGACAGGATTGAAGTGCTTACCTTAAGGCCTCCATACTTAAACCCGACCATTGTCCAATCCCAAACAGAACCTGGATTCATCACTAAAGGTGACACGGTTCCAGTCTGTAGTAGTCCAAGTTTCTCATTCACAAACTACTGCAAACAAAGGCGACAGAGGCTGGCTGTCAATGGCAGGAGGCGTAATGGGCTCTGAGACACCAATTTTCCTACTGCTAAGCGCTGTGGTCTGGGCGGAGACAGGGGTGTGCAAAGGAGGATGGAGAACAAGAAAACTGTGGGAGCTATTCATGCTCATCAGTGGATCGAACAATCCACTCTCTTGGTGGTTTGTATGGAACATCCAGAGCTTGTTTTCCATGTGTGTGTGCCCTCAAATAACCACTGCTCCCAATTCCTCCTAAGAGCTACAGTATGTCAGAAAAGATAAAGTTAGGCGGACTGCTCAAATTCGTTTTGTATATGGGTTTGTCGGCTCTGGTCCCTGGTGCCTTTTCAGGATGAACAAGTTCAGTGCGAACCACACTTTAAATTGGCTTGAAACATAGTGTAAAATACTCTTAGGGATCCTAGGAATCCATCTATCCAATTTCTAGCTCTCTAAGGTAAATACAGCCGAAGTTATGTCAAAGTGAAAGTGACATGTATGTCTATGGAAAAACGAATGGTAAACAAACTCAGAGTTTAACCATACACTGTGCTGACATTCGCTTTTACACATTTAACATTTAAAATGCTCCAAAATTAGCGCTTTATTAGGGAAATGTGCATGTCCATGGTTTTTAGACACACATGCTGGTTATATTGAATTGTTTTGTAGAAAAATTGGCCCATTTTGATGGCTTGCAAGTGCTACAGGGGCTTATTGTTATTTGGGAGACAAATGGCTGTAAGCCACTTGAAAAGTGATGAAGAATTGTTTTTTTCAAAAAAAAAAAAAAAACCACCAAAAATTAACCTGTGATGGGAGCAGATGTGAAATCAAAACTGTGCTAGTAGCACCAACAGTGTGTTATAGTGGAATGTGATGGTGGACCAGGCTGCAGAACATGTCCACTTGAGTGATGGTAGCTATGGCAACATGTGTGGCAGTGCAGCAGGGACTAATATGATGGACCAGGCTGCAGGTCATGTCTGCCAAAGTGGTGGCAGTGGTGTTAGGCACTAGGTAGCTGTGACAACATGTGTGGCAGTGCAGCAGGGCATAATATGATGGACCAGGCCGTAGGACATGTCTGAGTGGTGACAGTGGTGGTAGCTTTTTAGGAGTAGCAGCCGGCATCAGCAGCAGTTCAGTAAATGGAAGATGATGATAAAGGGAGACAGAGACACCATTATTTGGAGGCATCAGCCGGAGGTGTTAGAAAATCCTCATGGATCCATTACTGATTAATTGTGATAAAAGTAATTTTTTCCATGCTACCTATGGACATTTTCATCTTTGTAGGTGTTACATCACCCGCAACACCCTATCGGCCATAACACTTGAGACAGGACAAGATAAAACTGCCTTATCAAACTGGGCCAGCTCCTTCCACTGCTCTAATCTATTGGCTCATGGGGTCAGAGTTATCTGCTGGAATATACGTGGACAATAGGTACGATTGTACCTGCTAGTGCAGCCAGGGGTGTCAGTTACATACAGTCTGCTTGACAGTGTATGTGCAGATCCAGGGGCCTGCCATGGTTGGTGTTCTTGTCCAGTGTGGTCATCATCCTCCTCCATCAACACAGGGTGATGACGTTGACTAAAAGGTGAAAACTGTTCCTACTCTTCCATCTCGCATGAGTGTAAGAGTTTCCAGTAAGATACACAATAGAGGGATCACAACACTGATGCTGCAGTCGTTCCTACTGACAAATTTGGGGGCTTCTTCAAAGGAATTGAGAAGCCGGAACACTTGCCTCATAAGAATCTAATGAAGTATCACCAAGTAACACATTGTCCCTGTGATCTGCTGCATGCAATAATCATTCACTGCCTTCTGCAAATTACACAGACATTCCAGCAAGTTTAAGATTGAGTTCCACCGAGTTGGAATGTCGCAGATAAGTTGATGCAAAGGCAGACCATTTTGTCGCTGCAAATTGAGCAGGGTGTTTTTAGAATGGCTAAAATGCGTAGAGAGTTTTCTGGCCATGAGGAGCATCTCTTTTAAGTCACTATAAAGGTTAATAAAGCAGCAAACCACCAGATTAAGTACATGCGCCATACAGGAGCAATGTGTTATTCATCCTAACTGCAGCCCAGCAACAATATTGGTGTTCCATGTGTCGACAGTGGTGTGCACCTTTCCCCAGACTGACATTTCTAAGGAAAGGCCCACATTCTCCGACACATGGCGATATAAAGCAGGCACAGCTTTCCTAGAGAATTAATGGTGGCTATGTATCCTCCATCATGGTTGAGTGTATGTCATCAGCTATCAAAATGCAGTGGAATCCACTAAGTGGTACAGTAGCTTGGCCAGATGTGAGTTAAGTTGCACAACTGACAGATGACTGGGTGCATATTGCTGCTGGCCACACATTCCCTTATGGATGACTGACGGTGTGGAGGAGGAAAAACAGTTGGTGATAATAATGATAACTACGACCATTTGCTAGTGCTACGTGTAGATGTGGCCTGTCTACCAGGAAGATCACAGGGAGGAGTAGGAGAACAGCCTTGCTTACTTCCCCTGCAAGTGTCACTGTTAACTCTATTTTTTTCCAAATAAGAGAGTGGTGCCGTTTCATGTAAGTACGTAGAGATGTCATTCCTACATTTGTTCCAGCACTGCCATGGCTAAGTTTCCGCTTGCAGATCTAGCACATTGCCATGGATTTACCGTATGACAATGTACAAAAAATTACCACATGAAATATGACTGTGTGTACTTGCTGTCACCAGCAGCAGTGGAAACAAGCCACTGCCACTACCACCACCTTTTGCCACCACCCCCACCCTGAGAGGTTCTCCTAGGTCTGCTCTGGGCAGCTTTTTTGGATTTTGGATCTGCAAAATGGCTCAAATTACTATCACAACTGCCACCACTCTCTTCATCTGAAGTCATTTTTTCACCCTGACCCGGTTGCCAGGTCCTATCTGCAAGAGAGTCATCATTGGCATTGTCATCATCATCATTATTATAATAAACTGCTTTTTTTTTCTAACACATCATCATGGCCATACACCCTGTGATGAACCGACCCTCAGTTTTATATCTTTCTTGGAAGTGTGTTTTACTTGCTTAGGTCAGTCCTTCCCCCACTTGGAATGCGGTGCTTTAGTTCAGTCCACATTGCTGGACGATAGGCTTCACTGGTTTTATGTGTGTTCATTGGAGATGGCTTGCTATAGCCAGGCACTTTTATTATCCCTGGCCAGATGGGATGGGGGATAGCAAGCCAGTGACCTTAACTTCATCCATCTCTCCGAGGGTTCTGCAGAGGTGGGAGAAGGGGGGCTGCCTGGGTGCAAGGGGTGGGTGGAGCACTAGCCATATGCTGTGGGCAGACCTGGATTCTGGGGTCATTCAGCAAAGAGGCAGTAAGGAGCTCTGATCTGGGAGAAGATGAGAGGGCCTGCCCTACTGAGGAATGCTTTGAGGGCCTAGTTCTGGATAGCATGTAGAAGGATTGTTTTATGCAACTTGCTTAAGCTTGTGCCCTAGGCCCAAAACTCTGCTGTGGACTACGAGTCTTTGGGTGGAAGCTGGAAGAGATACAGCTAAGAGATAGCTGTGATCAGGAATCTTCCTGAGGTCTGGTATTATTTCAATATTTTATTTCTGGTTTTTTTTATGTGCCGTATCATTGCTCTTTTGCTTGTATGTTTATGCTTGATCATATTAATATGGTATATTTCTGTATATGCTATTAATCCATACCGACCCACTTGGGTTATTAAATATATAAAATTTATATCGCTCGTTTCGTTTTTATCCTATGACCCGGTCTACTCACGGTGTGTGAGTGGGAGGTTAAGAAAGAAGTTTGATCGCAGGCGTGCCAGGCGGTTGGGCGAGGCGATATTCTTCACACACCCCCTCAGAATTTCTACCTCCAGATATCCCCCTACCTACCCAACCAGAAAGAGTACCAGTAGAAGTAGTACCACATGCCCTGCCACTACTACCTCCACCACCACCAGTCATCCAGCTCATGAAGAAGAGGAGGAAGACTGCTCTGACTAGGAGAAATAGATTGCTCAGCGGTTGCCACATCACTACCAGGGATCTATGTCAATGAAGAATGTGAAGAAGACATGACTGATAATCCAGAAAGGCCCTGTGGGAAATTACATGTTATGTAGTTATGTAGTAGGACGAGGAACACACATTAGTACTTGCATGAGAGTTTTTTTATTTCCCCTCATTTTGACTGTTGCCTGCCTTGTTTTTTTCCCATTTATTATTTTTTAATGCACAGAGTGCTTAATTATTAACTGAAAAAAAGCACTGAAATAACAGATTATTTTTTTACATTAGCGAAGGATGCACTACTAGTAGTACTATGGCCACCACTACTACTGTACAGTATTACTGTGTGTGGCATATATCTAGAATTATATGTGCACGCAGATTAAGAACAATGCTCCTTCAAGCTGTGTATGGATCAGACACCAGACCAGAGTGGAAAAAAAACAACATAAAATTCCTATTCCTATATGTTTTTTTTTTTTTGCTCTTGATTAGAGCAGGGTAGACTGTATTGGATGAACACACCAAAAAAACACTGCTAAAATAATGGAGATTCTTTTTTACATTAGCGAAGAATGGAATACTAGTACCATGGCCATTATTACTACTTTACTATTGTGTGTGACATATATCTAATGCTAAATATGCACACACAGTGTACTTGCGCGTACAGAGAAACGCTTAAAATATTTTGTTCAGATTTACAACAGTGCTCCTTAAATGATAAAATGTTAAAAGTTGCTCAAAAAAGCACTTAACAAAATAATTTTCACTAACAGGATTATCTTCTTCAGTACAAAAGTTTGTTTAAAGAATGTGTTATGTATATAGAGTAGAGTTGAAATTGTTATATTGCAAGTACTGTCAGGCAATATAGATTATCGCCTTGCAATGAAAGGGTTAACTGACTGCAGCAGAGCAGACTCACTCACTGAACCTGTCCTATCTATGCCTGTCTATTTAATTATATTCTAGCACTGCACTGCTAATCTGCCTATGTTTATTGCTTGATTCTCTCTAAGTACTCTTATAACTATTGTTTACTTTTACAATTCTGACTTGTGCTGCCTATAACCTAGCTAATAGGATAGCTATTATATTGTTTGCTCTGTATTTACTGGTCTAACACGTGGTGGCAACCACTTTCTTTGTTCAGTTTAGTTAAAAAACGTACAATTTGTAATATTCGGGACAAACCTAGCTTGTTACGAACCAATTCATCCATCTCTAGTGGTGGAAAAGTCATTGAAATGACCATTCTGCTTATATCTTATCATTTTGCCCAGTTGACATACTATGAGAAGGGGTGCATCATTGGACTGTCTTCAAGTGCCTCACAGACGCATTTCTAATACTCAACAATCTCACATCAAGATGCAAATTAACCAAAATTAGCCTCTGAGAACCTTTTTATAATGCAGTAGAGGAAGCACTTTTATGCCCTGTTGTGGCAAGACCCATTGTCTAATCAGACCATACCTGGGAACACACTTGTAATCAGTTAATATTTGTATGGGATCTAACAGTATGCTTATTTTTGCAGCAATAAAAAATAGTTGTATCTGGGTTAGATTTTTTATTTTTTTTTCCAGTGAGTGTATTTAAAAGTTGTCACCTAAAAAACTCACATGGCTATTTGTCAGACAATCTTATGTGCTACTCTCTTTCTCGTGGTCTTGATATAGATGATTATTTGCTTAATTACTAAGAGTTTTAGGCCTATTTGCACACAAACAAATATGGTCTGTAAAATTCAGACCCAAAGACTGGAACTGTAATGTCCCACACTGTATGGAGGCCACTATGATGCATGGAGTCCAAGTCTCCTGCCCAGATTTAATCTGAGCAATGTACAGTTCAGATTTTCCAGGTTATATTTACCTGTATGCAGGAGGCTTTATAGATCTTCCTCTACTGCTGTCTCCTCTATGGAAAACTTATATACAGTCATGGCCAAAAGTTTTGAGAATGACACAAATATTATATTTTCACATGATCTGCTGCCCTCTGGTTTTTATGTGTGTTTGTCAGATGTTTTTATCACATACAGAAATATAATTGCATTCATATTATGAGTAACAGAAGCTTATATTGACAGTTAGAATGAGTTAATGCAGCAAGTCAATATTTGCAGTGTTGACCCTTCTTCTTCAGGACCTCTGCAATTCTCCCTGGCATGCTCTCAATCAACTTCTGGACCAAATCCTGACTGATAGCAGTCCATTCTTGCAGAATCAATGCTTTAATTTTGTCTGAATTTGTTGGTTTTTGTTTGTCCACCCGTCTCTTGATGATTGACCACAAGTTCTCAATGGATTAAGATCTGGGGAGTTTCCAGGCCATGGACCCAAAATCTCTATGTTTTGTTCCCTGAGCCATTTAGTTATCACCTTTGCTTTATGGCAAGGTGCTCCATCATGCTGGAAAAGGCATTGTTGAGCGCCAAACTGCTCTTGGACGGTTGGGAGTTGCTCTTGGAGGACATTCTGGTACCATTCTTTATTCATGGCTGTGTTTTTAGGCAAGACTGTGAGAGAGCCGATTCCCTTGGCTGAGAAGCAACCCCACACATGAATGGTTTCAGGATGCTTTACAGTTGGCATGAGACAAGACTGGTGGTAGCGCTCACCTCTTCTTCTCCGAATAAGCTGTTTTCCAGATGTTCCAAACAATCGAAAAGGGGATTCATCAGAGAAAATGACTTTACCCCAGTCCTCAGCAGTCCACTCCCTGTACCTTTTGCAGAATATCAGTCTGTCCCTGATGTTTTTTCTGGAGAGAAGTGGCTTCTTTGCTGCCCTCCTTGAGACCAGGCCTTGCTCCAAGAGTCTCCGCCTCACAGTGCGTGCAGATGCACTCACACCTGCCTGCTGCCATTCCTCAGCAAGCTCTGCACTGCTGGTAGCCCGATCCCGCAGCTGAAACACTTTTAAGAGACGGTCCTGCCACTTGCTGGTCTTTCTTGGGCGCCCTGGAGCCTTTTTGGCACCAATGGAACCTCTCTCCTTTAAGTTCTTGATGATGCGATAGATTGTTGACTGAGGTGCAATCTTTCTAGCTGCAATACTCTTCCCAGTTAGGCCATTTTTGTGCAGTGCAATGATGACTGCACGTGTTTCTTTAGAGATAACCATGGTTAACAGAAGAGAAACAATGATGGCAAGCACCAGCCTCCTTTTAAAGTGTCCAGTGGTGTCATTCTTACTTAATCATGACAGATTGATCTCCAGCCCTGTCCTCATCAACACCCACACCTGTGTTAATGGAGCAATCACTGAAACGATGTTAGGTAGTCCTTTTAAGGCAGGGCTGCAATGATGTTGAAATGTGTTTTGGGGGATAAAGTTCATTTTCTAGGCAAAGATTGACTTTGCAAGTAATTGCTGTTAAGCTGATCACTCTTTATAACATTGTGGAGTATATGCAAATTGCCATTAGAAAAACTGAAGCAGTAGACTTTGTAAAAATTAATATTTGTATCATTCTCAAAACTTTTGGCCATGACTGTATGGTTAAATGTGCATACTTTAATGTGCCATGTTTTTATTTGTTAATCTTACTTAATGCTACATTTATGTTTTGAATTTATTTTAGTGCAGGAGCTCAGATACACTCTGCCTTTTCATGATACAGTGGGGAAAAAAAGCATTTAGTCAGCCAACAATTGTGCAAGCTCTCCCACTTAAAAAGATGAAAGAGGCCTGTAATTGACATCATAGGTAGACCTCAACTATGAGAGACAAAATGAGAAAACAAATCCAGAAAATCACGTTGTCTGATTTTTAAAGAATTTATTTGCAAATTATGGTGGAAAATAAGCATTAGGTCAATAAAAAAAAGTTCATCTCAATACTTTGTTATATATCCTTTGTTGGCAGTGACAGAGGTCAAACATTTTCTGTAAGTCTTCACAAGGTTGGCACACACTGTTGCTGGTATATTGGCCCATTCCTCCATGCAGATCTCTTCTAGAGCAGTGAGGTTTTGGGGCTGTCACTGGGTAACACGGACTTTCTACTCCCTCCAAAGGTTTTCTATGGGGTTGAGATCTGGAGACTGGCTAGGCCACTCCAGGACCTTGAAATGCTTCTTACGAAGCCACTCCTTCATTGCCCTGGCAGTGTACAGTACTTGGGATCATTGTCATGCTGGAAGACCCAGCCATGTTTCATCTTCAATGCCCTTGCTGATGGAAGGAGGTTTGCACTCAAAATTTCACGATACATGACCCCATTCATTCTTTCATGTACACGGATCAGTTGTCCTGGTCCCTTTGCAGAGAAATAGCCCCAAAGCATGATGTTGCCACCCCCATGCTTCACAGTAGGTATGGTGTTCTTTGGATACAACTCAGCATTCACTCTCCTCCAAACATGATGAGTTGTGTTTCTACCAAACAGTTCTACTTTGGTTTCATCTGACCATATGACATTCTCCCAATACTCTTCTGGAACATCCAAATGCTCTCTAGCAAACTTCAGACGGGCCCGGATATGTACTGACTTAAACTGTGGGACACGTCTGGCACTGCAGGATCTGAGTCCCTGGCGGCGTAGTGTGCTACTGACCGTAGCTTTTGTTACGTTAGTCCCAGCTTTATGCAAGTCATTCACTATGTCCCCCCGTGTGGTTCTGGGATTTTTGCTCACCATTCTTGTGATCATTTTGACCCCACAGGGTGAGATCTTGCGTGGAGCCCCTGATCGAGGGAGATTATCAGTGGTCTTGTATTTCTTCCATTTTCTAATTATTGATTTCTTCACACCAAGCTGCTTGCCTATTGCAGATTCAGTCTTCCCAGCCTGGTGCAAGTCTACAATTTTGTTTCTGGTGTCCTTCCACAGCTCTTTGGTCTTCACCATAGTGGAGTTTGGAGTGTGACTGTTTGAGGTTGTGGACAGGTGTCTTTTATACTGATAACAATGTCAAACAGGTGCCATTACTACAGGTAATGAGTGGAGGACAGAGGATCCTCTTAAAGAAGAAGTTACAGGTCTGTGAGAGCCAGAAATCTTGCTTGTTTGTAGGTGACCAAATACTTATTTTCCACCATAATTTGCAAATAAATTCTTACAAAAATTAGACAATGTGATTTTCTAGATATGTTTTCTCATTTTGTCTCTCATAGTTCAGGTCTGCCTATGATGTCAATTACAGGCCTCTCTCATCTTTTTAAGAGGGAGAACTTGCATAATTGGTGGCTGACTAAATACTTTTTTCCCCACTATCTCTCTTATTCAGGAACGCTGCTCCATTCTTGTGAAAATCACCCTTTAATCCCTATGCAAATGAGCAGAAAAGGGCTTTGCTTTCTATCAGTGGGCTTCACTATCTGCCACTACAAATTGCTGCTCAGCTCTCTCCTCTGCCTCAGCACACCATACTGACTGTACTGTGCATGTTTGGTGATGACAGAATACATCCGGAAGTAAAGGAAGCTGGCTTCAGATAGGGGCAGCTGAGTTTATATCTCGATTTTGTGCAGACAGACTCACTTTAAGACCTTATTCAGATGGCTGTATTATATAGACTGTGTTAAGACCACAAATCCCATACCAACTGGGATCATAGTTCCCTATGTTGTAGCAAGTTTGGAACATTAGATCTGCAGTTAATACAGGACCTGCAAATGTAATACAGTCCATATAAAACTATTACAGACATCTGAATAAGCACTTAGGGAAGATAAAAGACAGTTTATAAAGTGAGAATATTTTGTAGATAAGCTCACTGAGCTATTACACTGTATTCACACATTTTTGCAGACATGTGATGTTTATGATATTCACAGACAACACTACATCCTAATAATTTTTGGTTGGTGTGCTGTCTTTGAAAAGTCTGTGAAAAGCAGATCACCTTTTTTTTTCATTTCATACACTTTCTATGCCTCTGGGTCCATGAAAAACTTTGACGCACAGTTGCCTTTTTTTTTTTCATGGACCCATATACTTGAATTTATGTGATGCATCATTTGTGTACTCCATTAAAAAAGACTGACATCTGAAGATATTGAAATGAATGAATATACTGCTGTCCATGAAAAATTAAGACTGCATAAGTATGTGACATGTAGGTGTGTGAATAAACCCTTACTTGTGTATTTTAACTGTTGTAAATTCACTACATCACATAGCCAAGAGACCAGTGACTGTGAATTATTCCCAAGCACATTTGCATACTGCACACTGAAATATACAGTGTATATTTTTAAGCATCTATTATTACATCATCAAAACACTGAAACCAATGCATGCTAATGAATTCTTCATTGAGAATCCTTGCCTGACTTCACATTTATCACACACTGCTGCATTTGCTGATTAGGTAATTTGCATTCATTTTAACCAGGATAATTATGAAACTTTAAAATGTCAATCATGTTCAAAGTAAACAAATACAATTTCTAACTGACCTTTGTGTAAGCAATTTAGACAGATAAGAAAAATGGAACATATTTAGAAAATCAACCAAATTGCAAACATTACAGCAAACATTGTAATTAACTCACATTATCCATGTCTGAAAAAGACCCAGACCACACTGCGAATTTATTAAGGTTTGGCAAAAATCACAGAGACTGTATTAAATTGTTATGTGATATAACATTGATCGCATATATCTAGTATGACATGATGGGTAATTGATGGGTGCCCTGCCTCTAGGATTCTCACCAATTACACATTATTGTCCTATCCTAGAAATATACCAGGAATGGTAGATCTTGGAAAACCATTACAAATGTTATAGCTCCCACCATCAGGGACAAAGTAATGATAGGTGATATGCATACAAAGTCTCATCTGCATGTATAGTGGTGTTATCCTGCATTATCTAGGACTCCAGTAGTTCAATAAGCCTAGGGCTACATGGCCACATATGTCACATGACAAAAAAAAAATTGCACAGAAGGCTTTTTAGAGCTGTATAAAAATACAATCAAGTAAATGTGTAAAAACACAGTCAAATCAAAGACATAAATGATGCTTGAGAGACTAGAGATCTCCAGTTAGGTAAACATTTAGTTTTCACCAAACAGCTGGATTTCAACATGCCCTATCCTTTGTTCTTGTAGATAATGAATTGCTGTCATAGGTATCTACCAGTGACTTATTCCCCTTTTCCCATTGAGAACATGCACACTCGGCCAAAACAGACCAGGGTCATTTTGATGTTTTTGGTTGTCATTATGATTTAAAAAGAGAAAACACAGAAGTTTGACAATAAATGGCTTCAACCAACCACTAACCATGTGTGGAGAAAAAGGTGTTGTGTTATCATTCATATTCTCTGAAAAAAGGCCAAAAAAAACAAAAAATCTGCCGGGGTATGTAAACTTTTTAGCACCACTGTATGTGTGTGTGGGGAGAGTCAACTTTGAAGAGGAGCTATCACCATCATCCCCAAAATCCAGCTCTTTGAATTATTAAATAGGTGCTGCTCCATTGATTTCAACACAGTTGGATTTTTTTTTTCTCTAACTCCCACCATTCCTGAGCGATCAGTGTAATTCACTTTGACACCTGATATGCTAATTAGGCTCGAGTGGGTGGTCTTGCGCCAATGCAGATAAGGTCCGATACTATCAACTCTGATTCTGATACTGTCAGCTTTTGATTGGACAGTGTCAGTGAGCATTGCCTGCCCCCACCAGACACTGCCCACCTGACAGCACAGAGCCTGACAGCACATCAGGCATCAAAAGTAACTGCACTGATTGCTTGGGAACGGTGGCGGCTATGGAACACACTTTAACTGTGCCAGAATCAGTAAAGCAGCTCTTGAAGGTTACAAAGAGCTAGAGTTGGTGGAGGTAGTGAAAGGTCCTCTTTAACTATAGTTTTTCTATGCAATACACTCCTATGCAACAAAAATAATGCTTCATAGGTCAATAGGTAAAAAGTGCCACATTTCTGTAAGGATTCAGTGACAAATAGGACACATCCTAAGATTTGTAATGCTTTTTCTTGTGGAATGGGTTTTAAAGAATTTCCATTCATTACAACAAAAGGAATTTCCAGTGAAGCTATTCAACAATTCTATATTGTATACATACTGTGTAGCTTTACTTTATTAAACTTAACTAGGATAGGGGATAAGTGTCAGATCACTGAGATTGTAACTACTGGGACTAGAAGTTCCCTCTATGCTCCAGGTAAATGAAGCAATGGTGGGCTTGCATGACCAGCGCTCTCTTTACCTGTATAGCATTGGCAGGACGGTGATCATCCACAATCTCATTAAGGCTAAGGCCCCACGTGGCGTCCCGCAGCAAAAAAAAGCACTGCGGGAGAAACTGCGACGGGATCGCATCGTGGTTCTTCCCGCAGCGCTTTAGACAGAAAGTAAAACAGAGTCTGCGGACTTTCTGTTTTAATTATACCTATGAGGAAACCGCCGACATTTCAGTAGGTATAACTGACATGCTGCGATTTCCAAAACCGTGCCGGTTTTGGAAATCGCGGCTTGTCCGCAGCGTGTTTTTTTCCCGCAAAGTGGGCATGGGATTCACTAGAATCCCATAACCACTTTGCTCTGACTGTAAAACTGCATGATTTTTTCAGCGGCTCTTCCACCGCGGGCGAATCGCGGCGTTTACGCCACGTGGGGCTTTAGCCTAAGATGGAGTTGTCTGCAGAGGATACCTGGTACAATAAGAGTATAGATACATGGGGCGGATTTGTTGCAGAAAATTCTGTGACTGTCTTATTCATCTGAAATCATGCACTTGCGACCTAAACAGCACCTTTTAGAATATGGATCTGATTTTTAGTCACAAAAATTTCTGCAACAATCATGTGCATAAATATGTAAAGTTTTAGATGTTGTGTAAAAGTCATTAACGTCCACATTCATAATAAACAGTTTTATTTTTATTGTCAAATTGCAAAATGGTATACATTTCCATAGGAAGAGTGCTTTTTCACATATTTCAGTGCTGACGATTCTTCCTTATACATGTCATATTGGAAAATGAGATTATGCTGCTTTCTACCTGTGTGAAGCTATACCCAACCTTAATTAGCACAGATCCTTTTTTATCCGTGGCACTACAAAGAAGGAATTGCTGCTCTGATTTGTAACAAATTGCTCTGACATTTTTGGTAATAGCACACTAGTTTCTGTAATCCTTTTATTGAATGAGTCTAAGTAAAAGCGTTACCTGAGCCTTTGAAATATTGACAAATGGAAAAGAAATCAAACCTTTGGAGAATCTTCAGTTGTTAAATGAGGCAATGTGCTATGAAATAGATTGAAGATATTTGCTCACTGAATACAAAATAAATGTATCAGTCTACATTTCATTAAAATATTCCACTTCCTAGATCTTGAAGAAATGTATATACTTGTACTTTAAATTACACCTAGTTCTATCCAGATATCAGATGATTTTAAGATCACCAAAGATGATTTATCTGACCATTCAGCAGCAAAGTATAGGAGACAGTATTGAAATTTTAGTTAGATTTTTCCTTATTTTTTTACAAAATAATATAGTATGTTATTATTAAGGTTTGAGCATAAATAAGCTTGCTTAGGCAAAATTGTTCATTCAAATCAATGGAAACAGAGCCACGCATTGTTTTATCACATGTACACACATACACACACCACATGTACAAACACACACACACACACACACACACAAGACACAGCACATACCTGGAACCAAGTCAGGGATTGATTACACCGGGCTGCAGCAGCCCAATATAATCGATCATTCCTTGCAGTGCAAGACCTCAGGAGGAGGAGGGGGAAGAGGGAGCTGTCAGCCTGCGTGGACACTTGGTAAGTAAGTGGGGGGGATACAAAGTGAGGCACCTGGCAGCCCAGTGGGCCACCCTCAGGAATTTGGGGCCCTGGCACTTGCTCAGGTTTTCCAGGTGCTGACACCGGCCCGTCATTACACCACGCTGATACAGCTGTGGAGCTCCCTGGTTTCAGGAGCCTGATGCTCCGGATCCTGGGGGCTCCAACTTGACTTCTGGAGTTAGCTCTCTGCTCCTTGACTGCAATAGAACTCATTAACATATTGAATAAAAGTTCTTTTTATATGGACTAAGGCATCAGAACAGCATTACAAAGACAGAATAGGAGAATTCATGAGACGACATTGGATAAGCTTTGTTATTCCCTCGAAGCCCCAGGGAATAAATGTAATTGTTATATTGTTGTTTGACATGTTTTTCAGTTTATGATGTTTCATGCACATTTCCAGCTTTATGCTGGCTCATGAAGAGTTAATCAGTCATTCCTATGCTGCTTTGTAAATGGCAATCGCATTTGCTCTTTGGTTTCTAAAAGGTGGGAGGAGCTAGCCATTACTCAGCAACCTTCTGCTTTAACCAGTTTGGGCCATTTACAGTTGTGGAGTGGTTAGGAGACATGTCAACTCACCTGGCTTTCTTGGGAATTTCTGTCCCCCTCACTAGGTTAATCTTCATTTTTACCGGGATACTTGTTACTTATTATTCACTGCACTGTGAGGTCACCTCAATGCAGTAAATGTTAATCCGGGAAGTTAATCAAGGATTTCCTCAACTGTTTTAAAGATTTATTCTATGTATTTTTTCATTTCTTTTGAACCCAGAATTACACCTAATGATGATGTATGGAAGGTAGTCGCTCTAATGGACGAGCTCTTGCATCCATTATTGTCAATGGCAAACTTTTTTTTTTTTCCCTTTCCAAACTTCTATAATATTTTTCTTTTCCTACATAATGTATTGATATATAAAGATATAGCTCCAGTAGCTAGTACATTGTATTTATTTTTGAGCATACAATGTACTAGCTTATAGAGCTAGCTCTCTATAGTAACGTGTCACCAGGAAACTATCTATTGTTTAAATCACTTTTTTATATTAAACATATTTTTAAAGCATTTTTGGTGATGTTGTTAAAGTCTTGCAATTCCAACTCTTGCCACTAAACCTATAATAGTTTGTGACCTCCTGTCTCCTGGAATTGGACCATGGGCCATATACACAATGATCTGGAACAGACACTATTGATTTTATGAAAGAGTTTTCTAGGCATGCTCTATGATCTCTGCACAGGTTATTGCAGAAAAGGAAAAGTACATAAACTGTGAAATCACCTATTGTAACTGGTGGATTCTGAGTCTTATCTACATATACAGTGCTGGCCAAAAGTATTGGCACCCCTGCAATTCTGTCAGATAATACTCAATTTCTTCCAGAAAATGATTGCAATCACAAATGCTTTGGTAATAATATCTTCATTTATTTTGCTTGCAATGAAAAAACACAAAAGAGAATGAAAAAAAAGTCAAATCATTGATCATTTTACACAAAACTCCAAAAATGGGCCGGACAAAAGTATTGGCACCCTCAGCCTAATACTTGGTAGCACAACCTTTAGACAAAATAACTGCGAACAACCGCTTCCGGTAACCATCAATGAGTTTCTTACAATGCTCTGCTGGAATTTTAGACCATTCTTCTTTGGCAAATTTCTCCAGGTCCCTGAGATTTGAAGGGTGCCTTCTCCAAACTGCCATTTTGAGATCTCTCCACAGGTGTTCTATGGGATTCAGGTCTGGACTCATTGCTGGCCACTTTAGAAGTCTCCAGTGCTTTCTCTCAAACCATTTTCTAGTGCTTTTTGAAGGGTGTTTTGGGTCATTGTCCTGCTGGAAGACCCATGACCTCTGAGGGAGACCCAGCTTTCTCACACTGGGCCCTACATTATGCTGCAAAATGTGTTGGTAGTCTTCAGACTTCATAATGCCATGCACACGGTCAAGCAGTCCAATGCCAGAGGCAGCAAAGCAACCCCAAAACATCAGGGAACTTCCGCCATGTTTGACTGTAGGGATCGTGTTCTTTTCTTTGAAGGCCTCTTTTTTCCTGTAAACTCTATGTTGATGCCTTTTCCCAAAAAGCTCTACTTTTGTCTCATCTGACCAGAGAACATTCTTCCAAAAAGTTTTTGGCTTTCTCAGGTAAGTTTTGGCAAACTCCAGCCTGGCTTTTTTATGTCTCTGGCTCAGAAGTGGGGTCTTCCTGGGTATCCTACCATAGAGTCCCTTTTCATTCAGACGCCGATGGATAGTACGGGTTGACACTGTTGTATCCTTGGACTGCAGGGCAGCTAGAACTTGTTTGGATGTTAGTCGAGGTTCTTTAGCCACCATCCGCACAATCTTTCGTTGAAATCTCTCGTCAATTTTTCTTTTCCGTCCACATCTAGGTAGGTTAGCCACAGTGCCATGGGCTTTAAACTTCTTGATGACACTGCGCACGGTAGACACAGGAACATTCAGGTCTTTGGAGATGGACTTGTAGCCTTGAGATTGCTCATGCTTCCTCACAATTTTGCTTCTCAAGTCCTCAGACAGTTCTTTGGTCTTCTTTCTTTTCTCCATGCTCAATGTGGTACACACAAGGACACAGGACAGAGGTTGAGTCAACTTTAATCCATTTCAACTGGCTGCAAGTGTGATTTAGTTATTGCCACCACCTGTTATGTGCCACAGGTAAGTAACAGGTGCTGTTAATTACACAAATTAGAGAAGCATCACCTGATTTTTCAAAGGGTGCCAATACTTTTGTCCACCCCCTTTTTTATGTTTGGTGTGGAATTATATCCAAATTGGCTTTTTGACAATTCTTTTTGTGGTTTTCCATTGAAGAGAAATTAAATGAAGATATTATTACCAAAGCATTTGTGATTGCAATGATTTTCTGGAAGAAATTGAGTATTATCTGACAGAATTGCAGGGGTGCCAATACTTTTGGCCAGCACTGTACATTATAGCTGTGATCATCAGTGTCAGCACATATGTGTATGTGAGAAGTCTTCTGCAAAGAATTCTCTTTAAAAAAACAGGAAGTGTCAGCATATTATTTGACTTAGTGGCCAGAGATAGAATTGCAGAATTTTTAAAATATAGATTATAATATGGACATTTAAAAAAAATTCAACAAAAAATATTAAAAAAAAAAAAATAACCTAACCACTTAACAACCTAATAACTTTACCACTTCCAAACCAGATGCTTTACCCCTCCCTTCCAGAACAGACTCATTTTCGGGTATTTTTGTATATGCGGTTTTGAGGGCTGTAACATTTTTATCATTTGTGGTGTTCAACTAATTTCTGCTTCTTTTTTCGGTCACACATAGGGCTTTATTTTTACGTTGTTTTTATTTTTGCATGTGTTTTAATTTTATTTATATCCAGGAAAATATAAACAAAAGAGGAGGGAAAACATGTCTGTTTTCCACTTTTCTTTTTTTTTTTTTTTTTTAATAATAAAATTTATAAAGTGCTACTAAAAAAACTTTATAAAATAGTTTTTCTCTCCATTACGGTAATTATATTTTATGGTGTAGTCGGGGGTGGGGCTATAATCTGTAATAAGGGCGTTTTATTGGCGTAATATTTTATTTTTTAAATTATTTTATTTACATTTTTTTAACATTTAATTAATTTTTTTTATTTATTATATTGTATCCCCATAAGGTCATAATAGACCTTTGGGGGCATCTGTTTACTTTTGTTTTTGTGGGGGAGGCTGATTTCACCTGTAACTGGGGCTGGTACATTTAGCCCCAGTTGAAGGAATACAGCCTCCTGTGCATAACAATAGGACTTATAGAGCTCTTACAGACGCTGCACCCGGCGGATCAAGTGACTGCCGGGTCAGAGGGGAGCTGCAAGATGGCGAACAGGAAAGCAGGGAAGGTAATAAACCTTCCCTGCCTTCTCTCTGGGAGCTCCAGCTGAAGATCCGTCTTCCCGTTTCAGCAGCTGCATGATTTTGTGCAGCTGCTGAGTTCTGCTTGGACTTACCGGTACGTCCTTGCAGAACTAGACAACCACCTTCTGGACATATATAGCCAATGGGCGGTCCTGAAGTGGTTAAAACTTGATTTTAAATATTAGGTCATTTTCTGGTGGTACATTTAAATATTTGTTTTTTATGTGAAATGAGAAATATATATTTGTTAAATGACTGTCACAAAACATAGGGAGTAACAGACATATTTGGTATCACTATAACTATACAATGAAATTAACATAATATTTAAGTTAACAAAAAGAATGGTGCAATTGTTTATTTCATTTATCATAAAACATTATAAAAGTTAAAGACATCAGAATACGGTGACCCCAGGCAAATTGCTCATTTTCAAAAACTAACATTTTATTTAGTAAAAGTGGTAAGACATAATAAAACCAATATAAATATGGTATTCTTGTAATCGTAATGACCCTTTGGACAAAGTTGCCACATCATTTTTAATGCAAAGTGAATGCTGTGCAAACAAAATGCAAAAAAATGAGAGAATTGTAGTTTTTTTCATACAGACCCCCCAAAAATACTACTTAAAACAGTAAAAATAAAAAATAATAAAAAAGCTATGAATTTTGGAAAGAGGAAAATATGAAAAAAGTTGGCAAGCACTAAGTTCCCTGCATCCTTAAAGGGTTAAAGAAATTGTACCTTCATGTTACTTGTGACTGGAAGAACTTGTTAAGTAAACTGTGTCAAGAGCATTGACTGCTCAACTGCCACTGTTCCTTTTTTTCTCATTTGCACCAAGAATACCCCACAACACTAACACACAGGAGACCCACAGCAGGAAATGTCCAGGGAGAACCCTCTTCCATCACTGAAGTGTAACCCCCTCAACACTATGCTACCTCAATACTTTTGCGCCAGAGCCACCATAACACAAGGAGGAGTGAGTAGCTGCCTTCTTGGGCCTCCTCCCTGCCGTCATCTCCACACTGCTAGCCTTGGGACACTACAGTGCTTGTTTTGTTCTGTATTTTGCCACCAAGGACAAATGGACTTGGCATCTGTTTCGCCCTCCATCCCCTACCCATGATTTATGGCCAATATCTGACTCTGTTTTGCAGTAACAATTCAGCTGTTTTGGAGAAGGAGCCCTTCACTGATTCTCAGCATCTACTTGGGAAGTGAAAAAATAGGATTGTTTCCCCTCTACATAGTTGTGACATGATCTGACTTTATTGTACAGTCATGGCCAAAAGTTTTGAGAATGACACAAATATTCTATTTTCACATGATCTGCTGCCCTCTGGTTTTTATGTGTGTTTGTCAGATGTTTTTATCACATACAGAAATATAATTGCATTCATATTATGAGTAACAGAAGCTTATATTGACAGTTAGAATGAGTTAATGCAGCAAGTCAATATTTGCAGTGTTGACCCTTCTTCTTCAGGACCTCTGCAATTCTCCCTGGCATGCTCTCAATCAACTTCTGGACCAAATCCTGACTGATAGCAGTCCATTCTTGCAGAATCAATGCTTTAATTTTGTCTGAATTTGTTGGTTTTTGTTTGTCCACCCGTCTCTTGATGATTGACCACAAGTTCTCAATGGGATTAAGATCTGGGGAGTTTCCAGGCCATGGACCCAAAATCTCTATGTTTTGTTCCCTGAGCCATTTAGTTATCACCTTTGCTTTATGGCAAGGTGCTCCATCATGCTGGAAAAGGCATTGTTGAGCGCCAAACTGCTCTTGGACGGTTGGGAGAAGTTGCTCTTGGAGCACATTCTGGTACCATTCTTCATTCATGGCTGTGTTTTTAGGTAAGACTGTGAGAGAGCCGATTCCCTTGGCTGAGAAGCAACCCCACACATGAATGGTTTCAGGATGCTTTACAGTTGGCATGAGACAAGACTGGTGGTAGCGCTCAGCTCTTCTTCTCCGAATAAGCTGTTTTCCAGATGTTCCAAACAATCGAAAAGGGGATTCATCAGAGAAAATGACTTTACCCCAATCCTCAGCAGTCCACTCCCTGTACCTTTTGCAGAATATCAGTCTGCCCCTGATGTTTTTTCTGGAGAGAAGTGGCTTCTTTGCTGCCCTCCTTGAGACCAGGCCTTGCTCCAAGAGTCTCCGCCTCACAGTGCGTGCAGATGCACTCACACCTGCCTGCTGCCATTCCTCAGCAAGCTCTGCACTGCTGGTAGCCCGATCCCGCAGCTGAAACACTTTTAAGAGACGGTCCTGCCGCTTGCTGGTCTTTCTTGGGCGCCCTGGAGCCTTTTTGGCACCAATGGAACCTCTCTCCTTGAAGTTCTTGATGATGCGATAGATTGTTGACTGAGGTGCAATCTTTCTAGCTGCAATACTCTTCCCAGTTAGGCCATTTTTGTGCAGTGCAATGATGACTGCACGTGTTTCTTTAGAGATAACCATGGTTAACAGAAGAGAAACAATGATGGCAAGCACCAGCCTCCTTTTAAAGTGTCCAGTGGTGTCATTCTTACTTAATCATGACAGATTGATCTCCAGCCCTGTCCTCATCAACACCCACACCTGTGTTAATGGAGCAATCACTGAAACGATGTTAGGTGGTCCTTTTAAGGCAGGGCTGCAATGATGTTGAAATGTGTTTTGGGGGATAAAGTTCATTTTCTAGGCAAATATTGACTTTGCAAGTAATTGCTGTTAAGCTGATCACTCTTTATAACATTGTGGAGTATATGCAAATTGCCATTAGAAAAACTGAAGCAGTAGACTTTGTAAAAATTAATATTTGTATCATTCTCAAAACTTTTGGCCATGACTGTAGGTATGCTCCTGATCCCTGCATAGCAAACATAGTAATTTTGCAACTATTTCTCAAAATAGTACACCACTGACTAGGCATGTAAGACAACTCTCTAATCTGACAATATCTTATGGATAATGTTCATATATACTAATAGTTTACTTAAAAAGAGTACGCATCATTAGTAAACTTGGTGCATTTTATGAATCTACACCACTTTTTGTTAGAAAATTTAAAAAATACACTCCTCAACATTGAAATTAAAACATCAGGAAGAACAATCCATAAGGTTATGGAAATCAAGGAAGTAGCAGGTATTGCTAAGATCTGCAAATTATCAAATTTTCAAGCACCTGGACACAATCTGTTGCATGTGAAAGGGGCATAAAAGCCAGACCTAAAGCAAAGTTTTTTTAAGCAACATGAAACCTCAAAAATCAGATGAGATGGTGTGGGATGATTGTGGGATGTCTGCCAGTTATCGCCACTTGTCACAGAATTCTCCAGAAGATTGCTAAGTACCTAGGCTGAGATGTTAGCACTAGTTGGGAGAACAACAATGAACTGGGATGACAGCAAGAAGTTCTCAAAGGTGAACCTATGCACAGAGGGATCATCTGAAAGTGAAATTAAACATCACATCCCAAGCCTAGAGGGGCAGTGTTAACACAAACCATTAGAAAGTGTTTACAAAATTGGGCTATGAGGCAGACATTCAGGTGTTTCATTGAGCAAGAAAACAATGGAGGTTGGAATGGAAGTTTATCCACTTGTGTCTTGGATGCATTGATAGCTGGAGACCACATGGCAACACCATGAAGAAGCCTTTACAAGGGAACATCACACTAGTCCTACTCTCAGGATTATGCTGTGGGCTGGCATAATGTAAGCTTAGCTTTTCATTGTGGAACCAGTGGTATATCATTTTATTCAAAGTGCGCCAGAAGAGTTTTTTCAACAGGACAAAGACAGGTCATGTGGTGTTTATCCTACTGTGAGCAGCTTGCATTGCCTAAATGTGCTACCAAGGCCTGGAGCGTCTCTGGACTTGCCTCCCATTGAGCACATCTAAGACATCATTGGTCAGTAATTGCAAACGAAGTTGCCTGCAAGGAATCTCAATCATTTGCATGCCCAAGTATATTCAACATGGTAAAACTTTCCTCAAGCAATCATTAAAGAGTCTACCTCCTTTCCCAAGCATATTCAACTGTCACCACCATGAAACAGAGCACATTATAGTGATAAAACATCTTACCTTTGTTATGTATGTTGCTTTGTAGATTTGAAGAGAGACAATTTTGAAATGTTATGCAAATTAGGCAGATGGTGCACTGGGTGCCAGCCTTCACCTCCTTGGAGCACTGCTCTCACCACTCAGCCCTTACTATCTCCTGCCTGCATTAACATTTTTCTGTGGGAGTCCTGCTACTACAACATCACCCATCCCACTTGAGCGTTAAGAACAGTGGTCCAGGAGCTAAAGGCATACCCCCAATGCACCAAGTGCCTCTTTTAGATAAGGTGTCAAAGTTTTTTCTCCAAATCTACAAAAAAGTGACATGCATAACAGAGTTATGATGTTCATCATTGTGATGTTCTCTCCAACATGGTGGTAGCAGTTGAATATGCTTGGTGAAGGTAGTAGACTTCCTTTAATAACCTCATTGATAGCATGTCAGGGGTACAAGTGCATGTGGCACTCATACTCAGTATTGAATAAATAGAGAGGTCTCAAATATTGTGCATCCATTTTTTTGTCAATTACATATCTTTAACATGTCTATTGATCCTGTGATTTCCATAATTCCAAGACTTTTCCTTCTTGGTGTTGCAGTTTCACTGTTCCACCAGCAATATACACTACTTTTTTAAAATAATTTGTTACAGAAATATCCACCACAGTTTCATACGTCTAATATGAATTATGCTAGTGGTTGTAATAGTATTACCACACTACTAGTTAATTGATATTGCTTTTTATATTTTTCCTAACAAGCCATTATTTTTGAACTATATCTACACTTATTGTGCATTTGTTTTGTTATTGTACTTATAGCAGGTGTCAACACTTTCATAATACACTTAACTAATAAAATAGGCCAAACCTTTATAAATTATGAGAAGACAGCAGCAAAAGATTTTTTATAACACACATTACAGATTTATGTAATGCTTACAAATAGAAAGGGAATGACTAGAGTTAAGTTTAATCTGGGAAATAAGTATGGGAAATGTGTGAAAATAAAATTTTAGATAGAAATCAGTGAAGTACAGGTAATACAACCCTTGAGTAATGGAAAAGTAATTTTTGAAATATATTTCAACAGTGGGGGCTGCAAAAAATCTTCTTCATTCTTTTCATCCATAAAGTATTAGAGAAAAGCATTAACAATCTAAAAAATTCAGAAGTGTTCTCTGAACATACAACCAGTACGAAATTCTACTATTCATCAGTATATAAGAAAAGTATTGTTTACATTTCCATTTCATCCTGTTATGGTTGACATGAGAATATGTAACTATACCTGCCACAGGGTTGCTGTTTCTGTAACTCCAATAGAAGGAAATGGGAGTTACAGTAACAGGGTAGCACAATGTTGTTCAGGAGTTACTTGGGCTCGGGTTTTCCGTAGATCCTATTTGTTTCTATGGCACTTACTGAAACAGGATAGAACAGTCACTTTCAGTATCTTAAACATAAATGTCAATTAAACATCAATGTATTTGTTTACAGGAAGTGAAAATAGTGTTACGCTAGGTTCACACTAGCGTTCGGGTTTCTGTTTGTGGGGTCCGCTTTGGGACCTCATGAACAGAAACCTAATACACTTAAAAAAGCGGTTATCCACGGAAACTATAATGGGGTCTACCTGGTTTCTGCCAGAAAAAGGTGGAAAACGCAGAGAGAAAGGTCCTGCTTGCAGGACTTTTCTCTCTGCATTTTTTAAGCGGCTTCGAGGTCGGAAACCCCAAACAGAGAGTAAGCGCTAGTGTGAACCTAGCCTTACTTAAATAACCCTAATCATGTTCTCCTGGTACTACTGTATAGTAGTGTCTAGAAACATATGAGGGGCACAGCACTAGGTTGAATCAAAAGGTGAGACAGAGCCCAAATGACATGTTTCTATATGTAAAGCAAAAAGAAAAAAATGGGCACAACCAATAGTAATATGTACGGAGTGCAAGTTCAAGAGTTCATACATACACCACAAAAGAGCAGGCAGAACACCAAACAAAGCACACATCCAACCATAGATAAAAAGAATATAAACTCTTTTGCACAAATATATATGATCATGGGCACACAGAAAAATTAAAACCAATTAAATAACATCCATATGATGAAGTACACGGGTGTTATCAAATTAGGAAAACAACCTCTCTGTTACTGTCTCATTAGGACAAATATACAGTGTGTGTGTGTGTGTGTGTGTGTGTGTGTATATATATATATGTATATATATATATGTATGTATGTATGTATATATATATATATATATATATATATATATATATATACACACACACACACACACACACACACACAGTATACCTATTCTCATATTCTATCCCTAAAACATAAAAAAGTGGACAAAGGTCCAAGGGGATTAATTGTGAGACCTCTCTGTGCAAAAAAGACACATGAATATACTGTATATGCACTTGCATAAACGTAGAAAACAAGACGAAAACAAAAATACAAAGTTAGGAACAAACACACAAGATAGTGAAGTGACATAAGGTGAAGAAATAATCCTGGGCCACCCTTCTTGTTTGGTTAAGAAAGATTCCACGCATATTGCCGGCAAGCAGCTTCCTCCAGGGAAGCCGCTGTTCAGAGATACGCATCGGTTCTTTATGTTGCCTCTCTATCATCTGCTACCCTTGTCGGTATTGTTTGGTTATTTCTTCACCATATGTCACTTGTGTGTTCCTACATATGTTCATAAATTTCTGTTTTAACCTCACTACCATGACACCGGAGAGATTGGCCCTTGACCCTAATAGGAACAGGAGCACAGAGGGATTAAAAGCACCCTCCCCCTTACCTCAGTGTTTTACTGTTCCTATTAGAATCAGGTCACAGAGTCCTTCTCTGATGTTGGTGTTTCTATGGTGAAAAGTTCAGCAGAGGATCGCTACTTACCAAATAGCCTTCCACTATAGATTCTGCTACTGAAGTCCGGTCTTCTTAGCTGGGGCTTCTTCTTGCCAGTGAACCACACTCCAGGGGGAGTTTAAGTTCCCGGCATAACTACACCCGGGACAGGTTCCCTGTAGAGGGTCTTCCTGAGGCTTCCGCTGCTGTTTCCTGTTCTGCTCCTGGCTGTCCTATAAAGGCAGCGTAGGTCCCGGCGTTGGTGCTTGTCTGACATGGCATGTGCATCTCGGCACCTCTTGATGACGTCACAGGCCAGGAAATTTAAAAAAAGGGCTGTCTGGAATTTACTACATAGACCGGAGTATAGGTATAGGTCCAACTACCTCTATGGATCTAGGTGTAAGGAGTGTGGTACCTTTGTTTTGGCACAAAAATTCTAATCCAGAAAGGTACTTAAGGTAAGAGACACTCTTCTTTCATGGCTTCACTATGTCTTCTGCTGAGTGTCAGGCTTCCTCAAAGTCTAAGTCTATGGAGCCTGTTTCGGTATCTACAGTGCTTTGCGAAAGTATTCGGCCCCCTTGAACTTTTCAACCTTTTGCCACATTTCAGGCTTCAAACATAAGGATATAAAATTTTAATTTTTTGGTGAAGGATCAACAACAAGTGGGACACAATCATGAAGTAGAACAAAATTTATTGGATATTTTAAACTTTTGTAAAAAATAAAAAACTGAAAAGTGGGGCGTGCAAAATTATTCGGCCCCCTTAAGTTAATACTTTGTAGCGCCACCTTTTGCTGCAATTACAGCTGCAAGTCGCTTGGGGTATGTCTCTATCAGTTTTGCACATCGAAAGACTGAAATTCTTGCCCATTCTTCCTTGGAAAACAGCTGGAGCTCAGTGAGGTTAGATGGAGAGCTTTTGTGAACAGCAGTTTTCAGCTCTTTCCACAGATTCTCGATTGGATTCAGGTCTGGACTTTGACTTGGCCATTCTAACACCGGGATACCTTTATTTGTGAACCATTCCATTGTAGATTTTGCTTTATGTTTGGGATCATTGTCTTGTTGGAAGATAAATCTCCGTCCCAGTCTCAGGTCTTTTGCAGACTCCAACAGGTTTTCTTCCAGAATGGTCCTGTATTTGGCTCCATCCATCTTCCCATCAATCTTAACCATCTTCCCTGTCCCTGCTGAAGAAAAGAAGGCCCAAACCATGATGCTGCCACCACCATGTTTGACAGTGGGGATGGTGTGTTCAGGGTGATGAGCTGTGTTGCTTTTACGCCAAACATATAGTTTTGCATTGTGGCCAAAAAGATCGATTTTTGGTTTCATCTGACCAGGGCACCTTCTTCCACATGTTTGGTGTGTCTCCCAGGTGGCTTGTGGCACACTTTAAACGAGACTTTTTATGGATATCTTTGAGAAATGGCTTTCTTCTTGCCACTCTTCCATAAAGGCCAGATTTGTGCAGTGTACGACTGATTGTTGTCCTATGGACAGACTTTCCCACCTCAGCTGTAGATCTCTGCATTTCATCCAGAGTGATCATGGGCCTCTTGGCTGCATCTCTGTTCAGTCTTCTCCTTGTTTGAGATGAAAGTTTAGAGGGATGGCCGGGTCTTGGTAGATTTGCAGTGGTCTGATACTCCTTCCATTTCAATATGATCGCTTGCACAGTGCTCCTTGGGATGTTTAAAGTTTGGGAAATCTTTTTGTATCCAAATCCAGCTTTAAACTTCTCCACAACAGTATTACGGACCTGCCTAGTGTGTTCCTTGGTCTTCATGATGCTCTCTGCGCTTTAAACAGAACCCTGAGACTATCACAGAGCAAGTGCATTTATACGGAGACTTGATTACACACAGGTGGATTATATTTATCATCATCAGTCATTTAGGACAACATTGGATCATTCAGAGATCCTCACTGAACTTCTGGAGTGAGTTTGCTGCACTGAAAGTAAAGGGGTCGAATAATATTGCACGCCCCACTTTTCAGTTTTTTTATTTTTTACAAAAGTTTAAAATAACCAATAAATTTCGTTCCACTTCACAATTGTTTCCCACTTGTTGTTGATTCTTCACCAAAAAGTAAAAATTTTATATCCTTATGTTTGAAGCCTGAAATGTGGCAAAAGGTTGAAAAGTTCAAGGGGGCCGAATACTTTCACAAGGCACTGTATTTGTGTGAGTACATGGCCTCTTCTGGAGGATCATTTACTAAATGTTCATTATATTCTTCCTTATGATATGTAAATGCTCTTTTGCTATAGGGAGAAAAAAATGATTCTACTGAAGCCAAAAATTAAAAAATGTGCCGCATGCAGTAAAAAACTTGTGAAAAAAAAAAAAAATGCTTTGCCGTTCTTGCACTAGTAGGATCGTAAATCAGGAAAAATCTTCTCTTTCATAAGACATAAGATCTTTGTTTAAACAAGAAGTGCAGGCTTCAATACTGGCATTTACTCTTCCTCATGTGGAAACGCAGCCTCCCTCTAAAAAAAAAAAAAAACCATAAATTATTATCTTCATCTGATTCAGAGTCAGAAATAAGTATTGTCTTTATTCAAGTTCCCTCAATGTCTAAAGCAGATAAGAAAAAATACTATTTTCTGTTGAAGACACCGATGCATTAGTGGAAGCGGTCAGGTCGACCATGAACATATATACAGTACAGACCAAAAGTTTGGACACACCTTCTCATTCCAAGAGTTTTCTGTATTTTCATGACTATAAAAATTGTAGATTCACACTGAAGGCATCAAAACTATGAATTAACACATGTGGAATTATATACTTAACAAAAAAGTGTGAAACAACTGAAAATATGTCTTCTCGGTTCTTCAAAGTAGCCACCTTTTGCTTTGATTACTGCTTTGCACACTCTTGGCATTCTCTGGATGAGCTTCAAGAAGTAGTCACCTGAAATGGTTTTCACTTCACAGGTGTGCCCTGTCAGGTTTAATAAGTGGGATTTCTTGCCTTATAAATGGGGTTGGGACCAACAGTTGTGGTGTTCAGAAGTCAGGTGGATACACAGCTGATAGTCCTACTGAATGGAGTGTTAGAATTTGTATTATGGCAAGAAAAAAGCAGCTAAGTAAAGAAAAACGAGTGGCCATCATTACTTTAAGAAATGAAGGTCAGTCAGTCCGAAAAATTGGGAAAACTTTGAAAGTGTCCCCAAGTGCAGTGGCCAAAACCATCAAGCGCTACAAAGAAACTGGCTCACATGAGGACTGCCCCAGGAAAAGAAGACCAAGAGTCACTTCTGCTGCGGAGGATAAGTTCATCCGAGTCACCAGCCTCAGAAATCGCAGGTTAACAGCAGCTCAGATTAGAGACCAGGTCACACAGAGTTCTAGCAGCAGACACATTTCTACAACAACTGTTAAGAGGAGACTGTGTGCAGCAGGCCTTCATGGTAAAATAGCTGCTAGGAAACCACTGCTAAGGACAGGCAACAAGAAGAAGAGACTTGTTTGGGCTAAAGAACACAAGGAATGGACATTACACCTGTGGAAATCTGTGCTTTGGTCTGATGAGTCCAAATTTGAGATCTTTAGTTCCCACCACCGTGTCTTTGTGCGACGCAGAAAAGGTGAACGAATGGACTCTACATGCCTGGTTCCCACTGTGAAGCATGGAGGAGGAGGTGTGATGGTGTGGGGGTGCTTTGCTGGTGACACTGTTGGGGATTTATTCAAAATTGAAGGAATACTGAACCAGCATGGTTACCACAGCATCTTGCAGCGGCATGCTATTCCATCCGGTTTGCGTTTAGTTGGACCATCATTTATTTTTCAACCGGAGCATGACCCCAAACACACCTTCAGACTGTGTAAGGGCTATTTGACCAAGAAGGAGAGTGATGACCTGGCCTCCACAGTCACCAGACCTGAACCCAATCGAGATGGTTTGGGGTGAGCTGGACCGCAGAGTGAAGGCAAAAGGGCCAAAAAGTGCTAAGCATCTCTGGGAACTCCTTCAAGACTGTTGGAAACCATTTCAGGTGACTACCTCTTGAAGCTCATCAAGAGAATGCCAAGAGTGTGCAAAGCAGTAATCAAAGCAAAAGGTGGCTACTTTGAAGAACCTAGAATATAAGACATATTTTCAGTTGTTTCACACTTTTTTGTTAAGTATATAATTCCACATGTGTTAATTCATAGTTTTGATGCCTTCAGTGTGAATCTACAATTTTTATAGTCATGAAAATACAGAAAACTCTTGGAATGAGAAGGTGTGTCCAAACTTTTGGTCTGTACTTTATATATATTTTTTTTATATATATATATATATATATATATATATATATATATATATATATATAATATTAATTCTACATATATTTATCCCTTGTAGAAATAATATCATTCATTTAATGACCCTGCTTGTGCAACCATTGAAAAATGACGGCAAGTCCTAATGATTAAAGAAGAAAATTAGTCAGTAGGGGAGGATATGACACACTTAATTGCTGAGACTGATGAAGAAAGCTTACGAACAATTTTTCAGCAAATAAAGCAGGCCTTGAAACATCTGGGAACTAACTTTAATTGTGCCATCTGTACTCAACATTTAGGTTAAATACCTATTGTGAAGCTGCAAAAATTAGAAATACTTATTAGACCCATTTAAGTCTTTTTAAACACCTATAATATTAGTTGAATGCAGAGGCATAGAAATAATTCAATTATAAATGCAATGTACTGAAAAATGTAGAAACTCAGAAATACAATATATTTAACATTGGAAAAAGGCAAATATAGGAGACACATTAATAAATGTTTAAATCAAAATATCAATATTGGCTGTAGAAAAAAACACTTCATGTGTATTACCAACCATATTTCTTTCTATAAGGCTAGGGCTAAATGGCAATTTTGGCCATAACTTTTGTCACGTGACCAAAGATCACCATGTCGACTCATTCAATAATGTATGTGAAGAAACACATTGTAATCTAGTTGCAAAGAAATGGGCAGTGTGGAGAGTAGCACATTTTTGCAACTTTTTTTTTTTTTTTTTTTTAAACCACTTCCAGACCAGAAGTGGTTGTCTAGTTCTGCAAGCAAAACTCAGCATCTGCATGAAATCGTGCAGCTGCTGAATCGGGGAGCGAGCTGTAACCGGAGCTCCCAGAGAAAGGGCAGGGAAGGTTTATTACCTTCCCTGCCTTCCTGATCTCTGTGAATACAGCGCTCAATGAGCGCTGTATACAGTGCTATGGGTGCCACCACGTTGCGGCTCACCTCTGACTCAGCGGTTACATGATCCGCTGGGATCAGCATCTCTAAGAGCTGCTGGGTCCTACAGGATCCAAATCCGCTCAATAGTAACGTGCAGGAGGCTGTATTCCTCCTGCAACTGTGGCTAAATGCACCAGCCACAGTAACAATGGAAATCAGTCTCCCCAACAAAAAAAAAAAAAAAAATGTCCCCAAAGATCTATTATGACCTTATGGGGACACAATGTAAAAAAAAAAAAAAGATAGAAAAGTTAAAACAAATGTAAATAAAATAATTAAAAGAATAAATAAAATAATACGCCAATAAAACGCCGCTATTAAAGGTAATAGCCCCACCCCTGACGTCACCATACAAAATAAAAATTACCGTAACGGAGAGGAAAACTATTTTATAATGTTTTTTAGTAGCACTTTGTGTTTATTAAATTAAAAAAGAAATAAAGTGAAAAACAGATACGTTTTCCCTCCTCTTTTGTTTATATTTTCCCGTATATAAAAAAAATATGCAAAAATAAAAACAACATAACAATAAAGCCCTATGTGTGACCGAAAAAAGACGCAGAAATTAGTTGAATAACACATATGATAAAAATGTTATAGCCCTCAAAACCGCACATACAAAAAAAAACGAAAATATGTCTGGTCCTGGACCAGAAATTGGCCCAGTACTGAAGTAGTTAAAGATCACATTTGATGACGTCTGGTGTACAGACAGCTGAACAGGCTAGCCACACCCACTTTACCACCAATTTATCAAAAGTCAAATGAGTGGTGAAAAACCTCAAAGTTTCAAACTTTTTCTGCAAATAAACCCAAAAAGTTGCAAATCCCACTTTGCAGCATACAAGACAGATGGAACTAGAGATGAGCAAACTGATTAGTTTTCTCCAGAATATTCCAAATTTTTTGGTTTTTAACAAAATTAAAATGTCCAAGTAACAAGTATTGCTTAGGAAAAATGCAGAAGAGACACATGTCTTTCGAAACAGAGTGACATTCTAGCACCCCCTGATATCAGCTGACAACCTCTTGTTTTGGATTGACACTTCAAAGTATGAGCAGTCAATTGTCAGTTCTCCTGATTAATGACCAGTGAGAGTGCGCTCCAGAATAATAACTCTACACACACAGAGTGATTAAACTTCCCTTTATTAACCACAAACAGCGTCTTATATAACATCGTATGGAGAGGTTGGCTTTTACACATATGTGTCAACCTGTCGTTGGCTGAAGCATCAAACTGTCTTTTTTCTCTCATCCGGATCTTACACATTTCCTCAGGCGTAGTCCAGGATGTAGGCGCCATCTTGCTGAGCTGATATTTAGTTATGCGTCACAAAAAACATAATGAGGAAGTATGCAATGATAAGCTGAATCAAGGAAGCAGACATACAGTTAATAGTGATACAAAATAGATCTGTTAATATAAAAATAGACATTTTATCCATAACACTCTCAGCCAAAAGACAATGGTAGAGAGACACCTTACAGTGTCAATGTCATATACACTATGTAAAGTGCTGTAAGCATGATCACGAGGCATTTGCAGTAATGGTCGAGATTTGGAAGGATCTGTGATTCATCTCACTCACCCGTAACCGCCAGGCTTTCCCCGACCGCTATACATGTTTATGGAAAGGGACTCGCTTGGGCCCCTTTTTCAGTTGATGCCAGCCCAGGGTAGGTGACTAAAAATAAAAAATATTATTTATACTCACCATCCACTCTGGAGCTCTTCTGGCCGGTTTCTGAGGTCACGCGCCCCAGACCTCACTCCTGGGGCCTGTGATGGCCCCAGCGGTCAAATGGGGCGCGCCTGCGTAATGAGGTCATGTGGAGCACATAATGCTGTGTGGGGGGCCACTGTGGAGCGCATAATGCTGCCTGGGGGGTCGCTGTGGAGCGCATAATGCTGTGTGGGGGCCGCTGTGGAGAGCATAATGCTCTGTGGGGGCTGCTGTGGAGTGCATAATGCTGTGTGGGGGCCGCTGTGGAGCACATAATACTGTCCCAGTATTGTTTACATGCCGGCGCTGCGCTGCTCACTCACCGTATTCTTGATAACTGCAGTTGTGGGTACTAAAGCTGTATCCCTTTCAAGTATCAAAGATATCACCGCAGCACCCGTAACCACCACTATCACGAATTTCCTCTAGGGAGGGGGCCCCGGATAAAAGTTTGCACCGGGGCCCAGAAGACTTTAGTTACGCCACTGGCACTCAGTACAGAAAAGCTCACAATTGCAAGCAATAGAGTTAGAGAATTTTAGGAATAGGAAAGTTTGTCAGATTTAATCAATTACAAGCAGATAAGTGATATAATCATAGATATTAGGAGTAAGGGAGAATATCTGTGCTGCTGTTGTCTGACCTAAATTTGTCTGTCTGTTTTGCAATAGAGCAGTTTCATGTGTACACAGAATCTTTAAACATAATTTTTTACTGACAGTCAGTACAGTTACTGACTGTTAAGGGTTTTTTGGGCAAGAGTTTACATTTTCATTAAATCCATAGAAACTGCAAAGCGCTGATTTCACCTGCACTAATCTGAAAAAGATCTCCATTATTTAAGCATTTTTTTGTTGTTCACCTAATACACAGTTTCACAGCCTGCACTAATCTGAAAAAAAAAATTATTTAAGGGGTGTGGGGTTCTGCTCTGCTCAAACCATACACAGTAGGATGGAGTGAGCTAATCTGAAATGATAGTCTTTTCTTCAGTGTTTTCTCTATTGCTGCTCATATATACGGTCTTACAGCCTGCGCTAATCTAAAAATAACTCTTGTGCAAGTACTGACAATAAGAATGTGGATGGCAACAGCAACACTACTTCTGGTTTTAGTGGTACCACCAGTAGCCGCAGGATAGTTATACTTCCTGAGAATAAAGATGAAATTTTTGATTACTTAGCTTGCTTATCTCAGTCACATCAGGATATTGTATCTGAGACTAATGTGATCTTGAGTCAGGCTTATGTCTATGTACTCACATGAAAAGACATCACCATCTTATTTGGCAAAATAGACTTGGCAGTGGCAATGGAAGGGAAAGTGAGCAAGACTGTTGTACTCCTCCTTGTAGGAAAGCCACATCTACAGGTGCATCTCAATAAATTAGAATATTTTTGAAACGTTCATTCATTTCAGTGATTCAGTAATTCAATTCATAATCAGCAGTCTTCCATGATTGTGTGTCCTACTGAACCAGACTGAGGGACCATTTAAAGGCTTAGGAAACCTTGGCAGGTGACATACTGAACTTTTTTACAATATTCAAATTTTCTTAGATTTTGGTTTTAATTACCTGTAATCCATAATCAACATTTACAGAAATAAAGCACTTGAAATAGAACACTCTGTATGTAAAGAATCTAGAAAATATAGGAGATCATTTTTTTTAATTTAATTAAATTCAAAGATATTCTAATTTATTGAGATGAACCTGTACATCTAGAACATGGTCATCATTATCATCATAATCACCAACTGCTTCGCCTGCTCCTCCCCCTCCTCTTCTGTTCCAACGTCAGTCATCCATAATGGAATGTGTCTCCAGGAAAAAGCAATATTTGCCTAGTCATCTGGCGATTCTGCAACTTAACTGGCACCTGGCCAAGCTGCTGATAGTGCAGTTGCTGCAGTACCAATTAGTGGTTTCCACTGTGTTTCACCAACTGATGCCATGTGCTCAACCTCGATGGAAGATACCTAGCCCCCATTATTTCTCTAGGAAAGCTGTCCACCTGTTGGAGAATTTGGTCCTTTCCTTGGAAATGTTAGTCTGGGGAAAGGTGCATGCCACAGTCTACACATGGAGCAGTAATTATGAACAAGGACAATACATGGCTTTCACAGCCCACAGGGTCAGTGTTTTGAGCGGGAGTGCACATAGTCCAGAAATGAGGGAAGTGTGTCGGCTTCTCAAGCCTATTGAAGAAGCCACCTAATTTATTAGAAATGATGAACGAAAGGGGAGGAACAGTTTACACAATTCTCCCATGCCTCCCAAAGGGAAGAAAAATTGGAATATCCAAAACCCATAACTTTTTTTATTTTTCCGCTATCAGAGCCATATGAGGTTTGCGTGACAAATTTGTGCGACTTTCGTACAGGCTTCGTTTTTACGACGTTCACTGTGCAGCCAAAATGACATGTCCCCTATATTGTGTTTTGGTATGATTCCGTGGACACCAAATTTATATGGTTTTATTTACATTTTAACCCCTTAAAAAAAATACAAAACTGTGCAAAAAATTCTTTTTTTCTAAAAGTCGCCATATTCTGACACCCGGAACTTTTTTATACTTCCGTGTACTGGGATGCATAGGATGTCTTTTTTTGCGGGACCAGGTGTACTTTTTAGTTATACAATTTTGGGGAATTGCTATTGCTTTGATCACTTTTTATTCAAATTTTTATCGGAGGCAAAACAGTGAAAACTTCGCTTTTTTTTTTTTTCCCGCTACAGTGTTCACCGTACGGGAAAAATATATAAAAATAGATTTGTAGACTGGGCATTTTCGAACACAAGGATACCTAATGTGTAAGTGTTTCACAGTATTTAAGTACTTTTATACAGTGGCTACGAAAAGTATTCAGACCCCTTTAAATTTTTCACTCTTTGTTTCATTGCATGTGATATTTCAGTTTTTCTTTTTTAATAAATTTGCAAAAATATCTACACTTCTGTTTTTTTTTTCTGTGAAGATGGGGTGCTGAGTGTACATTAATGAGAAATAAAATGAACTTTTTTGCTTTTAGCAAATGGCTGCAATGAAACCGAGTGAAAAATTATATATATATATATATATATATATATATATATATATATATATATATATATATATATCTTTTTTTTTTCTTTTTTTTTTACATTTATTAGACCCCCCCTGGTCTGATAACTAATGCAATGCATTACAATGCTAGTGCATTGCAATGCAATGCAAAAAAATGGCATTTCTATTGCAGACTACATAGTCGCTAGAGGGGCACCGATCGCGTGCATTAGCGCCGGGTCTCTGCAGTATAAAACCATCTTTAAACACCTGGCATCCACCATACTATTACGGCAGATGTCGGGAAAGGGTTAACACTCAAAATGCCCCAGATGTTGAACTAAAATGCTAAATTAAAAAAAAACAAAAAAAAAAACGTTTTACCACAGTGACATCTTTAGTACCACATCTTTAGTAAATCTGCCCCAACTGTTATAACTACTAGTTTGAAATTTTTACCCCTGTGGGATCACCAGGGGAGGGTTGTAAGGGAATTGCTAGTTGAGCAATTCCCCAATGCTGCTGCAGAAACCTGGGAGGATGGGAATGACAGAGCCAGTGTGCCCTAAACTCCACCCAGCCCCTGTCCCTGCCTACTTATCTCATTGTCCTAATGACAGAAACAATGTGGTGGCGATCCCTACTCTGAATAAGTGTAACACAGAACAAGACAAGACAAACAACACAGAAGAGAAGTCAGCAAGCCAAGGGTCAAAGCCAGAGAGACAAAGCAGCACTAAATCGCAATCCAAAAGAGTAGTAATAAGAAAGCCAAAGGTCAGAAGTCAGAATAATAACAGAAGAGAAGCTAGCAGGGACAAAGTATAAGGACAGAATCGCAATAGCCAGCAAACCAGTGTTGGATGATGACCTGTATATGGGAAGTCCAGGACCTGCCCCAGACTAGATTGGTAGACAGGCTGTCAATCATACAGGCAAGGCTAAAATTAACTGTTATAGGAGTAGAGATAAACAAGGTGTAAGAGACAGGAGTGGCTGAAATTCAATTACATAGGACAGTGTTCAGACTGAGCAACAAGAACCTTAAGCACGGAATCAAACTGAACACGCCTCCTGCGACGCAGCGTGCAAGCGGAGGGTGGCGCAGAGACCCGAACAGACAGAGACGTTACAAGGGTCTATTTTTTTGCTTTCTCCTACTACCTGTGAGATCATTAATAAACAGCTGTAACAAACATAAGATGAAATAATTTACAATGTATAAGTAAGGAACCCATATGAACACCAAGTAATAACTTTTTAAATGTTTGAAGATAAAACTTGATTTGTAAAACTTGTTTAACTATATTTGCTATAGGCTACCCTTGGGTGTAACAACCATTGAGTACAAAATATACCAGGAAGATCTGAAGGTGAGGTGGAGGGCAATAACAATTAACTAATTTAACCTAACTGCTAAGAAAAGACTCATACTTCTCCGTGGTTAACCATTCATGTAAAAGTAATTTAAATATTCTCTGCATGAGTAGCAAAGCATAAAATCTAATAGCTTGCTAATAAATATAAATAATAATTGAAGGGATTTAAAAATAGGTCAATTAAATTAGTGCTGAATGATCTAAATGCTGCCAATGAAAAAATAAAGAATGTTGTAAAACTTAGATCAGGATACTGCAGTGTATTAAAATGAGAAAATAACTGCTTACAAGAAACCTTTAGCCTTTTGTAAAAAGTATGCTCTAATGTGTTGTATTTGTGCTAAGTAAAGCTATATATTACTTAATAACTTTTCTCTTTACATGTTGAAAGATGTGATCAATTGCATGTGAAATGTTCAACCTATTCCTGGAACTTAGGATCTTGAATTTAGATACATATTACATTTTTATATAATCATAGTTATTTTTGATAGTGACTGTTTATGAAATTACTGTTTAAAGAGGTTGTCCGGGCAATTTTTTTTTTTTTTTTTTTTTTTTTTTAAATAGGCCAGGGGAGGTTGAAAAACAAAACAAAACAAAAAAACACCTGTCCCCCGATGCTCCGGTGTCCTCCCAGTGCGGTCCAGACCCGCTGCTCTGGTGTCTTCTAGAAGTGAAACTCCTCACCAGCTGTGATGTCCCAGATCCCTTCTGCTGAAGTCGCTGACTTACCTCAGTGGTCACATGACTGCCGGGGCCAATCAGCGGTCACGTGGCCGGTGAAGCCAATCAGCAGTCTAAGTGGCATCAAGAAGCGACCTGGGATGTCACAGGTAGTGACGTTACATGTGGTGAGGACTTCCACCAGAAGATAACAATGGATCAGCAGGACTGGACCGCGCTGGGAAAAGGAGAGTGTGTGTGTGTGTGTGTGTTATATATATATATATATATATATATATATATATATACAGTACAGACCAAAAGTTTGGACACACCTTCTCATTCCAAGAGTTTTCTGTATTTTCATGACTATAAAAATTGTAGATTCACACTGAAAGCATCAAAACTATGAATTAACACATGTGGAATTATATACTTAACAAAAAAGTGTGAAACAACTGAAAATATGTCTTATATTCTAGGTTCTTCAAAGTAGCCACCTTTTGCTTTGATTACTGCTTTGCACACTCTTGGCATTCTCTTGATGAACTTCAAGAGCTAGTCACCTGAAATGGTCTTCCAACAGTCTTGAAGGAGTTCTCAGAGATGCTTAGCACTTGTTGGCCCTTTTGCCTTCACTCTGCGGTCCAGCTCACCCCAAACCATCTCGATTGGGTTCAGGTCTGGTGACTGTGGAGGCCAGGTCATCTGGCGTAGCACCCCATCACTCTCCTTCTTGGTCCAATAGCCCTTACACAGTCTGGAGGTGTGTTTGGGGTCATTGTCCTGTTGAAAAATAAATGATGGTCCAACTAAACGCAAACCGGATGGAATAGCATGTCGCTGCAAGATGCTGTGGTAACCATGCTGGTTCAGTATTCCTTCAATTTTGAATAAATCCCCAACAGTGTCACCAGCAAAGCACCCCCACACCATCACACCACCTCCTCCATGCTTCACGGTGGGAACCAGGCATGTAGAGTCCATTCTTTCACCTTTTCTGTGTCGCACAAAGACACGGTGGTTGGAACCAAAGATCTCAAATTTGGACTCATCAGACCAAAGCACAGATTTCCACAGGTCTAATGTCCATTCCTTGTGTTCTTTAGCCCAAACAAGTCTCTTCTGCTTGTTGCCTGTCCTTAGCAGTGGTTTCCTAGCAGCTATTTTACCATGAAGGCCTGCTGCACACAGTCTCCTCTTAACAGTTGTTGTAGAAATGTGTCTGCTGCTAGAACT